>CAJGYO010000009.1:88626979-89947232 GCA_904845875.1 Miscanthus lutarioriparius
TAGTAGGTAGCCAATGCCCAGCCACGTGAGGCCCATGTATACTTGTTCGGGCGTTTGCTCGGCGTAGTAGGTAGCCAATGCCCAGCCAGCTCAAATATCTGCCGTGCGCACATATATGCTGGCGCTTTTGGAATCCTTTTATGCGTGGAACTATCTCAGTTATATACCCTAGCAGCAGCAGAAGAAGCTAGAAGGTACACCATGCATCTGCTATATATTCGCAGATCGGAATTGTATCAAAAGTTGTAGTGTATCAGATATGGAGAGTATATATATACACCATCTGCTGTCGAACATCCGACAACAAAGAGTCCACTACAAGTAGTAGGTATACAATAGGACGATGCATGCGTGGTACGACGTCAGCATGCAACGAACATGAGGCCGATTCCAAGAAAGCAGGGACCGGCGTCCTGCCAGCCGCTGCCGCGTGCCCCCGCCGGCCTCCACTACCGCGCTTTTCTACGTGTCTTCCAGGCCGCCATTCGCCGCCGCGAGCATTCATGCGTCCGGCAGTGGTGGTCATTGCATGAATGTCACCACACGCGCGCACCAACAAAAGCCAGCAACCAGCAGAACGCTAACGACGTTCATTGGTGCAGAGATGAGTTTGTTTAGCACACAACAAACCTCTCCAGATTTGCGCCGAATCGTCTGTTTCAGTATCATCGTCAGGATTTCACTGCATGTCCAGGAGGAAACTATATATATGCCTTGATATCTACTCCTATATATGTCTCGTATCACGACGGAGCAACAAAGCTCCAGATATGTGAGCCTAGACCATAGTGTAGGCCAACACAAAAGCTATCTAGTAAGCAGCGAAATCAGGCCTAAAATGAAGATGGTAGACTGATAGAACAACAAAATAAAAATGTGACATATATGGGCCATGTATAAAAAGTGCCATATAAATGGAAGGACGACTAACATGGTGCAAGGATGTCACGCTATGGTCCACTGCTTTACTACACTATACTACTATCATCGTGGATGCAACACAATCCAAGGTTCATTGTAGCACCCGATTTTTAGGACAAAACCAGTTACACACCATATGTGAGCTCAGGAAGTCAAATCTCACATATACCTACAAATAAAGGTAATATCAATAGACAATGCTTAATATATAACATACTTAATATAAAGGATATAACCTTAGACAGTAAACTGCGGAAAGACAACTCCGATCTTCGGGTGAAGACTCCAATTCCACAGGGACAACTGACTAATTGATCACAAGTCTAATTCCTCCAAACTCTAGCAATCTGGTAACCATCCCGGATTTTTCTAAAGATTTAAAAAGTAAAGCAAGCGTAAGTACAAGTTGTTCTCAACAAATATAACATGGGGTTTATGAGGCACAAAAGTCTGACACTGGTTTATCTGCAATTAGCTTTTAATGAGTCATCTTTTAGTAATTGGGTGGCAACAAGTTTATTCACAAGCCCATATAAACACATGATCAGGTAAACATGAATAATGAACAGCGTAAATAGTAATCATTAGTGTGCATCTTCATCATCGGTATCATCCATGTTCTTCATCATTAACCATTCATGATCATCTATTTCATAAATGTTCTAAGGCCGCTTGTGACCATGAGCACGGCTGATATATCAGTTTTACACTCTATAGAGGTAGTACACTTTCACTGTGAGTCGTGATTTACTCCTTCGCCCGAGTTGATCAGCCTCTTGACCCACAACTAAGGAAGGCCGACAGGGTTCACAATGAAGCATTTCAAAGGTTCATCTAACAAGTTAGGGCCATTAGATTCACTCGACAAACAAATATATGGCCCCCTTCCCAATGGCACAATGACGCACATCCTATACACAAGGGGACAGAGGCCGCACTATACCCGATTCGTCAAGCCATTCTTACGCCAATAAAGGTAACCACTAACAAGCTAGAAAATGTCCTCATACTGAGCTAAAGCCAGAGCCATGTAGCCCTCACAGCTGTACTGTAAGTTTCGGATGATCACTTACAGATAAGTCCTTAGGGAGAGGAATCTAGAGCACCATAAAAATAGCCCAATGCTCTAGCCCCTTTGATTCCATATTGCTAAAAAACATCTTTTAATATTTATTGCATATACCATTAGTCAAATTACAAGATCATGGCATTAGTTAGAGCACTAGCAATATACTACCCAATGCAATACCCTATAGGTATCAAGGTACAAAGTAACAAAGTATTAGGAAATCCTTAGCGGCAGTCAAGGTAGACACATGCAGTATGAATTAAATGATTAAAGGTGTATAGGACAACAAGAAAGATACCATGCTATACTTGCCTTAAAGCTCTGATGTTCTTCTAGTCCAAATCGTCGAAGATCTACTTCTTGATTCACCACGTATAGCTCACCCGACTAGACATGATCATAAAGCACCACACAAGCATCTATGCAATCATACACGAAGCAAACAATAGATCTAAATTAGAATAGTACACCAAACATAAAATCAAGATGAAAAGTTTGTAAAACAAATCTATGTCTCGCTACGAACACACAGACGCGAAAAGCACTCTAATCGGAGCTATAACGAAAAAGTTATGAATTAAACAAGATTTCCTTTAATAAAATAATAGATTAAATCTAACCTCGAATTTAAAAAGTTGAAAATATATGTAACAGTAGTATGAACATGTATATTACGCAATTATGAATCTAACGCAACTTGAATGGATCAAAACGGAGTTAAAACGAAGATTTTATGGCCTAAATAAGATTAGTAGCAAAACTGTAAATAGATGAAAGCGTATTTTGAATCTAACCGAAGAAACTACGTTTTCAAAAGAAGAAAACATATTTTTTTAAACACATTTTGCACATAGAAACACAAGGTGCGACCGGCATGAATGCAACAAGCATGTTTCTACCTTAAGATAAATTTTAATCTAATGAAAATTTATTATTTCCCCATGTTTTCATGAGCATAAAATACAAAATTAAATCATTTTAGCTCTATTTCAAGAGAAGCAAATTTTTAGGTGTTACAATTCTACCCCCTTAAGATGAATCTCGTCCTCAAGATTCGGAAGATGGTGATAAAAGAGATATAGGTTCTCCGCCATTGGATTCTTCTCTACTTTGCATACCTGTTAACCATACTTCAAGTAACTTGTCAAACTAATTCCATGATTCTAAAAGGTACCCCAAGCAATACTTAGGTAACTCCAATCACTAGACCACCTTTCCTTTTTAGTCCATAATATTAGTTCTTTTTCTTAAAATATTCACCTTCCAACGGAGCTTTCTTACTTTCTTTGTCTAAAGTAGATTCTATTGCCAACTTTAAAACATTAATGACTTCTGATGCTCAGATCAAGTTGCTCAACTCTCAAACGACTATTCTTAGTCTATGGTGTCGTTCGAATCTTCTCAGCATAACTCTCTCTTGCTAAAGACATTGGCAACGACTTTTGCTTCTCCAAGTGATAGCACTTTTCCACGTCATAAAACCTTGATTGCTTTAATCCAAACCTTCTTGTCATGCTTAGTATATCATTAGGATTTCCTGAGATTCTATAGAACCATTTGTAGTTATCAGATATCTCATTCCTATGTCATCAACGCCTCCTTGTCTTGGGTATGTTGAAGATTAGACTCCCAACTGAGGATAGCTTGAACTACAGAGCCATATTGACGAATGCATCAATTCCTCGTAGATGACCCAATAACTTATCAACTGAGCAAAGGATACTTACTCTAGATGATGAAACCCTTAAGTGATATACATCATTTGGGTACCACCTTTCTTATCAGATTAACCGATTCTTCCAAGTGAGTGCTAGAGAGCATAACTGAACTTCATATGGCACCTTGAGCATTCAGACCCTTCTTAAATTCAACATGCTTGTCAATAGATGGCGCTTGATGTGGGTTGTTCAACACTCTTTGAGCAATAATATATAATAACTGAGTCTGCATCATCAAAGCTTGCTCTATAGATGAGGGATTTGATGGCGGTGGATTAGAATTGGTAGGATTCCTTCCCAGTGAGAGATAGAATCTACAAAGCCACCTTTACTTTGGCTACACCCCTTAAGAAAAGATCAACTAGGGGACACAAAAAGGTAGCTTGCATCTTCTTCTAGATGAGCTAATTAGTATCAAGATATTCTGACATCCCAATGAGACTCTTGTGTATGGGCAAGGACAAGAAATCTGAAATTTCTTGTGGGATGAAAAACAGCAGTGTAGTAAAACAGCTGTAACTCTCATGTTGTTAGTCCAATGAAGTTGTAGCTTATACCATTCGAAAGCTTATCGAATCCTCCACAACTTCCTTATAGAACACTTTTTCAAATTCTATAGTTTAGGTAGTCAAAAATAGTGCACAATAGAATCTACTCCAGGATTCAGATAGTATAGGTGCATCGTCTTGTGATTTTCATAATTCCATAACCAACATAGCTATCAGGTGATTCTTGTGTTCAGAGAAGGATGTTGAAGTCCACTATTGTACAGAATTTTCTCATGATTTTTTGTCATCCAAGAATAGATATATAAGCCGATAAAGACAGGTTGCTCCGAAAGACAAGATAGAGGAAATAGGAGAAACCAAAACCCAACTATTTATTGCACTGATCCTTATACCTTAGGCTTATAAACTAAATAAAATTATGGAAACACCCAACAAGATCATTGCAATCATTATAAAGATTCAAAACAAGCATAAGCATAATGATAATTCAACAAAGCACTAAAGGTTCACAATTCAATCATTGACTCAACTTTCGATACTATCGTACTCGTTGTACTAGGGGTAACAATCCTAAGACTCATCTTTAGATTACGCAAGAAGGTGGTGAGAAACAATTCTAAAAGCATATAAAATCAAGGAGTGAAGATGAGAACAAAGACTTTAAAATAAGCACCAAGGTAGAGATAAATAACAAGGGTAGAGATATAGTAGAGAAGAAAATATCAAGGTTCATAGAGCAAGGGTTTTTGTAGCAACTTATAAACCTTAAAACGATCAGTTTCTACTAGGCTTGCATCCTATAGTCAGCATTGCTCTTATACCACTTTGTAGTACCCAGTTTTAAGGACAAAACTAGATACACACCATATGTGGGCCCAGGAAATCAAATCTCACATATAGCTACAAATAAAGGTAATATCAATAGACAATGCTTAATATATAACATAGTTAGTATAAAGGATATAACCTTAGACAGCAAACAGCGGAAAGACAACTCTGATCTTCGGGTGAAGACTCCAATTCCATAGGGACAACTCATTAGTTGATCCCAAGCCTAATTCCTCCAAACTCTAGCAATCTGGTACCCATTCGAGATTCTCCTAAAGATTTAAAAAGTAAAGCAAGCGTAAGTACATGTCGTACTCAACAAATATAACATAGGGATCATAAGGCTCAAAAGGCGAGCACTGGTTTAACTGCAATTAGCTTTTAATGAGTCATATTTTAGCAATTGGGTGGCAACAAGTTTATTCACAAGCCTACATAAACACATGATCAGGTAAACATGAATAATGAACAGCATAAACAGTAATCATTAGTGTGCACCTTCATCATCGGTATCATCCATGTTCTTCATCATTAACCATTAATGATCATCTATTCTATAAATGTTCCAAGGCCGCTCATGACCGTGAGCAGGCTGATATACCAGTTTTACACTCTTCAGAGGTTGTACACTTTCACTGTGAGTCGTGATTACCCTTTCACCCGAGGTGATCAGCCTCGTGACCCACAACCAAGGAAGGTCGGCAGGGTTCACTATGAAGCCTTTCAAAGGTTCGTCTAACATGTTAGGGCCATTAGATTCACTCGGCAAACAGATGTATGGCCCCCCTTCCCGATGGCACAATGATGCGCAGCCTATACATAAGGGGACAGAGGCCGCACTATACCCGATTCATCAAGCCATTCTTACGCTAATAAAGGTAGCCACTAACAAGCTAGAAAAGGTCCTCATACTAAGCTAAAGCCAGAGCCAAGTAGCCCTCATAGTTGTACTATAAGTCCCGGATGATCACTTACAAATAAGTCCTTAGGGAGAAGAATATAGAGCACCATAAAAATAGTCTAATGCTCTAGCCACCTTGATTTCATGTTGCTCAAAAGCATCTTTTATTGTTTATTGCATATACCATTAGTCAAGTTACAAGATCATGGCTTTAGGTAGAGCACTAGCAGCATACTACCCAATGCAATACCCCATAGGTATCAAGGTATAGAGTAATAAAGTATTAGAAAATCCTTAGTGGTAGTCAATGTAGACACATGCAGTATGAATTAAATGATTAAAGGTGTATAAGATAACAAGGAAGATCCTATGCTATACTTGCCTTAAAACTCTGATGTTCCTCTAGTCCAAATCTTTGAAGATCTGCTTCTTGATTCACCACGTATAGCTCACCGACTGGACATGATCATAAAGCACCACACAAGCATCCATGCAATCATACACGAAGCAAACAATAGATCTAAATTAGAACAGTACACCAAACATAAAATCAAGATGAAAAGTTTGTAAAACGAATCTACGTCTCGCTATGAACACACAGACGCGAAAAACACTATAATCGGAGCTATAACGAAAAAATTATGAATTAAACAAGATTTCCTTTAATAAAATAATAGATTAACTCTAACCTCGAATTTCAAAAGTTAAAAATATATGTAACAGTAGTATGAACATGTAGATTACGCCATTATGAATCTAACGCAACTTGAATGGATCAAAACGGAGTTAAAACAAAGATTTTATGGCCCAAATAAGATTAGTGGCAAAACTGTAAATAGATGAAAGCGTATTTTGAATCTAACCGAAGAAACTACGTTTTCAAAAGAAGAAAACGTATTTTTTTTTTAAAACACATTTTGCACATAGAAACACAAGGTGCGACCGGCATGAATGCAACAAATATGTTTGTACCTTAAGATAAATTTTAATCTAATAAAAAATTATTATTTCCCCATATTTTCATGAGCATAAAAATACAAAATTAAATCATTTTTGCTCTATTTCAAGAGAAGCAAATTTTTGGGTTTTACATTAATTCAGTGAGTATGCATGCAACGAGTAATAGATTAACTAATTCGACTGTTACGCCGGTGATAGAGAAAGCCATCGTGCCGTGCATGCATCGTCGACACAAGATCGATGGAGGACGTCTTACTTCTGATATTTTCCCAGCGCCGTCCTCGACAGCAGATAGACATGAACTGCAAAAGATGCAGCTCCTACGTGCAAATCGATCTATGTGAGCCATTTCCTGACGACGCCTTTGGAAAGCAGTGTTCATCAGCTACACACCGTAGCAGATAATTTCATGTGTCAATCTTTTCTAGCAGTAGTCTCCACGTATACTGGCCCGCTTGCTTATAATTTGATCAAAAGCCAATGGACAGATAGAGAGGCGAATAAAGATTTTGTCGACGACGATCCGTCGTCAGTAAAAGTAGATGAAGCTGCGTACGGAGTATTCCTTTGGAAAAACACTGAGCCGGCAGGAGGGTGACTGCACAGTGAAATCTGAGATTTTTCCTGGCCGTCCGTGCAGATTTCAGGGCAGGCAAGAGGTAACAACACCGTAGTACTCCTGTGCTGCAAGCGTGTGTTTTGTACAGCTTCCTCTGTCGGCATCACAACCATGTCAAATTGCAAAGTGGATTTGCATTGCTTTGCATTGTCCACCGGCTTAATGGTTCCAAACCAAAGGCTGGGCTGGGGAGATAAACACGATTGACTCTTCATGTTAGTTAGGTACGGTTTTTATCCGTCTCTTGCTACAAGTAAAAGTCACTTTGCATAAAGGCTGGTTGTGGAATAAATGGTTCGTCCCCTTGATTATTGGGACGTGCGGTTCTTACCTTTTTAAATATCCGAGATCAATATTGGCACACCACCATTGGATATCCCATGGACAGCACAGTTGGATGTGTATGGGAATCATGGGATACGTGCGCTGCAGGATAGAAGACAATAGTTGCTTGTAGACAAAGACATTTTTCCTCAAAAATGGATGAAGAAGCAATATGAGACTTTGCTTATGATTTTTTGTTCTGCTTAGGGTTCAGATTTCCCTATTCCTTCTTACTAGTTCTTTAGCTGAATATCTATAAGAAAATTGGTTGTATTGGCTCATAGATGATACAACAATTTCTTTTTTCTAATTTTTTTGTTAGTGATGCAAAAGCAATATCAAGGCCCTATAGTTAACACATTCTATTTGTCTTATACACATTTACACTATTTATCACTTTATTGTATTACTGGTGACTTCATCAACCCTTAAAAGATTCCCCATGATAAAAACCCTAACAAGAACAAGAACAAAAGAGATGGGGAAGATAATATATAAGACTAATAATCCTTAATTATATAGATACCAGTACATATTAATACGGATAAAGAATAAGCAATGAAAGCACCAATTTGTAGTTAACTATAGATAGCAAATTAGAGATTAACAAAGCACTACTGGAAACATGAAATTTCCTGACGGTTTCAAAATTTTTTGTGGTTATTGCATAAACCGTGTCAGTAGTGAAGGGGTGTACTGTGGGAGGCTCCAGATCCAATTAGCGGTGTAAAAAGTGGTAGTACTAGAAGGGATATACTTTATAGTTGACTACTTTCTCAATTGACTACACTATATATTGTCACCTGTCGCATGCATAGTATTCTTTAGCGGATGATAAGGTACTTGGTGCAAGGTGTCAACCCTGGAAGAATATTTGATGAGATGCAACATGCATGTCAAAGTAGACACGAATGCCAAGGTATAACAAAATACAAAACATGTCAAAGGTGCGCAAAAGGGATGTGTATAGCTTTTAACATGCACGCTGCCCTCTAATTTATGATTTCACCGAAGTTGCATCTCAATGTCTAACCTCACCTTGTGTACCATATCTTTAATACAAAGTAATAATGCCCCACTTACCACGGTACCCTACACTTAGCGTGAACTGAGATGATACCTAGTTTCACAAATAATCGTGGCAACCTTGCAGTGTACACGTACACGAGCCTCTATCTGTCAATTAGTTCTTCGCACAATATTAGTGTTAACATGCACGTGAATAGGGAGAAGAGTAAATTACTCAACATGCAGCTGTGACACCCTGTCATGCTTGTGGTAAGTGGCCAGTAGGATGGAGGACGGCCTAATAAGCTCGAAAAGACAAATAATTAAGGGGTTTGTTGAGGTATTTTTGACAGAGCAGCTTAATCAAAATCCGTTTTTAAAAATGGTTTCTCAGTTAGCCCACCTATAGGAATCGATTGATAGATAGACTGTTGACAAGCCAAACAACCTCTAAAAATGTTTTTTAAGAAATGGTTAGAAATGGAAGCATTTCAAGAGGCGACTGGCAATTTGTTTTGCCTCTAAAATTAGATGAAGGACAGTAAAATTTATGACTTTTGCAAATCAAGTCAGATGGAGAAAAACTATATGTCAAAGTTGAACTACTTAAAGAGATCTACAACTTTATATTTGACGACTTTTTCATTTAAATTCATTTATTGCACGAAAAAATGTTTACAATTTTCAGATTTGAAATTCATTTTTTTATTTTTTAAATGATCTCAGATGGAGAAATGACCTAAACCAAAGTTAGTAATAGAACTGGTATGCAACTTTGTAGTTGACTACCTTTTCATTTGAAATCATTTAGTGCCGGTAAATTCAGTTATAAGTTTTAAGATTATTTGAAATTCATTGTTTGCAATTTTTCAAGTGTACCTTGGATGAAGAAATGATCTAAACTAGAGTTATGTTACTCAAACAGATACAAAATTTTGTAGTTGACGCCTTTTCATTTGAAATCATTTAGGATCCTTAAATTTTGTTTTCAAATTAATTTTGAAATTAATTTTTTTAATTTTCAAATAATCTAGGATAGAGAAATGAACTAAATTAAAGTTGCAGTACTCAAAGAGGTCTAAAGATTTTTAGTTGAAATTTCTTTTGTTTGAATTTGTTTAGGGTCAAATATGCTTTACAATATTTACTGAAGTGAATGCAAAAGAAATGTATGTGCTACCCAATCACAACTGACTCTGAGGCGTAGTGGAAACAGAAGAATCACGCAAGGACAGAGGTTGTGACTCTGATCCCGAAAACCGTACTCCTGTGACATGCAACTTTTTATATGTAACACCTTAAAAATTTCACTTTTGAAATAGAGCTAAAAAGATTTAATTTGGTATTTTTTTGTGCTCATGAAAACATGGGTAAATAATAATTTTTTAAATTAAAATTTAACATAAGGCTTAGCAACATTTTTGTGCACTCATGCCATCGCATTTTGTTTATTGTGATGAGTGGTTTGATTCAAATTCAAATTTATTTTAAAAGTTTTTCAAAATGGGTTTGAAAATAGAATTCAGGAAAAGAAAGGAAAATTTGAAAAATAAAAGAATTTTAAAAGTTGTAAAATTTATTTTTGGAAAACTTACCAAAATTTCTCATTTTTATTTGAAGTGAAAAATGTATTTTAAACCATATTCGAATTTGATTTGGTTTGCATTTGAATTTGGTTTTGTGCAAAATAGAAAAGGATTTGGAAAATAGAAAAAACTTCTCTCCTCCCAATCTCTCCTTCCCGGCCCACTTGATTTTTTTCTTTCCGTGTGGCCCGCTTTAGTTTTCCTCTGCGCTTGGCCCAGCACGCCACCGCAACCCAGCAAGGCCAGGCCCCGCTCCCTCACTTCCTCTCAGCAGGCCGGCCCAGCTAGAGCCGGGCCCGCGCACAACCATCCTTCTCTCTCTTGCTGTGACTGACGGAGTGGCCCCACTTGTCAGGGCCGTCTTCAACCCGAGTCCTCTCCAACCAGGACTCTGTCCCGAGTCGGAGCCACCGCCGCCTCGATTTCCCCGGGATATGGCGTGATCCGCATGTCGAGCATCCCTATTAAAGCCCGAGTACCACCTACCGCGGTCCCGTTTCCCATCTTCGCGCCGCCTCTGCCCTAGCAGTGCCCTAGTTAGCTAGCCGCGCCACGCCTGGATCTCGCCAACGAGCAAAGCGCATCCAACACCTGCCTCTCCAAGCCACACGCCGTCGTCAAGCCGTCTCCGTCTGTGCCAAGTGCTGAGGTGAGATCACCGTTCCCTCCTCTTTATTCCTGTGTAGTTTCCGTGGAAAACCGAGGCAACGAGCCCCTTTTCCTATTTCACCAGCGAGCTCCTCGCCATCGGCTATGGCAGCCACCGCATCGCCGTTCCTGTTCCGGCCGGCGCATCTCATCCAACCATTCCTAGCCGTTCGATCTGGATCGGACGATCCCAAATAGAAGATACCCCTTCGTAGGCAATTTTGCTAAAGAGTCCTCAAAGTTTTTAAGTATATAACCCGTTGTCCCTACAGTTTTGCTAAAGACCCCCTGCATTTTCTTGGAATTGAACCCGTAGTCCTTGGCGGGTTTAAAAACTAGATTTTATTTATTTTATATTTCAAAAATCAAGTTCCATCTATTTACAAAATTGCCACTAACTTCATTAGGCCATATCTTCTCCGTTTTAACTCTGATTTGACCCGTTCAAGTTGCGTTAGATTCGTAATTGAGTAATCTACATGTTCATCCTACTGTTAAATATATTTTCAACTTTTAAAATTCGAGGTTAGATTTAATCTATTATTTTATTAAAGAAAATCTTGTTTAATTCATAACTTTTTCATTTTAGCTCTGATTCGATCCATTCAAGATGTGTTGGATTCATGATGACGTAAACTACGCATTAGTATCAATGTTATCCATCTCAAGAGTTCTGGAAAATCATGGTTTAAATCCTAACTTGATTAACAACTATACAACTGGACTTATAAATAAAAAAATATGATAAATTCCACTTTGGTTTTCAAAACCAAATATAAGTTTAACTTAATTTAACTTAGGTATTTCTCTAAAATATCTTATACTTGTTTTTATATTATAAAATAAATGAAGCTTATGGTTTTTCGTTTTAGAAGCAAACCATTCGGTAGATGTATCTTTTTCACGGTAGCTCCAATTAGTGTGCTTTTCCCGTCTGTTTGATCGTAGCAACACGTAGATTTGACTTTAAATTCTTTTTCACTGATTGATGTATTGTTCTAATATAGTTATGCTTGAATGCTATGCATGTTTGTTTGGATACTTGTGTGGTGCTTTATGATCATGTCCAGTTGGTGAGCTATACGTGGTGAATCAAGAAGCAGATCTTTGAAAATTTGGACTAGAAGAATATCAGAGTTGTAAGGCAAGTATAGCATGGGATCTTCCTTGTTGTTCTATACACCTTTAATCATTTAATTCATACTGCATGTGTCTACCTTGACTACCACTAAGGATTTCCTAGTACTTTGTACCTTGTGCCTTGATACCTATGGGGTATTGCATTGGGTAGTATGATGCTAGTGCTCAACTACAACCATGATCTTGTAACTTGACTAATATAATATGCAATAAATACTAAAAGATGCTTTTTAGCAACATGGAACAAGGGGGCTAGAGCATTGGGCTATTTTTATGGTGCTCTAAATTCCTCTTCCCAAGGACTTATCTGTAAGCGAACATCCGGGACTTACAGTACAGCTGTGAGGGCTACATGGCTCTGGCTTTAGCTCAGTATGAGGACCTTTTCTAGCTTGTTGGAGGTTACCTGTATTGGCATAAGAATGGCTTGATGAATCAGGTATAGTGCGGCCTCTGTCCCCTTGTGTATAGGTTGCACATCATTATGCCATTGGGAAGGGGGGCTGTACATTTGTTTGCCAAGTGAATCTAATGGCCCTAACTTGTTAGACGAACCTTTGAAAGGCTTCATAGTGAACCCTGCCGATCTTCCTTGGTAGTGGGTCAAGAGGTTGATCACCTCAGGCGAAAGGGTAAATCACAACTCATAGTGAAAGTGTACAACCTCTACAGAGTGTAAAACTGGTATATCAGCCGTGCTTATAGTCACGAGCGGCCTTGGACCCTTACAGAATAGATGATGAACACTGATGATACTAATGATAAAGATGCTCATTAATGGTTAATTATTTATGCTATTCATTATTCATGTTTACTTGATCATGTATTTATGTGGGCTTGTGGATAAACTTGTTGCCACCCAATTGCTAAAAGATTACTCATTAAAAGCTAATTGCATTTAAACCAGTGTCAGCCTTTTGTACCTCATGAACCCCATGTTATATTTATTGAGTACGACATGTACTTATACTTGCTTTACTTTTTAAATCTTTGAAAAAATCCCGGATGGATACCAGATTACTAGAGTTTGGAGGAATTAGGCTTGCGATCAACCAGTCAGTTGTCCCTATGGAATTGGAGTCTTCACCCGAAGATCGAAGTTGTGTTTTTGCTGTTTGCTATCTAACGTTATATCCTTTATACTAAGTATGTTATATATTGAGCATTGTCTTCTATATTACCCTTATTTGTAGCTATATGTGAGATTTGACTTTCTGGGCTCACATATGGTGCGTATTTGGTTTTGTTCTTAAAACTAGGTGCTATATTATCGCTTGCTGGTGGGCATCTCCTAGATTAAAAATGTAGCACCCGGTTTTAAGAACAAAACTAGATACACACCATATGTGAGCCCAGGAAGTCAAATCTCACATATAGCTACAAATAAAGGTAATATCAATAGACAATGCTCAATATATAACGTACTTAGTATAAGGAATATAACCTTAGATAGCAATCAGCGGAAAGACAACTCTGATCTTTGGGTGAAGTGTAGCGCCTGGTTTTAAGAAAAAAACCAGATACACACCATATATGAGCCCAGAAAGTCAAATCTCACATATAGGTATAAATAAGGGTAATATCAATAGACAGTGCTCAATATATAACGTACATAGTATAAAGGCTATAACCTTAGACAGCAAACAACGGAAAGACAACTTCGATCTTCGAGCGAAGACTCCAATTCCACAGGGACAACTGACTGGTTGATCACAAGCCTAACTCCTCTAAACTTCTAGCAATCTAGTACCCATCCGGGATTTTTATCCAAATATGTGAAAAATAAAGCAAGCGTAAGTACATGTCGTACTAAACAAATATAACATGGGGTTCATGAGGTTCAAAAGGCTGACACTGGTTTAGTTGCGGTTAGCTTTTAATGAGTCATGTTTTAGCAATTGGGTGGCAACAAGTTTATCACAAGCCTATAAACACATGATCAGGTAAACATGAATAATGAATAGCATAAACAGTAATCGTTAGTGAGCATATTTATCATTAGTATCATCAATTTTCACCATCTATTCTGTAAGGGTTCCAAGGCCACTCGTGACCGTGAGCACGGCTGATATACCAGTTGTACACTCTGCAGAGGTTGTACACTTTCACTGTGAGTTGTGATTTACCCTTTCGCCCGAGGTAGCTAATCTCTTGACCCACTTCCAAGGAAGGTCGGCAAGGTTCACTATAAAGCCTTTCAAAGGTTCGTCTAACAAGTTAGGGCCATTAGATTCACTTGGCAAATAGATATAGGAACCCCCTATCGAATGGCACAATTCTTATGCCAATAAAGATAACCACTAACAAGCTAGAAAAGGTCCTCATACTGAGCTAAAGCCAGAGCCATGTAGCCCTCACAACTGTACTATAAGTCCCAGATGATCACTTACAGATAAGTCATTAGGGAGAGGAATCTAGAGTACCATAAAACAACCCAATGCTCTAGCCCCCTTGTTCCATATTGCTAAAAACATCTTTTAGTGTTTATTGCATGTACCATTAGTCAAGTTACAAGATTATGGTTGTAGTTGAGCACTAGCATCATACTACCCAATGAAATAACCCAAAGGTAACAAGGTACAGGGTAACAAGGTACTAGGAAATCCTTAGTGGCAGTCAAGGTAGACACATGCAGTATGAATTAAGTGATTAAAGGTGTATAGGACAAGGAAGATCCCATGCTATACTTGCCTTAACACTTGCTCAAACTTCCTCGTTCTTTGCTTCTGGTCATTATCAGCTTCTGATCTTCAGCGCTCACAAGCGGTTCTCATTCTACTCATAGCATGCACCACACATAGGTAAACATACAAGCAGCAACTAAGAACAGTACACCACTCAAGATAAAATAACATACTAAAAGAGAGCTAATTCTACGATCACAAGATCACAAGAAACGCCGATAATAGAATTATCGTTAAAAAGAAACGACTATCGAGAGTTTTATATATATTATAAAAAGAAAAGAAAAGCCTACATGCTTCTTTTATTTTAATTGAGTAAAACCATGTAAAAATTATTAAGAGCAGATTTGTCAAAACATAACATAATTTAAAACTCAAGTTGAAACTACTCATATTTTATTTATAAACAATGCCATATAATTTAATCAAGTTAAACTTTTACTTTACAAAAAGAAAAGGATATGAGAGCATCTAGACATGTTTTATATGATTGTGTTTGAGCCTAACAAATTATAATCAAAACATATTTAAGTTGATATTAATCAATCTAATATTCATTTATAAAAGGCCGACATGACAATCCTCGATTACTTTTAATTAATAAATCAGTTGCATGTATATTAATTAAATTAATATTTAGTTTATAAATCACTAGCATGTAAGTATGTGGCACGTCAACGCCGCTGTTAGGACGTAGAATAAACGGAGAAGAACTCGAACATGCAAATGCTCACCAGCAATAGAAACAGGACGACGACCATGGCAGGCTCAGCAGGAGAAGGATCAGAAGATGGCAGCACAGCTCAAACAGGGATTCATGGTTCGTCTCAATGAAGATCCCCATGTCTACGAGTTCTCCGTCCATGCAAGCGGCGCACGCGATGATATGATTGGTGCTCAGCATCCAGCTGCAGGAGCGGGCGTCAGCGGCCTGCTACACAGGCCGAGCTGCACATACGGCAGGAGCTCCGGTCGTCCGTTGCCTGAAGGTCACGGCAAGACATACGTACAGAACTGTATATGTACGTAGAGAGGTGATGAGGAACATGCAACATCGATAGTGCTATTACGAGTCACAGAAAGAAGAAAAAGGATTTCGAGAGATTGACCAAGAGCTGCTGCAAACATGACCAATTGACCATGGCCTGACTTGCTGCCCTGCTTGAGCCTTCATGGCCAGCTCACATGCAGGATCGGACTTGACCAAGATGAGGTAGGGTCGATTGCAGTGCACAATGGTATGCTGGCTGAGGAGAAGGGTCGCGGGATGTCCAGAAGTCACTCAACGATGCTGCTCCTTGAAGGTTTGCCGAAAAAGTGATCAGAAAAGAGAGAAGGGTACACGGTCAACCGTTGATGGATCGATGAAAAGAAAGATACTTTAGCGTTGAGAGAGATCTACCTTGTGGCGACGTCGATGGCGACGGCAACAGTGACAGCGACAGAAGGAGGAGAAAAAACAAATTTACTATACGAGGGATTTCTCATACTAGGGGTTTCCCTTATGGTAGTTTTGGTGTGCTTTGCCCAAGGGGTTACTACAGATTTATAGGAAGAAAAACTCTCCACATCTACATCAACTAGCAATATGGTATTAATTGATGTTGCACCCTCCACATTTACTAATGGGCCTAAATAATCATTAAAGCCCATTAGTAAATAAATGCATGGGCCTTTTTAAGATTTATTAGGATTATTGCACATGGGCTTTGAGCATTAGAAATAATGAGAGATTTATTATTTTCGGAATTAATTAATTTTGTGGATAAAATAATTCCAGAAAAGTCTAGAATTATTATTTAAGCCACGAAAAATACTTTGAAAGCTCTGAAAATTTGGGGAAAATTCCCATAGACATTATGGAACATGAGGATCCCAAATAAAGTATTTGGAGCCCATGATAAGATAATTTGGAGCATCTAAAAATTAAATTATGCTCACAGACAAGTAGGAACAAGTTCCAGAAAAGGCTGGAAAAATTCCTGAGAAGTTTGTAGATATTGATGGACGGACAAGGAACTAAAAGGAGTGATTTGCATTACAAAGAAAAGATTTTAGGAAGCTTCCAACGAAAATTTGAGCCGAGAAACAAAGATTTGAGTGTAGAAAAAGATAAAGGTGTGCCGGAGAAGAAAAATCGACCTACTAGCGCATTTTAAAGACTTTGCTTACTCTCAACACATAAAGAAGCAACAAGCAAACATCACATCATCCAAAAACCCATCAAAATTAGAAAACTTTGAAAATTCACATTTTTCCTATAACTAAATTTGTGCTAGCTCAAACTAAACTTGGTAAATTTTATCCAAATATTAAAATAATTTATTTTATTTAGTGTTTTCTATGCACAACACAAAATCAGAAATTTTGGGGTGTGACAATCTACCCCACTTAATAGGAATCTCGTCCCAAGATTCAAAGAGACTAGGGAGAAAGATAAAGAAGATCTTCACGCCTCCATACTTCCTTGATTCGGGATTCATGAGATGATGGAATGAACTTGCATGATAAAGTGGATTTGGGAGTTGCACAGGATAGGAAGGAAGATAAAGGTCAACGATGCTTTTGTAAAGGATGCTACCCCACTTAACAAGAGTTTTGCTAAACTCTGAATATTTCGTACGAAGATCCTCGTGTTGGTGTAGTCTTCAGGGCCTTCCTTTGGATCACAAAGATAGAGATGACAAACAAGTAACACACCAAACAAGACAAGCATGCATCACAACATCGAAACTACACATGCTTCTATAGCAATGGCGGGCATCCTAAGGAGTGGATTATGCAGGCCATCGCAAATTTGAATAAGGTGAGATATGAAAACTGTTAGTAAACCAAAGAAATAAAAATCAAGGAGATAAGAAGCAATAGCTCAAAGGAAGCTATCAAGGAGAGGAGAAAATAGGACAAGGATAAAAAATAATCAATTCAACTAGTCAAGGAGATGCAAAAAATAGTTTTGTAGCAAATTCTAAACCTTATAACGACCAGTTTCTACTAGGCTTGCGTCCTACAGTCAGCATTGCTCTAATACCACTTTGTAGCACTCAATTTTAAGAACAAAACCAGATACACAGCATATGTGAGCCCAGGAAGTTAAATCTCATATATAGCTACAAATAAGGGTAATATCAATAGACAATGCTCAATATATAACGTACGTAGTATAAAGGATATAACCTTAGACAGCAAACAGCGGAAAGACATCTTCGATTGTCGGGCGAAGACTCCAATTCCATAGGGACAACTGACTAGTTGATCACAAGCCTAACTGCTCCAAACTTCTAGCAATCCGGAACCCATCCGGGATTTTTATCCAAATATATGAAAAATAAAGCAAGCGTAAGTACATGTCGTACTCAACAAATATAACATGGGGTTCATGAGGCTCAAAAGGCTGACACTGGTTTAACTGCGGTTAGCTTTTAATGAGTCATCTTTTAGCAATTGGGTGGCAACAAGTTTATCACAAGCCCATAAACACATCATCAGGTAAACATGAATAATGAATAGCATAAATAGTAATCGTTAGTGAGCATCTTTATCCTTAGTATCATCAGTTTTCATCATCTATTCTATAAGGGTTCCAAGGCCGCTCGTGACCGTGAGCACGGCTGATATACCAGTTTTACACTCTACAGAGGTTGTACACTTTCACTATGAGCCATGATTTACCCTTTCGCTTGAGGTAGCTAATCTCTTGACCCACTTCTAAGGAAGGTCGGCAGGGTTCACTATGAAGCCTTTCAAAGGTTCGTCTAACAAGTTAGGGCCATTAGATTCACTCGACAAACAGATATAGGAACCCCCCATCGAATGGCACAATTCCATCGCGGCTATACACATAAGAGTAGAGGCTGTCCTATACCCGATTCGGCAAGCTATTCTTACGCCAATAAAGGTAACCACTAACAAGCTAGAAAATGTCCTCATATTGAGCTAAAGCCAGAGCCATGTAGCCCTCACAACTGTACTATAAGTCCCAGATGATCACTTACAGATAAGTCATTAGGGAGAGGAATCTAGAGTACAAATTTTAAAGACTTTGCTTACTCTCATTTTAAAGACTTTGCTTACTAACGCATTTTATAGTACACATAAGAGTAGAGGCTGTCCTATACTCGCATTTTAAAGACTTTACAAAAAGAAAAGGATATGAGAGCATCTATACATGTTTTATATGATTGTGTTTGAGCCTAACAAATTATAATCAAAACATATTTAAGTTGATATTAATCAATCTAATATTCATTTATAAAAGGCCGACATGACAATCCTCGATTACTTTTAATTAATAAATCAGTTGCATGTATATTAATTAAATTAATATTTAGTTTATAAATCACTAGCATGTAAGTATGTAACACGTCAACGCCGCTGTTAGGACGTAGAATAAACGGAGAAGAACTCGAACATGCAAATGCTCACCAGCAATAGAAACAGGACGACGACCATGGCAGGCTCAGCAGGAGAAGGATCAGAAGATGGCAGCACAGCTCAAACAGGGATTCATGGTTCGTCTCAATGAAGATCCCCATGTCTACGAGTTCTCCGTCCATGCAAGCGGCGCACGCGATGATATGATTGGTGCTCAGCATCCAGCTGCAGGAGCGGGCGTCAGCGGCCTGCTACACAGGCCGAGCTGCACATACGGCAGGAGCTCCGGTCGTCCGTTGCCTGAAGGTCACGGCAAGACATACGTACAGAACTGTATATGTACGTAGAGAGGTGATGAGGAACATGCAACATCGATAGTGCTATTACGAGTCACAGAAAGAAGAAAAAGGATTTCGAGAGATTGACCAAGAGCTGCTGCAAACATGACCAATTGACCATGGCCTGACTTGCTGCCCTGCTTGAGCCTTCATGGCCAGCTCACATGCAGGATCGGACTTGACCAAGATGAGGTAGGGTCGATTGCAGTGCACAATGGTATGCTGGCTGAGGAGAAGGGTCGCGGGATGTCCAGAAGTCACTCAACGATGCTGCTCCTTGAAGGTTTGCCGAAAAAGTGATCAGAAAAGAGAGAAGGGTACACGGTCAACCGTTGATGGATCGATGAAAAGAAAGATACTTTAGCGTTGAGAGAGATCTACCTTGTGGCGACGTCGATGGCGACGGCAACAGTGACAGCGACAGAAGGAGGAGAAAAAACAAATTTACTATACGAGGGATTTCTCATACTAGGGGTTTCCCTTATGGTAGTTTTGGTGTGCTTTGCCCAAGGGGTTACTACAGATTTATAGGAAGAAAAACTCTCCACATCTACATCAACTAGCAATATGGTATTAATTGATGTTGCACCCTCCACATTTACTAATGGGCCTAAATAATCATTAAAGCCCATTAGTAAATAAATGCATGGGCCTTTTTAAGATTTATTAGGATTATTGCACATGGGCTTTGAGCATTAGAAATAATGAGAGATTTATTATTTTCGGAATTAATTAATTTTGTGGATAAAATAATTCCAGAAAAGTCTAGAATTATTATTTAAGCCACGAAAAATACTTTGAAAGCTCTGAAAATTTGGGGAAAATTCCCATAGACATTATGGAACATGAGGATCCCAAATAAAGTATTTGGAGCCCATGATAAGATAATTTGGAGCATCTAAAAATTAAATTATGCTCACAGACAAGTAGGAACAAGTTCCAGAAAAGGCTGGAAAAATTCCTGAGAAGTTTGTAGATATTGATGGACGGACAAGGAACTAAAAGGAGTGATTTGCATTACAAAGAAAAGATTTTAGGAAGCTTCCAACGAAAATTTGAGCCGAGAAACAAAGATTTGAGTGTAGAAAAAGATAAAGGTGTGCCGGAGAAGAAAAATCGACCTACTAGCGCATTTTAAAGACTTTGCTTACTCTCAACACATAAAGAAGCAACAAGCAAACATCACATCATCCAAAAACCCATCAAAATTAGAAAACTTTGAAAATTCACATTTTTCCTATAACTAAATTTGTGCTAGCTCAAACTAAACTTGGTAAATTTTATCCAAATATTAAAATAATTTATTTTATTTAGTGTTTTCTATGCACAACACAAAATCAGAAATTTTGGGGTGTGACAATCTACCCCACTTAATAGGAATCTCGTCCCAAGATTCAAAGAGACTAGGGAGAAAGATAAAGAAGATCTTCACGCCTCCATACTTCCTTGATTCGGGATTCATGAGATGATGGAATGAACTTGCATGATAAAGTGGATTTGGGAGTTGCACAGGATAGGAAGGAAGATAAAGGTCAACGATGCTTTTGTAAAGGATGCTACCCCACTTAACAAGAGTTTTGCTAAACTCTGAATATTTCGTACGAAGATCCTCGTGTTGGTGTAGTCTTCAGGGCCTTCCTTTGGATCACAAAGATAGAGATGACAAACAAGTAACACACCAAACAAGACAAGCATGCATCACAACATCGAAACTACACGTGCTTCTATAGCAATGGCGGGCATCCTAAGGAGTGGATTATGCAGGCCATCGCAAATTTGAATAAGGTGAGATATGAAAACTGTAGTAAACCAAAGAAATAAAAATCAAGGAGATAAGAAGCAATAGCTCAAAGGAAGCTATCAAGGAGAGGAGAAAATAGGACAAGGATAAAAAATAATCAATTCAACTAGTCAAGGAGATGCAAAAAATAGTTTTGTAGCAAATTCTAAACCTTATAACGACCAGTTTCTACTAGGCTTGCGTCCTACAGTCAGCATTGCTCTAATACCACTTTGTAGCACTCAATTTTAAGAACAAAACCAGATACACAGCATATGTGAGCCCAGGAAGTTAAATCTCATATATAGCTACAAATAAGGGTAATATCAATAGACAATGCTCAATATATAACGTACGTAGTATAAAGGATATAACCTTAGACAGCAAACAGCGGAAAGACATCTTCGATTGTCGGGCGAAGACTCCAATTCCATAGGGACAACTGACTAGTTGATCACAAGCCTAACTGCTCCAAACTTCTAGCAATCCGGAACCCATCCGGGATTTTTATCCAAATATATGAAAAATAAAGCAAGCGTAAGTACATGTCGTACTCAACAAATATAACATGGGGTTCATGAGGCTCAAAAGGCTGACACTGGTTTAACTGCGGTTAGCTTTTAATGAGTCATCTTTTAGCAATTGGGTGGCAACAAGTTTATCACAAGCCCATAAACACATCATCAGGTAAACATGAATAATGAATAGCATAAATAGTAATCGTTAGTGAGCATCTTTATCCTTAGTATCATCAGTTTTCATCATCTATTCTATAAGGGTTCCAAGGCCGCTCGTGACCGTGAGCACGGCTGATATACCAGTTTTACACTCTACAGAGGTTGTACACTTTCACTATGAGCCATGATTTACCCTTTCGCTTGAGGTAGCTAATCTCTTGACCCACTTCCAAGGAAGGTCGGCAGGGTTCACTATGAAGCCTTTCAAAGGTTCGTCTAACAAGTTAGGGCCATTAGATTCACTCGACAAACAGATATAGGAACCCCCCATCGAATGGCACAATTCCATCGCGGCTATACACATAAGAGTAGAGGCTGTCCTATACCCGATTCGGCAAGCTATTCTTACGCCAATAAAGGTAACCACTAACAAGCTAGAAAATGTCCTCATATTGAGCTAAAGCCAGAGCCATGTAGCCCTCACAACTGTACTATAAGTCCCAGATGATCACTTACAGATAAGTCATTAGGGAGAGGAATCTAGAGTACAAATTTTAAAGACTTTGCTTACTCTCATTTTAAAGACTTTGCTTACTAACGCATTTTATAGTACACATAAGAGTAGAGGCTGTCCTATACTCGCATTTTAAAGACTTTACAAAAAGAAAAGGATATGAGAGCATCTATACATGTTTTATATGATTGTGTTTGAGCCTAACAAATTATAATCAAAACATATTTAAGTTGATATTAATCAATCTAATATTCATTTATAAAAGGCCGACATGACAATCCTCGATTACTTTTAATTAATAAACCAGTTGCATGTATATTAATTAAATTAATATTTAGTTTATAAATCACTAGCATGTAAGTATGTAACACGTCAACGCCGCTGTTAGGACGTAGAATAAACGGAGAAGAACTCGAACATGCAAACACTATGCTAGATTTGCACATCACTGCCGGCCTCATCACTGCCGGATTTGTGAGAACCGGCAGTGATGTACTTCACTGCCGGTTATGAGCTTAAAAATGAGAAAATGATTGGGGCTAGGCTAAAACCGATAGTGAAGGACCACATCACTGCCGGTTTGTGGCTTGAACTGGTAGTGTTTTGATGAGCACTTATCACTACCGGTTCAAGCCACAAACTGGCAGTGATTGGGCTCTATCACTGTCGGTTCTATCCAAGAACCAACAGTGATAAGCCTATAGCACAAAAACGCTGCAGCCATCCTCTTCTTCCTCCTCTCTTCCATCCCGAGAACAGAGGCGCGCGTTTGGACCCTTCTCTCCATTGTTGCGGCTGCTCTTCACCATGAAGCTAGCGCTTGGATTTTAAAGAATGGCTTGATCTTTTTGCTTTACGGTTAGTAACAAACATCCACTCCTTTGATTTTGTTGCTTAATTAGCTTCGTTTTGATGGCTACATTGCTTGATTCTCATTTTAGTTCTTTCTCCATTCTAGAGAGCACTTTTCCAATTGGACATTTGTGCAAGGCTTAAATTGTGGTGAATCCATCGTCCAAACGGTTGGTGTCTATGAACACATTTAAATTCCTAGCTAATTATTCCATGGTGGTCAAGATCATCATTGTTAGTATGTGATGCTATAATTAGTTCTTAGAAGTAGAGTAGAATAGTTGTTCTTCAATATTGTGCAATAATTGTTTTTACTACAATTTTCAATTTACAGTGCCGGGGCTACCAATTTTAATTTTCCAATAATTAGTGTACAATAATGTTTTCCAAAAATGGTACTTTCAAGCTACAATTGTTGTTCATGAAGCTCGATTTCTTATTAATTCTTTGTAATTACTGTCTCAGTATTTTTTGTGCAGAGATGGTTCGAGAGTGGATGCATCTGTCCCAAACAGACAAGCAGTACATGCATGGCATCAGCTAGTTTATCACCGATGCCAAAGCCCATGCTGGGAATGGGAACCTTGTCTTCTACCCATGCAAAGATTGCAAGAATCATAGGAACTTTCATCAAATTGAGTCTATACGATCGCACTTGATTACCAGGGGGTTCATGCCAAACTATACGATATGGACTATGCATGGCGAGGTTGGTGTGAATGTTCTATAGGAAAATGATGATGACATGGACATGCCTGACGTAGCCATCCACGATGCTGACGAGGAACCCGGTGTCAACACGGAACCTAAGGCCACAGTTAATAATGTGTTTATGAACATGCTAGCTGACGACACCGAGGATAACGATGGCATTTCTCAGCTGCTACATAATGTAGAGACCGGATGTCTTAGTGAAAGACAGCTGAGAAAGGTAGAGAAAATGAGACAAGATGGCAAAACACCATTGTATAGGAATTGTTCAATGAGCAAACTAGTAGCCGATATCATGCTGTTAGAGTTCAAATCGACAAACGGATTGAGCGATAAAGGCTTCGATCAGTTGTTAGGTATAATAAGGAAAATGCTCCTAGAAAAAAACGAGTTGCCAGAAAAGACATACTTGGCCAAGCAAATGATCTGCCCCATCGGCCTCGAGGTTGAAAAAATCCACGCGTGTTCCAATGATTACATATTGTACCGTGGAGAAAAATACAAAGCCTTGGACAAGTGCCCCAAGTGTGAAGCTCCATGGTACAAGGAAGGGCCGTCAGATGAGGGTACTAAGACTAGAGGAGGTCCCATAAAGGTCGTTTAGTATTTCCCTATAGCTCTTCGGGTGCATACGCTATTTGCATGTGCAAAGTCAGCTAAGCTGTTGCGCTGGCATGGCGAAGAGCGTAAGAAAGATACAATGATGAGGCACCCTGCCGATGGGCATGACTAGAGGACTGTCAATACTATGTTCTATAAGGACATCGGTGGAGAGGTAAGGCACCTTTGGTTTGCTTTGAGCACAGATGGGATGAATCCTTTCGACCAGGTTAGAAGCAATCATAGCACCTGGCCAGTGATGCTCTGTATGTACAACCTTCCACCTTAGGTCTGTATGAAGCGGTCGTACATCCAGATGCCACTACTGATCCAAGGGCCAAGTCAGCCTGGGAATGACATCGATGTGTTTCTAGAACCAGTGATCGATGAGCTACTGGAGATGTTTGAAAAGGGTGTGCCGGATGTTTGGGATGAGTGCAAAAAGGAACATGTCATGATCAAGGGAGTACTTATCGCTACAATCACCGACATGCCAGGTCGAGGTTCATTGTCCAGAGAGAAGATAAATGGCTATACTAGATGTGTCGAGTGCTTGGACGACACCGATGCGGTAAATCTGCCAAATAACTCAAAGATAGTTTATATGGAACACCGTAGGTTCCTACCTAAGGATCACCCTTACTACAGGAACAGAAAAGATTTCAATGGTACTATTGAGAAACGCTTAGCTCCAAAATATCGAGACGGGCATGCAATACTTCGAGAACTCAACAAACTAGAGGTTGTCCTTGGGAAGGGGGACAATGCAGTAGCAGTGCCTGATGGGAGCGTTTGGAAGAAAAAATTGGTTTTCTAGAAACTACCTTACTGGCCATTTCTGAGTGTACACCACTGTCTTGATCCCATGCACATCACTAAAAACGTATTCGCTAACACTCTTAACACCTTGATGGACACCGAGGGGACATCGAAGGATTCACTAGCCACACGCCTGGACATGCAACACTTGGGAATCAGGAAGGAGCTGCATCCCGTGGAGCTAGGGAATGGCCAATTTGAACTTCTGGTTGCGTCATGGACATTGAAGAAGGAACAAAAGCGTGCGCTTATTTCTTTCTTCAATGAACTCAATGTCCCGACGGGCTACTGTGCGAACCCGAAGAGGCTAGTGAACATATGAGAACTCAACTTCAACTATGGCCCTATGAAGGCCCATGACTGTCATGTCATTATGACCCAGCTGCTCCCTGTTGCCTTGCGTGGTATCCTCCCCCCAAAGGTCCGCGCCCCAATCATAAAGCTTTGCTCGTTCTTCAACACGATCTCAAAAAAGGTCATTGATGTGTCCACGCTAGAGCAGCTGCAGCGGGACATAGCCAAAACTCTCGTTAGGCTTGAGATACATTTCCCACCGACTTACTTTGATATCTCATTGCATTTGCTCATTTATCTTGTTTACCAAATTAGAGCCCTTGGCCCAATGTACCTACATCAGATGTTCCCTTTCGAAAGATTGATGAAAGTTTTTAGGATGTTTGTTAGGAACAGATTCAGGCCAGAAGGGGGCATGGTTGAAGGATGGTCAACGGAGGAGGCCATTGAGTTCTGCACATATTATCTAGACATCAAAAGGGTCGGAGTTCCAGAATCTCGTCACGAGGGAAGACTACGTGGCAAAGGAATGGACGGGGAGAAATCTGTTACAGTAGACGACCTTGTTTCTTTTAGACAGGCACAGTTCACTGTTCTCCAGCAAGCTGAGCGTGTGATGCCATACATTGACGAGCATAGGCAATCGTTGCAAACTCTATATCCGAGCAAGTCACAGGCTTGGTTGGATAAAAAACATAAGGAGGAATTTGTCAGCTGGTTGCGACGTCGCTTGCTTGGAATAAAGTTTGGTAATCAACTGGATGCCTTAGCCAAGGGACCTTCGAGTACATATCTTAAGTACCAAGGGTATGAGATCAATGGATTCACATTTTACACAAAAAAAGCAAGATGGAAAGAGCACATACCAAAATTGTGGTGTCCATTTTGATGCTCACGATGAAAACAGCAACGTGCAGGTGACATACTATGGTTTCATAGAGGAGATATGGGAGCTAGCCTACAGTCCATTGAAGGTAGCTCTTTTTCGCTGCCAGTGGGTCCGGCTCGAGGAAATCAACACTGACAGCGAAGGGTTCACTACCGTTGATCTCACTAAGACCGCATACAGTGATGACCCCTTCGTCCTTGCAAGAGATGTTATGCAAGTCTTCTATGCAAGGGACAACAAGACAAAAGGAAGGCTAAAAGTAGTCCTAGAAGGGAAAAGGAAGATTGTCGGTGTCGATGGAGTGACGGACGAAGAAGACTACATGGGCTATCAGGAAATGCCTCCATTCGGGGCGAACGTACCCCTACCTATCCTTCAAGAGGGTGACGAACCTACTTACGTACGAATTGATCACAATGAGGCCCTCGTTGTTGATGCACCTAAAGATAGTTAAAAACTAGGTAAAAACTCACAATGAGGCTCGACCCCGTTCGATGGCCGGGGGACGACTCCCCTTCGCCCGACGGGTAAAAACTAGGTTTTTACCTCATCCAAACGGCCAATGACGAATCTCGCCTCGCCCGATATCCAAAGGCTGGCCCAGTCTCACCTGACGAACCGCGCCCTATACCCTCATGATGACGATTGCAGGGTAAGACAAGACGTTTGGGTCAACCGCAGCGTTAGACGCCATGCCCTGCACCCCTGCAGGGAAGTACCGTCAGGATGTGACCAGGCGAGCGCTTGGACCCCTCCGAGCGTGGCAGAGCCTAAACAGTGTTGCGGGCGCCTGCTCTCCGTCCTACAGTGTTGTAGGCGCCGCCCTCAGCCTCCAGACGAAGAACCCGACGCAGACATACGACAACCACTACGTTCCAAGGGCAAACCAACAGTCACCGTGCCTCCCGACCCCCACGGGGTCGGGGCTTGGCAAATCCTGTCCGACACGCCGCCCGTAGGGGCGAGATGGGACGTACCCACTTGCTAAACAGTGGCCGTGGCGTGGCCCACGACGGTCCACAATCGCCTCAATCCTGACATGATCTGCCATGATAGGTAGATCAGGCGTGGGGAAGAAGGAAGGACCGGGTTCCTCAAAGGACCTTCTATGCTCTTAGTGTTTTCTTCTTCCCCGTCTGTAAAAAACCCGGCTTCCCCTTGATCTATAAAAAGGGAGGCAGGGCTCTCCACTAAGGGACCGATTCTGAACAGGTTAGCGCACACACACACGCACCACACGCCCAAGCGCCAACAGAGCTCTTGGCGTCCTTCCAATCACTCCATCAGGGACTTGGGGTCTCTCCCTCTCCCAACCGTTTGTACCCCCTACTACGAACCTCATTCGGTGCTAATAACACGAGCAGCAACAGACTGGACGTAGGGACATTCAGCCCAAACCAGTATAACCCTTGTGTCCTTTAGCGCACCATCCGGGCCTAACGCGCATCAATTACAAATTTACTCGCCGGTGTTTGTTCGAAACACCGACAGTTGGCGCGCCAGGTAGGGGCCTTTGCGCATTCCAAACCAAGCCGCGGATGGCTAACCACGACATTAGCTAGGTCCCAGGCGCACACGTGCGTTTCGGGAGCCTGGATTTCATCGTCGCGGGGGGAGGAGAGTTGTCATGGTCACACGCCGCCATCCAATCTCTTCCCTCCAACGGCCTTTACCATGAGAGGCTTGGACGTCAGCTCGACGTCTCCCATGGACCATGGGAGTCTAGGGAGAAGCAGCATCGCCTCTCCATCGCCAACGGCGACAGCATGGCGCGACCTTCTGGAGAGAGACACATCTCTCCGGAACGACACGTACGGAGCGCCCCGACGGCGCTTCCGTTCGGTCTCCGCAACACCGCCCCGACCGCGAGCCATCTTCTGGCACTACGCATGGTTCTAACGCCCACGGACAACGAGTTCGTGGGGGTGATTGAACACGACACGGAGTCTCTCCACAAACTCCTCGCCGAAGAGCCAGAGTCATCCTCTAGCTCCGACTCCAGCCGGGGGAGCCATTGTCCTTCCCGGGGATGCTTTGTGACGCAAACCCCCGAGGGACACGTCGAAAGCGTCTTCGGGGAGGAGACTACCCCCGCATTCGACCCCGCCGGGGCAACCCAAAGAGGAGCAGCCGCCCCGCCCCACGTGGGGGTGGAGCAGCTAAGAGCCCGAAGGGAGGAGATCGCTGAAGCTGGGCAACAGCTTGCCCGGGAATACGAGAAAGTCAATAAGGAGATCAGACGCCATGGAGATGGTGGGCGCGCACGCACCACTGCCCGGGCTGTACACCAAAGGATCCTCACCGACGACGGGGCTCTCCCACACTTTGCTCGGGCGAGCCAAAACATCGCCGCCGCAACAGCCTTACTTCACGGTCTCCCAGAGGCCGCGACATCCGAGGATCACCGGGCCCGTCGAGAAATCCGCACATTGCTCGAACGTGCGGCGGCACAGCAGGCAGAGAGCTCATTGTCTCGGCGACGCGAGCTCAACACCAGCCAGCACACGCCCTTGGTGCGTCCCACAAAAGATGCGTCAGTTCACCAAACGCCACCAGAGGGCAGGCGAAACGCTACAGTCCCAGTGCATGGACGTCTCGGCCACAACTGCGACGCGCGCAGCACCATTGACGCCCGCAGATGCGCCTACCACGACTCAAGAGAAGGAGCCAGACATGGCTACCACCCTCGGCACGGTGGATGCTACGACAGCGGCGAGGATCGGAGTCCAAGCCCCGGCCTCCCAGGACCTCAAGCCTTCGGCGGACACATCCTCAACGCCGCTTTCCCATCAAGGTATCGACCACCCACCAACGTTCCTAAATATTCCGGTGAAACTAACCCCGGGCTCTGGCTCGAAGACTATCGGCTTGCCTGTCAAGCCGGTGGCGCAAATGATGACCACTTCATTATTCGCAACCTCCCACTGTTCTTGGCCGATTCGGCGCGAGCATGGTTGGAGCACCTACCGTCCAACACCATACACAGTTGGGCGGATTTGAGGGAAATCTTTGTGGGAAATTTCCAGGGCACATACAAACGCCCCGGGAACCCGTGGGACCTTAAGAACTGCCGTCAGAAGGCCGGTGAGACTCTCCGCGAGTACATCCGGCGCTTCTCACGGTAGTGCAACGAGCTTCCCAACGTCGCCGACGTCGACGTGATAGGAGCCTTCCTATCGCGGACGACCTGCGAGTCTTTAGTTCACAAACTGGGACGTAGGAGCCCGCGAACAACCAAGGAACTCCTGGACATCGCGACCAGTCATGCCTCAGGGGAGGAGGCAGTCGGAGTGATCTTCGATCGCCTCGATGGCAAGGCCAAGCGGGACGAGGACGCCGACGAAGGCGCCTCCAACCGTTCCGCCAGAAAGAAGAACAAGAAGCAACGGCCCGACGATTCGCTCACAGCCGCTGCCGACCGCAATGGTAGTCGGAAGCCCACGGAGGGCACTCCGAATCACTTCGAAAAGATGCTCGAGGGGCTGTGTCCGAACCATGCCTTCCCTGTGAAACACCTGCTCAAAGACTACGGTCTCATGCGCAAGTTCTTACTCAGGAGCACCAACAAAGGGGAGCAGGGGAAGGTGCCTGCCCCCGCCGCAGACGATGAGGAGGAGAAGGATGAAACCTTCCCAACGCCGAGTGGCGCCCTTATGATCTTCGGAGGATCAACGGCCTGCGACTCCAAGCGGCGTCAGAAGGTCGCGCGCCGTGAGGTCTATACAGCCGGACCGGCCACGCCGGCCTTCCTCCGGTGGTCGGAATCCACCATAACCTTCGACCGGACCGACCATCCGGATACCGTCCCACACCCGGGAAGGTACCCGCTTGTTGTCGACCTGATCGTCGGTCCAAAGCGACTCACAAAGGTACTGATGGACGGGGGCAGCGGCCTCAACATCATGTACGCCAAAACACTCAACGAGATGGGTGTCGACTGGACGAACCTCCGCCCTATCCGAGCGCCTTTCCATGGCGTCATACCTGGCAAACAGGCCATACCACTCGAGCAGATCGATCTGTCCGTCACTTTTGGGGATCGGTCCAATTATAGGACTGAAACCCTCACCTTTGACGTGGTAGGGTTCCCCGGAACTTTCCATGCCATCTTAGGACGACCATGCTACGCGAAGTTCATGGCCGTTCCCAACTATACGTACCTCAAACTAAAGCTGCCGGGACCCCACGAGATTATCACCGTCGGCACCTCCTTCCAGCGGGCCTACGAATGCGAGGTCGAATGCTGCGGCCATGCAACAGCAATCGTCGCCTCTGGGGAACTCGCCGCCCTCAGGGAAAAGGTCACCGAAGAGGCGCCCGGCGCTGAGAAAGTAACCGGGTCGTTCAAATCAGCAGAGGGCTCCAAAGAGGTCATCATAGACCCCAGCAGCCCCGAAGGAAAAACGGTGCGCATCGGCACCACGCTCTCCCCCGAATAGGAAAGCGCGCTCGTCGACTTCCTCCGCGACAACAGAGACGTCTTTGCGTGGAAACCCTCGGATATGCCAGGCATTCCGAGGGAGGTCGCCGAGCACACCCTAAAAATCCATCCAGGCTCTAAGCCGGTGAAACAACGCCTACGCCGCTTCGACGAGGAAAAGCGCAGGGCCATCGGCGAAGAGATAGCCAAACTATTGACTGCTGGATTCATCAAGGAGGTACACCACCTGGAGTGGCTGGCAAACCCCGTCCTTGTTTGAAAGAAAAACGGGAAATGGAGGATGTGTGTTGATTACACCGGTCTCAACAGAGCGTGCCCGAAGGATCCGTTTCCTTTGCCACGCATAGATCAAATAATCGATTCCACTGCGGGGTGCGAAACCCTCTGCTTCCTTGATGCGTACTCCGGCTACCATCAAATTGCGATGAAGGAATCCGACCAACTCGCGACCTCTTTCATCACTCCCTTCGGGCCATTCTGCTACGTTTCAATGCCGTTTGGCTTAAAAAACGCTGGGGCAACGTACCAGCGATGTATGCTCAAATGCTTCGGAGACCTCATCGGGCGAACCGTTGAGGCCTACGTCGACGACATCGTGGTGAAGTCCAAGCGGGCTGACCACCTCGTTACTAATCTCAAGTAGATCTTTGCGAAACTCCGAGCAAACGGTATCAAGCTCAACCCCGAGAAATGCGTTTTTGGGGTCCCGAGGGGCATGCTGCTCGGCTTCATCGTCTCCGAGCGCGGCATCGAGGCCAGCCCGGACAAGATTTCGGCCATCATGAGCATGGGCCCAATCCAGAACGTAAAGGGGGTACAGCGGATCACCGGGTGCCTTGCCGCCCTCAGCCGATTCATCTCACGCCTCGGCGAACGAGGTCTCCCCCTTTACCGCCTTTTGAAAAAAGCCGACCGCTTCAAGTGGACGCCCGAGGTCCAGGAGGCACTTCACATGGTCAAGCTGCTTCTAACAAAGGCCCCGATCCTCGTCCCCCAAGCAACGGAGAGGCACTCCTGCTATACGTAGCGGGCACCACACAGGTGGTTAGTGCCGCCCTGGTAGTAGAGCAGGAAGAAGAGGGGCACGCACTCAAGGTACAACGTCCCATGTATTTCATCAGCGAAGTACTATCCGACTCCAAAACCCGCTACTCCCAGATCCAGAAACTCTTGTACGCCGTCCTCATCACCAAGAGAAAACTACGTCACTACTTCGAGTCACACCCCGTGATAGTCGTAACATTGTTTCCTCTCAGCGAGGTCGTCCGGAGCTAGGACGCCATAGGAAGAACCGCGAAGTGGGCACTCGAGCTGATGGATCAAGGCATAACATATGCCCCACGAACAGCGATCAAATCCCAAGTATTGGCTGACTTCATCGCAGAATGGACCGAGATCCAAACGCCACCGGCGATCGTCGATCAGGAGTACTGGACAATTTACTTCGATGGGTCACTAATGAAGAAAGGCGCCAGTGCGGGGCTGGTCTTCGTACCACCCCTCAGGGTCCGAATGAGGTATATGGTCCATCTCCATTTCCCCTCGTCGAATAATGTTGATGAGTATGAAGCTCTCGTCAATGGCCTACGAATCGCCATCGAGTTGGGCATCCGACGCCTCGACGTTCGGGGTGACTCCCAGTTGATCATCAATCAAGTCATGAAGGAATCAAGCTGCCACGACGCCAAGATGGCCGCGTACTGCCAAGAGGTCCGACGGCTAGAGGACAAGTTCGACGGCTTGGAACTCAATCACATCCTGAGACGCTTCAATGAGGTAGCCGACACGCTTGCGAAAGCGGCATCTGGCCGAGAGCCGGTCCCCACGGGAGTTTTCGCCAGCGACCAGCACAAACCCTCGGTACGCTACGAAGGGTCGGGGTGGGCCGACGATGGCCCATCCGATCCTACCCCGGGGGCTGACCAACCAGCGGCTCCGCCCGACCCCGAGGTCATGGAGCTTGAAGAAGGCACAACGCCCGACCCTCCGAACGACTAGAGAACGCTCTACCTCGACTATCTTCTCCATGACACTTTACCAGCGGATAAGACGGAAGGCCGATGGCTCGCACGCCGTGCCAAGTCCTTCGTTCTTGTAGAAGGCGAACTCTACAAATGAGGCCACACCGGGATCTTGCAGCAATGCATTCCCGCCGAACAGGGCAAGCTTCTGTTGAGTGACATCCACGGTGGGGTCTGCGGTCACCACGCCGCACTGCAGTAGCCGACGCCGAGCAAATCGTACGCACCTGCGAAGGGTGCCAGTACTACGCTCGACAGACTCACCTCCCAGCCCAGGCACTCTAGATGATCCCCATCACGTGGCCCTTCGTGGTCTGGGGGCTCGATCTAGTTGGACCTCTTAAAAAGGCACCCGGGGGCTTCACCCACCTACTTGTCACCATAGACAAGTTCACCAAATGGATCGAAGCTCGGCCGATCTCTACGATCAAATCCGAGCAAGCCGTGCTGTTCTTCCTCGACATCATCCATCATTTTGGAATACCAAACTCCATCATCACGGACAACGGCACACAATTCACCGGCAGGAAATTCATTCGATTCTGCGATGAGCAACACATCCGGATCGATTGGGCAGCCGTCGCACACCCCCGGATGAATGGGCAGGTCGAGCGCGCTAACGGCATGCTCCTACAAGGCCTCAAACCCAGGATCTTCAACCGGTTGAACAAATTCGGCGCACGATGGGTCACCAAGCTCCCCGCTGTGCTCTGGAGCCTGAGAACAACTCCCGGCCGGGCCACCGGCTACACGCCCTTTTCTATGGTCTACGGTGCTGAGGCCGTCCTCCCGACGGACCTTGACTATGGAGCACCAAGGGTCAAAGCATACAACGAAGAAGGAGCCGAGGCATCCCACCAAGACGCCATGGACTAGCTGGACGAAGCCCGCGACACCGCCCTCCTCCATTCGGCCAAGTACCAGCAGGCGTTGCGACGGTACCACGGACGACGGGTACGGGACCGAGCCTTCAACGTCGGGGACCTTGTCCTCCGCCTCGTACAGAGCAACAAGGACCGCCACAAGCTCTCCCCGCCCTAGGAAGGGCCGTACGTCATCGTGGAAACACTCCGGCCAGGCGCCTACAAGCTGAAAACCATCGACGGCAAGGTCTTCACCAACGCCTGGAACATTTAACAGCTACGTCGCTTTTACCCCTAAATAAACGCATACTTTTCCTTATCAGTCTTCTGTCTTTACAAAATCCCCGAACTTTAAGTGACGTCCGACCCCCAAAACACAAAGGGTCCGACCTCACTCAGGGGCTGATACAAACTGGTACAAATCGACTACGACTACTACGACAAATCTCGTCAGGCATAAGCACCAGAAGGAGCTCTTCGTCGCCGTCGAGCGTGTACATGGGCCAGTATGTCTACTACGGCCGCCGTGCCACGCTCTCCATCGGCGACGTCCTACCGCGCCATAGGATCCTCGAGGACGCCGTCGTCTCGCAACGTCGAGCATCACGACCGGCGACTGTGGTGTCCCTCCACCAAGGCACCGGGGACTATGCCATCGTCATCAGCCACAACACCAACAACGGCGCCCGAACGAGGGGCGCCCCTAGCCGGAGGAAGGCCACAACGAACCACGGCAAGGTCAACAACGCTAGACACCCTCCGGCGCCCCCTCCTTCGGCGGTGGTGGCAACCTCTCCTCGGCGAAGGCGGCCCGCACCATCTCATCTACGTTGGATGACCTCTAGCTCGACATCACGCTCTTGACTCACCGACGAAACTATGAGTATCTCCGTCTAGCATTACCCCCTCTCTCACCCAGGATCCGTCGCGATGCACGAGCGTATTCGGTGGAGAAGAAAAGGGAGAAGAGGTAGCGGCTCAGGGGCAGAATGAGAAGCGGACGAGAACCCCCCTCCCTCTCCCTATTTAAGGAAGAGGTCCAATAGATAAGGAAAGGCGAAAGGCGGGACCGAAAAACTCTCTACCTTCCCCCCTATTCAATACAGGTGGCAAATCAATGCGGACAGGAACCCGATGGGATGCGCAGGGACCGACGGGACGCCGCGCAATTAATGAGACACCGCCTGACCAAGCGGGCATGGCCCACCACCACCCACCGGGCGCAAGGACCGGGTTGCACCCGCACAAGCGACTCTCCGTTCCCCCAGGCAGGACCGTGAGACGACCCAACAACGAAACCTTCATCCAGAAGGAGCCCAGCAGGCCTCATGGGCCGATCGGACGGCCTAGGTAACACAACGGAGAAACGACCGCTGAAAGATAAGTACCTCTGCTTACTTACTTTAAGCAATAATTTCTTCACCGAGCCACCGACCCCGGCAACGGCCTGGGCACGGACATTACTCGGGGGGCTATCGAAGGCGTCTATTTGTTTAGACACTTTCTTTGCCCGACCCCTTATTGCAACTAAAAACCAGGAACACGGTGTGTGGGTATAAAAACTTTGAAAACAACTGGATGAACCATCAGACCCCATGCCTCGACGGCTACAGTGTTTTTTTTGTTCACTAGCATAAATCGAACTCATAGTTCCCTGCACCACTAGCCTCGGCTCTCACCTTCCCGAGAGGGGTTTGGAGGGGTCCCCCTGCAGAGCCTCCTTCGCGGAGAGTCTGTCAGGACAACTAAGTCAATCGGGCGGCTCGAATCGCCACCGAGAGACAAACAAAAATTACGATGCTCGTGCAGGTCACGCCAACCCCGTCGTAAACAACGGACTCGAAACCGCGCAGACACATCTGATAGGAGCTTCCCATCGCTCACACCACCGAGGTAACATTAACGAACCCTATTTTCGTTTCAAATTTATCAGATATTAAACTCATGCAAACGCTGCATCGCAACACTTCATGTCGCGTCATGAAGTGGCAGTCACTTCGTCCTATACGAGCAATGAATGACCGAGGTTCGTAGGCCGGCCCACGAAGGGCTCAAGGCCGCCTCACGTCAAACAGAGCCAGGGAGAAATAACTGAGACGAGCCCCAGCGGCCCTGCCCGACCCCGCTCAGAAGCGGACAGGGGTGTCTCGACCTTTTCTCATTCAAATCTAACCCCGAGCCAAACCCACAGAATCTCCACCGAGGAGAGGCCAACGGGCCCCCTGAGCCCATCGAAACGGCTCAGGCATCTGCCGGGAGGCGGGTTGGAAAAAAGTGAAATGCCACCAGCAGGCTCTACCGACCCCATCAGCAAATGATGGACCCGGATTTCACACGAACGTACCCGTTAGCGAGCTCATTGAGCGCGACACTCGAGCCATCGAGGCAAGTGTCGTCAACTCAACCCCTCCGGTTGCGAAAACCGAGGATGGGGTAACGCACGAAACATGGCCGACCCCTATCAGACCCTAACAGGGCTCGGGGACTCAAGCCGCTCGATCCGACATCAAGAGACCGAGGTTCGTAGGCCGGCCCGCGAAGGGCTCGAGGCCGCCTCGCGTCAAACAAGAGCCAGGGGAGAAAACATAGATGAGCCTCAAACGGCCTTCACCCATCCCACATTAAGGCGGACAGGGTCATCTCAACCTTCTAAAAAGTTTGACCCAAACCCCCTGCCGAGCCCATAGGATCCCCGTCAGAGGGGGAATCTGTTGGAAGGCAGGCCAAGGGGTAACGAAACCCCGCCCGGGGGCTTTGCCGCAAAGCAGCCGGACCAGGTTTTTTCGTCCGAACACCCCCGTTAGTAAGCTCATCGGGCATGTCATTCGAGCCACCGAGGCAAATAACGCCGCCCCAATCCCTCCAAACGTGAAGAAAGATGGGCGGAACGAACACCACAAAACGAGCCGGCCCGTCTCCAGTAACATCCGACCCCCACAAAAACAAGGGGTCAGATCTCACTCGGGGGCTGGTAAAGGTACGAATACCTCCTCTCTCTTACCGAAATAAGTCCCTTTTTTGCCAAAAGGAAAGAAGGTAAGATCAAACAAAACGAAATCACGAAGCAAAATCATAAAACTATTTCCGAACACGACAGTACCGACATTAAGTTCGCATATTACATATAACTACTCATCAAATTTATTTACCTAACTACTTCCGCGAAGGAAGATCCATCTCTTTCAATCTGTCCGCCAGGTCCCACGCAAAAGGCGCCACCGGCTTCTCCATCTCGTCCAGCTCAGGATCTTCATAAACAGGCGCGAAGCCTTGGCTCATCACCTTCAGGTTAATCTCCTTATCATAATGAGAATGGGCGACGGTAAAGGCTTGGGTGATCCCGGCGCAAAAACCATTTTCCTCAAGTTGGCTCACTCGCGCCGTGATACCCGCAACACGGGCCGCGAGCGGGCTGGTCTCCACCGGCTCCACCACCTGCAGGGCATCAAGGACTTCCCCAACGGCGATCTACAGAAGGTCGTGCCCGTCGCTTTCAGCCTAAAGCACCCCTCGCACCTGGGCGAGCTCGCTTTTTAGTCCGGCGGAGACATTCTCGGCAGCCTGCTTCCGGGTCATCGCGGTTTCGAGATCCACACGAAGGGAGTCCGCCACCCGGCATGCCTCGTCGCGCTCCCTGATGACCCGGTCGCGCTCCTCGCGAGCCGCGCTGCCCTCTGAGCAAAATCTCTCCTCGGACTAACGCGCCTCGTCCCGCTCCCCGCGGAGACGATCAATCAGCACAGCGTCCTCGACCACCTTCTTCTGAAGGGCCACGGCCTCACTCTCGGCCTTCCGCCTGTGGTTCCGCTCCGTCTCCAGCTCGTTCTGGGCCTCGACAGCCCGCCTACTGGCCTGAGCATCCTTCTCGAGCAGCTCGTCCCGCTCATTAAAGAATTCTGGTGGCTTCTTCCTCTTCAAGCTTCGACCTCGCCTTTAGGTCCTCGAACATCCCGTGAGTCTCCTCCGCATCCCGACATGCCTCGGCCTCCCGCTCCTAGGCGGCAGCAAGCTGCGCGGCCATATCTGCTCGCAGCCGGGCCTCTTCGCTAAGGCAGTCCCACTCCACCTTTTGCTCACGGAGGAAACGGGATTTATCCCGGCTATGAGCAGCGATAATCTGCAAAAGGAAACCAATATCAGAAGTTTGAAAAACACAAAAACATATGAAGAAAGAAGAAAACAACAAGGAAGATCAAGCCGATACCCGGGTTGTGGGAACAAAGACCCCATGCAGGACTTCTCTGGCCTGGTTCAGAGCCTCCATCATGCTCGAGATCCCGAAGTCAAGGTCTCCCGCTCCATGCTCTTGGCATGATCGTCAAGCGAGAGGGCAACCGACGAGGGATCCCGAGGGGACATCCACTGGAGCGGCGGCTCCCCCCGCGCAGGGGAGCGCACGCCTCCCGATAAGGGGGCCGGGGGCGGCTCCCTCCTGGTCCTATGCGCCACCACCACGACGCCCGACGACCCTCCGGCGGTGTCCACCTCTATCCGGCCCGCCTCATCCACTACTACCGGGGCCACCGGTGGCACTGACTGCTCCATCCCCTGGACGCCAACGCGGCAACGTCCAGCCCCACCGGGCTTGGAGTGGTCGTGGCCATCTCCACTTGGATCTCCGATGGCGCGAGCTCTGCTCCTCCCCCCGACACCACCTCCGCCGGCGGCGTCGGGCCCATGACCGGCTGTACCGCGCCCATCTCGGAAGATACCACCGGCTCGACAACTGCCGAGGGCGCAGGCTCCACCACAGGCGCCGTCGGATCAGCCAGCACGGCCTCGACATCGGCGCCGTTCCTGCCCGAAACAGGGGCGACATCGGGCAGCACCATCCGTCCCGCTTGAATGGCGAGACTCTTCTTGGGCGCCAGCCCCAGGGAGTGGCCCATCCGCAAAAACCTACACAAAGGTAAGAGGTGTCAGGTCAAAATAGAAAGGTAAAAGGATGAAAAAACGGGGGAATCAGCGGCTTACGCGGACGCCTTCGGCCGTCGGGAGCGCTTTGGGGACGAACCCCCAGGACCTTGCCCCAACTCGTCTGGACGGGGCCTTTTCGAGCCTACCCCCTGCTCCGAGGCAGGGGGGCTCGTCTCCCTTACCGTAGGGGGCACGGCACCAGAGCCGCTCCTCTCCACCATCACCATAGGGTCGGCGGCGGCAGGCCCACCTTCCTCCGTCCACCGATCCTCGCCCAGAATGCCGTGCGAAGCGGCGGACTCCCTGGCTTCCACCAACTCGCTTCCCTCCGCGTGGAACGCGAAGGGTCCCTGCGTGGATGGGTGGGCATCTATCAGCGTGCCCTCATCCTCCAGGATGTCCCAATCCACGCCAACGGCTACCTCGCCATCGTCGTTGTCATCATCATCATCATCGCTGCTCACGTCTTCCCCTCGATCCCATGCTTCTTGCTTCCGTCGCATCTCCTTCTTCTTCTGCTCCCTTGTCTTCTTATCCAGTTCAACCACGAGGCGATTCCCCGCCGCTAGGGCCTTATTCTTCGGCAGCGGAACTAGACTGTCTTTAAAGGCTAGCCTCCTCGGCTGGTCCCAACATCACAAAAACAAATATCAGAACCAGGGAGATTCAGGAAAAAGGAAAGTCACGGGGAGATAAGGCTTACAAATTCAAAGAACCCAGGTTCCGGCCGCATTGGGGGATGTCCGTGCATCGGATACACAATGTCTATGATGTCACCAGCAGAATCCTTCATCGGCTCCGTCGCCTCCTTAACGCGCTATGCCACTTTGGAATAAGGGAGCGCCTCGTCAACAAGTACCGTCCCCTCGAACGACATCCCGGGCATCATCCGATACAGGGGAAGCGCGCGCGCCATCAGCGGCGCCACCCTCCTCGCGTGGTAGGCGCCAATGATCCCCGCCCCCTTTACACCCCGTTCCTTCAGAGCTTGGAGACCAGCAAGAAGGTCGGCAAGGTGCTTCTTGTCTTTAAGCTGGACGCCCCAAGTCCACGACCCCGGAGCCTCTTCGATCAAGCGCCCGGTGTACTTAGGCAGGGTAGCACTCGGGTCATCCCTGACGTAAAACCACTGCGAGTGCCATCCCTTGTTCGAGGTCGCCAGACGCATGAGCGGGTAATCCCTCGACCGGGTATGGCGCAGATGAATGCTGGCACATCCCATCGGCACATTCACCTCCTTCCCCCCGACCCGCCTCTTCGACAAACTGATGGTGAAGAAGTATCGCCACAAATCAAAGTGGGGATCGATCCCCAGGAAACCCTCACACAGGGCAACAAACGCCGCCATATGTTGAACCCCATTGGGAGTTAGATGCTGCAGCTCCACATCATAATAATCCAACAGCCCCCAAAGGAATCTATGCGCAGGTATGGCAAAACCCCGCTCATGGAAAACGGCGAAAGACACAACATACCCTTCGGGTGGCGCCGGTTCAGCCTCGTCACCAGGCAGCAGCCACTCCTAGACGGCGGACAGTGGACAGAGAAGGCCGCGGCGGACAAGGCCCTCCAAACGTCGGGGGGTGATGCCGGATTTACCCCACAACTCCATCGAGGTGATTGGGAGAAAGGGGGGCTCGAGCTCGACGGCGGCGGCGGGGGAGCAGGAGGCTGAAGGCAAACTAGCAATGGAGATCCTAGACGCGAAGATGAGAAGGCGGGGCACAGGACCCCGGGGGTGAACCCCGTGGTTTTATAGGGGCGACGGGTGCGAGAAGGGCAACCGCCCGCCTCGATCTCCAGACCTGCCACGTGCGCCGTCCCGTCACGCCGCGGGACACGCGCCCGCAGTTCCTATCTTCTCCCACCATAAACCACGGCGGACGGCTCGACTTCCCCAGGCGAATCCGGACTCTCTCCCCACCCGGGGAAGCACGGGTCATAAAGATTTGTTCTCTCTCTTTGGCCCACCTAGGGCCCGGAGGCTCGGTGGCCGGCCCAACCAAGGACGGGTCCGCGAATGACCCAAAATCAAGGGCGTAAGCATTACTGAGGTCTCGATCCGCGCTCAAGCCCCAGTGAGGCAAGTCTTGAATAAAATCCCCGCGAACAGGATGCCACGATCCAGCTAACAAGAAAACCTAAATCTTACGATCTTACCCGCGGAGGGCCCACGCAAGGGCTCGGGGACTACACCCACCGGTTGCGCTCGCACGCACCCTCTGGAAAGGTAACTCCGATGAGATCGAAGAAACCCCTCGGATGATTCAACCTGAATCACCCAAGGGCTCGGGGACTACTGTCGGGGACCTAATACCGGGGTACCCCAAAGAGGAGGAATCAATGAACCATCGAACGGTAAAAACTCCCGAAAGCGCGGTTACATCTCTTGCCTGACCAAACGGAAGTCTTGTTCCGCCTCGCCCGAGCGCCCATGTGCCCTTGGGACCCGCTCTACCTCGCCCGATGGCTGAAGGGCGACTCCGCCTCGCCCGACGGCTGGAGGGCGGCTCCGCCTCGCCCGACGGCTGGAGGGTGACTCCGCCTCACCCGATGGCTGGAGGGCGACTCCGCCTCGCCCGACGGCTGGGCTCGGCTTCACCCGACCCCTAGGGGATGCGCTCCACCTCGCTCAACCCCCGAGGGCTGGGCTCGGCTCCGTTCGACGGCCAGGGGATGACTCCGCTTCGCCCGACGGGAGGGCGGCGACTCGACCTCGCCCTGACGGTTTGGGCTCGGCTTCACCCGACCCCCGGGGATGCGCACCGCCTCGCTCCCCCCAAGGGGCTAGGCTCGGCCCGTTCGATGGTCGGGGAACGACTCCGCTTCGATGGACGGGTAAAACTAGGTTTTACCTCATCCAAACGGCCAATGACGAATCTCGCCTCGCCCGATATCCGGGGCTGGCCCTAGTCTCACCGACGAACCGCGCCTGCACTTTAATGATGATGATTGCGGGGTAAGACAAGACGTTGGTCAACCGCAGCGTTAGACGCCATGCCCCGCACCCCTGCTGTGGAAGTACCGTCGAGATGACCAGCGAAGCGCTTGACCCCACCGGGCGTGGCAGAGCCTGAACAGTGTTGCGGGCGCCTGCTCTCCATCCTATAGTGTTGTAGGCGCCGCCCTCAGCCTCCAGACGAAGAACCCGACGCAGACATACGACAACCACTACGTTCCAAGGGCAAACCAACAGTCACCGCGCCTCCCGACCCCCACGGGGTCGGGGCTCGGCAAATCCTGTCTGACACGCCGCCCGCAGGGGCGGGATGGGACGTACCCACTTGCTAAACAGTGGCCGTGGCGTGGCCCACGACGGTCCACAATCGCCTCAATCCTGACACGATCTGCCATGATAGGCAGATCAGGCGTGGGGAAGAAGGAAGGACCGGGTTCCTCGAAGGACCTTCTATGCTCTTAGTGTTTTCTTCTTCCCTGTCTGTAAAAAACCCTGTGAGGACGGCTATGGACGTGTGAACTCAGTTTTTCATCCCTATGAGGGGTTCAAATCATCGGAACCATATCGACGGGACCGGAATACAGAGCTTGGACATGATAAGCGCCCAATTAACTGCCGTGCGCATTTGTTTAGAGGCACTTCGACGTATTTGCTATGATGTGCCTGATTTCTCACACTTCAAGGCACTTGCTTTGAATGCTGGTGATATCCCCGTCCCGCAAGCAAGCGAATGGTTTGCGAGCTACAACCATGCGGATGTGGTAAAATGGTCACTTATACCTGAGTCATGGTTATTTGTGGTTTAATATTGTAATAACATTCTCTATTTTTTTTCTTTTTCTCCATATGCAGATTGTGCTACAGGACCTTACCTATGCTGCATGTGGCTTGTGGGCCGTTCTAGACCAAGCTACGGAGCAACTCGGGTACGATTGGGACTTCTGCAATGAAAACCTCGGCTAGCTCACTACAGAAGGACGCCAGTACTGCATAAGGATTACTAACAGGGACAGTGGTCGTTCAGTAGGTTACATCTATGGCCGACCATTCTTTCGGTATTGTGAGGCACGAGAGAGTGCACTCATACGGGCATTAGACTTCATCGATACAAGCGGATACATAATCCGTGACATCAATTACCATATATGGCTATAGAGGCATGTTAGTGTGCGTGGCCCGATCGATCCCGGTAGTGATTTCGATAGTAATTAATATTTATTTAGCTAGGTTTTCAAGGTCATAGTTTAATTGGGTTCTAATTTTAATATGTACGGCTTTGTGTGTTTAATTATTGTCATGCAAGTAATTCGTGTAACATTCTGATGTCGTATTTGTCTCAAACTTATTCTCAGGCTTGCACGTGCCACATGTGAAGGAAACACAAAGTTTGGGATTTTTCGGAGATGGTTTGCTACTTTCTGAGGTTTAATTGAATTTCCGCGCGACGACACTATTTAACCCACGAAAAGATCTAGAATGGTGCCACACTTTTACACAGGCTCTAATGTGCCCTAGGGATAAGAATTTTGTGGAGGTAGATGAAAAAATCTATTGGGTCCAAGATAAAATTCACCCTATTTTGTATCATTTAGCACAGAGAAAAATATAATAAATAAAAAAATGAATAGAAAAACCTAAGATCCTGTGTGGGGTCTTAATTTGGGTGTACATGCTTGCCAAAAAAATTTCAAGCCATGTCGACATAGGTGGAGTATACATGCTTCATAGAGGTATATGTGCCCTTTCAATGAACCATGACTATACACATAGGTTATTAAGGTTTCTGTGGTTCATAGGCATTCCGGTGTCGTATTGGTCTCAAACTTTTTCCTTAGGCTTGCACGTGCCACGTGTGAAGGAAACACCAAGTTTAGGATTTTCCGGAGAAGGTTTGCTACTTTCTGAGGTTTAATTGAATTTTCGCGCGATGAGACCGTTTAATTATAGGTTGAACTAAGTCTACTCACGAAAAGATCCGGAATGGTGCCAAACTTTTACACAGGCTCTAATGTGCACTAGGTATAAGAATTTTGTGGAGGTGGATGAAAAAATCTATTGGGTCCAAGATGAAATTCATCCTCTTTTATCTCATTCAGCACACAGAAAAATATAATTAATAAAAAAATGATTAGAAAAACCTAAGATCCTATGTGGGATCTTAATTTGGGTGTACACGCTTGCCAAAAAAATTCTAGCCATTTTGACATAGGACTACATATACTTCTATTTATTCAGTATATGAAAGAATTTTTTTTAATATATATAAACATCACTGTCGGTTTCAAGAAACCGACAGTGATGAGAGGAAACCGACAGTGATGCATGTTATCACTGTCGGTTTATTTTAAAAACTAGTAGTGATATATAAAAAATTAAAAAAATTGTGCCAGCCCTCGGGTTTGAGCTCGGGTCTCGGGCCACAGAGTTCAGACACTCAATAGAGTTCGAAAGAAAACGAAAACTTATCCTACTTAACACCTAACTGCTACAGAACATCACTGCCGGTGTGGGGAGTGACCCGGCAGTGATGTGCCCATCACTGTCGGTTTACAAGCAGAACCGGCAGTGATGAGCTACTACTATAAAAGTGGCGTGGGTTGAAATTATCCCAATTCATTTCAACCCTGCGCCAACCCCTCCCCCACGCCACCGGAGCACCACCCCAAGCCAGGGCACCGCACCACGCCGTCCACCGCCCCATGCCGAGCACCGCCCCACGCCGGAGCACCACCCCACGTCGAAGCAACGCCCCACGCCGGAGCACCTCCCCACATCAGAGCACCGCCCCAAGCCAGAGCACCGCGCCGTCCGTGCCAAGCCGAAGCACCGCGCCTTCTATCCCACCGCTGAGGCCTTCAGGAGCGCGCAGACAGCTGCTTTCCCACCCCCACGGTGAGTGCGTGGCTCACTACCTGCTACGTGTCTGATGAAATGTCCCACAGCTGCTTACTTGAATCAGTTTGATCATGCAGTGTGTGCTGTCATACAGTTTGATCATGCAGCTGTGAATCCAAGAACCTAGGTTTGCCAAACAGTTTGTGCTATCTGTTTCTTTGTGTTTCTGGATGCATTGCTAGTAAGTAGTACATTGTTACTTAGTAGCACGTTGCTCAGCTCTATTCATCAGTATACTAATAAGAACAAAAGCGTAATTTTATTTTTGGTTACCAGGATAAACATAGCAGGGACTCGTAATACTTGACAGAAATTGCTCTCTAAACGTTAATGGTAGTTTGTTTTCGGAGTACTTGCATTTTCTCTGTGAAACAAACTTACGTTTTCTCTGTGAAACCATCTTGTGCATCATTGGAGCTTGGCTGGATACATATGTGAAACCAACGGCTGGCCTCACCTCGTAGCTTGCAATTGTAACTGTGCTCCCATCAGGAGGGTACTTAATGTTTTTGGAACTGTGCCACCGATGCTCAATGTTTTTAGATGTGAGGATGGAGTATATATACTTTAGACCTATAGAACTAATATATGTCCAAACTTGTCATGGAATTCTCCAGGCTACCAGCATAAAGATGCATAATTATTAACTTATGCAAGATTACAAGTAATACATAGTTATGTAGCCTTGTGCATTAAACTAGGAATATTTTCCAACAATCCTATCTTATTATGAGTTTTTGCATGTCACTTTCCTGGGATAGTATGAGATGCATATTTGCCCCTACCAACTATGTAGGTTTCAGATCAAAGTATCACTAATTTGGAAAGATGCTTACCTGCACTGATACTTGTGAAAGAACCTCGCGCCGATGGTTGGGGGATTTATAGTGAGACTGAAGACTCTTAGACATCTCTAGGAGTATATCCAAAAATATTAAACTGGCTCTCTAAATCATCATTTAGTTTTTAACGAATAAAAAATATTCTTTATATCTTTCCTACATCTAACAACTATTACTAAGGCACGTAAATAGCTATTTTTCAAACACTCCTATCTATGCAATGGTCATGTGTTATTCATAAATATATTAAATTGTATAAGAATACATCATGTTTGAATGACAACCTAATTTACTTAAATGTATAGGCAACCATGGCATGGTATGTAGTGCATGTTGGTCACATGCCTGGGATTTATCGAACCTAGAAAGATTGCTATGCTCAAGTCAATCGCTACCCTGGTAATTTGCACAAAAAATACAACATAGAAGCTGAAGCTTTGAGGGCCTACTATAGTCATCCAGCCTACCTTGCAAACCATGGGCAACCGGCCTACTATGGTCCAATGAATGCAAACCATGGCCATCCGCTGGCACTGGAGATCGAAGAGAAGCCACCCACCGGATATGTTAAGATTAGGAGAATTGCTCCTTGGTCCTGGAAAGATGTCATGCTTTTATTTATGGCTATGGTCATCGCTTTTCTTATTTGGAAGTTGATGTAGGCTTAGTTTCATAGAAGAGTAGGTGGACTTTGTTGTATGTGGTCAATCAAACAATGAATTTGTTCTAGGTAAACATATGCTATTATTTGACTTTGTTGTATGTGGACTTATTATTAGACTTTGCATTAAACATATTATATATATATGAACATATGCTATTAGTAGTTGTCCGCGGCCAAAACTAACCATGATTGTGTCACAGCCATGACTCATCGTCGCCTGTTACCCCGTCGCCGAAGAACTGATCGGCAACAAGAAGCGGCTGATATTGCTGGGACGGGAGAGCCGCATGATCCGACAAATGGTGACGGTGTCAATCAGGTCGGTGAGAACGAGCAGCCATGGACCCCGTCTGGCCTGCTCGATCTGGGTCAAAATGACCAAGATGGCCATGTAACTTTGGTATCGTGTCACTATGTAGCCACACACGCTAATCAATTAAGAGGGTCATACCTTACTTGGTGTCTCTAGCAGGAGCCTCCATCGGCCGAGGAGCCAGAGGGTTCGGGTAGCAGGAAGGCCAGATCCAAGCGAGGCATGTCAAAGATTCCTGTTGGTAGGAATGCACACTGGCACATTACTGAGTTCGATGAATTCGGGGATCCACTCTCACCGCCTATAGCTTTGACCAAATACAAGACTATCCTTGGGTTACTTGTTAGGGACTTCATCCCGATTAAGTATAGGAAGTGGATTGGGAAAGATGATGACCGGTGGAGGGTTCCTGAAAGCGAGCAGGATTACATATGGGATGTCAAGATCCTAGAGTATTTCACTTTCCTAGCCGAGTATGACAGGGAGTTAGTCAAGAAAAAAGCAAAAGAAATCATGGGAACATGCTTCAAGAATTTCAAGGGGACATTGTACAAGAATTTTGTCCTCCAAAATAAAGAGCTAGATTTCGATGGTGGACAGTTTAGCAAGCAGAAGGACTTCTGGCAGGCTTTCAAGGAATACAGGTTATCCGAGGAGTACTTAGAACTGAGTAGGAAGAATAAGGAGAATTCACAGAAAGCGACGAATCCTCATCATCTTGGCTCTCGTGGCTACGCCAAAAAGATGCCAGAATTTGAAGCAGAACTTCAAAAGATGGATCGCCTTGCTGAGGAAGAAGTTCAGGTTGAGACCGCCGATTGGGAGCCCAGATCAGTAATATACTGTATGGGGAGGAATGTACGGCACACAGAGGATGAGAGCTTTAGCTCCTCAAATCTACCCATGAGTGAACTCATAAAGAGAATCTCCTAGGTAACTGAGGAGGTGAGGCAAGGGTCTGGCACTTCTAATAGGAAGAAAGACATGCTCACCCAAGCACTCGGAACCAAGGAGCACCTTGGTCGCACTAGAGGAACCGGTGTTGTTCCTTGGAAACTAGCATCCCCCCAAGAATCTTACACTTACCGGAGCCGCTCGAGGGGTAGAGAGGAACATGAGGTAGAGTATTTGAGGAGACTAAAAGAGATGGAAGACAGAATGGAAGCATGGATTGAGGCGACCGTTGAAGCACGAGTCGAGCAAATTTTGCTGTCCAAGGGGTCAGCAGTACCACAAAACCCTACTCCTACTGCCTTTAGCCCACAGTTTAGGGGTCACAGCAGCTGCGGATCGACCCCGCTCGATGAAGAAGAGGCGAATGTGCCTCATCCGGTGGACAACATCACTGAACCCATCAATGTTAGGTTGTACATCCGTCAGGAATGGACAAAGGACAAGGTGACGCTCGGCCAGGCCTGGCCTGTGGGAGATGGGACAATTAATGGTCGCCCAATTCCACTAGGGTACGCTCACGTCACCATTGACAGAATACTTGATAAGAAGTATAACAAGATATCCATTGAGTACCCTGTAGCGGAAGATAGGCCGAAACTTGGTCATAACAAGGGCTCTCAAGTGGCCTGGCGCAAGCACTTCATTAAGCTTGACCACCAATTGTCCTCTGATGATGAGGACGACTGCGAGTCTTCGCCCACCCACAATTATAACTCACCATCTCCCAACATAGATCACTCCCCTCCTCATCCGGAGCCATCACCCCCCGAGAAGACAGAGGTCTCCTTTTATTCCTCCTCGTCTGACTCCATCTTCATTAGCCCCGAGAAAAGAGACTCCATCTCATCAGCGCCGAGAAAACAGAATTCTCATCATCATCATCCTCCTCCACCTCAGCCCAAAACAAGATCAAGGACATCCTCGCAGTCTCCGAAAAGGTCCTTGGATTCGATCGCTGATGCTCCCAAAGTGGACCAATAGAAAAGAAAAAGGCCGTTCAGTGGCAGCGTTACCTCCTTGATGGAAGAAAATTTTACAGCACACGTCAAGAAGGAAGATTGTATTAGTTTCTTCAATCTCTGTGCCTCACTGCCTTCGTTTATGTTGAAGTCCAAATTCGAAAGGCAAACACAGAATAAATACGCTACAACAAGAGACGAAGAAATACACAATAAAGATTTAAAGAACATACAGAAGTACATCGAAGACAACCTAGGATTAACCATGAAAGAGGCCGTGACCATCTATTATGATGTACAAGGGACGGCAACACCAGCAATGAAGTATGTAAGGGGCCATTTTTTGGTTCACGATCATGAGTATAAAAATCTGACAACATATATGCGCCATTTACATAAATATTACATGGCTCAAGCAACAGAGACGGACATATTTGATTTTGAGGTTATTATCCGTTCACCACATGTTTTCAATTATCCTGAAGAAGAGAAGTTCAATGTCGAGTGGGAGTGCTTGTTCCAGCTATACCAGAAACGTGATCTCGATGTTCAACTGTTGACGCTGTGGACTATGTAAGTACCCTACACGCACGATATTACAATTAACTACTCTCTCGATACACAAATTGTTAACTTTTGAGCACTTCCCATGATTTTATATAGGTGTATAGCAAAATTTTGCATTCTAAAAAGCAAATGGGATTACATAGGCTTCTTGGACCCCATGCGAGTCAATGAGAGGACATGTCTAGGCCTCTATGGATGTGATGTGGAAGACCTAAAACAGAGATTGATTGCTGTTTTCGACGAATTCACGATGAAGAAGAAAACCCACATACTTCTAGCCTACAACTGCGAGTATGTGTTCTTGGCTTTTAATTTTATGCTTATTTGTTCGTTAAGATTATTCGATAATTAGGATTCTGTGATTGCAGCAACTATTTCATCTTCATTTGTGTTAATCTTGCCAAAAATCTGCTCGAGGTGTGGGACTCGAAGAAAAAACCATTTCATCATCTGGATGCACTGGTGTCAGTGCTGAATTAGTAAGCGATCCTAATAACATATTATTTTCTAATCACACATACCCGCTTTTTAATGTTCTCCTTTTAATGTTGCTCAGTGTCTGAAGAAGTCATATCGGTGGGAAGCCGGTCCCATTCAAGGTTGTCGAAATGGAGGGGAAGTACCTATCACAGCCGGCGGGAAACAATGAATGCGGGTTTTATGCAATGTGGGCAATGCTTCGCTACATCGGCGGAAAATCGGAAGAAGCCGATAAGTTGGTGTGTATAATCCCCATTTCATTTATGTCTGTTAATAATTCAACAAAATGATTTACTGTTCCTCTTTGGATATCATCTTTTTTGAATGACAGCGCAAGAAATTTAAGCACGAAAGGCTGCTAGAGATGGAGATCGTCGCACTACAATCGGAGCTGGCAAAATTCATCTTAGCCGAGGTATTAGAAAAAGATGGACTATTTTCCATTGCACAATCCATGAAGTACAAGGACCAGTATGGCCTAGAGCGGCTCGCCAGATTATTGTAAGAAGTCTGAGAACATTTCTTTTTTATTTTGAGGGATCGAGATCTGGATAAGAACATTTGAATTATAATCGTAACATTTGTAATGTTTAATATTGATGGACCTGTCGTCTACGTAGCGTATATAAAGCAAAACCCGATCCCACGAAAAAATATAAATTAAAATAAATTATAAAACAATAAAATACGAACGGGACATCACCGCCGGTTAGCAACAAACCGGCAGTGTTGTCGTAACCATCACTGCCGATTAGAAACAAACCGATAGTGTTGGCTTGCTCAACACTGCCGCCTTGAAGCATGAACTGACACTGATAATTAGGACAACACTGCCGGTTTGATACATGAACCGATAGTGTAGCCTTTCTCAACACTGCTGGCTTGAGCCAAGAATCGACACTGATATTTACTACAACACTGCTGGTTTGATCCACGAACCGACACTGATATTTACAACAACACTGCCGGCTGGATCCATCAACTAACACTGATATTTACAACAACACTGCCAGTTTGATGCATGAACCGACAGTGTAGGCTTGCTCAACACTGTTGGCTTGAGCCAAGAACCGACACTCTTGAAGCAACCGTCACTATCGGTTGGAACTATAAACCGGCAGTGTTGTTCAACTGGATACTGCCGGGTGGAGCCAGGAACCGACATTGTTTCCTATAGATCAGTGTTGGTTTTTAAGGACCGGTAGTGATGTCAACCCCACATCACTGCCGGTATGCCACTGTCGGTTCAAAATCGGGCAGTGAAGTGGGTTTTTAAACCGGTAGTGTTGTCTAGATCTGGGGTAGTGAAATGCTCACCAGCAATAGAAACAGAACGACGACCATGGCAGGCTCAGCAGGAGCAGGATCAGAAGATGGCAGCACAGCTCAAACAGGGATTTATTGTTTGTCTCGATGAAGATCCCCATGTCTACGAGTTCTCCGTCCATGCAAGCGGCGCACGCGATGATATGATTGGTGCTCAGCATCCAGCTGCAGGAGCTGGCGTCAGCGGCCAGCTACATAGGGCAAGCTGCATATACGGCAGGAGCTCCGGTCGTCCGTTGCCTAAAGGTCATGGCAAGACATACATACAAAAACTGTATATGTAAGTAGAGAGGTGATGAGGAACAGGCAACATCGATAGTGCTATTACAAGTCACAGAAAGAAGAAAAAGGATTTCGAGAGATTGACCAAGAGCAGCTGCAAACATGACCAATTGACCATGGCTTGACTGCTGCCCTGCTTGAGCCTTCATGGCTGGCTCACATGTAGGACCAGACTTGACCAAGATGAGGTAGGGTCGATTGCAGTGCACAATGGTATGCTGGCTAAGAAGGGTCGCGGGATGTCCAGAAGTCGCTCGACGATGCTGCTCCATGAAGGTTTGCTGAAAAAGTGACTAGAAAAGAGAAATAAGGGGACATGGTCAACCGCTGATGGATTGATGAAAAGAAAGATACTTTAGCGTTGAGAGAGATCTACCTTGTGGTGACGGCAATGGCGACGGCGACGGCAACGGCGAGAGGAGGAGACAAATCAAATTTACTACATGAGGGATTTCTCAAACTAGGGGTTCCACTTACGGTAGTTTTGGTTTGCTTTGCCCAAGGGGTTGGTACAGATTTATAGGAAGAAAAACTCCCCACATCTACTTCAACTAGCAATATAGTATTAATTGATGTTGCACCCTCCACATTTACTAATGGGCCTAAATAATCATTAAAGCTCATTAGTAAATAAATGCATGGGCCTTTTTAGGATTTATTAGGATTATTGCACATGGGCTTTGAGCGTTGGAAATAATGAGAGATTTATTATTTTCGGAATTAATTAATTTCGTGGATATAATAATTCCAGAAAAGTCTAGGATTATTATTTAAGCCGCGAAAAATACTCTGAAAACTTTGAAAATTCGGGGAAAATTCCCAAAGGCATTATGGAACATGAGGATCCCAAATAAAGTATTTGGAGTCCATGATAAAATAATTTGGAGCATCTAAAAATTAAATTATGCTCACAGACAAGTAGGAACAAGTTCTAGAAAAGGCTAGAAAAATTCCTGAGAAATTTGTAGAGATTGATGAACGGACGAGGAACTGAAAGGAATGATTTGCGTTACAAAGAAAAGATTTTAGGAAGCTCCCAACGAAAACTTGAGCCGAGAAACAAAGAATCTGATTGTAAAAAAGAAGGAAAATCGACCTACTAACGCATTTTAAAGACTTTGCTCACTCTCAACACGTAAAGAAGCAACAAGCAAACATCACATCATCCAAAAGCCCGTCAAAATTAGAAAACTTTGAAAATTCACATTTTTCCTATAACTAAATTTGCGCTAGCTCAAACTAAACTTGGTAAATTTTATCAAATATTAAAATAATTCATTTTATTTAGTGTTTTCTATGCACAACCCAAAATCAGAAATTTTGGGGTGTGACATGAAGACTCCAATTCCACAGAGACAACTGACTGGTTGATCACAAGCCTAATCCCTCCAAACTCTAGCAATCTGGTACCCATCCGGGATTTTGCCAAAGTAGTGAAATAAAACAAGTATAAGCTACTACCGCTTAGCAAGCATAACATGAGGGGATGCAGGCTCAAAAGGCTTGACACGGCTGAACTGCGGTAAGCACTTTTAGTTGATCATATTTTTATTAATCATAAGTTGCTAAGTTATGCTTAGGCTCCCAAATATGAATAATTAGAGATATCAACAATTTTAAATCATAACCCAAACCATCCGAGTAACCAACTATTCAGTAAGGGTCTAGGTCGCTCGTGACGTGAGCACGGCTGATATATCAGTTTTACACTCTGCAGAGGTTGTACACTTTCACCACGAGTCGTGTTACCCATATGCCCGGGTTAATTACTCCCAAAACACTTCCAAGGTGAGCAGGCAGGGTACACTACGAAGCTTTTCCCCAGTCGTTCTAATAAGGAGCAGTCGCTAAGGATTCCATCTCCCAAGTGTTATGGAGTCATCTCCAAAAGTGGCACTGATACACGCAACATAGTACACACCCTGGGGATGAGGCCCATACCTAGCCCGGTATGCCCCTCTTGCCCTTTCGGTAAACAGCTACAAACTAGAAAGAGCAAGGTACTAGACTAAGACCAGAGCCATGTAGTCCTCATGGTTGTACTGTAAATCCTAGGTTGTCACTTAAAGATAAGTCCTTATGGAGAGAAACTAGAGAACCATAAGAAAAGGTCCAATGCTCTAGCACCCTTGGTTTCATGTTGCTAAAAAGCATCTTTTAATACCATGTTGCATATATCTTTAAGTGTATTCTTTAATCAATATTAGTTGGAGCAAACTAAACATACTACCCACATGCAAAAACCATAGGTATATCAAGGACAGCATAATCAATATCAAGGTAGGTAGATTCCAAGTAGTTCATTAACATATGCACATGAATTGAGATTGCATTAAAGTGAATAGGTAACAAGGAGCCTCATATTATACTTGCCTTAAACACCGATCCTTCGGTAAGCTTTAATCTTTAACGTTCTTCTTCTTCTTTTTGATCACCACATATATCTCACCATCTGGACAAAATCATAAAGCACCACACAAGCATCCATACAATTATACATGAAGCAAACAATAGTTATAAATTAGAACAGTACACCAATCATAAAATCAAGATGAAAAGTTTGTAAAATGAATCTATGTCTCGCTACGAACACACATACACGAAAGCACACTAATCGGAGCTACAGTTGAAAAGAGACATCTACCGAAAGATTTGCTTTATACGCAGAAAAGAAAACTATAAGCTTCATTTATTTTAACTATATAAAAGCTTATATAAATTGAATTAAGTCAAATTTAGATTTGAATTATAAAAGTAAAGTAAAACAAATCATATTTTGTTTATAAAGCCCAGTTACATAATTATTATTCAAATTAGAATTTAAACCATGAAATTCCAGAAGTAGTGACATGATAAACACTGTTACTAACGCGTAGATCTCGTCGCTATGAATCTAACGCAACTTGAATAGGTCCAAACGGAGCTAAAACGCAGAAGATATGAAATATACAAGATTTCCTTTATTAAAATAATAGATTAAATCTAACCTCATATTTCAAAAGTTTAAAACATATCTAAAAGTGGTATAAACATGTAGATTATGAAATTACGAACCTAACGTAAGTTGAGCGGGTCAAATCGGAGTTAAAACGGAGAAGTTATGGCTAAAACAAAATCAGTGGCAAATCTGTAAATAAGTGAAAACGTATTTTGGATCTAAACTGATGAAACTACGCTTTCCAAAGAAGAAAACGTAATCTGTGATTACACTTTGGACCGCGGGTTCTTTTATTGAAAAGTGTAGGGACTCTTTAGCAAAATCGGTTGGTGAAGAGGTATCAAGCCATATCGGCCGTTGGATCTTCACTGATCTGCTCAGATTAGAACAGAGAGGGGAATTGGGAAAAAAACGGCCGGAACAGTTGCCCTCGGCGGTGATTTGGCCGGCGTTGATCGATTGCTCGCCGGAGCTATGGGACAAAGCACATAGGGGCTCTAATTCGACTCGGATTTGGCACAGGGAGATGGATAGGAACATGGAGAACTCGACAATGCGACTTGCAGCGGCTATTGCAGCGCAGAGAAGGCGAGCGACGGGCTATGGCGGCGGTGGAGCGTCGGCGACATGGCGTAGGCCGTAACGGAAGGGGACAGAGGGAATTTAAGAGTTCTGCGAGTTCAGGAACTTAACTAGAAGCTCTAGGATGTTCTTACCGTAACGAAGGAGCGTCTAAACGTCTCGGCGACGATGGCTCCACGCGGCGGGATCCAGGCGGCGGCGCTTGGCTAGCGTGGAGCGAGGCGTTGCGAGATAGGGCGCGGGGATAGGCGGCACGACACGGGGATCACTATTTATGGGGCTGGCGCGGCTTGGGGCGCACGCCAGAGCAAGGACAGGGCGAAGACGGACTGCTTGGTGAAGTCCGAGCCGGCTACGCGAGGTGGAAGATGAGCCTGACAAGGCGGATCCACCGGTCAGTGAGAGCGGGCGTGGGCCAGGGATAGCAGCCAGAGAGGGGATGCGCGCGGGCGCTGCTGCCGCTGAACTGGGCTGCGGCTGCGGCCTTCGACAGGGAGAGGAAACTGGGCCGGCCCAAGAGCGGGCGCTGCAAGCAGGGAAACGGCCAGCTAGGCCGAGCGGAGAAACAGTCCACGCGGGAGGAAGAGAGAGGAGTACTTGGGCTGGCTGGAGAAGGGCCTGAGGCAGAAGGATAGAGCAGGCCAAGCAGGCCGGCTGGCCAGAATGGAGAGAAAAAGATTTTTCCTTTTTATTTTGTTTTCCTATTTCCAAACCACATTCAAATATGAACCAAATGCAACATCAAATAAAGTTTTGAATATACTTTTCAACTCAAATAAAATGAATAATTTTAGTAAGTTTTCAAACATAAATTTCCACAATTCTTTTATTTTCAAATTTTCTTTTCTTTTATTTCAAAGCCATTTTTTATTTCATTTGCAAAAAGAAATTTAAACCATTTTGAATTTCCAGTCAAACCACTCAACCAAATAAATCAAATGCAATGACATGTATGCTCAAACATGTTGCTACCTTATGACGAATTTTAAATTAATGATTTTTTTTATTTTTCTATGTTTTCATGAGCACATAAATTCTCAATTAATTCATTTTAGCTCTATTTTCAAAAATTCAAATTTTAGGGTGTTACAAAAAATTTGCTATTCTTTTGTCCAATTTATAAATTTTGGGAAACCATTTTTATAGGCGGCTTGGTTTGAGACTGTATCTATATATCAATTTCTAGAGATGTCTAGGATTCATGGTGTCTTTAGAAATCGACTTCTAGAAGCGGCTAGGTACCCTGTTCTAGATAGAAGCACAAGTAGAGGCGCCTTAGCCACCTGTATAGAGGCTTATCAACCACCTCTAAAAATGTTTTTCCTAGTGTTATTTCCCTCTCAGGACTTGTTTATCCACCCCAATCCACATGGGACCCTCAATCCTTCCCATCCAATGTAGATTGAGGTGCATTATTAGAGTGGAGCTAAACAAGCCCCCAAGACGATTAGAGGGGAGGAGGAGCATTTTGACTTGTAAGGGATATGAGGGGATTGAATGAGATGAGAGAGATTTTGACTTGCAAGGGATTCAGTCGACCTCACTTAGCGAGGGGGTTAACCGAACAATGCCTCAATCCCTTCCAATCCTTACCAAACGGAACAAGTCATATAGGTGAAAGATACACTGTAGCATTGAGTTTTTTTCCCTCGTTACAATAAATTTGGGCTTTAATATGGATCTACTCTGCTCCGAATAGGGGATTAGAAAATGACATCACTGCGCATGTCAATACCTTGGTGTGATATACTACTAGCTAGTGTATCATGTTTTTTCTAGGGTGGCCGAGGGGATTTAAATTCTCCCACAAAAAGTAACATTGTATCGCTTTACTTGGCATGTGATCGAACCTGGTAATGGTCTCAAATCCAGACCAAACCACACCAAACCATTCTACATAGCACCTTCAGCCTAATCTAAACCAGCCCCACTATTCCACGTTTGTAAACTAAACCAAGCCAAGCCACATGCAAAATAAACCCAAACCACGCTGTGAGTACAGATTGAAACCGGATTCAAACCATTTCATACTAACGGTTTCACTGTGCTACCATTAGCAGTTGGTCTTCTTCCTCTCCCTGCTCTTCTCCTTGCGACGTGCTTCATGGATGTCGCCATTCCTGATCAGCGGTTCAGCGGTTGCCGCTAGCTGTGTGGCCCCTGCGGCAGCTGTTCAACTAGCCTGCGTGCGCGTCGCCATTCCCTGCCATGCCGGGCCATGGCAAGGACGAGCAAGACACAGACACCATAGGCCATGGCAGCAAGCTCCATGCGCAGCCAGCACCCAGCAGCTTCTACGCACGTGCCGTGCATGCCCATACATGTGACAGTCGTTCACCATCGGTGGTACAAGCTCTGGTCCTCAAGAAGTCCACGGCCACCACACTCATGCACCCACGCGGCCACGCCTACGTTGCAATCAGTCGATCACCTCCTCGATCCGCCGTCGCATGTGGAAGAAGCTCGCGTTCAAGAAGGACCGAACACGCCTAGCAGGAGACGATGCTCTCCTGGCTGATGAACCAGGACGTACGGGACGGCGTTTACTTGGATGTTCTTGGAGTAGCCAGCTAACTAGTTTCCATGGCATGCATACATCGATGGGTCATGAACCGTACAAAGCCAATCCAATCTGTACCAAACCACTTTAAGCTCCAAACCAATCCAATCCAGACTGTTCGTTGGCTCAAATTGTTTTGCTCCATCCAATCAAGACCCAAAGGTAAAACCAAACCATATAATCCAGTTCCAATCCAAACCAATAGCAGCTTTACATGTGATGCCGAAACGTCAGGCCTGGACCCAGCGCATAACGTTGCTAGGAATACAAAATCAATACGTTTTTACAAAAAGCCTTGCATAGTGATCGTGGCACAATCCCAGATATGGTAGTTATTTTCACTAGTACAGAAACAAGCTGTACTCCTGGTTAGGAAACCTCTTCAGTCCCGGTTTTCCAACCGGGAGCACGAATCCGGGACTAAAGGACCCCTCCTTTAGTCCCGGTTTCTCGCCCGGGACTAAAGGTCCACATTTAGTCCCGGTTGGTAATACCAACCGGGGCTAAAGAGACCTCCCGGCCTGGTTTGGTATTACCAACCAGGACTAAAGGTTTTCTTTTTTTTTTCTTTTTTTTGTTTCTATTTTTAATTGATGATTCATTTTGGTTTTCGAATACGCATTCTACGCTGTTAATAATATACGTATTCTACACGCTTATAATGTTCGAACATTTTATACAAACTAAAGTATGAAACTAACGTATATATTACATGCATATACATATATTGTACGTTATTTTATGTACATATAATATGTATATATATATATATATTACAAATAAAGCTTGCATTGTATATTCTATCATATCCTTGGGATAACAAATTCACTCCATCTATGGTTTGGCTTCCATGTTTCGTTCGTGTCATTGTAGAACTCGCCGGCGGGGTTTAAGACCTGGTCATTAAGAAATCCTGCTATGGTCTCTTGAATTGCTTTCAGTTGGTCACATCGTATGACTTTTTCCTTCAACCATAGAGTCTTCAATAAAAGTTAAAGGAAAAGTATTAATATATATATATATATGTGTGTATGTGTTGGTCACGTGATTACTTATATATATGAGCAATAAAAGAAATTGTGAATATATGAATATATTTACATAACGTACTTTGAAGATCTCTTCAGGAGTTCTTTTTGCGTACGCCATGATGAACTCGCAAACATAGTATCCGCAGTAGTTGGTCCCATGTTCTTGCCTCAGAACCCACTTTTACGAGAAAAAAGATCCGGTGAATTGAAAGCATGCATGGTGTTAATTGAATTATATATATCTATATATATATATATATATAAATGTAGCTAGTACTTACTTTGTGTGCAATTACATCCAGTGGCGCTTTGCAATGTTTCATGTGGTGTTCCTCAATGAAACTTTTCCAAACACTGCGCCCAATAAAATAAAAAATTAATTTGGCCTTTAATAATTGTTGCAATTAAGAGATCGGGGTATATATAGTTGCTAGAGAGATCAAATTATCCTTGGATAATATCTATCATGTCTTGGTACTCTGTTTGCTCTTTTCTTAACGAGTCTAAGATGCTCAACTGAGTATTGGCCATATCGATGACCATCAATATCCAGTGATTGTTGCATATGTTTTTAAACACAAATATGATCGACATTAACTAGAGTCAACACATATATATATGGGAGATAGCTTAGCTAGTAAGCAAATAACTGAACAAATGTCCATATGATCGACATTAATTATTTAACACTCACTTGAAGTTGTAGGGGAAGAGTATGTCCTTGTTTTGTTGGTTCACTAAGAACCTCATGAGATTTTTCTCGAGTTCAACTTTCCATTGAGGCGGGGGATTAGGGTGTTTGAAAACGACATTTGGATCAACGAAACCAACATCATTATCGTTTCTCTTTCTGAGTTCTGTCATCTCATATCTGCATATATAAAAATATAGTGTGAGGATATATAATTTATATATATACATGTAGCTTTATATATATACACTTTAATAGTAGAAAATAATCACACTTATAGACAATAGCAGCTAATGAGACTTTTGTCAAGAGAGTCCAGGTGGCATAGTTGATGTAATTCTAAAAACTCGACATATATAACGTCATCGCCATGGAAGTAATGTTGGTTTCTAACTCTAACAGAAACAAAGGTCTCTCCCCGTTCACACGCCACCATGTACCACTTGTTTAGTAGGTACATTTGCGTACCTAGTTCACCTAAGGCCTTTGGGTTGTATAGACTCTTTTCATGTTCAAATTTATTTCAAGGATCCACTTTCGGAGTAGATGGTCCTTTAGTGAGCACTTGGGCAAGGTCCAAACCAGTATCCTCGTAAAACCGAACCAGGTCCTCAAAATCGACGTCCAGTAAGTCTAAGTTTGAACCATATTCATTACGAATGACAAGAGGAGGGACTGATTATTGCGATTGTTGTCCGAGTTGTGCAACACCTTTCCCTGCTCTAGTCTTTTTCTACACCGCCTCAAATGACTTGGTGAGAGAGCGGTCGTAGTTCGATTTTGGCAGGGTCTTTTGAGATTCTCGCTTTTTCTGGTCCACCTTCTTTCTTAGAAGATCTGGAGGTAGGTAGAAGTACGATTTCTCTGAGTTCTCCCTCGCTTCTCGTTGCTTTCTTACTTTTTCGAAGAAACCGTTCACATATTTTTGTACTGCAGCATTTAATTCCTTTTCACTTTTCACGTAAGACAGTTTTTGGGGAATAACTGGATTAGAGGAGACTTTCTTCTTTGCCGGCTGGTGGGCCAACGGCTTCGTTTGCGGGGTGGACCTCTTAGGAGCTGGTTGCTTCTTGATCATCAAGGGAGGCGGGACAGCCGTTGGAGACCTCCTTGGAGGCGTTGGAGACCTCCTTGGAGGTGGTGGCGGTGGAGACCTCCTTGGAGGCGTTGGAGACCTCGTTGGAGGTGGCGGCGGTGGCGGCATTGCATAATCATTGCCCAGAGCACTATGATGATCTGGAGATTGAAAAATTGGACTTAGGTTGGTGGAGGCCCTGCTATGTGAGTACAAAAAGAATAATTAGGTATAACAAATTGTTATCATTAATCATGCATGTCAATAGAAAAATAGTGAAAAAATTGTTTCGTTCACTTTTATCCGCACCTATTGTTTGGCAGTTGAGGAAGCGGCGGTGGACTAGAGACCCCGGGAATAATGATGTAGCACTTGCGCCATAGTATGAATGTCTTCTCTGCTTCTCCTAGAGTCTTCTCCCCATCACCTCCTGGAATGTCAAGAGCCAGATCAGATCACTAAAACCTTTGTTAACTCTATCCACTGAGACGCTAACATATCCAGGTGGTATTATTGCCCCATGGATTCTTGGTGTCTTGGTAGGATCTGGAGGAGAAAAAACATCGAGAGCCATCATGATTGTGGCATTCTCTTTTGGAATATGTAGCTGACATGATGTAAATGGTGCAGTGATGTCATCCACGGGGAAACATAACATTGCGTCATCTTGATTTGGCAACTCCGTGGAAGCGCAGCTGCTTTTCAACTGATCAGGGGGGCTAATATTAATGTTGATTCCTGGATCTGATGTCTGCCTTTGGGCACTCATTGCTATTTGCACTTGCTTTATGATTTCGTCCTTCATTCTAGCTTGCATGTCTTTTTCGCGCTCCTGTGCTTGAAGCAACGCCTCCCGTGACTCACGAACATATTCCTCCAACCTGCTGATCCACACTGCTCCCTCATTCTTCCTTCTCTGCTAGCTTCTGTAGGTATCTTTGTCATTAGGGAAACCATGCTCCCAAGAAATGTTCCGTCCTAAACCTCTCGTTCGGCCACTGTGCTCAGCAGTCTCGATGGCATACGTCAGTTCATCCTTCTCTCTATTGGGCTTGAACGCAACAATAGCTTTAGCTTGTAGAGCATAAGAAAATCTTTGTGTTGCTCTTCCGAGTTTTGGGCCATGAACCAGCTTCTCGGTCTCCAGGTCCAGTCTTCCCCCATGAGCGAAAACCAATTCTTCGTGCGTTTGGGCCAATTGAGTGATTTTGGTGTGATACCCTTGGCAAGAATGTCCGCTTCCATTTTTTCCCACATGGGAATGGCAGTCGCGTAGCCACCTGATCTCATGCCATGGTGGTATACCTTCTGTCGGGCATTCTCTTGGTTCCTTCTCACCCGTTCCTCCCCGTCTTCCGATGTCTTGTACTGTATAAAATCATTCCAGTAGGGCCTCAACTGCGTGAGCGGGCCCCTAGTATTGAAATTGGATGTTAGGTTCTTCTTGACGTATTTCGTGTATAGGGATTTCTTGCAAGTCTGGAATTATGTGGCCATCTTCTTCATAGCCCACTTTTGAACTAGCTCCTTCAATTCATCATTGTTGATATCATCATAATCATCCGCTTACAACGTGAAATGTTGAAGGATATCATCCCAAATTAAATTCTTATCAAGATTAGAGACAAAACTAACATGAGGTTCGTTGATCTTTTGCTTCCATTCATGGGCACTAATCGGAAGTCTGTCCCTTACAAGGTACCCACAGTGTTGTACGAATTTCCTTGCATGTGGACCAAGTGGTTCGCCTGTCTCGATATTGAATTTCGATATTATGTAGCGCCCCTCCAATGGCTTTTTCAGGCCTCGAATATTTTTGCTTTTCACCGTTGTGGTCGTCGATCCAGAGGGCTATGTATAAAAAAAGAATAAATAAATATCATGTGTACACATAATAGATGATAGATATTCAAATATATATATATATAATATTCAAATATATATATAAATATATATGCCTCGCCAGTATTTTCTTGCACAATATTTTCTTGATTATTTTCAAGAGCCAGGTATTGACTCCCGTCATCTACATCTTGTTGGTCACCATCGGCAAATTGAGTGCCGGTGTTGATAATATCTATCATTTCTTCATCCATGTTGTCTCTCGGGACAGCCATCTAGCTTTTACACCACTAGATATATCTATAAAAAATAAAAACCATATATCTATAAAATGGATCGAGTCATGTGCTTAAAATTAATTCAATAACTACACTTGAAATTCAAGTCTCCAAAGCATAACTTTGATTTCTTATTTTCTAGAAATATTTATTGGCAGGTGATATATATATAACAAATTTATATATATAACAATATAAATTAAATATATAACCCTATTTTTTTTGTTTTCTTTAGGTTACATACAACGCGCCCCCTAATAATTTCTACATGGTCGGATGCAACAAAAATAGTGCGCTGCATCAAAAATTGAGGAGATGGGAAAAAATATGAGAAGATGCGGATACGATGCACACGTTTTTTTTGGTATTATCTATGAAAAGGTGGATAAAGAAGAACAAGCGTCGCAACAGAAGTTTGAACAAAACTTCTCCCTCCTTTAGCATTGTCCTCTACTCGTCTTGTTCACCGTAGTCCACTCCTCGGCCCTTAATTTGCTTGCCTTGGCCACCAACACGAGAAGCACCGGCACGCGAAAGAAAAGAGCTGCTGGACCCCGGCCAGGTTTTGGGCTCTATTTTAGGCTTGGGTTTGTAGCCAGCCCAGGTTTGCTACAACAGAAACGGTGTCGGTCGCTTGGGGGAGTAGAGACTTGTAGAGGCCCGGGATCATGAAGTTGGACTACATTTCTGATGCTCGTTTCTGACGTTCGGGGCGGGCTATGACTACGGCCATGGCACAGCAGGCATAGGAGCTAGCTCAATGGCTCAGCACAAAATCGCGCAACAAAAATCGAAGAGCCATATCCCATTACAAGATTGCCGACACAAGGGCTCAGCACAGCATACATCCGATTACAAAAGGGGTAATAAGAAGAAAAGGCAGTCACCGTGGCGACGGTGTGGCTGGACAGCCGAAGACAAGAGCCATAGAGGCGCACGCTCTCCGGTGTGGATGAGGACGAGCGAGGCGGCGGCGGCGTTAGCGGAGACCACTCCTGACCCAAACACGGCGGTGGCGGCGAGCTTGCGCTTGAGGGAGCAGTTCTAGTGGTTCTTGACGGCATTGTCGGTGCGGCCGGGGAGGAGGCGCACGATGGCGGCCCAGCGGTTGCCGAGCCGCGTGTGGGTGCGGACGATGGCGGCCTCCTCCTCGGGCGTGAAGGGCCGGTGCTCCGGTGAGGACGAGCGAGGTGGGCCAGGGACGAGGACGACGCGCGCTCCAGCGAGGATGAGCGAGACGCGTGGGCCAGGGACGAGCGACGCGAGCTGCGGCGACAATGGACGAGGATGAGCGAGGCGTGCGCTGGCCGGCCGGAGAAGAAGCGCGCATGCGTGTGGGGCCGGTGACAAAGTGTGCGCGTGTGATGCGGCGAGGTTAGGGTGGTCACCTGGGGGCGGTGGCGCTGCTGGATCAGATCTGGTGGAGAAGCTGAGGCGATGGCGTGGCTTGGTGGCTACTGGATCCAGTTGGAGAAGAAGGCGCACTACAAGTTGAGGCGGAGATGACGACAAATGGTGTGGGGACGGCGGCAAAGATCGAAGCAAAGCGTGGCAGCGGTGGCGCGGTCGGGCCTAGATCGATCGGGCGGCGGAGACAGAGAGGAAGAGAACTAGAGAAGGGAGAAGGGCATGGTTTATAAAGGGGGACCTTTAGTCCCGGGTGAAGCTAGGGCCCGGGACTAAAGGTTCTTTAGTCCCGGGTGATGGTTAGAACCGGGACTAAAGGTATGACCTTTAGTCCCGTTCTTTAGTCCCGGGTGATGGTTAGAACCGGGACTAAAGGTATGACCTTTAGTCTCGGGTGTAGCCACGGCCTGGGAGTAAAGGGGATTTTAGCGGGCCGCGAAAACGCAGCCCATCTTGTGTCCCGGGTGGTTGATCCACCCAGGAGTAAAGGTGGGCTGCAGTTCGGCTTCCCGCTAGTTTCAAGCTCCATTTGTTTTTTTATATATTTCTTTCTATAAAATGTTAAAATCTTGTTAATTGCACAGTAAATTAAATACAAGGCATAATATTGTTTTAAAAGAATATGAATTTACTTTTGCTTTATTGCACACAGGAAAATTGTGTGACCTAAAGTTTTTTGTTTTTTCTTATAAATATTGAAACATAATGTCATTAATAATTACTATTTCATTAATGCAAAAAAGTAGTGTTTAATTTAAATTATTAAAACTTTTGTTTTTGATTCGAAATTTGTTTTCACATCATTTTAACATAATTCTTTTCATTTTTTCATCACTCATTGTCCAAAAGCTACATGGAAATCCCACCATCAAACACAAATTTAATCTGAACATAGAAAAAAAAGAAACACCTAATAAACATCTCTGAATTCACAATTATTACATAATACCTCTAATACACACTATTAAACATCACTATATATATCAAGCGGGCACAGTAGTGAACTTCTTCTTAACGTATATCCCTTGGTTATGATCGCGCTGTAACCATGGAGTGTCCTCATCATTTAGCTGGATGCTTGGGTCTTTGTTCACTATGAAGGGTGGAATTCGGTCATCCTTTTCATAATCTTCTGATATGTCTGACTTGTCTTCAATTCCGATGATGTTTCTTTTCCCTAAAAGAACTATGTGGCGCTTTGGCTCATTGATTGGGTCGTTGTTGTTTTTCCCTCTCTTCAGTTTTGTAGACATGTCCTTGATATAGAACACCTGATTCACATCCTTGGCAAGGACGAACGGTTCATCTTTGTACCCAATATTGTTGAGGTCCACAGTTGTCATTCCATACTGGTTGTCGACTGCTACCCCGCCTCTAGTCGCCTTTACCCATTGGCACTTGAACAAAGGTACCTTAAAAGTAGGTGCATAGTTTAGTTCCCATATCTCCTCTATGCGGCCATAATATGTTTGATTATTTCCATTAGGGTCGATGGCATCTCTGCGGACACCACTATTTTGGTTGGTGCTCCTTTTATCTTGCGCTACTGTGTAAAATGTATTCCCATTTATCTCGTACCCTTTGTATGTGAGGATATGCCACGATGGCTGCCTAGCCAATAAATACAGTTGCTCATCAATACTCTCATCACCCTGACATTCTTTTCGCAACCAATCGCTAAAAGTTTCCATGTGCTGACGCGTAATCCAAGATTCAGACTTCCCTGGAAACTCGGATCGGAGCAACTCTTTATGTGTCTCGATATACGGATCCACCAAGGATGAGTTTTGCAGAACTGTGTAGTGTGCTTTATTAAAATAATTGTCTTGCATAAGAATATATGGTTTTTTCCCTAGTGTCCCCTTTCCACTTAGTCACCCCTCGTGTCGTGATTCAGGAACACCAATCGGGTCAAGGTCGGGAATAAAGTCAACACAAAACTCAATGACCTCCTCTGTTCCATAGCCCTTGGCAATGCTTCCTTCTGGCCGAGCATGATTGTGAACATATTTCTTTAGGACTCCCATGAACATCTCAAATAAGAACATGTTGTGCAGGAACACAGGACCGAGAATGCAAATCTCCTTGACCAGGTGAACTAGGACGTGTGTCATGATATTAACGAAGGAACGAGGGAAAACCAACTCAAAGCTGACAAGACATTGAACCACATCATTCTGTAATTTATCTAGATCCATTGGATCGATTGCCTTCTGAGAAATTGCATTGAGGAATGCACATAGCTTAACGGTGGCTAGACATACATTTGGAGGTAGAATTCCTCTTAATGCAACTGGAAGCAATTGCATCATGAGCATGTGGCAGTCATAGGACTTTAAGTTTAGGAATTTTTTCTCTGGCATATTTATTATACCCTTTATATTCGAGGAGAATCCAGATGGTACCTTGATGCTTGCTAGGCATTCAAACATGCTTTCCTTCTCTTCTTTGCTAAGAGTGTAGCTGGCAGGACTTAAGTAATGGCGTCCATCATCTGTCTTCTCTGGATGCAGGTTGTCTCATTCTTTCAAACACCATAGGTCCTGTCGTGCTTCAAGTGTGTCCTTAGGCTTCCCATACACACCCATGAAGCCTAGCAGGTTCACACAAAGATTCTTCGTCAGGTGCATCACGTCGATTGCGCTACGGACCTCTAGGACTTGCCAATAGGGTAGCTCCCAAAATATGAACTTCTTCTTCCACATGGGTGCGTGACCGTCGGTGTCGTTTGAAATAGGTTCGCTGCCATGTGCCTTTCCAAATACTACTTTCACATCCTTGACCATATTGAGTACATCCTCACCAGTTCGGTTGCCCAGCTTGGTCTGGTGGTCTGCCTTACCTTTAAAATGCTTGCCTTTCTTTCTTAGGGGGTGATTCATAGGAAGAAATAGACGATGGCCAAGGTACACGACCTTTCGACATTTTTTCAATATACCTTTAATGTCATCGAAATAGTGCGTGCATGCATTATATCCCTTGTTTGATTGTCCTAAAAGATAACTTAGAGCAGGCCAATCATTGATTGTTACGAACAACAATGCTCGTAGGTCAAAGTGCTCCTGTTTGTGCTCATCCCACACACTGGGCCTTGGATGAGCACTGTCATCATAATAAACTTATGCTTCATGCATAACCAGGGAGGAAGGTTGTAGATACATAGAGTAATAGGCCAAGTGCTATGACTACTACTCTGCTCCCCAAAAGGATTCATACCATCTGTACTTAAAGCAAACCTTAAGTTTCTTGCGTCATTTGCAAACTCCGAGAATTCTCTATCGATTGCTCTCCACTAGGACCCATCAGTAGGGTGTCTCAACATATTGTCTACCTTATGGTCTTCTTTGTGCCATCGCAACAACTTTGCATGGTCTTTGTTTCTGAACAGGCGTTTCAAGCGTGGTATTATAGGAGCATACCACATAATCTTGGCAGGGATTTTCTTCGTGGGACGTTCACCCTCAACATCACCAGGGTCATCTCGCCTAATCTTATACCGCGATGCATGACACACCGGGCATGCATCTAACTTCTCATACTCCTCACCATGGTAGAGGATGCAGTCATTAGGACATGCATGTATCTTCTGGATTTCTAATCCCAAAGGGCAGACTATCTATTTTGCTTCGTACGTAGTGGCGGGCAATTCGTTATCCTTCGAAAGCATCTTCTTTTGGATTTTCAGTAACTCCCCAAATCCCTTGTCAGATACACCATTCTTTGCCTTCCATTGTAGCAATTCCAGTGTGGTACCCAATTTTTTCTGCCCCGCAACACAAGTTGGGTATAGCAATTTCTTGTGATCCTCTAGCATGCGCTCGAACTTGATCTTCTCCTTTTCACTTTCGCGTTCTCTTTGTGCGTCATGAATGGCCTGACCAAGATCATCAGTGGGCTCATCTTCTGCCCCTACTCTTCTTCAGCTTCCCCCATTGCAGTATCATTGAAGGCACCATATTCAGCAATTATGTCATCATCGTCCCATTGTTCTTCTTCACCTTCTTCCATTACAACCCCGATTTCTCCGTGCTTCGTCCAACAAATATAGTTTGGCATGAAACCCGACTTCAACAAGTGTGAATGAAGACTCCTTGAGCTAGTATATTCCTTCAAATTCTTACGTATGGCACATGGGCAGCACATGAAACCATCACGTTTGTTTGCCTCGGCCACACATAAGAAAGAATGCACGCCCTCAATGATCTCTTGGGAGCAGCGATCAACATTGTACATCCAATGCCGGCTCATCTGCATTACATGACATACATACCATATTAAAACCTAGAACATAATTAGTTAATTATACGACATGCATGCCACCACACAAGGTATTAATTTATGAAAGTCTCGCTACAATGTAGACAATCCCAACTACCACTAAAAAAACTAAAGCTAAAACGCACTTCAGCAGCATAAGGATTTCGCGACCAATCCCAACTAAAATAGACAGATCATGCGTTTGTTCAACATCTATGGGCTTCTTCCGCCGGATCACTACCTCATCAGCTGTCGTAGCCGCCTGTGCAAGAGAGTTTTGCACGTGTTCAACATACTCTTCCTCCTAGTACCAGCCTGAACATCCAGTGCCATCCCACTAAAATTAAAAAAAAAGTTAGAACTTTAATCACAATCATCATGAAAATAAGTATAAATTAACCATAATCATCAAATGCGACAAAATAACTCACATTGCGATCTGGACACTTGTAGAAGATACGACCCTTGTTGGGACACTCCATCCTTACCCGGTATGCAGTGAGAGGGAGGTCCAGCCTCAGTCGCTTTGAAACCCGATGAGAGGCCGAGGACCCGAAAGCAGTTGCCATCTACTCTCTATACTCATTTTTAATATAATATAAATTTCTCATTTTATAAACAAATAAAATTAAAAAAAACTCTAAAATTCTCTATATCTCTAAACCATGAAGTGTGCTATGCATGCTAGAAATGAAAGCTGAATACTAGTTTTGAATAACTACTTTAACCTTCCTTCATCCAAATATGCAAACTTTAAAGTGATTTTGAGCTTAAATGGCTTACAAATAAAAAAATCCACCATTAAAAACCATATATATCTAGTCCACAAAATGAGATATGCTACTGATGAAACATGAGAGTATAAAGTTGGTAACCTTTAGAATCGAAGAATCGATGGAGGAATCAAACAAATCTTGTGATTACCGGGGATGAGGAAGAAGAGAGGTCGGTGATGAAGTAAGAACATTGAGGTCGAAGTGGCTCGGGCTCGGGGAGAAAGAAGGGTTATATAGGAGGGGACCTTTAGTCCCGGTTGGAGACACCAACCAGGACTAAAGGTCCCTTTTTAGTCCTGGACGGAGCCTCTAGCTGGGAGTAGACTTTTACTCCCGGTTGGAGGGACCAACCGGGAGTAAAAGTTAACCTTTAGTCCTGGTTGGTAGCTCCAACCGGGACTAAAGGTCCCCTACAGCAAAAGCCTACCACAGTAGTCGTTGGGCAGGGACCTTTAGTCCCGGTTGGAGCTACAAACCGGGATTAAAGGTCTCTCTAGTCCCGGGCGCGAAAAATACCGGGACTAAAGCCAAATTTCGAAGTGGATCAAAAGTCGTTTCTCTACTAGTGTTTCAAATGCTATGACCACTGAGGTGTCGACTAGGATTATATTGTATGATGCCTCATTAGGAAGGCAGGAATCCAAATATAAGAAATCTAAAATATCTGCACAGGATTGGTTTTGAGTGGCTTACGGGATTGTTTGCAAGCTTGATGGCACTTTCATTGTCACACAAGAGTGGGATTTTGGTAAAGCAACATCCAAAATCATGAGGGGTTTGCCTTATCTAAAGTAGTTGAGCACAATATGCACCGACTGCAACATACTCGGCCTCGATGGTGGAAAGGGCTACACAATTTGGCTTCTTAGAACTCCAAGACACTAGGGACCGTCCAAGAAATTACCATGTCCCCAAAGTGCTTTTTCGATCTACCTTGCAACCGGCGCAACCAGAATCCGAATACCTAAGTAGATCGAACTTAGAGCCCTTGGGATATCACAAGCCAAGGTTTGGAGTGTGTACTAAATATCTCAAGATTCTCTTAACGGCCATCAAATGGCACTCTTTCAGGTTAGCTTGAAATCTAGCACACATGCACACACTAAGCATAATATCGGGCCTAGATGCGCACAAATAGAGAGCCGATCATGGAGCGATATACCTTAATGTCTGCGGCTTTCCCTTCCTTATTTAGATCAAGATGTCTATTGGTTGGCATGGGAGCCTTGATAGGCTTTGCATTCACCATGTCAAACTTCTTTAGCATATCATGGGTGTACTTCATTTGGATAATAAAAGTCCCTTCCTTCAATTGCTTGATTTGAAATCCGAGGAATAACTTCAATTCACCCATCATAGACATCTCGAATATCTTGGTCATAATCCTACTAAATTCCTCACAAAAAGAATGATTAGTACTACCATATATTATGTCATCGACATATATTTGGCACACAAAAATATCTCCATTAACTTTGTGAGTGAATAGGGTAGGATCGGTTTTGCCTATTTTAAAGCCTTGTTTGAGCAAGAATTTCTTAAGGCATTCATACCATGCTCTTGGTGCTTGCTTAAGCCCATAGAGCGCCTTTTGGAGTTTATAGACGTGGTCGGAGAATTTGGGATCTTTGAAAGCTAGGTGGTTGCTCAACATAGACTAGTTCTTATATGGGGTCATTGAGAAATGCACTCTTCACGTGCATTTGGTATAACTTGAAGTTGTGGTGAACGGCATAAGCTAGAAGCATCCGGATTACTTCAAGTCTTACCATCGGTGCATATGTTTCTTCAAAGTCCAAGCCCTCTCCTTGAGTGAAGCCTTAAACAACCAATCTTGCCTTGTTCCTTGTCACCCCACCATTCTCATCTTGCTTCTTTCGGAAGACCCATTTGGTGCCAATCACATTGGTTTTGGGTCTTTCCACCAAGGTCCACACTTAATTTCTTTTGAAGTTATTGAGTTCTTCTTGCATGGCCATCACCCTATCCGAATCACCAAGCGCTTGACATACCTTGAGAGGCTCCAAAGAGGAAACAAACGAGTAAAATTGGCAAATGTTTGCTAAGTGAGAGTGAGTTGTTACCCCCTTTCGAAGACTCCAAAGGATAATGTCAACAGGATGATCCTATTGGATTGTTTGCCTTAGCCTTGGCTGATTAATGGCCTCTGCCTGATCTGCTGGATCTTCATCATCGTCTTGCTCGAGTATGGTTTGTAGGTTTTGTCCACGAACTAGAGTGTCATCAACTGCTATTGTCTAGGAAGGTGTGGCAGTGCCGCTACCCAGTACTGCCGCAGGTGACTGCGGCACTGCTGCATCAGATGCGTCAGCGATTTTGGATCAGCAGCGACTTGAGAAGTTTCCACCTCTGTAGCATGTTCTTCTTGTGGTCTAATATCACTAATGGCTAATTGCGTGATTGCTTCACAAGTTGGCTCCTCCATTCCTACAACACTTGCATCAACTTGCTCTACTTGAGAGCCGTTAGATTCATCAAACGTCACATCTACCGCAATTTCAATTTTCTCGAAGGTCTTATTGAAAACATGGTAGGCATGCTCGTTTGATCCATAGTCAACAAGAAAACCTTCGTCAACTTTAGGTGCAAACTTAGAGGACTTGGGTTTCTTGTTAAGTATGAAACACTTACACCCAAATACTCTAAAGTAAGACACCATTGGTTTGTTACTGGTTAGAAGCTCATATGAAGTTTTCTTCAATATCTTGTGTAGGTAGAGGTGGTTGATGGCATGGCAAGCGGTGTTGATGGCTTCAGCCCAAAATAAATCCGAAGTCTTGTACTCATCTAGCATTGTCCTTGCCATGTCAATGAGTGTCCGGTTCTTCCTCTCTACTATACCATTTTGTTGAGGGGTGTATGGAGTTGAAAACTCATGCTTCATGCCCTCTTCATCAAGAAACTCTTCCACATTGGTGTTCCGGAATTTAGTTCCATTGTCACTTCACGCTTTCTTGATTGGAAAACCAAACTCCTTTTGTGCTCTTTTAATGAACATCTTCACCTTCTCTTGCACTTGACTCTTGTCAAACACAAAGAACACCCAAGTGAAACGAGTATAGTCATCAACAATAACAAGACCATGTTTGTTACTGTTGATGCTAAGGTAGGCAACCGGTCCAAAGAGGTCCATGTGAATTAGCTCCAATGGATGCTTGGTGGAGATGATGCTCTTTGGTGGGTGAGGTGCACCTACTTGCTTTTTGGATTGGCATGCGCTACATACCCTATCTTTCTCAAAATGAACATATGTTAGTCCGATGATGTGTTCATCTGTTAGAAGGTTGGCCAAGTTCCTCATCCCAACATGAGCTAGTCGGCGGTGCCAAAGCCATCCCATGCTAGATTTTGCCACTAAACAAGTTTCAAGCTTAGCTTTACCTTTGTTGAAATCAACTAGATAAAGCTTATTCTTTAAGTGACCCATAAAGACAATAGAGGAATCCTCTCTTCTAAAGACTTCCACACCCTTATCTGTAAAGAGATAAGTGTAGCCCATCTCACATAATTGAGAAACAGACAACAAATTATAACTCAACAAATCAACATGTAAAACATTTGTAATTGAATGCTCAAGGGTTATAGCAACTTTACCAAGACCAATCACATCCCCTTTTGAATCCTCTCCAAAGACAATATTTTCATTTGAGTGCGGCATTGGGGAATATGATGAAAACATACTCCTTTCTCCGATCATATGATTTGTACATCCGCTATCAAGCACCTAACTTGATCCACCAGAGGAGTCTGCCTACAAAACAAGTTTAGTTCCTTGATTTAGGTCCCCCATCTGACTTGGGGCCTTGCATGTTAGTCACAAGTATCTTAGGAACCCAAAGGTGTTCACGTAAATGTTGGTCTCCTTGCCAACATACTTAGCAACAACTTCACCATGGTTTTTGCTCTTCAATACAAAGCATGATGACAAACTTTGTTGAGGTGCATGGGCCTTTGGATGGTAGACATATTTGTTCTTGGTCACCCACATTGATTCCTTTGGCTTCTAGGAAACCTGCTTTTGCTTGGGCACCATCTTCTTGGGCCTAGTGTGACCTGGAGACGAATTGGTAGCCTTCCTATTTTTGTGGGGCATGGCACTTCCACCCTTCAATGCAGCACTACCACAGTGCGGCACTGCCACGGTCTGTGCAGGCTGAGCTGTAACAATTCGCTCCTTCCTCTCAAACTGCACACATTCAAAACCATTCACCAGCTTTCTTCCATTGCCCTTATCACCTTTTGTGTGCCTAAGACCATCCTTGATTGATGGGTGCCTTCAATTCTTATATTGTGTCATTTTTGGTTCTTCCACCTTTTTGCCACCATTTTGAGCCTTTTTTATCCATGTACCCTTTTTTAATGATCTCATTGAGTCTAGCAATCTCCTTTCTCATAGCTTCCATGTTAGCAAGGTTAGCGGAATAAACATTTAAATCAAGATTATACCATTTTCCACAACCTTGGCTAGTGGAGGGAGTAGAGACTTCGTTTGCTTTGGAGGGATGTGAGTTGCTATCCCAAAGAATGCTATATTGTTCCTCAAGTTCTTTGTGCTTTCCATCTAAATCACAATACTTTTCCTTAAGGGCAATATGGGCTTTCTTTGTGATAGCATGGGCCTCTTGCTCTTTGGTCAAATCCTTGCGCAAGTTGTCCACCTCACTTCTCTCCAAAGCAAGAGCTTCCTTGCTATCAATGTCGAGGTCCTCTTGTTTGATAAGAGTTTTCTCTCTAGATGCTACACTACTGCAAGCAGACCTATTGCAGTCATCTCCTACCCCCCCCCCTTCACAACTGATTTTCAACCTCAACAGTAAATGTTTGACGGTGATAGTCGAAGTCAGCACGGTTGGTTAAAAACCGACAGTGACGATACTCCACACCGTCGCATTGGTGAATGATCTATCTGTGTCAATGCAAACATCACCGTCATTTCGGATTATGAACTGCCTGTGTAGTAGTAACGATCATAGTCGCCTTGCACAAAGACCTGATTGTGTGCAGTGCGTGTTCACCATCGCTTTGACAACTGACACGTCTGTGTCAAGGTGAACATCACTGTCGCTTCATCTTATGAACCATCTGGTCATAGAGCATGATTACGGCCACGTTGTAGTATTGATCTCTACAGCGTTAGACGAATAGCGGTAGTGATGGTCATCTACTTCACCAACGACGCGTGGTACGGTAGTGATGACAAAACAACCAACGGCGTTCACATCCGACGGTGACAGAATTGCATCCGGTTTTCACAATATATTTACTAATTCAGTTGGACCTTAATAACTTACTGAACACACACCATACAGATATAATCATTACACACCATTCATCATGTCCACAACGAAGAGTACTTTTTATAATAACAATCGTCACTAACATAACAACTGTATCAACTAATGAATTAACACAACTACACAACTGGTACATAGATAGCACAATAAAGAGTCTGCTCCCTACCGACTTATGTAACCAAAACAATGTAGATGTGCTTGGCTCCTATGTGGCACTTGTGCTTCCAAGGCACGGCTTCCTTCTGATTGGTAGTCAATGCACCATGGAAACCCTCTTCTTCCTTCCTTAGCCATTGTAGGGAAATTGTTCAAAAGCTCTAAGATTCCATAACCTGCACAAAGCAGCAGAATTAATAATATTCAACATACCATTCATTTAGTTACTAAGCCAAAATTGGACTACGTATAGACTCAAAATGACTCCCTGCCTGAACAAAGACATATCGGGCAACTAAACTATAGCATGTGCACCTTTACTGCTCTGCTAATTACTCCATGAATAGGGGAACATAAGGCAGATAATGAGGTCCATTGAAACAAAGACTCCAGGTACTTCTAGGATAGTGGACGACCCAGGCATGGAGGACATGAACTTTTCTATGGTTCATGTCATATGCCATCACTGTTCTGTCCTCCCCAACAAGGAAAATCAAATTCCATTCTAGGTGAACTACAATCATTTTATAGTCCTCATTGCAAACCTTGGAAACAAATTGAATATTGTTCCATCCAAATAGTTGTTGCATGTTCGCCACATGCTTCAATGTCCATTTATTAGAACCATAGTCTTCAAGGATCTAGATTGAAAGGTCACACATATTGGAAATATCAGCAATCCATATACACAACTAATCCTGATCTCCATGGATGGACATTGCATGACCTCGTGGCATTCGAAATTTCCTGCATGTCTTTCCCACCATATCAACAACAACTATCTGGGACAACGCCAGCATGTGCATAAAACCATTAACAAACACATATCTCAAAATTTTGGATACTATAATACCCTCTCCCCATCCAGATTCTTTAAACATCCATGCTCTAGTGTTAGATGAGTAGATGTTGACACCAAACACCCTAGGCGACCTGACCAATAGTTCAACCACATGGAAGTGCAAGGAGACTGTCGGATCGAACCCCAAGCAAGATGAACCATAAGAAAGGTTGCTATGCTATAGTACCAACCATTTGCTAGTCACCAGATTGTAGACAACATAGCGAAGCCCAATGCACCAATGGAGGATGAGGCCACTGCAGCAATCTGAGACGACTAAATCCTAAATGGCAAAGGGCAAGAAGGAAAAGGAGGGGTATTCACCGGTGACGTTGGCGAATCGGCGTTTGCCTTTCCAAGTGCCATACAAGAATCCATTGACAATTTGGGGCAGCTCCTTATGGTACTCGGATTTCAAGATAAGGTAGTTCCAGGAGCGATAGACACACTTGTAGCTGCACAAGGTGCGGGCGGTGAGGCAGTGGAGGATAAGGATCAAGACATGGTCTGCGAGGATGGCCACTTTGTTCCTCTTGTTGGTGGCCTCCCACGTCTTGACAAGGATCTAGTGGAGTGGGGCCGGTGATGGAAGCGGTGGTGCTGTCGCCTGAATCAGAGAAGGAGTGCCTGCAGGGATGTGTTCGTGAGCTCCGTAACAATCAGATGGAAGCTTGATTCGTACTCAGATGAGTAAAGAGGGAAATAAAAATCCAAGCAAGATGGATAAGGTAAGTGAGAAAGCATTATCATTGCCTTTGGATCTTGTGCCATTGAGCTCGAGCGGCCATGGCGATGATGAGTACCAGCCTGGTCACCGATAGATCTGCACGGGCCTAGCCGATGAGGTGTACTGGCGTGGAGCAGTAGCTTGTCGACAGTGAATGGTGGTGTGCACCCCGCTGAGTAGGGGCAGTCATGTACTTCAGCACTGGGGAGGAGGAGCGGTGATGAGGAACTGAAGCATTGAGGAGGAGAAAGATAGGGTGGGTAGCATCGTTTGTAAGCAACAGTATCAACCGTGGAAATGGAAATTTCTGCAAAACTTTGTAAGTACACGTGGAACTCACGCGCTGTCCAGACTATCTACAAGCGGTGGCGAAGGCTAACGGCAGTGGTTATTGGTTCCGACAAAGATGTTAGCACCTAACGATGGACATGTCATACAGTCTTAAACTGTAAGGCGCACAAAATGAACGTTCCAGGCAACCAGAAATAGATATGTTCAAAGTTGAAACACAAAGTAAGCAAGTATTATGAACATTTTTTTACAAGATGCAAAGGCTAGTAACAATCCAACTAGTCGAGGAGAGCATTACGAATGATGTCCTGTACATCCAGCTCGGCCAAGGTAGCCTCGACCATGGCAGTAAATTTGTCGACCGGCTCCTCGCGGTGGTCAAAGGACGACTCTAGCGGGAACCCCAGCTCCATCCCATGTAGGTCCTGACCCAGCTCTGGTAGTCTCACCGAGCTTGTACCTCGATGAACACCTGTACCTCAACGGTTCTCATGCTAAGTGAGTGTTCGTGATTCTTATGGTATTAAGTCTTTTGAATAGCTAAGCTTTACTCTTATTTGCTTGTGGGTTTGTCGTACATTCTTGTAACAGATACTCTGGTAGAGGGCTACTGGTAGAGACGGATAACCCTATACGATGATAGAGTAGTAGTCGGTAGCATAGACATGGTGTCTAGACTAGAGGCTACCTTCGTTTGCCTCGTGTCCCACGGTTGAGGGGTAGGCAGTAGGTGGTGATAGCCCTGTATATCCCTTGTAATCCCCCACATTCAGGTTTAGCATAGAGTTAAAGGCTGGCAACATCTGGCAGGCCAGGTGTTATCCGGTGCTCAAAGTAAGCATGTAGAAGTAGAGTTATCTATCTTTAGACCCTACACCATAGGAATCCATCTCTACCTCTACCAACTCTACCCTTGTGTTATCCTTGGATGAACTAGCTAGACAAATACCTCCATTCCTCATGAAAAATACGATACCTTTAATACTTCCGGGTGAAATACTACAGTGGTAATTCCGTGCGCTTGTGGATTATTTCTATTTGCGTTAAGAAATACCAACAGGCATTTCTGGCGCCATTGCCGGGGAACGGTTGTTGTACCATCTTCAAACCTAGTTCATCCTCGTATCTTTTATCTAAAAAAAGAATTTATTTCTTTTATGTTTGTCACCATGAAGCCAACTCATATTCAAAACCTTTCTGCTTCAAAGGGAGAGTTCCTTGAGACACCTTCAAAACCAAACCTTTCATCTGTCTGTGAACTCCACCGTGGTTTAATAGCCATGGTTTGGGCACAACCCACGAAAACCCTTGCCATCACCTGCAACAGTTCGAGGAAATGTGTTCATGCCTGAGCATATCTGGCATGACACAAGAAACTCTTAAGTAGAAATTGTTTCCCTTCTCTCTCATGGAGAAGGCAAAACATTGGTATGCTAATGCCATAGGAAGTATGAATGGGGATTGGGATGAACTCAAAGATAAGTTTTATCTTGCATTCTTCCCTATGTCCCGTATCATCTCTCTACCAAGGGCGATCCTCGACTTTGAGCAGTACGAGAAGGAGTCTATAACTGCAGCCTAGGTCAGGTTCTCAATTTTAATACACTTCAGCCCAGACTTGTCTTTACCCGATGGCGTGTTGCTATGTCTCTTTTGTTCGGGTCTTGACATGGAGTCTGACCTATGCCTTGACATGACCATTGGAGGACGTTTCACACACAAACCTATGACAGAACAAGTGACATTCCTTGAAAAATTCCTAGACAAACACACCTCCCCGTCATAAGAACCAAACCCCTCTAGGCAAAAGTCATGTCAAGCTTTGAGGAGCCCTCATCAGCCGAATCCAAACTTGTAGCATCCTTAGATTTGACTCATGAGCCCTCACCCGAACCACAAACGCCGAAGGAAAGAGTAATTCATCCTTTGGAATTCCCTATCAGATTTGAGGATTATGGCAATACCATGAAACAATTTTGGCACAAAAAGCCTACAATACCTCCTCGCTTTCATCATTATGATCCTCTTGAGGAAGTTTCCCCCAATGTAAAACCATCAAAGGAATGGTTAATGGATGTAAAACGTTCTTCCAAAGCAATTCAGATTCTTTCACCTTCCACGACCATGCCTTGTTCATTAAGGGGAACCATCGTATAAGCCCTTCACAACCCCATGGTCGGGACTCATATCATGTCAGAATTTCTAGCAAAAACTCCTTTGGGCAATATGCCAGTAGTCCATACCAACAAACTCTTCAAAGGTCCCTCGGGACTTATCTTTGAGTGTCATGCGATTACTAAGGCCATGTCAATCGAGATGGACAAAACCAAGGTTCACTTAGACATTCACATCTTTGCCATCCTTGACTTTGATCTTCTTATCAGCTACCCTTTTGAAAAGCTTTTCCAAGAAACACATTTCCATGGAAGCCTTAACGAAAAGTTGGGAGAAAATGCTTTTGCCACCCCTATATCTCGGCTAGAAATTCCAATGGCGAAGCATCTTCCCAACCACGGCTTGTTCAAGGAGGTGAAGTTCGTATCCCCGTTCGTTTCACCTAAGCTTCCTTATCATCCTTGTGAAATAGAATGTCCATCATCACCCTCACTCGAACTTAAGACATGTCCATCTGGCCATCCAAACGTTGTTCTCGATAATGGTCGAGATTCAACTTTGATCCTATTTGATATATCTCTTGAATGAAAACTTCTTTGCTATGGACATCTTGTTTAGCACCACGTGCTCCTATAGGAACCACAACCATATCTCAATCATTATTTACAAGCTTTTTAGAAGAATGGTTGTGGATGCTTTTGTTTACTATAAATATTGTAAATCTCGTAGTTGCACTGTGGTACTAACCTTGCAGCTTGAACGATAATGCTCAATACTTGGTGGTGAACTTAGGAACTACACCACCATTGATAGCTGCAAGACAAAGTTCCCAAGGTCAACCTTATGACTGTAAATTAAGCACTGCCGGGAGATACCCTGGATTATCATAAAAAACAAAAAAAAACACAATCTTTCTTGTCAATAAAAGTAAGAACATGTTGTCAGGTGAGTATGCACCTTCAGGTATTCTTGGTTGCTAACCATTTCAGGATAAGATCAAGAAGAGCAGGGGACATGTGATACTTGAAAACATGGGAGCTGCATCAACTATGTACTATGATGCTCTGTGGTGATGGAACACACTCAAGAGGAGACCCCGACACTACACACTTGACTTTCACACAAAAGACCAAGTGTGGGGGAGGGTGTCTCACTACAAGATTCCATACACACCAAAGGTCATCCTGGTTAAAAAAATGATGTCAGCTCTGCCTTGCTAAAAAGTAAAAAAGAAAGCTGAAAAAAGAGAAAAGAAAGAAATGAAAAAAATGATAGAGCCCCAGTGTTTAAACTGGTAGAGCCCTTGTTTGTTTTTGTTTCTCTATCTAATAAAGTAGGTACAAGAATAAGTGTGGGGGAGATCTCTCAAGCATAACAAACACACATTCCAGATCTCCCATCAACTTATAGCACAACATCAAACGCTCAGCATGCAGAAGGACAGGACAGATGGCTCCAAAGAGGATTGGCTGAATAGCCAAACCATCTCTGATTCTCCACGACTCCTTCTTCCTCTTCAACAATGGTTTGTGCAATACTACTCTCAACTCCCTACAATCTTGAGTCTAAAACAAACATAATCTTTATCACTGAAACTAAACTCAACGAACCAACAATGCCCTTATGCAATTTTACAAACCACATTTTGTTCAAAATTTTGAAAAGTGACATGTTCATAACATTTTTAAGATAAAAGCTTGCATAAAGTTTGTTCCATATACATACACTTATGCTTGTGGGAAAATATTCTAATAGGACAATCATGTTGACTAAGTTGTTGTGAGGTGTGATATAGTTCTGACTTAGAGATCCTACCATTTTTCTTCAAACTACTTGGATAATTTGTTTTGATAAAAATGTTATAAAACCATAGATTCACATACTCCTCAATTGGTGAGCAATCCCTACCAAAGTCAAATATGACATCTTGCAGGTTTCAAGCCTTCTACTTATGCTGCTTGTTATTGTGTTGAGTTTGGTCAAGTCTTGTTGACCCTTTTTGAGAGATTTATCATGCTCCCAAGATCAAGATCACATACACTCCACATACACATGCTGCTCCTACACTAGGATTACGCAAAAACATGCTTTCATTTAGATACACCAAAAATTCTGCTCTTACAATGGGAGTAGACAAAAATATGTTTGTTAAATAAGTACTCTATGTTTTAAATGATAATGATCTCTCTCTAAATATGTGGTTTAGAAAAAGAGGCATGGGCTATGCGAAAGTTAAAAAAATATATGGACACATGAAGGTCCAAATACAAAAAGAAAAAAATGATGAGCATATGAAGGCTCATGTATTGAAAAAAAGAAAGAAAGATAGCCATGTTTCAAAATAGTAAGTTATAGAGAGAGATCATATCTACAAAAGGAGTATATTCATACCATTTTCCACACGCATGCACATCTTGATCTAAGAGTATGGCACTTCTCTCCTTGGATCCTCGATTTGACTTTACAACATATGCAATACAAGTATGCTATCTTGTTTATTCCTACCTAAAGCTCCACATAAACCTTTTAGAAGTAGGAGAAAACAAAAGAAGGCAAAACATTGCTATGCCATGGTAAGGAATAATACACTATTGAGTGATTTGAGAGTGCCATTTGAGGAGTATAAAGTGAACCATGCTTTTCTTGAGAAAAAACTTTTCAAAACTCTAAGTTGCTAAGATATGAAATTGGGAAGATGACTTTGTTTCAAGAACTGTTTTGCTTTTCAACAACCCAAGGAAACAAGTTAGCTAACGCCACAAATCCCACTTGTATAAAGAATGTGTTGGAATAACTTTCATGTAAGCCATATATCTTAGAATGTTCTGCTCATGATTACTTTTATCTCTAAGGTTTGCTCGAGGACGAGCAAAGGGATAAGTGTGGGGGAGCTTGTAGGTGGTCCTTAAGTCCCAAAAAATAACCGCCAACACTCGCACAAAATCCTAGCACACAAACACCAAACATAGAAATAGGGCCCTAAAACTAACAATTTCCACAAGTTTTGGTATTTGACCATTTGTAGGAGGGCATTTGAAGAAATACACATAAAAGGCTAAGAATGTGCAAAGAAACAAAGTATAAATACCATTTTACACAAGCCCAAAGGAAAGAGGCCCAATCACCAGAAGAATCAGGGCCCAATCAAGTGGAGAACAAGCCCATAACTGAAGCAAATCTCCTCAACTCCATGCCAAACCCCCATGGGCCAAGTCACAATGCCCATAGGAGGCGACCCAACAAAGATGGGCGCGTTTAGGCCCAAACAGGGTGTGGCCGCACCCAATCGTCGCCATCTTGCATGGGCTGCTTCTTACTGACATTCCAAAGGCGGTTCCCGAGGTTTAGTCCAGGTGCAACGTATCTAGACGTCGGTTTGGTGGTTTTATGAGGGGATCATGGATATTCCAAGGAATCACCCCCTCCTCTCCACCTATAAAAGGAGGCTCCCCCTCCTCACTAACAACAACACAAAAAGGAGAAGAGCTACACCACTAGAGAAAATAAGAGCATCACTCCAAGGGCTTAGGCCTTACATAGCTTGAGTTGAGTGGTAGGGAGAGATGTGAGGGAGAGTATGGGGAAGCGTCGGACCTGTCGGCAGTCTCCCCGAGCTTGTACCTCAACAAACACCTATACCTCAGTGGGTTCTCCAGCTAAGTGTTCGTGATTCTTATGGTATTAAGTCTTTTGAATAGTTAAGCTTTACTCTTATTTGCTTGTGGGTTCGTTGTCTGTTCTTGTAACAGATACTCTAGTAGAGGGCTCCTAATAGAGACGGATAACCCTGTACGATGCTAGAGTAGTAGTCGATAGCGACGTGGTGTCTAGGCTAGAGGCTACCTTTGTTTACCTCATGCCCTAAGGTTGAGGGGTAGGCGGCAGGTGGTGGTAGCCCTGTCCGTCCCTTGTAATCCCCCACGTTTGGGTTCGACGTAGAGTTAAAGGCCGGCAATGCTTGGCAGACCAGGTGTTATCCGGTGCCCGAAGTAAGTAGAAGTAGAGTTATCTATCTTTAGACCCTAAACCATAGGAATCCATCTCTACCTCTGCCAACTCTACCCTTGTGTTATCCTTGGGTGAACTAGCTAGAAGAATACCTCCATTCCTCGTGGAAAATATGATACCCTGAATACTTTCGGGTGAAATGCTACAACGATAATTTCATGCGCTTGCAGATTATTTCTGCTTGCGTTAAGAAATACCAACAGTGGCATGACTCACAAGGTGGGTATCAATGGTTTCCACCCTACGAGCCTTCCTAGCTACATCCCAAGCAGTGACAAACAAGTCTGTCTTGCAGTTGGTAGCTTCCTAGGGGTGTCGATACTATGTGCAATAATATTGCATAGTAGGATACAAGTCAGAGTAGTAGCCTCGCGGCACCGTCATGAGTGGGGAGTGGAAGAAGGCCATGTCATCACCATGCTTGAAGTAGATCTCCTTGGTCCAGCCCACACCCGGGGGACGATTCCCTCCAGCATTCATGCGAGCAATCTAAAGGTAACGCGGTAGCTACATAGATTGGCCAAGATGGAGTTAGAATTGAAGCAATTAATTTTATAATACAATAAAGCTATGTGAAGCATAAGTTAGCAAATAGCATGGTTAAGATGGAAAAGCATGAAATAGATGAAGTGAGCATCCTAAATGACCAATTCTACCTAGACTTGCATCCTACAGTCAGCATTGCTTTGATACCACTTATTTGATATTACCCTTATTAACCTTAGGAACAAATTGCAAATAGACAACTCCGATCTTCAGGTGAAGACTCCACTCCACAGGGATAACTGACTGATTAATCAAAAGCCTAACTGCTCTAGAATCTAGCAATCTGGTACCCATCCGGGATTTTTATCCAAGTAATGAAAATAAAGCAAGCGTAAGTACATATCGTACTCAGCAATATAACATGGGGTTCATGAGGCTCAAAAGGTTGACATTGGTTTACTGCGATTAGCTTTTAATGAGTCACAATTTTAGCATTTGTAGCAACAAGTTTAGCAATGCCCCAATTAATCACATGAAACTGATAATATGAATAATGAAATAGCATTTAAAAGCATCGACGATCATTAGTCATTATTCCATAAGCTTTCCATTATTTTGTGTTTTTCGGGCCACTCGTGTCCATGAGCACGGCTGATATATCAGTTTTACACTTTGCAGAGGTTGTACACTTTCACCGTGAGCGGTGATTTACCCTTTCTCCCGAGGTAGCTAACCTCTTGACCCACTACCAAGGAAGGTCGACAGGGTTCACTATGAAATTTTTTAAAGGTTCGTCTAACTAGCTAGTAGCCGCTAGGTTTATGTGGCCTGCAAGCATACAGCTCCCCTTTCCTAAGGCACATTCCGCGCAGGCTGTACACTTAAGAACAGAGGCCGCACTACACCCAACCCGGAACACATCCCTCTTCGTCATAAAGGTAACCACTAGCAAGCTAGAAAAGGTCCTCCTACTTGACTAAAGCCAGAGCCATGTAGCACTCCTGGTTGTACTGTAAGTCCCAACTTTTGCCGATAGATAAATCCTTAGGGAGGGCGAAGAGCATCATATATAAAGCCAAATGCTCTCGCCCTTTAATTCACGTTGCTAAAAAGCATCTTTTATTTCTCATTGCGTATTTCATTAATCAAGTTACAGTTCATGATCATAAATAATTGAGCACTAGCATCAGCTACCCATAAGCAAATAATTCCCAAGGTGACAAGGAATCGGGATATCAAATAACTAGGATAATTCCCTATGGGTAGCAAGGTAGACACATGCATATGATTAACGAGTTACTAAGGTGAATAGGACAACAAGAAAGCTATGAGCTTCATTTATTTTAACTATACAAAAGCATGTATAAGATATTTTAGAGAAATATGTAAATTGAATTAAGTCAAAATTATATTTGGATTAGAAAAACTGAAGTAAAATAGAATTAATCATATTTTATTTGTAAATTTTGTTGCATAATCATTATTCAAGTTAGCATTTAAACCATGAAATTCCAGAGCTAGAGACAAGATTAACAATGTTACTAATACGTAGATTATGTCGTTATGAATCTAACGCAACTTGAACGGGTCAAAACGGAGCTAAAACGGAGATTTTATAGGTAAAATAGGATCAGTGGCATTTTTGTAAATACTTGAGCTGATTTTCGAAACAAAACTAATCAAAAACGGATTTTAAATCCATCCAGGGACGGCGGGTTCAATATCCAGAAAAGGGAGGGGATTTTTGAGAAAATGCCAGGGCTGGCGGGTTGACTTGGTCAGCGTCCACATGGGCGCTAGGTGGCGGGCTCGGATTGGCTGGTCTACGGTATACCAGCTAACGTAGGATGTGGGCTAGACTGGTGCACCAAGTCCACAGCACAGCATGGACCGAAGGGGTACATGGGGGTTCTCGATCTAATCTTGGCCGTTGAACTCAGATCGGATGGCTAGGGGCGGCTTAAGTCGCCGGAGCAGGGCTCCCTTCCACGGCACCATGGCCGGTGAGGAGCTGACCTCGCCGGGACAGCGATTCTGGGTTGGGATAGGCACAGGCAAAGCACGGGGTGAAGGAGGATGAGATGGTGAACTCATCTGCGGGTTCATTGACGTCGGCTGATGGTCGATGGCGGCGTGAGGCTAGCTGAGGTGGCTCGGGTTTGGTGTTCTAACTCCAGCGAACAGGACTGGTAGAAGGAGGGAGAGAGGAAGAGCAAGAGAAGTACCTACGGGGTCCTTACCGTCGTGCGAAGCTCGAGAAGGTTGTCGTGGCAGCAGAGGAACGGCGACGGCGGAGATCAAAGCGGCGGCGGTGGTTCTAGGGTTTCGGTGACGTATGGGAACTCTAGGGCACGAGATGGCAGCGCAAGGTCATGGATGGGGGCGGAGGCACCTGGGCTCTGCTTATATAGGGCGGTAGGTGTGGCGCGTACGCCAAGACGCGAGACTCGTGGCGGCGGTGGAGTCCAACTCGGGGCAGAGTCCCGATTGGGAACGACCAAAGATAGGGGACGATGTTGTCACGTGGGCCCGGGGCGTCAGTGGGAGAGGGAGCGGGGTTGAGCTGTCAGCGAGCCAGGGAGGGAAGGCAGGGAAGCATCCTCTCCGGCTGGTGTGGGCCGCGGAGCACGAGCTGGCCCTGCGAGGAAGCTGGGCCGATGGGTGGGAAGGCAGGCCAGATAGAGAGAGGGAAGGAGGGAGCAGGTTGGGCTGAATCAGGCCATGAGGCCGAGAAGGGAGAGAGAGCGGGCGTGGGCCTTCGGGCCAAAACAGGGAAGGAGAGAGTTTTTCTTTTCATTTTGTTCTTTTATTTCAGAGCTTATTTCAAAACCCTTTTTAAAGACATTTGAACTCATTTTGAATTTTGATCAAAACCATACAGTACATCAACTCCGGTGCAAAGGCATGAATGCGCCAACAATGTTGCTAAGCCTTATGATCAGTTTTAATTAAATGAAATTTTTTACTTTCCTATGTTATCATGAGCACAAAAATTCATAATTAAAGAAATTTAACCCTATTCTCAAAGGTGCAAATTTTAGGGTGTTACAGGTTGACTAAGCACAGCTCCTGTGAATATATTTTAGACACGGTTCTCTGAACAAAACCATCCCTAATAATCTGGTTCTTCTAGAGATAGTTCAGTAAAAACATCCGCCCTTAGAAATCCTATTTTTAGTTGCAGTTCACTTATGGAAACCGTTCTTATAAAATGGATACGTCTCTAGGTGCGGTTTTCTTAACGAAACCACCACTGAAAAAGGATTTTCAGGAGCGTTTTGTTAGCTGCAATGCTCCTGCCATAGTTACATTTGGTTTCTTATGTTGTCCGCCTCCATTAGAAATGGAAGCCGTCTGCAAAAATCATTTATGTATACTTGTGGCAGTCCCAAACAAGATCTAAAAATGTCTATATACGTAAAGATAATGGTGTCCATTGGTTTCAAGATAGGATTATTTGCGGGATGTCTCATGAATAGGCTGGTCTTCTCTAAAAATCGTATTTCTTGACATTTATTTACTGCCTCTCTTCTAAAATCGTTTTGACAGCAGCGTAGATAGAAGCAGTTGGCACGATGAAAGGTGTCCACATGTGAACTGCTGGGGCTGTCTGTGCTTGCTGTCCATACCGGAATAAACGTGATGCCGCAACATGCATGTAGGACAGGGATTTGACGGGGGTGGGTCCATGGACATATAGCGTGCAAAAGCAAGCACAACAGTTGCTATCTAGCTTTCCACATGCAGCGGCACCCAGCGGTACACGGAGAAAGCCGGCCTTCCAGGTGTTGCGACGCTAGAGCGCCCGGCCGCTCGTCCGCCCGGCCCGGTGCAAAAGCTGCCTGACATAATAAAGCGTACCAAATCAACGTGCAACAGCATATCCTGACGTGCTAGCCTTCTGAGATTGTCTTGGAACAGAAGCAGGTGCTGACATACCTTGGCTAGCTGAGGTCGACACACACACACACACACATATATATATATATATATATATATATATATATATATATATGCACGGAAGCTGTTTCTTTTTTCCTTTCTTATAAATCTTGTAATATACTTATGTTTGTATAAACGTTTTAGGTCACAAGATTTTGAAGCTAGCAGCTACTGACAAATAAATGTTTTCTTTGATATTATAATAAATAAATATAGTTCGTTCTTCTCTTCAACCTATACGGAGTACTTGGGCACATCGATAACCATGTTCGTTGCCGTGCAAGTGCAATTAACAGCAATATAGGATTGTCGGTATGTTCGTTAAAGCCAGCTACATATAAAAAAAGGATATCTTTCATTCGTGATGACACGTTATAAAGCAGCAAAGAAAAGGAGTATGGGAAAAAAAAGGGTGCTTTTGGAGGATGGTTACATGTCAAGCGTCTTGGAAACGAAGACACACACAGGCAGACGCAACAGTTTACTCATGTGCAACGTATAAGAACCGAGCGTGAGGATCAGTAGAGGTCTAGCTGCCTATGCATGCAGCAAAGTATATTAGTATCAACTGGAAGCAATGATTAAGCAGGCCATATATATAATGACCCACATGTAACCGAGCATAGTATCAACTCGAAGCATGACAAAATTGACGAGTTCTCGATTCCTGGTCATCGAGCTAATCAGAGCATAATTCTGCCTGCTGCTGCTAACACATGTGTGTGTTCTGCTCCATCCATATCAGTTCAGTTGTTTGCGTCACTAGGACAATGCAGCAACTGTCATATGCATGTTCCTTCATTTGTTCGGTTGGTCTTGTTTCCGCCATGCTCCAAATATATTCCCTGCCACGCGTCCAATCAAATTTCAGCATCTCTGAATATATGCACTGTGTAGATGATGGCATGCATGAGCATGATGCGTGTGAATAGTAATCTCTAGCCGCCATGTATTGGCTCCATCTGGGTGCGTAGAAAACAATGCCTTTTGTTGTACTAGGATCAGGATGAACGACTGATGATGACTATATTGTTATTAGCTAGCGCACTGCAACACAGGAACGCCCTATTAGCCTAGGACACCTCCAATGACCAGCTATAACCTGTTATTAGATGCCACATAGAGAAGAAGAGAGAGAGTAAAAATCTTTGAGCTAGCACGATGAGAATGACTAAAATCTTTGTGTGTACCATTGCATGAGAGACATATAAAGAACATCTTGCATATGGGACATAAAAGACGAGATGGATTTAAGAGTCAATATCTTTACTCTTGTTGTTGGACATGCCCTTAGTTTGGGTTTATGACCATATATACTATTATTTTCGTAAGTGTGTATATATACGTTTAGTAGGACATGCAACACATTAAGAAAAGGAATAAGCTAGAATTGGAAAAAAGAAAAATATTTTAAAAAGGAGTACACCTTGTGCACCAGATTGTTGGACGCTAGCTAGATATATATAAATATATATCTTATTAAAGCTTTTCCTTATATTACGAAAAGTGAGATTCGTTCTTATAGATTATTGTAACATTTTTATTCAAAAAGCGCCATATAAATTACGAAATACAATGTGGAAAGATCCTTCATCTCAAAGTCAAGAATTTTCCTCTTCAACTGAAAGGAAAATCATATCACCACTTTCAACTTTAATTATTGATCGGACCATTATCTTGGAGATAAGACAAGTATATATAGAACTCTCCAGCAGTGGTCTTCCTTCTTCCCATCAAAAGTGGTAGTACTAAGGACCTAGCTAGCCAACTATTTTGGACGGCCAAATGTGCAAATGTCTTTGGCCTAACCTTATATATTCTAAATAATTCCATGCATGCATGATCGAGCCAGCAAAAAACTAGACGCTAGCTATAGATATGTGTGCCGTGAGTTATCGTTGTCAAGTGATTGACTCGTGCAAGCTTTGACAAGTAGCACTAAGCGCATCGAGTATGTTAAGTATTGGCGAAGACGACGCGCGTAGTATGGGATGTGACTAATCATTGATCTCGCTCACCTACGATAATTTAACTGTGGATCATCTAAGTATCTTGATTATATGTTTTGACAAGTACCACAAGGGACACCGAGTATCTTAAGTATTCGTGAAGGCACCTTTCAAACTCCAGAAGCTCATAAGAATCATATGTGATTTTGTAATTTTTTGCCTTACCCTTCTTGTTTTGCAGAGTGGGAAATAAGGGCAGGAATGCTCATTTAATTTATAGTAAAAAAAGTGCTAAATAAATAACGAATCTTTGAGTATTTAATTAATTGATCTAAGGAATCTACAATACATCTTTTGTTGGTTTGGCAGAACATAAATACATCCAAAAAAATAGAACTAAGAGCAGTGATCAATGTTGTTTTCAATTACCTCTGTCCTAAAAATAATACAATTCTAAGTTTGGTCAGAGTCAAAATAATTTAAGTTTGATTAACATTTAAGCATCGAAATAGATATATTATGAAAATATATTTAATGACAAATATAATGATATTTATTTAATATGATAAACATTAATCTATATTTATATAAACTTAGTCAAATTTGATATAGTTTGATTGAGCACTATTCTAGAATTGTATCCTTTTTAGCTAGGACCGATGATGGAATAGTAGCTACCGTTCAATCATAATGTTACACGCGCTACACAGGTCATTAGCCACCATCATTGTGGTCACCATGCCCACAGTTGATGTCTATCCTTATAACATGTAAAAACTGACTCATGCATTAGCATCTAATAATCTAGATGACAAAAATATCCTCTCCTTTTTCTGTGTGACAAACAAAGCAAGATATTTTCACCACTATCCTTGGACCACGGATCACGTACATCCATCGTCCATGGTTCCATACATAGTATACACAAATGGAAGCTTGGTAGCAATGCAAATCACACTACCCCAGATCGGGACAATACTGCCGATTCAAAACACCCCATCACTGTCGGATTTTGAACCGGCACAACCAAACCGGAAGTGATGAGGGTTAGCTATCACTGTCGGTTCCTACAAAACGGCAGTGTTCTGCAACTTTACTGTCCGTCATTTACACAACCCGGTAGAGTTCAGTTCCACCAACACTGTCGGTTCATGAGACCACCCGGCAGTGTAATCTCGAACATCACTGTCGGTTTGTGTCTGTAGCCGATAGTGTTGTCGTAACAAGCACTGCCGGTTTGGGACAAGACCCGACAGTGAAGTTTAAACCAACGCTGCCGGTTTGTGGCTCAAGCTGGCAGTGCCATCTTGTCCATCACTGTCGGTTTGTTGCTAACCGGCAGTGATGGCCCGTTCGCATTTTATTGTTTTATAATTTATTTTAATTTATATTTTTTCGTGGAATAGGGTTTCGCTTTATATACGCTATGTAGAGGACAGGTCCATCATTAAACATTACAAATGTTACGATTACAGTTCAAATATTCTTATCAAGATCTCGATCTCTCAAAATAAAAAAAGAAATTATTCGATAAGATGAAGCATGCTTCTCGGACTTCTTACAATAATCTAGCGAGCCGCTCTAGGCCATACTGGTCCTTGAACTTCACGGATTGTGCAATGGAAAATACTCCATCTTTTTCCAATACCTCGGCTAAGATAAATTTTGCCAACTCTGATTGCAGTGCGACGACCTCCTTATCTAACTGCCTTTCGTGGTTATATTTCTTGCGTTGTCGTTCAAAAAAGATGATATCCAAAGAGGAATTAGAAAATCATTTTGTTGAATTATTAACAGACAAATGAAATGGGGATTATACACACCAACTTATCTGCTTCTTCTGATTTCCCACCGATGTAGCGAAGCATTGCCCACATTACATAAAACCCGCATTCATTGTTTCCCGTCGGCTGTTTTAGGTACTTCCCCTTATAGTTGGCCATGCAGCCCGAGGCACGATGGCACGGCACGAAGCCCGCTTTTTTAGCCCGACACGAGCACGGCCCGGCCCGGTGACATGCGGGCCCGGGCTGGCCCGGCCCGAGGGAGCAGGCCGTGCCTGGGCCGCTGCTCAGGCCCGTGGGCTGGCACGGCACGGCCCGGCCTGCGTCAGCCGGCCCAGCAGCGGCCCGGCCAGCCACCCCCTTCCCCTCCTCACTCCACTTCCCCTCCCCACGGCGCGCGGCCCAGCTGGCCAGCCCACCGTCCCCCGAACCCTAAGTCCCCCACCCCTCCTCTCCGGCTCTCCCCCACTCCGCACCCGCACCGCACCCCTCCTCAGTCCTCTCCCCCACGCCGTCGCGCACTCGCGCACCCGCACCCCTCCTCTCCCCCACGCGGCCACGCCGTCGCGCACCCGCACCCCTCCTCTCCACCATGCCGTCGAGCACCCGCACCCCTCCTCCTCGTGCACAAGCTCGAGCTCCGCCCCGCCGGCCGCCGATGCCTCGAGCTCCTGCTTCCCCGCGGCTCGCCGAATCCCCTCCATCCCCTTCTCTTCTCGTGGGATCCAACGTCGAGCGCCACCATCGCCTCCCGCAGTCCCGCCTCGGCAGCCACGAGAACGAGCGCGCTGGCCCCAAGCTCCGCCCCGACGCCAGATCCGGCCACGAGCTCCGCCCCGACGCCACCTCCACTCCAACCCGCCTCCGCCGACGGTGGCCACCTCCTCCTTACCGCCACGTGCTGCTGCTCCTCCACATGCCTCCTCTGCGCGGATCCGGCCTCGTTCTCCGCGGATCCGTCCTCCGCCTCCTTACCTCCCCGCGTGGCCCCACATCCAGCCTCCAGGGCGAGCGCGCCGGCGGCGGCCGCCGCTCCCCTTGGCTGCCCTTGCCTCCTGCTCTCCCCCATGGGCACGCTTGGCGGTGTGCCTTCTCGGGCGGCCCGCCCAAAAACAGTCCAGCAGGCCGTGCACAGGCCCTTGGTCGAACACGACGCCCGGCCTGGCACGCGCCCGGGAGGCCAGCGTGCGTCTTGGCCCGACATCCTCCGGGCGTGTTCGCACGGCAGAGCCGTGCCATGCCGAGCCGGGCCGGCCCGATGGCCAAGTATACTTCCCCTCCATTTCGACAACCTTGAATGGGACCTGCGTCCCACCGATATGTCTTCTTCGAACACTGTGCAACATTAAAAGGAGAAACATTAAAAAGCGGTACGTGCGATTAGAAAATAATATGTTATTAGGATCGCTTACTAATTCAGCACTGCCACCAGGGCATCTAGATGATGAAATAGTTTTTTCTTCGAGTCCCACACCTCGATCAGATTTTTAGCAAGATTGACACAAATGAAGATAAAATGGCTGCTGCAATCATAGAATCCTAATTATCGAATAATCTTAACGAAAAAAGAAGCATAAAAATAAAAGCCGAGAACGCATACTCACAGTTATAGGCTAGAAGTATGTGGGTTTTGTTCTTCATCTTGAATTCATCGAAAACAGCAATCAATCTCTCTTTCAGGTCTTCCACGTCACATCAATGGAGGCCTAAACATGTCTTCTCATTAACTCGTCCGGGGTCCAAGAAGCCTATGTTATCCCATTTGCTTTTTAGTATGCAAAATTTTGCTATACACCTACATAAAATCATGGGAAGTGCTCAAAAGTTAACAATTTATGTCTCAAGAGAGTACTTAATTGTAATATCGTGCGTGTATGGTACTTACATAGTCCACAGCATCAACATTTGTGAATCGAGAGAGCATTTCTGGTATAGCTGGAACAAGCACTCCCACTCGACATCGAACTTCTCTTCTTCAGGATAATGAAAAACATGTGGCGAACGGATAATAACCTCAAAACCAAAGTCCTCGGTCTCTGTTGCTTGAGCCATGTAATATTCATGCAAATGGTGCATATATGTTGTCAAATTTTTATACTCGTCATTGAGAACGAAAAGATTGCCCCTTTCATACTTCATTGCCAGTGTTCCCATCCCTTGTACATCATAATAGATGTTCGTGGCCTCTTTGATGGTTAATTTAGGGTTGTCTTCGACGTACTTCTATATCTTCCTTAAATCTTCATTGTGTATTTTTCGGCTCTTATTGTAGCGTACTGATTTTGTCTTTGCCTTCCGAATTCAGAATTCAACAAACACTGAGGCAGTGAGGCACAGAGATTGAAGAAACTAACACAATCTTCCTTCGAAATGTGTGTGGTAAAATTTTCTTTCATCAAGTTTGTAACGCTGCCACTGAACGGCCTTTTGTTTTTTGTTGGTCCACTTTGGGAGCATTAGCGAACGAATCCAGGGACCTTTTCTGTGACTACGAGGATGCCTTTGATCTTGTTTTGGGCTAAGGTGGAGGAGGAGGAGGAGGATGACACGAGAATTCTATTTTCCTGAGGCTGATGAAGATGGAGGAGGAGGAGGAGGAGTCTTCTCTTTTCTCGGGTTTGATGAAGATGGAGTCGGACGAGGAGAAATAGAAGGAGACCTCTGTCTTCTCAGGGGTGATGGCAAGGGATGAGGAGGAGAGTGATCTCTGTTTGGAGATGGTGAGTGATCATCGCGACTGGCCGAAGACTCACAGTCGTCCTCATCATCAGAGGACAATTGGTGGTCAAGCTTAATGAAGCACTTATGCCAGGCCACTTGAGAGCCCTTGTTATGACCAAGTTTCGGCTTGTCTTCCACTACGGGGTACTCAATGTGTATCTTGTTATACTTCTTATCAAGTATTCTATCAATGGTGACGCGAGCGTACCCCTATGGAATTGGGAGGCCATTAATGGTCCCATCTCCAACAGGCCTGGCCTGGCCGAGCACCACCTTGTTCTTTGTCCATTCCTGATGGATGCACAACTTGACATTAATGGGTTCAGTGATGCCATCCACCGGATGAGGCACATTCGCATCTTCTTCGTCGAGCGGCGTCAATCCGCAGCTGCTACGACCCCTCAACTATGGGGTAAAGGTAGTTGGAGTAGGGTTTTGTGGTACTCCTAACCCCTTGGACAACAAAATTTGCTAGACTCGTGCTTCAACAGTCGCCTCAATCCGTGCGTCCATTCTGTCTTCCATCTCTTTTAGTCGCCTCAAACACTCTGCCTCCTATTTCGCTCTACACCTCGAGCAGCTTCGGTAAGTGTGAAATTCTTTAGGGAATGCTAGTTTCTAAGGAACAACACCGGTTCCTCTGGTGTGACCAGGGTGCTCCTTGGTTCCGAGTGCTTGGGTGAGCACGTCTTTCTCCCTATTAGAAGTGCGAGTCCCTTGCCTCATCTCCTTAGTTACATGGGAGATCCTCTGGATGAGTTTGCACATGGGTGGATTTGTGGAGCTAAAGCTCCCATCCTCGGCGTGAAGTACATTCCTCCCATACAGTATATTACTGATCTTAACTCCCAATGGGCGGTCTCAACCTAAACGCCTTCCTCAGCAAGGCAATCCATCTTTTCAAGTTCTGCTTCAAATTCTGGCATCTTCTTGGCGTAGCCACGAGAGCCAAGATGATGACGATTTGTCGCTTTCTGTGAATTCTTATTCTTACTGCTCAGTTCTAAGTACTCCTCGGATAACCTGTATTCCTTGAAATCCTACCATAAGTCTTTTTGCTTGCTAAACTGTCCACCATTGAAATCCGGCTCTTTATTTTGAAGGACAAAATGCTTGTACAATGTCCCCTTGAAATTCTTGAAGCATGTCTCCATGATTTCTTTTGCTTTTTTCTTGGCTACCTCCTTGTCATACTCCATTGGGAAAGTGAAATACTCTGGGATCTTGATATCCCATATGTAATCCTTCTCACTTTTGAGAACCCTCCACGGGTCATTATCTTTCTCAATCCACTTCTTGTATCTAATCGGGATGAAGTCCTTTACAAGTAAGCCGAGGATAGTCGTGTATTTAGTAAAAGCTATAGGCGGTGAGAGTGGATCGCCGAATTCATCGAACTCAGTGATGTGCCAGTGTACATTCCTACCAACAGGAAGCTTTGACATGCCTCGCTTGGATCTGGCCTTCCTGCTACCCGAACCCTCTAGCTCCATCGGCGGGGTGCCTTATCATTGCATCTTTCTTATGCTCTTCGCCATGCCAGCACAACAGCCAGGCTGACTTTGCACATGCAAATAGCCTATGCACCCGGGGAGCTGTAGGGAAATACCAAACGACCTTTATGGGACCTCTTGTAGTCTTGGTACCCTCATCTGATGGCCCTTCCTTGTACCGTGGAGATTCACACTTGGGGCACTTGTCCAAGTCTTTGTATTTTTCTCCATGGTACAATATGCAATCATTGGAACACGCATGGATTTTTTCAACCTCGAGGCTGATGGGGCAGATCATTTGCTTGGCCAAGTATGTCTTTTTTGGCAACTCATTTTTTTTCTAGGAGCATTTTCCTTATTATACCTAACAATTGATCGAAGCCTTTATCGCTCAATCCGTTTGTCGATTTGAACTCTAACAGCATGATGTCGGCTTCTAGTTTGCTCATTGAACAATTCTTATACAATGGTGTTTTGCCATCTTGTCTCATTTTCTCTAGCTTTCTCAGCTGTCTTTCACTAAGACATCCGGTCTCTACATTAAGTAGCAGCTGAGAAATGCCATCGTTGACCTCGATGTCGTCAGCTAGCGTGTTCTAAAACACATTATTAACTGTGGCCATAGGTCCATGTTGACACCGGGTTTCTCGTCAGCATCGTGGATGGCTACGTCAGGCATGTCCACATCATCATCATTTTCTTACGGAACATTCACACCAACCTCGTCATGCATAGTCCATATCGTATAGTTTGGCATGAACCCCCTGGTAATCAAGTGCGATCGTGTAGACTTAGTTTGACGAAAGTTCCTTTGATTTTTGCAATCTTTGTATGGGCAGAAGACAAGGTTCTAATTCCCAGCATGGACTTTGGCATCAGTGATAAACTGGCTGATGCCATGCATGTACCGCTTATCCGTTCGGGACAGATGCATCCACTCTCGATCCATCTCTACACAAAAAAATATTAAGACAGTAATTACAAAAAATTAATAAGAAATCGAGCTTCATGAACAACAATTGTAGCTCAAAAGTACCATTTTTAGAAAATATTATTGTACACTAATTATTGGAAAATTAAAATTGGTAGCCCTGGCCCTATAAATTAAAAATCGTAGTAAAAAACAATTATTGCACAATAATGAAGAACAACTATTCTACTCCATGCCACATAAAAATGGAGACACTTATTTTAAAAAAGACAAAAATTGGAGACATGATCATGAACAACAATTAGCTCCAAACAATGCCTATATAAATTAAAAAACGCAGCCCCATAAAAAATTATTGCACAATAATGAACAACAATTATTCTACTCCATGCCACATAAAAATGGAGACACTAATTTAAAAAAAAAAGTCTAAAATTGGAGACATGATATGAAAAACAATGTAGCTCCAAATAATACGTTGTTATGTGACACAGATTAATTTTCTCAACAAATTATAAAAGAATCTACTATACTTCTAAGAACTAATTATAGCATCGCATACTAACAATGATGATCTTGACCACCATGAAATAATTAGCTAGGAATTTAAATGTGTTCATAGACACCAACCTTTTGAATGATGGATTCACCATAATTTGAGCCTTGCACAAATGTCCAATTAAAAAAGTGCTCTCTAGAATGGAAAAGAACTAGAATGAGAATCAAGTAATGTAGCCATCAAAACAAAGCTAATTAAGTAACAAAATCAAAAGAGTGAATGTTTGTTACTAACATTAAAGCAAAAAGATCAATCCATTCTTCAAAATCCAAGCGCTAGCTTTATGGTGAAGAGCAGCCGCAACAATGAAGGGAATGGCCCAAAAGCGCGCCTCTGTTCTCAGGATGGAAGAGATGAGGAAGGAGAGGACGACTGCAGCCTTTTTGTGCTGTAGGCTTATCACCGTTGGTTCTCGGCTAGAACCGACAGTGATAGAGCCCAATCACTGTCGGCTCTTGGGTCGAACCAGCAGTGATATGTGGCCGTCAAGCCACTGCCAGTTAGAGACACAAACCGACAGTGATAGTTGTCATCACTGTCGGTTCAGTCACATCCCAAATTCTGACAGTGAAGGGTCAACACTGCCGGTTCTCCTAATTCCGGTAGTGATGAGGCTGACACTGAAGTGCTATTTAGTAGTGTCACTGCATATTCTATACGAAGCACACACACATTTATATAGCTGCCACTGATGATGGCCCGTCCATGCATGACGAATGAAGATTTGGTGAAAGATACGAGACATTGAGCTGGCGCCACAGCTTTAATTTGGCTTCTTTTGCTTTTCTCAAAGAGACTAAAAGAATGGCCATGTATGCAAAAGAAGCGAGTTGGACGTGTGTTGTTGCACCCCTGCATGATGTGCGGCTCAAAACAATGCAAGTCAAATCATTCACACGCAGCATACGTGTGGATGCCCACACCATGCTGTTGCTAGCTGGCCGTGTTTTGGGACCTGCTCTTTCCTAGCTAGATCCATGTACAAGGACGTACATAGTGGATGCCCACACCATGCTCCCGCAAATCAACTAGATGTTCCTTGTACCCCCTTGGACTTTATCATCATATCATCAATGTAGATTCAACAATCCTGCTGATCAACTTATGAAAAATATAATTCATTGCACTCTAATAAGTTGCACCGGCATTCTTCAGACCAAAGGTCATTACAACCCATTCAAATAAACCGATTGCGCCAGGGCATCTGAAAGTTGTCTTCGCTATGTCTTCCTCAGCCATGAAAATCTGATTATATCCTACATTGTTGTCCATGAAGCTAATGACTTTGTGCCCAGCTGCTGCGTCTACCAACATATTGGCTATCGGCATCGGATAACCATCCATGGGTGTAGCCTTGTTCAGATCTCTGAAATTGATGCAAACTCTTAACTTTTCATTCTTCTTGTACACATGAACAACATTTGATATCCACTCTGCATATCGGCACGATCGGATAAACTTTGCTTCTAGTAATCTTTTAGTCTCCTTTTTGATATCATTAAGCACGTTTGGGTTGAATCTCCTCGGAGCTTGTTTAAACGGCCGATATCCAGGTTTGATTGGCAACCGATATTCAACAATCGATCGGACTAGACCAGACATATCATAGTATTCCCAAACAAAATAGTCTTTAAATTCCTACTCAGGATCCAACTTGGCACTTACATACGTCAGCCTAGGCCTATCTCTAGAACCAATATCTACCTCTTTTAACTCATCGGCCGATGTGAAGCCATGTCTCAGTTTGTCATCTGTACCATCTATTGGATTATCCATCGAAACAAATTTTCAAAGCCGACTGCTTGGATCAGCTGTTGGCTTTCATTATTGATTCTAATGAAGCCTCCTTCCCATAACTTGCCAGAAAAGCATTCGAAGTCTTCTAGGTCCCAAAAGACTAGATCGGCTGTTGTGATACTCATAGATTTATCAGCGCGAACCAGCTCGACATCATCTTCATGCCATTGAATCAAACACTGATGCATGGTTGATGGCACGCAACAGTTTGTATGAATCCAATCACGACCAAGGAGTAAACTATATGATCCTTTTCCATCGATGATGAAGAACATGGTGAGCAGAGTCTTACTCCTGATTGTCAGTTCGACGTTCATTGCCCCCTGGGTTTTACACACATTACCCCCAAAATCCTTAAGCACCATGTCAGTCTCAATCAAATCTCCTAGTCCCTTGCCAAGTTTATGAAAAGTGGTGTAAGACATAAGATTGACAGAAGCACCTTCATCCACCAACATCTTGTTCATCGGCTTCCCATCAATAAAACATCTTCTATATAAAGCCTTTAAGTGCCAATGATTGACTGGTTTATCGAATATAGCCTGCTGTATAACTGTCAACTTGGCAACTATTTCTTCATACTCTGATTCATCAAAATCTGAATAAACTTCTTGATCCGCTGGAGCTCTGAATTCTGACGGCAACAGAAAAGCCATTTGAATATTAGCCGAGGGTTGCCTTTTATCTGCTGTTTGCTTCGCACGCCACACTTGAGGTCTATCTAATGCTTGAGCCTGTTCCAGTTCTCTGTTCCTTAGCCGTTGCACTCTTCTTTTCTGGCTTTTTGTTAGACCTCATGGACACCATTAGCCTTCCTGTCAAACATATTCTTTCTCATTACTTTCTTCTTCATAATTAGCCCAGTTTTGATCAACAACTCATTTTCCAAGCCGATCATGAACACTTCTATTTTTTAAGCATCGATCCATGTTATTATGATGATACGCATCTTGAGCATGGATAGACCGGCGGTTGACTCGAGATTGCCTAAACTCCCAATATTGTTCGCTGCACTCTGGACAGTTATTTCTGGTAGGCAATTTCAAACCTTTTTTCTAGCAATGTCTGAAGAAAGGACAATTCCAATGTAATTCAGCTTGCTTTCTTTCATACTTCTCTTTTTCCTGTTGACGTTGGTATTCTTGCTCTTCTAACCAACGCTGATAATCCTTTTGCTTCTGTTGCTGCCATTTATTCAACAAAATTCGAGATGTAACACACAACTTTGTCGTTCCATCCTTTGACGTTTCTCCCTGCTTATATCAGCTCTTTTGTTGGTCATGACACCTTCTAATTTATCTGTATTCATCAGCCGATATTTGCATCTCAGGATCGACTGTTCTAGTTTCTCTTGATCTGGTTGATGTTAGGTCCTTAGTCTTCCCTTTGAGCAGCCTAGCATCGAGCATGTTCTGATCTCCTGGGAAAGGATTATCATCAACTTTCATCTTTCGAGGCGTATCAAATTTAAGCCTTCCTTGCTAAATATCCCTCTGTATACGCTGTCAGAAAACTCTGCATTCATTAGTAGAATGAGATGTAGCATTATAAAACTTGCAGAACTTCTTATTCTTCAACTGATCAGGGGGCAACATGACATGATTATCGGGCAACTTGATCTGTCCTTTCTCGAGCAATTGAATCGAAGAGCTTGTCCAATTTTGTGACGTCAAAGTCATAGTTCTCTTCGACACCTCTTCCCCAAGGATTTGGCACCATTACTGTTTTTTTACCCCTATTCCATTCAGCCACGGCAACCTCTTCTTCTTCATCTTCTTCATAGCTATCATTGACTGAATATGGATTATAGGCTTCGGCCATTGTGATACTTTTCTAGAATTAGGTATCTTTACGCATACTCTGGAATTGGCTATTGAGCGCTACCACTCGCTGAGCCAATTGACCCAAGTTATCATACTCTTGTCCCAACAGCTTCTCTCTCCATTATGGCAACATTCCTTGAACGGCAAAAGCAGCTAGCTGATCATCAGCCAAGTTTAATGAGAAACACAAATTTCTAGTCTCTCGGAACCTCTGAAGAAACTCGGTGCCCGATTCATTAGTTCTCTGCCTTATAGTTGTCAAATTGGTAATCTTCTTTTCCCCTGTCCTAGTGTAAAAGTATGTATAAAACTTCTCCTCTAGGTTAGCCCAATTGGCAATAGAGTTAACTAGTAGTGATGAAAACCAAGTGAAGGCTGGCCCTGACAGGGACAAGGAGAAGAAACAAACTCAATGGGCTTCTTCAACGGATGCTTCGCCTAACTGTGTAAGATACCGACTGACATGTTCTATTGTGCTTGTGCTGTCTTGGCCAGTGAACTTAGCAAACTTTGGAAGCCTGTAATTTATAGGAAGAGCGACCAAATCATACCATTCTGGATATGGGCGTTTGTATGAGAAGGTCTGCCCTTTTGGCTTCAAACTAAACTGATTCTTCATGATCTCGGTCACTCTCAGCAACAACTCATCAGCATTTGAATTTAGATTTCTCCGCACTTGCTGACCCATCTGTGGATTGAAATTCCGTGTACCCTGATACCCTGGATTTGGAATCATGTGAAGGGTGTTGTAATCTATGCCATAATGATATCCCTATGGAATCTCTATCTGCTGGGTCCTTTGCTGGTTTGCTGCTTGAAGTCTCTGGTTATAGACGTTAGAATCTATATCTCTATGGATCCTTTGAATTGATGGTGCTATTTTTTGAGCCGACGACGATATGTGGCCTGATGTGCCAAAATCAATCATCTGGTTCTAACCTTGCCCCACTGGCTGTTGCACATGCTGCATTGACGATCCAGGATTATACTGTATATGATTCATAGTAGCACCTTGAACTTGCTCAGATGAACTCTGAACTACCTAGACATCATCATTACTGGCGGGTGCTGCTTCTTGATGGCTGGTACCGGCTTGATTAGTCCCCTAAGTCAACGGATATGGAATGTTATAATAAGCCAGTCCAACCTAATCAACTAGAAACCCATGAAACACCTCTTTCATGGTGTTGTGGAATATGTTCAAGAAAACTTCATTATGGTTTGATATGGCATCATGAACAGATTTGTTTACAGCTTCCACAAAGAAACGCCTGTCTTCAGCTTCATCTGCATATGTCTACCCATGCAACAGAACTCTCAGTAGTGGATATTTCTGAACAATTGTATTGTCACATGTCTTGGTGTAGGACAACAAACACTTGATCTGAAATTCTTCTATACCTTTTCTGATGACATCTTTATCTCCATCAGGTAGGTCTTCATAAGGTACCATAAGGATGTTGTTGTTGTTGTAAGCCACCATGATGATTGTCGGGTCCCACCAGGCGTGCCAAAACATGTGTCGGCATGGAAATGTGTCGGGCACACGAGCAAGCCTGAAGGGTCTGCTCGATGGAGCTGGAGATCCGCCTGGCTTCAACGTAGGGACGATCGGTCCTGCGTACTCCTCCCAAGACGTGCTAGTCAATTTGACCCTGCAATTAACAAGGAGAGAAAGTTTATCAGTAATTTAAGGTGGAACATGCCGGTCTATGCCCAGACAGTTCCAAGTGTGCCGCTTCGGGAGCAGCTGGATGGGAAGAGCGACTGAATAGCCGATCCGCACAAAAATCGGCTATTACGGACTGTAAAGCTCAAGGGTAGCGATTAATTTCATATTCACAGGTATAGTACTTGTAGATGTAAATAAGACCATCAGCTAGATAGATATCGACAATGTAAAGTATTGAGCCAATGAATCTAATTAAAAAAAGATATAGCACACGAACGAATTGACTATCTGATATGAACGGATCTACAAACGCTCTGAATCTAATATGTTACCAACAACAGAGAGGTTCGATCGGATTGATGATAGCTATGACGATAGTAACAAACTAAAACCGAAGAATCTGAAAAAACATTCGTACTTCGACAGGCTTTTCGAAAGACATGCTATACGTGAAGGCTCGGATGAATTGGCTAAAATAGCCGATTCAGGTGAACAGGACAACAGTGTGTGAACAATCAACTATTTCACGTGACCAAACCTATGGACTCCTTAGAATCAACCTACTATCTCTAATAGTGGGGTTCGACCGGATCGATGCAGTCGTGAAAAAGACAACGAATCAAACCCTTAAAGTACACAAATCTATTCACGCTTAACAGAATCATGGACGCACACCATAGACGTTAACGCACGAGCGATCGGCTATTTAGCCGATGTAGGCATAGCAAACAGCTAAGGTCACGCCTAATCATTAACAAATCTACTAACTAGCATCCTCCAATCTACAGTGCCATCAGTGGGGATTGACCAGATCGTTATAGCCATAATGGTGAACTATAAACTAGATTCAACTAGCCAGCAAACCTCTTCAAGATTATTCATGCCTTAACCGTGTACTATGCATGATCAAGATCGAAGTAAAACAACCGATGAAGCATAATTCGTCGCTCAGGGTAAGAAACATCGTGTTGTAGTAAAACAAACGACGGACTGAAAGGATATAAGGCTGATCTAAATCGATCTCGACCAGCAGATTGATGTTGCTGTAAAATAATAACAATGAAAACATCAGCAAGATCGGTAACTTAATGAATCTACCCGAAGGACGCCACCCTTAGATATAGCCGATAACTTGACCTTAATCTAGTTCGAGCAGTGGAGGTTGACCAGATTGATGCAGCCGTACTTCAACTAGACAAGAGTCGATAACTAGCTTATACTAGAGTCGCAGTGGAGGTCGACCGGATCGATGAAGCCGTACAAACAGAAGTATAAGCCACGATGGTACTTACAGACAAGCCGGAGGTCGGCCGGACTGATGCAGCCATGCTCGCTAAAGAACTCGCCGAGATCTACTCTACTCCTACTCCTAAGGGTTGGCCAGAGCCAAAAAAATAAATGACTTATATTTGATTGATTATGTGTCTTTTACAATAGCCGGGGTCCAATATTTACACCCGGAACCTATGCATGAATCCTACTTAAGCATGACTCATTACAATCTTTGGCATAACAGAAAACATTCCTAATTTAAGATAACTTGGACCCTAGTCTTTCCCTTTTTGTAGAGTCCAACATGTTTTTTTCCTGACGCCAACTACAGCTTTTATCATTATCTGCTGCGCTATCTGCAGAGAGCCGATTCCAGTATTGCATTCGAATTAGCTGATACCGACCTTTACGCAATCGATTCCTCGATGACACAATCTTGGGGGCTTTCAAGTTCCTGTAATTCTTCTTCCCAAATTTTGGTGTAAACAGCACCTTTATGGTGAAGATGTCACAGAAGGAGGATAAGTTGGAGATATCCTTCGCCTAGCGTAACAAGTGGGACAAGGATTGGACACGCTATTGGTTCTACGTGAAGACTTCTAGTGTGAACACTAGAGATAAGCATGCGAACAAAGCTGTTCATTACCTACTCGCCTTTACTATGGAGGAAATGAGGCCTTATACTTGCTTGACGGCAGAAATTGATGCAGAGCAAGAAGCCTGTGATGTGGCCTTTGCCGTCACCTGCCACTATTCTGAAGGCCGGGATCTTGTGGAGGAGATGGTGGCCACTAGGTTTTGGCCTATAGGGAAGGATAACAGGCCTAAACGACCTTAGAGAAGTTAAGGTTTCCGGTCTTCGAAGAAGAAGAAGAAGGTGTTTCATCTCCGTGTTTTGGCCTTAAATGCAAGGAGGGTAGAACTGATGCTGAGATTGTTGGCCAAGTTGAAGCAGCAGCTGTTGAGATACTTGGCTACATATCGAAGTGCGAGTATCTCGCCCGGCAAGCTATTAGAGGCACCATATGCCTCATTTAAATCAGGTCTTTGAGGAGATGGGTGTGAAATATGGGAACCATAAGGTCTCAGCGAAGGTACTAAAGTCGATTGAGGATAAGGCCTCAAAGGCTGCATTCGCAAAAAACACAAATGTCCGCGTGAAGTCGAAGAAAAGGAAAGATGCTGGGCAGCCAAAGGTTCTTGCCAGAAAGTGGAAGGCTCCTAGGGCTCCTAAAGGGGCTTCTTCTATTTCTAGTGAGGAGGAAGAGGAGGGGGAGACTAGCGTTGGTGTGGATGAGGGTGCACATGGTGGGGCAGAAGTTGCATAGACGGAGACCTCCGCCACCAATGGGGACACCAACTTTATAACTTCTACCCTTCATGTGTTGAGCGGAGATAATGTTCTTGTTGCTCCTGATGTTGAGCCCATGCCATTCATCTTCGGTCCTAGCGCAGACGCGTCTAGTTTAGAAGATGAGGAGGCAATTGCGGGCGATGTTACTGCATCTAGCAGTGCTAAGTCCTCGCCTACAAGGCGCACACGGTCCATGAAGGCTTCACGCCTGGAGGAGTCGGACGTGGACTCAGGGGACCGGGTGCTTCCTGTGAGGTCTCCACACACTATGGATACTGACGTTGCAGATGCTGCTCAACGTATCTTGAGCTTGGGTAAGATTCTTTTATCTTTTGTCATCTCCGGTCTCTTCCGTTTGTCTTCTCAGCTAAGGTGTTCTTTGCTTTGCAGGAGCAATGGCCTTAAACCTTACTGGCAAAAGTAGTAGTGGTGATAGGCCAATCACACCTGGTCACGACCTTTCCAAGGAAGGTCTGGGTGGCTTGATTGGCATGACTGTGCTACATGAGCACGGTGGGCCTTCGGAGCCTACCCAGGCTGGCGTTGAAGGTTATCTACTTGGCCTGCTACTTGGTGTCTTTGACATACAAAGAATACTGAAGTTAATTTTATTTTTGGCAGGCGGCTCTTCTGATACAATAAGTGGGTGGGCAGCTTTACCGTACACTAGGAGGTTATTTTTAACTTTTTCTGTATTTTTTCCCTTTTTATCTTACTTTGCTTATGACTTGTTTTTCTGTAGATCGCGCTCATCGCCACTTCAAGAACATTGATATCTTCTGTTTGCTGAGGCTCAATCTTGAGCAGCAATGTCTGTTCTGCTAGGTCTCTGCTATGTTTGCTTGTTGTTGGTTGATTTGAACTTATGTTTCTGCAGAGTCATCACATGGCAGAGGCGCTAGAAGAGTGGGCCTCTCAAGAGATCATCCACCATGATGAGACTATCAAAGGTCTCCAAAAGGAGCTTGATGGTCTGACCGCGGAGAACAAGCGGCTTGAAGAGGAGGCCGAGGGCCTTTGGACAGTCAAAGGAGATAAAGCCTTGGCTAGTGCGAAGGCTGCTGAAAACTTGGCCTTGGAATGGGCACAAAAGGCAAACAAGGTTTCCAAAAACCTTCGTAAGGAGATAGATGTGGAGAGGTCCTCAAGTGTCGCCCTACTTGCGGAGGTTGAGTTGCTAAAGAAGCAACTTGATGAGGCGAAGACATTGGGCCTTGCTGCCGCTGAAGCCTACACCTCCGCGCTTGGTGGCTTTGGTGGAATTGCGTCTTCCCTCCCGTCCGAGGCTTCTCCTTCTAGTATTTTCTCTTGAATGAATGCCAACTTCTCAAAGCTTCCTAACTTTGTTGGCAAGGTCGGAGATTTTGCTGTGCTTGCCAGCGTGACAAATCTTGCCAAGACTGCTGAGCTGAAGCATAAGAAGGAACATGAGGGCCCAGGTGAGCTTGGTGAGACCTCAAAGGCCATCTCCAATACCATTCACCGCTTCATAAAGCACATCTGGTGCAAATTCCATCGACAAGACGCTCGTGCCCCAAGGGAGGCTCGTCGTGCTGAGGTTTGTTTTCTTGTTTTAATTTCGTCTTTGTTAGTGCTCGCTTTCCTCTTGCTCTGATTTTGTCAAGTTTTTTGTAGGATTTTAAAGCTACAGAGGCTCTTCACATGGCGCAAGAGGCTGGAGCCCGTAGGTCTAGGAAGAAGACTGTCCGGGAGACTTCACGTGCTATGGAGACCCAAGGGCTGGAAGAGCCCACACCTGCTCGTACTCCTCTGGAGGTTAACCCCTAGGCTTAGTTAGTTTTTAAGAGTTGTGGAGAAATGTGGCTTTTGTGCCATCCTATTTGTACAGAAAATTTTAACTTTAGCAACGTCTTCGCCTTTAAGACTAAATGTAAGCTTGTCCTGCGTAGGTTGCCTCATGAGGGCTTGTGCAGGATGTAACTCCTTTAGTGATGATGAAAGACGATGTTTATGTTGATGGAGACCTTTGAGATTACAGGCGTGTAACTTTTCCACGGCCTTCAGTCACCATATGTGGGACTTTGTGTTGAATGATATAGATGATGAGCGCAGTGAGTTTGTTAGATCGCTCACTTGGCGAGGGCCTCCTCCCCCCCCCATAGAATTTAGGCTCGTTGTTTATATTCCAGCTAGGGGCCTTCGTGCCATGTAAATCTTTGAAATTTTTATTTTGTACGCACTCCCTGCCTTGTGCTTGTTGTAACTTGTTTTTATTCCAGTTGTATGCTTGGTTTTAAATAAACGAAGGTTTATTTGATTTCATCCATTGCTGTTATAGTATTCTTTGGAATGAAGAGAGCTCCTAATTGATAGCGCTAAGTCCCTACTGCCAGCTTCCATTTTTTCTTATTAACACGTAGGTAGACACATGCTAGCGCGTCGGTGTGCAGAAGCTGAGGTACCTATCTACGATCTTGTTGTTGTTCCGGAGGCTCCGCCACACTTTGGGTGCTCGTCGTAGGTTGTTGAAGTCATGCTCGCGTCATGCCTTCGTCCCTTCCTGTGTCGAGGTAGTCAGCCTTCTGGTCTTTTTGGTTCTGTTTCCCAGTGTCTTGTGACTTCTACTGGTCAACCGAAGGCTGTTGCATACCATTTGAGTTGGCGTTTTGCGAGGCACTACCAGCTGGGGCCTTCGGCTGTGGGGGGATGTTACGAGCCTTCGTGCGTTATCCGCCCATAGCCTTCGGCTTCAACTGGTACTTGGTGGACAGAGGTTGTACATCACCCTATGGAGTGGTTGTGTATGTTCTTCTTGACATTCGTCCGATGCCTCGAGCTTCTCTATTTATGAGTCTTCGCACAGTATCATTTTTCTTTGCTTTAGTGTGTGTAAGGATACTCCAGACTCCATTGCAGTGGTTCTTCCCTTACTCTCCTGTTGTTAGTGGTTTTGAAGGCTAGGCTTCTTCTTTGTGGTCTAAGTTGTTGGTGATATGATGCAATGAGGAGGGTGGGGTGGTGTTGGCATCCTCTTTTATAGCCTGGAGTCCCTTCCTTGCATAAATTTTGGTTGTTGGGATAGATGAGTACTTTGAATATGAAAGTGATTTGCAATTATTGCGGCAGATTGTATTATACTTCTGGTATCTTTGGCAATTTATAATTATGTCCTTGTATAGTGTATGTGATTTGGGAATATTTTTCCCTGATGCCTGATGAGGACAGGTCTTCATCAGGTGTTCTCCGATGCTTGCGGCGAAGGCAGGTCTTTCCCGAGGTTCTTGCTTTTTAGCCTAAAGGTTGACACCATGATTCCTGAAGATTGAAAGGTCTTTGTCAAGGGTAGGTACTTTGGTGCTATGGAGATCGTTCTACGCCCATGAGCTTTCAGTTGTTGGTGGCAGAGGGTTCTCCTTGTCATGTGTTGCACGTTGAATGGTGTGGCCCCCATTGCTAGCCACTTTTGACCTTCACTTTCAAATTGTTTTTGAGGGGGGTTCCACTTTATATTTTAGAGGATTTTTACATGGGTCCTGCCTCGTTAAAAACCTCACCTCCGCTAGGAGTGCCCCTCTATGAGGAAAAGAGTACAGGCCCTTTGCTTGCTTGAAAATGTAAAGACAGAAAAAGAAATGATGAAAATAAATGAGGTGCCTTCGCTTATATTGTCGGTAAGACGGTCGTTACAATCAGATGTAAAACCTCTTCAAGTTGTCGATGTTCCATGTGTGGGTAGCTGTTGTCCCCTAAGAGTCAGTCAAGTAGAAAGAACTTGGTCTTCCTGCGGCCTTGGCCGTGTATGGTTCTTCCCACTTTGGTTGTAGCTTTCCCACATTGGTTGCATTCGGTCTTCTCCTTAGGACTAGATCTCCATGATGTATGTCTTTTCTAACTACTTGACTGTCTCTCCATTTCTTGGTTTGCTGTTGATACTTGATGATGTTTTGCACTGCTTCTAGCCTTGTTTCTTCAATGGTTTCCTTGGAGTATGCTTCATCTAAAGCTAATGCGTGCTTTAGTACTCGACGGCTTTGATGCTTGGCTTCTTTGGGGAGCATTGCTTCTTCCCCGTATAGCACCTTGAAAGGGGTAAAACCCGTTGCTCTAGATGTTGTGGTATTGTAGGACCAGACAACTCTGTGCAATTCTTCAACCCATTTGCCTTTGCGAAGCCTGAACAATGTTTTGGAAATTGCTAAGAAGACCACCCTATTTGCTCTTTCTACATCGCCAATTGATTATGGGTTGTAGACGGATGCGAAGGCTAGCATGGTCCCAATGTTTTTGCAGAACTCTCTATAATTGTCTGAGTCAAACTGCTTGCCATTATCCACTATGAGAATTCTTGGTACTCTAAATCTTCAGATTATGTTCTGCCAAAATAACTTCTTCACTGACTCTGAAGTGATGGTTGCTAGGGGTTTGGCTTCAATCCATCTTGTGAAGTATTCTATTGCCACAACTACAAATTTGTTCCCCCTTGCGAAGGTGGTAGAGGGCCTATGAGGTCCATGCCCCATCTTTGTAGTGGCCAGGTGGGTGGTATAAGTTGTGTTGCTACCGAAGGCCTTGTTTGATGAGGTGAAGTGTTCTAACATGCTTCAAATGTCTTGACAATGTCTTCTGCGCCCTTGATGTGCATGGGCCAGTAGAACCCTTCTCTAATGGCCTTCGCTGACAATGCTCTTGGACCTATATGTGAGCCACACATTCCTGAGTGTATCTCTTGCAGAAGCTCCTTGCCTTTGTTTTGTGTTATACACTTTAGTGGCTGCACAACGCCTTTCTTGAATAGGGTCCCATCCACTAGTGTGTAACTCCTTGCTCTGGCCGCCATTCTCAGAGCACTATGTTCATCTTTGGCTTGGTAGACACCATTGATTTGGTCGATGATCAATTGCCTCCAATCTTCTATTTTGGTGATTAGGATTTATTTGAATGCCTTTGATGTTACTGCCGTTGCTCGCACTTCTAGTTCCTCGAAAAAGGTTCCTTCTGGCATGGGCGAGTTGTTTGCCACGGCCTTCGCTAGTTCATCTACCTATGAATTTTCTGCTCTTGGTATGTACTTGAGTGTGAACCCATGGAATCTATGCTCTAAGGCTCTCACAGTTGCTAAGTACTTGACCAATTCAGGCTCCCGTGTCGTGTATTCCTTCTCTACCTACCCTGCTACTACTTGAGAGTCTATCTTCACTAGTATTGATTGTGCACCAAGTGCCTTGGCTTTGTTAAGTCCTAGTATGAGTCCTTCGTATTCGGCTTTATTGTTTGTTGCTCTGAATGTTAGCCTAGCTGCATACTTGGATTGGGTACCGAATGGTGATATCAATACGGTGGAGGCTCTAGCTCATAGGTGACCCCAAGCCCTATCTATGTAAAGTGTCCATACTTGAGCTGGTGTTTATGAATTTGATTGTGACGAAGGTGTCCAATCTACCATGAAATCTTCTAGTGCTTGAGATTTTATTGTTGTTCTTGTGACATAGTTTATGCTGAACTGAGATAGCTTTGTTGCCCATTTCCTAATTCTTCCGGAGGCTTCTTTGTTGCTGAATATGTCACCAAGCGGTTGAGCCAAAGGAACTATGATTTCATGTGCCTGGAAGTAGTGCTTCAATTTTCTTGAGGATATTAGAACAGCGTAGGCTATTTTCTCAATCTCTGAGTAGTTCAGCTTTGCCCCAGCCAATGCTTCTGATATGAAGTAGACGGGTTGTTGGATGACCTTCGAGTCACTTTGTTTCTCCTGAACCAAGACTCCACTCACTGCGTGGTATGATGCTGCCACATACAGTAGCAGGGGTGCGTTTAGACTTGGTACTGTGACCATGAGGTTACTGGCCAGGTAGTTCTTAAGATGTTGGAAGGGCTTCGATTGTTCTTGCCCCCATTCTAATTTGTATGTGCTTCTTAGTGCCCTTAAAATGGTAGACTACGCTCTACAGACTTTGAGATGAATCTATTTAGAGCTGCTATTCTGCCTATAAGCTTCTGGACTTCTTTTTTGGTTGATGGTTCCATCATTGAAAGTATGACCTTTGTTTTATCTAGGTTTGCGTGTATGCCTTCAGGCTCTATTATGCACCCTAGCATCTTCCCTTTGCTTACTCCGAAGACACTTTTTTGGGTTGAGCTTTAGCCCTGTGGCTCTTAGATTGCCAAAGGTCTCTTTGAGGTCTGCAATGTGATCTTCTTGCTTGCTCATGACCACAATGTCATCGACATATGCTATGATGCTTTTCTACAACTGAGGCCCGAGGACTACTTTGGTCATTCTTGTGAAGGTTGAGCCTGCGTTCTTGAGGCCTTCAGGCATCCTGATGAAGCAGTATGTGCCAAAGGGGTCATGAAGCTTGTTTTCTCTTCATCTTGTTCATCCATATCTGATGATATCCTGAGAAACAATCCAGCAAGGAGAACCGCTTGCAACCAGCATCTTTATCAATGGAGGCATCTATCCTTGGAATCAGGAATGGGCCTTTCTTGAAAGCTTTGTTCAAGTCTGTGAAGTCTATACACATCCTCATCTTGCCATTCTTCTTTGGGACCAACACCACATTTGCTAGTTAGTCTGAATACTTGACTTCCCTGATGACCTTCGCATCTAGTAGTCTTTGTACCTCAGTTTTTGCTACTAAGATTATGTCTTCTGACATCTTCCTCTGTCTCTGTTTTTTTTGCTTCATGTTTGGGTTGATGTCTAGAGAATCCTATATGATGTCTCTGCTGACTCCTTGCAAGTCAGAGGCTAACCATGCAAAGATGCCCTTGTTTCTAGCAAAGACCTCAAGGAGTTCCTCCTCTTCTTTGTTGGAAATGTTGCCTCAGATGGTGACTTTCTTGTCTAGAATTGCGTCTTTGAGTGGGACCGTCTTTGTTTCTTCTTGTTCTTTGAGGTATGTCTTCCCTTTAGGCATGTCCGGAGGCTCTAGTGTGCTATTGCTAGCCGTTTGAACAGAGTTTATGTTCCTTTGAGACTTGTGGATTGCTCTTTCTATATTTCTTGCTTCTTTCTGACTGCCATGTACAGTGATGACACCGTGAAGAGCTAGCATTTTCATACAAAGATATCCTATGCGGATGGTGACATTGAATTTGTTTGCAAAGCCTCTACCGAAGATTACATTGTATGGGTAGTGAAGGTCGATGACATCGAAGGTCATGTACTCTGTTCTTGCATTCTGTTGATCTCCAAAGGAAATGGGCAGAGAAATTTTCCCCAAAGCTTCAATTCTCTTGCCTCCAAAACTAACCAATGGAGATTTCGAAGGCTGAGTTGGTTCCTACTTAGTTTCATTTGATCGAAGGCATTGACAAAGATAATATCTGTTGAACTCTCTGAATCAACCAATACCCTATTGATTTCCCAAGCTGCAATATTGGCCTTGATTACCAACGCATCTACGTGAGGGTAGCTCTCTAGGTTGAGGTCTTGCTCAGAGAAGGTCAAGGGTGTTTTTGACCAATCTATGTAGTAGACTAGGCCTTGAACTGCTACATTGTTGACAAGTCTGAAGTGATCCTTTTTTGTTTCTTTGTTTGGAACTCTAGCGATGAGCCTGTGGCAATTGGAAGTATCATGCCAATGGTTGATAGAGGTGTATGTGGATTGAGTTGGTTCTCTAGAAGGGGTTTGTATTTTGGGGTGGCCATTTGTGTTGTCTGCGGAGGTGGGGGTAGAGCTTCAAGCTGTCTATTTGGAACTTGCGTAGGTTGGCTTGTCTCATTGTAAGTGGTGCAGAGGCCTAGGGTTTACATAGGTTAGATTGGTCTCCGCTTGGTGATTACTGCACTGCCCTTGCTAAGACGATTGTTGGATAGTAGGTCACCATGCGGGCAGGAAGCTAGGGTAGTATGCTATTGCTAAGGTGGATGGGTGTATCTAGGTAGAATTCAAGCTTGGATACATGGGGTAATATGGCTACTGCTGCCAGGCCACGGCGGAGGTATGGTTGACTTCCCTTGTTGGTTGCTGTTGCGGAGGCTGTGTGTTTTTCCTACTCTTGATTCTTTCCTATGTTTCTTTGGCATCTGACAATCTCGGGTGATGTGCCCCTTGTTCTCTCCATGGAAGAAGCAGTACTACCTTCGTGGCTTCTGGTTTTGATTCCTGTTCTAGTTTTTGCCTTGGTTATTTCTTTTGGTTTCTTGCTGGTTGTAAGGCTTGTTGCTTTGGTTTTTTGGTTGTTGCTGCTGATGTTGCTGGTTGCTCTCTTGATTTATGTTAAGGACTTGCTGGTCTTGCCTTCGTTGTGGCTGATTGTGATTTCTGTTATCCCTTGGGGTTTTGATTTGGCCCTGAGTTTGCTTGTACTGACCTTGCTCTTCCAGTCATCTGCGTAGGTCGTTGTCAGATCTGTAGTACTTTTCAAATTCATTATATAATTCATCGATTGTCGAGGGTTTTTTCTGGCAAGATGGCCTACGAAGGCTCCAATGCGGAGGCCTTTAATTGCCACTTCAATTGCTACGTCTTCGAGTACATTGGGCGCTATATCTTTGAGGTGAACAAATTTTCGATAGTATTCCTTGAGAGATTCCCCTTGCTGCTGCTTTCATTGGAAGAGATCAGAGGCCGTTAAAGACTCACTTGAGAACCCTTTGAAGTGGGCCATGATTTTATCGCAGAGGTTTTCCCAAGAATATACAGACTTTGGTTTCAGCATAGAATACCAAGCGAGGGCATTGCCTTCGGCTACGATGTAACACCCTAAAATTTGCTTCTCTTAAAATAGAGCTAAAATGATTTAATTTTGTATTTCTATGCTCATGAAAATATGGGGAAATAATAAATTTCCATTAGATTAAAACTTATCTTAAGGTAGAAACGTGTTTGTTGCATTCATGCCGGTCGCACCTTTTGTTTCTATGTACAAAATCTGTTTTTTTAAATACGTTTAGGAGACGAATATCTATCTCTAGGAATTTTCCAGCTTCTTTCTGAAATTTAATTCCTACCTCCTTCACCCTAATCTTTATGTTCCAAGTTCCCAACATTCTTTTCATGAGCTCCAAATGCTTTATTTGGGTTTATCATGTTCCAAAGTGTCTCTGGGAATTTTCCCCAAATTTTCGGGGGTCTTGGGGTATTTTTCGTGGCTTAAATATCAATTATGGACTTTTCTAGAATTATTTTATTCGCAAAATTAATTAATTCCGAAAATAAATAGTATATCTCATTTTCCAACCAACTCTCAAATCGCATGTGCAATAATCCTAATAAATCTCAAAGGCCCATGCATTTATTTACTAATGGGCTTTAATGATTATTTAGATCCATTAGTAAATGTGGAGGGTGCAATATCAATTAGTACAATATTACTAGTTGATATAGATATGGGGAGTTTTTCTCTCTATAAATATGTAGCAACCACTTGGGCAAAGCACACCAAAACTACCGTAAGGGGAGCTCCTAGTTTGGGAAATCTCTCGTGTAGTAAATTAGATTTTTTCTCCTCCTTCTCTCGCCGTCACTGTCGCCGCCGCGCTGACCGACGCCGTAGACCCACCATCGACCACAAGAAGGCCATAGCTGAGTTCGTTGTCTTCTCCTCTTATTCCCTGTGCTCTCAGCTCGTCAAACCGTGGCCTCTAGGACCCAAACCAAGCGCTCTGGGAGCTTCTCGCCGCCGGTAATGGAGCTCCGCCGTGCCGGTTTTCTTTTCCGGTCGGTGACTCTCTCTCCCCCACCTTTCTAATTTGGGCTGTCCAGATTCAATCCAACGGTCCAAGATCGTCCGTACCCCATCACCGAGTTTATTTGCAAAAGAGCCCCTACAGTTTCACGTAATATAACCCGCAGTCCATGGCGCACTTCCAGAATTGGTTTTCCTATTCCGAAAGCGTAGTTTCTTTCTAGTAGATTCAGAATACGTTTTCTCTTTCAGAAAGTGTAAAATCCCTCTGTTAGATTCAAAATACATTTTCTTCATTTGAAAACGTAGTTTCTTCGGTTGATCCAAAATATGCTTTCATCTATTTATAGTTTTGTCATTAGTCTTATTTAGGCCATAAAATCTTCGTTTTAACTCCATTTTGATCCATTCAAGTTGCGTTAGATTTGTAATTGAGTAATCTACATGTTCATCCTACTGTTAAATATATTTTCAACTTTTAAAATTCGAGGTTAAAATTTAATCTATTATTTTATTAAAGGAAATCTTGTTTAGTTCATAACTTTTCTGTTATAGCTCCGATTAGCGTGCTTTTCGTGTCTGTGTGTTCATAGTAACATGTAGAACATCTTTAAAACATTTTTACTTGTTGTTTCATATGTTTGGTGTACTATTATAATTTAGTTCTATTGTTTGCTTCGTGTATGATTACATGGATACTTGTGTGGTGCTTTATGATCATGTCCAGTCGGTGAGCTTTGCATTGGTGATATAAAAGAAGTTGGTGATCTAGAAGAAGTCCTTTGGAGGTTACAATTCAATAGAAGAAGGATTTGAGTTTAAGGCAAATATAGCGTGTTATCTTCCTTGTTGTCCTATACACCTTTAATCATTTAATTCATATTGCATGTGTCTACCTTGACTACCACTAAGGATTTCCTAGTACTTTGTTACCTTGTACCTTGATTCCTATGGGTTTATGCATTGGGTACTATGATGCTAGCGCTCAATTAAAGACCATGATCTTGAAACTTGACTAATGGTATATGCAATAAACACTAAAAGATGTTTTTAGCAACATGGAATAAGGGGGCTAGAGCATTGATCTATTTTTATGGTGCTCTAGATTCCTCTTCTTAAGGACTTATCTGTAAGCGAACATCCGAGACTTACAGTAGGCTATGAGGGCTACATGGCTCTAGCTTTAGCTCATTGTGAGGACCTTTTTCTGGCTTGTTAGTGGTTACCTTTATGGCGCAAGAGGGGCTCAGACAGGTATGATCTCGGCATACCAAGAGGGTGCACTTTGGTTTCTTGGTATTTTGTTAGTCACTCCTTGGAGGGGGTTCATGCTTATTGATGGGGAAACCTTAGCGGCCCTAACTTGTTAAACAAACCTTTGAAAGGCTTCATAGTGAACCCTACCGACCTTCCTTGGTAGTGGGTCAAGAGGTTGGCCGCCTCGAGCGAAAGGGTAAATCACGACTCATAGTGAAAGTGTACAACCTCTACAGAGTGTAAAACTAGTATATCAACCGCGCTCACGGTCACGAGCGGCCTTGGACCCTTACGGAATAGATGAAGAACACAGATGATACTGATGATGAAGATGCACACTAATGATTATTGTTTATGCTGTTCATTATTCATGTTTACCTGATCATGTGTTTGTATGGGCTTGTGAATAAACTTGTTGCCACTCAATTGCTAAAAGATGACTCATTAAAAACTAATTGCAGTTAACTAGTGTCAGTCATTTGAGCCCCATGAACCCCATGTTATATTTGTTGAGTATGACATATACTTATGCTTGCTTTACTTTTTCAATCTTTGGAGGATGGGTACCAGATTGCTAGTCTGGAGGAGTTAGGCTTGTGATCAACTAGTCAGTTGTCCCTGTGGATTGGAGTCTTTACCCGAAGATCGGAGTTGTCTTTCCGTTGTTTGTTGTCTAAGGTTATATCCTTTATACTAAGTACGTTATATATTGAGCATTGTCTTTTGATATTACCCTTATTTGTAGCTATATGTGAGATTTCACTTTCTAGGCTCACATATGGTGTGTAACTGGTTTTGTTCTTAAAATCGGGTGCCACATGTGATGACAAAAGACTTTGCTAGGACGGTGTCATTTCTGCCAGCTGAGGCTATTGCAGCTTCGAAGCTCATGATGAATTGATGGGGGTCAGTCTAGCCATTGAACTTTGGCAGGGAAATGGGCTTGTATGTAGACGGCCAAGGAGTGCTATGTAAGCCTTCAGATAGCGGGGACCTATTGTTAATGGATCTTGGAGTTGGTAGAAGGCTACTAGGTGTGTCGAAGATTGGCTGAAGTTGAGAGGTTGGCAGCTGGCTGCCTTGGTTTTGCAGAACCGGTGGAAGCCAGTTTGAGTTGTACGAAGGCGGAGGGTTTGGCAGTAAGCTTTGAATTTCAACTTGCAAGATAGCCAATTGTTGCCTTACTTCTGCTACTTGCTGAGACATGAGTGCTGCCCTTTGGTTTTCAGCGTAGGCTGCCGCTAACTTGTCTCTTTCCTGCTGAGCCTGCTCAAGTTGGGCTTGTAGCTGCTGAAGCGTCTGCTCTGGCGTTAGCTTTTGGGTTGGCTGTGTTGGCTGCTCTCCGTCGCCTACTGGCTGATCTGCCATAGCCGCATCTTCTTCTTCGGCCTCCGCACCTTCTTGAGGTTGTGGACTGCCATAAGTGCTTGGAGTGTTGTGCCTAGGTCTTCCCCGCGTACAGGCTTCCTCCCCCCGCTAGGTGCGGGCGGAGGTTTTTCTTTTTCCTGCCATTGTAGGTTTGTGCTTGGCCTAGCACGGTGGGCACCAATGTTGGGAAAGTTGTTCCCACTAGGTGAAGAACTTGGGGGCCTCCGCCGGTGAAGGTGGGTGCGAAGGCCAATTGAAACAAGATAATTCTTCATGTGACACAATTAGGGTTTCACTCATTCATTTGTCTCTCTCTTTACATGGGGTTGCTCTCCCCTTTTATAGGTCACTGTACAAAGAAGAGTTCTTTTACATCTATGCCTAGCGATCGGTCGGGCATATTCTAGGGATATACCCGTACACTCGTAAGCTCCTGGGGTATCTTCGGTCTTCTCTCCAACCGCCTTGCCCCATGGGCCATTGTTTTGAGCCCGCTGGAGGCCCAGTGGTTGTGCAACATGTGCCTCATCCGGGAATCCTACCCGTGGGATTTGAAAGCTTGGCCTCCAGCCGTTCTTCCCCGGGTCCCGAGCTGACCCACTGTCTTCCCCCAGCGACCTCCGTTCACTACGGGATACAGTAGTTTTGCCGAGTGCCAGGGGCACTCAGCAAAGTCCCAAAAACACTCGGCAACTGCTTTGCCGAGTGTAACACTCAGCATACAACACACGGCATCTGTGTGTCCGCAAACAGCTATTTGCCGAGTGTTTTTTATCGCGCACTTGGCAAATGGTTTGCCGAGTGTCAAATTTGACACTCGGCAAAAAAAAGTGGTTTGCCGAGTGTTTTTGGAAAAACACTCGGCAAAGGATTATTGTTTGCCGAGTGTTTTTGGGAATTACACTCGGCAAACCTATTTTTCAAAGAAAAAATAATATTTTTTTTCTCAGCATAACATTGTTGTTTGCCGAGTGTTTTTCGGAATTACACTCGGCAAACCAATTTTCCAAAGAAAAAAAATAATTAGGAATTACACTCTGCCAGCTACCATCTGTGTGCTGCTATCACTTCCCAATTGGCTATCATACATGACAATTTCCAATACACAGACAGTTTCATGCTAATTAGAGAATAATTTGCAAGCAGCCAACCAAACAAAAAACTAAAGGTCTGCCAGGAGATCCACTTCACTGACTCTAGCAGATATAAGTCCATGAGAAGAAATATAGAATTTATACAGCTGATCACACGCAAGTGCATGAAAAACGGTTGGATTAATTTCTCTTGCAGCTGAGCACCACACAGGATCAGGCACCGAACAGAGAGAAAGAGATGCTAGTAAACTTTTGACCAATCAAAAAATAAGCACGGACTGCTGCACTTGGTTACCGGACCTGCGAGCAAAGGAGGGGAGGGGAGGAATGCCGCCGGGGAAGAAGAAGGTGGAGGGTGATCTAGCCGCCCACCGTCGAGATCCGGCCGCGCGCTGTCGGATCCAGCCTCCGGCCACCGGACCTGCGAGCAAAGGAGGGGAGGGGAGGAACACCGCCGGTGAGGCCTCCCCCGCTGTCGGAGTTGATGCCCGTGACGCCGGTGAGGCCTCCCCCGCCGCGAATCTACAAAAGAGAGACGGTAAGGGACGGATCCACCATGGATATGAGAGAGAAAGAGAGAGCAGGGCATACCTCTTCCGCTGGGAGCAGAGGCACGCAGGTCGCCGGTGGCCACAAACTCCGTCGTAGTGGAGACGTCGGCGTAGTAGGACGGGGTTTGGGATGGGTGGCGCCGCCACCGTGGGGAGAGGGATGGGTGGCACCGCTGCTGTGGGGAGAGGGATGGTGGCGCCGCCAGGAGAGGAGGGGAGGGGATGGCCGCCGAGGGAGGGAGAGAGAGAGTGGAGGAGGGAGGCGCGCTGCTGCGTTGGGAGGGGAGGGGATGGCCGCCGAGGGAGGGAGAGAGAGAGTGGAGGAGGGAGGCGAGGAGGGGAGGGGATGGCCGCCGAGGGAGGGAGAGAGAGAGAGTGGAGGAGGGAGGTGCCCACGGGGTAATCAAGAAGGGGGAGGGGGAGGGGCGGGCCGATTAGATATTTTGTCATTTGCCGAGTGTCCCAGATCTGACACTCGGCAAAGTTTTTTTCATTTTTTTTCTTCTCCTTCTTTCCCAAAAAAAATATTTTTCCTTTACCGAGTGTCCTAAATCTATGCACTCGGCAAAGATTTTTTTTTCTTCTCCTTCTTTTCCAGAATTTTTTTTCCTTTGTCGAGTGTCCTAGATCTGGGCACTCGGCAAAGGTTTTTTTCATTTTTTTTTCTTCTCCTTATTTCCCAGAAAAAATATTTTACTTCTTTGCCGAGTGTCAAAAAAAACCCTCGGCAAACCCCCTCTTTGCCTTGCCGAGTGTTTTTTTAACACTCGGCAAACCCCCTATTTCCCGAGTGATTTTTTTTTTGCCGGGTGTTTTTAGCGCAACACTCGGCAAAAAACTTGTTCGCCGAGTGCCCGAGGGAATATACTCGGCAAACAAAAAAGCACTCGGTAAATTTGAGGATTCCGGTAGTGGTTGCGTCTCCCTGGGTGCCGCCAAGTAAACTCCAGGCCTTTGCCGACGGTACCTCCGCAGGTCTTGAGCCTTCGCTTGGTCAGGTAGGTGCGGCCGAAGACTCCTACAGGATTCCTGTCTCCGCTGGCCATGAGCCTTCGCGTGATCAGGTAAGCGTGGCCAAAGACTCCTGCAAGATTGCTGTCTCCGCTGTCCATGAGCCTTCGTGTGATCAAATAAGTGCGCCCGAATACTCCCGTAGGATTCATGACAGCTCACATTCAATCCGATGTAAAACGATCAGGTAAAAAAGGGGAATTACCTTCGCGACCAGGATATCTGTGTCCCAACAGTGTTCAATGCATCAGGCAAGCTTTTTCAACTATCTCTGGAATATATAAAGGAATGCATGCAATAGCAGAAAATAGCTTGCATAGAACGATCAGCAATGAAGTGAGAAAAAATCCAGTAAACCGGCAAACTCCACGTGTATACGTTCCACACACACCTCGACTAGCAATACCTTCAGAAGCACGGTACCCATATTATGCTTTTGTTTTATAGAACAAACATGTTGATCTACGATAGGCATGCTTTTTTTTCGTTGGAATAATGCTAAAATAGTATGTTATTCTCCCTCCCTTAGTGGCATTAGAGTGGCCTTTTCTATTTATAGAAACTAATTTCGACATCAACTCATGCCCCTGCACAAGTTAGAACCTTGAGACATAAGTATTACGAGTTTGTGAGAAAAAAAATAATTTTGTAAACTAGTCAAAATTTCTTCTCTTAGGCCTCTCTGTATAATTATTATCAAATAGAATACCCATATTCATGGTTCTTATCCAAGTTCATGGTTCTTCTCTATTTGCATTGCACCTCTATGTGTCTTCAATGTAAGGTGTATATATATCATGACGTCATAAATCTAGTTTTTGGCTTTCAAATTTTGATTTTACATGTTGCCATAAATTTGTATTCACATGTTATGTTATATATTCAGTGTTTATTGTACATTTATTAAAAGTTCTTACTTTGTATATTTCTTTAAATATATTTTCTAGTCCATAGACTGCACTCTTCATTACTATAATGACATAAACAGTCATTTCGACCCTCTACATGATGAATATACCCAAACGAAGAATTATGTTTGTATTAGTTTTTTTTATAAAAGTAGAGCGTATTTACAATTAAACTAGTGTCAATGTAGATATCATTGGTAGAGAACAGAGCTTTACTCCCGGTGGGGAACCCCCTCTAGTCCCGGTTCCCCACCCGAGAGTAAGCATCCGGGACTAAAGGGAGGTCCTTTAGTCCCGGGTCAAGAACCGGGACTAAAGGGGACCTTTAGTCCCGGTGGGTAACACCAACCGGGGCTAAAGGTCCTCCCAGCTTTAAAAAAAATGTCTCCCACCGCTGCGTCCCGTGAGATTCGGACCCAAGACCCCATGCATTGTCTCGCGCGTAGCTTACCACCCCACCTACACAACACATCTAACAATAGATGGTGTGCTTTCTTTTGAACTAACCCATCGGGGGACCTTTAGTCCCGGTTGGTAACACCAACCGGGACTAAAAGTAGACCCTTTAGTCCCGGTTGGTGTGTTACCAACCGGGACTAAAGGAACACACCAACCGGGACTAAAGGGTCTACTTTTAGTCCCGGTTGGTGTTACCAACCGGGACTAAAGGTTGAGAACTTTTAGTCCCGGTTGGTGGCTCCAACCGGGAGTAAAGGTCCACCTTTAGTCCCGGTTTGTGTCTCCAACCGGGACTAAATGTCCTCTGCCACTATGCTAAGCGCAGTAGCCGTAAGCGCAGTAGCCGTTGGGCAGGGACCTTTAGTCCCGGTTGGAGACACCAACCGGGACTAAAGGTCTCTCTAGTCCCGGGCGTAAAAAATGCCGGGACTAGAGCTCATTTTAGCATCGGATGAAAGGTCTGTTTTCTACTAGTGTATGTTATAATGTTTTTGTCAAAATATTTGAATTTCTGTAAAATAGAAACATACATGATGTATTTTATGAAGTAGTACTATATTTTAAAATGAATTGTCAATATCGTTGATATGTGGTTTCTTTTTCAGAACATTAATGATTAATAAACTATTGAAATGTATACTTAGCTCACTTGTGCATGCAATAGCAGAAAAATAGATTGATCGATCAGCTCTTGCATTGCGTGAAGAGAAAAAATTCACGCAACCGGTGAAACTCCACGTGTATACGTTCCACACACCTCTACTACCAATATCTTCAAAAGCACGGCACGATTATGCTTTTCTTTTATAGAACAATCATGTTGAGCTACGATAGGCATGCTTTTTTCCGTTGAAATACTAAAATAGTATTGTTATTCTCCCTTAGTGGCATTGGAGTGCCTTTTTATATTTATAGAAATTAATTTAGACATCGACTCATGCCGCCCCAGCACTAGTTAGAACCTTATGAGATATAAGTATTACAAACTTTTGTGGATAAATTTTTAATTTTGTAATGAACTAGTAAATATTTCATAGCTTTGCCTCTCTGTATATTCATTATCAGATACAATACCCATATCGGTATGTATTTGATCTATAACTATAGTTGTGATGGATTAACCGGTTACTCTGTATGTTTTTAACTTTTTATCCATGTTCATGGTTCTCCATTTATATTGCACGTCTATGTAAGGTGTACGTATCATGATTTCATAAATCTAGGTTTTGGCTTTCAAATTTTGATTTTACATGTTGCATAATTTTTAATCCACATATTATGTTATACATTTAGTGTTTATTGTATATTTATTGAAACTTCTTTCTTTGTATTCTTTAAAAATATTTTCTAGTCCATGGACTACAGTCTTAATTACTATAATGGCATAAACATTCGTTTCAATGCTCTACATAATGAACATACTCTTTCAAAGAATTATGTTTGTATTAGTATTTTTGTAAAAGTAGAGCGTGTTTACAGTTAAACTGGTATCATTGTAGATACGTTATAATGTTTCTGTCAAATAGAAACATACATGATTTATTATAATTTGAAATGAATCGTCAACATATGTTTGGGGAACATTTTTAATGACTAGTAAACAATTGAAATATACACTGACTTGTGAATGCATATATATACTTATCTATATGGTAGCATATAATAGGTATGTTTATATTGGGCCAGTTTTCTATGTATTAATAGATATAGAGGTGGTTATTTCAAAAAATAAATAGCCATATGTTATGGTTATCTATTTTTCTAATAGTATATGTTGGTGATTCAGTACTAACTTCAAGGTGATATTAGTTTATTTATAATTAATGAGTTACTGATAGATGTGGATAACTTAGGCACGCTATGAAAATAATCATAGATGAATGATACATGTTATTTTAGATTATCTTTTATTATGGTATCTCATGGTAATTTAGACGAAAATTTAGAGGATTATTTTAGAACAGTTTTCATAATAGTATAGTTGGGGTAGTTTAAGTGCCGTCGTTATTTTAGATTGTTTTCCATAATGACATATATGTGTAATTTGTATACATGTTTACTCTATGTAATACTCCCTCATCCTAAAACAAATGAGTTAGCATCCAACAAAATTGTCTCATAATATGGAAGATAATTATTCGCGGGTGCATATGCAACGATATCTGGCAAACCCAGAAGACATCCTGTGGGGATGGAGAAAAAGATGAGAATACATGCTAGTCTTTTGGTACCTTAATTCGTCACAAATTTTACAAAAAGCAATTTATTTTTAGACGGAGGGAGTACTTTTTTATATAAGTAGCAAGTGTGTGTAATTTCTCTAGAAAATAAAAATAGATTGTCAACGATGATGAGAGTCTCTAAGTTAAACATTAGATTAATGTTTCAATATTTTTTGAGGATTTTATATATTTTTAGGTTCACGTCTATCTAGTAAGAATTTACGTATCTCTACTATAATGGATCAATCCAAACTATTTTAGGTACACCAAACAATGCGTCATCCGCTGAGGGAGCCAACCATTGTGCACCAACGAAATTGCACCTAAGATTTCAATATCATTGAAATCTATGGCTGCTAATCCTCCCACACAGGCTTCATCTTGATCCGATGGTCAACATTATTTGGATCTCCCCACCCCCGAGGGTTCAACGCTGCTCCACGCCTCCGCAGTCCGCACCACACAACGCGTCGCGCCCAGTCAAGCGATCCTAGGTTCGATTCCCACGTCCACCAATCGATTTTCTAGAAAAAAATCAATACCAAACTTTCTTCGGCCTCCTTCGCCTCACGAAACGAGTGACACGATCCACCTCTTCGTCTTCCTCCGCTGCGGGTGTAACACCTGGCGGTGATCACTGAAGAGGAGCAGCAAGCATGGCAAAGACGTCTTCTCTATTTACTTAGCATATTTCCATTATTACATTTTGTATCGTACTGTCAAGTGGGCCCAGTTGGCTAGTCTCTGTAATCGGCACATAAGTGCCCAGACCTGTAGGGAATCCGACATGAGACTCGTAATATCAAGTAAGCTAAGGCAGAGGGGTTTGCCCTGCCCGCTTCCTCGTATCTGTGCTTCCCGATCGCTCACGTCGACGGCGACTCGCCGGCGGCCAAGGGTGTGACAGGTGGTATCGGAGACACCATATCCTCGGCGTGGGTCGTGAGTGCTCCATCTCTCTACCGGTGCTAGTTATCTCCACTTTCCCAACGACGACCGGCGGCGGATCCAGCGGTCCGACGCTACCACCACCACCAACAACAACAACAACAACAAAACAACAACAACAACAACAACAACAACAACAAGGAGCTCAATCATATCGCGGTACGTTCAATTCTGTTTGCCTTGATCTACAGCTCGTAATTCTGGTCGGTAGGCGATCTCGGCTCACGCCCCAGTGGTGCTCGATCTGAGATCCCAGAGGTCCCTTCTTAGGTCGAGTTGGGTCGGCGGCGGTATCAGCGATACCCTTCTTGAGTCCCTTGCCCGATCCATCCACCTACACCAAATCTACCCAATCCACCCACCACAAAACCCCAATTTCACCAACCTTCTTCATCGACTAGGGGCCTACACCAATAATCATTGGTTCGGAGGTGAGAACCACCGTGAGCTAACACAATTCTGCTCATTTTCATACAATAGCACGATTAATTGCTCAACAAGGGTTGCCGGGCGCCTGTCCCTGCGTAAAATTCCGTAGTTGAGTCAGTTACTTCTGTGCGGTGGCATTGGCGGGGCAGTGTCCACGAGCTTGGGTTGCAAGACTGTGGTTCTTGTGTAAAATCCCTCGGCTCTGCCTCACTCCCAGGCGGCGGTGAAAGTACTAAGCACGCAGAACGGGAGGCATAGTCCAAACCTGTTGCTTGTACTCTGCTAGTGTCGGTTCATCACCAAGTAATCATCACGGCTCCACCTAAACCCTCTAAGCAAACACATATTCTATTGGACAACTTGTCCAAAAGTGCAGAAGAAGAGAAAACTAGATGGGATCGGGTGATGGAAAACTTCGATTTGCTTTTCTCTCAAGTCAATGAAATTGGCATGGTGCAGCAGCAAATGAAGTCCCAGATGGTTATTCGAGGTGCTGCAATGGATCAGTATACAGCTGAACAGCATATGATCGCCCAGCAGGTTAAAGCCAACTAACCATGAGGCAGTTTGATCATGAAGCCCACTTTGATGATGACAGTGCAGGTTCCATGGTGGATGAAGAACTAGAGAGCTTCGAGAATGTCTTTGCCAAAAACAAGGGAACCCATAGGCCTGTACCCTCCAAGAAACCAAAACCACCACCAAAAACTGTCAAGAAACCTTCTTTGCCCACTCAATCCATGCCTAAAATGCAATTCCCCAAGTTTGATGATGAAAATCCAAAGATTTGGAGGGATAATTGTGAAAGCTACTTTGAACCGTATCAACTACCTGAGGGTATGTGGATAACTGCAGCTCATATTCACTTTGAGGGAAATGCAGCCAAATGGTACCAAGCCTACAAGCAAAACCATACATTTAGAAGTTGGGAGCAGTTTTGTGCTGTGGTGGAAGAGGAATGTGGTTCAGATGATTTTCGAGCTGCCATGAACGACCTGTTGGAACTCAGGCAAACAGGAATAGTGGAAGACTACACTACTAAATTCCAAGCTTTGCAGTTTGATATCACAATGCACAACCCTCAGTACGATGAGATGTTCTTCACACCTCAGTATATTATGGGCCTGAAAGAAGAAATTAGAAGGACAGTGGAGCCTCAACTACCACCCACAGTCAATAGAGCTTCTATTCTAGCTAAGATACAACAAAGGGTAATAGAAAGAGGCAAAGCCAAATATACAAGACCTACAACACAGTACAAGCAGTACACTGCACCAAAGCCTGATAACAAAGCTCCAGCACAACCTCATACTCTATGGAAAGACAGACAGTTGAGAGATTACAGAAAAGCAAATGGATTATGTTTCAGCTGTGGTGAAAAAATTGTGCCAGGACATCTAGAAGTCTGTACCAAGAGAAACAAGCCCCAAGCCAATGCTCTTGCCTTGAATGAGCTGGACAGGGAGCTATCTGATGAAGTGCTCAATGACCGGGCAATAGAAGATCAGTTGCAAGAGGAGTTCAGTCAGCTTTCCTTGAATGCAATATCCAGTAAGGATCACAGTAGCTGTATCAAACTGAAGACAAAAGTCAAAGACAAAGTTATGCTGATATTAGTTGACAGTGGCAGCACACATAGTTTCATCAGTTACACATTTGTCCAGCTAGCCCAACTCAACACAGTGCCAATACCACCAAAAAAAGGTCAAGCTTGCCAATGGAGAATGGATTATTACTGATAAGATGGTACCATAGCTGGAGTGTTATTGTCAGGGTTAGAGTTTCAAAACAGATATGGTGGTCTTGGACATGAACCCATATGATGCCATCTTGGGGTTTGATTGGTTGCAATCCCACAGCCCTATGGAATGTGATTGGAAACAGAAAACTCTTCAGTTTCTGGAAAATGGAAGATAGGTAAAGCTTCAGGGCCTGTTGGATCCTCCCATGCAGTTGTCCTTAATTTCAGCCTCCAAAGTTTACAATGCAACCAAAGGCAATGATATCTGGGCCTTTGTCCTATTGGACCATGTGCTTCCCAATGCAACAACAGAACTAGAAACCACCAAACAAACACCAGAGCTGGATCAGCTACTGCAGTCATATGAAGATGTATTCAATGATCCACAGACCCTACCTCCACACAGGAGCTATGACCACGCCACACCCTTGGTACCTGGTTCTATACCAATCAATTCAAGGCCTTATCACTATTCTCCTCTCCACAAAACAGAAATAGAGAACCAAGTGAGAAGCAACTGTTGCAAGCAGATCTAATTGCACACAGCCATAGCCCCTTTGATTCTCCTGTTCTCTTAGTCAAGAAAAAGGATGGCTCCTGGAGGTTCTGTGTGGACTATAGGAAACAAAATGACATTACTATCAAGAACAGGTTTCCCATACCTATTATTGAGGAAATATTAGATGACTTGGCTGGAGCTACGGTCTTCACAAAGCTGGATATGAGATCAAGATATCATCAAGTAAGAATGCTCCCTAAAGATGAATACAAGACAGCTTTCAAAACTCATCAAGGGCACTATCAATTTAAAGTGATGCCTTTTGGTTTAACAAATTCACCAGCTACTTTCCAGTGTATCATAAACCAAGTCCTCCAACATTACCTCAGAAAATTTGTACCGGTCTTTCTAGATGACATATTCATCTATAGCCCTTGCATGGCTTCCCATTTGAAACATTTGAAGCAAGTTATGGCTACTCTCTGACACCAGCAACTGTACCTCAAGGCTTCAAAGTGCAGCTTTGCACAAGACAGTTTGGAATATCTGGGCCATGTTATATCTGCATTAGGAGTAGCAACTGACCCCACAAAAATCTCAGCAATGCTTCATTGGCCAGTGCCCAAGACAATTATAGAATTGAGAGCTTTCTTGGGTTTAACTGGATACTACAAGAAGTTTGTCAAGAACTATGGCACCCTCACCAAACCCTTGACATCTTTACCGAGATTAAAGCAATTTCTATGGAACCCTTCAGCTCAAACAGCTTTTGACAATCAGAAGGTAGCTATGACACAGACTCCACTTCTGGCCTTACCAAACTTCCAAGAAACATTCACTGTAGAAACAAATGCTTGCCAGGATGGCATAGGGGCAGTACTCATGCAACATGGCCAGCCCATAGCCTTTTTGAGCAAAGCACTTGGGGAAAAACATAAGTCTCTATCTATTTATGAAAAAGAGTTTTTAGCTTTAATCATGGCAGTTGAGAGATGGAGGCACTATTTGCAGAGAAGGGAATTCATCATTCAAACAGATCATAAGTCTCTGGCTTATCTTAATGAACAAAACCTCCATTCTGAGATGCAAAGGAAGACCATGACAAGGTTAATGGGATTGCAGTTCAAAATCATATATAAGAAGGGCAAGGAGAATGTTGCAGCTGATGCTCTTTCAAGAGTGGGGCACATGATGGCAATTCAGGCAGTTTCCTCTGTCCAACCAGTATGGGTTCAGGAGGTCCTCAACTCCTACACCACAGACTCTAAAGCACAGCATCTGAGGTTAGCAATCACAAGCCCAGACCAGCAAGGGTACAGCCTAGAAAAAGGTCTCATTTGGCATCATGGCAAAATATGGATTGGCAGTAACTCAGCTTTGCAAACAAAAATTATTCCTGCCTGCCATTCCAATGCTCTTGGAGGTCACTCTAGTATAAGCTACATACTCAAGACTCAAAAAGCACTTTGCTTGGAAAGGGATGAAGTTAGATGTGGAGAATTTTGTGAAGCAATGCACCATTTGCCAACATGCCAAGCATTCCCTTCAACACCCCATGGTTTTACTACAACCACTACCAATTCCAGAAGGGGTGTGGCAAGACCTCACAATGGATTTCATAGAGGGGCTACCAAAATCAGAAGGTTATAGTGTCATCCTTGTGGTGGTCGACAGGTTAACAAAGTATGCACACTTCATGCCGGTTAAACACCCTTACAATGCAGCTACAATTGCCCAACTTTTCCTAGACAATGTGGTGAAGTTACATGGATTACCTGCTTCTATAGTCAGTGATAGAGATACTGTCTTTGTCAGCAATTTCTAGAAAGAACCGTTCAAGTTATATAGAGTAAATCTGCAGTTGAGCATAGCCTATCATCCACAAACAGATGGTCAGTCAGAAAAGGTGAATCAGTGCTTGGAAATGTACCTACGATGTGTTGTACATGATTCTCCAAAGGCTTGGAAAGCTTGGCTAGCTTTGGCAAAACTTTGGTACAACTCTTCTCTGCACACATCTTTAGGTTGTTCTCCATTCAAGGCTTTGTATGACTATGAACCAAACCTGTGAGCAGTCCCTTCCATACCTCAAGACACATCACCACAAGTTACTGATATCATTGAGCACAGGGAACTTCACTTACAATCCCTGAAACAGCATCTAGCGCAAGGGCTCAGAACAGGATGAAACTACTGGCTGATAAGAAACGCCAAGACTTCCAGTTCTCAGTTGGTGACCAAGTACTACTCAAACTCCAGCCATACACCCAATCAACAGTGGCAAGCAGACCTTATCCCAAACTGGCGTTCAAGTACTATGGTCCTTATACTGTGATGGAGCATGTGGGTTCAGTTGCTTATCGCCTGCAGTTACCTAACCTGAAGGATCTCTCATTCATCCTGTTTTCCATATTTCCCAACTAAAACCCTTTTTCTGCAAATTGTACACCAGTATATGACTCACTACCTGTGACCACCGACTTGGAGGCGGCTGATACTGTCCCTGAGAAGATCATTGACAGACGTTTGGTCAAGAAAGGTAACACGGCGGTCCCACAAGTGAAGATCTCATGGGTGGGCCTTCCAGCATCAACAACTTGGGAAGATTACAATGTGGTCAAGCATCGCTTTCCCAATGCACCAGCTTGGGGACAAGCTGGATCTTCAGCCAGGGGAGGTGTAACACCTGGCGGTGATCACTGAAGAGGAGCAGCAAGCATGGCGAAGACGTCTTCTCTATTTACTTAGCGTATTTCCATTATTACATTTTGTATCGTACTGTCAAGTGGGCCCCGTTGGCCAGTCTCTGTAATCGGCACATAAGTGCCCAGACCTGTAGGGGATCCGACATGAGACTTGTAATATCAAGTAAGCTAAGGCAGAGGGGTTTGCCCTGCCCGCTTCCTCATATCTGTGCTTCCCGATCGCTCACGTCGACGGCGACTCGCCGGTGGCCAAGGGTGTGACAGCGCGGTGCTCCCTCCGCTCGGGGCCTACTCCACCTCCACCTCCTGTCCTCTCCACACCATGGGCGGCCCCACATTAGCCATCAAGAATGGGATCTCCCTCTCCCTCTCCTGCGGAGCCGAAGGAACAGCCGGATCTAGCGAAGTACGACCGGATGCTGCGAAGGGAGGAGTGGATCCAGCACATGGTCGCTTGTTTTAACGTCCCACGGCGGCTTTTGTCGATGAGGACTCGAGGCAGCGGGTGCAACGCAGAAGCGAGCACACGTCAGCAACCACCGCGACGCGTATGCGCAGGTTAGCGCCGGAGCACAGAGGCTGCTGTCCGCCTGCCAGCAGTCCGACGACCTTTAGCTGTTGCTCAAAGGTTCGATTCTCCCCTGCCCTGCTTGTTGGATTAAATTATTTGCTTCTTGTCATCATCTTCAGTGTTTCTACTGCGGTTGATATGCATTTGAGACTTGGTGCAGAGGGTGGTAGGGGATCTCAAGCAATTTCACTACTAGCTGATTACTTTTAGGAGTAATTTCTTGAATCTTACCTGAAAAGGGCATTATCTCTGCAAAGGAAATGAGGCATATCATCAATTTCTTTTGTTTCTTTACCGACCCGCAATCCTGTCATTTGCATAGCTGGTTTTCATGTGTAGTAAACAAGTTAGAAGCTAGAACCTTGTCCAAACCTGCTTGCATATGTTGCTAACGATCCAGCTCCAGATAGTACCTGTCTCAATTACCACTCACTTGTGAAGTTTATTATTTTAGACATAGCTGGAGTGTAAAGGTACATTATTATAGATATCCAATTGCCTTAGATTGAAAATAATAAATCTTAAAGATACATTTAGACTCTGATTTGATAATACGATGCTTGGTATGGAATCCAGTTGTTCGTTTGGTACTTGGAGAGTGTTGATAAATGACAGTAGAGGAATCACAGAATAATATATTAAAGGTGGAGCCAGCAGTTGTTTGTTCAACCTAACCTTGGTTCTCAATTTTGCAGGGCTACATTAATAGATAAGATATGGAAGCTTTTGCTCTGTCAGCACCATGCAGGATTGTGCTACGAGCCAGGCACATGAAAATGAGTAAACCAGATTGCCAACGTCTGTTCACCGGTACTGAGAACCAAGAAGAGGTCAACGTACTGTCTGCTAATTATGGCATAAAAAATAGAATTTTGCCTCATGATAACAAATGGGGAATTTCTGGGAGAGGTCAACGTATTGGATCTTGACTTTTTTTTCTGAACAATGCTTTATTGATTCTGAATGAAATGGAGAAATCTGCTAGCTGTAGCTAGGGAGGTTTTGGTCTCAGCTAGCCGAGATAATTGATGGATATATGACGGATGATTTTGAATCTTTAGCTAAAATATGAATTTGTGATAGAAAACATGCCACCTATGCTACTCTTTGGGCATTGTGGAAACTGATAAACTCTATATATTTTTAGTATTCCAGCTGGCGCTCCTGGCGGCAAGCGTGTTGCACCATTCTCTTGATGGTCAAGCGCATTGGGCTGTTCTGTGCCTGGCATTTGGATAAACTGCAGGTTGGATTGTCCCAATTGGAGCTACTGGTGGCATGGCCGGAAAGGATCCCCTGGAGGAGTGGGGTGACCTGATGGAGCGCTTGGACTTCGACCTGGGTGATGGCGTCAACAGCAGTTTGATGTGCTTCATGGCGTGAAGAAAAACTGATAAGAGTGCTGCTCGAGACAACCAGGGCCTTGTCTAGTTACTCCTCAAAAATTTACACCATATCCCATCGAATGTTTAGACACATGCATGTAGTATTAAATATAGACTAAAAAATAACTAATTGCATAGTTTGCGACTAATTTGAGAGATGAATCTTTTAACCCTAATTAGTCCATGATTTGACAAGGTATTGCTACAGTAACACATGCGTTAATGAAGGATTAATTAAGCTTAATAAATTCATCTCGCGGTTTACTGATGGATTCTGTAATTTATTTTTTTATTAGTATCCGAATACCACATACGACGTCCTCGTATGACATCCGATGTAACACTTCAAAACTTTACACTATGCATTTAAACAAGGCCTAAGAACTCGTGGAGCACTATGCCAGAAATGCTTATTAGTGACGTGTAACACCCTAAAAATGACATTCTTTTAAAATTAGTAAATATGATTTATTTATGCAACTATGTGTGCATTAAAATATAGGAAAATAATAAATTTTGTGGAATTAAAAATTAAAAATAAGGTTAGAAACTTTTTGATGCATACATGCTGCTGCATATCTAATTTTGTGATGATTGATCTTGTTTCAAATTTCAAATGAATTCAAAAAAATTATTTGAAAATGCTTTCGGGAAAATTTGTTTGGAAAATAAAAAGGAAAAATGATCATCTCCTCCTTTCCTTGTTTTCGGCCCGCGAGCTTTTTCCCTGGCAATCGCTGGCCCAGTAGCGCTACGGCCGCTGCCCAAAGAACCAATGCCAGTAACAACCCACGCCCCCGTGCCACGCCACGACGCCGGCACGCTTTGTCGGCGCTGTCTTCACCTCACAAGCCTCGGAACCGCCTGGCCTGGCCATGCAACCGCCCGCCCACGAACGGCATCGTGGGAGCGCTTCGCGCGCCCGCCGCTTTAAATCGGCACCGAGCCCATCTCCGCCTCTCCTGCCTCCACGCCCCATTTTTCCATTCACTGCTGCGAGGAGGCTACAACCGCCGCCCAAGGTCGCCGAAATCCGCCATCGTCGAGCTCGGGACCTCATGCGCGAACCTCCATCACCGAGCCGCCTCGCTCCGGTTTTCACCGCGATGAGACTCGCCCGTTCTCCCTCTATCTCCCGAGCAGTTTATTTCTCGTTTTTTGGTTTCTCGAGCCTTGGCATGAGCTCCATGAGCCATGGTCGCCGCCATGGCGGCCACCACATTAGCCGCCGTTCCTCACCACCAAAACGGCATGGTCATGACCCCTTCTTCCCAAGCTCACCGGGTGCCCTTGGAGGTCCATTTGGTGAACCCTAGACCCTAACTGCGTGCGACCGTGACCTCCACGTCGCCGGCAATGGTGCCTGGCTGTCTGGGGCACTGTTCCGGCCGGCCGTCCCTCCCAAGCCGATCCTAGCCGCCCATCGCGAGATCAACGGCCAGGATTAGAAGTTACCCCTTCGCGGGTAATTTTGCTAAAGAGTCCCTGGACTTTTCTAAGTCCTAACCCGCAGCCCAAAGCGTATTTCCCGAATGCGCAATCCCGTTTGGAAAGCGTAAACTCCACGGCTTAAGTCAAAAATACGTTTTCAGTAATTACAGAAATGCCATTTGAACTGTTTTGCTTATAAAATTGTCGTTTTAGCTCCGAATTGATCCATTCAAATCGCGTTAGCTTCGTAATTTCATAAGCTACATGTTGGAGCTATTGTTAGTCAAGTTTGGAACTTTTTAATTTTATGATTAGATTTAATTAAATATATGGCTATAGGAAAACCCGTTTAAATCATAACTTTCGCATTATAGCTCCGTTTTTCGTGAACTTCGCGTTGACGTGATCGTAGCGAGACATTGATTAGTTTTACAAACATTTTATCTTGATTTCAATACTGTTGGTGTACTGTTCTAATGATAGGAATGTTTGCTTTGCATGAATGCTTTTGGAATGTTGTATGTTGCTGTGTTGATCGCGTTCAGACGGTGAGGAAAACGTGGGAGACCAAGAACTCTTCGATGACCAGCAGGACCAGCACGAGTTTGTGAACCAAGGCAAGTATAGCATGGGCCTTCCTTGATGTCCTATTTCACTTTAATCAATTACTCATTTGCATGTGTCTAATTTTGATACCCGTAAGGACATCCTAGTGATTGTTTATCCTATTCCTTGTCTCCTATGGGTTAAATGCATGTGGGTAGATTGCTAGTGCTCTAACTGAACTTGACATACATGTTGATGAATGATACTATGGAACAAAGTGAGTAACATGATTTATAACAACTGTTCCATAGGGTGAAAGTGCAAATGACCTTTGTTCATGTTGCTCCCGGCCCTCCATAAGGACTTATCTGTCGGCAAAAGCTGGGACTGACAGTGCAACCGGGAGAGTCATATGGCTCTGGCTTTAGCTCAGTAATAGGACCTTTCCTAGCTGGTTAGAGGTTACCTTTTTGGCGCAAATGGGGCTTGCCACTTTGGGTATAGGGCTACCTCTGTTCCTATGAGTATAGCCGCGATGGATTTGTGCCATAGGAAAGGGGGGTCCCTACATCTGCCTGCCAAGGAAACCTAGCGGCCCTAACTTGTTAGGGAAACCTATGAAATGGCTTCATAGTGTACCCTGCCCGCTCACCTTGGTAGTGACATGGGAGTAATTAACCTGGGCATATGGGGATCATGACTCGCGGTGAATGTGCACCACCTCTGCAGAGAGGGTAACAAATCATTATAACAATCGTGCTCACGGATTCGAAAGCGGCCGAAAAAACTCACGCAGAATAACTGGATACTTGATGATGATCTTATAAAGTTGTTTAATGATGATATATGGTACACATGACTCTGATATATGTTCTTATAGGAATAAAATGGGAGCTTAAGCATAACTTGATAATACTTGAGAATAAAAGCTTGACCTATTAAAAATGCTAACTGCAGTAAACCAGAGTCTATCCTTTTTTAGCTTCATAACCCCATGTTAGCTTAGCTAAGTACGGAATGTACTTACACTTGTTTATTTTCTTTACTTGGATAAAAATCCCGGATGGGTAACAGATGACAACGGGTATGAGGATTTCCCAGAGGATTATTAGGCTTGTGGTCAACCAGTTGACCTTCCCTGTGATGACGGCCACGAGAGTTTTATTATCTTTTTATTATTCCGCTGTGATGTATAAGACTAAGTTTTATTATAACTCTGATGTATGAGACACCGTGATGATACTTTATGTAATTTGTCAGCTTGTGTGTGTGATTGATTCCTAGGCACACATGAGTTTTGTGCATTCAATTTTATCCTTAAAATTGGGTGTGACATGACGCCTTAATCTGTGACTTGGATCTAAAACGCGTCACCAATATGTTATCTGCGATGCGGGTGAACACAACTCGTCACTGGTATGCTGTCGCCTATGGCAAATAAACAAAATGGGTGACGCGTTTCCAACCAGATGTGTCACTGACAATAGGAGCTTCTTACGAGTGACGCGTTTCAATTACCCCCGTCACCCTCGGACCCGAAAAAATTATCAAGTATGGTCAAATGAGGACTCAAGTCCGAAATCCCGTTCCCCCCCTCGCCCGTCCCCTCGCCCCTCTCTCGTCTTCCCTGTTCTCTCTCAACTCTCGCCTCCTGACTCACCGGCCCGGGCAATGCCATCACCACCTCCCCGCTTCCTCCACCGCCACTGCCTCTACTCTGCCGCCGCGACATCCCATCTTCCTCCTCCGCTTCCACCTCCCCTCCTCCTCCACCTCCCCCTTCCCCAACCACGACGGCTCCATGGATGGATCTGGTGAGGAGGTAGCCCGCCGGAGAGCAAGCGCTGGGCATGGCCCTCGTACGATCTGGTGAGGTGGCGGCTCGAGCAGATAGAGGCCCTAGCCGACGGCGGATCTAGCGAGGCCGGAGATTCAACATCACCTCATTCCTCGGTGCCACAGATCTCGCTTCTTTTGAACCCTAATGACGCCACAGCCGTCTTTGTTGGAGTGACGTCGATGCAAGCACGGGTGGGGAGTAATGGACGGCGAGGCTAGGGGCTGGATTCTCGGTGCCGTCATCATGAAGAAGGATGGGGAGCTCGCACTCTTCCTTGGGATGCGCCGGACGCTAAGAGTCTGCAAATGCCGCGCCTCTCTGGCCATGGATGACCAGCCTTCCCGCTCTCCGGGATGGGCGGGCGGGGAACGAGATGTTGCTCCTCAACCCGCCTCCACGTGCGGTGAGAACACTTTTGGCTCTTCTTAGGCCCCCTTTCTGCAGTTGCCTTGCATTATTGCTATTTGCTCGTGTCCTCATGGAAACTCTAGATTATCCCGATTTGGATTTTTAGTCCTCTGTGGTTTTAGTGCACAAACCGGTGGTGTACAAAGGTGGGTTTAGGTTAGATTATCAAGCTAGCTTTGAACAATGGTGAAGACCACAAATCCATGCCTTTACCTGCTATTGTGATTTGTGAGCATACCCCTTCCTATCATTATCCATGGATCGATTTTAATCGATCCAATTATAGAAAAACAACAATAACCATGGAGGCAAAGTGATATTGCATATAATCTTCCTCCAAATCTCCGTAGCTTGTGAGTCATGTTTGATGCGTGCCTTACTATTCCTATCTATGTTTGAAAAAAATTTTTAGGTCTTATTACATTGAACTACCTTACTCCATCTCCTAGATGTTTGCACTTAGGAATTTGTAAATTGCCTTTTGGGATTTGTACTAAGCTGTGTTTTTGCACTATGATAAGATTTGTACTTTATGGAATTAATATACTGTGTGGAATGTGCTTGCTTTCTGGATTAAATATGCTTGCTTGCTTTCTTCAATGAATACCGCTACTATATGTGATTGATTAACCGTAATTGGGATGTCTCGATATTGGTTACAGCCTACATACTCTGCTAAATTTTGATTTTTCATGTATTCACTATTTATTGAACTTAGAAGAGTTTTTTTCAAATTATTTAACAAGGTTGAGCCTGTTACTTGGTACCTGATGCTAGCTGTTCTGACTTCTGAGTAAGGTTTAAGTTTGAATGACAACTTATTATGATATATTTGCCTCAAGTGATTTCAGCACATGAATGACCACTGTCACTCTACCAGTTAGCTGAAAATGGATAGCTAGCCTATGGTCACTCTATAAGTTAGCGGAATGGTCACTTCTGAATAAGTCGGTATAAAGATATGTCCGTTCTGAATGAGCTAACTAATTCTTGGTGAACTTTTGTTTTTTTTACAGATATATACACATCGGAGCATGCAGTTTTGCGTTTGACCTACATAATTGGGTGAGCATATCTTTTTTCATGCAGGCATCTCTATCTTTTTTGTACTTATAGGAGAATCTGACCAAGTAGCAATATCACTGATCTTTTTGCAGCCATTGGAAACTTTGTTGTTCAGTTAGATGTTGTGCCTTTATATTCTGTGATTGCACTATTCTGTGTTGATTTCAGCAGTGCCTATTCTATGACCATTTTCTGCTGATTTAGTGTATAGCTAACACAATTGGCCTCCAAAAATAGGTTACTGGATCATAGATTTATCATTTTTGTTTAAGAACATAGATCAAACACTCAATAGTTTGAGATATATTAGGCCCCAAACTTTGCTAAGCCCTGCAGTTTTAAGTTTTAAGTGTTATTTAAAAGGCATGCAGTACAAGTTGAGAGCTTAAGCTAATTATAGATGGTGCACTATGCAGCAAATTCTAGTGCATGCTGCATGTTTAAAACAATGCAGCAGCCATCTAGTGCATGTTGATGTCTTTAACAAGCACGCTGCTGTCCAGCCATCCACTGGACAAGAGCCTACAACTCTGGCGGCTTAGCTGGTGATCATTGGATCATCGTGGTAATAATTCAAAAGTGGAATAAGGTCATATACCTTGATTCCAACAGATCTGAAAACCATGATTTCAGCGTGCTAAAACTGTTGATTGACGAGTGAGTTGTTTGCTTACCTACTATTGACTTGTTTCATAAGTGCCAATATCATTGAACCAACATAATGAGCCATATATATGTGTGTGTTGTACTCTTACATGTAGGGCTTTTGCAAGACACACAAACAAGCTGAAAGACAGACCACAACCATTGAAACACGCTTTTAAATATGCGGTAAGTGCTTCCAAAAATAAAAGTCAATATTGTGCCTCTAGTATATTAAGTACTGTGTTCAACTTCCATTTTCAAATTATTGTGTTCTATATATATTTGTCGCAGTGCCTTCAACAATCTTCTGCTAAGTCATCTGGCTGGTATGCTACACACCACTTGTTTTTAGCTATGAGAAAGACAAACTTGGAATACTCTGAGGTATTCATATCTAAACTTTGGATGTGCAAATATAATGGCCCATGGTTGTTTGAGTGTGTGTGACTGTGTCATGTCCTAGTATAGTTTTTAGCCCATGGTACTTGTTCTGCTACCTGTCTTTTTCTATCTCAAGAGAAGAGAAAAGGTGGAGGCTTTATTTGTATTGCTACCTGTCTTTTCGTTTTGGGGAGTGATCTGATGAGGGTGGAGGAGCAGGTGCCAGCTCTGTGCTTTTGCAGCTGAACCTCCTTATGCTCTAGGTAGTTTAGTGATTGGATTAGGAGCATGCAGCTAGCTAACAGATTATTTTCTCTGATTGTTTATTTGTTTCCTAGCACTCGGATATAGTGTGGCCATTGTCGTAGTGGCCAGTTTGTGTTTCAATTTGAGTATCATTATTCGGTAATAGTGGCACTAGCCGATTGCTCATAGTCTTGATGAAAAAGTTTGTGTGGCCTCAGCATTCTGTCTTCAAATCAGTCTCAAGGAAACAGTCCTGCGTGTCCAAAAAAAAGTCTCAAGTAACAGTTGTATTTCAAACCTTAATGCGATTTCACTACATTTGTAGGCTATTCCCTTGATGTAGAAGAAAACTCTACAGTTTCTTTTCAGTGGAAACATGCACAGTACTACTTTAGTCATAAGCTCGAATGCTCGATGCTTTACGCTGCCTATATATTTTACTTAGTGATAGACATAGGCACAGCACCATCTGCTTGCTAATGAATTTCCACATCTGCGGATGTTCCTATGTCCCTTGATTGTTTGCATCAAGCTTAGCAACTATGATTTTTTACATTGATTGTCTATATTGTCCTGTACATTGTACTGTACCATGTTTTCTTTTTTACCAAAGTTCTATCTTGACACAGGAATTTGAAGTGTTGACGACGCCCATCGATATGCTCATGATTAGAGAAAAGCTAGCCAGGTTCTTAGTGGAACAAGTCATCGAGAAGAAAGGAGAGTTCCATCATGACCAGTGATGTGTGTTTGCCATTATCAGTGTGAGTCCAGTGATGTAGTGTGTGACTAAATAAATTAAGCCCAATGTTTAGATGGATTTCAAACAAGTTGTGATGGATTTTGAACAAGTTGTGAACATTTGATATAAATGTGAATCTGTGGAACTTGATGTCTATCTCGTGTGAACATGTTACATATTGATGACTTATATATATATATATATATATATATATATATATATATATATATATATATATATATATATCTTCTGTGAACGATGTGGGGTTCTGATGAGCAATGTGTACATTTGTTATATGCTATCAGTGACACATTAGACAGACATGAGTCACAGATATCAAATTATCAGTGACGCAAATCAGTGACGCATATTCTTAGTATGTGTCACTCATATATCCTTATTCGTGACGTGTGTTACCACAACGTGTCGCTGATATAGACTTATTAGTGACGCGGGTTCCCACAGCGTGTCGCTGATATGGATTTATCAGTGACGCGTGTTCCCATTTTCAGTGACGCGTATTCTGAATAAGCGTCACTCTATTTCCTTATCAGTGACGCGTCTTACGGTTATCGGTGACGCATGTTCGCGTTATCAGTGACTCGTGTTCTAAATATGCGTCACGGATAGTTTCCTATCAGTGACGCGTTTTTACGCGTCACTAATGTGCCCTTATCACAGACGCAAGAATAGTGACGCGTGTTTTACGCGTCACTGATGACCCTCTACACGCGTCACTGATAAGGTTTTCTAGCATAGTGGAGTGGTTATCTGACTGTATGTGTTCTGTTTACCTTTATTTTTTGTAATGGTGCTGTAGGGATCAGATTTCTAGCTTTGGGTTCTGTCTCACAATAATTTTAATTCGTATAATCGAAATGTAGTCGTAACGTTACCACGACCACAAGACTCAATTAACAACCTTTTGGTATTCTGATGGTACTTGCCGCTTTCCGGTACGTCTCGGCCACTGCCTGTGCCACAGTATACAGCGCGTCGGCTCGCTTCACATTGTTGGAGAGAGCGGGCCCCACACCCACACCCACACCCACACCCGCACCCGCACCCACACCACTGGGCGAGGCTGAAAAAAAAGCAAAGCGAGTGCTCTGCTGGGTGGGACGGTGTTGCTGCTGGAGTGAAGCGACCAGTCCCAGGCCCCACGCGGCGGACCTGTTGACTTTTCCTGGAGATCATCTTTTCCTTGGACCGCTAGCTATATTACTCCCTCTGTCTAAAAAAAAAGTAAATTACGTTTCCAGAGAAACCAAACAATATCAAGTATCGTTAGACTCAGCATAGAACATAGTTTTATAATAAATATATTTCAAAATATAAATATTTATATTTTTCTACAAACTTGATCAAACTCGAGATTCTTTAACTTCTCGACAAACGAGATTTACATTCTTTAGGGGGAGCGAGGTAGTATCTACTTGTTGCCGCATCCCCCTCCGTGTTTAATTTAGATCAACCACATATACAATCGATCGATATAGCTATATATATATAGCTGTAGTATAGGATCATTTGTGTAGTGTACATTGTATGTCACGATCAACTCTAGCTCGTTATATTGTATATATAGTAGTAGCATTAATGATAAAGCTCCTCCAGCTGTAGATTTTCTCTGTGAGAAGTGCTGCTTTGACTGAAATTAATTCTTTATGATTCTCTGGACAAAATCTATGCATGCAGTGATTCTCATTCCTTTCATTTACAGAAACCATGCGTTATTGCGTATTCTCCTGGTCCATGCATATTGTTCACGTTGAACACGTGGCGCCGCAGCCTCCACTGGCCCAGGTTGCGGACCTGTACGTTGACTTGCTCCTGCTGGTATATGTCGTCGTCGATGTGTCTGAATTCTGAACCACGCATGTATGGTAAGTGTAGTACTACTACTAGGTTGACCTCAAGTACGGTGGACCTTGGAAGTTTGAACTGCGGATGCCTTCGCATTTCATTGGCGCTAGCTTTCTCACAAGTTTGAGGTCACCTCTTTTATCTTTTGATTTGATCCGGAGACACCGATCGATACATTCCAAAAAGCATAAATATAAATTAAAGAACACAACTATGTTATTTGATTGTGACGATTAACTAGCACGACTAGGGCATGTTTAGATAAATGAGCTAATTGCTATCTACCTAAAATTTAGTCCTAGTGCATCCAAACAGAAGAGCTAATAGATGAGTGTAACACCCTCGGTGTTACATTGTACTGTGTTTGCTAAAACGCTGCATGAGCATCATGCTTGTTTGTGCATGTGTGTAATTTGGAGTATAAATCAATATACGGCATTTGAAACGTTTGTCCGAAACAAGAAATAAATGTTAAGTTTCATGTCGCTTTATATTGTTTAGTATTCTAAACGAATTTTTATCGAATAAAAATGGTGTAGAATGTGTATGTGAACTTTAATAAAATTTGTAGTACGTACTCAGTAGTCGACAATGAAACAAGTAGGTCGGAATTGGAATTCGACGCGAAACCGTTCGAAGTTTAAGTCATTTCGCGTAAGTTAAAAACGGGTCGACGAAGCCACATTCGGCAGTGTTTGTAGAGAAATCGGCTTAGGAAGTAGCATAGTGTCGTGGCATGGGTCGATAGTCCTACGTACCCTCTTGCGTCTAAAAGAATTGGTTTGGCGTTTGCACCATTGGGAAGGATTTCGTGACTACTTTAAAAACCGTGCACGTCACCTACTTCGGACAAAGCCATCACTGACCGTGGTCACGCTACTGCCTCGGCTGTCTGCCACCGCACGCAAGCGCACTGCGCACGGGTCCTATCAACTCTACCTCGCCGTCGCGTCGCGCGGTACCTTGGTCGCACTATACGCCGCCCGTCGCCAAGCTGGTACTGCTCCCATTGACTCGCCTTGGCTGCACGCGCGTGGAACGATCGCTGCCTCCGTCGTTTTGTGCATGCGCACGTTGCGTTGACGACCACGGCTGTGCCAAGCCATGCCGCGCCAGAGCCATGTCCTCGCTATAGCCATGACCGGCGGGACCTTTTTCATTCAATTCGTCGTGACCGCAGCAGTCCAATCAAATTCGTCGCATCCTCGGCTCCGCTAGACAGCCAGCAGCTCGATTGACATCACCTCGCCGATTGTAGCGCCTCACTGTGTATCAAATTTGGAATCGCAGCTCTGCCGGCTCCATAAGACCAAAGTGGTATGCGTCGTCGTCATGCCGCCCAACCAAAGCTTGCCATTGCAATCCACCGCACTGCTAGCTTCTCCTCCAGCTGCGTATCGCTCGGCCCACTCATTCGAAGCTCCACCGCCCAATAGCGTCCTCTCCGCGGCCGGCGGAGCCACGCCCGAGCAGAGCAGAGCAAACAAAGCAGCGGCGGTGCGTTATGAGCTTGTTGACGTCATCCTGACGTCACCCCCACATCACACATGTTTTGTGGCCGTTTTCGTGTAGGAAAATAAATCATTGAATACGGTAGAAATACGCCGCAGCGTACGCGCGCTCGCATCCGCGCCTGGGCCAGCCACGCTCACGTCGGCCTGCTCGCTGCTGCCCGCACCGCGCGCTTGCGCTGCCACCTAGGCCAGCGTCGCGCCCGCGGCCTGCCCGCACCGCGCGCTTGCACTGCCGCCTGGGCTAGTGCCGCGCCCCGCCGTGGGCCGGCCTGCCCGCACGCGCGCTCGCTCGCCCGCGCGCCGCGCGCTCGCGCACCGCTGGGCCGGGCCCGCCTCCTGGGCTGCGCCCGCGCTCTCCCGACGCGCTGGGCCACGCCCGCTGCTGGGCGCCTGCTGGGCTGCGCCGCGCGTTGCTGGGCCAAGCCGAACCGTGGGCCGCGAAGTAGATTTCAGTTTATGTTTTCAGTAAATTAGTTAATGATTATTCAATTTAGTTTTCAAGCTGAACTTGGTTAATTTGTAGTAAATTGTGTAGTTGTCCAAAAATAGTGAAACCAAATTTGTTAGGTTCACAAAAATGTCATCTATCTGTTAGTATAGTTAGTTCATAGTTAGCTGTTATGATGATAGGCTCATAAAGTCTAATTAGAAAGCTTAGCATTATATAGATTAATATTTATAGGAATTCTTGTGGCAAATCGGTAATGGTTTTAGCTTTGAAAAGTTTACAGTAGGTTCAATAGGATATTAGATACTTGCTGTAAATTTTATAGCCTTAGAACAAGTTGCTAGATAGAGTAGCCATTACCTTTGCTTTATCGTATATAGCGTAAATTAGCATTAGGAGTAAGAATAGTTGTAGTTGCTATAATAATAATGACACTTCAAAATGGTTATCGGTAACAATAGGTAGCCTAGTATCGTGGTCGATAGTTATAGCTTAGTAGTTAAATCAATGTACTATTATTGTAAAAGCTGCTGATGTTATATTCCTAAGCATTGCATCATCATTTCATGTAGATCACGAACTGGTAGACTTCGTCCCCGGCGGTGAGCCGGAGTACGACGAGGTGATCGACGAGTATGAGGAGAAGATCTTCGCACAGGAGGACGCTCAGGAGCCTGTTGGTGCTGACCCTGCTGACCCTGCGCCTACCCAAGGCAAGCCCTGGTGCATAACCCATATTTTTATGATCACTGAATATATATATATATATGTGTGTGTGTGATGTGCATTTAAGTTACAGGCATTTTATGGAAACTACATGCATAAATATATCTACCCATGAGTCCTACTAATACAGGTCGAGTAGCTGCTATGCTCAGGATATCGGTAGCGTGAGTAACCTGTCGTTACTTGCAAATAGGTAATAAAATATGAACACTCATGATAAAATGATGGAAAGGTAAATGGTGACCGGGCAGGGATATGGTTTGGGTATTGGTGGGTGTAAAGGGTTGTGTTCTGTGGCCAACAGGGCATAGCTCGGTTACACTTTTTCCCTGTCTGTGTCGATTAAGGACCGGTCGTTGCATAAGGCACCGTGGGCAAGTCACAGATTTATTGTCCCGAGCGCATACTTGGGTATGAGCGCAGGGAAGACTTGTTGCTCTCTTGTCGCGGATCCGGCTCTTTCCAGACCGACTGATGGGAAGAGAAGGTGGTGGAGCTCCTTGCACCACACTGAGTCCGGAACTCAGGATGTGGGGGCTTGGAGTCCAAGTTTGGAGTCCAAGTTTGGACGGGCACCACACTGAGCTCCTTGCACCACACTGAGACAGGAGGGTGATGGGTTAGTCCTGCTTATGCCTGGGTACAAGCGGGGCTTGTGTTTTCGGGGCACCCAGCTGGGCACATTGATTCGTGAATCGCCGGGCAATCCGATACGGCTTGTCTCGTGTTTAGCACCGTAGTAAAAACTAAAAGTTGAAAGGAGAAGAAATGGAACTAATTGCTCAACTTTTGCTTGAAAGTAGAACAGGTGCTTATATAGACTGGCTAAATGATAACTTAATACGGCTGATAATAATAATACATAAATAAGGACTCACTATTAGTATTGCTTTCTGCCAAAAGAAACCAGCAAGCCATAAAGCTTATCATATTCCTTGGAGTCGGGAAATTATTCCCACTAGTCGGATAAGTCTTGCGAGTATATTGTGTACTCAGGGTTTATTTACCCCTGTTGCAGGTGATGCTTAAAGAGTACCTTGTGTGGAGGATCCTTCTGGTGGGCTCAGACGGATTCATCGCCCCCTTACCGCTAGATGTTATTTTTAAATTCTATTGTTTATCATTCCGCACTCTGGTATTTGGTATTGTAATAATGTACTTTTTGAGAAACTCATATGTATGAAATTGACTTGTATTGTAACTCGTTCTCATTATTGGATCCTTGAGAAAAATGTGAATCTTTCGGGTTCTCCCTCGGGGTGTGCCCAATGGACACCACTCGTTGTAGCTTGCTTTTGGGGTGCTTAGTGTCTGGTGGAAGACGAGCGCCTCCGTAAGTACGCTATTGCGGGCGGTTCTACCACAATGGGCTAATTTTTTAGTTAAGTCTTCAACTAGTAGTTAGCCAACTAGCAGTTAGCCAACTAGCACTAGTACACAAGTGGGATTTAGTTCCGGTTGGGAACTGGCTTTAGTCCCAGTTTCTCAACCGGGCGGATCTGGGACTAAAGGTCCTGGCCTTTAGTTCCCGGTCACGTAATCGGGACTAAAGTCCATTCTTGGGACAAAAAGTAATTTAAATCCTGGAGACCTCTCTGTAACACCCTAAAATTTGCATATTTTTGAAATAGGAGAAAATAATTAATTATGCATTTATGGGGGCATTTGAATTTAGGAAAATAATAAATTTTATCAAATTAAAATCAAATATAGGTATAAATACATGATGAGGCATTTATGCTGCTGCATGTTGTTTTCTTGTATTGTGTGGTTTGAAATTACATTTCAAAATGATTTGAATTTGCATTAAAAAATCTGGGTGGAAATTAGGAAGAGAAAAAGAAAAGGAATTCTTCTTCTTTCTTTCTATTTGGCATGTTGGCCCGCTTCCTCCCGCCGGCCCACTCGGCCTTGCTTCTTCCGCCGACCAGCTGGCCGTGGCCTTCTTCTCCACTCCTTCCCGCTCGGGCCGAAGCCCAGCTTGGCCTCTTTCCCACGCCGCTCCTTCACACGGCCTAGCCAGACGCCGCGCCCGCGTGTCCTCTCTGGCCTGCTGACCACCCTGGCCCACCGGTCAGGGTTATCCTCTTCCTCGTGTCGTGTCCCAGTCGGACACCATCGCCGATGCCGTCCGTGCCCACCTTCGCCACAAGCCCCGCGCCGTGCCTCTCAAGAAATACCCGCCGCATAAATAGCTGGTTGATCCCGCTCCGCCTCTCTATCCCTTCTCGCATCAAGTTTGCGCCATCCTCGACCTGTTTCCGCCTCCGTTTGTGGCCTTGTTAAGTTCGCCCTCTCCTTCTCTCTCTTGATGTCCTTGCCTTGCGCTGTTGTGGACTGTAGTTCAAAAACCGTGAGCGCCGCCGCTCCGGCAATGGCGCCGCCGCCACCAGGTTCACCGTCGGCCCTGTTCCGGTCAGCCGCTGTTGTCTTCCCCGCCTGGTTCAATCTCAGCCATCCAATTCTAATCCGAGGGTCCCAGATGAAGGATACCTCTTCGTTGGCAGTTTTGCAAAAACCACCTTACAAGTATTTGAGTCTTAACCCACAGTCCAAAATGGCTTTCAGATTTTGTTTTCTTCTTTGGAAAGCGTATTTTGCTTCGGATAGATCTAAAATACGTTTTCAGCTATTCACAGTTTTGCCACTCAACTTGTTTTAGCCATAAAATCTCCGTTTTAACTCCGATTTGATCCGTTCAAGTTGCGTTAGGTTCGTAATTTCATAATCTACATGTTCATACTACTGTTGGACATGTTTTCAACTTTTAAAATTTGATGTTAGATTTAATCAATTATTTTACTAAAGGAAAACTTGTTTAATTCATAACTTCTTCATTTTAGCTCCGATTTTTGTGAGCTTCACATCTATGTGTTCGTAGTGAGACGTAGATTCGTTTTCCAAACTTTTCATCTTGATTTTATGTTGTTGGTGTACTGTTCTAATCTATAGCTTTGTTTGCTTTGCATGATTGCTCCTGGATGCTTGTATGTTACTGTGTTATCGAGTATAGACAGTGAGCAATTCGTGGGAGATCAAGGGTACTACTTTGACGAGCAGGATTAGTAGGAGTACTTTGCTCAAGGCAAGTATAGCATGGGATCATCCTTGTTTCCTATTCACTTTAATACATTAAATTCATGTTGCATGTGTCACCTTGATAGGGATTCCCTAGAATTGAACTTTTACCTTGTCACCTACGGGTTATGCATTGGGTAGCTTTGCTAGTGCTCAATTAAACCATGATCTTGTAACTTAACTAATGGTATATGCAATAGACATTAAAATATGAATTTTTAGCAACTTGGAAACAGGGGTTGGAGTGTTTAGCTACTTTCTAAATGCTTCAGATTGCTCTCCCTAAGGACTTATCTATAAGTGATCATCCGAGACTTACAATACAGCTATGATGACTACATGACTCTGGCTTTAGCTCAGTATGAGGACCTTTTCTAGTTTGTTAGTGGTTACCTTTATTGACGTAAGAATGGCTTGACGAATCGGGTATATGACAACCTCTACTCTTATGTGTATAGCCGTGAGGGAATTGTGCCATTTGACAGGGGGGTTCCTATATCTGTTTGCCGAGTAAATCTAATGGCCCTAACTTGTTTGATGAACCTTTGAAAGGCTTCATAGTGATCCATGTCTGCTCACCTTGGAAGTGTTTTGGGAGTTGCAAACTCGGGTATATGGGTATCACTACTCACAGTGAAAGTGTACAACCTCTGCAGAGTGTAAAACTGGTATATCAGCCGTGCTCACGGTCACGAGCGGCCTTAAAACATTTATAGAATAGATGAACACTAAGAATTATCTGTTTATGCTATTCATTATTCATGTTTATATTGATCATGTGTTTTACAATGGGAATTGAAACAATTTGTTGCTACTCTTAAGCTAAAATTGTGACAACTAAAAGCTGAATGCTGTTAAACCTGTGTCAAGCCTTTTGAGCCTCATGAACCCCATGTTATACTTGTTGAGTATGATATGTACTTACGCTTGTTTATTTTCATTATTTGGATAAAAATCCCGGATGGGTAACAGATGGCTATGGGTATGATGATTTTTCCGAGGACTTCTAGACTTGTGGTCAACCAGTCAACATCCCTGTGAAATAGAGCTTCCGCGAAAGATCTTTTTGTTATACTTCCGCTACATCTATGTGAAGACTCTGTCTTAATATTCGTGATGTAATAAACACTTGTGATGATACTACTTATAATTTATCGGCTTATGTGTGTGACTGATCTCTGGACGCTCATAAGATTTTGCATCATATTTTATCCTTAAAATTGGGTGTGACACTCTCTTGCTAAGATTCGAACCTAGGACCCCTTGTCTCGCGCGTAGCTTCCTTACCAACTCAACTGCACACCACATCTGACAAAGTCCTAGGCGCTCTTCTTTTGAATTCACTCATGGGGACCTTTAGTTCCAGATGGGAGACCTTTAGTCTGGGTCGGTGACACCAACCAGGACTAAAAGATCACCCTACCAATCCGGACTAAAGGTTGGAGGACCTTTAGTCCGGGTAACACAAACCGGGACTAAAGGATAGCTTTTAGTCCCGGTTGGTGTTACCAACAAGGATAAAAGGGCCTTCGGTGCCCATGAAATTTAGACCCGAGACTAATGCTCTCATTAGTCCTGGACCCAACACAACCGAGACTAAAGGTGCGAACCGAAGATCGTTTCTCTACTAGTGTAGCTAGCCAATTTAGATTTTTAGACCTCACTAGTAACTAGCTATATGTATCAAATAGGCCCTAACACGTGTGTATGCAGAGAGGGTTAGCTAACAAGGACTTTATTTCTCATAACAGTAATCTATCATCTTACAACTATGTAGGGCAAAGATAAATCACATAGCTTGAGAGGATCGAAAAATTACTAGGTAATAAAAAAGAAAATACACCATCAGATTTTATGATCATCTAATTTAACATATTAAATTGAAGAGTCCATACCTCACATGATTAATAGGTAATATATTAGAAATATAATTTAAAGGAAAGTTTCAATTTATCATCCATAAGATTAAAAATAAAATACTTAAAAAAAGTTTAGGTAAAACAAAAAATACTAAAAAATTAACTAAAATCATGAAAAATTAATAGTTTAATAGCGTAAACAATTCAAAAGAAAAATATCAAATAAATAGTCCATATAAATTAATAAGTAAATACCTGATTAAAAATGGAAAATGTAAAAGGCTGCACTTTAGTTTTCATATCTTGGAAAGAAATATAAGGAATCTTAAAAGAAAAGGTTTATCTCTCTCACCTTCAAGGGCGAAAAACTGCAGCACTGATCTCCTTTATATCCATTTTCTTAAAATATATAAGGAAAAATGAATGAAATCCAACAAATAGAACAAGTATAGAAAGAGATAATGTTGTAACTAAACAGAATATCTTGAAGAGGAATTGCATACATGCACAAGAGCTATTGAAGCCAAAAAAACCAATGCTTTTGGAAATGACCATAACAAACCATCGAACAAATTCTAATCCCCATGCCGCTCATGCCCCGCTCTATGCCTGATAATCTAATCCCATATCCTTCGTCATATATAGCCCTAAACTTGCCGAGTCACTCTTATGTCCCTTGCTAGAAAGTTCTGCATCACATATTTATGAATATGAATGGGAACCAAATAGAACATGTTGATTCTAACGGTAGTGGCTCAAATCTAGTGGCTTTCATGGCGAGGAACAAATTCCTGAGATCAAGATTATGACAAATTCCTGGCATAACCATGATCGAATAAATGTTAGAGTGATGATAGGGTATTGGCTCACAGGCTTATGAAAGCAAATTGTTATTCGGAGCATAAAGATTACACTAATGCAGTAGAGAAGGCCTTGAGTGTGTCACAATATAGGTGCAATCGATTAAAACAATTAAAAACATATATGCCTTGAACTTACACGAAAGATCGTATGGCGTGCTACATACTACTTCCTTCATGTAATATAAGGGTACGAAACCATTTAAATTTGTCCCAAATTATAAGAGATTCTAAACAAAGCAAACCAACAACTCAGTTTAAAAGGCATCATTCACATGCATACTACCATTAATGATAATCACAATCGCTCTATGTTTAAGTGAGTACATACATCACTTGATTTACCCTATAATATATTTTATAATTTCTAATTGAGATATCATGTATTTTCTAGGATGGCGGGAGTAACATAAACACGCACACCACACTCATAGATCAGCGAATATGTCCTATATATTGATCAGATGGCATGCCTAGAAATATTGCCACTGAAAGCATTTGGCGAAGACAACAAAACAAGCTGTGTTTTTTAGATATTGGTATTCTTTTGCACTCAGTATGTTGTGATGAGGAAGCAAATCAAAGCGAACGTCACTTTAACAATGTAGCTTCTTTTTGCATGCACTTCTGAGATGATGAGGAAACAAAGCGAACGTCGTTTTAACAGTGATGTGGAACAATGCATTTTCTCCATTATCAAAGCTTGAGAAAAAAGCGAGATTTTGATTTCCTGATGAGTGATGACACGACATCATGCAGTGACACATACATACACCGGTGTCCTTATCTTTTTTTCCGATGAGATTGGATCACACGCCGAGGTATATGGACTATATGATCAACCACACACCTAAATACGTGCATGCACCTTCCTTGTACTTTCTTTTGACACTTTGGACAAAAGCATGTCATAGGACTGGATTGATCGATCAGGCGACATGCTATCCACCCATGCTTGTATGATGGTGTAATTTAGCTTAGTAGTCATCTTAGTTGCATCGTGCATGTTCGGCATCTGTCTTCTGACTGGACGGTGGTCATGACTCGTGAAAGGGTAGCCAATATGGGTGGGGAAAGTTGCTTGTGCTGTGGACCAGCTTAATAATTAGTAGAATCTTCAGCAACCATATAGCCAATGGAGCTATATTAGTTCTCTCTCTCAGCATATATAGACCCAAAGTAAATAAACAAGAGGAAGTAATCGTCCATCTCTCTCTCTCTCTCTCTCTCTCTCTCTCTCTCTCTCTCTCTCTCTCTCGAAATGGAAATACACAATACATCTGTCCTCGCCATATATATGTAAATGTAATCACTCTTCATAAATGGCTAACAAATTAAACACAGTGGAGGAGTGCACTGGTTCCCCTCTAAAAAAGGTTGCAAAACAAATAAAGAGATGCATCAAGCATGTAGATAAAAGTTGCAAACGTATGGATGGTTATTGACTTCTGGCAACATATATAGGTACAACGAGCTTTTTAGTCGATTTCGATTGGCAGATCTTAAATTTTGTCCTAATGGAATCATGGTCTTTGCTTAACCATCGGTCCAAGCAAGATGCTTTGCCTTTTGCATGTATATAGGTATATATAAATAAGATGCTAATCATGCCTGCTTATGTGTATCAATATGTCGTTGCTATTAATTAGTCATGCCTTTCTCTAAACGTTTTTATTTGTATTGAGCGAATGCCTCAACTTCGTTCTGTGTTTAGCAATATTTCGCAATGGTGATAAGGACGACCTGCTTTTCGCTTGCCTCTAGTTTCGCTTTTCAAACTGGTAGGGAATGGTAAATCCCTCGGAGAAATGATGTCAAGGGACAAGGATGCTCATCTGCAGGTTGCAGTGCAGAAAACATTCGCCTTTTGAGATCAAAATGTTAATTCTTCATCTCAAAGAATGGATCTGAGTGTGTAGGTGGTTCGGTTAGTGTGTTGACTGTTTACATATATATCCTAGGTCCTCAATATGTTTTACACATTTAAGCTTATTTATTTATATGTAAAACCTCAAATCATCGGGTCCTAGATCATAACATTGTCCCCTAATCATGTCGTAGAAAATACTGAGAGTCCATACAGAAGGTGGGGGTCTGGGCCTCTAGGGAAAAGAGTTTCTAGACAACCATACCTTTGCAGGCTTGCACAATGGAAAATTAAAGATGCACTGCTTCAGTCTCTCCTAGCCACACATACTGAAGCTTTCATTAGTGTCATGATCTCATTCTCAAGATATGATACCTGATTGCTCGATCAGTGCTTGGCTTCAAAATCTGTTTGCTTCGCTGGTTTAGACATAACATAATCATTGAATTAACTAGACTACATCAGATAGGAGACATGCTGACTCACAAGAAACTATACAAATAAAAGTTCTGTGTCTACCCAGAGTTTCATTACTAACTCTAAGATAATGAGAATATATAGGTGCATGCATGGTCCATATGCTTAAAGCAAGATATTTGATACTCTAGGTGGAGCAATTAAGTTATTATATATAAACCGTACTAATAAAGCAAAGATTCCGTAGAAATGAAATCAAATGCATTCTTTTTCATTGGGCGCCAATTAATCGACACCTTTTGCTTTCCTATGAAGATAACAACAGAAGGAAGGGTGGCTAAAACAAATGAGCTAGTGAACGGGACAGTTGACCAATTTATCAACGTGTAACTTGTTTTAGCTAATTTGGAGGCCATGATTGCTCGTATCTATTGATCTATCGATGGTGCCACTAATCCTATGAAGTTTCATTGTCCTTTGTCGGGAGCTCTTTGTGCCTCTTTGGAAATATAAATTTAACAAGCTAGACCAAAACTCTAGCCACTAATATACATCATCTTTATAAAATGTCACATGAAATGTATATTGGTAGCCCTGTCATCAAAAGTAGCAATCATTACTCGTCACTGCTCTTGGACACCTGATCGATCGAGATACAACCAGAACCATTCATGCCTCTACATGATACAAAGATATATACAGTCTACTACACTATTTCATTATTGTAACCAAGTCTTCAAAAAAGATTATTCTTGAATGATCAAAAGTGTTGAGTTCATTTGACCATCCATCCTGATGCCAAGCCCATTGTTTCAACTTTTCTAAATGTGAATAATGAACATGAAAGATAATTGGCTTGATATGATATTTCAAAACATTTAGTGAGAGCATTTTAAATTATTTTCTGTTGACTCAATCAAACAACGCAACTAAACTACTCCCTCCTTTCCCTTTTAGTAGAAGGCAGAGTAGTAAAAGCAACAGTACCAAGACTTTTGCATTCGGGCATGTAGGTGCGTGCAATGGATGCCCCTGCTGTAAAACGCGCAATGGATGCCCGTGCTGCAAAACAGAAGCGCTGCAACGAGAAACACTAATACACAAAAGTTTTTTTTGTTAATATCTAGATTTTTTTCACTGCAAGACATATGGGCCCAAGGCTATGACCCACCAGTCGAGATACATCTACACTGGCAGTGGACTTAAGAACACCGCCAGAGGATTTACACGGTCAGTTTTCCTAAGCCCACCGCCATAGTAAATTGTATCTACACTAGCGGCTGCCTTCAGTTATCGGAGTTTTCTTAAGTTCGCCGCTAGTATAGAAATGTTTACACGGCTGGTTTTCTTAACCTGATCCGACTACTCAATAGAAGCAAAGGATCAGATATCTCTGCCTGATGAGAATAAACGATAATGAGCACATTTCGAGGATTGGACTAGATCACGACACTCTTCAAGCCAAGACAGACGAGGACATTTATGGACATGAAATGCAAAAAAAAAAAACTCGACCATGAAGTGGCTACCTACACAGGAAATGCAATGCTTGAATTTCAAGATAGACAATGTGTAATGGTCCCCTATAGCTTTATGTATGTCTAGCTTTACCTATTCTTTATTAATGAGTTTTAGTAACAGACTTCTGGCCTTAACACATGCTTTAATTATATTCATACAGTGACCACTGAATTTGTATAATGATTTGGGCCAAGGATGAAAACATGTCGGTCCTTGACCCTACTGATTACCCGGTGGAGAAGTACACAAAATTCATGAACCTTATACAAAGGTAAGATGAGATATTCATGCATACAAAAAATATATATATATTTGTGATGATAGTTTGGAATTGAATTCGGGGTATTGTTCAAACTCAGTAGTGCGTACACGTGGCACAAGTTCATGGGTGGAAAATACAATGTAAAACGAAAAAAGAAGTCCGTGGAGATAAAGACCCATTGGCTGGATATTTTAAAATAAATGTCGTATGTGAGTAGTATATTAAAGAGGTCCTCTCCTTTGTATATGTAGCATGCAACTAACCCGGATCCATCCTCTATGGCTACTACGCATGCGAGTATCTCAGAGATAATGAGAGATACACCACAAACCCTAGCAATGTAAGTAATAGTGCTATATCAAGTTTTTCACACTACTACAGAAATTAACTGTAGAGACGGCTCTAGGGCCTCTGTAGGGGCGGCTGTGCCAGCCGCTCTTCCTAGGGTGTTCCTACAGAGGGTGCCTCTGTAGGGGCGGTTTCCTGACCGCCCCTGCATTGCCCTCTGTAGGGGCGGCTGGTGTTTTCAGCCGCCCCTACAGTGCCCTCTGTAGGGGCGGCTGGTGTTTTCAGCCGCCCCTATAGCGGACTTCTGTAAGGGCGGCTGTATCACCAGCCGCCCCTGCTGTGTGTATTTGTAAGGGCAGTTCAATCAAGAACCGCCCCTACAGTGGATTTTCCAGCAAAAAAAATAAATAATTCAAATTCAAATCTGACCACATATATATATTTAATTCAAATTCATATACATGAAGTAGTATCAAAAGCCATTACATGTCCCTCCAACATACTGCAAGTAAACCTACTTGCTACTTGAACTAAGAAGATAAGAAGCAACAGGCATGTAACTAATAATCTTCTAGAAGGGAAGGAAACTAACTTCAAGACAATGCTTCCTATGAATAGTCTGCACATACTTCTCAGTTCACAGATGACAAGTCATTACACCTACATAAAGAAAATACATACAAGTGGTTAGATTATGATCTCTATTGATTGAAAATGTATCATTATTTCATTCACTCAACTTGTAAAATTACAAGTTCAGTTCAGCTGACAAAGATAAATAGCAACAGAAGCACTTGGCACTTGAACTGTAAACTCATGAAGATGGAGACCTCTATTTTAGACAGGGTGATGGTAACTAATAAATAATATAGAAGTATGCAAGAAACTGTCCTTGGCCTATCTAGCACTACAGTAATAAATGCTGGTTATATGCTTATATGATCCCTGCTTACAAGGGGAAGCTTGGAAGAACATAAGCAATAAAATGACAACAGAGTTTTGACAGTTAACTTGGGATGCTTCCAGTGAGTTCTATATAAGTTCAGTGAAATTAATGATACAGTTATCTGACTTAGCAGTATATATCCTACTCCTATGCATTACTAAAATGACAAATAGTAAGAAGGTTAGGAAGACACGAGGTTCTGCAGATGATTTTCGTACCACTGTGATGCAACGTTAACGATGAGAAGAAGCTTCCCCTTGTAGGTGCTGAGGTCAACATCTTTGCCGCTCGCATCCTGCACACTAGCAGCAAGCAAAAAGCCATCATTAGACTCCCTTTGCAAATTCGCCATTTTAGTGCAAGTATTCCATGATGTCAATGTAACTGAAGGTACTGAGACTTTATATCAGTTAAATTTTGGCATAAGTCATACACATCATCCCAACTAGGACAGAAAATTATCTGATTCCTATGAGGGTTAATTAAACTGATTCATACCTAACTGCTTTGAATTCTAACGAAACATGTCCCAATGCTCCTGCTTGAAACCAAACATGTATAAACATCAGGAAAGAAAGAAAATACTTCACATATATATATTCCATCATGTATATCTTTGCTTAGATGTCCCGATATTCCAACAATTCAAAGATGAAAGGGATTCCAGTGTCCAGACTCTCTAAACTCAACATTTCAACAGAGAAAATTTTTGGTTCAGTTTACCTGATTCCAATGCTGCTCACCGGTCCCATGGAAACAAGTTGTTCCATTGCATGCCATGTTGTTTCCAATGAAATAGTGGAATCAATGTCTAGCACGCCATTATCACCAAGAGCACTAGAAGTTGTGCCAACTCCTACAGAAATACACATTTCTGTGAGGTACCCATTGAATCTTTCTAAATATTGTGCAAAGGGCAAGGAACTTACCTGTATGCCTAGTAGCTACTGGGAAGTGAATAAGATAGAGATCGAGATAATCTAGTTGTAGCTTCTTCAAGCTATCCTTGCAGGCGTCAAGCACATGGCCATGATCTGAGTTCCACAGCTACAATGAGAACAGATTCCAGACTTTCAATCACATGAAGATTATGGAATAGAGTGGGGCAAAAAAAAACTGCAGTAGAATACAGAAGGTAGCATTCTGTAATTCAGATTACCTTGGTTGTGATGAACAGATCCTCCTTCTTGACAAGTCCATTCTAAAATGCCTCTGCGAGTGCATCACCGACTTCAGCTTTGGTAGTTAGCTGCAGAGCAAGTTACCAAACACACAAACAGTAAAGCACCAAGTAGAGAAGGAAAACTCCTGTGCCGACACTAGTAGTTGGGACCATATTAGCATACTCCATGATTGATAAAGAAATCGTCATGGACAGCACAGTGTGGTGTCTAAGCATGCCTGTATCATTCGTACTATGAATCAAGTGTTTATCAAGACAAACGGAACAACGATTGTCTAATTGACACAGACACTCATGTGGCACTGAAAAAAACATTCAATAAATTGATTGTTACAGTACAACAGACTAGGATCGCAAAGAAATCTCACATTCTCACTAATCCAAAGCAGAGCGCACTGTCCAAGTCCAAGCATGCCTGCGCCATTGGCATTGATAGTACCAGATATCTAAGAAATCTATTAGCAAACATCAGGACACTACAGCTTCAATTCATATTTGGATATTCCATGACCGCCAAAGAAATTTCAATCATGTAGTACATTATAGCTTCGATTCATATTAGGAAACTCATCTCTAGGCCAGTTGTAGGGAAAATAGCAATTATATTAACAACTGAACTGTAATATAACATGGATTACTTCATGTTTGTTCTATATATTAGATTATATCCAATTATAGTATGGTGTACAAGTAAACATTGTCATTAGTACATAATAATCTGACTTCATGGTATAGAGCTACAAATTATTAGTTCTGACCAAGCAGATATTTGTGGGATCACCTCTTCCCCGAGCAGCTAGAAGCACCTATCTGTCGTCCCAAAATTGGTGACATGAAAAATTCAACTCTTGAGAACTCACATCCATCAGGCAAATCTAGTGGTAGATGGGGGCAAGCTAACAGACGGACACACTTGCCACTGTGAGAAGAGATTTCCAGTTAAAAAGTGTGAGATCTGAAATATGCAAAACATTTGTCAGAACAAATGAAAATCTGGACTTCAATATGAACGCTGAATTAAGCCCCTACAGAAATAATCGAGACACTTCTACCTCTTTGAGAAGGAACACATCTCATCTCTCGTGGCGCTCGTCCAGAAGGCACACACGCAAACACTTGAACTCACCTGGCAAAGGTCGAGATCCAGCTTGTAATCCTGCTCCTCACCGCTAGATCTATCCTCTACCGCTAATGCAGCTGAGAGAAGCTCCATAGAGATGAACGTCACCCCTTTAACTCCACGGCACCTGCTAAATCGGAATTGAGGTGAAGAGGGATGGATGGATGGACTCATGGATTGGGGGCACACAACGTGCAAGATGGGTGATGCGTACCTGGCCGTGGTCGATGAGTTCGAGACTGACGCGGTGTAAACCTTATCGCGGACAGGTAAGCAGTTGTTGCCTCCACCACGGCAGATCCGGAGGAGGAGGTGCTGCCTGATCTAGAGGAAGGCGGTTCTCCGCTTCTCATCGCGAGTGGGAAGCCTGGCTTCCGTGACTGGGGACGCCTCCAAGGACGAGGGAGGGGCCCGTCAGTCCTTGCTAGATCTGGAAGAGGGAGGCAGCGCCGGCTAGATCTGGGTGGAGGAAGGCGGTGCCGGTTAGCTCTTGGTGGAGGGAGGAGGCGGAAGAGGAGACGATAGAGAGGGGTGGCAGCGGCGGAGGAAGGACAGCAGCACTGGACGAGCACGAGTTGAGAGGTGTCGGCGGCGGAGGGGGCGCGCTCCCAGTCGATGAGAGAAGACGGAGGGGACGGGGTGGGGAGACGACGGTGAGATCCTAAAGTTTCGACGCCGGTGAGGAGCGGATGACCGGCGGCGACGGCGATGGCTAACCCTAGCACAGGAGAGGAGAGGGAAGGAGAGGAAGGAGCGTGGGCGAGTCGAGGGGGGGCCGACGGACGTGAGTCCTGCGATTAAGCGGATTTCATCTTTTTTGGGGTCCACAATGACGATCAACATAATATACCTCGAGAGATCCTTTGTAGGCGGCCGAGGTTATAAGCCCTACAATTGAATCAGAAGAGCTTTGGGGCGGCCGAGGTTATAAGTCATAGCCTTACAGCTTGAATTGAATTTTTTTTCAAAATTATAAATTAAAATGAATTATTCACATGTAAATAATAAATAATACAGTACAAAATTTTATAATTATTTTTTTATAGATATATTTACATATACAATAACTAAAACAACTACAACATTTTAAAATTGCAAAATTGAACATTTAAAAATGGGAAAAATTATATTTTAAAAAATTAAAATCAAAACTACTAAAATAATTTTGAGACACCAAATGATCTCAAATGAAAATTTGGTAAACATCAAAGTTGTAGAGGTCATGAAGATCTACAACTCTTATTTTGGTCATCTTGTAATTTGACAAAATTTGAACCTTTCAAATTTGAAATTTTAAAAAATAACAAGTTCGAACTAAAATTTGAGACCCAAAATGATTTCAACATAAAAAGTGATGATTACCAAAGTTGTTCAACTCATTAATATCTACAACTTTTATTTTAGTCATCTTGTTATTTGACAAAATTTGAACCTTTCAAATTTGAAATTTTGAAAAACGACAAGTTCGAACCAAAATTTGAGACCCAAATTGATTTCAACATAAAAAGTGATGAATACCAAAGTTGTTCAACTCATGAATATCTACAACTTTTATTTTGGTCATTTCTTCATTTAACAAATTCTTAGCACACATTGTTCATTAATCTTACACATGTCTCATATAGTTTATAAATCCTTATGAGAGATGTGTCACATTTATGAACAATGTCATCACCACTTTGTCATATGAAGAAATGACCAATACAAAAGTTGTAGATCTTGATGAGTTATTCAACTTTGGTATTTATCACTTTTTCAGCTGAAATCATTTGGGGTACCAAAATCTTGTCTGAAGTTGCATTTTTTTGAAATTCAAAATTTAAATTGCTCAAACTTTTCATGTGTATATATTGACAAAACCAACAAAATAAATTGATAGAGAATGATTTTAGAAAATTTTAGGAAAAAATCATCAAATTTGGAGTTAGTATGAGAAAGAAAAACTAGTTACAAAGTTGACCCACAGATTAAAAAAAGAAATCAGACTGTTCACTATGATCATGTAAGGATCATCTAGAACAGTGTGATTTCTCTTTTTAATCTGTGGGTAAACTTTGTAACTAGTTGTTATCCCTAATACTAACTCCAAATGTGATGGTTTTTTTTCCTAAAAATTTATAAAATCATGCTTCAGCATTTAAGTTTGATCAAACTTAGATGTGACAATGTTTTACACATTTTAAAATTTGAAATTTGAAATTTGACAAGTTCAAACCAAATTTTCAAACCCTAAATGATTTCAGATGTAAAAGTGATGAATACAAAAGTTGTTCAACGCATCAAGATCTACAACTTTTATTTTGGTTATCTTGTCATTTGACTAAATTTGAACCTTTCAAATTTTGAAATTTGAAAAAAGACAAGTTGAAACCATAATTTGGACCCCCAAATCATTTCAACTGAAAAAGTAATGAATACTAAAGTTGAATAACTCATGGAGATCTACAACTTGAATGTAGTCTCACACACACATACATGAATGTAGTCTCACATACATGAATGTAGTCTCACACACACATACATGAATGTAGTCTCACACACACATACATAAATATAGTCTCTCACACACATACATGAATGTAGTCTTACGAACACTGACACACTTACATAAACTAGCTAGCCCACCGTGACAACTTTTCCCTTGACACATTTTCGTTCCCATGGCAATACATCTTTGGGCAGGTTCTTTTCCACAGCCTCGATCTTCTTACAAAAGTCTATGAATAGCGGCATCTCATCGCACTTATTATAAGCTTTAACATCGTCCACGCCATCAACTCCGATGATATGTTGTTTCCCGGAGGCCACCACGTGCTTTGTCTTCTTCTTTGGGGGGAGGTTACTTTGCGGGTCGGGCATATAGAAGACTTACGCGACACGTTCAGCGAGCACCCAAGGGTCATCCTGGTAGCCTACATTCTGGAGGTCGACGACTCTCTGTCCGATCTCATTGAATTGATGTTGCTTGATCCAGTGGCATCGAAACAGGGCCACATTTATATCCCTTCCATAGTCAAATTTCCATATATCTTCAATTATGCCAAAGTACAGGACCTTTCGCCCCACTCCGTCGAGAGCCTTTATTCGGACGCCGCTGTTCTGATTCACAGATTTCCTGTCCTTTGTGTCGGTATAGTATGTGTACCCATTGATGTCATAAGCATTCCAAGACGTCACATGTTTCGATGGCCCGGCCGCCAACCGACTGATGGTAATAGAATCTATGGTTTCTCCAGGCTGTATGTTCTGGTCCTTCAACCATGATGTCAGGCGTTGCTTGCCACAGCCACCACCTTATTGATTGCCAAAGCCACCACCTTGTTGATTGCCATAGTCATGATCCATTTGTTGCTCAAGATCGTTTGTGAATCGAGATAAGTATGCTTGGGTTTCAGCTTCATCAGCTAGATCATCGTCACTGTCATCAACAACCACTGTTTCACCATGATGAATCAACACTATGTAGTCCGGAACAAATCCTCTCCTAATCAGATGTTCTTTGATGGTACTCACATCTCGAAATGCAATAAGGTTCTTGCAATCTTTGCAGGGACAAATAATCATGTCACTATTCTCTTTCAACGTCGCTACATGCTTCTCTACGGCTTTGATGAATTTGTCCACCTAATCACGGAAAAGAGCGTCGTGTCTTAACGAACCATACATCCAAGAGTTCCTGTAGTCCATCTTATAGAAACAAAACAACCAAAGAAAGAATATTACTCGAGAATAATTGTATATACCTGAGACACGCACCATGGTAGTAGAGGATAGTTAATTAATTGACTATTAATGCATAAATATTTTAAAATATAAATTAATTGGTTCAAATAAACAATTTCAAAGAAAACAATTAGCAACATTTAATATTTCATTCACTACCTTTCATGCAAACTCCATTCCAATTTCATGGTAGAGGATAATTAATTAATGGCCTATTTATCCATAACTAATTAAAAACACACATTATAGAAATGAATCAAAATAAATATTAAATTATAATTAGTAGCCATGGTAGAGGATATTTTACACATTAGCAACAATTAAAATCTTACACATTCACCTACATGCAAACCCTAGTCACATAAAGAAAAAATTGAAAAAGAAAAAAACAAAATCCTAGATCTAGATCTAGATATAGGGTTTCATGACACATGCACCAAACTTCATTAATACTACACTAAAATCAACAAAGATGTACTAACAAAGGGTACAATCTTACTTCCCTACCTAATTTACCCTAGTATAGTGAAAATTAGGGTCCAATTCCACTCATAACTAGCTCAAGCTCCATGGAAGAGAGAGAAAACCAAAAATCAAATTACTCACTAACCAACAAATTAAACTTCAAATAAAGAGTTAGAGATGCATTTCCTTACCTTTTAGAGCCTCTCCACCAAAGGATTTGAGATCAAAACCTCCCCCTTAATAGAGCAATTTTTAGGAGGAGCCAAAGGCCTCCCAACCTTTTTTTTCGTAGAACAGTGTGTCCCGAGGTGGAAGAAGGGGTGGCTGCTATTTATTCGTGCGCCATCAGTAGGGGCGGCTGGTGATTCAGCCGCCCCTACAGTCGAATAGCAGGGGCGGCTAGTGGCAGCCGCCCCTATAAATGGGCACTGCAGGGGCGGCTGGTGATTGAGCCACCCCTACAGATCAGCCCCAAATGTAGGGGCGGCTCAGGTTACCAGCCGCCCCTATAGGCTCAGGTTACCAACCGCCCCTACAGTGCCATCTGTAGGGGCGGCTGGGCTGCTGGGGCCCGAGGACGCCCACTGTAGGGGCGGCTCAATCACCAGCCGCCCCTACAGTAAAAATGCCCCCGTACCTATTGTTAGAATCTGGCGTAGTGTCATTTCTATTGAAAATCCATTGATCACTTATAAATATATGATGGAGTACAATTTTTCTTTGCAGTTTTGTCGTTGCAACTCGACTGCCAATACTCTCACTGATATGGACATCAGAAACATATGCATTGACATGTGCTGGTTCATCATGTGTGAAATTATTCATTATGAAGGGACATATTTTGATGATCCTCTAAGTTAGCACAGCCAGAATAGAGACCTCATGATTTTCCTAGGCTCGATTTAAGTAAAAATGAATATTAGTGAATTTCAAGACTTGATGTAACATATATGTTCAAACATTTCTATGTATCCGTTTGATCTATAATTGATCATGACTATAGTACAATAACGAATATGTATTTGTGTTTGTGGATACATGAAAATATAATTACATGTGATGACATTAGTTATTCGGTATAATTGGTTGTGATGACTATTTCGAGATCTAAGAGCTAACATGTTGAATATAAAGAACAACTCTAAATGAGTTATAAAGAGATCTAAGAGTAACTCAACAGCCTCTTTATATCTTTCCTAATTAATAGGGAATAGAGATTTTAGTGAAAAAAATCCTCTAACTGCTTCTTTAATTAGATATGTAAATATTGCTTTCCCCTATTTCGGATTTCTTGCTAGCCAAAGTTCGAGAGTGTTGCTAATCTCTAAAGTACGCACAAGTTATAGAAAAACTGTTGGAGAGTAGAATGATATAAAGAGTGGCTTTTACTCAAATAGCTCTCAAGATGATGATTTAGAGAGTAAGTCTAAGAAACACTCTTGGAGACACGTAGCACCTAGACATACCAACCACAGACCACACATGCTGCAAAGCACCGTATTCATACACATGAATGAATGACAAAACACGTAAAAAGTTGGTAGTTACAAACGTGAAGGATCCATCATAGTCACATGCATGCATGGACCAGATCGCGGCGACGATCACCGGGCAACGCTTTCTGACGCAGCCCGATCGATCGAATCATGTGTTGGGTGCAGGTAGCTATTGCGACATGCATATCTATCCAAACAAATGGAAACATTGTTTGTAACGTACAAGCAAGTACGTACTACCAAGGCACTCCAATCGTGTTAGCGTACGTACAGCAAAAATAAAGGTTTAGCGTAAGATCTTGTTTAACGTATTATACAGAAAAAAAATGGTTTAATGTACTATCTCAAAACTACTTTATTGGAATGATTGATTGCACGCTTCCTGTAGACTAAGAGTAATGGAGTAACTAAACTGAGGTGGCACACACTTCTGTCTCCATGCACGTAACAGGGTGTACAGTGCTACAATGTAGCGTGCTGCATGGACGTCCAAACAAAAGCCAACATAGCTGCATGAATGCAGCAGGGTCACACCAGCCCGGCAGCGGCAGGTTTCCTGCCGAGGCATAGCAAACGAGGAAGCTAGCAGGTTTCCTGCAACTTGCGCACATTCAATTGCTTTTGCATAGTTATTGGAGATAGGCAAGGGAAGCTAGCAGCCAGACATTTTTATTTTTGCCGTTTTTCCAGTAATATAAAATGCTACCTGAATTTCATGCCTCTGCATATTATTAATTCAATTCCCATGCATTTCTCTGTTTTCCCTTTTGAAGGCTGCATGAAAATTTGAAAAAGAGCTATAAGCAGAGACTAGAGTTTCGAGCTAACATGCAACCAAATAAGAGCTAGAGTTTGAGTTGACACAATCGAATAGAGATTACATATAGAGTGTCTAAATATGTATTGTGTTGCGAAATGGTAGGCTAAAAAAAAAATTATCTTCTCGTGTTATAGTGACAGTTGCTCACACATGTATATATTCCGGTTGTTGTTTTGCTAGTAGATAAGCTTGATCTCGTTTCCGTACGGGTATAAACTGCTTATATCTGCAAAGATAAGATAGATACATTGCAGCCAGCAACATTACACTTCTCATGGAAACGTTCTTTGTAACGTATTGGGTGAAGCTTGATCTCGTTTCCGTATTGGGTGAAGCTTACGGCGCCAAGTGATCCGACACGTATATATCTATCCAAACCCATGGAAACGTTCTTTGTAACGTACAAGCAAGTCGCATGCAGTTTGTTGTCCCCAACATGGTAGTGTACGACCATGTACTCTTTTCTTTGGTTTGCTTTGCTTTGCTCCGTGTTTAAGGCATCAAGATTTCACGTACGCACGTTATTACAGATGTTACTAGCCGCCTCTCTTCATAAGATTGTACATAACTTGAGTTACTGGAATTGGATAGGATTGGAGGAGACAACTTTTTGGTGGCGCAGAGGTTGATATGCTGTTATTGGCTTCTCTGAAACATACAGCACGATGTAAGATTTCACGCACCTCGTACGTGACAGTTGTTGCTGTTATTAGCCAGTAGACACGCACGTCTATCACGTACCCCATGTCACTGTAAATAACTTGAGTACTACTTACTACTATCTGGGGCACGTACGCATGACATGCCTATGTACATATATACGGATATACTCGCGGTATATGTATACAGTAAGTACAGGTAGGAGGCCAGGAAACAGAGTAACGGACGTGAGGTGGCACGTATACGTACACGCAGTACGTACGTAGGTAGGTACAGCTTGTCGGCATGCACACAAAGGGCTAGATAGGCTGGACACGTCGTCGCATGCACGCACAAGCAGATCCAAAGAAGGAGCTCTATATGTCGCGGCCGGGTGCAGGGTCGCCGGCAGGTTTCCTGGCGGGGCATCGTGGACGAGGACAGATGGAAACGCGGGGGCCGGGGGGGGGGGGGGGGGGGCGGGGCGGGGCGAGCGTGCTTTATTCGCCTCGTTGCCCGGGACTTGACCTGACGATGGAAACAAGGAGTGTTGGTACGTACTACTACTACGTATAGCAGCTACGAGCTAACCTACGATCGATGATGACTGCATGCATGGCCATCCTGCATTCCTGCCTCCGAGTCTGCAACTTAGGCATGCCTATCCATCGCTAGCTTGCTTGCATTGCACTGGTAGCCAGCACACGTACGCGTTCCCAACAGTGCAACGGGCCTCATCTCATCTGCCGATCGGAGACGCGAGTTCCTAGTATGCATGGCAGTGCAAGCTGATGGAAACCTACACAAGCTACGCTGCGCCAACGTACGGTTACTATGAGAGCTTCAGTTGGATCAGCGGTCAACAGCACTGCTGAAAGAGCGGCGATGATGACGCTCGCCTAGTTTGCAACTGCATCACATAATTCAGAACCCTACGTCGATCGTCAGCAGTCAACTACTGGATCCACAGTCACTGTGTGTGGTTTGTTTCTGTGTAGTAGGCAGTGACATGCATGCACGTACCTTTAGCTTTGATTTTGATCGCCAGGTGTCATGCAACTGCCGAGGACCCGGAAATTATTCATTCGTGTTTTAAAGGAGCTGTGTACTACACAGCTACAGCAAGCCAACAGATCTAGGCGCCCTTTAGAACCCAGCAATTTCAGGGAAATTTTATAGCAATCAGTTTATTTTTATAGGAAAAACATACAGTAAGAAACAAGAAAAATACCTTCAAACCAAAAAGAGCCTTAGATGGAGGCAAAGAACACTGGACACTGCAGTTTAGGACGTTTGCAGTTTTTTCTTTCTTTCTTCAGTTCTACAAGCAATTTTATTTTGCTCAAGCTTAGCTGATAGAAAAAACGTTTGAGAAAACAATTTCTTCTTTTTTTCCTTTTTTTCTCTTTGTTGCCCACCACAGCTAAGGCTCTTGGCTTGAGACTTAAAGAAAAAGGTCCACCCGACCTCCTCCCCACCCCCACCACCCCCTTCCTCATGGCTCATCCACCACATGCGCCACCGACATCCCCGATGCATTCCGCCACACCACGGGATCCACCAAGGACTAGGGTTGCACCATGGGATCTACTCATCTCCCCTCGCCCCGACCGCCTCTCCGCCGACCACCAATATCGTCTATCCACCATCTGCATGAGCAGCCATGGATGACACCGATGTGCATGGGGAGCAGGGGCATTTTCGGGTGGATCCGCAAGCATTGAGGTTGGAGCCAGTGTCAAGATTCAGTTCCACCTCCTCCATGCGGCTCTAGTCACCGCAGTTTAAGGAGCTCCGTGCTCGGAGCTGCCCCCCCCCCAAAAAAAACACTAGGTGATATACATACTATAGGAAACAATAGGCATACGAGATGGGCCGGGGCTGGCAAGTCCCAATTCCATTCTTGCGGTCGTTTGCTGGTTCTCAATCCAGCGAACAATCCGATCGAACGATCATGAAGACTCTCCACCACACGCTTACGCCACACGTTACTCGTTGCCTCTTTCTCTTACATGCCTACGCTACCTCTTTCTCCTTTTTTTTTTCTCCTTTTTTTCATTACCTTTTTATTTAGTGCATGCTGGTCCGATTTGTTCTGTGGCATGGCTACACCTACAAGAACGTTTTTTTTCCTTTCCTTTTCTTTTTTTTCTTTCTATATTTTTTTGTATTTTTTGTTACATATTTATGTTATACTACATGGTTAATTTTTCGTACATAGTTTCGTTTTTTTGCTAATTTATACATCTAATAAATTCCTGAATATAACTTATACATCCAACTTTATATCAAAGTTATTCATCAAGTTATATATCTAAGTGATACAAACAAGTTATTATAACGTAAGCTATCAATGTTGACTTGTACATATAAGTTTGTTCATCTATAATATCTTATATAAGTTATACAAACAAGTTATTATAATATAACTTATCATATTGACTTGTACATATAAGTTTGCTCATCTAACTTATAAATCTAACTTTTTACATGTATATCAATCTTACTTTGTCATGTAGTAAGTTATCTTATAAGTTATTCATATAACTTTGTCACGCAATAAGTTATACGTTTAAGTTACGTGGACGTCAAAACAGAGACCGAGCGTGTGCGTGAACAATTTTTTCTCTAAAAAGGAAAGTTGCGGGAGCTGATCGTTCGCGATTCAGTGGTGCTGCTGGCAAGTGGCCGGGGCCCGGGAAGAAGCAGCATAGAGGCAGCTATCCGGTGGTGCCACAGGTGGTGCACATGCCGCCCCACTACGCTGCCACAGTTTCGTGTGGCCTTCCTTCCCCAACCCTGGTACGTGTAGCAATAGCAAACGTGTACACCTCTCTAGCTAGCTGCCCGTCCTCAGCCGCCGTTGCACTGCAGCCATCCCGGACGGAACAACGACCGGTGTCACACATGGATGGACCTGGGTCCAAAAGCGGCTCCGTTCCGTTCCATCCTCTCCGCGGGTGGGCCCGCCGCTCCACTCCACTCGCCGCGCCCGCCCCGGGCTCCCGCCACTCGCCGTGACGTGGACCTCACCACCACCCGCCTGCCCGAGCCTCCATATATACCCCGCCCCGCCTCGCCGTCCCCTTCCTCCTCATCACTCTGCTCTCTTCTCTGCTACCTAGCTGCCCCGGCCGCCTCCTCACACTCCATCCATCGTCAGCCCGGCCAGCAGCAGCGCATGCCAGCCAGTCCCCATCCTGTGTTCTAGCTAGCTGCTGTTCGATACGAGCTGCTACGCAATGCCTCCTAACGCCCACCAGGACGTGCACGGAAGCAGCGGCGGCCTCGCCATGACACCCCCTCCGGCGACGGCGGCGTCCAAGATGGACTGCTTCTTGACCACCGTCGGCACGCCGCTCAACCTCCAGGTACGCACACAGGTGCCTGCGCTGCGACACGTCCAGAGACGCGCGGTGTCGTGTCGCGCCGCGTCGTGTGCCAAGGAATTCAATTGAACCGAATTCTTTACATCCATGTCGCCGTCGTTTCTCTGCAGTTCATCGACGTGTCGTACCGCGTCAAGCAGACGGAGCGGTCGGCGTCGTCATCCTCCAAGGCACCACCACCGGGCGGCCGGATATCGGAGCACTCGGGCTCCGGCGCCCCCGCGGCGAATCAGGAGCGGACGATCCTCAAGGGGATCACGGGCGAGGCGCGCCCCGGGGAGGTGCTAGCGGTGCTAGGCCCATCAGGGAGCGGCAAGTCGACGCTGCTCTCCATCCTCGGCGGCCGCCTGACCGACCGCTACTCCGGGACCGTCCTCGCCGGCGGCCGCGCTCCCTCCCGCTTCGTGCAACGCCGCACAGGGTTCGTGGCGCAGGACGACGTGCTGCACCCGCACCTCACCGTCCGCGAGACGCTCACCTTCTGCGCGATGCTGCGGCTACCCCGGTCCGCCCCCGCCGCCACGAAGGCCGCCGCCGCCGAGGCCGTGATCGCGGAGCTCGGGCTGGGCGCGTGCGCCGACACCATCGTGGGCAACGCCTTCGTGCGCGGGGTGTCCGGCGGGGAGCGCAAGCGCGTCAGCATCGGGCACGAGCTGCTGGTGAACCCGAGCCTGCTGGTGCTCGACGAGCCCACGTCGGGACTCGACTCCACCGCCGCGGCGAGGCTGGTGGCGACGCTGTCGGCGCTGGCGAGGAAGGGGAGCCGGACGGTGGTGCTGTCCGTGCACCAGCCGTCGTCGCGGGTGTACCGCATGTTCGACTCCGTGCTGCTCCTCGCCGAGGGCAGCTGCCTCTACTTCGGCGCCGGACGTGACTCCATGGACTATTTCGCGTCCGTCGGATTCGCGCCGGGGTTCCACGTCAACCCCGCCGACTTCATGCTCGACCTCGCGAATGGTGAGTCGTGACTCGTGCTTACGTGCGCCTAGCTTCCTTGTTGGCCGCAACAACTTTGCCTTGCATGTGTCTCTCTGTTTTTTTTTTTCAGTTTTTACATGATTCCAAAAACACTGGTGAAAGAGCTAACCACCAATTCATGATGATCCCTGATCCTGATCTACAACAGGAAAAGTAGGCACACACACACATACAGTGCATATCTCTCTCTCTCTCTTCTCATCGCAACTAACAAAAAGATTACTATGTGTTAATGAAACACATTTGGAGGCATACTTAAATTGTGGTAGTGCCTAGTTAACATGACTGCATGAGAGAGGATTACTACTAGATTGGCCAAATCAGTACGAGGAGGCAAAGTCCGGCATGCAATTGAGTGATGGCACCAATTAATGGAAAGAGATATATATGGTCTTAAAATTGAGCAAGTGGCGTTCACCTTGTTCGCTTAGCTTATAAGCCGTACTTTTTTAGTCAACGAACATTATTTTTCTCTCACAACAAATTAGTCAATAGTACTTTCAGCCATAGCTTATCAGCCAAGCGAACAGGGTGGTTAAAGTCAGAAGTAGTAGAGTATGTGTTGGTGTGTTCTTGCTCCCCTTTTTCTGCAATTTTGATGAGGATTAGATTCATCATGAGACCGGAGACAAGCAAAACACCTGGTGAGTGAGTGTGGAGTGCACCCAACAAAGAAGAGAGAGGAGAGAGAGAAAGGGCATGAGAGAGAAGGAAAAAAGAGTGGAGAGGGTGAGTAGTGCCTGCCATGCAACCCTAGTGTTCTCTCGTTTTTTTTTTTTTTTTTTGCAAAGCACTTTTTGGTTGAAAAGTCACACACCTAAGGCCTAAGGGAGACCTGTCACAGAAGGTGGGAATTAGCTAGGTCACTACCACTGTGGCTCAACATCATCATCATCCAACATAAAGCTACGTCTCAGCCCGGTGCTGCGCCCGCTAACGACCTGATAGCGGTTGCGGCCTATGCTTACTGCCTCCTCTCTCTGTTGCAAAATTGCAAGTCGTTATGGCTTTTCTAGATACTTTTGTTTTTTACTTTTTTAATATACATTATGTCTGATAACATGTTAAAAGCAGAGTATATGTATCTAAACAAGATAAAATTACTTATAATTTGGAACAAAGAAGGGAGTAATAATGCTGTTTCTCATGAAGATGGTAGGACTTGAACATCATGATCCGTAGTACGAAGTTTCCGCGTTCCATGTCAAAGAAGACTCATATCCGCATGGGCCGGGACGTCTTATAGTGGCTTCTCTGTGCGTTATCACGCGGACTACCACCAAAGTTGAAAAGCTCCCGCGTTCCATATATAGAGCGAGACTTGTATTGCCAAAGGACGCGTCTTGTAGTGGCTTCTATATATGTGTGTCGATCACCACCAGGGACCATGATGTATAGGCAACTCATGAACATCGACAGGCACCACCATTTATAGGTTTATTGAACAGGCGATTGATTGTTAGTTAGTACAAGAACTTTTACATACCGAGTTGAATACACAGACTGGTATATTTAACAGGCTATTTGGGCTTGCCCTTGGTTTTTTTTTTTTCCTAATGTGGATGGATCTCCGACACTCGTGGCAGCTTTTAGTTGGATTTGGTTCCTTTATTTGCCTCTTTTTTATTTTATACAATGCATGGTTGATGCATCATTAGTTAATTAAATTAATTAATTAATTAACGAGCAAATGATATATGCTCGGTCATTAGGGAGTGATCTGAGATATATGCAGGCGAGGCGATGTGGATCTATGGATATGCATGTATGCATGGTTCCAAGCTAGTGCCCTGTCTCACTAGACTTGGAAATACATGCTGCCCCTGCTAGCTCGATCATGCCGGCTTTAGTGCAAAATTGCCCTCTTTGGAGCTGATGAGGCCACTTTCTCTTCTCCCCCTTTTGGCTTGGGGGCACCTCACCTCTTTTTAATTCATACATTTGCTCAGTGCACCAGCACATCGAACCAAAGCTTGTGTAGTTGTGTGCATCTATCGATCACACCCATCTATCCAAAGGCCTAGCTTTTCATGTCAGCACTCACCACAGCTAAGCTTGCACGATGCCGATTTTGCTGCCTTGTGGCTCCGCACGCAGCTTCTTGATGAACCGCCCGATCGAAAATCGAACGGTCAGCGATAGACATGCACCAGAGGTTGCTCTTTTTTTTTCTCAAACACATCTAGGATTCAAATCACATTTTGGTGTCAATTATTGGAGCAGTGAAAAATACCCCCTCTTTTTTTTTCCTGAATTGGACGGTAGAGGATGCGCTACGTGTAGAATTGTATACACATATATCAAAAGAAAAGAAAAGAAAAGAAAAGGGTAAATAAAACACTAAAGGGAATGTGTAACATCACATTATATATCTAACTGTTTTCATTTTCTTAAAAATCATTTTAAACAGGCTTTGCTCAAGCAGACTACAATGTCACAGCAGAAGCAGGCGGCAATAACGTGAAGCAGTCACTCATCTCGTCCTACAACAAGGTGCTGGCCCCAAGGGTGAAGGCCTCCATCGTCGCCGGCGAGCCGCACGCGCAGAACGGCGCCGCCGGCGAGCCACAGGTGCCACCGCCAGCGGAGAGCTGCAGCGGGTTCGGCACGAGCTGGTGCAACCAGTTCACGATCCTGCTCCGTCGCAGCCTCAAGGAGCGTCGGCACGAGACGTTCACGTCTCTACGCATCTTCCAGATCATGGCGCCGGCGCTGGTGGCCGGCGCCATGTGGTGGCGGTCGACGCCGCTGGCGGTGCAGGACCGGCTGGGCCTGCTCTTCTTCGTCTCCATCTTCTGGGGCGTCTTCGCCTCCTTCAACGCCGTGTTCGCCTTCCCGCAGGAGAGGCCCATCCTCGCCCGCGAGCGCGCGTCCGGGATGTACGCGCTCTCGTCCTACTTCATGTCGCGCATGGCGGGGGACCTGCCCATGGAGCTGGCCCTCCCCACGGCGTTCACCGTCGTCGTCTACCTCATGGCGGCGCTCAACCCTTCCCCCGCCGCGTTCGCGCTCACGCTCGCGGTGATCCTGGGCTACGTGCTCGTCGCCGAGGGCCTGGGACTGGCCGTGGGCGCCGTCATGATGGACGCCAAGCGCGCGTCCACGCTGGTGACGGTGGTCATGCTGGCGTACCTCCTCACCGGCGGGTTCTACGTCCACAACATGCCGGGGTTCATGGTGTGGGCCAAGTACACGTCGTTCACCTACTACTGCTACCGCCTGCTCATCGCCGTTCAGTACGGCGGGCACCTCAAGCGCCTGCTCCCGCCCGAGGCCGTCGACGGCGAGGCCGGGCCTGCGGCGTGCGTCGCCGCGCTCGTCACCATGTTCTTCGGCTACCGGCTTCTGGCGTACCTCGCGCTGCGCCGTGTCAGGAAGTGATCGATCTGATCTGACCACCGTCGTCAGCTGCTGCTGTAGGTAGCTAGCTAGGGGCGTGTCCATTAACTATTCCGGCTGGCCGGCCGGTAACATGAAACATTCCGGCCGCCGAGGTCCGTGGCTTCGGCGGCCAGGCGGGCGTCGAAGGAGATGACTTGAACAAATGACGCAGTTGTTGTTGGCGTCGCCGGGGATCGACGAGTAGGTCGTCTTCTTCTCCCGCGATTTTTTTTTTCATCCTTTTCTCTTACCTATAAGTTTGGTGGTCAACAATGTGCCATCGATCGAGAATTGAGATGCCTTGTTTGCAAGTGTATTATATATTGATGATCAATCAGCGAGTGTAAGCTGTGAGAGCTGATTTATTTGGGCCTCTTGATCTGGTGATGACGAATTCAAAGTTTTAAAATTCAAGCGAATGTACATGCATAACGATTACAATTTACAAGATCGACAGCGACCGATTCCGGCGTGAAACCAAATGAGCTGAACGCCTCGTCAAGGAACCCAGGTTCAGCGTTTGGTGCGAAAGCTGAAAGCCATTGTTCTGTTCTACCATGTTCTATCAAGCTTCTGGTGCCACAAACTTTTTTTTTTTGGCAACGACTGGATTCATAGAACCAATTCTAATTCACGTTCTATGCCATGCACCGACCGAATTTGCTGCGAGGTTGTAGCCACACTCCGGATTCTTGCAAGGTACTTTTGACAGAGGAATCGAATTAGCTGCTGCTCTGCTTGGACTCGCAACAAAAACCATGTGAAACTTGATTGATGCATGCGTTCGAAACAGGCGGTGAGATGGAGTCTGTGGAGGATTGAGCTGACGACGACATGTGTGCTGAGCAGCTTCTGGAGAGATTCCAGCTGAGTTGGTGAAGTCCTCGCAGCAGTTGAGCTTCCGGACATGGCAGAATCTTGTTCTTCAGCTCTGCCTCTGCAAGCATAACAGCATAAGTGCTTGCAACTGGGCTGGGTTCATTATCCTAGGCCGGGCTGGGTGATTACGATGGCCCATTATTGTGACTGTGCTCGCCTGTTTCCAAGGACTAGCCCACAAAGGAATTCCGTGTTGTACTGTGTAATAATCGAAAAAAAACACTATGCACATGTGTAACGTTAGAAAAAAAAAAATCCTTTTTGACCCCTCAACTATCCTGGTCTTTCATCTACAAAACTAATTTTTTATTTCTTAATTTTTAAAACAATTTGTTTTAAACCTATAAACAGTTTTATGACTTGTTTGATACCATGAGTTTATTGTTAGCTAGCTAATTTTAGCTCAAATTAGGTCCAATATATCCAAATAGGAGGGCTAGTATTTTAGCCAGGTCTTCAAATAGATGTTAGCCAACTAACTAGCTAACCATACATGATTTAAGCTAATTTTTAGCCGTAATTAGCCATGTGTACCAAACATGCCCTTAATAATGGTGTTTGCTGACGTAATATGGCTTGGATGTCTTGTTGGACCAAGAAAACTCCACAAAGGAGACTGTTTTAAATTGTTATGATCTAGCAATCATATTCGTGCATTGCAACAAAAGAAAACAAATTATCAAATTTAAAATGAGAATGAATATCTATTTATGTTTTATCATTTTCATAAAAAATAAAGGCTATGATTTTTTAATGATGTATTGCAATATTATAACAATGTAATATTAAGTAGGTATTAAATTAAAATACATTCTTATTTTTTGCTATCATTGTAAGGCACATAAATATTTACTTGTAAATACTCCTTCCATTCCAAATTGAGTGTTGTTCTCACTTTTTCTAGATACATGGCTCTTCACTTTTGCTACCTACTTAGACAGACGTTATATCTAGATACATAATAAAAACTATTATATCTAGAAAAGTCAGAACAACTTCTAATTTCGAACGAAGGGAGTAATATCATAAATTTATTTTTCATACTATGTAGAGTTAAATATCAAGTTCTGTGATATCATTTATATGCGGATCTATAAAAATATGTAATTCTAATCTATGATTAAAATCAATAAAGAGTTCTATAACATCCTTTGAGGATCCATCCGTTGATGATTATGGCAGCGACCTCTTTTGATTTATTAATGATTATACCTTTTTTCGCGACCGTGTCCTTGTGACAAATATTTCACTAAGCAGAAGCAGAGTTTGACTGGTTATAACACCCCCAAGTAATCCATAGATTACCGTGGAAGAATGAAAGCCAACATGACCCAAATAAACCTAACTTAAATTACATTACATAAAAGTTATGCAACTAATTAGGCAGGTGCCAACGAGACTAGCAAGCCTCCTCAAATGTACACTCGAACCCCACCACGTCGAACTTCATAAACGCACGAAGTGGTGCCCTTTTTGCGGAGTCGAGCGGGCCCTAGAATGACTGTTGGAAGTCTACCACTACCTGATTATCCGACGGCTGTGAGGCGGTGGGTTTCCACTTAGACACAAGCACCTTCTGCGCTTGGAGGGTGGCGTTAGGGGTCCGAGAGGCACATTTTGCCGCCAGACGCGTGCTACGGCGGATGGTGACCAACGACGGAGAGCGACGGGTTCGATGTCGGGGTGGCGCCTTGAGCATGGGAGTCTTCAGTGGGGCGGAGACGCGCCTAGCAAACTCCCTGGCGAGGGCCGAAGGAGAAGTCGGCATAGAGGTAGGTGGCCGATCAACACCATCCACCCCCGGCGCCTCAGCATCCGCGAAGTTGAGCTGAACCATCCGTGGTTGTGAACGGGTGTCTGCCAACAATGCCTGAACCTCTAGAGAGGCCACAGTCGGAGTAGACGGGTGCCTAAGCGCTAAAGCACATGCTAATCGACTAACGACAAGCGAGGCAGCGAGCTCATCGAGCATCGGGTCAACCCAAACGGAAGGCCCAACGCCCTCACACAGCGCCACCGTGAGCGGATCAGCCTCTTGGGAGTAGCGTGCGGCAGTAGAAGTAGCAATGTTGCCTGTCGCGGCAATGTTGATCTCCCTCGACAGCTAGCTTCGACGCCGCCGGCCTCGACGACGAAAGCCATTGGTGCCCCCCACAGCCACCTGCGCAGCTCCGTCTGAGCCACCAAGTGGCGCGTGCAGGGAGGGCCGTGAGTCGCCACCCCCTGCCTTCGACACCATCGCCGCGGCACGTCTGGGCCACTTGCAATCCCTAGCGAGGTGACGATAGCCATGACAGCGCAGACAACACCGTGGCAACCGGCAGGTCGCTACTCGGTGTGAGTAGGAAAGGCAGTTGAAACATCTGTCATGTAGCTCTGCCGGAATCTTCTGGGCCTACGGAAGCTGGTTCTCGGTCGAGGCGGCCATAGGTCATGTCTCCTGCCATTGGAGAATCTCACGCCAAACCCGTTCTGCGACATCCAAGGCGTTGGCGGACGGGGACGCGGCCATCCATAGGCCAAGCAAGCAGGCCGTGCGCCAGCTGGGGGCGCGGTCGGCCACGTCAACTCGGCTTTCGGCCACGTCCCTGCCGACCAGCGTCTGCACCGCCCGGCCCCCATCCACTGCTGAACGAGGTTGGGCGCGCGGCGGGAGCGTCGACACCGACTTCGCCTGATGAAGAACGGCATCGAGATAGGTTGCAGCTTGGTCGTCATCGGACTCTACACTATTGTCGTCCGCCCACCGATAACTCTTCGTGCGCCCTCTGGAGGAGGGACAGGGTAGAATGAGTCCGCATCCAGCGAGAGCGAGGAGGGGTTGGTGGAGTCCGGTGGCGGCATGGCCGCGCATAGCAGTGGGTTGTCGGTGGCCACGTGCATCGCGACCGCGGCGGTGGTGGCGGGAACCTCGGCCCCGATGGCGCAGGTGGCAGAGGGGTCAGGCGGGGCGTTGGTGGTAGGAGCCGGCGATAGAGCCGACTGCGCCGCGCGGGCGACAATGGAGTCATATCCCAGCGGCATGGGTGGAGTGCCGTCGGCGATGTCAACCTCCTGGGCGCGCGCAGGGGCTGGCCCCTCGCGCTGGGCTTCAGACGGCAGCTCTGCCGGGAGCTGGGCCTCCACATCCAGAGTCAGCCTGCAGGAGGACCACCGCTTGTCCAAGTTAGGGACAAGCGTGGGGAGTTCATGAAGGGACACTCATGCTAATAATCCTTTGGAGGCAGACGACTGGCTACGTGCTATGGAGAAACAATTAAACATAGCACAGTGCAATGAACTAGAGAAGGTGCTCTATGCTTCTGGCCAACTTCAAAGAGCAGCCCAAGATTGGTCAGAGTCATACCAGTATGGATGTCCCAACAATGCTCCTGCTATCACCTAGTAGGAATTCAAGGAGGAGTTCAGGGCATATCACATCTCGGAAGGAATGGTGGAGCTAAAATAGGAGGAGTTTAGGGCCCTGAAGCAAGGGTCTATGTCTGTGGCGGAGTATCGTGACAAGTTTGCTTAGTTGTCACGTTATGCTCCTAATGAGGTGGCAGATGATGCTGAAAAACAGCGTCGATTTCTCAATGGTCTATATGATGGACTCTAGCTGCAGCTCATGTCCAACACCTACCCCAACTTCGAATCATTGGTGAATCGCGCTATTGTGATTGACAATAAGCGCAAGGAGATGGATGCCAAAAAGAGAAGACTTTAGGGACAGGCCTCTGGGAGCAACACTCACCCCTGTACCAACCCACAGCAAGACTTTCAGCAGAGGTACCAGGGTCCATCTAATCAGTGGAACCATGCTCCATACCAGCAGCGCAACCAATTTCAGCATCAGCGGCAGTAGAACCAGCAGTAGGGTGGTCAGCAGACACCACACCAGGGGAACCCCAATGTTGCCCCCATAAAGACTAGTGCCCCTAACACCCCGAACAAGTGTTTCCGCTGTGGCAAAGAGGGCCACATGTCTTATAATTGTCTTGAGAAGCAGAATCAGCATGTACCCTAGGGTCAGAACAGTAATCAGAAAGGGAGATATCAGCCGCCACCAAGTACGAAAAGATGAACCATGTGTCTGCTGATACTGCACAAGAGGCACCCTAGGTCATGCTGGGTGCGTTCAGTGTCAACTCTATCTCAGCTACCATTCTTTTTGATTCGGGTGCTTCACATTCTTTCATTTCACAAGCTTTTGTTAGAATGCATAGTATACCTTTATGTGCCATGAAAAATACCATACTAGTAAAATCACCGAGAGGTAGCGTGCCAGCTTCTTATTGCTAACCCTCAGCTAATATCTCTCTAAGGGGGTAGACTTCCACGCGAGCCTTGTTGTGTTGAGAACTGCAGGTATTGATGTTATTCTGGGCATGGACTGGATGAAACAACACCGGACAGTGATTCAGTGTCAGGAGAAGGCGGTAGTTCTGACAACATCAAAGGGAGAAAGTGTAACACCCTCGGTGTTACACTATATAGTCGTTTGCTAAAACACTGCATGTGCATCATGTTTAGGTGATAGTGTATGAATTATAGAGTGTAAATCAATTTCTGTGACTCGAAACATTCTTCGGAAACGCGAAACGAATGTTATATTTCATGTCGCGTTATGTCACTTAGGGTTCTAAATGAATTTTTATTGAACGAGAACGCTATAGAACATATATACAAAACTTTAATAAAGTTTGTAGTACAAACTTCATAGGTGGCGGTGAAATACTTGTGATCGAGAAATGAATTCCCTAGCTAGCATGGTTGGTAGCTTGGAAATCGAAGTTGATGCAAATCTGAACAAAAACTTAGTCAATTTTCTTAAGCTAGAAGATGGTTCGACGAAGCTAAGTCCGACAATTTTTGTAGGTGAATTGGATTAAGTAGTGTAATTTCATGGTTGGTTTTAGTAGTTTGACCTACCATCTCGAGCGTAAAATAGGTGGGGTAGCTACCGGATCATCGAGTTGTGTTTTTGAGCAGCTTTAAAAAGCGTGCAAGACACGTTTTTGAACGGTGGCAGCGTCTGGCTGCGGTCACCATGGCTTGGCCGGCGTCGCCGCAAGCAAACGCGCACCGCCGACTAGGCTGCACCACCGTTGCCGTGCCTTGGCACACAACTCGCACGCACACGCGCACGCTAGGGCCCAGCAAGCCTAGCCGCTCTGCCCGTCGTTGCGTCTGCCTGAGCCTTTCTGCTCACCATCACCGTCGCGTCAAGCTGCGTCCATGGTCGTGCTACATTCTGACCGCCGCTCGCCCGATCACTACTACCGCTGACCCTTCACGGCTGCACGCGCATGGGTTTGCCCCGCCTGCCTTTGCCATCATGTCTGTGCCGATGCGTCGCCATGCTACTGCCTCCCTAGACCGGCGCTAGCCTCTGCGTCTTGCAATGCCATGCCGCCGCCGTCTTGCGGGTCGTGGCGCTGCGGTCTCATGTCATCGTGCCGGAGTTGTACGCGCACGTGGAGTCATCACCGTCGTGCTGCCATCCTCTCCCAATTAGCGATTGTGACATGCTGAGCTCTCCATCACATCGCCTTGAATGGTGTCGCATCGGCCAAGCCATGCCAAGGCAAATCCACAGAGCCTGGCCCCATCCTCATAATTGCACGAGTCTGGAGCTTGGTTTGGAGTCTAGTGTCGTGCCAAGACTGCCATTGTTGCGGTCATACGATGTTGGGGCGTCGATTTGAGTTTTCCCCATCGCCGGCCACCATAAGACCGAGATGAGTTGCCCATCTAATTAGCCTTGTGTAGTCCACCTCCTTCCAATTAACTGTGCACCTAACTAGCCCTGTTAGTTGGCCCCTGATTGGATTCGTCTCGGCGAGCTTTCATCCTCCAGTGAGGTAATGCGGGGCATTCTCCTTGCGGCGGTCCGCCATGGCCATCGAGGCGGGTGCTCGGCCTGGGCATCGCTCCGTGCTCCGTTGTTCCAATTGAGCAGTGCCTTTGCGTCGTGTTGACTTAGTTGCATTACCCATGTAGCAGTTTTGTCGGTGGAGCAGCAGGTCACCGGGGACGCCGTTGCCGCGCTTGCCGTGAACCAGAATGACCTCGCGCTCATGGCCAGCCACCTTGTCGAGCCCCGCGATTTCGTCCAGGCCGTCCTCCATGTATCTGGTGAGGCACCTTCGCTCCTAGGGTAGCAGTAGAGGTGTTGGGATAGGTTAATTCGTCGGCACTGGTGGCACCATGGCCAAACCCCATCGTGGTGCATGGCCACGCCCCTGTGGTGCACCAATCGTGGTGTTTATTACCTCTATCGAAGGCGCTTGTGATGAGGAGTGTTGCGGTGGCATTTGGCCGGAGATGCCGCGGCCTCTGTTAAGTCCGACGAGGGACCTTGAAATGAGAATTCATAGAGAACCGGGGGGCTTAAGTGTGAGCGTTAGAGAGAGTGAAATAGTGGAAAGGACTGCGGGTTCATTTAGTTGAAATTAGGGGTCTCTTTTGCATAATCATCGGCGCGCGCAGGTTTCCCCGTGCTGGGCCACTATCGCGCATGGGCCGAGCCACATGGGCCACGCCGGTGTGCTTCGCGTGCGCGCGTAGGGCACTGGAGTGGGCCGAGCGCTCACTCGCGGGCCGCGTGGGTAGAATTCGGCTTTTCAATTTCCAGTTAAATTATGAATGTTTATTCAATTTAGTTTTGAGCTGAACTTTGAAAAATAATAGTAAATTCTATAGATGTCCAAAAATAATGAAATAAAATTTGTTAGGTTCACAAAAATGCTATCTATCTGTTGATGTAGTTAGTTTACAGTTAGCTATGATAATGATAGGTTCTTAAATTCAATTTAGAAAGCTTAGTATTATGTAACTCAATAGTTGTTGGAATTTTTGTGGCAAATCGGTGATAGCCTTAGCCATGAAATTTTTACAGTAGTCTCATTAGATTATTGTGTGCTCACTGTAATTTTTGTAGCACTAGGGTAGGAATGATAAATAGAGTAGCTAGTACTCCTTGTTTTATCATATATAGAGTAAATCGGTATTAAGAGTAAGAATACCTTTAGTTGCTAAGATAATATATGTCATGCTTCATACTTGTTAGTGGTAATAGTAGGTAACTTAGCACATTAGTCAGTAGAACTCGCTTAGTAGCTTGATAGACGTATCTTTATTTTAAGAGTTGTTGTTGCCGTATTACTAAATGTTGCATCATCATTTCATGCATGTAGATCATGAGTTGGTAGAGTTCGTGCCTGCTAACGAACAGGACTATGAGGAGGTCATTGAGGAGTACGAGGAGGAGATCCTTGTGTAGGAAGGAGCCCTAGAGCCTTTTGGTGCTGACTTTGTTGACCCACCGCCTGTCCAGGGCAAGCTCCAGTGCATAACCCATATTTTTAATGATCACTAAATATATATATGATGTGCATTTATGTTACAGGCATTTTATGAAAACTATATACATAAATATATCTACCTATGAGTCCTACTAGTACAGGTCGAGTAGCTGCTATGCTCAGGATATCGGTAGCATGAGTAACCTGCCGTTACTCACAAATAGGTGATAATTATGATCACTCATGATAAAATAGTGGAAAGGAAAAGTGGTGACTAGGCAGGGATATGGTTTGGGTATTGGTGGGTGTAAGAGGTTGTGTCCTATGGCCAACAGGGCATAGCTTGGTTACACTTTTTTCCTGTCTGTGTCGGTTAAGGACTGGCCATTGCATTGGGCTCTAGTCAAGTCACAGATTTATTATCCCGAGCACATACTTGGGCATGGGCGCAGGGAAGACTTGTTGCTCTCTTGTTGTGGGTTCTGGCTCTTTTCGGACCGACTAATGGGAGGCGGGGATGGTGGAGGTCCTTGCACTGCACTGAGTCCAAGACTCAGGAGCGGGGGCTTGGAGTCTAAGTTTGGACAGGGACCTAGACCCCATGACAGGAGAGTGATAGGTTGGTCCTACTTGTGCCTGGGGTACAAGCAGGGCATGTGTTTTCGGGGTACCTAGCTGGGTGCATTGATTTGCGAATCGCCGGCATTCCGGTACGGCTTGTCTATGGTCTAGCACCGTAGTAAGAACTAAAAGATGGAAGGTGATGAAATGGAACTGATTGCTCAACTCTTGCTTGAAAGTAGAACAAATGCTTACATAGAATGGCTAGATAATAAATTAATCATGGCTGCTAATAATAATATAAATAAGGATCCACTATTAGCATTGCTTTCTGCAAAAATAAACCCAACAAACCATAAAGCTTTGCATATCCCTTGGAGTCGAGAAATTATTCCCACTGGTCGAATAAGTCTTGTGAGTACATTGTGTACTCAGAGTTTATTTACCCCTGTTGCAGGTACTGCTTGAGATGTAGCCATTGTGTGAAGGATTCTTCTGGTGGGCACAGACGGATCCTTGTTCATTATCGATAGATGTTTATTTTTATTCTGCTGTTTAACATTCCGCACTCTGACTTTTGAAATGTAATAATGTAATTTTTTAAAACTCTAGATGTATGAAATGGATTAAGTATTGTAACTCGTTCTCATTATTGGATCCTCGGGGAAAAATATGGATCTTTTGGGCTCTCCCTTGGGGTGTGCCCGATAGAACCCGCCCGTTGTAGCTTGCTTTCGGGGTGCTGAGTGTCTGGTGGAAGACGAGTGCCTCCATAAGTGTGTTATTTCGGACGGTTCTACCACAGTTGGTACCAGAGCCAATAATGAGTTTTCCAAAATTTAAAATTTGACCAACAAAAGTTTTGCGAAAAGTAGGATGCGATAAAATTGTGTAAATAAGTATAAGCCCTAGCAATATGGTCTATCTAGGATAGCGGCACTGGTTTTATCTAATCAGTTTTCTGCAGGTACACTGACTTACGTTGCGTAAGAAATTGCTTAGCATATGGAAAGTGAGTTTGCGTTGTGCTAAATTTTTTTTTGAGAATGCCGCTATATTCTGGCTTGAGTGAGCGTACAGGCCGATGCATGCATCATGATAATAGAATCTTGCTTAAACTAATGTGCCCCTACATGTATAATTGGGATTAGTAAATTGATAGGATAACAAAAAAGAATGCTTTAATAAATGTCTTGTTATTTCTCTAATCCCTTGCTTCTGGTCTGGAAGGTTATCCTAAGTGGTTGGTTCCTATCTCTTATAGATGAATCTGAGGTCCGGATGCGGGAGCATCAATGCCAGGGCGGGCCACGGTCTTGGCGAAGGCCAAGGTGAAAGTGGCCGGGCCAATGAGCACGGCAACGGGGAGATCCATGAGGCTCCGCTTCTGGCTCCTCCTCCGCCACCGCCACCTCCGATGACTCACGCGGAGATGATGGCGGAAATGATGGCTGCTCGCCGTGAGTCAGCCCGTGCCATGGAGCTGCTGGAATAGGCTATAGGTGGCTTCGCCCGTGGAGGCCACGGGGGCAATGGTGGGAACGGGGGTGGTGCCCACGGCCCTGAGGGACCCTGCTCTTATAAGGATTTCTTCAAGACACACCCGCCCACTTTCACACCATCGCTGAGCCTCTAGATGCGGAGCATTGGCTTCGCATTCTGGAACAAAAGTTTCTATTGCTCAACGTGACTGATGAGCAGAAAGTGCGCTTTGTAGGACAACAATTGTTGGGGTCCGCAAGTGCATGGTGGGATACCTTCAATGTCATGCAGCAGCCAGATCACCGGGTGACCTAGCCGGAGTTCACCGTAGCATTCAGAGAATTTTATATTCCTGCTGGTGTTCTCAATAGGAAGCTGACTGAGTTCCTAGACCTGGGGCAAGGGAGTATGTCCATGATGGACTACGTCAATAAGTTCAATCACTTGTCCTAATATGCTGGGACTCATGTGGACACAGATGAGAAGAAGAGGGGCCACTTCTATCACGGTCTCTCTTGCAGCTTACAGAAGGAGCTTTATACTAGGAACTACCAGACCTTTGGGGCGATGATGAACGCTACCATCTCCATGGAGGGCTTGCAGTGGGATTGCCAGGCGGAATGGAAGCATAAGCGGGTGGTTACGGGGTCTTCTAGCCACCCCATACTCAGAAAGTACAAGTTGTCAGGCGGGTGCCCTATCAATCTTCAGGCGGACACTCGTTTTGACAGTCTCAGCAGACTTTTCAGGCTCCTTCCACGCAGTACCGTGCACCTACTTAGCAGGTGCCACATCAGCAGCCCCAAGGACAGTAGGTCCCACCTCATCGGGGACAGGGAAACAAGCCGGGTGCTTGTTTCAAATGTGGCAAGGATGGCCACTATGCCCCAGAGTGTCCCCAAAAGCAGCCAGCCCAGTCTGCTCAACCATCGGCTAACTCCAGGCTAGTCAAGCGAACAGTGATCAAGAAGAAAGTGCCAATCAGCCAATCGGGATAGGTGAATTTCATGGAGGCTGAGCAGATATTGCAGAATGAACCGGTGATGGCTGGTATGTTCACCATTGATTCCCATCCAGCTTATGTGTTATTTGATTCTGGTGCATCACATTCCTTCATGAGCATGGATTTTGCACATCGGCACAATATACCACTCATGGCTATACCGTTTGCCTATAGAATCAGTACTCCAGGTGCGCAGATGTGCGTTAATACTCGGATGGACACAGTAAACTTGGTATTAGCCACTCACACTTACCATCTCTAGTTCATGATACTGCATGGGCAAGGCATTGATGCTATTCTGGGAATGAACTGGTTACGTGTATATGGGGTAGTCTTGGATTTGAAGCAAAGAATTGTGGAGTTACAGCTTCCTTCTTCTGAGGATAGGATGTCTCTTCTTGTACCCTCAGATCTAGTCTTACCTGTTGCTGCTCATGCTGAAGCCTCTCCTGATCTTACCTCTATTCTGGTAGTATGTGAGTTCCTGGATGTTTTTCCTAAAGATCTACCTAGGTTGCCACCGACAGAGAGGTGGAATTCTCCATTGAGTTAGAGCCTGGTACTACTCCTATCTCCTAGCGCCCGTACCGCATGGCTCCGAAGGAATTGGCTGAAATGAAGAAGCAGCTGGAAGAATTGTTGAAAAAAGGCTTCATCCGTCCTAGCTCTTCACCATGGGGTTGTCCAGCCATTTTTGTGAAGAAGAATGATGGCACTCTTCAGATGTGTGTGGATTACCGCCCACTTAATACAGTAACCATTAAGAACAAGTATCCTTTGCCCCGCATAGATACTTTATTTGATCAACTAGCTGGTGCCAAGGTGTTCTCCAAGATTAACCTTCGTTCAGGCTATCATCAGATCAAGATTAGACCACAAGATATACTAAAGACAGCTTTTTCTACTAGGTATGGGTTGTATGAATACCTAGTCATCTCTTTTGGTCTCACCAACGCTCCTGCATTCTTCATGTACCTGATGAATTCAATCTTTATACCGGAGCTGGACAAGTTTGTAGTGGTATTCATTGATGATATCCTGAGATATTCCAAGAACGATGAAGAGCATGCCCAACACCTTCGGATAGTACTGGCTCGATTGAGGGAACACAAGCTATATGCTAAATTTAGCAAGTGTGAATTTTGGTTAGATCAAGTGCAGTTTTTGGGGCATGTTTTGACACCTGACGGTATTTCTGTTGACCCCAGCAAGGTGCAAGATGTGCTGAATTGGAAGTCTCCCAAGTCAGTGCACCAGATTCGTCAGCTCCTTGGTCTAGCTGGGTATTATCGGTGTTTCATTCCAGACTTCTCTAAGATAGCTCAACCGATGACCAAGCTGCTCCAAAAAGAAGCCAGGTTTGATTGGAGCCCAGCCTGTGAAGAAGCCTTCCAAGCTTTGACAGACCTTTTGATGTATATTATGATGCTTCAAAGACAGGGTTGGGATGTGTGCTTATGCAGGATGGGCGTGTGATAGCTTATGCTTCACGCCAACTGAAAAAGCACGAAGTGAATTATCCCACTCATGATTTAGAGCTAGCTGCTATGGTCCATGCTCTAAAAATTTGGAGGCATTACTTGTTGGGCAACAAAGTACACATTTTTATAGATCAGAAGAGCCTCAAATATATTTTTACTCAGTCTGAGTTGAATATGAGGCAAAGGAGATGGTTGGAATTGATCAAGGATTATAAGTTGGAGGTACATTACCACCCAGGAAAGGCCAATGTGGTAGCTGATGCCTTGAGCCAAAAGTCATATCAGGTTGAAGAAACACCTTTGTCTCTCAACCATGTAGAGGTGCTGGCCCACATTGTTTTGACCTCAGAATTGCTGGAGCAGATTATTCTAGAGCAAAGGCAAGATACTTTAGAAATTCCTCACATCAGGAAATTGATTGCCGAAGGGCGTGGCCCTCACTTTAGTATTGATGAGCAAGATGTAGTGAGGTACAAGGAAAGATTGGTGGTTCCATCAAATAAGGAGCTGAAAAGGAAGATTTTGAATGAAGCTCATCATTCAAAATTGTCTATCCATCCTAGCAGCAACAAGATGTACCATGATTTGCGCCACTTGTACTGGTGGTCCAACATGAAGCAAGATATCACCCAATACGTCGCGGAGTGCGACACTTGTGGGAGAGTTAAAGCAGATCATATGCATACCCCAGGATATTTGTAGCCCTTGCCCTTGTCCTGTTTGGATCCTCGAGGAAAAATATGGATCTTTCGGGCTCTCCCTTGGGGTGTGCCCGACAGAACCTGCCCGCTATAGCTTGCTTTCGGGGTGCTGAGTGTCTGGTGGAAGACGATGATGAGGACATCACTCCTTCGGATGTACCCGCTGATCCTCCAACCATCATGCAAGGGCCAATGACCCGAGCTCGAATGCGTCAACTCAATTTAGAGGTGAGCTCGTTCTTAAGCGATCCTTTTCATACTTTTGAGAATAGACTACTACCTAATGATGTTATCTTGCTTAGGAACATTGGAGAGGGTCATGAGAGACGTAGAGGAAGAGGTGGAGGCGACGATGACCAGCAAGGACGTTCAACAGAAACCGGAGGCCCAGTCCAACATGATTTTGAGTCTGCCTTGGCCTCTAGGACCAGTCTGCCTTAAACTGGTCACCCAGGAAGCATCCGGACTCAGTTTTCGACAATCCACATATGGTTGGAAGGCTAATTTAATAAGGAAGACAATCCAAGTGGTCTCATGTCAAAAGCTCTTAGGAATCCACAGGAATTGTCGAAACAAGTCAGCATCTAGAATCTGTCTAGGTGCGGCGTCACCGTATCTGGTCCAATGGGCCGTGTATCGTCTTTGAGCCCGTTAGGGGGGTGCGTCCAGGGTAGGCGACGATGCTAAGACCTTTATAATCATACGCCACCACCCTCATTAGGTTTGGGGGTTTTGCTTAGATTAATCTATCAACAACAGTTTCGCTGTTCATCGGTTTGTGAGACCCCAATATCGTGAGATTAATTATTCATCTGCAATTTGATTGTGTTCTTTCTTGTTCTTGCTTGTGTTCTTCGTTGCATAGGCAGGGATTAGCCTTCTTAGCGAGGTCAACTGGATCCGTGTCTCGGTTGATAACCAGAGGAGTTGTGGTGCTAAGATTGCAGGGTTCGATCTTTTGATCTGAAGCCGGATCGGTGTGTCATTCTCCGCCACAATGATAGTTACCTCTACCTGATGGAAGATCAGGATCCCCATCCCCATTAAGTGATAATCAGAGCTAAGGCATACCATCAGGTTCACATTTATCTCCTAGTTTTGAGTGTTTCGCATTCGTCACATAGTCCAGTGCCATACTCATCTTTTTTCCTGTCCTAGAACCTTCTGCGCCATAGCCTTTGCATATTTCAGTTTTAGAGTCCATCGTGTTGAGTTTGTGTCCTAGTCGAGGACCTGTTGCTGGTTAGGTCATGTTAGAGTCTAGTTTGTGTGTTTTCCCCATCGTTTCCATCAAATTCTTGCTGTCGTGACCACTTTTGCATGCATTGTTCCCGTTTTGTCCTCTAGTTCGGAGTCAGTTCATAAAACTAGTCTAGTTTTCGCATACAAACTCGGATTTTGGCATTCCATATATCAAAATCGATCAGAAAAAATTTTTAGATCCGTTCGTCCCCCACTCATTTAGGTTTAGAAAATTTTATTTTGGCCAAAAACTGGTCACAAGATCCTCTTTTCGTGGTCACAAGCTTTTTGTCAATTTGAGCATGTCTTCTGAATTTTCCACAGGCCACGCCTTTCACTTGTTTAAGCTCATATTTTCTATGGTTACTTATTTTGTGCTCCTAAGTGAAGAAAAAATATCAAAAAAATAAAAATAAAAAGTTGAAGTATCCCAAAAAAACAACGACAACCCAAAAAAATAGAAAAAGAGGGGCAAAAGAGGAACAAGATCTAAAGGAGCACATAGAGAAGGCCAAAGTGAGTTGTGTTAGCGTGTGCTATCTGGTTCCTTGTTCATGTTGCTCTTGCTATCTACCATACTTGTTTATCACACACCTATCACCTTGCTATCCACCATACTTGTTTGTTACACACCTGGCACTTGGAACATTTTAGACCAACAATAAGAACAAGTACTTTAGACTATAATTCAGCATTACTTTCTATTACTGACTTGTGTGCCAAATATACATATTATTCTTTGTGTGCCTTCCAAGCTCCACTAACTCCTCAGATCAGTATAGAAAAAGGCCCTTGCAATCTCGGTACCACTGCCTCACAGGTATCACGAACCAGCCGCCGGTTGTACCGCCCACCGCTTGCGTTGGTAAGAACTTTGTAAGAGCTTGGTAAGACGCTTCCACTTGCTGTGAAAAGTGACACCAGTGCAACCACGTAGTCATTTGGTAGGGATAACTTTCACCGTTTATTCCTATTTTTGTGTTTACAATGGCAGGAGGTGATCGGACTGGAGATAATAGTCCCAAGGATTTCAACGAGTGTGTCAGCCAAGAGCAACTGCAAGCTGCTGTAGATAATGCCCAAAAAAGGATGAATGAGGCCATCTAGAAGGCCATCACTGACGCACTCATTGAACTCAACATTGGCAACAGCATGGAGAGATTGGACAAACGAATTTGCACGCTAACCGACAAGGTTACTGAGTTAGAAACCTTTGTGGCGGTCAACAACGACGTCTCCGGCAGCAACACCGATGGTCTCTTGCCAGAAGACACGGTGCATGATGCCAATGGGAACATAGATCGAGCAGCCTTCCAACAAGCAAGATTACGATGAGGTCTTCGCCACAACACGACAGGTATGGGTGGTGTCCACCACCATCAAGGTAATAATCATCGTGTGCCCGATGATCCTTATGCTAAGATTAAGTTCACAATACCATCGTTTTTGGGTCATTATGATGCGGAGGGATATCTTGATTGGGAGATGACAGTAGAAAAAAAGTTTAGTGCCCACCTTGTGCCTGAGCATCATAGAGTTCAACAAGCTACTAGTGAGTTTAAGGACTTTGCCATTATTTGTTGGAATGGGCTAGCTACATAGGATGCTTTACCTGGTACGTGGGAAGAACTTAAGATAGCTATGCGTGATCGTTTTGTTTCTCCTTCTTATCATAGACTTACGTAAGAAATTGATGCGTTTAGAACAAGGAGAGAAATCTGTACAAGATTACTATGGTGAGCTCCAAAAGGGATTGATGCGTTGTAGTGTTGTGGAGGGGAATGAAGATTCCATTTGTCATTTCTATTCGGGTTTGAGGCACGAGATTCATGACATTGTTGATTATAAATAATTTAACACTGTGAACCAGTTGTTTCAGTTCTCTATGCTTCCAGAAAAGGAATTGCAGGGGCTTGAACAGCAGAGCAAGAGCAAGGTCAGCACCACATACACTCCACGCTCGGCACCATCTTCAGGGCTGACCAAGCCAACCATTTTTTGGGCACCTCCACCAGCGAGCAAGTGACCAGCAGCCTCTGGAGTTACCGCTACACCTAAGGCACCTTCCGCACGACCTTCAGATGCAGGTAAAAATTCTTTGCAGGTGCCTGCCAAGAGTGCCTCATCCGTTGCATCGACGGGACGCACTTCGGGCATTCAGTGCCACGGCTGCCATGGAATTGGCCATGTGCAGAAGGACTGCCCAAGTCAGTAGGCATACATTGCTACAGAAGATGGTTACATCAGCATCTCTGACATTGAAGATGAAGAAGACGAAGATACAGATGAGGAGGATGGCGAAGTCCTTGGTGATGAGGTCACGGCGGCCTATAGGAGCATCATTGTACAACGGGTGCTCAGCTCACAAGTACAGCAACCTGAGAAGCTACAACGCCATAACTTGTTCTAGATTTTCTTCGTCATCAGCAACCGTCGAGCACGTGTCATTATTGATGGAGGTAGCTGCAATAATTTGGTGAGTTCTGATTTGGTCAAGAAGCTTGGCTTGACCACACGCCCGCACCCACGTCCATACCATATTTAGTGGCTAAATGATTTTGGAAAAGCAAAGGTAACACAAACTTGTAGAGTTTCATTTTCCATTGGTTCTTATGCTGATTCTGTTGATTGTTATGTGGTACCTATGCAAGCCTGTTCACTCTTATTGGGTCATCCTTGGGAACATGACAATGATGCTACACACCATGGTAGAAGTAATAAATATACTTTTGTGCATAAAGGAAATAAAATTACTTTGGTACCTTTGACCCCTGCTCAAATTGTACAAGCTGATAGAGAACGTGCTGCTAGTTTGAATGATGTTCAATCTGAAAAGCAGCAAGTTGCTAATTCTATTCTCCCACCTAAAAAGGATAAGTCTACATCTATTTCTAAGGCCGAAGGGATTAAATTGAAGGGTGGTGTTATGCTTGCAACAAAATATGACTTTGCTAAAATTTCTGATGATGATATTTGCTATGCTTTGGTATGCAAACGAACTATGTTTTCGCTTGATGATATTGTTAGCTCGGTGCCTCCTGCTGTCACTAACCTTTTGCAGGAGTATGAGGAAATTTTTTCAGCTAAGATTCCCCTGGGGCTGCCACCTACGAGAGGGATAGAGCATCAAATCAATTTGATTCTTGGAGCAACCTTGCCCAATCGTGCTGTCTATCGAACCAATCCTGAGGAGACTTAGGAAATTCAGCGGCAAGTCCAAGACCTTTTGGACCATGGGTATGTACGTGAAAGCCTTAGTCCTTGTGCCGTTCCTGTACTTTTGGTTCCTAAGAAAGATGGAACTTGGCGTATGTGTGTTGATTGTAGAGCCATCAATAATATTACTATTCGGTATCGTCATCCTATTCCTAGGCTAGACGACATGCTTGATGAGTTGTGTGACTCTATAATTTTCACCAACATTGATTTGTGAAGTGGCTACCACCAAATTAGAATGAAACTTGGAGATGAATGGAAAACCGCGTTTAAAACCAAATTTGGGTTGTATGAGTGGTTAGTAATGCCTTTTGGTTTGACAAATGCACCTAGCACTTTCATGCGCTTAATGAATGAGGTTTTAAGAGTTTTTATTGGTCGTTTTGTGGTAGTTTACTTTGATGATATATTGATTTACAACAAGTCTTTTGTTGAACATATGGATCACTTACGTGCTATTTTTAATGCTTTACATGATGCACGATTATTTGGTAACCATGAGAAGTGCATCTTTTGCACGGATTGAGTTTCTTTTCTTGGCTATGTTGTAACTCCACAGGGAATTGAGATAGATGAGATGAAAATTGAAGCCATAAAGAGCTGGCCGGTTCCCCAAACCATCACATAGGTGAGGAGTTTTCTTGGTCTTGCAGGATTCTACCACCGCTTCATCAAAGATTTCAGCACCATTGCTGCCCCATTGCATGAGTTGATGAAGAAAGGGGTGTGTTTCATTGGGGAAAGGCACATGAGGAGTCCTTTGACACTTTGAAGGACAAGCTCACACATGCACCATTGCTGCAACTTCCAAACTTTGGTAAGACTTTTGAGCTAGAATGTGATGCTTGTGGAGTTGGCATTGGGGGTGTTTTGATGCAAGATGGTAAACCCATTGCTTACTTTAGTGAAAAATTGCATGGTCCTATTCTGAATTATTCCATGTATGATAAGAAATTGTATGCACTTGTCCGTTCTTTAGAGACGTGGCATCATTATTTGTGGCCTAAAGAATTTATTATTCATTCTGATCATGAATCACTTAAGTATCTTTGCTCTCAACATAATCTGAATCGTAGGCATGCTAAATGGGTTGAATTTATTGAATCTTTTCCTTATATTATCAAACACAAGAAAGGGAAGGATAATGTGATTGCTGATGCTTTGTCTAGATGATATACCTTGTTGTCCCAACTTGTTTGTCGGATTTTTGGGCTTCAATCAATAAAAGAACAATATGCCCTTGATCCTGATTTTAAAGACGTGTTGCTAAATTGTAGAGAGGGATGTGGAATAAGTTTATGATCAATGATGGGTTTTTGTTTAGAGCTAACCGCCTATGCATTCCAGTTGGCTCCGTTCATCTTTTGTTGTTGTAGGAGGCGCATGGAGGCAGATTGATGGGACATTTTGGTGCCAAGAAGATGGAGGAGGTGTGTCCACACATTTCTTTTGGCCAAGGATGAGGCGAGATGTAGAATGGTAAGTGGCTCGGTGCGCCACATGTCAAAAAGCTAAGTCGCGGTTGAACCCACATGGTTTGTATATGCCTCTACCTATTCTTCTACTCCTTGGGCTGATATATCTATGGATTTTGTGTTGGGTTTGCCAAGGACTAAGAGGGGGAGGGATAGTATTTTTGTGGGGGTTGATCGTTTTTCTAAGATGGCACATTTTATTCCTTGTCATAAGAGCGACGATGCTATTCATATTGCTGACCTTTTCTTTCAAGAAATCGTTCGCTTGCATGGTATGCCTTCTACTATTATTTCAGATCGCGATGCAAAATTCTTGAGTCATTTTTGGCGCACTTTGTAGAATAAATTGGGGACTAAGCTGCTGTTTTCTACAACATGTCATCCCCAAACTAATGGGCAAACTGAGGTAGTAAATCGAACATTGTCCACCATGTTGAGAGCAATTTTGAAGCACAATTTGAAGATGTGGAAAGAGTGTTTGCCGCATGTGGAGTTTGCATATAACAGGGCGGAACATTCCACCACCAAGGTAAGTCCTTTTCAGGTAGTGTATGGTTTTAACCCCCACGCTCCTATTGATCTTTTGCCTTTACCTACCACTGAAAGAACACATAGTGATGCTAGAGAGCATGCTGATTTCATTCGTATGTTGCACGAAACAACTAAAGAAAATATTGAAAGAATGAATGAAAAGTATAGAATTGCTGTTAGTAAAGGTAGAAAAGAAATTAAACTTGAACCGGGTGATTTGGTTTGGTTACATTTGAGAAAAGATAGATTTCCTGAGCTACGTAAGTCTAAATTAATGCCAAGAGCAGCTGGTCCTTATAAGATAATTGGGAAAATAAATGATAATGCCTACAAACTTAACTTACCACCGGAGTTCGGGGTTAGTCCCACATTTAACATTGCAGATTTGAAGCCTTATTTGGGACAAGAAGATGAGCTTGAGTCGAGGATGACTCAGTTTCAAGAGGGGGAGGATGATGAGGACATCACTCCTTTGGATGTACCCGCTGATCCTCCAATCGTCATGCAAGGTCCAATGACCCGAGCTCGAATGCGTCAACTCAATTTAGAGGTGAGCTCGTTCTTAAGCGATCCTTTACATACTTTTGAGAATATACTACTACCTAATGATGTTATCTTTCTTAGAAACATTGGAGAGGGTCATGAGGGACTTAGAGGAAGAGGTAGAGGCGATGATGACCAGCAAGGACGTTCAACAGAAACCGGAGGCCCGGTTCAACATGATTTCGAGTCTGCCTCGGCCTCCAGGACCAGTCTTCCTTAAACTGGTAACCCAGAATGCATTCGGACTCCGTTTTCAACGATCCACATATGGTTGGAAAGCTAATTTGATAAGGAAGCCAATCCAAGTGGTCTCACGTCAAAAGATCTTCGGAATCCATGGGAATTGTTGAAACAAGTCAATGTCCAGAATATATCTAGGTGCTGCGTCACCGTATCTGGTCCAATGGGCCATGTATCGTCTTTGAGCCTATTAGGGGGCACGTCCTAGGGTAGGCGATGACCCTAAGACCTTTATAATCATACACTGCCGCCGTCATTAGGTTTGGTGGTTTTGCTTAGATTAATCTATCAAGAACAGTTTCGCCGTTCATCAGTTTGTGAGACCCCAACATCGTGAGATTAATTGTTCATCTGTAATTTGGTTGTGTTCTTTCTTGTTCTTGCTTGTGTTCTTCGTTGCGCAAGCAAGGATTAGCCTTCTTGGCGAGGTCAATCGGATCCGTGTCTCGGTTGATAACCAGAGGAGTTGTGGTGCTAAGATTGCAGGGTTCAATCTTTCGATCTGAAGTCAGATCGGTGTGTCATTCTCTGCCACAACGATAATTATCTCTACCTAAAGAAAGATCAGGATCCCCATCCCTATTAGATGAGCGCCTCCGTAAGTGCGTTATTTTGGGCGGTTCTGCCATATATAGAATCAGTGTTGATGTGGCAGTGCAAGGGCAACCGATAGCTACGGTGAACCAACTGAATGATAATGTCAACCAGCAGGACCGCATTGTGGAGGAGTTTCCGGATGTTTTCCCCGATGACTTGCCAGGTATGCCACCTGACCATGACATTGAGTTTATTATTGAATTATTACCTGGAACTACACCCATAGCTAAGCGTCCATATAGAATGGGGGTTAATGAATTAGAGGAACTTAAGAAACAATTAATGGAGTTGCAGGAGAAGGGTTTTATCCGTCTCAGTTCTTCACCTTGCGGAGCACCGGTTATCTTTGTTGATAAGAAGGATGGTACTCAGAGAATGTGTGTTGATTATCGGTCACTTAATGAAGTTACTATCAAAAACAAGTACCTATTGCCAATGATTGATGACTTGTTTGACCAGTTAAGAGGAGCTTGTGTGTTCTCAAAGATTGATCTTCGCTCTGGTTATCATCAATTGAAGATTCGACGCTCTGACATACCCAAGACAGCATCTACTACGAGGTATGGGTTGTATAAGTACACAGTTATGTCATTTGGGTTGACCAATGCACCTGCATACTTCATGTACTTGATGAATAAGGTGTTCATGGAATTTCTTGATAAGTTTGTGGTGATATTCATTGATGATATACTAGTATTCTTCAAGACTGAAGAGGAACATGCTGAACATCTAAGATTGGTCTTGCAGAAGCTCTGAGAGCACAAGTTATATGCTAAGCGGAGCAAGTGTGAGTTTTGGTTGAAGGAAGTCTCTTTCCTAGGCCATGTTGTCTCTAATGGTGGACTAGCAGTGGATCCAAGCAAGGTAGAAGACGTGTTGAATTGGAAACCACCAACCAGTGTGAGTGAGATTCGTAGCTTTTTGGGATTGACGGGGTACTATAGAAGGTTCATTGAAGGGTTTTCTAAACTTGCCAATCCTATGACAGCCCTATTAGAGAAGAATGCTAAGTTTGTATGGTCTGATAAGTGCCAGGGTAACTTTGAGGAGTTGAAGAAGAGATTGACTATAGCTCCAGTGTTGGTTTTGCCAGACTTGAGTAAGAAATTCTCTATCTATTGTGATGCATCTCGTTAGGGTCTCGGATGTGTTCTTATGCAAGAAGGAAGAGTGGTGGCGTATGCATCAAGGCAGTTGTGAAAGCATGAGCTGAACTATCCCACTCATGACTTGAAGTTAGCAGCAGTGGTTCATGCTTTGAAGATCTAGAGACACTATTTGATCGGACATAAGAGTGACATCTATACGGACCATAAGAGTTTGAAGTACATCTTCACTCGGTCAGATCTAAATTTGAGGCAACGCTGTTGGCTAGAATTGATCAAGGATTATGATTTGGAAGTGCACTATCACCCTAGTAAAGCAAATGTTGTAGCCAATGCTCTTAGTAGAAAGAGTTATGTTAATGGGGTTCAGGCGACACCAATGCCTGAGGAATTATATGCAGAGTTTGAGCAACTGAGCCTAAGCATTATCACTAATGCTATGGAGCTAGAAGTGACGCCTACCTTGGAGCAAGAGATTCCCAAGGGTTAGTTGAAGGATGTGAAACTGAAGGAGATAGCAGAGAATATAGTAATTGGAAAGGCACCAGGTTTTAGGATAGATGAGAATGTCACTTTCTGGTTTGGGAAAAGGATATGTGTACCTAAAGTGAAGGATATCCGTGATGCAATTATGTGAGAAGCCCATGAGTTAGCTTATCCCATACACCCCGGAAGTACCAATATGTACCTGGATCTTAAAGAGAAGTATTGGTGGTATGTATTAAAGAGAGATGTGTCAGAGTATATGGCCTTGTGTGACACTTGTTAGAGGGTGAAAGCTGAGCACCAAAGACCTGCTGGGTTGCTACAACCAATGAAGATACCTGAGTGAAAGTGGGAAGAAGTCAAAATGGATTTAATTGTTGGGTTACCTCACACGTAGAGGGGTTATGATTCTATATGGGTAATAGTGGATCTGCGTACTAAAGTTGCCCACTTTCTACCGGTCAATACTACCTATTTGGGAGCGAGACTAGCAGAGCTGTACATGCAAAGGATAGTGTGCCTGCACGAAGTCCCGAAGAAGATTGTGTCTGATAGGGGTACTTAGTTTACATCGCAGTTTTGGCAGAAGGTGCATAGCTCTTTGGGTGCCAAGTTGAATTTCAGTTCTGCTTATCTCCCCCAAACTAACGGGCAAACTGAAAGGATCAACTAGATTTTGGAAGACATGTTGAGAGCTTGTGCATTGCAATATGGCACCAGTTGGGATAAGAGTCTACCATATGCTGAGTTCTCATATAACAACAGTCACCAGAAGAGTCTCAAGATTGCACCTTTCAAGGCTTTGTATGGACGTAAGTGCAGAACCCCGCTATTTTGGAACCAAACAGGATAGACTCAAGTATTTGGACCGGATGTATTTAGAAATGCCGAGGAACAAGTGAGGATGATCAGAGATAACTTGAGAGTGGCACTGTCTCGACAGAAGAGTTATGCTGACACCCGTAGAAGAGATTTGACTTTTGAAGTAGGGGATTATGTGTACTTGAAGGTGTCACCAATGAGGAGTGTGAAGACGTTCAATATGAAAGGAAAGTTAGCACCAAGGTACATTGGTCCCTTCAAGATTCTAGAGAGACGTGGAGAAGTGGCATATCAACCGGAATTGCCTAAGAGTCTGTCAGGTGTGCATGATGTGTTTCATATGTCTCAATTAAAGAGGTGTATACAAGTACTAGAAGAGCAGATAACTTTAGAAGAGCCTGCTGTTAAGGAAGATCTCACCAATGAGGAGTACCCAGTAAAGGTATTAGAGATAGTAGAAAGAGTTACAAGGAGCGAGTCGTAAAGATGTATAAGGTAAAGTGGAATCGGTACACAGAGGATAAGGCTACCTGGGAAATAGAAGAGGTTCTGAGGAAAGCATATCCATAGTTGTTTGAGTAAGCACCAACCAATCTCGAGGACGAGATTCTCTTAAGGGGGGGGGGGAGAATTGTAACATCCAAAAATTTGCACTCTTTGAAAATAGCCTAAAATGATTTATTTATGCATTACTGTCAACATTCAAACTTAGGGAAATAATAATTTTTATGAAATTAAAAATCAACTATAAGGATAGACACATGTTGATGCATTCATGCTGCTGCACTTTTATTTATGTGATGATTGGTTTTGACCAAAATTGAAAAGGAATTCAAAATCTTTTGAAAATAGATTTGGAAAATCGTTTAGAAAAAGAAAAGGGAATTTTTTTCTCCTCTCCATCTCTTCCCTCCATTTCGGCCCGTTAGACTCGTCCACGGCCCAACTGCCTCGCCTTCCTCCTTTCCCACGGGCCACGCGCGCCTTCCCATCTTGGGCTAGCCCAGCAAAACAAAGCTCCACGTGGGCGCCGTTTCCCCCTCTCGTTGTCGCTGCTAGCTAGGGCCCACCTGTCAGGGGCGTCCCCAACCTCCCGCCGAATTGGGCGGGATTCATCCTCATCCCGCTGCTGCCGCAACGCCGGATTTCTCGGCACCGTAGTCCTTATCCCTTGTGCTCCGCGCCACTATAAAAGGCCCCCAGAGCCACCACTGCCCCTACTACTCCTAGTGCCAGCCGCCGCCTCGCTCTAGCTCGCCAAGCCACCGTAAACCCTAACGAAGCAAGCCACCACCATGACGTTCCACCACCTCACCGTCGTCTCCTCCTTCGTTTGATCCATGTTGAGCATCCCTGCTTCCCCCTCTTTCATTTCACGTACTTTCCATCTCGAAATGTGGCCTCTAGGGCCATCTCTGCGCGCGCCGGCGAGCTATTCTCGCCGCCGGCCACGGCGGTCACCGCGTGGGCCGTTTCCCAGCCACGTACAGGGCATAGGCGTGATCGCCGTCGTCCCCGCGTCGTTCCCATGTCCTTGGTTCATCAAACCGTGGCCCGTAGGGCCGTATCCACTCGTGACGTCACTGTTCCAGCCGATTGATGCCTCTCTCTCCCCGCCGATCTAATCTGGACCTCTTAGTTTAGATCCAATGACCCAGGATGGCCGGTACCCCTTCGCGGGTCAATTTTCATAAAGAGCCCCTCGGCTTTGTCATAATAGAAGCTGCAATCCTTTGCGCAATCCTGGATTACGTTTTCCCTTTTTTGAAAGCGTAAACCGCCTTGGTTTAGATCTATAGTGCACCTTCTAAATTTCAAAAATGTATTTACAGTTCAGTTTAATTACAAATTTGCCCCTAAACTTGATTTGCTCATAAAAACTACGTTTTAGGTCCTATTTGATCCATTCAAGTTGTGTTAGGTTCGTAATTAAGTAATCTACATGTTTATGGTGCTGTTAGTCATGTTTTCCACTTTTAAAATTTGTGGTTAAATTCAATCTATTAAACTACTATAGGAAATCTTGTTTAACTCATAACTGTCACGTATTAGATCCGATTTTCGTGATCTTCGCTACTATGTGTTCATAGCGAGACGTAGATTCGTTTTATAAACTTTTTATTTTGTTTTATCGCTGTTGGTGTACTGTTCTAATTTGTAGTCTTTGTTTGCTATGCATGATTGCTCGTGGATGCTTGTATGTTGATGTGATGGTCGAGTATAGACGGCGAACAGTTCGCAGGTGATCAAGAGTACTACTTTGACGACCAGGACCAACGACAGGGAAACTTTGAGTAAGGCAAGTATAGCATGGAATCTCCGTGTCCTATTCATCATTTAATTATTTAGTCATGTGCATGTGTCTAATTTGATACCCGTAAGGATCTCCTAGATATTATTACCTTGTACCTTGATTTCCGATGGGTTATACATGCATATGGGTAGTTGCTAGCGCTCAAATTAGCTATACATGATCTAAATGATGATTAATGGTACTATGGAACGATTGGTAAAACTTGCTCTTAGCAACTGGATGATAGGGCGAGAGAGCAATTGGCTTTTGTACAAGAAGCTCTTGGCCCTCCATAAGGACTTATCTCTTGGCAAAAGCTGGAACATATAGTACGACCAAGGGTGCCACATGGCTCTGGCTTTAGCTCAGTAGCATGACCTTTTCTAGCTTGTTAGTAGTTATCCAAAAGGGCGCAAATGGGGTCTGACGAGCTGAGTATAGTGCGGCCTCTGTCCCTATGTGTATAGCCTGTGTGGAATGTGCCATTAGGAAGAGGGGCTCTATATTCCCTTGCTAGGGAAACCTAGCGGCTACTAATTTGTTAGGGAAATCTTTGAAAGGCTTCATAGTAAACCCTGTCGACCTCCCTAGGGAGTGTAATAGAACCGACCAATTATACGAAATTAAATAAGAAAATCATCCGCTAGAGCAGACGATTTAGCAAACTTAAGCCCGTATAACCCGGTAGTCCGTGAAATCACGAAGGATTTCAAACCAACTCACATCTCAGCCACGATCGTAATAAGTTTAGCGGTCACCATCACAGATTACATAAAAGTTCGCATCATAGATACATCAGAGTTTAAACATAGTTATTACAAAACGAGTTCAAATAAAAGTAGCGGAAGCCATTTGTTTAAAACCACACACACTCACACGGAGTTCAAATACAGTGCCAGCTGATGATCATCTCCAACAAAAGCATTAGACGAGACGTATGGAATGCCCATGCCCATGGTCCTAAGCATCACCCATCGCAGGATAAAGGCAGTTGATACAGTAGCCGTAATACATCTGCCCATCTGCAACAAGTGGGAATAAAACCCTAAGTACGAGAAGGTACTCAGCTAGACTTACCCGACATAACCGAAAATAAAGTGACACCAAGGATTATAAAGGGCTTTATAGTAGGGTAGCTGACTCATTTGCAAAAAGAGGCATTTTTAGTATTTCAAGAACCTTTCCAAAAGCATTATTGTCAAGTTAATTATTATTAACCTGTCGACTACATTTGCACCTACACTAGAGCAAGCATGTGATTAAGCAGATAATGATAACCAATGATCATTAACAACTTCCATAATGTCATATTCATTATAACTGTCCAAGTGTTCCATCAACATTACTACGATGAAGTCACTCAAGTCAAGTGCTCACTATCCAGGAGCGATGGTGATTCGAATCGATTCCTAACCAGTTGGTGATTTATTCCTTACACAAACCTCACTCACCCGCTAAAGTGAGGTATTGATCACCGAGTCAACTATCCAGGAGTCTCGAGTTTGCCAGGAACCACATGTACCCGGGGGCCGACCGACTGCACTTTGGTCTTATCATCTCGCCCCCATGTCCTACTACACCTGCTCCGGCACAGTGCGCTGCGGGCAATCTACTCAGCCTGAATAATCTCCCAGCTTCACGGTCGGAAGGTACTTTATCCGGCCAGCTAAATGTAAGGCATGCGTTCAACATGACTCGAGGCCCAACAACGGTCGGTCCTTAATCGACACAGACAGAAAGCACTACAGTCCAAAACTTTGTAAGTCTCCGCCCGGTCTCAACTTTATTTAACACTTAGCTATACCATGACTTCATAGTCATCCAAGCAGATCCAGGTAACCACCTATAGCTCGCAGGTGACAGGAAATCACCCGACTTCTACCGGTCTAAGCCAGCTAAGCATTGACTCGACTGCGGATACCAGGGTAACAAGGATATAGTATAACAAAGGTAGAGAAGGTATAATGCAGCAACGGTTGCAAACAACTCCTGAACGTAATGCATCAATTAAAGTAAAGCATTTAATTAATAATTGCAAACCGGGGAGAAAATGCTCCGGGGCTTGCCTCTCTCGAAGGAGCTCGGGCGGTGATCGGGGCACTCTGGAAGTTCCTCAACGTCCTCCTCGTCGGCTTCGGGCACCTCCTGCGGCTGCACCTCGAGCTGCTCCTCGGGCTCCTCGGGTATGACGACTGGGTTCTCGGTTTGTGATCCTATATGATGCAATGTGCATAAGTGCTTATGCAATCAATGCATCGGATGAGATGAATACAATGGATATGCTTGAATGCAAGGTAGTCAACATCATCCAAAAACATATACTACAAGCACATGTCATCTACTACCTTCTCTTCTACTACTAATATGCTAAGTCAACACATCTTATTAAATGCTTTAAAGATACACCAAAGATTCACTAATTTCTTAATCACACATAAAGCAACACTTGATTAAACCCTAATTAATAATAATAGGTTTGAATAGCAACATGTATTTTTATTGCTTAGAAAAATCTTAGAAAATTACCATAGCACAGTACTATCCTAAGTAGTCTACCATCAAATTTTTATGGTATTTGGATAAGTGGAATAGCCTACACAAAAATGACAAGCTTGGACCTAATTATGAGCATGAAAATACTTTGTATTATGAAAAGTGTCAAACAACAGATTTAGTATTTTTCCTAGGTTCTAAACAGTAAATAATTACTGTACAAAAATTATCACATGCATGTTTTATACAAATTTTTCTCTCTAGCAAAAATAACAAAAATCAGCCATTAAAGGCACTTGAACTACACCTCATAATTTTTCTACAGCACATGCATGACACATATTTTTCCTATGAATTACATTACCTAAGAAGATTAACAAACTTGGAATCATATTTTTCTGAAGCCTATAAATTTTTCTACACATTTTTCAAGTTACCAGCAATATCAAGGATTAAATGACATGCAATATTTTTATCATGTAGATCTGGTGACAAGGAACAAAAAAAAATTTGTTTCAACAAATTTGGGGCTAAAATGAGTACACAATCATTTTCCAAAGTATTTCTCTTCCCAAATAATAAAAGAAAAACCGAAAACAATTTTTGTATTACTACTGGGCCAACCCATGGGAACGACTGGCCCACGGCCGCTTTCGGCCTGCGCAACCGAGCGAAGGGGAAGGGCGACGGCCTGGCTCGGGGCTCCGGCCCAAGGCCGACCTAGCCCAGCAAGGCCGAGGCGAGACGGCCACGCCACGCCGGCGTTCCAGACGCCACGGCGGTGCGCTTGTTGCCAATGATGGGGCGGTGGCGGTGCCACCACGACCACGACCGAGCAAACAGGCGTGAGCGCTGGGTCCGCAAGAAGATGGCGAACCCAAGCGGGTTACCCAAGGGGATGGAGAAGGGACGGAGGAAGCCCTTCCACGGCGAGGCCAAGCGTAGCGGCGCCATGACCGACGACGGCGAAAACGCGCAAGGCCGCTATACCTTGCTCAAATGGTGTCCCTACAGCGAGCACGGGTGTCGGGGAGCGAGGCGGAGCGACGTGTGCTCGATTGCGGGCAATGGTGGACCACCGGCGGTCAATTTTTGCCGGCGGGGCTGCGGTGGCGATGGCGGCGCGAGCAGAGCTCGATGCGGGGCGAGGCAGAGACGCAGCGCGGGAGAGGAAAATGAGAAGTGCTGGGAGAAGCGGAGCTACGGTGGCTTGAAAACGGCGAGGCGCACTTGCTTGCGGGGGCCACGGGACGCCACCGCCGCATCACGCTGCATGCACGCCACACGCTGGCGCACATGCTGACGATGGTCGAGACCGTCAAGGCTGGGGAGAAGGAAGACAGCGCGCGGGGTGGGCTGGGCCGAGGCGATGGCGCGGGCGCGGGGAGGATTGCTGGGCCGGCTTCGGCTGATGGGCCAGAAGTGAGGCGGCGGCCCGTTAAAAGAGATAAACATTTTTTCTAATTATATTTTCAATGAATTTTCAAATATCAGTTTTCAAGTACCATTTTGAGCAAGAAAATGACTTCTTTTGAAAATGGCCCAAAAATAAAAGTTGCTTAGAATTTAGTCCTCTACAACTTTTCTTTAGGGACCAACTAAAAATATTGCATAGATTTTGAATTGGGAAGCAAAAGCTAAATAGAGAGGATTTTTGACCCTTTCCAATAATAATTTCAAAAGCATATTTTGTCAAAAGTTTGAATACAAACTTTGCTCAAAAAATTGTGCTAAATAATTCTAGATGATTTACAATTATAGCCAAACATGTTTTACTAACCTAGCAAGCATAATCATGGCAAAACAACTCTAAACAAGTGTATGCAACATTCATGTTTCACGAGCATGTTTCATATGTTTCGAAGCAGGGTTTCATTTATTATTTACATGATTAGGCATGTATGATTAGGATGTTTGATGATGCATGATATGTATGATTTACAGTGCCTAAATGTTGGTCATAACACCGGGGTGTTACAGGGAGGGGGTCAAGAGATTGGCTACCTTGGGCAAAAGAGTAAATCACGGCTCTCGGGTAAAGACGTACAAACTTTGCAGAGTTTTAAAAACTGTTATAACAGTCGTGCTCACGGACACGAGCGGTCCGAAAAACTGACGGAATAGTGATCACTTGATGATGATGATGATGTTATTAATGATGACAATTCTAATGATGAATATTATTCATGTTTATGATCATGTGGTTTAATTGGGGCTTAAGCACAACTAAATGCTAATATAGTGCTAAAACCTTGACTTACTAAAATGCTAATAGCAGTATACCAGTGTCAGCCTTCTGAGCTTCATAACCCCATGTTGTTCTTGTTGAGTACGAGATGTACTTACGCTTGTTTATTTTCATTATCTGAATAAAAATCCCGGATGGATAATAGATGGAAGTGTTATGAGGACCACCCTGAGGATTACTAGACTTATGCTTCATCAGTCGACGTCCCTATGGAGTTTGAGTGTCTCGTGGAGAGTAGTTACCTAGTTGCTCCTCTTTCATGATAGACTATTTATTATTGTAATAGATTATTGTGCGCATTGTAATAAACACTGTGATAATACTCTATAATTTATCAGCTTATGTGCGCGACTAATCTTGGGGCGCACATAAGATTTATGCATCCCATTTTATCCTTGAAATCAGGTGTGACAACGATCAAAGATAGCGCCTTCGCATGACTAAACATAAATTAGGAGTGTGCAACAAATCAATGCATGAAAAGGAGTATAAACCTGTGCACCTACTATATACAAAAGAACCAAGATGACCCTATTGCGTGAGCCCTTCAGTAGCAGAGGACCCCTTTTTTTGACGTGTGCAATTCCTTGTACCATACTTACGCAAATTGAGAAAACTAGGATAACTTCTGTAAAGCTGGGTTAATGGTAAACATTAATGATTGAAGATGTTGATATCTAAATGTAGCAAAAGGCAGAAATTAATTTTCATTATATAAAACTCACACATTACATGCAGGCGCGTCCCGGGGAAATATGAGGCCCAGTTCGAAACAACAAGTGGAGGCCTAACATCTATTGCCCTGCCCAACTGTATCGTTATTGGGAGAAGAAATTAAACTTGTGGTTCTCTAATAATAAACCTCTCCATAGATTCTTTTTTAGATCGAGTTAATTCCTCGATTCTTTGCTTTTTCTTACGTATTTGATTTCCCAATTCATATTTTCTAATCCAATTTGAAGAAATTTGAAGAAGACATGGCTTGCAAGTAGGAACAATTACACTAGATCAATTTGTGTACAAAGACAATGCAAAAAAGATTAACTAAATAAAATAGGGGCTGGGCATGGAATTTATACCAGGTGATGATCTCTGTCTGGCATCTCCGATCTGGGTCCGGCCGTCTGGGTCCGGCCGTCTGGGACGGCGAGGGCGAGGAACAAGTCCAAGCGACGAAGCCACGAACCCACGAACGGTTACGAACTTACGTGAAGAAGAATCGCCAGCCACAGACTTTTCTAACTCACTATCGTGGACTCAATGTGTGGTGCTTTTCTCCGGAAGGAAGTAGGAGGCCATGTGTATTGGACCTGTGGCTAATTTACTAATTAAAACAAGCCCAAAATTATTATATATACTTAGAATACTTTGTAAATTTTGGGCCCATGAATTTTGGAGGTCCAGTTTGGTCGCACAGCCCGCACGGGCCCGAGGACGCCCCTGATTACATGTCCCATTTTGAGTGGCTGGTTCATCTCCAGACCATGTAGGCCGAGTAAGTTAAATCTACCCTTAGGGGCATATGCCCTTAAGCACTGTGCCGTTGTGCACTTTCTCTCCTCTAGTGCACACATCTCAATGCTAGTCCAATGGCATGGTGTATAGAGACATATGCCCTTAAGGGCAAAAAACCGCTTTCTATGTTGGCCCCAAAAGTGCCGAGCGGCCACCAGTGCCACCACAAGGTATGCCACTTGGGATCCCAACAAGAGGGCCATTTGCAAGTTCCAGTCCGTCATGACGTTGTTAGCTTTTTTACCAGCTCTGCCCCTAAAATTACAGGCAGAATATATATAGTGAGAAATAAAAACTATATATCATTGTTAAGCCTAAGACCCTGTTTCGTAGGGCTCCTAACATCTTCTCAACCAGATTCTGCTCCTGCTGCCCAGAAGCCAACCAAACGGTGTGAAAAAAAAAATGGATTCTACTCTTGGTGCATAGAAGCACTTCTGCAAATTGAACTGGGGGCCAAAAGCCGGAAAAACATAGCTTCGCGCTGCTCCTAAAATTAATCTAACAAATGTAGCATGAGTATTATGGACTTTCCTTCTCTTTCACCCTATTTCCAAAATCATGAGAATCCGTTTTGCCAAACACTTCAAAAAGTGCTTCTTGTAGATAATCCGTTTTTTCTAGAGAATCCATTTTCTAAGAAGTCCTACTAAACGGGCCCTAAATTATCATGGTGGATTTCATTGTTAAGCCTAGTAAAAGGAGTACTTGTGATGCAAAAAGAAAAGAGGAAGAAGTAACTTTACTGCCTTGTTCTACAATGTTTTCTGCAAGTACGTGGGATATGGCTCTGATTAAAGCAAGTATATCAAGACATGTGAGAAAATTGTCCTATGTCAATTCTTGATATCCAGTTTCTTACTCCTTACTCAGGAATTGTAACTCAAGAACTACTTATCTCTTTTGGCAAAAAAAAAACGAGCAGAAGAATGTCGGTTGGTGTGGTTTGCAGCAACATTCCAATTTATAGACGTGTCACGATAACAGCTGTTCTCCAGCCCCCGTGTGATCTCATGACTTGGAGATTTCGAGTCATCTCTTCTTCCGGTGGCCCACTGCGACACGTCCACAAAGGTTGTTTCCTACCCCCTAATCCTAGCATCTCAAGACAAAAATAACTGTAAAGATACAAAATTATTATTATAATATCCTTGATTTTATCTCTATCTAATAATCACTCACCTATTATCAAATTAATTGCAGAATCTTTGTTTTATTCCTACAATTTTTTTATATTTTGAGACAAAATTGAAATGCTTCAATTCCATATGAAAAAATACGGAGGGAGTATAATTTTTTCTGTCTCCCGTGAAGACAAGTCTTGAAGATAAGCATGTTTGCTATCGGTCGCTGGGTCACAAAGAAAAAAAAATAGTGTGGGACCCTTGTCTGGGAGAGAACGCAGAGGCAAAGGACCAAGATTCACACTGTTCTGCTGCTGATATTTCGGGTGATTCAATAATGTTTCTGTGAGGGAGAATAAACCAAAATAAGCAAAAAGCCGGTTGAAAAGTAGATGAGCAGAACTGGGTGAATAAGCCCGCGGTGTTTGTATCAGACATGCTTGTAGAATGGAAATGGCCGTCGTGGCACCGTAAAGATGTACTCCCTCTGTCCAAAGTCCACAAAAGAACCCACCGCGGGTTGCGTGTTGAAAAAAATAGTTCACGTTTGACCAAAATTCTAATAAATATTATTCACATTTATAACTCTAAATTAATTTATTATAAAAATATATTTTATATTTAATCTAATGATATTTATTTGATATCATAAATATTCATACTTTTTTATCTATAATTGATCGAACTTAAGATTTTAAACCATGACATTGTTCTAGAATTGTATTCTTTTCTAGACGGAGGGAGTATTAACTTTAGTATCACTCAACAAGACAGTGGTGACCTGGTCAATCTGAATATTTTAGCAAAGAATCCGGTAGCTGGGCGTCCAGAAGGAGGAAAGCAGACCAAGGAAAGGTAATCGCTGGTTGCAGCAACTATTATCTCTATCCTATTCTCTGTCTCCATGAGTGAGTGTGCATATGGGAATGAGCAGGCAGTAGGAGTAGTTTTGTAGGCAGTAGATAGGAACTTATGATATTAAACCATTTTATGTGTATGGACTCCAACCTTAGAGAGTGCATATATGGTGAAATTTTATACTTTGTCACTAAATCTGTATTTTGAAAGGAGGCATGTGCACCCATCCTTGGTGAAAAAACCCAACTGCTGATTCTACCTACACACTGGGGGTGAGTTGAGCTCCTCTTTACTTGATTGCAACATCTGCAGAAATCATTTCTGAGGGTGAGGAATCTTCTTTACCTCCATTTCCAAGTCTCTGGCTCAGCTAAGTTCGTTGTACGGTACACAACTGCCCCATAAATGGTGGAAGCAGCCCATGTCCACCAGCTATATATCAAGAGCTGGTCGGTATAATGATTCTTTAGATTTGGCATCTCTTCGTGAGCGGTACCTGGACAAGAAAGTATCCTGGCCGTATAATACACTTTGTTCCCGTGCATAAAAAATTCAAACAAACTGGTGGAAGCACTAGATGATCCTTGGCACTTCAGTTTTACTCCACCTGCATAGCGATTCTTCATCTTCTTCTAACTTATGCACAACTGAGGTCTTAATTTGGTGTCACCTCCAGATTATATTTACAGTAGTGTCGGTCACCCATGAAACACGACACTACACTACATATTGCGATTGCACTGCTTGGTGCTTGGTTGTTATACAATAACTTTAGCTTGTTCTTTTCCTAAATATATATTTTATTCTTAGCCTCTGGAATAGATTATTAACTCACAGGTCATAGTCCCCTCAAAAACCAAAAAACTCACATGTCATAGTTTATTGGGGCTCTTGCATTTATACCCCTGTTTTGTATTGAAATTATGATTTTGCCCTTGTTTTTTTACTTTGTGAATTTGCCCCTGTGTTTTCAAAACGAAGCACCACTTTGCCCATATTCCATCGTCCTCCTAACGGTGTTAATTTTTGTACAATTGGACAAAAATGCCCATGTGACTTTGCCCCTGGTTCCTATGAGTATTTGTGATTTTACCTCTGATTTAGAGTGATACATTTATATTGTATTTTGACAAAAATGGTTTGATACATTTGGTCACATATATTTGGCACAATTTATAATTATTTTATATCAGAATTAATATAAAAAAATAGTCAAAATTTTGACAGCACCTTAGCAATATTTTGATCGCATTAGGCCGGTCCCAACTACTAAACCACCTTGTAGTTTCCATCCTTACAACATCAGCAGGACACCACTAAATAGAAACTATGGTTCCATCCCATTATTTCTTAGCTGGCTCCCACTTAAATTATTGCCAATTATTTTATTTCAGTTCTATTCCAGCCACGTCTCTCTCCTCATCCCATTCTCGTTCTCGTGTTCTCAGCGACATTCACCGCGTCAGGTCTTGTCTGAAATTGCTCCAATTCCTTTCGAATAAATTTGAACGTATTCTCTGAGGGTATGTATCTCGCAGCCCTCGAGCCTAAAACCAACTACTCGGTAGTCGATTATAGGATCTTGTAGACTTCCTCATGGGTGCAGCTGAGTAACCTCCCAAGACAATGATTGAGGATCGTTTGTCGCCGAGTGGTTGAATGCTTGTAAATTGGATCTTCCATCCTTGAATCCGAGCCCTCGAGTGTAGTCAAAGTGATGCCAACTAAGTAGAGACGAAGGCCGAGCCCCTTAGCTTAGTGCCGACTAAGCCCTGGAGGCGAATTGAAGAAGCCTGATCGAAGGTGTGTAGATGAATGTAATCATCGGATCATGCAAGCGTCAAGAAAGTTATTTCCGAATGCTTGATGGGTACGTGCATAAACACATGAAGCTCTGACATCTTGAATATTCTGCCTAGTCTTGCATATCTCTTACGGGCATGTATCTTGCATGGCTCTTGATAATTTTTTTTTTTTTTTTTTTTGCATGCTTGATAGATGCGTTCGTGCACAAGCACAGGCAAGTATCTTGTCTTAACTGGCTTTTTTATGCTCTGCATGTTGACATGAAGCTGCAGGACATGAGGCTGCATGACTCTCCATGTGCTCCTGCAGTATCTTGACTTAGTACATGCAAGCTATGATCAGCTTGCCTCCCTCTACGGATCTTTTTTGTTTTGACTAATGAGAAGCCTTCCGTGCATCATCATGGTTTGGTGTCGGGTGTACGGCTCCAGGATTTGATAGTATCTGGCTTTGTGAGCGACACGTCGTCGGACTCTTTAAAAAATTTGTCAACTGGATGTTGAAGCAGGCCGTGGCTGGTGCGAACCGTCGTGTCCAATCCAGGCTTGCCGGAACCTGTTGAACCCGGCGTGTGATAGTGCCTGTTTCTTGGACCCACGGAAACGAAGCTTGCACAGATGCTGCCCGAAACTGCGACCAAGACTGAGAGTCGGTTGGATCCCACATTAGCCCAGCAGCTTTGCTGTAAGCCAGCCCGCGCCGGTTGGATTCCAAATCGTAGCTGATGACCTCCCGTGCCTCCTCCTTGTGCACCACAACCCCTTCAATCTGGCGAAGGCAGTGCTCGGCTTCATGGATGCGCTAGATCTTGCTGGCCTCAATGTCGGCACAGCAGACGATTTTGACGGTGTTGAAGTGGGAGCCATTCTGATAAAATTCATGAATATATGGCCATTCTGATAAAATTATGTTGTGTTTCAGTGTTTCACCAGCTAAACTAGGAACCCAAAGGCATTTGTGAAGCTTACAGCCAGCAAGATAGTAGACATTGCTAGGCTGTAGCCTCAATCCGTTGGCACCAAGAATTGCTACCACCAATAGCTTCAATCAGATGTTTCTCCGACTGCAGACACCAATGGCATCAGTTTTAAGCACGCTTTACTGGCCTTTGAACGTAAGATTTGTTCGGATCAATTCGGTCTTAAGTTTTGGAGGTTTGATTTCACCTTTCCGTGTCTGTATAGATGATTTAATGAGTTAGTGTTTTACAGATTAATGAATAACCAGAGACTAATTCATTGTATGTACATAATCTAACCTTCTTCCCTGTCTTCATGAAATCTCTCCAACTAGAGACCTACAAAGCACAAATCCATGGTATTAGCCAGTGTCATGGTACTAGTCTTTACCTCTTCAATCATTCAGTGCTGTAAATAATTTATTGAATATACAAATGAGAACAGATAGTTGCACGGTAGGGAATTTGTGACATAGCACTGGAGCTCCAATTCTTCAAGTTTCTAGTATAGGCTAGCTAGCAATGTTCAAATAGAGTGTGGACTATTGCTTAGGATTTCGAATCTGCCGTCTGGAGACTGGTATAGCCATTGTATCTCTTTATTTATCACTTTGTGATACTTCAATATTATGTTGCTATTTATTATGTTCCAAGTTTGCTTTAGCTATATACTTGATATAGTTGTGATTGATAATGAGTTTATGCATATGCTCACAAAGCGCTTAGCCCAAGATGCGCGTGGGTTAAGTGGTCGATATTATGTAAGCATGGTGCTTAGATATTGTTTACCTACGAATGCATTCTGCGCTCTAGGTCATGTGGTAGATCGCGGATGTGACACTCCCATTGAGTCCTTTGTAGTCCACTCCCCGTTTGCAGAGCAAGTAGAACACGGTTGCAAAGGGAGACAAGCTCTGTTCTTTATCCTCCTTAGTAATGTTTCTTATGCAAAGATCCAAAGTTAATTATGCTATAGATGAGAGTGTATATACTTGGGTGTACAGAAGATTTAGTAAATAAGGAATGACTTAGAAATCTTTTTACTGTTACCAAATATCCTGCCTAGCCATACTACATTTATGAGTCTCTATTTCTATCTCTGGAATTATTATCAATGCTTCATACTTATCATTTATTTACCATTTGACTTACCCGTGCCATAGCATGAGAGTGGTTTTATCATAAGTATATATATGCCAACAATCCCATAGCTCCTCCCTATGCATAAAATATAAATAACGATACTCGGTATACTCCCGGGTGAAATGCTACAATTGTATATTATATGTGCGCTTACGTATACTTTACTTTAACATATATAATTTTCTCTGAGTTTACAAGTGTCATTAATAATTACCAACCACGCATTTCAGGCATTATGCTAAGGATGACAACTTAGTAAAGAGTGATGCTAAGAAATGTCAACATCCTACCTATAACTTTAGGGATAGAGCTAATAAAAAAGGCAGTGCCATCATGAAGGATAGGAGCCTGCAAAGGGCCCTCTTGTTCGGATCACTGGTGGCATATCTTATGGTGGCACTGGTGGCCACTCGGTACTTTTGGGGCCTATATGGTCTGGGCATAAACCAGCCACTCAATTACAGGACATGTAACATGTGAGTTTTATATAATAAAAAATTCATTTTTACCTTTTGCTACATTTAGATATCAACATCTTCAATCATTAATATTTACCATTAACCTAGCTTTACAGAAGCTATCCTGGTTCTCCTCGATCTGCACAAGTCTAGTATAAGGAATTGCACACGTCACAAAGGCATCCTATGCTACCGAAGGGCTCACGCAATAGGGTCATCTTGGTCCTTTTGCATATGGTTGGTGCACAGGTTCATACTCCTTTTCATGCATTGGTTTGTTGTACACTCCTAAGTCATGTTTAGTCATGCGCATGCGCTATCCTTGGTCGTACAGGGAGGATCAGGGGCGACCACTGGTTTCTAGGTGAGAATATGCTTCCTCAGGTTCGTACACATACAAAAATTATAACAAAAATATGAATGGAAAAATCTAGTGCTTCCACCGATTTGTTTGAATTTTTATGCACCGGAACAAGTGTATTATACGGTCGGGATACTTTCTTGTCCAGGTACTGCTCGCAAAAGAGGTCGCAGAAGAGGCGCTACATCTTAAGAATTAGTTTTGCGACAAGCTCTTGATATATAGTCGGCGGACATTGGTTGCTTCCACCATTTATGGGGCAGTTGCGTACCTTTCAACAAGCTTAGATGAGCCGGAGTCTACAAAAGACTTGGAAATTAGAGGTAAAGAAGATTCCTCACCCTCAGAAATAATTTCTGCGTGGACCCTAGTCCCAAGATTCTTTCAATGTGCCTTTGCTGTTGCATGATCGATAACCATGATGAGCGCTCCCGACTACAATTTCTATGTGTTCAGGTGAGTTTAAGTTGTTTCACATTATGTCAAGTTTCGATTCACCTAAAAAGAATTTTGTATCTTTTCATATTATTAATTTCAAAGTTATTGAATTCTTCCGGATTTATGGTTTCGGTGAATTTCTGTTTGGCGATGTGGAATTGTTTTGTTTCCCTTCCCACAATATACTCTGCATTGCTATCCTTCTCATTTCCTTTCTAGGTGCATAATTCTATTCGGTTTCTAGATCTAGTACTAATCTTACACTACCTTCCTTTCCGTTCATACACAAGTATCACTAAACTAATTAGGTTTTTGTTTAGGTGATGTTATCTGTAGTCTTTCCAGGACAATTTGGTGCTGCTACAATTGTTTACATTATCAGAGTCGACCTCGAGGATTGTTCCAGGAGCACCTGCGGAATATTCGCTAAAGTGACGGGCCTCACACTCGTCTGCATTCTGTTATCAGCTATATGGAACACGTTGAAAAGAATTTATGGAATCTGATGAAGACGTACGCAACCTGCTTAGATCTAGTCCTATTCATGGATCATGGCTAACTACATTATTTAGTGCTCAGTTTTCGTGTTGTCTGTATGCGTAAAGTTTGTTGTACAGTTCGAAACGTTGAACATGTTCACGGTTTCATGCCCATGACTTTTGTTGCTGCTAATTAATGGATCTGTTTTACGCAAATTTCAAGCAAATTATGAGAAATCCCCCCACACAAAAAAAATTAAAAATAAAATAAGAGCCTAGTTACTGATGAAATTCTCAAAATTTTCCAAAAAATATGATGAAATCGTAACCTAAAGGATCTGTCTAGGTGACATTCAGTTGATTTGGCTCTCTCTATTAACTGAATTTTTCCATGCACTTACATTCATCTATCACTCTTCTATTACTATTTTACACTAATTTCTTCATTAATATATAGGACAAAGTTGTAATTTGAGGATAACCTCTCGCATAAATATAAGCCAAATACTCAAAAAAATTTACAAATTTTTCTATAGATTCTAGATACCAGAGAGAAATATATGTCAAATTATTCACACATATCATCAAATTGTTCAAAATATACAAATTTACAAATAGAAGAACCCAAAGAAGAACTGATGAACATCTCGCCTTCCAAAAGAAAAGGGACAGAAAAGAGGAATTGATGGCAAGATCGGGGCGCGGCGCGTAACCCACACCCACGATGAGACGCCAGCTTCCACCGCCTTTACTCGCGGCAACCTACCCGTTAGCTGCTCGACGGCGGCGTCGGCGGCGCAAAGGAGCGACAAAGGAGCGCGCGCCCACCCGAGCAGAGGAGCGGCCTTGGGGCGGTGGCAGAGGAACGGCGAAGGAGCCCGAGTAGATGCCGACACGTGTAAGATCCAACAGTCCAGAATTCGGTTGAGGGATGGACCAAAATCACTCGTTTGACTGTTAGCAATTCTGAACCCAAAACGATGAGAAGGTTTGCCTTACTCGGCAACGCTACCCATAGCTGCTCCTCCTCGTCGGCCGCCACACAAGCCCACGGGTGTGTGGTCCGGGACGCCGGCACCTCCGTGCACCTCGTGGCCGCCGTTGCCGTGGTGCCGCCCCGGGCAAAGCCGCCGAGTAGGCTCGATTCGCCGTCGTGTGCATGTGCGCCACGCGCGCATGCTGCAGCTCCCGGCAGAGAAGGGCATCGGTCGAGCGGGCCTCACCGGCGCCACCGCTCTCGGTCTCTCTCCTCTCGGCTCGCTGGCCGCCGTGGTCTCGAAAGTGGTGGGAGAGCAAGGGTCGAAAGTGGTGGGAGAGCAAGGATGGGGCTTTGGCGAGGAACGGGTCACCGGCGACTTGAGGAAAGGATCGGGTCAGTGAGAGCGGCAGCGGCGATATCGCGTCCTCAGCAGGGCCGTGGCCGCGTGTCGCACAGCGGCGTCAAGGTGCCGGTGCAGGAAAGGAGGGCAAACGCCCCGTGCGCATGGCTCGCGGCTTCAGTGCGCGGTGCGTGCGTGTCTGAGACTTGGGTGCAATCGTCGGGCGACGGCGGCGGCAAAACAAAGCCGAGACCGCGGCCTGTACGTGCGGTGTGTCGAGGCGGGGCGCATTGGAGGGCGCGAACCGCGGCTCCAGAACAAGGAGGAGGGAGGCGGGGCTTCGGCTTTGTGCAAGGTGATGGGCGGCGAGCAGAGCAGAGCCGAGTACTGCGGCGTGTGCGGCGGCGCCGGGTCGCGGGCGTGTGCATGGCGATGCCTTAGCCGCGAGGGCGGTGAGGCAAGCACGGTGTGGCGGCGCTGAGGCCGTGCGGCGGCCGTGGGTGGGTACCGGGGTGGATGTGCTGTGCGTGTATGGCCCCGGTGGTGTGTGGCGCCTCCAGGGCTGGTGTCCGTGTAGTGCGCTAGTCCGTGGCCGTAGCGGCAGGCAAAAACGGCGTGGTGTCTCTGCAGGGAGCGGCTCAAAGGCCGGGCAGACAGGCAAAGGCACGACAAAGGTGGCGGCTTTGGAGGTCCATAGTGCTCATCGACGGGCTTGGGGACGGCGGATCGCCTGGTGCAGGACGGGCTCGGTGCGGGCAGATCGCGTGCGCCGGCGCGGAGTCGCAAGGTTGCCGCGGACAGGGGACGGCTTTTGGGTCGTGAGCTCACCGGCAGAAATACGACGACGGCAGACGCGTGAAGCCAGGGGTGCTCGACACTGTGACGTACCTCGGCGTGCCGCGACGAAGCCCAGGCGTACGTTGGCGCTGGGTGGCTTGGTGTGACGGCGTTCCCGGGCGGCGCGAACGGTCGAGGCGGTCCAGGTGCAGAGGCTTGTCTCCGAGCTGTGACAAAAAAACGAGGGTGAAGTTCGTGGCGAGGCTTCTACGGTGGGAAATGTGGAAGCTTTGACCACGGAGAACGGCTCAACGGCCGGGGTTCCGGGGTGGCGAGGCGGCCTGGCGCGAAGACGTTGCGGCTACGGTGTCTGGAGACCGGCTGGGGTTCTTATAGCCCGCTGGCTAGGGTTCCGCGAGGAGTGGCGCGGCTTACGGGCGGCGGCGATCTCCGGCGTCCGTGCCGTAGGGACACGCGGCGTGTATCCGGGGCGTGGGCAGGTAGCGAGGCTTGAAGATTCCACAAGAGGAATCGGGTCTTGGTCGCGTCAAGGTGACGCGCGGGCGGGGTCCGCGGCCGTGGTCACGCCAGGGCATCCGAGGCCGGGTTCGTGCTCTTCACGCTGGGCGCCGACAGAAAGCAGCGGCGCGGAAAGGAAACAGAAAAGAGAAACGGGGCCGTGGGAGGGGGAAGACGACAGACGGAGAGCGACGGAAGGAAAACGGCAGCTTCGGCTGACAGGCGGGCCCTATAGATGGCGTTTCCCATCTGCTCTGGCGAGGGGAGCGGCGGCGTCTCCTCCGCGTGCTGCGCACGTGAGGGCGGAGGGGTAGTGCGGGCTGTGGTTGTGCTCGGGTTGGGCCAGTTTGTTTACCAGGTTGGGCCAAGAGAGGAGGAGAACGAGCTGGACCTCGGCTGGACGTTGGGCCGAAGGGAGGCGGGAAGGGGTGGCCGGACTGGGCTCGAGGATACGAGCTGGGCTGCAGCGGAGAAGGAAAGGGAAGGAGGTCTGGTCTGAGCTTATTTAGATAAAGGAGAGGGGCTTTTCTATTATTCACTTGATGTGGTGCATCAATTTATTTGAAGGTCATCTCTGAAGAAGACGAGAGAGAGTTAGGGTTTTGTCTTAGGCATTTTAACTTAGGTTTGACCAGTCAACTACATGTGACACACATTCGAGCAAAATTTTTAAAAAGGTAGGATTTTTTTAAAAAAAAAAAAAAAACTAGGATTTTTTTAATATATAGAATCACGGGATGTTACATTTTTTTGGTTAGGTATGGCTAGCGGACCAAAGCTAACCTAGCCTAGCTGGGGAGGGGGGGGGGCTCGAGCCCCCTACTTATACCGGAGCAGTGGAACCCCTGAGCCCTTCATGAATTTTAGGCAAAGTTCTATAGTGTAGATGGAGCTGAGACTTAAGATCTAGCAGCAGTCGGAGGTATGTGTTGTTCAGCCCCTCCTAAAATTTTTCTGGGATCCGCCGCTGCACGTAGTACTACTACCTATCGAGACATCAAGTGCATCTCCTGTAAAATAACGGAATAACAGTAATCATGTCCCACTGGTCAGTGATGCAAGTAGCTAGTTCGGTTCTCCCGTCGATTCGCAGATCCTTTTCAGTGTCACAAGCACCTGCTCTCCCATCGACTCTCGCGTTATACTTGCCTAGCTAGTTTACATTTATTTTTATTATTATTTTTTTTAGAAAAGATCGAACATTTATAACTACATAATGCTCGCTGCAATATAATTCTGGTTCTAGTTGCACACTCTGATGATCGAGATGGTGCACAGGGCACACCTCAGTGATTAATTCATCTTCAGCTTCATCATTTGCATATGACTTCTTACTTTACTCATGATTATCACTTGCAGATGTATGTTTATCAGCTTGCGTGAAGGGGGAGGAGAACTAGAGAAGAAATCAGGGCCTTGTTACACGTCCTGTTGTGTATATGCATGGATCGGAGTGGTCCTCTCTCAACATCTCAACCCAGTCCAGCAACCGGTGAACCTAATTAAGCTAAGCTGCTCTTAATTTCCTTCACCATATGCAAGTCGATCGTCGCGTCAGGCTGCCGTGTAGAACGATGGAACGCTCGGCCGCGGGGTACATGCATCAAAGGACAGGTGCAAGTGTGAGGTCGATCGGAATCTGGTGGACGCGTAAGCTTTGAAGCAATGCCCATCCTATCGAGCACAAGGAAACTAGGCAAGCACTACCAGCAGCCCTACGCCCCTACGTACTAGCTCCTCCGATCGAATCGGGAAATGGATGGATTGCACTGGCCGCCACCACGTTTCAACTTTCCTTCTCCAGCGAGGTTCGTTGCACATGGCTAGCTACCTACCTAGCAGATGCGGTGGACTGCTAGCTGCTGAACCCAGGCCAGTCGGGTCGTTATCAAGGGAGTGGAGTAGGAGTAGCTAGCTTGGCGTCGTCTCTAAAAGATTATTAGTGGGTGAATCGGCCTCAGCGCTGGCTACCGGTCTGTTCGTTTGAACTTATCAGCCGGTTTATCAGTTAAAATCTACAGTATTTTTCTCTTACAACAAAACAGCTTCAGCCGGCTTTAATACCAGCCGAACATGCCATACATTATCACCGCACGTATCACAAGTTAATAATATACATGCATGGTGGACAAATCTTTAAAACATAAGATAACTTAAATCGATCGCCCTCCAAAATCTTGTTCGGCGCGCGTGCGCCCGTAAGGTTAGTAGCGCACACGACACTGTTACTGAGGAAGAACGGGCAGGGGCAGCGCAGAGCGGCACAGTGGGGTCCTCGCCGTCGGCCGCGGGCGGCGGTCGAGGCTGGCGATGGGGGGGGGGGCAGCGGCTGTTAGGTTAGGGTTTGGCCGACGTCCTCTCTCTCCCTCCCTATCTCCTCCCCGGCTGCAGATTGTTGGCTGGACGACCGGGGGCGGCGGCCGCGACATGGCGGTGGTGGTGGGTTGGCCGGCGGTAAGCGAGGCGGCGGCGGCGTCGCCGAGCTAGCGGGGTAGGACCCATCCGGTTGGGGTTTGGGTAGGCGGCGGGGGCGAGCACCGGTGAAGTTAGGGGTGGGTGGGGAGGTCGCCGGCGACCTAGCCAATGGTCGAGGTGGGCGGGGGAGGGACAGCCGAGGAAGAAGATGAACAGTAGAAAGCTCGGGGAGAAGAGAAATAGTGCGCGCTAGTAATGGTCCTAGCGCGCGTGTTGGGGCAGCGGTCAGATCGCCCTTGGTTGGTTCATTATTTTTGGACTTCCCTCTAAATCTTTTGTACAAAATATAAATTCATTCCAACTGGCTTTTGTTGTAGCTTTGTAATAGTTCCCATGTTCCAAACAGCAGGCGCAGTACTTTGCATGCAGTTCTCCTGACGCAGCTTTTGCAGATGTTGTTTTGGCAATCGCATGCAGTTGAGGACCACCGTTTCGTCCAGCATCATGTCCAGCTCCATGAAAACACGGTGTTTCAAGATTTGGAGTTGGGGATAAATGCTCTTGTGTCAGGTCTTTGGCATCCGCACCCAGTAGCATGGTTAGCATATTTAAACGATCGTGTCAGGTCTTTTCCTAATCAATCTCTCAGCGGTAAAAAATTAAAGGAACAAATTGATGCTATTCTTTTGCCCGTGTGACATGTGTGGGGTCTACATATTACTATTTTTAAGCTTCAAAACAATATGGGTCTTAGCAGATTTAATCGAGGCAAATATAATGGTGAAAACCATTTGCTAATCATAACTTACCGTAAAGAAATATCATGGAAAAACTAAAATGTACCTACATTAGTTTGCATACGATGCTTTTTTTTTTTTGTAAAATGAAAGTGACGTGTGAGGAGAGAGGTGAGAGAAATGCGAGTGCGTTCTGCTATGGCTGCAGGGTAGTTCACGACAAGCTTTTCCACAACGGCTTGCGTGCGCCTCTGGCTTGTGACTTGAAGATTCGCCACAATCCGGTCTGTTTCCAATCCCATACCAGACTCCCTTTATTCCTTCCCTACCTTCTCTGTCCGCTGCGTCTCCGTTCCGTGGTTCGAATCACGCGTTTCCATGCATTCTTCTCCGCCGTCGACCTCTCTTCATCATCTATAGCTTACTGGTGAATCGGCATGTATACAACGTATTTTAGTGCTGGTGATTCCTAATAAATATATATTTCGATTTCACTACTATTACAGCTGATGCACATGACTCTTCATTTGTTTCCAATCAGATGTGTAAAAATTCAGCAATCAGCACAGATCGAATCTGCTAACGGAGGAAACACTGCCCCGCTTAGGCTTACTAGATGATCCAGTGGCAAACAAATATGCATATGCTCGGTGTTCCTGACTAAGGTTCAGGACCTCCCCAGTAGCCGCCCGTGGCAAGCCCTTCTCTGCCCCCAATCCACATGACCCCTCAAAAACGAAACCGCGAGTCATCTCCTCTCGTACTCTCCCCCTAGTACAATGTTAGCAGCAGAGGAAGGATCCAAAAAGACACAAAGAGATAGGGATCAAGCAATGGACGGCCATTGGAAAAATGTTTGATACGGCAACATTAGTGTTTCGCTTACAATCTTAACTGCCAACTCCAGGTCTCTCTGGAAAAAAAAAATTCTCTGCGGCAATGCCATACACCACGCCAGGTGCAACACCGCCAAGATCGCTTGCACGTGTCCACCACGAACAGATTGAGCTTTCTACGACCTGCGCGTGTTGAGCCGAGGAGAGGTGGTGGGCGAGGGTCCAACCACTTGCACTTACCAAAGACGAGCAGCACAGGCCTACTAGAAAGCTCCACCAGCACCACAAACCTTTCCACTGATCAAACTGAAAATTAAACTGACTTAGTCTAAAACTACAATTACACTCTTTTTACGACGATAAATGTGCATGTGCATATTATCTCTCACATTTTACTTGTTATTTGGCCTCGCCATTTAGACCTCTCTCCGCTATTTATCTCTATCGGGCTCTCCGCTATTTATCTAGGTCGTGTACGTCTTCTTAAGGGCATGTACATTGGTGCTCTCTAATAGACGGTCTCATAAATTGCCACGTAATCTTGAGACGACCTAACAAACAACCTATACAATGGGTCGTCTTTTAAGTTGTCTGGTAGTAACATATAATTTCTAAAATTATGCATGGACCAAATGAATGATAGGATCATATACAATCATAACTATGTAGCTTATTTATGTCATTGAGTCGTGTAGACATTACCATATCGGATTATAAAAATATGCTATTCATTACAAATCTGATATAACCGTGCAAATTATGCAAGAGATAATCAAATGGGACGATATTTATTGCAAAGCACTTGGTACACATTTAAAAGATCACATAAATCAGAGTTTAGCTATTGTGCGTATTCTGAAGACGACGATGCCATATATGTTCAACTAAATCATTCCTAAGTTGGGTATGTGTCTCTTGATCACGGATTGCAGCATTTCTTTGTAGTACTCTATAGAAAATAAGCACATGTTATTCCCTATACGGACTGCTGGTGGTAGAGCATATGATAATCCTGGAGTTGAGTTTAAATCAAAAGACATTGCACCTGGCTGTCTTTGGTCTTCAATAATCATATTGTGAAGAATAATACTAACTTTCATGATTTGACCAACATCTACCCTTTCCCACTTACGTACTAGACGATCAACAATGTTAAATCGAGATTGCAACACCCCAAATGCACGCTCGATATCTTTCCTTGCACTTTCTTGCGCTTGTGCATAAACTATGTCCTTATCACTTTGGGGGGCTGCTATCGACTTCACAAAGGTAGCCCACTGTGGATATATTCCATCGGCGAGATAGTAACCATTATTATATTGTTTTCCATTGACAGCAAAATGCACTTGAGGTGCTTCACCTTTCAATGCTTGTATGGACAAAGGCGAGTGGTTCAGTACATTGATGTCATTGTTAGCACCAACAACACCAAAGTAACTATGCCATATCCAAAGATCATGTGTAGCAACAGCCTCAAAAATCATAGTGGGAGCATGCTTGTGACCGCTGGTGTATTGTCCTCTCCATGCAACCGGACAATTTTGTCCACTCCCAGTGCATACAATCAATGCTTTCTAGCATACCAGGAAAGCCACGAGCCTCGTTGAATTGTAGTATGCGCTCTGTTTCCTCAACTGTAGGCGGGCGTAGAAACTCTGGTCCAAATGTTTCAATCACTCCTCGAGCAAACATTCCTAAGCACTCCAGTGTCGTACTTTTGCCAATCTTTAGGTTCTCATCAAGTGAATCTGCAGGGGTGCCGTATGCTAACATACACGTTGCTGCTGTACACTTGATCAGTGGCGAGAGTCCTTCTCGGTTAGTGGCATCTGTCCTTTGAGTGAAATATGGAGACCATGCACCTAGGGCAGTCACGATCTGTAGAAAGAGTGACTTTCTCATTCGAAATCTTGTGCGAAACATCAAGTCTGTGTACACAGGTAACTCTGAGAAGTACTGGGACACAAGCTCCTCATGGACATGTTCATGATCCCTGAATATGTACAGCCTAGGTTTGCTTCGACGACGAGACGATTCTGCTCCATGTTGCTCCTTCAACTTTGCCACGGTACTTGCAGCGACAGAATCAAAGGCGCGCTTGTTGCTCGGCCATAAAATCTTCGTACTCCTAGTCAAGGTCTGATGATTGCAATGACTCATCTGAATCATCGAATTCATCTGAGGCAGATGAACCTTCTTGATGCGACATATTTTTGCTGGCTATATCTTGGGCCTTTTGCTCTTGTTCGTGGCACACGATTATACATAATTAAGATTTGACACCCGTCATGATTTATAGGGCGTCAGCACAACAGAAAGATATTTGGGCGTCAGCACAACAGAAAGATATTTCAAGTCCTACAGATATACGCCAAAGTCCAAATCCAACTACCTACCAAACCAATCATGACTCAAACTTGGGAAAAAAGAGTCCGGCTTGGACTTGATTTGTACTGAACTTGCATTGGACGAAACCAATTGGATTGCAGAACAAACATATATTAAACAAAATATTTATGTTTATTGGACTGACACATGACAACTAGATGAGGCTTCATAAATAACCCATATAAAAATGTTCTCAAATATCCTATCAAGACATTAAAAAACTGAAGTAAACAAGGCCTCCAAGGTACTAGCAATGCTGGACCAACGATCTCAAATAACCTGAAAATAGTGGCACTTTTGTACGTTATTAATAATCTGAAAAAACTGAAAATTGGTAAGTATATCTGACAATAAAAATCTGGAACACATACCTCCTACTGTCCAGAAGCACGGTGGGAAAAATCATCTCCCTCGTACCCTTAAGAGCTAACATATGCTCAGTTATCATGTCCTCATGCATCTGACTTGTGTCAGTCATCAGAAGGGCTTTATATGTCTCCAGCAATTTGGATTCCTTATCATGCTTTTTTCCTTCTTTTTCAAGTAGTTTTGCCTCCTTATATGTCAGCGGCAATTTGTTGGTGTCTGTCCAATATCTCCATGCGATCTTGCTTATATTTCTGTTGACCTTCTATTAGTTTGTCAATCTCATCCATTATTGATGAAGAAACCTTCCCCTTTCCCTTCCTGTTGAGTTCCTCCTTAGCTTTCTTACAACCAATTGGACGCTGCAGATCAGTGACCGCATCAGTAGAGGCTGTCAGGTCAACAGCTTCTTTCTCGGAATACTTTCTTTTGTGAGATCCATTAAGGTCCTCATTGTATGCATGCCACTTTGGTTGATCTCGAAGAACCTTCCAACAAGCTTCAAGTTTAAACTCACCATCATCAGACTCTTCCTCATAGAAAGCCTTGGCATTGTCCATTACCTGCTCATCAGACTCCCCACCGCCACGAAGTCGCTCTGCTTTTATCCAACAGCCTTGAAAGTAATTCACACTTTTGTTCACACGATGCCATTGTTCCTTCAGTTGCTTAATTTCTCTGGTTCTATCACCTGGAGTAGTGCTGTTGAACATGGCAGTTACTGATCCCCAATATTGATCATTTCTCTTCCAGTTTCCTTTAACCATATCGTTTGAGTTTTTCAACCAAGCACTATAACCTACATGTCAACATAGATGGTTATAAGATGCACAAATATTATACAAAAGATGGGTACGTATGTAGAGAGTATACAGGGATTTTACCAGTCTCATGGTTTCATTAGGTGTCCATATCATCCTCTTTGCAGGCCTACTTTCCTCTGGTGTCTCTTTTTGTGAACGTGCTTGGACTGCCTCCATTACCATCAATGTTATTAATGTCCACTATATGGGCAGCGGCAGCCTAGGAACCAAGTGCTGAATGTGGTGTGTTTTGATCAGGCAATGAATGAGATGACTTTGCTTTAGCCATCTGTGGTTGTTGTGCCTCAAATGGAGCACATTGAGCATGGCTACTCGTGTTAACAAAATTACCTGACATGGGTGCCTGGTGACGATTCTCTTGAAGTGAGTAGTTTGAAGAACGTTGCATGAAATTTAGAAAACCACAAGGTGGGTACGAACCCATATCACTGGAGAAAAATAATGAATATGTTATGCATTTATGCTACCCAAAAAACTTAAAGTGCAACTAGTACGTCATAGCATAGCAAATATCTGGAAACTAATTTTCAGTTTCTTGTAGCAAGGAAAGACACAGGACTACCATGTATTAGATGTCAGTATCAGTTGACACTAAAATCTTGCAATATGATATCAGTATAAATTAGTAAGCAAACTGGAAAAGCAAACAGCCATAATAATGGTCCTAAATAAGCAGTCTAAATCCTCACCAAAAAGAATTAAGCAATCTGTTCATTCTTTCTCTCAAAATGCATCCAAATTACTCCCTCCGATTCCAATCAGTACAGATGCCATACGTACCTTTCCTCTTGCATCGAACAGCTTGAGGCACTCAGATCTGAGTTTTAGACCATGGGGGCAGAATAGTTGGATAGCGTCGGTAGCCATGTCGAGTAAGTGTCGAATGAACCAGGAGTGGCTTGCGCTGAGGTTGTGGCTGTTGCCGGTGCCACTGCCGGTGCCGGTGCCGGTGACGGCGACGGAAGTTCAAGGGGCATGCTCGTAGCCTGGGCCAACGGGGCGAGGCGCGGCAGGTTCGGGCGCCGGGGACGGCCACCATTTTTGGCAGCGCGCATGGGCGCCATATGCTCTACTGCTACGTGCGGTCGCCGTGGGCAGCGCCGTCGGAGAGGGATGTCTGAGTTTTGGGAGCAGAGAAATTAGGAAGAGAAAGTTCCAGTCTGCAGATGAATTAGATACGAAGAAAAGGAAGTGCATTGGCGCCATGGACGAAGAATTTGGCGCCAGAAATAGGAGTGAGGAAGAATTTGGCGCGAGCAAAGGGATTTGGCGCGGCGCCGTGGCGGATCCAGCGAAACAACGACTACGGCGTACAATGGATCGGACGTCGTCTCATCTAGCGAAGACGACGGACATGAGCTCGTTGTTTCACGAGACATGCAACGGCTTGACTGTCTCTCTCCTCTCTCTCTTCAGTCTATGAAACAGCTGATATGTAGCAAATGTACGTGCGATATAGCTTCTATCGTGAGGATTGACATCACACCGAGCATCTCAGTTTGTGGGTCATGCCCGGAGTGCATTTTCTCAGGGCATGTTCGATTTCCCTGCTAAAGTTCAGCTACTAAACTTTGTCACTTTAGTTACTAAAATACCAAATAAACCGACTAAAAAGAAACTAAAATAGTTTAGTCACATTAGTACCTCAAGAGTTGATAAAGTGGGCTAAAGTGTCCCGTGGACAGGGGTTGTCCGTCATTATTGTTGGTCCTCACCTTGATTTATCCATTCATTAGAGATGTTTGGTCATTATTGAACTATTTTAATGGCCTTTAATCACTTTTAGTCACTATAACTAAATAGAGGTGACTAAAGTTTAGTCATTGATTTTAGTAGCTAATTTTAATCATGAAAACAAACAGGGCCTCAGCCACACTTTAAAAAGCGATGGGACCAGATACCCATGTCTGGTTCATTCTGTGGACTATACCCTGCCATGGCGTTAAAGTCAGTCTACGACGACGACTGTCATGTTCGTTTGGCTGATAAGTCATGGCTGAAAGTACTGTTGACTGATTTATTATGAGAAAAAAATAATATTCATTGACTGAAAAAATACGGGTTATAAGCCAAGCAAACACGACGGACGACCTTGCCGAACGACGAGAGGACATGCATGCATTATTTCACCCCTTCCAAACCGCCAGAGTGAGGTGGCATTATTACATGAGAGAATTTCACTGAGAAAATGAGTCGTTCCTTTCTTGGTCCTGAAATTTTCTTCGTTCTCTATTTGACACTCACTTCAACTTTCATCCCTAATTTGACACTACCATCAAATCCGTTAGCTAACAGTGTTAACTGGCTGTTAAAAAGATGTTTTTGCCCCTAGAAAAAAGCGGCGAAGCAAATTTGAGAGGGAAAACAAACTACGCCCGCCTCTGATGCATGCGCCCAGCTGCAAAAAAAGGTGCAGGTTTTTTTTCCTCTCAAATTTGCTTCGCTGCTTTTTTTCCAGGGGCAAAAACGTCTTTTGAACAGCCAGTTAACACCGTTAGCTAACGGATTTGACGGTAGTGTTAAATTAGGGATGAAAGTTGAAGTGAGTGTCAAATAGGGAACGAAGAAAATTTCAGGGCCAAGAAACGAACGACTCATTTTCCCAGTGTCAATTAAGGAATTCTCTTATTACATTGTGGGATTTGCCGACGACAATGAGGCTGGCCATCCCAGCTAGCGCAGCACGGTAGCAATTATTGTACTAGCCATTGCTGCCCGCGCTTCGCTGCGGATGATGTGCTTGGTATAGGAATTTTTTGAGAAATATGGCTCATATATCTAATATGTTTTCTGATCGTGTTGGTACGGAAGGTTGGTCTCAATATTGTAAACAAATGTAGAGGTTGGTTGTCATTACATGGTGCTTATTCTAGGTCAGCAAATCAATAATATGTTAGTGGGAAGAAGTATTTGATGGAGTTGGGCTCAAGCAATTAACACACTTAGATTTAAAGCATAATATTGGCTAGGATTATATTATAGGTGGAAACAGCAAAAACCACAACACAAGTACTTCTCTTAACGCGAGGGTTTACAAAAAAAAAAGAATTAGGATCCAGTCCCCTTAGGCGGAACTACAACACATTTCGTAAATCTGAAATTACATGAAGGCGGCACCGTAACCTATTAACCAGGCAACTACTGCCAACTTACACGCCGTGAAGGCGGTGGGGTCATAGACCATAGAATAAGAGGAGTATTACGAGGGAAAATGCAAACAACAAAGGTTCCCTTCACAACAAGGGACAAGGAATTCAAATCCAACGACGGATTTGGTTTTATGAGATTCAAGTGTCCTACTAGGACATCCATGATTAGTCGATACAGTGTCCTATATTATCCAACCACGGCTGATCTGCTGGTATCTGAATGGTAACTTCTCTGGTAACTCGCTTAATATCGCACTTGAAAACTTTAAGTACGTCTATGAGACTTAAGGTAGACGGACGCAATAAACACGGCGAGATAAATAAAATGCATATTCCAACGGTCTTACATGGGTAGATTATACAGGCATTCAGACTCCCATTCGCGGCACATGCTTCACCTTCCTACGTCGGATGATCCCAACAACTATGGACGACAACAACAGCAAGAGTACAATACAGGAGGACAGCGACGAAAAGCACTACTGCTACGGGTACAGCATCCCAAGACAATTAATCTACCTTAGAACCACGCATCTTTATTCCTGTGCTTGGCGGATTCTTCTACCGCCCTGGCTATGGTTCTGCATCTTCTCGTGGCAATGGTTGAGTGAGAGGAACCAAGGGTTCTGCTTCTAACACTTTCGAAGGTGGAGATGCTGGCCGTTCTGCATCACCAATTCTCCTTCTTTCAGGCGGGTGGATAGGGATCCCCTTCAAGATTGGGGCATCTTGCCTTTCATCAACCAGCGTCCTCCGCTTGGCCCTAGTGAACAGATAGGCCTCACCCAGCTGATGAACATGCAGATCTTCGGCCTCTTTCAGAGCTTCCGACATTGCAGTCTCCCGACTCTCAGCAGCTGCAGCACTGGCATGCGCTTCGCCGAGCTGCACCTGGAGCATCCGAGTGAAGATCTCGGCTTCTTCGGTGCGCCGGAGGCACGCCCTCAGCTCCAAGGCTTGCCGGTCATATAGCTCATCCAGAGCAAGCAGGTACGTGGTCAAGTGCACCACGGTAAGACTATCTTCTTGCGCATCCCGCCCTTGCAAAGCCTCCATGCGAGCCCTCCATGCCCGCCAATTCCTATCCAAGGGTGGAAAGAACCTCATGGGGGTATGGGCAATGGGCTCTTCGTAGAGCTGGCAAAGGTACCGTAAGGCTTTGTGGGCCACAACCTGGTAGGTGTCGGTGAAGCTAAACCCGGTTGCAGTCACACTCCAGGCTTCAGTGATGTCGAGGAACTCTTCACTCTTCCCAATGTAGATGGTAACCTCACACCGATCGGTGCCATGCTTCTCATACTCACAGCCCTCATACACGGGACGATCTTTGACTTTGAGCTTTTGTAGGGTGGCATGTAGGATTCTAGGAAAACCCTCAACGTCTAGGCAGTAACTACTAACCCAGGCTCCTGCCATTTCTGGCGGTGGCTACAAAGAAGGGCTGAGCAAAAAGCTTGCTCAAAGGGAAAACCTAAGCGAGCTAAAGTGTGCCGAGTGGTGGTACCAATGGCTAAGCCAAGCTCTGCTTATAAAGGCGGAGTGGTCTGTGGTCCTAGCGCGGTTCACTAGGGTTCCTGTGCGGGATCACTACAAACGAATGGAGCAAACTCCGTGCGTTCGAGGTGAGTGACATGCGGTGCCATTACTGAGCAGCACGACTGCAGGGCAAGGGTCCGACAAAGAGCGCAAAAAAGGGGTACGAGGAGACATGGGTCACTATTGGCATGAACCACGGGCGAACGCGGAGCACAAAGCCACAGTGCAGGCCTAACTCTGTAATAGGAACAAGTAGGCCATGCACACCACGACACGCGTGGCACCTATGGATGGCGTATCTGCCAGCAATACGGCACAATAATGCACAAACAGGATATGCATGAATGCACGTCCTATGCGTTCGAGGTGAGTGATGTTCGAGGCCATTAATGACTAATACGGCTGCAAGCCAAGGTTCCGACAAGAGCCGAAAAAAGAGTGCGAGGAGACTTAGGTCATGGGAGGCGTGAACCGTAGGTGATGCAAAGCACAAAGCCACAAGGAACGAGCGCCTCTGCAAGCATGGATGCAAATGCAATTATGGTAGTTGTAGTAATGGCGGCCAACCGCAACCAATGACCATCTCGGGAGCAACGTGCACACAACCCAAGCCGTGTCTTAGATGCATGGATGCATGCGTAAGTACAAATGGTCCTGCATGGTCGGTGAATCGTTTTTATCTGATGGTAAGGAGGAGAGGCATTAAATGTGTCCACCTACCCGACTTGTTTTTATCTGGTGGTAACATGAAGGGGAGGCATCAACAGCATGCACACACATGTACTTGCATGCGTACCGACCATCATGCTAATTAGGCACCGGCTATGCATGTCGAGAATCCACCATTCCCTACTACGCGCCACCGTCCATTTGCGTGCCACGTACGATCACCAGGGAAGCCATACTTCATTGAATGCGTCCACTTGCTTCATCTGTGACGCGCCTCATCTAAGCCATGGAATTTCGATCTAACGCACCAATTAAAAAGAGCGTACGTGGACACCCTAGAAGGCCGCCGATTCGGCATGCCTTCCCTACGTAGGTGAAGATGTCCAGTGCTTTCAAACTTACTTAGTGAATTTCTAGATACCTTAGGGAATGGGTTCGGACACTGCTTGTTTCGTGCGCGTAAAAATCCTGCCGCTTTCCTTTTATTGGTCTCTGCGCCAGACTAAATAGTGGTCTACGCCAGGACCAATGACCGCTCTGCCATTACAAAAGGCCTAGCCTAGCCACTTGGTACCACCACTCGGTGAGTCTCAGCTCACCTAGCCTTTTTCCTGAGCAAGCTTCTTGCTCGAGCCTTCCTTGTAACCATCATCCACCAAAGATGGCAGGAGCCTGGGTTAGCAGCTATTGCCTGAACACTGAGGGTTTCCCCAAAATCCTGTGTGCCACCTTACAAAAATTCGGAGTCAAGGATCGCCCTGAGTATGAGGGTCATGAGTATGAGAAACATGGCACTGAGCGATGTGAGGTCACTGTCTATATTGGGAAGAGTGAGGAGTTCCTAGACATCACTGAAGCCTGGAATGTGACTGCAACCGAGTTCTGCTTCGTCGACACCTACCAAGTTGTGGCCCGCAAAGCCCTACGGTATCTTTGCCAGATCTATGAAGAGCCAATTGCTCATACCCCCATGAAGTTCTTTCCACCTTTGGAAAAGAATCGATGGGTATGGAGGGCTCGCATGGAGGCTTTGCAAGTGGGGGACACGCAAGAAAACAGCCCAACTGTGGTATATCTGGCCACGTATTTGATTGCTCTGGATGAGCAGTATGATCGGCAGGCCTCGGAGCTAAGGAAGTGCCTCCGCCGAGCTGAGGAAGCCGAGATCTTTTCTAGGATGCTCGAAGCGCAACTCGCTGAGGCGCACGCCAATGCGGTAGCCGTAGAAAGTCGTGAGACTGCCATGGCAGAAGCCCTAAAGGAGGCTGAAGATCGGCACACCTAGCAGCTGGAGGATGCTTATCTGGTCACAAGGGCCAAGCATAGGACACTTGACACAGAAAGGCAAGAGCCCTTGGTCTTGGAGGGAATGCCTGTCCACCCACCGGAAAGGAGAACTGGTGTTGTAGTACCACCAGCACCTCCACCCTCGGAGGTATCAGAAGTAGAGTCCTTGCTTCCCCTCACTCAGTCACCACCATGAGACGAGGTAGATCCTTAGCCAGTGCAGAAGAAGAACCAACCGAGGTCAGGAATGAAGCCGTTTGGTCCGACAAAGTAGACGAGTTGTCCTAGGGGACATGTACCCGTAGTTAGTAGTGCTTATCATCGCCATTCTCTAGTGTTGTAATCTTTCCGTTGTATCTCATCCGTAGATGTTAAGAATCGCTGAGTCATGGGAGACAAACAATGTGTTCAGAATGGGAGAGCGAGTGCTTGCATGTTGTATCCGTATAAGGACGTTTGGGACGTGCATTTTGCTTTATCCATTGTGTTTGCTATGCCAATTTACCCTTAGACCTCGTTAGCCTTACTTAGGGCTCTCGAGGCAAAAAACAAACGGGTTACAAGAAAAGCAACCATTCAGATGCAAGCAGACCAGGTATGGTTGGTTGACATAGAACAATGTATCAGCTAATTGTGGGTGTCCCAACAGAACATCGGAATTTTCTTAAAAAGTAAATCTGTTGTAGTTTTTGATTTCCTGGCCCCTGGCCGCGAAAGGAACCCTTGCTGTCTGAATCTTTCCTCACAATCCATTGTTAGTTCCGTGCTCAGTGACCCCACTGCTTGCACTACGTGTAAGTTGGTAAAGTTCCCTATTTAAATGTTTATGGCGCCGCGATGAAACCGAGGGCCCCTGTGGAACATCTACCACATGACGACGTTGCTCGCAACGCGCTGGTATAGAGGCGGTTAACCAAGTACCTTTGCCAAGTTACACCACCGTATCGCTCTCGCAACAAAATATTCTCCTCTGGAAAAATATTCTTGTGTTCTAACGGAAAATCCACAACTGGTTTGCAGGCTATAACGCGTCCTTTGAAGCAGAACCTTCCAGGTTTGAACATAATACCTAGTTACGTACACACGATTACTTCATCTTAGAAACCTACACGTGATTTCATTTTGGTAGTCACTTTATATCTGGATTCACGATTTGAACTTTGATACCTCAGACTGTGACACGCCATGGTTGGTTACCTGTGTGAGCAGGGTTATTCCAAGGAAAATGCTGCTTGAAATTTTGTGAATATAGTTTCTTATTTTTGGTTTTGAGAATGTTGACCGAACATCATTGTACGGCGAGACGATTTTGCCTTTTTTTAGCAAACCGGAAAAAGATTTTGATGGAACTTCGTCTTGTTGAGACGGTCCACCAAAGGATTTTATCCAGGACGCTGCTTCTCGCGGCAGGCCCAAGAGAAAAAGAGAAAAAGGCTCAAGACCTTACACTCTCTTTGGCACCTTTCTCGTTCCTCTCCTCCAGTCGTCGTGAGCCTTCTTCCTAGTCGAGAGTTCTGACCAAACCTGCTACATCCAGCCGACCAAATCGCAGTGGAAGGGCATACCATGGAGGCGGCGGTGGAGAAGAAGGAGACCGAGCAGGAGGAGGAGTAGGTACCGCACGCGTGTAAGGATGACGCGCTCGCAGCCGCCGAGGAAGACGAAGCGGATTCGGAGGAGACCAAGCGCCGCAACCGCGACCTCAAGGCCGGGCTCTACCCCCCTAGGGTAAGATCCCCCCGCAGGTAGATCTGTCTCACGCCCCAACTAATTGGAGGCTTTGCACCTCATATCACCGTTGTGCGTGGTAGATTGTTTGGTGAGGCTGTAGAAGCAGGTTTTGACTCACCGAATCTTGGCCATGTGTCTGCAGCGCAAGACCGTGCTCTGGTACACGTGCCGGACGGCTGGTGCGAGGCCACAGGCGTAGGAAGACAACATCAAGAAGCCCATCGATGTCAGCACAATGTGTCTCTTGGATGGTTGTTGTTGTGGGGGATTCCTAATCTCAGTTCAGCTGACCGTTGTTTCCTTTTTTTAAATACTTGAAGGTCGAATTGTTCTGGGTTTGCTACTGCCACCCTGCGCGTCCCTCTTCCCTACCGAGTCCCACCGACCTTCATCTCCTCAAGGATGGCATTCGTCCCCTCTGGGAGGTATTATTCAGGATGTGTCATTCTCTATTCTCTTTGTCTACTTGTTGTATGTCTGTCCCTGTGCCTAGTGGTTAATGGTTTTCAATTGCCCAGGATCTGCAAATCAGAACGGTGGCAAATGGATAAGTAGATTCAAAAAGGCAGTTTTAGGTCGTTTCTGGGAGGACTTGATAGGTGAACTCGTGGCGTCAATGTATGTGTTTTTACAAGACAGTTTGCTGTGGTTGATAATATTTTGGATAAAACTCAAACTCATCCATTAGCTGAGCATCTGCTCTATGATAGTACATAGCTACTTTGGCCTGTTTGATACCATATGGAGAATGATCTTATCTTATTATGATCTTGTCCACCTTGGTAGCATCCTGCCATTTTCTGTGATGAATCACTCTTTGATTGGCAAGGTATCATATGGAATGCTATGGTGATAGACCCACCCATTCTTTCATGTATTGGAAGCCAATCAAGATAATCTTTTCCTAATCCTCTTTAGTTTACAGAATGGAATGGGGTAGTAGTTATTCCTCATGACCAAAATGTTGATAAGAAATGAGGGCCATGATCAAGCTATTAAAATCATGTGATGGCAAGCTGAACCTATGATGAAACAAAACAGCCTTGATGGTAGGATCGTTTTATGCTGCGACGCATGTTTTAGTGTGGATCAGATATCTTTCGATGTTTTGGAATTTATGCTACTGAGAGATGGTGATATCAATGAGACAATGAAGATAAGAGACGAGGCTATCAATGAAAATGTTAGCCATAGAATCAAATACAACGGCCATGGACATTGACCTTCTACGTTGTACGGTGCAGATTGTTGGCCTACAAAAATGCTTTGTTGCTGTCGTTACTTGTGCTATATGCTAGATGCCTAGATGCTACTAAATGGATGATTCTAAAATTGATATTTTGTATGCTATCAAATCATGAACTGTATCTTTAAGTTTTGACTACTGATAATATAGCTATTACAAGATGGAGCTTTTTTGCCAATCAGCCATGAGTTAACATAGATCAACGGACAATCAACTGACCTTTTTGGCTATTTTGATTTGCAGAAACATCTAGTAGACTGAATAGATTCATATTGTGATCATGTCTGATCCATTGTTTCTTTTTTTTACATCTGTGTTTATGAGTATGATAGCTGATGGGACTAAGAGGGGTTAGAGCTGAAACCGGAGGGATACAAATACCCCCTTCCTAGCTGGCATTCTTTTATGCGCTGTTTTGCACTAAAATTAAGAGAGAGAGATAGATAGATAGATAGAGAGAGAGAGAGAGTAAAGTTGCTTCTTTTTGCACCTTTTCGGTCTTCCAATCCATGCCTACAACATTTGCACCGTTTAGGCATATAATGGCACTATCTCTTTGTTCCATGTTATGACTACTAAGCATCGAAGCTACATTGGCACAATGCACTGTTACATGGGGAAGCTGGTCTGTTCAGTCTTTGGAGCCAATAATTTTGTGATGCCATCGCTATAAAATTTTCTCATTGGCATCAGAACTGTTACACTTTCTTGTTGGAAACAGGACATACAGATGTTGTAATTCCTATGGTATGCTGTGCATTTTTTTTATTTGGTTGCCATTGGTACCACTTCCCTTGTTTCTGATGATACATTTTCTCTTCTTAGGTGGATTATAAATGCAATCTAAGGAAAGGACAAACTCAACGATTGGAGCATCATGGTTCGGAGCAATTCTCCTCAAATTTGTCAGTGTTGTTGAAATGGTCCCCTTTTACAACAGAAGAAGAGATCATGCAGAATGTATGGTATAAGCTGGATAAATTGTTTTCAATATAAATACATGGCAACTGTGTTCAAAAAACCAATTAAATAAAATAATACGCCTCAACAGGTTGATGTAGCTGCCACAAACTCATTTAGTATCTGTTAGTAATATATAGGTTATTTAAAATGGTAATGGTTGATCCAAACTATTACTGGTGAATAGTTCTGCAGCACCGGTACACATGGCACCAAGATTATAGTGTTCAATGAATGGTACAACGGTGATGGTAATTTGGAGCTCGAGTTTGGCACGAATCTGGAGTTAAACATCAAATATACCACTTCAATGATTTAACGTAACTACTGCTTTTATTGTTAAAGTAACATCCGCAACTCCGATGATTGCATCTATTGGAATACCGCTGCTAACAATGTCAACCCATCTTATAAAATTTGCTGCAATTTGTTGATTGTCTTTTCAATAAGTAAGAATTTATTTTTTTGTAGCTGCTTATGTTGTATATTGTCAGAATGCGTATCACAGTACCTCTTGAATTTATTGGAATACTATTGGGGAACATTTTTTTTTTGGTGTTCCCTGCTGGGTTGCTCATCATAGGTCATGCTGTTTGTTTGCATTTCAGAATATTATGATAAGCGGAGAGCCAAATCCAGAAGAAATTAGTAGCCCTGTAAAAAGAACTAATGAGAAGCATTTGGCAAATCGACTACGCTATTCTTTTAGGGTGAGCATCATATAGTTTAACACTCCTGCACAATACCAGTGAGTTGGTTGCTGACATAGCATTCTGCAGGGCTATGCTTCTGTGTTGTATCTACACGAACCAAATTACTTTAGGATCATACTTCGAGGGCAAGAAGTTAAGCGTAATCGCATTGCCGCTGACCTAAGATATCCTGAATGCATCAGTTATAAACCCAGAAGCTGCGGAATAAAAGAGGTCTGCCGTGGTTTATCTTTCCTTAGCCTCACCACATAACTTGTTGGTTCACTCTTTGTACTGTGTGAATTAAGAGTTTCATACTATTTTTTTGTTTCTATTTTTTGCATGCACTCTCTTTGGTTGACCCAGGGTGAGGGCTTTACAATTACTGGATTCTTAAAGGGTGCCCCAACTATTAGCGTGCACGGATTTGATATCTATCATAAAAATCGCCTTATTTGGGTGAGCTTCCTGACCCCTCGCATTGACTAACTCTGTTTAACGATGCATAAGGTCAGTGTTGCCCTGCTAAAGGTTTTAGGTGTGGGTGTACTGAGCGTGTTTCATTCGACGTTAAATTAGTTGCTCAGCTTGCTTGTATTTTTAAACATCTGATTAGATCACCACTAAAATGAATTGCCATTGTCCATGCTTAAATGCAGTTTGGCATATTCCCAGATAATAGATCTGGATTAGGGAACGTTCCTGGTATTCCAATATGGAATACATGCCATCACAAACACCCAACACATATATTTATCTCAAGGTAGCAAACAAGGACATTGGGTAGTACATATGAGAGAATATACACAACCAAAGGTACACACATAGGTACTTAGTAACATACATGCTAGAATAGCATAGGAGACTAACACTGCTAGATAACATATTGGAGACCAGGATTCTAGGTGGACGGAAGGAGCCATGGGCTTCTACCTGCACATGTGCTGGTATTAGCCATGGAATATTCGCTGGATGGTACATACCATTGTGTCATAGTACCAGGTTACAACATCCTTAAGAGACTGCTAGGATAGCATAGGGCTCCAAACGTAGCATCTCCGGACTTCCTAGAGAGCTCTGGTGATTGTGTCCCTACCAGGGAGTGCATAAGTACAGGTTAGCGAGTCATTCCGAAGAAAATAGAAGAGTGGTTGGAAACTGGCACAAACCAAGGAGCATGCATACCTTTAAAGACTCCCAGAAGGGATGTACGTGGGGGTGTTCTCCAGCACAAGGCTGAATAGTTGTTCGATAAGTTGGACATACCGTGGGTCTGGTCCAGGAGAGGGCTCTGCTCCAATGGATGTAAGAGGAGCGGCTAACGAAAGGATATCACCATAGCTTGAACAGATGGAGCCGAGGCGGTCAAGCAGTTTTTTATGTGACTTCAATAGGTTGTCCGTCTGTACGCGCAGCATATCGTACCTGGTCTGAACAAGTTGGGACCAGGACATGAAGTGGTTCAGTTGCTTGTACGTTTCTATAAAGGCAGGATAAGTTAGATCATTGATGCAAATATTCAGCCTTGCTATAAAATAGCAGATTGCTTGCTTAGAAACACTTTCTTGTGCCTCATATTCGGTCATGCAAGGGGCGCTGTGGAAAGTCTGAACTTCCGGCAAGCCCTTGCTGCCAGGTTCAGAACGAATCTCAATGCTGAGCCAGGCCATCATTTTCTTGGTATCCACCTTAACTGCTCCCTCGGTGCGAATAACCGCGCCTATCTTGGGAAGGATCTGTCTTAGCATGCTTTTGCGTGACATGTTAAGTAAAACCGGATCCTACAACAAAGTTAAGCAAATATGAAGAGTTAGAACATCTTCGCGTGTACAGGTGGACCCAGAGAATTAAGGTACCACGTGAACTCATTTAGGCATGTGGACGGTCGTACCGCAACTAATCACGGTGCACAAATAGCGGGGTGATGTTGCTAATAGTTTTAGCGAATGGCGTTACGGGGTAACACAATACCAGCATGCTTCATTCAAAGCGAACTAAATCAAGTAATACCTGGGGCATGGGGACATGGGCAGCCAAGCCGCGCGATGGAAGTGGTGGCACGGGGACATGGGCACGGAAGCCACCCGATGGAAGTGGTGGCACGGGGACATGGGCACCCAAACCACCCGATGGAAGTGGCGGCGCTGGTTCCTCGATGACGCTCTTACCCTTATCCATGTTGATGACGATGCTATGACCCTTATCCATGTTCCTGTTAGATGAGTGGGAAACTACTTTGTGAGGCATATAACATACACTGGTGCATACACAGGCGACATAGCTTTTAGGTTTAAAATAGAAGCAAATATAGTTATGACTTCATGTCTATAGGTATATTTGTTTCAAATAAAAATTCACACTGGCACATGCTAATGTCTGAAAAGAGGACCAAATAAGATAAGGTTGCTGAAAGTAACATTAATGGTCTGACAATGTATGTTCCTGTAATGTATCTACTCGACCATCGCCTGGCACATGGACCACAGCAAGCGCTGTTTTCGTAGCTATACCAGGAACCTATCGCAACTCGCAAGCAGAATTTTGGAAGGCTGAATCACCTATTGCTGACCTATGCCTGCTTGCAGACTGCTAGTGCAGTCCTACACATGAAGCCTGCCATATAAATAGAGAAGCCTGCGTAGGTGTAGTATTGCCGGTGGACATGAACCCATGGGCAGGTGAACTATATGCACGACAAGGATGGGGTACTTGAGTAAATATTGGTACTGTTAACTGTAGGTACCTTCAATGAGATGCACCTCAGGCATGCCACCAATCTGGCAGGTGCCGGATGCAGTGCATTGCTATGAACACGTTAGGCCCAAGTGTTGCATGCCTTTTGTCCACTGGTAGGATCACTTGAGGGACCTTCTAGGCGCCGCCTCCTACCCTGCATAGGTTTTTAGGAATCTATGTCAGTGTTGTCCAATACCGTAGATAGGTCTAGGTGGCTACCCTAGATAGGCTTTTAGGAAGTTGTGTTGGTTTCACTATGTGCACGTGTGCACAGAGAACTACATTTTTGGCCGGCTACATGCATCCATCCACCCCATGAAAAAACACACATTAGGTCACCCTTGTGTATTAGATCTTCCACCCTGCTGATAGTAGTGCACATGCATGGCCATATTTCACTTACCTAGTTGCTCTATTACTTTCATTGACCAGCTCGTGTACTAACTTAATAGTGAATGATGGAAGCCTTGGACACAAAAAATGACAACAGTTAATAGGAACATATCTTGTAGGCCCACACCCATTCGGCAAGATGCACGACCTGCACTCACACACACAAAGAAACATCTACAACAATACATAAATGTACCTTGTAAACCCTTGCATCAGAGTTTGATGGATGTGGTATTTAGAAGCCATCATCACGGCGTGTCCATAGAGCTAAATGGGTAGAATGGGTGAGGAATTGGGTTCACCAATTACGACCCAGTTCCATCGATAGGCCATGCTGCCTCTTTCTTGGTCGGCGAGAGGAAGCCCCACATGCAATTAATGTGTCCCTGTGGAGGGGCTGAGGACTACAAAAAAGCAGCATCCAATGAAGTGAATGGACAATTGATGGGACATACATAAAAGGACAAAAAAATTCAGCTGGCCTTCCCAGGTAGGATAGTTACTATGGTAGGAGAAATTTACACCACATGTGTCTTCTTCCCTTATATATAAATTATAAATTTACTATCAGCTACTCCTTTGCACGTAGGAAACCTACTATGAGCCACTGTATTCCTCCGCATGCAAAAAAAACCTGCCAGCTACTCCCCTGCATGCAGCATCTAATGCCTTGCACGAGGCAGACGGAACGAGAAAAGAGCACAGCATGCAGGCGGCTGTGAGAAATAGGACAAAGTACAGTTAGGTAATACATAACCCCCCTCTGTCCGCAACTGTGTACAGGACAGGCTGCCCAGCCCATTTATGGCCTGCCCAGTACATTTATGGCACAGCCCATTTATGGCACAGCACAGGTGGACTAATCTGCTGCATCCTTTCCTTTGTAGTACGTGCCTAATTGTTTTCCCACTGATGTTCCAATATAAAGAACTTTTAAAGCCCATGAACAAAGACACACCAAGGAAATAAACAGGCCACGCTTTTGAGGACTCGGTTCCCAGCTCTCTCCCACCATGTCCGAAGAGCCGAATCAAGGCGGACGAACACAGGAGAAGGGGAGGCGGTAACGGGGACACAGGCCACGCAGCCACCACGGTGGTGTGGGAACAGGGAAAGCAACGCTCTCATGTTGCCACTTTTGGATAGGAAACATATATGTTGGACAATAAGTGGGTGGCTCGTCCTCCACAAGGTAGGAGCTATACGAACCACCCGGTATTAGTAAAAAATCATTGCCTTTGAACTGCCAGCAGCATTGGACCTGTTCGCTGGGAGGAATTTGGAGGAATCTGGAGGAATTTGTGAGAGAGTGAACAGTGTTTTCAGCCGTGCACAGTGTTTTTCAGCTGATTTTCATGTCAGCCGAACGGCCCCATTGACCGTTGTTGGTGGCGCAGCTAGAATGGATCTCCTGATGACCATACTAAATAATAAAATCTGGCATCAACTAAACGTAGGCAGTGGTGAGACTGCTAAAGCGCAACCATCATACGTACTAGACATCTCACTTTGATGCTTGGTAAATTTTGGCAGGCCTTTCATGCACAACTTGCCTCCGACGGCAATATATTTATGTCAGGAACCCAACGGGCATCCAATTTCTAGGCAATTGGTTCATGCAGACTGTTGAACGGAAGTAGCAACAAAACAATCAGGTCAGTGTCCATCGCCCCTACTCCATCATCCTGATTTCCACAATCTCCATGGCGAAACTTTCCTGTTTTCTATTTTTTCCCATTCACCAACCAGAGCACAGACAAGAGGTACAATCCTCATGCGAACCAAAACACACAAACTTAACATAGGACTCAAGGTGCGAGCACACACACTACATAGATAGTAGTGTAATGTACAAGGCACTGGATACGTGCACAAGGGAGACAATTAGATGGAACACTTTAATCGACTTGAAGCTAGTACACACGGAGATAAAACAAACAGGGGGGCATACAAACTATTTCTTCGAGCTCAGCAACCGAAAATGGCTGGTGGCAACACAGTGCCAAACTACTCTGGCCGACAGGTAAAGTCCCTAGTTTAGGCACTGCACCTAAGAAGAAGACATAAAGATCCTTATCTACTAAACTGGCATAGTGAACTAATGGATACATGGGCCCAGGGATCTCCAAAGTCCAACACAAGTAAGGACTCATAGGCCAAGTTCATACCACAACGGGACACTACCCACTACATAACACACTTAAAACTGGAACACCGATTATGGCACCAACACGGAGCGCATAGAACAGCATCAGATTTATTGGATGAAGCTGTGTAGCGATAGGTGGTTGATGGTGGAGCCCAAGGATGTAGGCCTACGCATCGCTGAAAATTAGAAATACTTTGTCACCCAACTGATGGAACCGAACAATAAAACAGTATAAGAATGAATAAGCTACCTTGCTCCAGCTTTCTTTGCAGGGAATAGATCCTTGCGAGCAGACCTCGGTCTCTTGCCAAGTATAGTTCTGCAAAAAAAGCTATATAAGAAAAACACCCATGCATGGACCGTACTCCAACCGGGAAGGTGACCATAGCCACACATAAGGTTCAATGTTGGAGGAACCTAATGTAATACCTTCTAAACTAATTTTGAGCGGTGCAAAGAGTGCACCACGTGGGTATGGCAAATGATTTAGATTACTTAGTCCACAAAGGTACATACCCATGCTCCTCATGAACATCAGAGGGTACCTCCTTCCCCTTGATGGATGAGGTTTTGGTAGTAGCTATTGTGGCAGGTGCAGGAGGAGGGGTCGAGCCACCTTCTGCATTGCTAGGAACCTCAGGAATGACAAGAACGTGTGCCTGGTCGTCTTTTCCAGAGGCAACACTTGATGTCCCAATCTTGGTCATAGCTTTGGGATTCTTAGCATCTTGTGGCAAACGTCCGGTAGGACCACGAGCCTCAGAAGCCGTTGGATCGGGGAACACCCTCCTAGCCTAGAAGCATAGCTGCCCAATCCTAAAGGTTTGCTCACTGATAACCACCTGGAAGACATACCTTCGACCAACAAGGCCGCGAAGGTGTGCAGGTAGCAAAATCTGATTGGATGAGCTTTCTTCAACAAGCTCAGCGGTAGTCCACCGAACAACATGTTCAGCTACTCCTCTGAAGAGAAATATTTTCACGCGGCCAGTGGTATCCTCGATGATCACACTTAGCTTATAGCTTTGGTGGGAAAGAAGAAGCCACATCAGGAACAAGCTAGCCACCTTTGTCAGGTGGGGAGGGACAGTACCGGTTGAAGCAAGGATTACCTAGGAATAACCACTGGCTTAGGCTCATCGTAGTTAGTGCATTCGAAGCCATCGAAAGTAGCCTTCAACCCCCGCTTGCATGTATTGCAACCTTTATACCACCAACCATTGGAGACATCTATCTCTCTTATAATCGCGTTGCAGGTGAAATGAACACCCTACATGGAAGGGCAGACCAAATTTCAGCAACCTGACCTGAGTAGTGCATATAGGTAATTGGTACGAAGGAGGCAATACATTGCTATCATGAGGATCTAATGCTAGGAGCTCGGCAACAATTTTCCTGTTGGTGCCTGCTTCGTCAACAACACCCGCCTCTGCATCATCATCGCCGGGCAGGAACACAACTTCCGAGCCTCTTCCCTGTAAACTAAGGACAAGGACAATAGCCATTTACACACCCTACAAATTATTAAAGGCTGAATAGCAGGTGAATCATATTACCTAACACGAAAAGCATTCATTTCTGGAAGGTCAATGTTCATGTACCATTTAGTGCCATCACCGCTCGCACATGATGTGGCACCTATGTTGGCAATGGGCTGGACAGGTTATAATAGGAACTAGGGGTAATGCAGAGGATACATGGAAAGGATACGATAAATAGCACGCACCTAAGTACTGTTTCACTTGCACCCGAGCAAAAATCATCACAACGGGTTCAGCTTTATCAATGGTTTCAATAAGGAGCTGATCCTCAAACGAGGTTGCATGCTCGCCCCACAATGTAATTTGTAAGAGACGGTCGCTGCAAGGGTAGTCACAATAAGTGTATGCTAACCAAAACACTCATAAACCACCATGAAACCAACCTTAGATCACGCAGCTCCACCACCCTCCGCACGCACACACCATTTAGCCCACTAGATCGCACCACCGGATGTATGACTGTAAGTTGTCCGATAACATCTGTTGGGAATCCAAACACCATGTCACCTGCGAAGTAAAACCCAAAAAATAGGAAAAGGGAACCTAAATAGGCAAGGCAAGGGCAGTGCATACCTACTAGGCCATGTCCGTTCCTCTATCTCTGGGCTAATTCCTCAAAGTCCACAAAATTGAAAACATAGAGGGGAAGCTGGGTGGCCAGCTCTGTAGGTATCTCCTCTACGACAGTCCATGGTGTAAAATAGATTGTTTGTGGGTTCGGTACAGGGCTATACTTCCTTGCTTGCCTGCTAACTTGGAATTTTCTAATCATATAGGAGCTGCCTTCAACTAAAGAATCAGCAAATTTGCTAAGGTCTTTATGCCCGAAGCAAGCCATAATATCCACGCCCTGATGTAGAGAGTCTCAGATGGCACGACCACAGTTAAGGGGAAATGGCATATATCCGCATGTAGCAAGGGGCATACCTCTTCATCAACCAGAACAAGTTCCATGGCAGTTACACCCTTCCACTTAGGAGTCGAAGATAGTTTCCACATCCTAGCAACTCTAACCTTGATGGTCCAATTGCGCCTTGTTGGATTAATCTGTGATACCAAGGTGTACTCCATCTGGTGGCGGCCCACCAACAAAAGAAAAAGAAGCGTATCAAATAGAGCACTACAATGCAGATAAGCTAGGAGACCATAGCCTGCAAATGCGTGGACCCAACATATATAGGGGAAAAATACTAGAGCGTCCGAAGAACTTCTTTGTAAACAATGTTTTCAGTAAGGTTAGAGGCAAGGTCTGTGCCGTTGTCAGTCAGAACACGTAGGCCATCTCTAGATGTAACACGTGATATAGCAACATACAACTGGCCATGAGAAAAAACTGGGCGCGGTAGGTATAGGCCAACACTATGCAAAGTTTGTCCTTGGCTCTTATTTATAGTCATTGCATAGCACAATCTTACTGGAAATTGTCGTCTGCAAAGAGCAAATGGCCATTTACTGCTTGACACGCGCAACAAAACTCTAGGAAGGAGAACTTTGTCGGCAATGTGAGAGCCAGTTATTATCTGAGCCTCCAGTACGCGGTCACCTAATTGGGTTATTATAAGACGTGTTCCATTGCAAAGGCCAGCACTCTGGTTTAAATTGCGCAGCAACATTACGGGCGAGCCAACCTTAAGTATAAGTTTATGAGAAGGGATGCCCTTGAATTGTAGGGAGTTTAGGAATTCAACAGGGTAAAGTAGGTCTGTGTTACCATGGTCCTTGGAGGTTTCAACCAAAGAATCAGAACTAAGGTATACCTTTTCATGTCCTGGGATTAAAGAAAGGATGCGGTTATTAATCTCATGGATGGTATCATTTTTTGGAGCAATGATAGCCCGTTCCCTTAGGTAGTTTGGGTCTGAGTAGAATGTGTCTAAATTAGGATAGGTAGATCTTATGATATTATCAATAGGGGAGCCAAGTTTTGGAACCAAGATGTCATGAGATATCTCAACCAGCTCAAAGTCTCCATCATCAGTTTGATTACTACCACCAGCAGTGCCATCCCCAATACTCAAGACCCAATCATTAAATGCTCTCACCTGATCAGTTGGCAAACCACTGCGAGACATCCCAAGTAAGCGCATATTGATTGTTAGCTTTAGAATCTTAACATGAGTCCACAGATAAGAGTTAGTTATGGACGCATCAATGGTGACTAACCTGCTGCCGCCCTGACCACAGGTAGCACCTGGCGGAAATCTCCGCCGAGCACCACGGTCCTACCACCAAACAACCTATTAAAACACGAAGGATCTGTCTGCCCAAGAATGTCACACATTATACGATCTAAAGATTCGAAGCAATGTCGGTGGGTCATAGGCGCCTCATCCCATATGATCAAAGAGCTATGCGCTATTAAGTCAGCAAGAAAAGTTCCCCTCTTAATATTGCACACGGACATCTCATCAATAACTATAGGAATTTTAAACCGGGAATGCGCAGTACGGCCTCCAGGTAGTAATAGGGAAGCAACTCTAGATGAGGCCACAACGAGGACGATAAGGTTCTCGGATAGCAGGTGTGAAATAATTGCATTCCAAAGGAATGTCTTGACGGTGCCACCGCATCCATACACAAAAAAACACTGGCCTGACTTCCCATAGACGGACTGCATGACAACATCATAAACATTTTTCTGTTCAACGTTCAGCTGGCCAAGGAGAGTACCATGGATACGCATGAGGTAATCACAGTCATAGGCTAGTTCCTCAGCTAGAAGCCTATTCGTAACTTTACTATGCATGGTTCGATTAGGTTCTGGTAAACCATGGTCAGTCATTAAACCACCGTTTTTGACAAACAAACTATCCAGTTCAAGCAAAACATAATTTTTTAGGTGATCCTCTGGAACATTATAGGTAGGCAGTTGCACCATCTTTTTAATGTTGTAAAGTATATCGTCAGTAAAATATTCATAGAATTCATTGAAAAGGGAGGCTGCATCATAGATAGAGCAAAAAAGGACTATAGTAACAAGAAGTTGCTGCATCTGAGCAGCTGATCCCCACATAGATGCTTCCCTAAGGGCCTCATGCCACTCACTATCATCGCCAAGAAGACCCATAGCCTGGCACGCATCCTTAAAGGTTGGATATAGGACACCACTAATAGTTCAGAGGTCTTCGTATGAAGTAGCACCCTTGACAACGTTGAGGAGCATACGAAGGTAGTACAACTCACCACAACTAGGATTGATATATATAGCCCTGCCAATTTTTGTATTCCTTGTACTTTTTATTCCAGACCCACTTTGCTGGGAATTCTATATACGTTAACTCTCGAGTGCACGGGAACTTCCTATTAGCAGAAAACCATTCGGTGAGGGTTGTCTACATGTAACGATGGTCATGTACAATAGCAGACAAGGATTGGTTAGCTGGGTACACAACGTTATTCATGAAAGGAAGGTGCACAACCAACCTTTCCACCGCAGGGGTCCTATAGTGAATATCAAATTCAAACAAGTGCCGGATAGCTTCATGCGAAGATAGATAGCGGCAATCGATGTACTCACACACCTCATCCACATCCCCAGGCTACCTCTGGGAATCTAATGGCTGGGCACTAAGGTAGCTATTACCAACCTCAACCTGCGAATTATCCCCAGTAACGTCAGGTGCACACGTCTCAATGACAGCCCTAGCATGGTCCGGCCCTTTCGTAATATATTTAAACAGGTACTTGATAAGATGTGTTTTATTACACCATTCAACGTTTATATGTGCTCTAAATCTTTTTAGCAATGTCATATTGTATGGGACAACCCATTCGTTATCAAGTTTAACACCATATCGCTCGACAAAGTGGCCAGTGTCAGGACAACGCCTATACTGCACAAAGCCATCCTCACCAACAATTGTGTTTGGTTGAGTGCCCTTTGGGAAGAACCTGGAGCACCTGTTGTTTTTCATGCATGGGCAATTCTGATTCAGTTGACCACGAGGGCCATGCACCATGAATTCATCGACAAGACTATAACCTAGGGGTTCAGATGATTTATCCGGTATCTCTACACATATTATTGAGTCAATAAAAGAAGGACGAGGGTCTTTAGTGTTACCTTCAAGCCAAACCAGAATATGAACGTGGGGCAGGCCACGCTTTTGGAACTCAATGGTGTAGAGTACTGAAACAGGAAATGGGGGTACCAGGATTAGAAAGATAGCAGGCAATCAAATATGCTATTCCATGAGGCGTTGTTAGCATGGACGGCCCTAACTGGATGGCAAAAAATAACACATGGGACAACACTTAGACAAATCAGCTACTCAAATGGTTTGCCCTGGTAAATCCATTGTGCAGTAAGCGTCCACTAGATGCCTAGTGAAGCCTATCTTTCAAATAAGAAACATAGCGACGAAGGATGGAAATTGCTAGCTATACCTGCACGTGCCTTCCCAAAATAAGTGCCTTCCTTCAACCTAGAAACAAGCTCGTCCACCTTTAGCTTGAAGACTCGACTAACTATATCAGGTCTAGCGTCAGGCCTTTGACCTGGAACAAATGTAAGGGCATCAGCTATTTCCTGCCATTTTGGATTACATGTAAAAGTAATAAACATATCTGGAGGGCCATATGATCGGCAGATGGCCATTGCATCCTAGTAATTCTGAACCATATACCGTTTGCTCCCTGTAAAGCTAGCTGGCAAAATAACCTTCTTACCAACGCCACCGCCATCAACATCACCCTTGCGAAGCGCATCCTCGAGGCCCTTGTACACCTCTGACCTCATGTTCTTGTTCTTAACTATAAACCTAAGGCTATTCTCCTCCACGGATGCGAAGGCGTCAACAATATATTGCTGGAATAATCGGTCGCCACGTATCAATGTGGTTGCCTCACATCTACGTTGCTGTAATATATAAGCATAGTACTCAAGCATTGTGACCTCACCTCTAGCTCCAACCCTCAAGGTCGCTGACCTTTTGTACTTGGTTCCTATTTTGAAACCCTGGTCCCCATAAGGGAACAAAACCGGATACTGTAGTGCCATATAGTTTGCGTGCAGGTTGCTAATTCGTTTAAGGCCGCCACCCCTATCCTGAATGATTATATCTGGGCTCTTTTTTTCCTCAGAGAAGTCCCCGACTATCAAAGCAGCTATCTCAGACCCTGTCGGCGCACTATATTGGGGTGTGTTCTTGGACCTATCATGTAATAGCCTAAGCCGTAACGGCTGGCACCGGCTCTGTACCAGTAAGTCCCTAGCTGCCCTAAATGATTTTACCAGTGCATTTGATTCATCAAACATTCGTACCAAGCCTTCAACTATCTGTTTGTCAACCTGGTTACCATCGTCAGACTCCCTATGCCTATCCAAAATCGATATTCGATTTTGAACTTCGTTTTCAGTGTAAAAAATGTAAAGCTGTGCATAAACTGGGGACGCACCCTCATCGGGCAGCAAAGATCCAATTCTATGGTGGACCTGACCATTAATCCTAAACACATATGGACCAGGACCCTTGTTTACGCCTGTGTCAATCTTAGCACCAAGCGATGTGAATGCAAACATAGAATTGTACGACCGAACAGATTTAAAAAAATATTTGGAAAGAGCACCACCATTTGGATTCAGCAGCCCATCTAAGAATGGGGGAGGGTCTTTTTGGAAAGGCAAACTGACCTTTCCTCCCTTGCAGCAAAGATGGAAACGAACAGTGGCTACGTCACCTGGATATGACCTTTTCACACGCTCTTGGTACCAAAACTGCGCACCACAGTGCTGGCACTCATGTGCTGGAGGCCCGTAATATGAAGTCTCAGTGGAAAGGCAATGTACACAAGGCACAAGCTATCAGACAACCCAGGAATCTATTTTATCAACACCCAGGAATCTGCACAAGGTAAACAATCAACACCTGGAATTGAAGCTGCACTCTCCCCACGTTGCCTCTTCCTTTGCCGGCTAGAGGGAGCTCCTTCCATGTGCCATCAATGTGTGCCTGTACATGTTCGGAGCACCAGAAAAATTACAAACCGACAAGACGAAGGTTAGGAGAGGAGAGGACCGACACAAACAAAAGGAAAAGAAAATAACAGAACAGGCAGTCAGCTGTATAGCAGCAAGGGCATGAACAAGGCTGTAGGCGCCACTTCCTAGGATCGAGATCATGCGCTAAACACATGTAGGCACAGTGAAACGATTTGGTGGGACATGATCAAGACACGTGTATATGCACAAAATGTGCCTGTTACATTCATATGCACAGGTTAACTAAGTTAGCTCAAATTGAAAGGTCTGTCTAGCCACTCGCCACGTTCATAGCTAGGCGTTAGTTTTACAAAATCTTTCATTACGACAGTTACACAGCACAGACCTACTGTGGTGTGCTTCCTATGTGGTCTGCTCTGGTTATGCCATCATCTGTGGCCGATAAATGCCACGGTATCTATGCTGGTCGTTTGAATGTAACAAAGGCTAGTAACAACAACAGAAGCTACTGCAGGGGTGAATTATATGAACCACAAGGAGGGCACTTGCAAGCAACGGTAGGAAGCGATGAAGCACCGGGAAGCACACCACATGGTTATATAGGGAAGAGCTCGAGGATTGGACGAGGCATGGGCGCCTCTGCCACCACCAGGTGCAACGACCTCATCAATGAGAGTGGGTCCAACCTAAACAAGGTGTGCATGCAGGCTTGGATGGCTATGCAGCACATTGGTACGAACACGTTAGGCCCGAGTGTTTGCATGCGTGACTGCGATTACACGAGCTATACCTGTTGTCCACTGGCAGGGTCACTTGAGGGCCCTTCTAGGCGCCGCCTCCTACCCTACATAGGCTTTTAGGAGTTTGTGTCAGTGCGTAGTAGGTGCAACTCAGCTGTCCCATACCGTAGATAGGTTTGGGTGCCTACCTTAGGTAAGTTTTTTGGAGTTTGTGTTGATTTCACTATGTGCACGTGTGCATAGAAAACTGCATTTTTGGCCGGCTACATGCATCCATCCACACCATGACAAAACACATACTAGGTACCCCTTATAAGCGCGAGCCACTGAGCCTGGACCTGGAAGCGTACAAAGTCTGCTAGACCATATCCGCAGTTGTACAGCTGTTTAATTAGTTTCTCTGGCTTCCCATTCAAAAACATGGAGTCCTGTACTGGCGAGTGTGTCGTATTAGTCTCTTATATTATGTTTTTATTTTCTAGCTGGTTTTTATATAATCGGAGTTCAGAAGGCCAACAACAGTGGCACATGGTGTTTTTCTCTCTTTGATCCCATCTCCTACCAACGAATGCCTCACTCATGCCTGCTTTACACCGCGTGCTCAATGATTTGCCTGTACAACAATGTTTGTTGCTAACCAAATAACCATGCCCAGCTTCCTGCATGAGCAGAAATGCAGAGGCACATATCTACATCTGACAAGACGTCCTATATATTAAAAGAAGCAAACAAGAAGCACTGAAGCTACCCTTGCTCAGAAGTTAATTCAATTTCCTAAACAATAGTTTTTTCAGATACAAATGCCTACTTGTTAGTTTTTTTCCCAAACAACAGTTTTTTCAGCGTAAAGCCGTAAACCACAGAAAACTTCCGGTGCCGGCGGCGACCAATTGTGTGCTCGGGGAGGCGATCGATCTCTCACCATGTCCTCGGAGAAGGAGGCGGCGCTAGCCACCGTGCCCAACGACAGCCCAACCATGTAAGCACCCTGCCCTTATCCCCGCTCCTTCTGTTGCAAGACCCACTGATTTATAGTAGACACCTTAGCAGTACAGTTCGGTGGTAACCGCTCCATCTATCATCTGGAACCTGAGACTTGGGAGATTGTTGATCTGGTAATCCCCAACACCAGATCGGGATTTGGTTCCCCAGTCTTTAGTAACTCTGGGGGCCTCCGCGTAAGCGGGGATTGATTAGGCTAGGTGTAGATCCTACCTTATAATCCTGCTTTATAGTGGATGTAACAATGGATTATGATAGATTATGCTTCGAAGCATTTGAGATCAGCAGTTTCTCTATGGGAAATTTGGGCTGCTGAATTGGCCAGCTCATACTAACTAATGCAATGCACAAAGAAACCGTCTGAGCTTAATGAACACTGAGATATGGTGCTTGTAATCATTGAGATAGGTTGCTTGGCAATAGCAAGTTTGGGGTTGAAAATGACAAGGAAAAAGTTCAGGTACCTGAACTGTGCACAATCATCAGGAAAGACTTCGGGCAAGTGTATTAGTTGCTGATGTTTGTTGCATCTGCAGATTTGACAAGATCATCAAAAAGGAAATACCCTGTACTGTGGTTTATGAGGACGAGAAGGTATTGTGTAGTGTTTTCCTCTATATTCAATTAGGTTGGAAAAAACATCTTATTAGATGATTCGTTGGTTGCTTTGCCTGCAACTATTCCATTACGTGCTTTATGTTTAGGACATGGTACTATAGAAACTAATTTCCTGATAAGTGACAACTGATAAGCATGTGAAATTGTGATGCGGTAAATTGTGAGAGAGTTGTTCTCAATAAGCGGTCAAATGCTGTTGGTGCCCATATGTTGAATTGATATGCTGGAAAAATGTTAGTACCTATGTGTTATGTGTATGCCAAGTAACCCCTTAAAACTTGTTTCAGGTTGCAGTAAGAATATTGTATTATTAGGTGGACTGCGTGATGATGCGCGCATCTCTAGATAATTATGATTACTACATTTTGTTAGTGAAGCAGAAAACTGGGCGACTGACTGAGCCTTGCTGCCTAGAACTTATAAGGCTCAATGTCTCATTGTCTTGTTTAGTATTTAAGCTGCTTCCGAAATTGGTGAGGTTCTACCATTTCAAAGTAGAAAGCATATTATGTAAACGAAAACTGTAATTATCAGATCTGCATATTCTTTTTAGACTTCATCACTTCTATACAAAATTAGTTTATCTGAATGAGAACAAGGAACCTGGTCTTTTACCAAGTAGCTGTTCTTGTCAACTATCTTGTTACAGGAGCATAGGGATCTAAGTTTCTATGCTGTCAATGGGCACTGTGCACTAGATTTCTAAATTGCAAGTTCCTGAGTGAACTGGGTGCTTGGCTGGATTCTGCTGTTTACTGCTGTGTGAATGGCTAAACCTTCAGCCCAATATGTGGTTCTTTTTCTGATACAGATTATGAGTATTCGTAATCTATGAAGCGCATCAATCAGATGTTTTGGTTCCAGGTACTGCCTTTCAGGGACATAAACCCTCAAGCTCCAACGCACATCCTCATCATCTCCAAAGTCAAGGATGGACTAACTGGCCTGTCAAAGGTAGGGTTTACTGCTCATCAGTTACACTTTACTGTATACTTGTCTACAATCTGTAATCCTCAAAAGCCAAAAGAAATACATTTCATCTTGTCCTATTTTCCCACTTCATAGGCTGAAGAAAGGCACGTAGAGATACCTGGCTACCTCCTCTATGTTGCCAAGGTTGTTGCAAAGCAGGAAGGACTTGAAGATGGCTATCGGGTTGTCATCAACGACGGCCCAAGTGGATGTATGTGCAACTGACTGAACGCCCGTAAACCACTCTCTGGTCCTTGTTCGGCAACTTCTGTTCCGTACTAACCACCTGTGGGTTTCTTCGATTGCAGGTCAATCTGTTTACCACATCCACGTTCATCTCCTCGGAGGCAGGCAAATGAACTGGCCTCCGGGCTAATAATATCTTGTGATTGATCAGTCGTGGCAAGGAATAGGATTGCTTCTCCATATCTCTAGAATAATTCCTGTAATTTCCATAAAAGCTAGTGCGCTGACCTTGTGCTATATTTGTGGAATCACCGGAAGCATCCTGCCGTGATTAATGAACACAGGAAACTTGTACTTGGTATCGTGGATTGACTCGATCAGCTGGTGGAGGTTGTCCACTGTCCTTGCTGATCTGCTCAATCTTCTCGCCTGTCAACATTTTTATCTTCCAACGAATAGCTTCGTAACCTACATTCGCTTTCATTATACTTCGCCCAAATTTGCACACAGTTGAAGGCATGAATCGGCCCTTACTCATGGCCTCAGTTATGGTGACTTGGTCTTGCCCTTTGCGTGAAAGAAGTCATATCTTGTTTAAATTGTCTTAGAATAAAATTTTCGAATCCTCACATCTGTGGGCGTTGATACTGGGAGTTGGAGAGGGAAAGGAACTTTCAAACGCTCACTGAATAACTGTGGAAGCAAGAAACCTGACAATCCAATCGATGCCGGACGCAGAACCTACGTACTTCTTGCAAACCGTCCAAAGAGCCCAAGACATCAGAAGGTCGTGGCACTGCATTCATCCCTGACATCTGCAAACAGATCGGAGTTCATGTACCGCTCGGGAGCATGGTGACAATCATCTCCCCCTTTTCTCCTACCCGCCACCAATCTAGCAGGCAGCAGGCTCACGAAAATCAGCGTATTCATAGTACCAGAGCAGCCTGTCCAAATCCAAGAGGAGTACACAAACAAAATCCAAGAGGAGTACACAAACAGATAGCTCATGCATACACGCAAAGCAAGCAAGGCCCCAGCAGCATGCACGCACGCGTACTCGCATGCGTGCCGACCACCATGCTAATTAAGCACCGACCATGCATGACCAGTGTGTGTATATATATATATATATATATATATATATATATATATATATATATATATACACACACACACACACGAATGGCCGTAGGCTACTGCAACTGCCATCTAACTCACTCATCAGTCATCAATCAAGGGCCCAGCAGCATGCACGCATGCGTGCTCGCATGCGCACACACAAACAGATAGCTCATGATACACGCAAAGCAAGGCCCCAGCACCATGCACGCACGCATGCGTACTCGCATGCGTGCCGACCACCATGCTAATTAGGCACCGACCATGCATGACGAGAATCTACCGTCCGCTGCTACATGCCACCGTCCATTTACGTGCCGCGTACAATCACCAGCGCAATGCGTCTACAATGAGTGAGATGAGATGACAGGCGTGCAACGCCCCATGGCAGTTATTGTCGTGTACCCATGTTCAGGTGAACTATATGCACGATAAGGATGTGGTACTTGAGTAAATGTTGGTACTGTTAATAGCAGGTACCATGAATGAGATGCACCTCATGCACGGCAGCAATCTGGCAAGGCATACTACCAACGCCGGATGGAGTTTTGAGCACATGTTGGTGAGGTGGCTGTCTTGTCCCATCATCGATCCGTGTTGGCAGCAACAACCCAAGCACGGCACAATTCGTTTGTTGCTTTTTGAAATCAGTAGAAATGGATCAATAATTTATGGAACTGGTTTGCTGGTTATCTTAAAGAAGCGCCACTGAACCTTTTGCAGCATGATCGACAAAATATAGCGGAAGTGGAGTATTCTTGTTTATATGTTTTATTTGCTGTTGCGACGTTGCGAGGTTGCCAACGACAAAACAATAGACGTAGACTACACAAGCCTATGGGTTGGATACCTTGTGTTGGCACGTCACATGCATGCATGGCTGTTACTATGCTTGCCAATTGACAACCGTACATATGTACGTACGTTGGCAGCTACTGCCCGTGCCATCGTCCTGGTTGGCCGTACCAATCTGACTCTGACCAAAACACATGGTATACCATACAGCAATGCAATCAATCAGTGACGCTAACAACAGTTTAAATTTCCAAGGATGAGTCGCTAATGCCGGAAGTCCTTGTCGGCTAGCTCTCTCACTCTCCTTCCATTTGTTGTCAAGGTCAAGAATAACATTGTTTACAGCAGCCAAGATGGATGAACACACGGAACTGGAGCAGGTGATGTGACCAGTAGAGAGTGCGTGACTGTGTGAGCTCGCAACTGCAGGCCAGCGATGCAAGTGCAGTGTGTTTGGGGTTCGTGGCCATGTCATCTCGTGCGCCGAGATTTGCGACAAGGTTTGGTTTTGTTTGTGCAACCAACCACCGTACCGTCCCGCGGCCGTTGTGGACACCGTGCCAGTGCCACCAAACCAGAGGACGAGGAGCGCCTTTCCGCCCGCGTCCGACCCGGCCGGTGACGGCGACATGCAGGTCTACTCCGCCGGACGGTGGTGACCGGTGGAGCACCGGACGAGGCGCAACCTGCCCAGGACATGCCTCCGGTCCTTGCCCATCCCTTCTCCCCAAACGTAAGAAGAAGGCACGAGTCCTATGATTGAACGCTGCACAACCAGCGACGCTGTGATTTCAGCCATGACTGGCGGTATGGTAACCTTCTGCCTGTACGCAGCAAAACTCCTTTAAATTGTTTCCGAAAGCGCCCTTGTTAACGACCTCATGGTCACAGCTTCTGCCAGTAATCACAGCTACGTTTATGTTTATGGAGTAATTTATTAAGAAGCAATCTAAACCAATCCTCAAGCAGACCATGTCTGTTAACAAACTCCAACTTATGCACAATTGCCATCGCTAAGAACTTCCAAAAAAACTATCATCTCTAAGACTTCGCTTGCCTAATAACAAGATAACACAAGAATATTCACATGGATGGGCCGAACTCAGTTGTAATTGCCAGCCCATCCACAAGGTTTGAAAGAATATCTGGCACATGTAAACAGGCCAAAATGCAGTTTCGTAAATCGAACCACTGCGTCCAGTAAAATCAACCAGTAAAAGAGTACACTTCCTCAAAAAAAAAGAAAGAAAGAAAAGGGTACACTGGACAGAGAGACACCTCCGGCCAACCTATATACGCACTGTGTTACTTTGGCAATTTCTACTGCAAAAACAATGCGTCATATAAAAAAATATTTCATCAATCAAAGCTCCACACACAGCCCTTCAATTTCCTCCTGTGGCACAGGCACCAGACAAGCTTAATTGTGCACGTCCTCTACTCTAAAACGACACATCACCGTTCATAGCTTCCTAAACCTCATCAGGATCATAGCAGATTCTTCCAGGCAAGTAAAACGCCCACTGCCATGCACACGACAACAGAGATCAGGCCATCTCGAGATCTCAAGGGTTGCCTCTATGTTAAGGGCTCAGAGACTTTCCTCAACACTTCACGGGACTGCTGTCTGGTGTTATCCAGTGATCCAGAGCTGTCGATCACTACGTCGGCTTCCGACTTCTTCCAGTCCAACGCAAGTTGTGCGTTGACCCTGCTCTGCGCTTGTTCTTCAGAGCACCCGTCTCTTGACATCAGCCTCTGAATCTGGGTTTCTGGGTTAACCCAAACCACAATTACTGGATTTGTCCACCGATCCATCTTGATCTCAAACAGCAGCGGGATGTCCAGGATGATAACCTTGCATCCTTTCATCCACAGCTTTGCTATCTCCCACATTATGCCCAAATGGCGTGGTCACTGTAGGTAACAAAACTAAAAACAAGACAACTCCTATTAGCAATGGTAAATACTGGCAGACAATAAAATGTTTCAGCTAACTGAAACATTAACAGAAATAAGAATAACAGAAAATGGCAGTAAGAAGGAATCATGTCATCAAGCGGTACACATGAAAAATTACGCTACAAGGACAAAGGAAAAGCGGGTAGACCAGTGTCACAGTTAATTCATTAATTGTAACATCTTTAGTGTACTCACGTTTATTTTCTCCAGCATTATAGCATAGATAATGTTTTGTGTTTTCATGTTTAATGGTAACAATAAATAAATCAAGTAAAGTTCAACAACACTAGTACTTACACAAAGAATGATAGGTGGACAGTTGACTCATGTGATACTGCATAATACAACAAAATTGACACGTGCTATTGCATTCATAAAAACAGAGAGTGAAAGGATGAAATATTTGAAATCAGTGAAAGGCGTACCGGTTTAGAAGCTGACGTTTTGATGGGTCCGAAAATACAATTTGCCCTAAGTGAGCTCTGTTAATTTCTCCACTTTCCAACAAAATATCATTCCCGAAGGATTTTACAATCTTCTTCCAACCTCCAGCGCCTTTCTGAAAATATAATTACCAACCATGCTTTCCTGTGCTGACCTTTATCGGTGACGACCATGTGGATCCTCGGCGGCGTTCCCGGCAAGCTGCAGGGCCTCAGGAAAAGGGAACACAGAGATGTCAGTCAAAACCTAACCAAATCGAGAAGGCCGCAACAACCCCATCGAGACTGAACCCCAGATCCAGACTGAGAAGAAGGGGACACGAACCTGGACGGCGTCGATCTACTCGAAGACAGCGGCAAGGTAGACCTTTGGGAGTACCAAGCTTGGGCAAAGATGAAGATGAGGGAAGCGCTTGCAGCAGAGGCCGGTCGTGACCCAAGCGCCGTTGCAGCCGGCAAGGGCCACCGGTCCGCGCAGTTGCCGCAGTTGGACCCGTAGCCGCCGGGGGGGGGGGAGGAAGAGGACACGACGCGATTCGTCCGCGCAGCGAGGTGGCCATGTTCTGTGCGGCCGAACCACGTCCACGTCGAGGCCCTGGATGGAGTCCTTGAGCGCCTCCACGCTGGCCGCGAGCCCACGCAGCGCGGTCCGGCGGGACGAACGCGGTCGCGCCGTCGCGGGGTATAGTGGTCGCGCTGTCGGGAGATGGAGGGGTAGGGGAGGGGGAGCCGTGCGGGGGAGGGGTGGCCGCCGACGACGGAGAGACGAGGGAGGGGTGGCCGCCGACGCCAGAGAGACGACCGACGGCTGCGGCGGTGACAGGGTCGTGGAGCTCGTCGGGGCTAGGGTTGCAGGGGTAAGGAGGGAGGAGCAGAGGAGGGGGAGGCCGGCGGGGGAGGGACCGGTGCCGGCGGCGAGGTGGAGCTCGTCTGGGTAGGGTTGGAGGCGGCGGGTTCGGGTGCATGTGCGACTGAGAAAAGGAGATGGGGATGGGATAAGAACCGGAGACGGGACGGGATGGGAGCCATGCTGGTCGGTGCATGGTCGGTGGCCCATCCAGTGCCGAGCGTACAAGCATGGTCGGCGCATGGTCGGTGGGTAAAGAGGAGAGGCATTAAATGTTCAGTTGTCCGACTTGTTTTTAGCTGACGGTAGTACGGAGGGGATGCATGAAGGCTGTCTGTGACGCGCCTCATCTGAGCCGTGGAATTTTGATCTAACGCACCACCTAAATAGAGCGTACGTGGACAATCTGGGAGGCCGCCGATTCGGCGCGCCATATATCTTTAATTGGATAAGGACGGAAAATAAAAATGGATATGCGAATTATCCAATATCCGTATCCGTTAAAACCTGTAATATGAATATTCGTATTCGTATCCGTTTCCGGTAACTAAATGGACATATCTGAATTCATTTTTCAGTGTTTTTTTTCTATCCGATTTCAAATCCGTATTCGCCGATATCTGGTAGTATCTGTGTCCGCAAAGAAAACAAGATACCATGAACCTATTTTAAAGTTTTCTCTTCATAACAAGTAACCAGTTATTTAATTTTATTGTTAATAATGATGTATTCAAACCATTTAATAGTATATCTATAAATAACTTTTAGCACTATAATTTAAAATTATTAGGATACATAAAAATTGAATTAATTTTAGTATTTTTCTAATTTAGTTTAAACCTAATATATTTGTTCTTTAAAATTATTTTAATACTTTAGTTCATTTATTTTTTTATGTAAATTATTTTATATATTTTATATTTTATGATAAATATTTATATATGTATATAAATATAATATTGATTGATTCATTGACATTTTTAATTATTAAATATTTAATAATAACTATATTTATTTTATGAGCTATCCTTTTCTATTATATACACAAATAATTTAACCTCTACTTGTGTAGTAATTTTGTAATTCCATGAATATTGATAAAACAAAATGGCTATTTGTTTTCTACAATTTTTATTTGAATTTCTTCACTGGACCTATTATTTTATTAAATATTATCTATTATAATTTATTTTACTTAGATATTGGAGATTATTAGAAGTGCAGTTTAATTAACTTCAGTTAACGATGAACTAGTAGTAAAATTTTATTCATATATGTTAAATTTAACAGTATACACTTTGAGTTCAATTGAGTAAATATCCAAATAAAAATCCAAATTTGAGACATCTGTTTTGTATTCGTATTCGAAAAAATCCGTATCCGTATTCGTATTTAAATTAAAATGTGGTAAAAAGTGTGATATCCGGAGTCGATTCCATCCATTTACATCCTGAGAATTGGATCCCAAAAGGCCCGAAGCACCACATGACTTCTCCTACAGAATGTTTCTTTTAGGAGAAAAGGGAATTGTTTCTTCAGGAGTTCTAGTTTCTTTGACGTTGATTTGTCGACATCCACAATCTTTCTCACAGATTAATCTATCACATATCGCTGATTAATCCCTTTTATTATCATTTTTTCTTACTGTCGCTGCATGTCTGAATTACTTGCCACATGCTGAGACGCACCCATTCGTCTACAATCGGTGACAGTAACGAGTCGCCATTTGGCAGTACTCACCCCGGAATTCTCCACTACACAACGACCACGACTCAGCGAGCCTTGCCATCCCCAGCACGGTAGGCGATAGCACTGTATTTGGGTCCCAACTCCCAAATGGCCCGGTCTACACGTTCAATCACAACAGTATGACAGTAAGAAATTTTGTCTCGGATCCTGTGTTTCCATATCCTCAGAGAATACGACCAAGACTTTGAACGCTGAAATTAGATCTGGCATTCATATTTTTTTTTACGATTACACAGTACAACTCATCAGACACTCACTCCTGTAAACGCACGCACGCAAACCCGGCCTACCCCTATAAACGTCTTCGAAGACTGGGACGATAAATCCTTGATATTTAACGAAGTCACAACAGACGTCTCGTTGTCGATGGGAACGTCACGTACCACTAAAAGCACAGATACTGAACAGAATGTTATGCTGATACTGCATTCCTACATTGCACAAAATCCATCTCGATATATGTTTGCAAATAGAAGACGGAGACTTTGAATGCTGAACCGAAAGGTGTGCGTGCTGAAAATGGCTTCGACCAGCAGATTCGTGCTCCTCCGTAGGGTGTGGTGCATCGAGCGTGGTCCGGTGGTGTCGCGCGCATGTGGTAGAGTGACTGGAGTCATCAAGGACGGAGGCAGCGTAGTGGCGGCATGGCATGAACGGCGTCCCCGGAGGATGCACGGCCCTCATAGCATAGACGAGCCAGTCCGCGCGTGCCCCGACGGCTTGCCGTGCCCTTTCCTCTGCTACTGGCAGTATTAGCCGGTGGTGGCGCAAGCGCAGCTAGTGGCGGCACGGCGCAACCCCGGCGTGGCCTGGTGACTTGCCCGGCATAAACGGCAACCCCGACACAGACGGCAACTTCGGTGGCTCGGCATGTCCTGCCCGATGCGCCCTTGATGCTGCACCCCAGCCAAGACGTGGTGCAACGGGCACCGGTGGCCCAAAGGAGCTCGTCGGCTCGGCATAGTACTCGACGAAGCAGCAGGCGAGGTCGCGAGGAGTGACGCGAGGTGAGGCGACGGGCATCCATGGGTAAGAGGTGATGCGAGCACTAGCTCGACCTGGCTTAGGAAAAACGAGCACCCTTCGCTTTCTTAGCGAGCCCGGCTATGGACTGGTCGGTGGCCGACTGGAGCTTAGAGCATCTCCAGCAGCTTCCCAATCCATCTCCCCAATATAGCTATATTGGTGGCCACCAATATTGTTTCTGAGTTTTATTGAAGGCGTTATTCTAGTAGTTCCCCTATACTCATCACCAATACTGTGGGCCTACTTGTCAGTTCAATTTTTTTCATCCCTTTCTTCTGCCCTCCGTCCTCCCGATGTGCGATGCCCATGGCCGCTGTGGGCGCGCCGTCGGCGACGAGGTCCCGCAAGCTGCCAAACCCAGTGGAGGTGGACTTGGGCCACCGGCGCGGGCGCGTCGGCAGCGCCGGGGACGCCGCATTGGGACCTGCTCGAGCTGGGGCGTCGACGATGCAGGGGATACCACGCCGAGGCCACTCGTCTAGGGCACCGTGGCTAGGTCTCCCATGCTGGGGCTACCGCTCCGGGGGCTGCCTCGCCGCGCCCGCGGCCGGGGGATCCCGCGACGGCGAAGGAGATGGAGGTAGAGCGGCCAGATCCCGCGACGGCACGAAGATGGTGTAACACCCTAAAATTTGCATGATTTTAAAATAGGATAATTTGAATTATTATGCCTTTTTGTGAGCATTTAAATTTAGAAAAGTAATAACTTTGTTAAAAGTTAAAACCAACTATAAGATCCAGTTACATGTTTGTGCATACATGCTGCTGCATAGTTATTTGTGATGATTGGGTTTAATCAAAATTTCAAAAGGATTTAAATTTGAATTGAATTTGGATTTGAAAATGTGTTTAAGAAAATAAAAAGGAATTTATTTTTCCTCCCTCTCCCTTCCTAGCTTTCTGGCCCGCTCGGCCTTTTTCCACCCGTGTGGCCCGTTTTAGCTTTCCTCTCCGCAGTGGCCCAGCACCACTTCCTCTCCCCGCCGAGGTCCGCAGGCCCAGCGTGTACGCGGCCCAGCTACGTGTGGACGCCGCGCCCCTCTCTTGGTTTGGCTGACGACCGGGCCCTGCTCTCTCTCCTGTTGACGTGCCTGGCCCACTGGTCAGTCGGCGTCATCTTTTTCCTCGTGACTGCGTCGGACTCCATCGTCGGTACAGAATCCGCGTCCGCCCCGCCTCCTCTTTGCCGTGCCTCCCAAGCCACCCGCTCTCTTAAATAGCAGTCGCCGACCGAGCCGCCTCCTATCCCGAGTTCCTGAGCCACAATTGTCTCGCCGAGACGCCGCGCTACGTAAACCCTAGCGCCGCCACCATAACCGCCCGCTTCGCCGTGCACCGCACTGGCCTCTGTCGTTCCGCACCACGGTAAGCTACCTAGCCGTGATCTCCGTTCCCTCCTCTATCTCTCGGTGTCCTTGGTTGGTTTTCCCGTGACCCTAGGCCCTTCTTCAAGAACGCCGGCGAGGTCCCCTGCTTATTCTGGCCATGCGTCACCGCCCCGCTCACCGCCGGCGACGTTCTCTAATCCTGGCCGCTCAGATTCAAGCCGACGGTCGAGATTGCATGGTACTGTCGATGTTTCACCACCGATAGCCTGCCACGGGGGTACCCGGGGCAGTTTGTTCGGGCTTCAGCGTATGCAGAACTTGACGGCAAATGCAAGAGACAGTCGATTTATCCTGGTTTGGGCCCTCGGCCGTGATCGAGTAATAGCTCTATGTCCAGTCAGCGTTAGCCTTTGCGTTGGATTGATTGTAATCTGTTGTCTCCAGGAACCCGGCCCTCCTTTATATAGTCAGGAGGCCAGAGTCCTAGTCGGTTTACAATGAGTTTCTAGTAGGATTACAGAATAATACTACTACTAAGATTACATGGGAGGAATCCTAATCAAACTATACCTCCTCTCTTCCTTGCGGGGTATCCCGTGGGTCCCGCATCGACAGGTACCCCTTCGCTGTTAATCTTTCAAAAGAACCCCTGTCTTTTCCAAATTTAGAACCCGTCGCCCCTGTAATTTTGTTAAAGAGCCCCTATCTTTCTTCAAAATAGTATCCGCAGTCCTTGGTGGGTTTAAAATCAGATTTTATTTATTTTAAATTTAAAAATCAAGTTTTATCTATTTACAAAATTGCCACTATCTTCATTAAGTCATATCTTCTCCGTTTTGACTCCGTTTTGATCCATTCAAGTTGCATTAGATTCGTAATTGAGTAATCTACATGTTCATCCTACTGTTAAATATATTTTCAACTTTTAAAATTTGAGGTTAGATTTAATCTATTATTTTATTAAAGAAAATCTTATTTAATTCATAACTTTTTCGTTATAGCTCCGATTAGAGTGCTTTTCGCGTCTGTGTGTTCGTAGTAATGTGTAGAACATTTTTAAAACTTTTTTACCTGTTGTTTATTATGTTTGGTGTATTGTTCTAATTTAGATCTATTGTTTGCTTTGTGTATGATTGCATGGATGCTTGTGTGGTGCTTTATGATCATGTCCAGTCGGTGAGCTTTGCGTTGGTGATGTAAAAGAAGTTGGTGATCTAGAAGAAGTCCTTTGGAGGTTACAATTCAATAGAAGAAGGATCTAAGTGTAAGGCAAGTATAGCATGGGATATTTCTTGTTGTCCTATACACCTTTAATCATGTAATTCATGCTGCATGTGTCTGCCTTGATTACCACTAAGAATTTTCCTAGTACTTTGTTACCTTGTGCCTTAATACCAATGGAGTATTGCATTGGGTAGTATGATGCTAGTGCTCAACTACAACCATGATCTTGTAACTTGACTAATAGAATATGCAATAAACACTAAAATATGCTTTTTAGCAACATGGAATCAGGGGGCTAGAGCATTGGGCTATTTTTATGGTGTTCTAGATTCCTCTCCCTAAGAACTTATCTATAAGTGATCATCCAGAACTTATAGTACAACTGTGAGGGCTACATGGCTCTGGCTTTAGCTCAGTATGAGGATCTTTTCTAGCTTGTTAGAGGTTACCTTTATTGGTGTAAGTATGGCTTGATGAATTGGGTATAGTGCGGCCTCTGTCCCCTTATGTATAGGCTGCGTGTCATTATGCCATCAGGAAGGGGGGCTCTACATCTATTTGCCGAGTGAATCTAATGGCCCTAACTTGTTAGACGAACCTTTGAAAGGCTTCATAGTGAACCCTGTCGATCTTCCTTGGAAGTGGGTCAAGAGATTAGATACCTCGGGCAAAAGGGTAAATCATGACTCATAGTGAGAGTGTACAACCTCTGCAGAGTGTAAAACTGGTATATCAGCTGTGCTCACGGTCACGAGCAGCCTTGGAACATTTACGGAATAGATGATCATTAATGGTTAATGGTGATGAACACTGATGATACTGATGATGAAGATGCTCACTAATGATTACTGTTTATGCTATTCATTATTCATGTTTACCTGATCATTTGTTTATATGGGCTTGTGAATAAACTTGTTGTCACCCAATTGCTAAAAGATGACTCATTAAAAGCTAATCGTAGTTAAACCAGTGTCAGCCTTTTAAGCCTCATGAACCCCATGTTATATTTGTTGAGTATGTCATGTACTTACGCTTGTTTTACTTTTTAAATCTTTGGAAAAATACTGGATGGGTACCAGATTGCTAGAGTTTGGAGAAATTAGGCTTGTGATCAACTAGTCAGTTGTCCCTGTGGGATTGGAGTCTTCACCCGAAGATCGGAGTTGTCTTTCTGCTGTTTATTGTCTAAGGTTATATCCTTTATACTAAGTACGTTATATATTGAGCATTGTCTTTTGATATTACCCTTATTTGTAGCTATATGTGCGATTTGACTTCCTGGGCTCACATATGGTGCGTATCTAGTTTTGTTCTTAAAACTGGGTGCTACAGATGGAGGTGGAGCGGCCAGATCTGGAGGTCCCAGAGCAGGACGCTGCCTCATCATGGTCGTCCCGGAGTCGAAGAAGACGCCGATGCTTCTTCCTCATCAGGTCTGCCGGCTGCTACGCGCTCTACTACGCGCTCTACGCGGCGGCCAGGGAGTTGCTGGAGCAAGGAAATTGGTTCATCTCCTTCAATATGATAGTTTAATGGGGATGGAGGGCCTTACTAGGGTACCGTTGGAGATGCTCTTAGCTAAAGATCTTAACCAAACAACCCAAAACTGTTTTAGAGCCTGGATAATGGTTAGGCACCCAATCAATCACCTTGACTTTTTAGAGCTTAGACAACCATTGGGCATCCAACCAACCACCCTAACTTTCTAGAGCTTAGACAATGATTGGGCACCCAACCAAACACCCCCATATTCTGGCTGCTTATAAATCATGCAGTCTACTAAGGGGTATGTCCATAGTAGTAGATGAATCGGTGGAGGTATGCGTGAGAAAACCGGATGGTGACACAGAACTCAAGAGACAACGATTAGATAGGTTCGGGCCGTCGGCTTGACGTAATACCCTACGTCCTGTGTTTTTGTCGATTATATTGCATGTGTTCAGATGAAAACGAGGGGGGTCCCTACCCGCCTTATATAGCTTGGGTGTAGGGTTACAGATCGGTTATTTCTATTCTGATCGGTTTACAAGATAGGAAGTTACAGATCATACAATATATATCATATCCGAGAAGATTTCGTAGATCACCGAGGATCTTCACGTTGCCTTGTGAAGCACGTCGTCCTACGACATACTTTGTGTGGCATTGTATTGAGAGCTAGGCCTCGACTAGTGGCACGACCCGTGCATAGTCTTATGATCGAGCTGGGCCTCCCCTAGCGGCTCGGTCCATGTGGAGCCTTGCGGGTACCGGGGGTCATACCCCCATAGCTAATCCCCGAGCACCTTGCATCCGCTAAGCAACACCATCTTGCGTCCATCCGAGCTGTCCAACTTGCAGCAACTCATCAGGATCAGTCTTTCAACCAGTTCAAATAGGGGCCGAGCTGTTGAAGCAAGCGTCCGAGTAGTTTGAACGAGACGTCCGAGCTGTCGAAGTGGGTGTCCGAGCAGCTGAGACAAGCGTCCGACTAGTTTAACTAGGCGTCAAGCTCAGACTCACTTGAAGTCGTGGTTTGCCATAAGGATGTAAGGAGCTCAAGTAAAAATTTTGAAGTCTTGGTTGGTGAAGTGTACACACTTAAGTGCTAATTGCGATGGTCCTGATGACGTGGTCATCAGGGCAGAGCGTAGGCGGAGACTTGACGAAGTTGAAACACCGTGAAGAAGAAAAAGTACGTGCACCGCAAGGTGCATTGTACACAATGTAGTCCCCGAGCCTGCTAGAAGATGATGAAGGAATCTTGTAGCAGGGTCAAAGAAATATATACAGTCCCCATTATTACCGAAAGATCGAGTAATCAGGGAACCAGTACATTCACCACAAGGTGAAGTGTACACACTTAGTCCCCGAGCCTGCTAGAAGATGATGAAGAAATCTTGTAGCAGGGTCAAGGAAAAATATCTTGGCATAGATGCATAACAAATTTCGTTGACCCAGCGCTGAGTCTGGAGATTCGTTTTGTCGTTCCACATTCAACGCGATTTAACGCCGTGGCCCACCTTGCTCATTTGGTGGCCCATCAATGTGCGGTAGTTTTGGGAGGGAATGCGGCAGGTCAGGCGTGGTTTCCCAAAATGCCTAGAAGGCAAAGGGTCAAGGGTCCCAAAACCTCTTCGTCTTCTTCCTTTTCGCCCGCACCACATCACTCAGCAATTGCTCTGACATCTTAGCATCCGCAAGCTCATAATCTCCCACCATTCCTTAGATCAGTGAGATGGCGCCCAAGAGAAGCCACAACAGCTCGAGAAGGGCATCACGCGAGCTCAATCGCGCCGAGGAATGGGTGAGCTCCATCAGCAATGAGGCGGCGCTCAACCAGTTGGTGGTGGATGGCATGCTGCCGAATACGGTGACGGTGGGATGGCGTCCAGCTCGCGGTGAGAGCTTTCCTACCCCCCGCGGTGATGAATTGGTCATGTTTGAAGATTATTTCTATCGTGGATTTGGCATTCTGATCCATCCATTCCTCCGTGGATTGTTTGAGTATTATGCCATTAGTCTTTGCAATCTAGGCTCAAACTCCATCCTTCATGTTTCTGTCTTCGTCCATTTCTATGAAGCCTATCTTGACATTCTCCCACATTTTGATCACTTCCGCCACTTTTTCTGTTTGAAATCTCATGGGGATCTGGATCTATGGTTGTGGGTAGTGTGTACTTGCAGCTGCAGGATGCGATGGTTGGGCATTACATTGCTACCCCATTGAACACAGGCATGAAGTATTAGGCACACTAATGGTTCTACATGCCACAGAAGGAACATTATGTGGCATGCGACATTGATCAGATTCCTGTGCGTAACACCAGGTGGTCGGAGAGACCTAGTGCCAGTGGAATGGAGCAGGTGAGGGAGATCCTAGTGTTGATTGACCGAAGGAGAGTAGATGGGGTCATAGTGATGACGAACTTTACTTTTTGGTGATGCCAGCCCAACAAAGGAGAGGGCACACCCTGCATATGAATTCCGGGGGATACTGATGGGACCCGAGAGGTGCCGGAGCCGATTGACCAAGAGAAAGTCAAGCGGCGGATTGGGGTGTTGTTCAACCTCATGGGGCGCCACAAGGTTGATGACCAACAGAGGGCCTTTAGTGTTGGGAACCTCCCACCAGAGGTAAGAGTCTTTATATTAGTTTGGCCTAATTCCTTTTTGTTGTGATGTACTCATTCGTGCTCTTGAAGATCCATGGGTAGGACCGAGCAGCATACTTCTTAGCCATGGCATCGACAGACTGGCTGAGGGGTGTTGATGCCCAACCGAGCAGTCCCCAGCATCGAGCCTGCTCGGAGGCTGGTGGGGACAGCTCGGATGACAATGATGACAAAGACAAAGGTGAGCGAATGTCAGATGTCCATGAGAAACTTCAGGGAAAGTAGCCCGCTAGCGAGGAGCCATCCTCAAAGAGAAGGAAGACGGCGGGATCGTCCCATCGTGAAGAGCGGCCAGTGAACATCGACGCTCCCGCTCACCCCCAAAGACGGCAAATGGTGGTTTCAAGCTCATCGGATGATGATGGATTGGTAGCACCACCATCTCTGAGGGACACGATGCCATCACCAGCCATGCCAGCTAGACCGAAGGCCCACGAGATGCGACGGACGCGACAAGCCATGGACACAACGCTCGGTGGTGTTCGGGCATTGTCAATGGCGATGACTCATGTGGCACCAATGTCGATAGCCTAGGCAGCTACTGAAGCCCCCAAGATCATAGTTATACCCCCTGTGGTAACAGCGCAGGCGGCCACCGCAGTCCCCAAGACCGCATGGACGACTCCGACAGCGGCGGTGGAGACGCCGAGCGGTTCGTGTGGTGGGCCGATGGGTAGCAGGAGGGGGTGCCGGTTCCGAGCTACACAATGGGAATCATAGTTGTAAGTACCTTGTTTACTTGCTATGTTGCTTCAGTATGGTAGTTTGCTTCTTTAACATATTGTTGCTTGTTGAAGCACGGAGTCGACGGAGGAACTACAGCCATTGGCTGCTAGCGACGAAATGCGCATAGGGGAGCCGGTGGCTCCCCCCACTGACCTAGCATAGACAAGAGCAGATCCAGTTGCCCCTACCTTAGAACAATCAATAGCTATAGGGCCAACCAACCCTACTATAGGAGAGCCCTTGATAGCTAGACCGGCGTCGCCTAGCGGTGGGTTGCACGACGAGGGTGATCCTGGTGTAGAGGAGATGTGGGGTGCGGCGGCGATGTCAAGTGGCCTTGCTGAAGCAAGTACGGAGCCTGCAGGTGATGTGCTAAGTAGTGCGGCAGGAGGCCCACCTGTGGTTGCTGAACAAGTGGTGGCGATGGCAGAAGTGGCGCTTGGACACCCTGTCCAAGCACGGCAGCAGCCGAGGAGGGCGCCTGTGCCATTGGCCGCCATTGAGGTCGAAGAGAGTGCAGGAGCCCAACCTGCCTCCCTAATTTCTCTGCATGGTCATTCAGCGCGGTAAAGAGTTTGAGATGCTAGAGGAGCGGGAGGCAAGCATGGAAACAAAGAAGCTGAGAGCCGTTTTGATGTCAATGATTGGCCGTATTGAGGTAAGCTTGAAGAGATCTTTTTTGTCCCTTGAAGAGCGCAGTCTGTTAATCCATTTGTCCTCTGCAAAATGTGATGAAGGTGTCCGAGTAGCACCGGTGGCGGCTGGAGGAGATGACTCTAGTACTAGAGGAGAATAAGAGTTTGCAAACATCGGTGAATGACCTCCGGGCGCGCCTGCTCCGAGAGCGCCACCGTAGGGAGGACCTAGAGGTGAAGGTTCTGGTGTTGGGGAAGGAGCGTCAGTAAATGGAGGCTGAGAGCCGGTTGATGGCCGAGCCGCTTGGCTATATAGCTGATCAAGAAAAAGATTTGTCTCAAAATTTTGCTTTGCTGTTATTCAGTGCTATGACATGTCTGTTTGTTGTGCGTAGCATTAGAGATGGAGCTCGGCCTATCCCAGGAAGCTATCGCCCATCTTTTGGAGGTGAAGGGGAAAGCAGAGGAGAGGGCTAAGAAGGCCATTGAAGACCTTTGCAGCGAGTGTGTTTTTCATGCAGTTTTTACTTGTGCGGCCTTATGCATGCGTTTAACATATAGCTGTGTCGTTTGCAGAGCATCGACATCAGTCTCAAGCGCCATTCCAAGTGCTCGTGGAGCAGGTAAAGACTAAAGATGATAAGCTAGAGACGATGATCATGGGGATCCAGGCCATGCTAGACTACGTCGGTCTGCAGCAGCTCGAGGGAGAACGACTACCCGGCGATGGACCACACCGATCGGTCATGGATCGTTGCCGGACGGCGTGGACGGACTTCAAGGAGTTCATGTGCAGCGTGTCCCATGGATCCATTGTCCATGCACTCGCACTGCTGAAGTCTCATTACCCTTTGGTGGATCTCCAGCGGGTGGCGACCGGATATGCGCAGGGCACGAACGCTGGAGGACGACGCAGAGGAACCGGCAAAGAGGTTGGCCGAAGATGTTGAGCTGTTTGGTGAGTGGGAGAGCAATGCTCGGTAGAGTTTTTAGAAAAAAGTCCTATTGAATATCTAGCAATGTTTGTTGAACACTTGCGGTTATGATATGTTTATGTTTATATTTGATATAAACCGTCCAAACAAAAGGGTAAAGCTAAGTCCCCAGCCTTAGCTAGCCTGTTATCCGTAACGCACGGCACAGGGACCATGTGCGTGTGGGAAGAAACAGGGCATCACTAAGGAACCGCTATCGACCACCCATGATGCAGAGGGTGGACGCTCATGCACGTGCAAGGAGAGGTTGGAGACAGGGTCATCTCTAGAGGTGTTCGAGCGTCAATGTGTTTGTTCGGGTAATTGCGTGGAACATAGGTGGCGTATCGTCTTTAAGACATTGAGCGCAAAATTAGAAGCACTCAGCATGGAGAGAGCAATATGGAGAGACGTCAGTGTAAAAATTTTATTGAATACTCAAATATTAAAGGTACATATCTTTTGGAGTTGATGCTTCAAGGGCAAAAACGTCTAAGTAGGTCGATGTGCCAAGAATTTGGGACATCTCTCTCATCCATGTCACATAGTCTGTAGAAACCTGGTCGGGTGACCGCCTTGACGATAAAGGGGCCTTCCCAAGGTGAGGAGAGCTTGTGCATCTCATCTGTCTTCTGTTTCCTATGGAGTACTAAATCTCCGACCATGAAGAATCGGTCGTTGACATTGCGGTTGTAGTATCTGCGTAGGCCATCGAGGTATTTTGCCATCCGAACACAGGTGACCAGACGTTCCTCTTCTAGGCTGTCTAGTTCAACGAGACGAGCCTGGTCAGAGTTCTCCTCATTGTAGTTCGAAAGGCGACGTCAGCAGGCAGTACGGCCTCAGAGCCAAAACCATAAAGTATGAGGAGACGCTAGTGTTACGACTAGGCTGGTGTGGTAGAACCGTCTAATCTAATACCCTCCTAAGAGTACTTGTCTTCCATTAAACACTTAGTACCCCAGAGAGTGCACTAAATCGTGCTGTTCCATCGAGCACACCCTAAGAGAGAACTCAAAAATCCACATTTTTCCATCATGATCATAAATGAGAGAATAAAGCTTACAACATTCTTAACCATTTCTTACATCACTTTATTACAACATTAGAGTACTTAAACAAGTTGAATGCAATAGCGAAATTAAGACAGTTTTACGTGTAAAAGAGTTTATACATTTTAGGTTTACATTTTATCTTGCAGCGGAGAACAACATATGATCAGAATTATAACAGAAATAAAGATTAATGGTGAATCATAAAACTTTTCTTCTAAAAATTTGTAGTGAGGGTTATAAATAAACACTACGGTAGTAGTGTAAAAGGAATCCTCTCTAAGCCCACCAGGAGGTTTTCACACACAAAAGTCGTCTACCATCCATCGATCACCTGCAGCAGAGGGAATGAAACCCTGAGTACTCGATTGTACTCAGCAAGACATACCCGACAGGAGAAAAATAAAAGATTCCAAGAATATGCAAGGTTTATTTGGCTTGTGGGTTATTGCATCTGTGGAAGCATTACTAAACGTGTGTCCTTATATTAAATTTTATTAGTAGTCATCATTAGTTCATTAACTATCCATTCTATGTAAGCACCTATGCTACTTTCAAGCAGGTGGTAAGCAATAAAAACTATTTTATCACCTTTCAAGTTCTAGTTCTTACTATAGTGCTAGACCATAGCCAAGTTGATACCATTTCACAGAAATGGCGATTCGTGAATCAATGTATCCCAGCTGGGTACCCCAAAACACATGCCTCGCTTGTACCCTAAGCACAAACGAGACCAACATGTTCTACTCCTATCGAGGGGTCCAGGTCCCTGTACAAACTTGGACTCCAAGTCCCCACACTTGAGACCCCGCCTTAGTATGGCACTTAGACCTCCACCTTTTCCCGCATCCAATCAGTTGGTTAGGAAAGAGCCGGAACCCACGACAAGAGCGTAATGATTCTTCCCGCTCCCATAAGCAAGTATGTGCTCAGGATGATAAGTCTATGACCTGACTATCATCCACAGCAACGGACGGTTCTCAATCGACACAAGCGGAACAAATGCAACCCGAGCCTCGCTCGAATGCCTAACCAAGTCTAGATCCAAAGTACCATTCCGCCCGTTCTCCAATTATCATCCTGATATATATATTCCATGTGATAGTAATATGATAAAAACAATAATATCTTTCCTATCTCTCGCGAGTGATAGGTAATCACTCGGTTTCTATAGGATCTTAGAGCATAGCAATCTACATGATCCTGACATACTAATAGGACTCATATGATAAGGATATATATATATGCAAGTGGTTTTCATTCAACTCCTTAAAACTTAATGCACAAGCATAAAATAAAGTGCAGAATAATATAAGTTATGCACTGAGGCTTCCTAGGTAAGATATAACCAAAAGTTAGCATTCCATTATGGTGACATGATCATCAAGGCACCATCTTTTTTGCTACTCCAGATGACTCCGCGATCCATCGTTGTTCCTATTATGATATACATGGATGCAACATAGAAACGTAATTAATCAACGGCAATTGCAACTCTTATCATATGATTACGCCTCTCACGCTAACGAGCTAGCTTTAACGGCTAACACACTAGGCTATGTATCCATGTTGCCGAATAAGGCGTTACTTTCCAACAATTGGTTCCGTTCTACCATCCCGAGGTGTTTCGGTATTTCATTGATTTAATATATATATTCGAACTAGGGCTTATTAGTTATCTTAGCAAACTAATTATTATGAAGCTACAAAAATTACAGTGAGCACCTAATAATGTTAGGAATTTTCTATAAAAATCTCAGAGCCAACACTACTACCAATTCCTCACAATAATTCTTACAAGTTGATGTTTTAACAATATTAAGTATTTCAATTTAATTAGATTACTCTTGGAAATACTATGAAACCATGCGAACAAAATATACTAGTAGATAGATCATGATTTTAGGAACTAAATAAAATTGATTTCACAATTTTTGGTCAACTACACAAATTTCTATTGAATTTATAAGTTTACCTTAGAAATTAATTAGAAAATGCTTTAGAAAAAGAAAAGGGCCGGTAGCAACCCATTCTGGCCCAACAGCCCAGCGCGGGTCGTGGCCGCGTGTGCGTCCCCACTGCCCGGCGCGGCCCAAGGCCGGGACGCCCGCGCGCGCGCTCGCGTTTTGCAAAAGAGGGCTCGGATTTTTTGGATAATCACGCAGAGCAACATATCAATATTACTACAGACTCACGCTTTACATTAAAGACCCTGGAATGTGTTGCCTTTGTAACGGAGCGGTTCTCTGCGTACCCACATGCGGCAGCACGGCACATCGGTGGCAACGGCGGTTACACCGGGCAAGCTAAGCCCACTATGACAATAATAACAGGCCGACCACCATCTACGGCTAAACCCGCACGCATGGGTGGCAGTTAGGGACTCAGCGGCACACTACCACGAGCGGCAGCGATGAGCGGCAAACTGCGGCGGTGGTGCCCCAATTCTGACGAACCTATGTACGCTCAATAGAGTAGAGGTACGGATAAGCATCAGTGGCTCATTGTGGTGCGCGCCCCACTAATGGTCTGGCCGCACCACTAACGCTGCCCATCTCACCACCGTGTGGCGGCGGCACCACCCGCTCGCTTCTCTTCTCCCATCAGCTGGCCCTCCTCCCTCTCGCTCCTTCCAATCCATCCCTCTTCTCTCTGTAAAACAGCGTCCCCCTATCTACCCTTCCTCCCTCCCTCCGGCCAAATCTTCACGCCCGTTCCCAAATAGTCGTCGTCTGTGAGTGAAGTTGCTCTACGGTTGAAGCCTTGAAGGAGTTTGCTGCAGCGCTGAATCTGGAAGAGCCTCAGAGGAGCTGACGTGCTTGGAGGCTCCCACATTGACGTTGGAGGCCATATCTCCGATGCCATAGCAGGCAGTCCTCTTGAAGGCCCTGCAACAGTGATAGTGATTTGGAGGAGGCAGCAGTACGTACTGCTGCTGTCTCCAATTCAGCTGAGGTAATAATGATTTTTTGCCCTACTGAAATTGATCTTGATATGTTGATGTTGATCTGGTGACTACTGAAGCTGTACAAAGTTAGTGATATTTTTTCTGTTCAGTTCAGTGAATTCACTTGTACAGTCTGATATTGTTTTTGCTCTTCGTATGTTAATGAAATTGTGCGATTTTGGTATGTTGATGTCGATCAGCTGACTACTAAAACCGTGCAAAGATAGTGATTTTTTTTTTCTATCCAGTTCAGTGCATTCAGTTTTACAGGCTACCTATTATCAATTTTGTGATGATCCAAAGATAGATAATGTGCTTTGCATATCAGTAGGCTACTAGTAAACTAGTTTATTGCCAGCTTTTTTTCATTTTTGCACATATATATTTGAATATCTTGTTATGATGTTGAATTCTTTGATAAATCTATAGAAACTAATGTTATGATATGGTTAATGGATATGCAAAAATATTTGGTATCAAATATAATATTTTTATGACAGAACCAAAAACAATGGCAGAACAGGGGTGGATGTACTACACAGGCTCTGTCTAGTGATTGGATTGAAAACACTAACAGATTTATAGACCGTGCTTTTTCTATGCCTAATCTTGTTGAAGATGGCACCATTAAGTGTCCTTGTGCAAAGTATCGATACTGTGTTAGGCATAAAAGGTTTAGCATAGAGATTCGTTTGTGTAGATTTGGATTTAAAGACACAACAATTGCTGGTATCAAAATCCTTGTGATTTCCTTGAATGTCGTGATACTCTCATTCGCTTCTATCGAATGTGATTGATTCAAGCATGGTTTACCTCTAGTTCGATGATTTTGTAGGAATATGAATTTGGTCCTGAGAAGGCAGGCACTTTGAATACATATGCTATAATGAAGCCTGGGTTCAAAAGGTGGACGACAGTGGAAAAAGTGCTCCCATCCCTAGCTAGAAAGCTCAAAAGCGTTTGGTATGTAATCCATGTTGTTTCTAGCTATTTCATAAACTTACCCATGAATAATGCTAATTTTGTGATGCACTTGTTTCATTCATGCTTAACATTTTGGTACTTTGTTTTAGGATGACTACAATGTGAGAGCACAGCCAGCAAACAATTCAAGAATTGGATGTATGTGCATTATATTTGATGGAAGGTGGTATGGCCCATGGCGTCTACCAATAGCCGATGCTGCTGTGGAGAGGGGAAAGGATCTAGAGCTGCAAAATCCAGGAAACATCATTCAACCAACACTGGTTATGTAGCAATATATAGTAGCTATGCTTGAGCAGCAAGACAATGGGATATCGAACTCCATCTACCTGAGCATGATTGTCAGGTTCATCTTTGGCCTTTGGGTGGTATTCTGCATTATGCTAGATAAGGGACTGAGGTACTCTTATTACTTCTTCCACAAGGTGTGTGTCCAAATCATAGACTCCTTTTCACCAGTATGTTCCAAGTGTCATTGGTATGGACACACACCTTGTGGTACAAGTAATCAATGAAGAAGTAATAGGAGTACCTCAGTCCCTTATGTAGCATAATGCAGAATACCACCCAAAGGCCAAAGATGAACCCGACAATCATACTCAGGTAGATGGAGTTCAATTTCCCATTGCCTTGCTGCTCAGGCTTAGCTGGAGGATTAACAGTTCTATTTGCAGGGCAAGCTTTTGTGAGTGGAGGCTCACATAAAATAGGTGTTTATGAGTGTGACATAGTTATGTGTATAAATATATTTCGATTTCGCTGCGATTACAACTGATGTACATGAGTTCTTCATTTGTTTTTCCAATAAAAGAATGTTAAAATTCAGCAATCAGCAGTGGATGTGCTACCGGAGAAGCAGTGCCCCGCGTATAGGATTACTAGATGATCCAGACTGGAATCCGTTCGTCATCTCTTATCTCCCCCAATGCAATCACAAAACGGTAGGGATACCCATCCCGGTGAAGCTCCGGCGGCCTTTTGCCATCCACCACGGGAGCGTGTGGCCGGTGTGGGAGGACCGGCGCCGCTGCTGGCCCAGCTGGATGCCACATCGCCCCCCTCTCACAGTGTATCTTTATGGGCCGATATAAATATTGGGCCTATGGCCTACTTGAAAACTCCGACAGCACCACAATCCTTTCCTTTGGATCAAAGCCCAAAACTCCCGTAGCTAGAGTACTACTACAACTTTACTTTTATAGGATTTGTAGTCTTATTGCATTGTATCATGTATCTCTCAAAAGCTTCCATGTCATATAAATACATGTATTATGATTCAATTACAATACAAGTGACTAATGTTATATTTGTCTCGTAAATTTGTTTGTATAAATTTGGTCAAAACTAAATATGTAGCTTTTGACTTAGAATTATGGTAGAGTACGTACGTTGGACTATTTTTGGATGCATGGTGATAGGAATAGAACAAGAAGTTAGGCGCTGCACCTTTTGTAATATGATGACAGTCCCTGTATCGTGTACATGCAACGCGCGTTCAGCTTAACATATGTGCTTGATGGTTAAGTTATAATAAGGGTGCCCTGCATGCACCTTATCTGAAACAAATTAATACTTAATCAAAAGAGGGGTGTGTGGGGCTGCCACAGTTACGTAATATACAAATATACAAGTTCGAGCTAGTTCACTATCGAGTTATATTAGTATACAACCGATCATGCATCTGCGTCAAATTATATGTCACAATAGTTGATTCAGCACATGATTTGCTTACCGGAGTGGAAGTGCCCTGCTCAGGCGGTCATCAGGCCTACTAGATTATCTAGTGCCAACCATGCATGCTTAGGCCTACAGAGCTTCCAATGCTCAGCTCAATTTTCAACCAAACTCACGCAGCAGTAAGCCAGTAACCAGTGGCCGAGGACGGAAAAGATTTAAGGTGTGGCGAATGCTTTATTTGGATATATGTGTATCCACTTCAATCCACATATAGAGTGGAATGGAATGAAACTTAGTTCAATTCCACTTCAACATATATGAATTGAGATGAATACATATGCATCTAAATAAGGTAGCAGGCCAAAGGGTCCATACGGCCATATAAAGTAGCAGGCTAGTAGCCCGGCGCCAGGAACCCGTCAACATTTCGTTGTTGTTCTTCTTCCTCTCACTACGCCAGATTCTTACAGCAGGAACGGGGGCATTTTTACTGTAGTGACGGCTGGGGTTGGGGGCATTCCTACAGTGGGCGTCCTCGGGCCCCAGCAGCCCAGCCGCCTCTACAGATGGCACTGTAGCGGCGGCTGGTAACCTGAGCCACCCCTACAGTTGGGGCAGATCTGTAGGGACGGCTCAATCACCGGCCGCCCCTGTAGTGCCCACTTGTCTTTTTTCAAATTTCAAAATTTAAAAGGTTCAAATTTAGTCAAATGATAAGATAACCAAAATAAAAGTTGTAGATCCTGATGAGTTGAACAACTTTTGTATTCATCACTTTTACATATGAAATCATTTAGGGTTTGAAAATTTGGTTTGAACTTGTAAAATTTCAAATTTCAAATTTTAAAATGCGTAAAACATTGTCACATCCAAGTTTGATCAAACTTAAATGCTGAAGCATGATTTTAGAAATTTTTAGGAAAAAACCCATCATATTTGAAGTTAGTATGAGTGAGAACAACTAATTACAAAGTTTACCCACAGATTAAAAAGAGAAATCACACTGTTCTAGATGATCCTTACATGATCATAGTGAACAGTGTGATTTTTTTTAATCTGTAGGTTAACTTTGTAACTAGTTTTTCTTCCGCATACTAACTCCAAATCTGATGATTTTTTTTCTAAAATTTTCTAAAATCATTCTCTATCAATTTATTTTGTTGGTTTTGTCAATATATACATATGAAAAGTTTGAGCAATTTAAATTTTGAATTTCAAAAAAATGTAACTTCAGACAAGATTTTGGTTCACCAAATGATTTCAGCTGAAAAAGTGATAAATACCAAAGTTGAATAACTCATCAAGATCTACAACTTTTGTATTGATCATTTCTTCATATGACAAAGTGGTAACGACATTGTTCACAAATGTGACATATCTCTCATAAGGTTTTATAAACTATATGAGACATGTAAGATTAGTGAACAATGTGTGCTAAGAATTTGTCAAATAAAGAAATGACCAAAATAAAAGTTGTAAATATTCATAAGTTGAACAACTTTGGTATTCATCGATTTTTATGTTGAAATCAATTTGCGTCTCAAATTTTGGTTCGAACTTATCGTTTTTCAAAATTTCCAATTTGAAATGTTCAAATTTTGTCAAATGACAAGATGACTAAAATAAAAGTTATAGATATTAATGAGTTTAACAACTTTGGTATTCATCACTTTTTATGTTGAAATCATTTTGGATCTAAAATTTTGGTTTGAACTTGTCATTTTTTAAAATTTCAAATTTGAAAGGTTCAAATTTTGTCAAATGACAAGATGACCAAAATAAAAGTTGTAGATCTTGATGAGTTGAACAACTTTTGTATTCATCACTTTTACATATGAAATTATTTAGAGTTTGAAAATTTGGTTTTAACTTGTCGAATTTCAAATTTCAAATTTTAAAATGTGTAAAACATTGTCACATCCAAGTTTGATCAAACTTAAATGCTAAAGCATGATTTTGGAAATTTTTGAGAAAAAACCATCATATTTGGAGTTATTATGAGGGAGAACAACTAGTTACAAAGTTTACCCACAGATTAAAAAGAGAAATCACACTTTTCTAGATGATCCTTACATGATCATAGTGAACAGTGTGATTTTTTTTAATCTGTGGATCAACTTTGTAACTAGTTTTTCTTCCTCAAACTAACTTCAAATCTGATGATTTTTTTTCCTAAAATTTTCTAAAATCAATATCTATCAATTTATTTTGTTGGTTTTGTCAATATATACATATGAAAAGTTTGAGCAATTTAAATTTTGAATTTCAAAAAAATACAACTTCAGACAAAATTTTAGTTCCCCAAATAATTTTAGCTGAAAAAGTGATAAATACCAAAGTTGAATAACTCATCAAGATCTACAACTTTTGTATGGGTCATTTCTTCATATGACAAAGTGGTAACGACATTGTTCACAAATGTTACACATCTCTTGTGAGGTTTTATAAATTATATGAGACTTGTGTAAGATTAGTGAATAATGTGTGCTAAGAATTTGTTAAATGAAGAAATGATCAAAATAAAAGTTGTAGATATTCATGAGTTGAACAACTTTGGTATTCATCGCTTTTTATGTTAAAATCAATTTGCGTCTCAAATTTTGGTTCGACCTTGTCGTTTTTCAAAATTTCTAATTTGAAATGTTTAAATTTTGTCAAATTATAAGATGCCTAAAATAAGATTTGTAGATATTAATGAGTTTAACAACTTTGGTATTCATCACTTTTTATGTTGAAATCATTTTGGGTCTCCAATTTTGGTTCGAACTTGTCATTTTTTAAAATTTCAAATTTGACAGGTTCAAATTTTGTCAAATGACAAGATGACCAAAATAAAAGTTGTAGATCTTGATAAGTTGAACAACTTTTGTATTCATCACTTTTACATATGAAATCATTTAGGGTTTGAAAATTTGGTTTTAACTTGTCAAATTTTAAATTTCAAATTTTAAAATGTGTAAAACATTGTCACATCCAAGTTTGATTAAACTTAAATGCTGAAGCATGATTTTAGAAATTTTTAGAAAAAAAAATCATCACATTTGGAGATAGTATGAGGCGGAACAACTAGTTACAAAGTTAACCACAGATTAAAAAGAGAAATCTTACTGTTCTCATGAATTGTGTGATTTCTCTTTTTAATCTATGGGTCAACTTTGTAACTAGTTTTTCTTCCTCATACTAACTCCAAATCTGATGATTTTTTTCCTAAAATTTTCTAAAATTATTCTCTATCAATTTATTTTGTTGGTTTTGTCAATATATACATATGAAAAGTTTGAGCAATTTAAATTTTGAATTTTAAAAAAAATGCAACTTCAGACAAGATTTTGGTTCCCCAAATGATTTCAGCTGAAAAAGTGATAAATACCAAAGTTGAATAACTCATCAAGATCTACAACTTTTGTATTAGTCATTTCTTCATATGACAAAATGGTAACGATATTGTTCATAAATGTGACACATCTCTCGTAAGGTTTTATAAACTATATGAGACATGTGTAAGATTAGTGAACAATGTGTGTTAAGAATTTATCAAATGAAGAAATGACCAAAATAAAAGTTGTATATATTCATGTGTTGAACAACTTTGGTATTCATCGCTTTTTATGTTAAAATCAATTTGGGTCTCAAATTTTGGTTCGAACTTGTTGTTTTTCAAAATTTCCAATTTGAAATGTTCAAATTTTGTCAAATGACAAGATGACTAAAATAAAAGTTGTAGATATTAATGGGTTGAACAACTTTGGTATTCATCTCTTTTTATGTTGAAATCATTTTGGGTCTCAAATTTTGGTTCGAACTTGTCATTTTTTAAAATTTCAAATTTGAAAGGTTCGCATTTTGTCAAATGCCAAGATGACCAAAATAAAAGTTGTTGATCTTCATGACCTCTACAACTTTGTTGTTTATCAAATTTTCATTTGAGATCATTTGGTGTCTCAAAATTATTTTAGTAGTTTTGATTTTAATTTTTTAAAATTTAAAATTTTTCCTATTTTTAAAGGTTCAATTTTGCAATTTTAAACTGTTGTAGTTGTTTTAATTATTATATATGTAAATATATCTTTAAAAAATTAATTATAAAATTTTATACTGTATTATTTATTATTTACACGTCTTTAGCCTTTCATCTCGGACGCCAAAAAAGATGAAATCCGCTTAATCGCAGGACTCACATCCATCGGCCCCTCCCCCTCAACTCGCCCACGCTCCTTCCTCTCCTTCCCTCTCCTCTCTTGCGCTAGGGTTAGCCGTCGCCGCCGCCGCCGGTCATCCGCTCCTCACCGGCGTCGAAACTTTAGGATCTCACCGTCGTCTCCCCACCCCGTCCCCTCCGTCTTCTCTCATCGACTGGGAGCGCGCCCCCTCTGCCGCCGACACCTCTCAACTCGTGCTCGTCTAGTGCTGTTGTCCTTCCTCCGCTGTTGCCACCTCTCTCTATCGTCTCCTCTTCCGCCTCCTCCCTCCACCAAGAGCTAACCGGCACCGCCTTCCTCCACCTAGATCTAGCCAGCGCTGCCTCCCTCTTCCAGATCTAGCAAGGACCGACGGGCCCCTCCCTCGTCCTTGGCGGCGTCCCTAGTCACGGAAGCCGAGTAACCGTCAGAGGCATCAACGCTGCGGGCGCTCGTCGACCAGGTGCACAACGGGGAGGTGGATCATGGATGCCGCCCACAAGGCCACGAGGAGTAGCTCTGTTGCATCGTCACGCTCTCCCTCATCCGTGTGTGGTTCACCCCAACCCCAATATGTAGGTACCCTGCCTCCTATTCTTATCCCAGTTGTGCATCCACAGATTCAGGTCAAGCTGATTTTGGTGGATCTTCTTGTTGCCACCGTGGGAGAAACCAACAAATGATAGGATGATGCTGTGACGGAGGGGCAGCTGTCAATGTTGAGTGTAGCTCTGTTGTTTCCTCTCTCTACGCTTTAGATAAGATTAATTAGGATTTGGAGATGCTTTCATTTTGTACTCCTAAATTTTGTAGTGACTTAATATCTCCATCTAAGTTGACAGAAATATTCACGTGTAAGTAGGCTTAGTTCACTTTCAAAGCAAAGAGTGTGGCTCTCTATTTTTTCTAACTGTTGTCTGTTCTGCAGGCACAGTAAGTCTTGAGAGTGTGGTTTACAGTTTTGGCACTGTCTTGCTGAACCCCTGAGTGGAAAACATATTCCACCTAGTCATGTAAGTTTTCCTGCTCTGTGTACAGCTTTCGAAAAGCAGAGTGCTCTGTTTGCTCTTGCAGTTTTAGACATTGTTATGATAAATTTGTGAGTTTCTATTTCACATATTACTGCTTTGTTGAAAGTTAAAATTTTGGTGAGCACAGAGATATTTAATTATCATACGATCTACAGGTGGTGTCATGACATTGGGTGAGAACATGCTGCTAACAGGCCTCTTTTGAGAATAGTATTTTAGGTTTGTATAGTTCCAGAGACTCAGTCTAGTTTCTTTCTTTCTGCAGTTTGATACTTGTACCTGTTTCCCAAATATGGTCTGTCTTTTGCAGCATAAGTCCTTTGCATCTTATCTGATGTAGTGCTCAAATAACCTCCCCTTGTTCTCACCATGTGTCTTCTGTGATTGTTTGATTGGGCCTCTAGACTCTAATGATTCATCTCTGTTGATCTGAGTCCTAACCTGTCAGTTTCCTTGTAGTAATATTCAACAAAAATATTTCATGCATATAAGTGTTGCCATCCAATGTTTTCCTTTCAGAAAAGGAGGGAAAAAGGAACTTGCTATCATCGTTAGAATTCAAAGCAGTTAGGTATGAATCAGTTTAATTAACCCTCATAGGAATCAGATAATTTTCTGTCCTAGTTGGGATGATGTGTATGACTTGTGCTTATGCCAAAATTTAACTAATATAAAGTCTTAGTACCTTCAGTTACATTGACATCATGGAATACTTGCACTAAAATGGTGAATTTGCAAAGGGAGTCTAATGATGGCTTTTTGCTTGCTGCTAGTGTGCAGGATGCGAGCGGCAAAGATGTTGACCTCAGCACCTACAAGGGGAAGCTTCTTCTCATCGTTAACGTCGCATCACAGTGGTACGAAAATCATCTGCAGAACCTCGTGTCTTCCTAACCTTCTTACTATTTGTCATTTTAGTAATGCATAGGAGTAGGATATATACAGCTAAGTCAGATAACTGTATCATTAATTTCACTGAACTTATATAGAACTCACTGGAAGCATCTCAAGTTAACTGTCAAAACTCTGTTGTCATTTTATTGCTTATGTTCTTCCAAGCTTCCCCTTGTAAGCAGGGATCATATAAGCATATAACCAGCATTTATTACTGTAGTGCTAGATAGGCCAAGGACAGTTTCTTGCATACTTCTATATTATTTATTAGTTACCATCACCCTATCTAAAATAGAGGTCTTCATCTTCATGAGTTTACAGTTCAAGTGCCAAGTGCTTCTGTTGCTATTTATCTTTGTCAGCTGAACTGAACTTGTAATTTTACAAGTTGAGTGAATGAAATAATGATACATTTTCAATCAATAGAGATCATAATCTAACCACTTCTATGTATTTTCTTTATGTAGGTATAATGATTTGTCATCTGTGAACTGAGAAGTATGTGCAGACTATTCATAGGAAGCATTGTCTTGAAGTTAGTTTCCTTCCCTTCTAGAAGATTATTAGTTACATGCCCGTTGCTTCTTATCTTCTTAGTTCAAGTAGCAAGTAGGTTTACTTGCAGTATGTTGGAGGGACATGTAATGGCTTTTGATACTACTTCATGTATATAAATTTGAATTAAATATATATATATATATGGTCAGATTTGAATTTGAATTATTTTTTTTTTTTGCTGGAAAATCCACTGTAGGGGGCGGTTCTTGATTGAACTGCCCTTACAAATACACACAGTAGGGGCGGCTGGTGATACAGCCACCCTTACAGAAGTCCACTACAGGGGTGGCTGATATTACCAGCCACCCCTATAGAGGACACTATAGGGGCGGCTGAAAACACCAGCCGCCCCTACAGAGGCACCCTCTGTAGGAACACCCTGGGAAAGGCGGCTGGCACAGCCACCCCTACAGAGGCTCTAGAGCCACCCCTATAGTTAACTTCTGTAGTAGTGTCTGGCTACCGACTGTGAGTTTCTTATGGTAAAACTTCAATTTCTTTGATGTGTTCCGAATACAAAGTGATCTAGGGGTGAGAATAGCTGGGAATTTAAGGTATGGCAAGCGCCCTACCTTGCCATAAGAGAGCTCCGCCCTGGCCAGCAACACACACTATTGGTCACTTTCATTCTGTCCTGACTCGATTTGTCCCGGTCGGGTTTTTATTTCGCTTGCATGCCTGCTAATCCGAATATCCGGTCAACACACAGTACCAACATGAAACATATCCGATCCACCGCTTGCCTACCGGATCCGACGCCACTAGCACCTAGTTACTGTTCCAGTGGACAGCTACAGCGCAACCCTAACGGGATATGTACTATGTACATCAAGTACTTCCATTTTCTCTAGGTCTCAAAGGTACCTTCTTGTGTGTAAGCAAGCCAGTGATGCATACGGTGAGTACCGAGTAGGACTGACACAAGCATAGTCGTATGATCGGCTGAAGCTTTAGTCTCGCCAGCCTGCAAAAGATCATGAGAATTACACGCATACTCGTAATCCGAATATACCTAATCACGCACCTAATAATCACACACGTATCCACCATCCACCATAAGTGCTCCGCATAGTGCTTGCATAGTGAGGAGAGTTTGGGTGCCTGAGCCACTCCCGGGTGAGTGCTCGTGCACTGTTCATATTCTGAATTTGAACAGTATCAAGTATTTTGAATAGTGCCACGAATTTTAATAGTAACCGTTGAATTTGAATAGTGCTATGAATAGTAACTTGAGAATTTTAAGTTTGAATTTTGAGTTCAAGTTTGTTGCAGCAGTTTCCGGTGTAATCGACCTCCCGTAATAGTGGTATTAGAGCTTGGTTATTAAAAATTAACTTGAGTGATTTACAAAAATCTAGTGAAGATTGAAAAGCTACATTATTTAAATTTAATAGTTAATATAAGTAAGTTTGTTAATACAGCCTCAGTTAAATACTTTACTTATAATAGAAATTCTAGATAGCAAGATCCAATATTATGAGCAAAAATTAAAGAAGATACCTAAAGAATATATACCTCCATGTTATGTGAATGGCCTACAATCCGAGAGAAAGAAGTATATTTTATTAGGAAATTGGCTAAACTAAAGAATGATAAGGAAAAATATAAAACCAAAGAAGTTGTGTAGAAAAATAATTATACTATGACTGAAGAAAAACAGTGGGAAATTAATGAAAAATTTTTATTAGAAAGTTATGAAGAAGAAGAAAATAATGCCCAAAGTTACCAAGATTTTATAGACACTTTAGATGATGAAGAGTTACGTAATCTAGATAATGCAATGAAAGAATTAGATATAATATTTGAAAATATTAATAGTTCAATAAAAACAAAAATAGAATTAATGAATAAAGAAGACTGTAAGCACGATTGGATAAAAGGAAGAGATGATTATAATATAAAATGTGCTTTCCGCATATATTATCCTAGTCAGGAAAATAGATTCACATGCAGCATATGTTTAAAGCAAGCATGTTCTTCATGTTTAAGAACTAATAACAAAAAATAGAGACAAGAAGTAGAACTAGAACCAGAAGATAAAATAGTAGTAAGTAGAGTTAGAAACTTAGAAAATAGAATAAATAATTTAGAGCAGAACTACAAGAGCTAAGAAGTAAGAACTCAATGAAGTAAATAAGATCGAAAAAAATTATAGTGGCATTGTTGAGTTAAAGGATCAAGCAATATTAAATAGAAAAAATGATAAAGTTATGCAATTAAAAGACGCCATAATAAACTTTGGTAGCAAATATATAGTTAGATTACCATTTAAAGAAATTATAGGAATAAGAGTACCTGTAGAAGTAAAATTAACGCCTAACATCACTTATAAAATATTAGTATTAGTAGATACCGGTTGTACAAAAAATATTATGCATGATAAACATTTTGTAAATTGCCCAGAAATAGTTCATACAATAGATCAAGATAAAGCAGAAATATCTACTGATATGTCTGGAATAAAAAAGGTTCATAATCAACTAGCTTACGATGTTGAGGTACAAATAAATAATACAAAATATATAATGGATGAAATTACAATAAGAGACATATCTATGATACATGATGATATGATATTACGATTAATATTTTTACAATTCTCTTTACAAACAACAATCATACATGAGCAAGGAATAACATTTATTCCTTGTCAAGACAACATTCCATATATAACAAAAGTACAAAAGGCTATAAATTCTAATCCACGAAAGACCAATCTAGAACTCCAAGGATCTGACGAAAATGTCCCTGCTAATTATATAGATTAAGGGCTAGGAGAAAATATAGAAGAATTTCATATAACAAACTCATGTATAGAATGTATTAGTCTGCAATTATTAGCACCAAATTGGTATAGAGATATAAAATCTAAAAAGGATATAGATAAAATTATAAGAAGATTAGAAGATATTCAAATAATCGAAAAAATATCAATGAAGCACTAGGATAAAAATAGTATAGTATGTAAGATTAACATAATAAATCCTGACTATAGAATCAAGACAAGTCCTATAAAAGCAACACCTAAAGACAGAAGAATTTAAGATGCATATCGAAGAATTACTAAAATTAGGAGCTATAAGAGAAAGCCGAAGTCCTCATAGATCAGCTCCATTTATAGTTAGAAATCATGCTGAAATAGCTAGAGAAAAGTCAAGAATAGTTATTAATTATAAAAGACTAAATGATAATAGCATAGATGATGGTTATAATATCTCAAATAAGCAACAATGGATAAATAAAATACAAGGAAGTAAATATTTCTCAAATTTTGATTTAAAAGCTGGGTTTTGGCAAGTAAATATGACAGAAGAATCAATAGAATGGACTACTTTCACATGTCCTCAATGTCATTTTGAATGGCTATTAATGCCCTTAGGATTAAAAAATGCCTCTGCTTTATTTAAAAAAATGTAAAATATTTTTAATGAAAATCAAGAATTTATATTAGTTTATATTGACGACTTATTAGTTTTTTCAAAATCCTACAAAGAGTATATAGCTCATTTAAAAACGTTCTTTAGAAATTGTCTAAAAGCAAAATAGAGATATGTAAGAAAAAGATAAATTTTTAGGTCATGAAATAGGAGATGCAAAAATCTATCTACAAGATCATATTGCAAAGAAAATCTTATAATTTCCAGATGTCATGAATGATAAGAAAATCCTGCAGCAATTCTTAGGAATAGTAAATTATGCTAGAAATTATATTAAAAATTTAGCTAAGCTAGCTGGTCCATTGTATGCAAAATTAAAAAAAATAGACACAAACATTTTAACTCTAAAGATATAAAGTTAGTAAGAACTATTAAAGAAAAGGTTAAGAATTTAAAACCCCTAGATTTACTTTTAGATAATAATTATTTTATTATATAGACAGATGCATCTAAGTTAGGATGGGGAGTGATACTAAAACAGAAGCCACACAAGTTTTCGCCAAAATTAGAAGAAAAAATATATGGATACGCTTCAGGAAAATACAAGCTAAAAGCAATAAATAATACGGACAGGGAAATTTTAGCTAATGTTAATTCAATAAATGCTTTTGGATTATCTATAGAATTTAAAGAGTTCACAATAAGGACAGAGTATGAAGCTATATGTAGATACTACAATAAAATCAATATTAAGAAAAGTTCAACTAGGCGATGGGTTCTATTTAAAGATATTATTATAGGAAATAGTTCTAAAGTAATATTTGAACATATAAAAGTTAAAGATAATATCTTGCTTGATATATTTTCATGATCTTTTATTTTACAGGAATAAAAAAGGGAACAAGCTCTAGTGGGGGAGAATATTTTAGTTTTAGAATTGATAATAAGTTAAGAATTTTCTCACCAAATACTTATAAATTCAAGCCCTGAGACCACATTGTTCTAGATAAGATATAAGAATGCATTCTAGATAATTTCTGGTTTCAATATAACATTAAAATAGTCTGGCTGAATATTTTCATATGAATAATGAGAAAATACAACCAAAAGAACCATCTGGCAATATAGAGAAAAACCCATATATTTTATATATAGGGGAAACACTAGGAATCTATTTATCATATGAAGTAGTTATAGCTCAGCAGATAGAAAAAGAAAAAGATAGAGGAGTGTCTTGGAAAAAATATTTAGATATTGATCAAACTCTTTCATATGCAAGAAGTATTCTGGAAGTAAATTATTTCTTAGAGCCAGTAGCCAAAGATTATATCTAAAAATACTGGAAGGCCAAAAAAATGAAATCAATATGGACAGGGCCAAATATAAGAGAAGAGAGACCTTCCAGATAGCATACATATAAAGAATTTGTAAAGAAAGAGATAGATCCATCGAACGAAGAATACATTAATATGAAGATCAAAGAAAAATTAGAATTAATAACTCTTCAATGGAAGAAAGATATAAAGGAAGAAATCTTACAAACAATAAGAGGTGAAATAGATGAAAATTTTGAAAATATAACGAAAAGCTATGAAGAAAATATTAAGAAAAATTATGAGTAAAAAATGAATATACAGATATCTGATGAAGATAATGATGAAAATGATGATGAGATGTTGGACATCCGTGGTCTTAGGCAACGACTAGAATATTATATTTCAATATTATAAAAATTAAAATAAAGAAATATATCCAATTACACAAGAAATATATTCCCTGTGTTGATAAGGTGGTATCACCAATACAGTAGGGGGAAGATAATACTACATTCGGAATTCTTGGATTGATGTCATTCGGGCGTTTAAGACCATACCCAGAAAATCCAAAAATACACGTGAAGACAAAGCGGGATAGAGGACAGCGCAAAAGTAATATACATATATTATCAACATGTTTTTGTTCATATCTCCTTCTAAAAATCCTAATGTTGTTTTGTTTATTGAGTCCCATCTTTTATCTAATAAAGTTTTTAAAATCTTGGTTCCTAATTCTTTCCTTGTCATTCCTTTGATTCCAATTATATATATTCCCTGATATATATATTTATACTCTAAATATTTTAAAGCATTCTCAAATTGTGTACTAACAATTCTTAACAAAACTGGTTCTATCAATACACTTAATTCTACTTCTCTAGATATTCTATATAATCTATTTTTATTTTCAAACCAATGGCTATGAAGACTTTAAAGGAACAAATTTATTAGTAAGCATATAATTCATAGAAAGGTTAACCAACAGAAGTAGAACCAAATATAAGGTAAATGTGAATAATGTTATAGAAAGTATGTAGTCTAAAGGAACAAAATTTATGAGTCCTCTAAAATAAGTTCTAAAAAAAGAGCAGGAGAAGAATGGAATATAAGCTTGTTAATAGAACCAAAAATTTTAAAACAACCTAAAGATTACATAAGCTATGAAAATAATTGATGAATGACTAGTATTAGGTTTGTAGATTATAAAGAACAAAGTTTAGACGATTTAGAAGCATCCAATTCAGAGTCAAAACTAGAAGAAAATAGAAGGCATAGCGTATGTGAATTTATGGAAAATTTTGATATAGATAATGAAATAAAACATTATGAACAAAAGTTAAGCAAAATTCATGATGAATACAACACCTCTGTGATATGCCAATGGTCTTCTATAAGAGAAAATGAACTTTACTTTAGACGAGAGTTATATAGACTTAACAACATCAAGAAAGATAGAGTTAAATAAGAAGAAATCCAGCGTTCCAATAAAGAAAAATGAATCAGTGTCAAAGCTAATAGAAAATAAGGAAGGGAAGCCCAAAAGGAATTAGAATATAGCAAAGATAAGATAAAAGACATAGAAGGTAATGATATAAGCGAAGAAGAGCAATGAAAAATTAATAAGTTTTTACTAGAAAGCTATGAAGAAGAAGATGAAGATACAATTGGAATATGTAGTAATAACTCAGCAACTCTTATAAACTCCTTACAAAATAAAGAGTTGCATAAAAATAATGCTATAGAAGCAATGGAAATAGATCCATGTTCATAAAAAAGAAGACGAGGTCCAGAAATAAAGATAGAAGGAGAAGAAGAGAGACCATCTAGAAAACCAGAAACTTGGCCGCTAGAAAAAGAAGAACTGTAACACCCTAAAATTTGCCTCTTTTGAAAATAGGTTTAAAATGATTTATTTGTGAAGTTTGTACTCATAAAAACCTAGGAAAATAAAATTTTTCATTAAATTAAAATTCATCATAAGGTTTAGCAATATGTTTGTGCATCCATGACCTTGCATTTGATGTATTTGATTGAGTGGTTTAAATTGCTTTTAGAAAAGAAATTAAAAATGGCTTTGAAGAAAAAGAAAAGGTAGAAAAAGAGAATTTGAAAATAAAAGTATTTTTTTAATTGTAAAATTTATTTTTGGGAACTTACCCAACATTGTTTATTTTTATTTGAACTGAAAAATGTATTTTAAACCCTACTCCAATTTGATTTGATTCATATTTGAAGTCGGTTTGAAAATGAAAAAAAGAATTTCTTTTACTTCTCCCTCCTTCTTGGTTTCTGGCCCAGCCGGCCTGCCTCTCTCCCGCAGGCCCTCTTCCTTTCACCCGCGTGGGCCGAGGTTGGCGCATAGGCCCAGATTTTCCCCATCCCTCTCTCCACGCCGGCCCAGCCACCCCGTTCGGTTGCTTCTCCGCGCCCGCGGCCCAGCTCTTCTTCTATTTCTCCCGCAGCGGCCCGTCCAGCGGCCCAAGCGCAGCCTAACACGGACACCGCCGCCTCCCTTCTCTTCTTTTCCGCTGACAGCCCGTCCCTGCCCGCCAGTCATCTTCTCCAGCTCATCTACGCCTTGGACTCTTCCACCACCGCCGTGTTCGACTCCGTGCCGCCCATGCTGCCCTGTTGCCTTGCTGTCCAAGTCGCCTCCGCCCTATATTAACCTGATGCCCACGTCCGTGCCTCCCCAATCCAAGCTCTAGGGTCGCAGTAGCTTTCGTCGAGCCACCGCAGCCACGTCGCCACCTAGCGTCACACGACCTTCTTCTCCCATCCTCTGCTCGCGCCGATCCAAAGCCGCCGCCGGTGATTTCATCGGTAAAGTCACCTCTGACCCCAATCTCTTCTCCGTTAGCACCGCATCATCTCGCCGCTCATCCCTTGCTGTTTGTTTTCAGGAATCAGTTGACATTTGGGGGCTCCCCGAGCTCACCGGAGCTCCGTCCATCATTGTCCGCCTCTGACCGGCTCCCTTCCCCTCCGGCCTACTTCCGTCGACGTGGGACTCTCCATCGGTTCCACGGTGAGGTCCTCTGTCTTTTCATCCTGTTTCCAATGCGAGCTCACGCTGGCAATGCCTCGCCGTGCCCAAGCCATGGCACACGCACGCGCGACTCCGGCGAGCAAGTAGGCTGGCCGTGCGTGCTCTGTTTTGCTTGCTAGCTTGTTGACATCATCGTGACATCACTCGCATTTATGGCCGTTTTCCTTTGGAAAAATAAATCTAGAAATACAACTCCAAATACACCATTGTAGATATGGTCCATGGTGGACTGCTCTCACAGCACCTCCACCGGTTCACGCCCCGCAGACTCGGTCCACAGCATAGTGCACGCGCACTTTATGTTCTAACCCCTGTACTTTTCTGTAATCGATCTACTGTTTTGTGAGTCTTGTATATCTTTCAAGCTAGCCCCTGTCATCTGCGGTTATTTCTGTTTTAGCCCAATCAGCAACCGCGGTAAGCCCAAGCCGCGCACATTTTGCAGTTAAGACCCTCTGCTTTCAGTGAATTAACCCGCAGTACATAGCACTTTTTTAGAATCCGTTTTCTTCTTTGGAAAGCGTAGTTTCTTCGGTTTAGATCCAAAATACGTTTTCACTTATTCACAGATTTGCTATTGATTTTGTTTTAGCCATAACTTCTCCGTTTTAACTCTGATTTGACCCGTTCAACTTGTGTTAGGTTCGTAACTTTATAATCTACATGTTCATATTACTTTTAGATATATTTTAAACTTTTGAAATACGAGGTTAGATTTAATCTATTATTTTAATAAAGGAAATCTTGTTTATTTTATATCTTCTGCGTTTTAGCTCTGTTTAAGCCCATTCAAGTTGCGTTAGATTCATAGCGATGAGATCTACGCGTTAGTAGCAATGTTTACCATATTACTATTTCTGAAATTTCATGGTTTAAATCATATTTTGATTAATAATTATGCAGCTGGGTTTTATAAATAAAATATAATTTGTTTTACTTTAGTTTTATAATTTAAATCTAAATTTGACTTAATTCAATTTATATTATATCTTATCTATATTTAAAATGAATGAAGCATATAGTTTTCTTTTCCACGTATAAAGTAAATCTATCGGTAGTTGTATCTTTTTCACCGTAGCTCCGATTAGAGTGATTTTCATGTTTGTGTGTTCGTAGCGAGACGTGGATTCGTTTTACCAACTTTTCATCTTAATTTTATGATTGGTGTACTATTCTAATTTAGATATATTATTTGTTTCGTGTATGATTGTATGGATGCTTGTATGGTGCTTTATGATTACGTCCAGTCGGTGAGATATACGTGGTGATTAAGAAGAAGAAGAAGTGCGTTGAAGATTAAAGCTTACCGAAGGATCAATGTTTAAGGCAAGTATAGCATGGGACCATCCTTGTTGTCTATTCACTGTTAATCGCTTAATTCATACCGCATGTACCTTGACTGCCACTAAAGATTTCCTAGTACTTTATTACCATGTACCTTGATACCTTTGGGTTATTGCATTGGTTAGTATGATGCTAGTGCTCAACTACAACCATGATCTTGTAACTTGACTAATGGTATATGCAATAAACACTAAAAGATCATTTTTAGCAACATAGAACAAGGGGGCTACAGCATTGGGCTGTTTTTATGGTGCTCTAGATTACTCTCCCTAAGGACTTATCTATAAGTGATCATCCGAGACTTATAGTGTAACAGTGAGGGCTATATGGCTCTGGCTTTAGCTCAGTATGAGGACCTTTTCTAGCTTGTTAGTGGATACATTTATTGGCGTAAGAATGGCTTGCTAAATTGGGTATAGGACAGCATCTATCCCCTTGTGTATATGTTGCGTGTCATTGTGCCATTGGAAAGGGGGGTTCCTATATCTATTTGCCGAGTGAGTTTAATGGCCCTAACTTGTTAGACGAACCTTTGAAAGACTTAATAGTGAACCCTGCTAATCTTCTTTAGAAGTGGGTCAAGAAATTAGCTACCTCAGGCGAAAGGGTAAATCACGACTCATAGTGAAAGTGTACAACCTCTGCAGAGTGTTAAACTGGTATATCAGCCGTGCTCACGGTTACGAGCGGCCTTGGAACATTTATGGAATAGATGATGAACACTAATGATATGGATGATGAAGATGCTCACTAATGGTTAATTGTTTATGCTATTCATTATTCATGTTTACCTGATCATGTGTTTATATGGGCTTGTGATAAACTTATTGCTACTCAATTGCTAAAATCATGACTTATTAAAAGCTAATCGCAGTCAACTAGTGTCAGCCTTTTGAGCCTCATGAACCACATGTTATATTTGTTGAGTACGACATGTACTTACGCTTGCTTTACTTTTTAAATCTTTGGATGAAAATCCTGAATGGGTATCAGATTGCTAGAGGTTGGAGGAATTAGGCTTGTGATCAACCAGTCATTTGTCCCTATGGATTGGAGTCTTCGCCGAAAGATCGGAGTTGTCTTTCCGCTGTCTATATTCTGATATTATAATCTTTATACTAATACGCTATGTATTTAATCATTGTCTTTTGATATTACCCTTATTTATAGCTATATGTGATATTTGACTTCCTGGGCTCAGATATGGTGTGTATCTGGTTTTGTTCTTAAAACCGAGTGCTACAAGAATCTGTATATAGATATATACCTATACAATATAAGCATATGGGTTCAAAAAGTAGGGAATTTGAAAAGACGGTTCAATTCCAGAATTATAGAAGTGATGGTGCTATATTAAATTGAGCAGTACATGATCCTATAGATTGGTCAAATATAATTAGCATATGGAAAGGATTTATAGTCCAAAAGTATATATAAAATCAGCATAATATTGAAAATAGAGTATAAGATATGATTACATATTTAGAGACATTTTTAGGAGAATCAGTCAAAGTTTTATGGGAACAATGGGTAGAAGCTTTTCCTAATCATTATAAATAATTAAAAAGGGCTGGTAGTAACCCATATAATTTTGCAAATATTATATCAAGCGTTATAATAGGTGATGATCTTGAATTAGGATATATTGTTTTACTGAATGAAAGATTAAAGGAAATAGAAAAATTATCACTAACGAGCTGGAAATGAATAAAAGAATTTTCTCAACACTATTTGTATAATGCTACGACTACCAAGGAAGGCTATAACCAAGATATAGTTGAAAGATATTTTAATAAATTGCCAGATCCTTTAGGTTCTATGATATTTGAAGAATATAAAAAAGAAACTAATGGTAAGGAATATAATATCTCTTAGGCTATAACATTCATTTTCAAACAGTTAAGAAAAATATGCACGAACATACAAGCTCAAAGATCAATGAAACTATCAGATTATAATTTCTGTAATAAAATAGTTCAAATACCATTGACATATGGAGAAGAGAGATCTAGAAACAAGAAATACCCTAAGAATTATAAGAAAGAAAAAGTAAGGACAAAGAAACGCTATTTTTTAAGAAGATCAGACAATAAAGCCCTTTTCCTACGCAAGAGAAATATAAGAAGATATAATCATAGAAAAAATTATGATAGTACATATAGATGCTTTATTTGCAACTCGCCAGATCATTTAAGCAAAACATGTCCTAATAAAGACAAGAAAAAGTATTCTATTAAGCAAGAAGAATAAGCAAAGGTTCTAATAATAGATAATGTGAATGAAAATATTTTAGTCTGTGATGATGATATAATGGATGATGAATCGATATACTCAATTATAGAGACAAATGAAATAGAATATGATGAAGAAAAAAAATTAAGTGAAGAAGAGATAGATTTAATTGAGTTAGCTAGATTAAAGATAGAAATGATGGATCAAATAAACTGCGAACACAAGTAGGATCATAAAAAAAAGGTGATTCTAATATAAAATGTGTATTTTGCATATATTATCAAGATCTAGGAAAAGAGCAACATGTAGGTTATGTTTAAGACAAGCATGTATGTCATGTTTAAAACAGCAGAATAATATGAAAAATGAGTCCGAAGCTAAAATAATATATGAGGAAAATAAAGTACAATAAGAAGATGAAGTAATTCTAGAGGAAAAAGGGAACAAATATTTAAACAATACTCCACAAGAGTTCCTCATTCCTAGATTAAGTTTTAAGACCGAACAAATTTTGTCATACTTTACTCAAGATATTATAGATCTAATTTAAAAGAAATATGCTGAAAGGCATTACAAAACCTTTCATGATATACAAAATTATTTCATGAAGATATATCAAGGGAAAGAAACACATATAGGAATAATTGTTAATGCAAATATTTTTCCCTTACTCCATCTTGATGATAAATTTATTGTCAAGCCTCATCAAAAATTCTTAATATTGAGGGCTGATATAAATTTAAAATATTTTAGAAGCATACAAATAAATACTTGTGACGATATCTCTCTACAAACTATTATTGATCATGGGTTAGTCCATGATATATATGGTACACTTGAAAAAAATTTCGAATCAGACCTTGGAATAGCTATCAAAGAAGCTCGTAAGAAATTATCATGTATTCAAGGGAGATACAAAATTAAGTTTTGTTCCAGTCCACCAAAATTTACACAACCAATAAGACAAGCATGCCATGATATATATATCACAAAGGGATCATACAAATTTCCTACTACATGGACTTTAGACTCATGGCAAAATTATGAAGAGTTGTTCGTAAAAGACACGAACCATGATAATTTTGAGAATTTTCAGTAAAGCAAAAGAATTAGAATGGAATACCAAATTTGATCCTGAATATTATATGATGTACCAAAATAAAATAATAAAAGTATTCTTGCGAGAATACTATGGAAAATATAGTATAACACAAAGAGAAGTTAGAAGACTAATAAAGCCTAGCTATTGCAAAGAATGTCAACTACAAAAAGAATATCGTGAATTATTGTCCTGGCATGAAATATGGCAACCTGAAGATGTGGACAACGAAGAAAATATTGAGGATTAATAAGAAGAGTCAATACAGCCTCAGTTCGATAACAGTATATATGTTTTATACAAAAAATGTGTCTCCTGTGTTGATAAGGTGTTATCAACAATCCGGCCGGGGGTAGATAATACTACATGCCAGAATTCTTGGATTGCATTCGGGCGTGGAAGACCATTCCCAGAAAATCCAAAAATACACGCAAAGACAAAGCGTGACAGAGGATAGCACAAAAGAAATATACAGCTGTAGCCAGACAATTATTGAGGACCATAGGACCGTCCAGCTATCTAGGCAACAGTAAAGATGAATAATTGAAGACTTCGCCTTGAAGGCTCCTCCAAAAGATAAGCACGAAGGACGCTCTAGAAGGCTTTTCCTGCTCTATAAGAGAAGAAGCCAGACGCATGCATTGAACACTAGAACCACTACGATGACCACCACCAGCAATACCTCCACTGAAGCCATCGCTCCGCTTTCCCACATACACCATGAAGACCACGATCTCAGAAGCACTCTGAGTTCGTCCACCCTTAGTACTAATCCTCCACTATCGTTGTATTACTCCACCATCGTTGTAAATTAGAGAATAAAGGAAGTCCCTGTGACCATCCTGCGCTTGTAAGATAATTCCTAAGGTTTGTGCTAAGTGCTTGGGGTTTCCTGAAAGGGAAAGCCGTATGTAAGCTTGCTATGTGGAAATGAATTAAGCTTTCATGTGTTAATCTCTGCCTTCCTTTAAGCTCGTTCATATGGGACGATGTCTCTATGCTAGGGACCCTAGAGGAGAAATCTCTGCGTGTGTTGTTCTCGTGTTAGCCCTAGTAGCGGCGTTTGTAGAGAACCCTATGTGCGTAAAAAAGTGTTCCCTTCGGGTAGAACTGTCTGGGAAGACGATAGAGCCTGAGTCATGTGTGTGCGTGGCTGGGGATAACCAGGAGAAGACCAGGTTAGCCTGGTTCTGAAGCGAGCTAGTGATGGATACGGTGAGTACCGAGTAGGACTGACACAAGCATAGTCGCACGAGCAGCTGAAGCTTTGGTCTCACTAGCCTGCAAAAGATTCTGAGAATTACACGCATACCCATAATCCGCATATACCTAATCATGCACGCATCCACTATCCACCATAAGTGCTCCGTATAGTGCTGGCATAGTGAGGAGAGTTTGGGTGCCTGAGCCACTCCCGGGTGAGTGCTCATGCGCCGTTCTTATTCCGAATTTGAATAGTAGCGAGTATTTTAAATAGTGCCACGAATTTGAATAGTAACCATTGAATTTGAATAGTGTTGTGAATAGTAACTCAAGAATTTTAAATTTAAATTTTTGAGTTCGAATTTTCTAGTGTAATCACACCCCCTGTTTGTAAAAGTGGAAAGCTAAACCTCATCACTCGTGGGTAATTTGTATATATAAACACAACCTTGTTCATAAAAATTTAAACTGAAAAAGTTTTAATCTCTTCAATTACTACAATATAGAATCAGGTCATTTCTCCATCTAACGTCTTTTGAAAAATTCAAAAAAAAAATTCAAAACTTAAAAAAACTGAAATAGAATTTCTGGGCCATAAATGATTTTAAATGACAAAAAATTTGAATTGAAATTGTTAGATCTCTGTGAGCACTCCAACTTTAGTTTAGGTCGTCTTTCCCCACACGAGTTTATAAAGTTCAAAAAAACGAATCTCAAAATTTTGAAAATTCAAAACTTAATTTGTAGGACATCATTGATTTCAAATGAAAAAGGATTTAACTACAAAGTTGGAGATCTCTTCGAGCACTGTAACTTTGATTTTGGCTAGGTTGTTTTTCTACGTCCGATGTCATTTTCAAAATTTATAAATTTTGTTGCACTGTACCTATTTTTTTATAGACAGGCTAAATTGTCAACAACCTCTATAAATCTATTTTTTTAGACGGCTAGGCTACCTCTAGAAATGGCATTTTTAGGGGCGGTTGGTCTTTCTAGCCGTATCTCAAAATCCACTTATATGGCTAGGATTTTTAGCCGCTTCTAAAAATAGATGATATTTCTAGAGGCAGATGCTCTTCCCACCCGCTTTTAAAAATAGAATGGTATTTCTAAAGGCGGATGCTCTTTCTTCCATCCACCTCTATATTTTTACTACTTTCTAAAACCTAGTTGACATGCATGCTTTTGGGGGCCTTGATTTGTTCCCTTGGGCCACCGAATTAGGAGCAGTGGAGCACCGATCAGGCATTGCAAACCATTAGCCTGTTCGTTTCGGCTGGATTGGCTTATAAGCTATGGACTGAAAGTACTGCTGGCTGGTCTGGTGTGAGAGGAAAACACTGTTGGCTGGCTGATAAGCTAAGCCAGATACAGACAGTTACAGACCGCCGAACAGGCTGTCTACTCTCAGCAGGCAATCATCAAGAGGTTGCTGCTGAAGTGCTGATATCCTCCAGATTTCAGACAGCTTGTTGACTAATGACTAGCAGATGTGATGGATCAGGTGAGCCGGATGCACGAAAGGTGCTTGATTGTGTCATGATCGAAGAAACTATCTAATGCGAATGATGAGCTGATGAACAGGCTTGAGGCACACGTAACAGTCGACGAGGACAGCTCAGGGGGGGGGGGTCCATATCATCCATCAACCTCTGTCCCTTTTCCTTCTCTTGATAATAATGATCTACCTGTCCATTTCGTTGAGCACGCTAGCGAAGTAGCGAGGCCTTGGTTTTAATGAAGCAAATCGATCAGAGCATCACTGCACTGTGGCAGCGTACAATCCGTCCGATCCATCGACTATCCTGCCTGCCAGTGCCAGCTCCATTCATGCACGATGCCATGATGAATCTGGATCGACGGATCCCCTCGTCAGTGTGCTCTGCTCCCAGATCTGAATAGGATATCCACTCTCACCTACCTCCACTGTTGGCGCTTTGATTCCTGCAGGTCCCATCCCATGCATGCATCTCATTGAGGCTTCGTCAGTTGCAAAACTGTTGAGGCGGCTTCATGCTAGCCTTTGGGACAGACAGACAGATGGATCGACCAGGCAGGGCCTCGCTCGTCAGTAAACTATTGAAGATGTTCTGATCGATTGCCACAGTAAAAAAGATTTGGTCCAACACAGCATGGCAGCACAAATGAAGGGCGTGATTAATGGTGATCATAGATGCAAGGGTGGGCCCTTCACTTCTGAAAGGTTCGGCGTGTTCGCTGGTTGGTTTCTAGGCTGGTTTAGGCTGGCTGATGCTAGTTTGTTGTGAGAGAAAAACACTGTTGGCTAGTTGAATAAGCCTGACTGAAACCAACAAGCGAATATGGTGGTTATATGCATAGTACTGTAATTGTCTGTCAGGCGTGGCTATCAGCTTGCAGAGCAGCTGTCCACGTGAGAATGCAATTCTCGTTTTTCAAAAAGTTAAGTCGTTTAAACTTTGACTAAATTTATATAAAAAAGTACTAATATTTATAATATAAAATAAGTGTTATTAGATTATTTATAGAATATGTTTTTTATAATAAAATTATTTATGAATATTATTTACCTTAAACTTGATTAAACTTGAGATCAGCATGAATTTCATAATTATATTATTTTGTGGATGAAGTAGTATTAAACTCAGCACAGTTACAACCTCTGCAGAAGAGTAAAAAGGCACTCCAACCTAATCAATGTACTACAGGAAAGTAGGAGCCAAACGGATGCCACCGACCTGAGCCCGGGATCGGAAACACCTGGATTTGCTGACATTAATGCATCTGCTACCTGACTCCCGCTTCATCGATCGGGTGCCAGCGTTTGTTTGGCTCGTCTGACTTATAAATCATATTTTTTCAGTTAACGAATAATATTTTTCTCTCACACTAAATCAGTCAACAGTATTTTCAGCCATGATTTATCAGCCAAACAAGTCAAAACGAACAGGACGACCGATCCATCGATCTCAATGGGTTCTATTGCTAAAATTATACAGGGTGTTCGACTGATCCAGTTTGGAAGATGTGGACGGCTGATTTCAACTGATTCAATAGTATTCTGTGAAAAAGAATAAGCTAAAACAAGTTGAGACTAGATAATAAGAACACGCTGGTCTGCCCAGTCTCACCTTATACAATATAATAATATATGGAGCGAGCTGCCCACAACTAGTCGACATACACCTACGTACGTCCCCACCAATTAAAACAAAACGCTCCTTCCGATCCATCCATCCATCGGCCGCAATTTTCAATTCGTAATAACGTACGTGTTTTGAAAAAACGTCAATTGGATGGTGCATATTTGGTCGTATTCCAAAAGCTTGTGGCTTCGCACTTTTTAAATTCATTCATATCGTACGCATTTTGAAAAAAAAAGCGTCAATTGGACGGCGCATATTGGTCGTATTTGAATAGGTACAGGCTTCACACTTGGCCATGGTGGTAGTAGAAATCACTCTCACTAGGCTCCAATCCTCTCCGTCTCACGTAACGCTCGCTGCACGAGTAGTCATAGTTTGATCTAATCAATACAAAAAAAAATACTGATATTTGTAAAAGCAAATAAATAATCATTAGATTAACTTTGGAATGTATTTTCATAATAAATCTATTTAGAGATCCAAATGCTAATACTATATATTCTATAAACCTAAACAAATTGACTTAGTTCAAATCTAGAATTGCAAGTCTTTTTGGATGCACGGAGCGAGTATTGTTTAATATCTTCTTTAAACATATATGATTCTTTAGAAAGAAGCTAATCAACTTATATATTTTAAATTAGTTACCTTTCTCTCAATGCTCCATGCTTAAAGAAAAAAGGATGGGGGCACTAGCCTACAATAAGAAAAATTATATTTTTTTGCAATTAAACTAGAATAGTACAAAGTAGATGCCAATATAATATGCTGCATTATTATACTTATTATCTTTATAATATAGTACCATCAGCATCAATATACTAGCATATAGCAATCTACATCGCAACATCGTTTTGTGGATGGTTACGCCAAACATTTATATATTGGTATCCATCACATCCACTCAAAAAGCACCAATAAAAAATAAACACAAAAATATATAAAACTGAAAAAGGAAAAGGTTCAACCTCATTTTCGATCAAAATATTTTTGCACAACGATCGATTTATTTATGTACCTAATAACTGAGCCCGTCCATGAGTCCATGAGGCGACCCATCACCATGGCCCTCCTCATCTGCGTCCGGCCCGGCCCGGGCCCGCGCGGACCACCGCCACCGGGCGGCGCGCCACGAAGGCGCCCTCCGCGACGCCGCCCATGGCGCTCTTGCACCCATACAGGTCCAGGAGCCCGACGACCCCGCCGGCGGACGCGATGGACCACCGCCGGCTGGTGGGCGCTGGCGGCGCCCGCGCGGGGAACAGCGCGTCCATGAGGCCGGCGTCGTCCGATCCCGCGCCGGCGCCGCGCTCCCTGGTGCACTCCACGAGCGCCGCGGCGAAGGGGTCCGCCGCGTCGTCGGCCGGCGGCGGATTTCCGCGGGAGCGTCGGCGCCGGGCGTGCTGTTGGTGGCGCGGCCTTGACGTCGTCGTCGGCGGCGCCCGAAGCGGCGGCGGGAGCGGGAGCGGCGTGGGCGCGGAGGACGGCGTGCCGGCGGGGATAAGGCGCGTCTTGGGGATGCCCGGGTGGTGTTCCCAGGAGAAGGGAACGGAGGTGGTGGTGGTGCCGCGGCCGCGCGGGGACAGCGACGGCGAGGATGCCGCCGAGGACACCGTGGAGAGGGACGACGAGGACGAAGACGACGATGAGGAGAAGGTGCGGTGGCGACGTTGGCGGGTCGACGCTGGGGAGGACGAGGCTGTCGCCGTCGGTGTAGGCGGCGGCGGCGGCACTGGTGATTCAGATTGAGTCCCTGCCTTTAGCGTCTCGCCGGTCGGCATGGGTGGGAGACGAGCGCGCGCGTGCGGTGATGGCTGGGTGGCGGTGGGTGAAGTCGAGGTGTGGCCGTGTGGGGAAGGCGGGGACAGGCAAGGGTCCATAAATACGGTGGCCGAATTTGCGTTTCAGTCCCTGTATTTTTCTGAAATCTGAAGACTTAGCTGGGTTTCTCTTTGTTACCCTCTGGTAATTTCTTTTGTTTTTAGAGTTTGCTGCAAGTTGCAAATTTTCTTAAGAAATCATTAGTTTTCGAACATAAGAGCATCTTCAAGAATTTCCTAAACCTCCTCCTAATTCTAAGTTTTTAGAAAGATCCACAAAAATCCATCTCCAACAACTCCTAATACAATCTCCTAATATTTTAGAAGTTGAAAAAAATCTCCCTCATCCGCGTAACTTTACGCGCCGCACCGCGTATCCTTCGACGGCGTCGGGGCGAGTTCGTCGTCTCCAGTGAGCGCGACGGCATCGAGGGCAAGGTTGTCATCTCTGGCGAACACGTCCACAGCACCTGCCGACACTGCCCAGCCGCAAAGGAGAGAATACCAAAGGGAGAGAGAGACCACGGACGGGAGCACGGAGCTTTCGTCGTCCGCTGCTTCCGTCCGCCATGGACGCACAGCAGGAGCTCGGGAGAGCTCGGCACAGGCAAGGAGACAAGGCACTGCTTGGGGAAGGTGGAGGAGGGTCTGGGGAGGCACACCGTCAAAGGAATCGGGAGGAGATGGCCGGGCGTCGGAGATCAACGAGGCTCGGCTGTACTGGTGTGCAGGGTAGGCGCATGAGCTGCTGGTACTTTCTTGCTTGCTTATTGAGTGTGCTCTGTGTGTCCTCTCGGTCGGAATCGGTCGCGCGCGCCATTTTCTGCCGCCACGGTCCGCCATGAAGCTCCTCGCCGCACCATGCAGCTCGTGCCGCTGCGGCTCGGACTCGGACCTCGACGCCGTGCTGCTACCGGATTTGTTCCCGCGCCACGTCCAGGGTGCAGCAGGAGCAGCGCACGCGTGCTCGACGGACGCCGGACTTGAGCGCGAGGCGCTCCTAGCTGCATCACATCTGGGTGGTTGCCGCGGCTGGCTGGACGATGGCGGCGGCGGCAGGGAGCTCGCGGTCTCAGTGTTTTCGCGTGATGAAAAAGAAAAAAGCCGCAACATAATTGACGTGGGCTCTAAATTTTATTTTTTAGATGTCATTTATTAAAAACTTTTAGAGATGATCTTCTTTTTTCCACCTCAAATCTTTTTAGGAGTTACCAAACTATAAGTGTCGGTGTTTCGTACAAGCACCGACAAGTAAATTTATAGTAATGCGCGTTAGGCTCGGATGGTGCGCTAAAGGACACAAGATTTGTACTGGTTCGGGCTGAATTTCCCTACGTCCAGTTTGTTGCTGCTTGTGTTATTAGCACCGTGAATGGTTCGTAGTAGGGGATACAAACGATCGAGAGAGGAACAGGTCCCAAGTCTCTGATGGAAGGGTCGAAAGGAAGTCGAGAGCTTGGTGGTAGCTTGACTATGTGTGTGTGTTGCCTTGTTTTTCTGTCCGTCCTCCTGTCTGAAGGAGGCGCATCCCATTTTATAGATGAAGGGGATGGCTTTACAAGGGTCAGTGGCTTAGGATCCGTGCTCTACCTAGCCTCCTTACCCATTCTGATGGGTGCGAAAGGAAGATAAGCGCCTACAATACTGTCGATGCTTCTGTAGAATGTCAAGATGGTTATAGAATAGTACCCTGCGCAGGGCATGGGCTGGAGTACAGTGGTTTTAACTTATGAACCTCACCCAGCCTTGCTCCGCACGCCTTCTGGCTCTATGAGTCTCTATCGTAGGGACGCGGAGTCGAGGTCGGAGTAGCGCTGTGGGCAAGGTCCTGCGATTTGGTGGACCCGAGGGGTCGGGAAGCGGGCGCCGCTCCCTTGGGTCCATAATGTGGTGACGGCATGTCCGTCATTCGTGGAGATTACAAATCCTTTTCTGGAGTGTAGTGGTTGTCGTGTATCTTCATCGGGTCTCGTGTCCCAGAGCTGAAGGCGGCGCCTACAACTCTACAGGGCGAGGAGTACGCGCCTACAACACCTTTTGGGCTCTGCGGCGCCCGGGAGGGTCTAAAGCACCTGTCCAGTCGTTCCCTGGCAGTACCTTTCCTACCGGGGCGCAGGGTATGGTCCTTGAAGCCATGGTTGACCCGAACGTCTTGTCTTGCACTGTACCTGTCATCATGAGGGGACGGGAGAGAAGTTATCAGGTAAGATAAAACCAGCCTTTGGATATCGATCGGGGCAAGGTTCGTCCTTGGTCGTCGGGCGAGGCGGAGTGTATTCCTTAGCCCTCGGGCGAGACGGAGGCTAGCCCCTTGCCCTCGGGCGAGGCGGGGCTGGCCCAAAGGCGTCGGGCGAGACGGAGGCCAGCCCCTTGCCCTCGGGGCCTTTTGCCCTCGGGCGAGGCGGGGTTGGTCCAAAGGCGTCGGGCGAGACAGAGGCCAGCCCCTTGCCCTCGGGGCCTTTTGCCCTCGTGCGAGGCGGGGTTGGTCCAGAGGCGTCGGGCGAGAAGAAACCTAACTTTCGTCATTCGAGTAAGGAACGCAGCGGCGCCCTTGTCCGTCCAGACGTTTTTAACGTTCGATGGTTATTGGTTCTGCCTTCTGGGGTATCCTAGTATTAGGTCCCTGACAGTAGCCCCCGAGCCTCTAGGCGATTTGGATAGAACCGCCTGGAGGGTGTTTTTTGATTTTGTCAGAGTCATTTCGCCAGAGGGTGCGCGCGAGCGCACCCGTTGGGTGTAACCCCCGAGCCTCCAGGTCATTCGGATAGAACCGCCATGGGGCGTGTATCGGACCCTTCGTGGGTAAGGCTGAAGGACTTGGTTTTTTTTGTCAACTGGATATTTTTTCAAAGGGGTCGTGGTATCCCGTTCACGGGGATCCCATTCAGGGCTATCCTAACTAGGGTTTGACCATGGATCGAGACCCCAGTAATGCCTACGCCCTTGATTTTGGATTGTTCGTGGACCTGCCCTTAGTTGGGCCAGCCGCCAAGCTTCAGGGCCCTAAGCGGGCCAAAATAGAAAAAATCTTTGTGACCTGCCTTCCCCAGGCGGGAAGGGAGTCCGGATTCGCCTGGAAGGCGAACCGTCCACCATGATTCTCAATAGGAAGGGATAGGGACTGCGGGCGCGTGTCCCGCGACGTGATGCGGCGGTGCGCGTGGTAGGCCCGGAGATCGAGGCGGACGGTTGCCCTTCTTGCGTCCGTCGTCCCTATAAAACCACGGGGTTCGCCCCCAAGGTTCCGTATTTCGCTCCCATGCCTTTGCGTCTTGAAACATCCACCGCCAATCGACCTAGCCTCCTGCGCCCACACCGCCACCGTCCGCCGGCTTGTATCCGTGCTGCAGCCGCCGTCAATCTTGTGGCTGCCCCGTAGCCGCCATCAGGCTCGCGCCCCCTTTTCTCCCCAATTGCTTTGATGGAGTTGTGGGGCAGATCTAGCATCACCCCATGGTGTTTGGAGGGCCTCATCCACCGTGGCCTTCTCCACCCGCTGTCCGCCGTTCAGGAGTGGCTGCTACCTGGCGACGAGGGTGAGCCGGTGCCGCCCGAAGGGTATGTCGTTTCTTTCGCCATCTTCCATGAGCGGGGATTTGCTGTACCCACGCATAGATTCCTTCGGGGGTTGCTGGATTATTATGAGGTGGAGCTGCAGCATCTAACTCCCAACGGGGTTCAACATATGGCGGCGTTTGTTGCCCTGTGCGAGGGTTTCCTAGGGATCGATCCCCATTTTGAACTGTGGCGGTATTTCTTTACCATTAGTTTGTCGAAGAGGAAGATTAGAGGGAAAGATGTGAACGCGCCAATGGGATGTGCCAGCATTCATCTGCGACATACCCGGTCGAGGGGTTACCCATACATGCATCTGGCGACATCCAACAAGGGATGGCATTCGCAGTGGTTTTATGTTAGGGATGATGTGAGCGCCACCCTACCAAGGTACACCGGACGCCTTATTGAAGAGGCTCCGGAGTCGTGGAGCTGGGGCGTCCAGTCTAAAGACAAGAAACACCTCTCCGACCTTTTTTCCGCCCTTCAAGCCCTGAAGGATCAGGGCGTAAAGGGGACGGGGATTATCGGCACCTATCATGCAAGGAGGGTGGCGCCATAGATGGCTCGCGTGCTTCCCCTGTATCGGATGATGCCTGGAATGTCGTTCGAGGGGACAGTGCTTGTTGACGAGGCACTCCCTTTTTCGGAAGTGGCGCAGCGCATTAAGGAGGCGACAGAGCCAACGAAGGACTCCAAAGGCAGCGTCCTCGACATTGTGTATCCGGTGCCCGGACATCCCCCAATGCGGCCAGAACTCAGGTTCCTCGAATTCGTAAGTCCTCTTCTCCCGTGCTCTTTTCTTTTTCCTGAATCACCATTTTTTAATACTTGCTTTCGTGATGTTGGAACCAGCCAAGGAGGCTAGTCTTCAAAGATAGTCCGGTTCCGCTGTCGAAGGATAAGGCCGTGGCGGCGGTGAATCGACTCGCGGCCAAGCGGGACAAGAAAGCAAGGGAGCAGATGAAGAGGGCGAAACGACAGAAGCAGGAGGCCCGGGATCGGGGAGAGGACGTGAGCAGTGACGATGACGACGATGACGATGACGACGATGAGGTAGCCGTCGGCGTGGATTGGGACGTCCTGGAGGACGAGGACACGCTGATAAGTGGCCGCCCGTCCGTGCAGGGGCCCTTCGCGTTTCACGCGGAGGGGAGTGAATCGGTGAGGTCGGCGGAGGCCGATGGGTCCGCCGCTTCGCACGGCGTGCCGGCCGAGGACCGGTGGACGAAGGAAAGCGGGCCTGCCGCAGCCGACCCCGAGGTGATGGTGGGGAGCGGCTCTGGTGCGGCGCCCCACGAGACGATGGAGGGGAGCGGCTCTGGTGCCACGCCCCACGAGGTGACCCCCTGCCCCGGGGCAGGGGTAGGCTCGAAACGGCCCTGCCCAGATGAGTCAGGGCAGGGATCTAGGGATCCGCCGCCCAAAACGCTTCCGCCGGCCAAGGGCGTCAACGTGAGCTGCTGATTCCACTGTTTTCATCCTTTTTTCATTTCTATTCTGATCTAATGGCTATTACCTTTGTCTAGGCTCTTGCGGACGGGTCACCCCCTGGGGCTGGCGCCCAAAAAGAGTCTCGCCATTCAGGTGGGACAGATGGTGTCGCCTGGCGTCACCCCTGCTTCGGGTGGGAGTGGTGCCGACGTTGGATCTACGTTGGCCAACCCGACGGCGTCTGTGGTGGCGCCCACGCACGCGGAGGTTACCGAGCAGGCGGCTTCTTCCATGGCGGACGTGGTACAACCAGCCGAGGGCCACATACCGCCGGTGGAGGTGGTCGTGACCGCGCCAAGCCAAGGTCAGCCTGGTGCGGCCGCGGCGGTGGTTGAGGACGCAGTGCAGTCCGCGCCACCGGGGGCCCAGGTGGATCCACCCATGATGCTTGAAGCTGCCCAGGTGGAGGAGGGTCCGGTTGGAGGGTCCTCGAGCATGGCGGTGGTTTCGCATAGGGTCAGGAGGGAGGCGCCTCTGGCCCCTTTGTTGGGAGGAAGCCGCTCTCCTGTGCGGGGGGAGCCGCCGCTCCAGTGGATGGCCGCTCAGGACCCGACGTCGGCTCTTTTCTCGCTCGATGATCATTCCGAGAGCATGGAGCGGGAGGGTCTTGATATCGGAATTTCGACCATGCTGGAGGCCCTGGACCAGGCCAAAGGAGCCCTGCGTGAAATCGTGGTTCCTACTACCCATCGCTTGATTTTCTTCTTTCTTCGCATGTTTTTGTGTTTTCGCATTTCTGATACCAGTCTTCTTCTTCTTCAGGCTCTTGTTGCTCGTAGCCGGAATAAATCCCGATTCCTCCGCGAGCAGAAAGCGGAGTGGGATCGCCTCTCCGAGGAGGCCCGGCTGCGAGCAGACCTGGCCGTACAACTTGCTACTTCCCAAGAGCGAGAGACCCAGGCGCGTCAGGACGCGGAGGAGGCCCACGGGATGTTCGAGGATTTGTCGACGAGGTCCAAGCTAGATGGGGAGGAGATCGCTAGGCTCAAAAAGGAGCGAGACGAGCTGCTGCAGAGGAATGCCACGGCTAATGAGAAGGCCGGCGAGGTCCTGAAGGAGCTGGAGATGGAGCGGAACCTCCGGCGGAAGGCCGAGAGTAGGGCCACGGCCCTTCAGCAGAAGGTGGACGAGGACATCGAGGTGGTCTGCTCTCTCCGGGCAGATCTCAATGACGCGGTAAGCCGAAGGTTGAGCGCCGAAAACGTCTCCGTCAAGCTGGAAAAAGAGGTTGCCCATGCACGAAGGGCCCTTCAGGTTGAGAGCGATGAGCACGATCTGCTGCAAGCTACGGTCGGGGTGGTCCTTGATGCCCTGAAGGTGGTGGAGCCGGTGGAGACCAGGCCGCTTGCGGCTCGTGCCGCAGGTATCACGGCTCGGGTGGGCCAGCTTGAGGAGAGTGCTTTTCACGCCGGGATTACTCAGGCTTTCACCGTTGCTCATGCTCATTACGAGAAGGAGATCAACCTGAAGGTGATGAGCGAAGGTTTCCCGCCTACCTATGAGGATGATGAGCTGGAGGCGATTGAGAAGGTGGTGGCTCCCCTTACGAAGAACCTGGCGGATAGTCTGAAAGAAATGGTTCTCCCTTCGCGGGAGTAGTTAGTCGAATAATTTTGAGAATAACTTATATGTAATACGTGGACAAGTGTCGGTATTTTCGAGTCTGGACGCAGTTTCGTGATTTTGCTTAGTAATTTCGTTTTTGTTTGATTTTTTTAGATCTTACCAATATGTTCCCCCGAATCTTGCCGCTGGTCTTGATGCGATGAGATTGTTTCAAGGAAAGGAAGGGAGGTAACCGTACCATAACCAGCCCCCAAGTAAGGTCCGCCCCCTTGCATTTGCTGGGGTCGGGTGTTACTGGAGACCGGAACGTTTGGATGGAATCCCAATCCGTGGTTTTTGTGACAGGGTCGGCGAAGTCCTTGGATGGCACTGCAATATTCCCCGCCCTGTCTTCCAACAGAAATCCCCAAATGGGAACTCTATGGGCTCGGCAAGGTAGGGCCTTCGAACCTGTGTCCCTGTACCGAGCGGCTCGAGCCCCCGGGCCTTGTCAGGGTCTGATAGGGGTCGGCTGTAATTTGCGTGTTATCCCATCCTCGATTTTCGCAATCGAAGGGGCTGAGTAAACGATACTTGCCTCGATGGCTCGAGTATCGCGCTCAATGAGCTCGCTAACGGGTACGTTCGTGTGGAATCCAGGTCCATCATTTGCTGATGGGGTCGATAGAGCCATCTGGCGGCACTCCACAACTTCTTAACCCGCCTCCCGGCAGATGCCCGAGCCGTTCGATAGGCTCAGGCGGCCCGATGTCCTCTCCTCGATGGAGATTCTATGGGTTTGGCTCGGGGTTTAGAATTGAACGAGAAAAGGTAGAGACGCCCCTGTTTGTTTCTGAGTGGGGTCGGGCAAGGCCGCTGGGGCTCGTCTTAGTTATTTCTCCTTGGCTCTGTTTGGTACGAGGCGGCCTGAAGCCCTTCGCGGGCCGGCCTTACGAACCTCGGCCTAATGTCACCTATATCGAGTGAGGCGACGGCCGTTTCGCGACGCGACACGAAGCGTTGGGATGCAACATTTTGCATATGCAATGTTTTGAATGCAAAATTTAATCGAAATAAAGGCGGGGTCGGTAACGTTACCTTGGTGGCATGAGTGGCGGAAAAGCTCCTACTAGATGGGTTCGGGCCCTAACGTTTGTGACGAGGTTGGAGTAACCTGCATAAGAATCGCTATTCTTTTGTTTTCAGATTTCGGTGGCGATCCGAGCCGCTTCGATTAACTTGGGCAACCCGACGCCTTCTCCTTTGGGGGAGATTCTATAGGCGGACCCTCCGAATCCTTCTTGAGAAGGCGGACGTCAAAAGCCGAGACGCTGGGGGCGTTGAGTGTGATTTTTCTGGTGAACAGAAACACCGTAGCTATCGGAGCGTAGGGTCTGCTAGTTCGTCCAGTCTTACTCAAAGTTTTATGCCCGTATTTCGCGCCCCTGGTTTCAAGCGTACGGAGGGGTCGGGTGAGGAGGATATATAGACTGGTAGACACGCTCGGCAGCCCCCGAGTCATGCTCATGTCCCCGCCGTTTGACGGGGTCGGAAGCCTGGTAAAGAATTTTAACGCGTAAAGTAAGAAGGCAGAGATGCTTATCTTTCTTTGGACATTCGTTCGTCGTTTGCTCCACTTCACAAAGATCCTGCTGCGTCGGATCGCTTCCGTGGTCCCGCATGGGGAGGCGAAGGTCGTCACCCTTACGTGGGCGCCTTTAATTACAAGCGTCCGAGAGGGGTCATGGCGGGCCATACCAAGGCAAAGTCCAATTTGACCGGGGACGCCTGCGTCGACCGAGCGCATCCCGTTAGTTTCTGGCGCCCCTCGTGTGTCTATCAAAGATTGATTCCGTATTTAAGGAGGGGAAGGGAGAGGGTTTTTCGTCCAACCTTTCGCCTTTCCTTAGCTGCGGTGTCTCCTCTTTAAATAGGGAGGGGAAGGAGAGTTCTCATCGCACCTCTTCTTCTTCTTCTGAGCCGCTACCTCTCCTTCTTCCTTTCCGCCAAATGCGTCCGTGCGTTGCGGCGGTTCCTGAGTGAGGAAGGGTAATGCCAGAGGGAGAGAGAGAAAAAACTCACTGATCCGCTCCTGGTTCCGGAGCGTGATGTCGAGCTGGAGGTCATCCAACATAGATGAGGTGGTGCGGGCCGCCTTTGCCGGGAAGAGCTTGATGCCGCCGAAAGAGGAGTACTAGAGGGTGCCGAGAGTCGTCAACCTCGTCGTCATTCATTGCAACCTCCCCACGGTGGGAGGCGCCTTCCGTTCAGGCACCGTTGTCGGGGTTGTGGTTGATGACGATGGCGTAGTCCCCGGATACCCCGGCGGAGGGGCACCACAGTCGCCGGCGTGGTGCTCGTCGTCGCAGATGGTGGCGCCTTCGGAGGTCTTGCGGAGCGGTAGGGCGTCGCCGATGGGGGGCATGACGCGGTGGCCGCAGTAGATGAACTGGCCCATGTATATGTCCTCGGTGGCGACGAAGAGCTCCTTCTGGTGCTTGTGCCTGAAGAGGTTGGCACTACGACCGTGGTAGCAGTTGTAGTCGAGCTGGGCAGAGATTGTAATCCAAAAGTTTTTGTGGGGGAGCCCCTGAGTGGCTTGTCTTTTGAATTTAAGAGTACATTAGCCCTTTTCGTTATGAGATTGTTTTGTAAGCGGTGAATTTGTGCAAAAATGAACAAATCTTCGTGTCTTGTTGTGGCAAACCATTTTTTAGTTTCCTTTACTTCGGAGAAGGTTTCTGGTGCCTTGCGATTCTTCTCATAGTTCAGCTCCAAAAAACTTGGGGTACGGGTGGAACGATTCTGATCACGCTGGTGAGCGAGGAGGCCATAGCTACTGGGGCGTGGGTTTCCCGTAGTCGTACCAGTTGTACTCAGAATCAGTTCCCCAAGTCCTAGTTTTTGGGCGGAACTTAGAGAAAGTTTGACACATGGGATGTTCGTGAGGTAAACATACTTATGTCGTTTGCACCAGCCCCTGAGCGAGGTGTGACCCCTTGCCTTTTGCAGGGGTTGGACGTCACTAAAGCTCGAGGATTTGTAAAGACAGAAAACTGATAAGGACAAAGTATGCGTTTATTTAGGGGTAGAAGCGACGTAGCTGTTTGATGTTCTAGGCGTTGGTGAACACCTCGCTGTTGATGGTTTTCAGCTTGTAGGTGCCCGGGCGAAGTACTTCCGCGACGACGTAGGGCCCTTCCCAGGGCGGCGAGAGTTTGTGGTGGTGCTTGTTGCTCTGCACAAGGCGGAGGACGAGGTCCCCGACGTTGAAGGATCAACCCCGCACCCGCCGGTTGTGGTGCCGTCGCAACGCCTGTTGGTACTTAGCTGAACGGAGGAGGGCGATGTCGCGGGCTTCATCTAGTTGGTCCATGGCGTCCTGGTGGGATGCCTCGGCCTCTTGTTCGTCATACGCTCTGATTTTTGGTGCTCCATAGTCATGGTCCGTTGGGAGAACAGCCTCGGAACCGTAGACCATGAAGAAGGGTGTGTAGCCGGTGGCCCGGCTAAATGTTGTCCTTAGGCTCCAGAGCACGGTCGGAAGCTCGGTGAGCCAGTGCGCGCCGAACTTGTTCAACCGGTTGAAGATCCAAGGCTTGAAGCCCTGTAGGAGCATGCCGTTTGCGCGCTCAACCTGCCCGTTCGTATGGGGGTGCGCGACGGCTGCCCAATTGATCCGGATGTGTTGTTCGTCGTAGAATCGAATGAATTTCCTGCCGGTGAACTATGTGCCATTGTCCGTGATGATGGAGTTCGGTACTCCAAAGCGATGGATGATGTCGACGAAGAATAGCACAGCCTGCTCGGATTTGATCGTGGAGATTGGTCGAGCTTCAATCCATTTTGTAAATTTATCTATGGTGACAAGCAGGTGGGTGAAGCCCTCGGGCGCCTTTTTGAGTGGCCCAACCAGGTCGAGCCCCCAGACCACAAAGGGCCACGTGATGGGGATCGTCTGGAGTGCCTGGGCCGGGAGGTGAGTCTGTCGAGCGTAGTACTGACATCCTTCGTAGGTGCGTACAATTTGCTCGGCATCGGCTACTGCGGTAGGCCAGTAGAAGCCCTGTCGGAATGCATTCCCAACTAAGGTCCTTGGTGCGGCATGATGAACGCAAGCCCCACCGTGGATATCGCCTAGCAGAAGTTTTCCCTGTTCGCCAGGGATACAGAGCTGCAGGATCCCGATGTGACCCCGTTTGTAGAGTTCACCCTCTACAAGGACAAAGGACTTGGCCTGGCGTGCGAGTCGTCGGGCTTCCGTCTTGTCCGCTGGTAGTATGTTGCGGAGGAGGTAGTCGAGGTAAAGCGTTCTCCAGTCATCGGGAGGGTCGGACTCCGCTGCTGGTTCCTCTTCAAGCGCCATAACCTCGGGGTTGGGCGGAGCGATTGGCGGATTGGCCCCTGGGATCGGAATAGATGGGCCATCGTCGGCTTGTTCCGACCCCGTGTAGCGTACCGAGGGTTTGCGTTGATCGCTGGCAAAGACGCCTGCCGGGACTGGCTCTTGGCCGGATGCTGCTTTTGCGAGCGTGTCGGCTGCTTCGTTGAGGTGCCTTGGGATGTGGTTGAGTTCGAGGCCGTCGAATCTGTCCTCCAGCCGTCGGACTTCTTGACAGTATGCCTTCATTTTGGCGTCGTGGCTGCTCGACTCCTTCATGACCTGGTTGATGACCAACTGGGAGTCGCCTCTGACGTCGAGACGTCGGATGCCCAGCTCGACGGTGACTCATAGGCCGTTGATGAGCGCTTCACATTATGTGGTATTGTTTGATGAGGGAAAGTGGAGCCGAACCATGTACCTCATGCGGACCCTGAGGGGAGATATGAAGACTATTCCCGCGCCGGCGCCGTTCTTCCTTAGCGATCCGTCGAAGTACATCGTCCAGTACTCTTGATCGACCTTTGTTGGTGGCATCTGGACCTCGGTCCACTCTACGATGAAGTCAGCCAGCACCTAGGATTTGATCGCTGTCCGGGGGGCATAAGTAATGCCCTGATCCATCAGCTCGAGCGCCCACTTTGTGGTTCTTCCTATAGCGTCCTGGCTACGGACGACCTCGCCGAGGGGGAAGGACATCACGACTGTCACAGGGTGTGACTCGAAGTAATGGCGTAGCTTTCTCTTGGTGATGAGGATGGTGTAGAGGAGTTTCTGGATTTGGGGGTAACGGGTTTTGGAATTGGATAGGACCTCGCTGATGAAGTAGACAGGGCGCTGTACCTTGAAGGCGTGCCCCTCTTCCTCTCGCTCTACCACTAAGGCGGAGCTGACCACTTGCGTGGTGGCCGATATATACAGCAGGAGGGATTCTCCATTGCCCGGAGGGACTAGGACCGGCGGTTTAGTTAAAAATTGCTTAACCATGTCAAGCGCCTCCTGTGCCTCGACTGTCCACTTGAAGTGGTCAGCTTTCTTTAAGAGTCGATAAAGGGGAAGTCCTCGTTCGCCGAGGCGCGAAATGAATCGGCTGAGGGCGGTAAGGCATCCTGTGATTCATTGAACCCCTTTTATGTTCTGGATCAGGCCCATTCTTGTGATGGCTGAGATTTTTTCCGGGTTGGCTTCTATGCCTCGTTCGGAGACAATAAAGCCGAGCAGCATGCCCCTCAGGACCCCGAAAACACATTTTTCGGGATTGAGTTTGATGCCGTTTGCGCAGAGTTTCGCAAAGGTTTGTTCGAGGTTGGCGACAAGGTGGTCGGCCCTTTTGGATTTAACCACGATGTCATCGACATAGGCCTCAACGGTCCGCCCGATGAGGTCCCCGAAGCAGTTGAGCATACAGCGCTGGTAAGTCGCCCTAGCGTTCTTCAGACCGAACGGCATTGAAACGTAGCAGAATGATCCGAAGGGGGTGATAAAAGACGTCGTGAGCTGGTCGGATTCTTTCATCGCGATCTGGTGGTAGCCGGAGTATGCGTCAAGGAAGCAGAGGGTTTCGCACCCTGAGGTGGAATCAACTATTTGGTCAATGCGTGGTAAAGGAAATGGGTCCTTTGGGCATGCTTTGTTGAGGCCTGTGTAGTCGACACACATCCTCCATTTCCCACTCTTCTTTCGTACGAGAACAGGATTTGCCAGCCACTCCGGGTGGTTTACTTCCTTAATGAATCCCGCGGCTAATAGTTTGGCTATCTCCTCGCCGATGGCCCTGCGTTTCTCCTCGTCGAAGCGGCGCAGGCGTTGCTTTACTGGCTTGGAGCCCGGGTGGATTTTTAAGGTATGCTCGGTGACCTCCCTCGGGATGCCTGGCATATCCGAGGGCTTCCACGCAAAGATATCTTTGTTATCGCGGAGGAAGTCGACGAGCGCGCTTTCCTATTCGGAGGAGAGCGTAGTACCAATGCGTACCCTCTTAGCCTCGGAGTTTCTAGGGTCTACGAGGACCTCCTTGGTGCCCTCGGCTGGTTTGAATGACCCAGTTGTTGTCTTGGCGTCGGGCGTTTTTTCGGCAACCTCCTCCCTAAGGGTGATGAGCTCTTTGGAGGCGACGACCGCAGAGGCGTGATCGTAGCATTCGACTTCGCACTCGTAAGCGCGCTGGAAGGAGGTGCCGATAGTGATGACCCCGTGGGGGCCCGGCATCTTCAGTTTAAGGTACGTATAGTTGGGGACGGCCATGAACTTTGCATAACATGGTCGTCCCAGGATGGCGTGAAAAGCTGGAGGGAACCCTACTACGTCGAAGGTGAGGGTCTCAGTCCTGTAATTGGACCGATCCCCGAAAGTGACGGGCAGATCGATCTACCCTAGTGGCATGGCCTGCCTACCAGGTACGACGCCATGGAAGGGTGCTCGGATGGGACGGAGGTTCGTTCGATCGACGCCCATCTCGTTGAGCGTTTTGGCGTACATGACGTTGAGACCGCTGCCTCCGTCCATCAGTACCTTTGTGAGCCGCTTTGGGCCGACGATCGGGTCGACGACAAGCGGGTATCTTCTTGGGTGTGGGACTGCGCCCGGGTGGTCGGCCCGGTCGAAGGTTATGGCGGATTCTGACCATCAGAGGAAGGCAGGTGTGGCCGGTTCGGCCGTATAGACCTCGCGGCGCGCGACCTTTTGCCGGCGTTTGGAGTCGTAGGCCGCTGATCCTCCGAAGATCATCAGGGCACCGTTCGGAGTCGGGAAGGTGTCGTCCTTCTCCTCGACGTTATCTGTACTGGGGGCAGGTTCCTTCCCCCGCTCCCCGTTGTTGAGGCTCCCGGACAAGTATTTGCGCATGAGGCCACATTCCTTGTATAGATGCTTGGCCGAGAAAGCGTGGTTTGGGCACGGCCCCTCGAGCATTTTTTCAAAGTGATTTGGAGTGCCTTCCGCAGGCTTTCGGCCACCTTTACGGTCGGCGACGGCCACGAGCGAGTTGTCGCGCCGTTGCTTCTTATTCTTTCTCTTGGCAGGACGGTCGGAGGTGCCTTCGTCGGCTGCCTCGTCCCGCCTTGCCTTGCCGTCGGTGCGGTCGAAGACGGCTCCGATCGCTTCTTCTCCTGAGGCGTGGCTGGTGGCGATGTCCAGGAGTTCCTTGGTGGTTCACGGGCCCCTGCGTCCTAGCTTGTGGACCAGGGATTCGCATGTTGTCCCGGATAGGAAGACTCCTATCACGTCAGCGTTGGCGACGTTAGGGAGCTCATTGCACTGCTGGGAGAAGCGCCAGATGTACCCGCGGAGGGTTTCATCGGCCTTCTGGCGACAGTTCTTGAGGTCCCATGGGTTTCCAGGATGTTTGTACGTGCCCTGGAAGTTACCCACAAAGATCTCCATGAGATCCGCCCAACTTTGAATGGCGTTGGACGGTAGGTGCTCCAACCACGCTCGTGCCGAATCGGCCAAGAATAGCGGGAGATTGCGAATAATGAAGTTGTCATCACTCGCACCACTGGCTTGGCAGGCGAGCCGATAGTCGTCGAGCCAAAGTCCGGGGTTCGATTCTCTAGAATACTTTAGGATATTGGTGGGCGGTCGGTACCTCGGGGGGAATGCATCGTTGAGGATGTGTCGGCTGAAGGCCCAAGGGCCTGGCAGGCTAGGGCTCGGGCTCCGATCCTCGCCACTGTCGTAGCGCCCGCCGCATCGAGGATGATAGCCGTGATGGGCTCCTTCCCTTTCATCGCCGTGGGTGCGCCTGCGGGCGTTGATGGTGCTGCGCATGTCACGGTTGTGGCCGAGACGTTGATGTACCGGGATAGCGGAGCGCTGCCTGTTGCCTGGCGGCGTCTGGTGAATGGACGCGTCCTTGGTGGGACATGCCGAGGGCGTGCGCTGGCTGGTGTCGGGTTCGCGTCGTCGAGACAACGAACTCTCCGCTTGCTGCACCGCCGCACGCTCGAGCAACGTGCGAATTTCTCGACGGGCGCGGCGATCCTCGGACGTCGCGGCCTCCGGAAGGCAGCGGCGTCTGCCGCTGCCACGGCGATGTTCGCTTGCTCGAGCGAAGTGAGGAGAGAGTCCCATCATCGGTGAGGATCCTCCGATGCACATCACGGGCCGAGGTGCGTGCGCGTGCCCGCCTCCTCGCGACGCTTGATCTCCTCCTCGATGTTTGGTATTCCCGGACAAAAGCCGCTTGCCCGCGTCATCGATTTCCAGCTTTCATGCTTTAGTCGCTCCATCCTTACATGAGATGGAGCCGCCGCTCCGCCTCGATCCCGGCGTCGGGTTGCTCGTTGGGGTTGTCTCCTCTCCGGAGACGCTTTGGACGCCACCCTCGGGGTTTGCGTCATGAAGCATTCCCGGAAGGGTGATGGCTCCCTTGCTGGAGTCAGAGCTGGAGGACGACTCTGGTTCCTCCGCGAGGAGCCCGTAGAGTGTCTCTGGATCATGTTCGATTACCCCTACGAACTCGCTGTTCGTAGGTGGTTGACCCATGCATAGTGCCAGAAGGTGGCTAGCGGTCGCCGCGCGCCGCTATGAGATCGAACGGAAAACCGCTGTCTTGTCGCCTCATACACGGGCCTTCCGGAACAGGGGTTATCTTGCTGCTGGGCTCCTGGATGATCGGGGTCCAAGGAATCGCCCAGATCCTCAAGCCTCAGACGACCGAGTTTGATGGAAGGGAGAGACTGTGCGGCTGTGTGGGTCAGCGCCAGTTCTCCTCCTAGTGTGACGATGAAATCTAGGTCGCCGAAACGCACATGTGCACCCGGGGCCCAGCTGATTGCGTGGGTGGCCATCCGAGGCCTGATTTTGAACGCGCAAAGCCCCTACCTGGCGTGCCAACTGTCGGTGTTTCGTACAAGCACCGGCAAGTAAATTTATAGTAATGTGCGTTAGGCTTGGATGGTGCGCTAAAGGACACAAGATTTGTACTAGTTCGGGCTGAATTTCCCTACGTCTAGTTTGTTGCTGCTTGTGTTATTAGCACCGTGAATGGTTCGTAGTAGGGGATACAAACGATCGAGAGAGGGACAGGTCCCAAGTCTCTGATGGAAGGGTCGAAAGGAAGTCGAGAGCTTGGTGGTAGCTTGACTATGTGTGTGTGTTGCCTTGTTTTTCTGTCCATCCTCCTGTCTGGAGGAGGCGCATCCCCTTTTATAGATGAAGGGGATGGCTTTATAAGGGTCAGTGGCTTAGGATCCATGCTCTACCTAGCCTCCTTACCCATTCTGATGGGTGCGAAAGGAAGATAAGCGCCTACAATCTGCTGATGCTTCAGAGAATGTCGATGGTTACGAGAATAGTACCTACGCAGGCATGGGCCGGAGTATGTTGGTTTTGACTTATGAACCTCACCCACCTTGCTCCGCACGCCTTTCTCGCTCTATGAGTCTCTGTCGTGAGGGACACGGAGTCGAGGGTCGGAGATGCGCCTGTTGGCAAGGTCTCGATTTGGTGGACCCGAGGGTCCAGGAAGCGGGCGCCGCTCCCTTGGGTCCATAATGTGGTGACGGCATGTCCGCTCATTCGTGGAGATTATAAATCCTTTTCTCGGAGTGTAGTGGTTGTCGTGTATCTTCATCGGGTCTCGTGTCCCAGAGTCAAGGCGGCGCCTACAACTCTGAGGCGAGGAGTACGCTACCAGCAACACCTTTTGGGCTCATGCGCGCCTTGGAGGGTCTAAAGCACTGTCCGGCCATTCCCTCGGTAGTACCTTTCCCTCTCAAGGGCGCAGGTATGGTCCTTGAAGCCGTGGTTGACCCGAACGCCTTGTCTTGCAATGTACTGCTATCATGAGGGGACGGGAGAGAAGTTATTAGGTAAGATAAAACCAGCCTTTGGATATCGATCGGGGCGAGGTTCGTCCTTAGTCGTCAGGCGAGGTGGAGTGTATTCCTTAGCCCTCGGGCGAGACGGAGGCCAGCCCCTTGCCCTCGGGCGAGGCGGGGCTGGCCCAAAGGCGTCGGGCGAGATCCCTCCTCGGGTGAGGCGGGGTTGGTCCAGAGGCGTCGGGCGAGACGAAACCTAACTTTCGTCATTCGGGTAAGGAACGCAGCGGCGCCCTTGTCCGTCCAGACGTTTTTAACGTTCGATGTTTATTGGTTCCACCTTCTAGGGTATCCTGGTATTAGGTCCCTGACAATAAGTTTTTAGGAGAAAAAAGTAGGGAACTTTTGGAGATGCTCTAACAGAGACTTCTCTAATATACTAAGCATGCAGTTATTATTGGGTATCAAACTCTATATCCAGTGTCTACTCGAACTCTATATCCAGTGTCTATCAAATGAAGATGTTCGGCATGCGGGGTAATTAAGATTTCGTAGAAAGCACCCTTGAATCCATGTGTTTGTTTTAAAAAAATAAAACAAAATTTGACTGTTCCAACTTGCCATTAACGTTTCTAAGGCTAGACTTAATGGAAATATATAAGCTGATATGACAGAGTATAAATAAAGAGAGATAATAAAAGTTTTATGGGAGAAATAAATTTAATAATGATAAAACTTATTTGAGCCTTGAAAACAGGGACATGAAACCCTATTGAGATTGGATTATAACACACCCACCAACGATGTCAAAAGTGACTTGTATACTTGTGTTACCGTAAGTCACATCGAAATCTACGCAATGTGCACTCGTCCCAGTAAAATGAGTTGTATATTAAGATTATTCTAAAAACTTCCTCGCCTTTAAAGGAAGTTTTGAAGGTTTTCCTATTTCTGAAGGCCTTTTGTGCAACTTTCTTTTTCCCAAACGAGTCCTAATTTATTGTGTGACGGTTTGTGTCACGAAGGTACGCGGCCATTTCTGAAATGATAACTTTAAACTAAACTTTTTAAAAAACGAATTGAATACAAATCCGTGTGGACGAAGGCACTACATATTCCTTTCATATAATATATATATTGCGAACCAGTGTAAGCTTATTTTCTTGGAAAATCTGGCAGCAGCATACCCACTCTACATGAATTGATTCTGATGCAGCCCGAAACCCATGGAGAAGGTACACCCATTCAGCTAAACAGCATGTTCGCTTGTTGGTTTCAGCCAGTACTTATCAGCCAGTCAACAGTGTTTTTCTCTCACAACAAACCAGCACCAGTCGGGTTTATCAGCCAAAAAACCAACTAGCGAACATGCTGAAAATTTGAAACCGTACAGCAAAATATTGTGAATGACGTGCTGACGCAGTGCTGCCGTAGCTAGTAGTTATTCGGTACCATATTCAATCAGCGTTTGGTTTCATGATAACTGTGAGAAATTGATGCTAATTTTTGTTTACAGTAGTTGTCGACATTCAGATAGGGACACTGACGATGTCCGTACATGCCAAAACAAGTGTAACAATCTAACATTCAGAGATTCAGTAGTTGCATGCAGCACATATATATATATATATATATATATATATATATATATATATATATATATATATTGTCTGGCTGCGGTTGTTCAACTTAAAGCAAACAATGGTTAGACGCCAATACATCCAAACTGATTCGTTCCGTTTCTTGCATATGTATCTTATGGTATAGGACAAGACGATGACGATGCCGTCCTTGTTTGCAAATTTTGTTGTACAGATCGATCGGTACGGTCGAGAGGATTTATTTGGTCTTTCTCTTGCATATATATATTTCTGCAGGTCTCAGCTGGTAGCTAGGTGTTTTCAATTACTGACGACTTGACGAGGAAACTATGCATGGTACAGACTTTGAGCTGAAAAGCGTTCAAACAATATTGCATGGCACCGATGCGTGAATAGAGACGGAACTGTCACTCGTGTGCGTGAAAGAGAGGGGTATCGGTGCCTTTTAGCAAGGGAGAACGAAAGTTCAGAGCACGTGCTGCTTTAGCTCAGATTTTTGGTCTCATACTCTAATAGACTTTTAGGGGTGGGCTAGAGTTTAGCTCTAATTCTAGAGTATTTGGAGGTTTAGCTCTAAAGCTCAGACCTCTAGACTCTAGAGATGGGATCCAAACAGGGCCTTAATTAGTTGTAAGGTCGTCTTTGTTATACTGCTTTAATTGCACAGCACTGCACTGTTTGAACAATTATTATTGTAATTTGTACTGTAGTAGTACAGTATTAAGGACCTACGGTGTGCGGCAGTGTGGTACATACTACATACATGCACCCCAATGGGGACGTGTGGCCGGCCCTGTATATAGTATTGTCCGTAGAAGGCAGGACGAGTGGGACGCAAGGCCGGCTTACTTAGCTTCTTCCTGCCGTGGTCAGCCATATGGCTTTTTATGATCGAGTAGTAGTCGTATGCATGTGTACTGACCATACTAGTCAGCTTGCGGTTTCGGCAATGGCGTATGCAGGGAGTAGGATGAGTAGAAGTAGAAGCAACATTTGTTTACTTTCGGCGAACAAACAAAGAGTAGAAGCAAGTGGAGCGGTTATCATTCGTCACCTAGCTACTCTGATGCGTTGGCCCTTCTTTCTTCTTCGAAATTCCACGCTCGCTCGTCTTCTTCCTGAATCCTAAGGAAGCTGGACAGAGTGAGCCCGCCGCCTGATGATTTGCTGGCACCGTACGCGGCGTACGACGCGCGTAGTTGGTGGTGAGGTGAGGCGCTGTGATTCTTCAGGTTGTTGGTGCGTGTGGTAGTGGCCAGGGGCGGATCCAGAACGGGCTGCGCCCCGAGTTGAGCTGCTGATTCACGTTTAAAATAGTCTGATTTTGCTTCCTAGACCTCCTTTTGTCTAATTAAGATCATAGTTTTTTAGGCTAAACACCATATATGTTAAAGGTGTTAGTTGATCTCCACCAATAGGCCCAACGGCCTATTGGGCCCTTGGCTCTGCTCCCTGATCGGGGGAGCCCAACCCTAACTGGTTGGTGGGCCCCTGTCGCCCAGCACATACAAATAGAGAAGGTGGGGATCGAGCTCGAGGTGAGGTTCACTGGAGCCGCCACACCCACCTACAGTAACCCTAAACCGATCCAAAGAGCTGCTGCCAGCGACGGGATGTGCCCCACCACCGCCACGCCTCCTGCAGGTCTCCACAGGTACACATGGTGATCGTCTCCACTGCATACCGGCGTCTTCTACACTACGGCACCGACGTCTACCCGCTACGGTGCATCTACTGAGAAGGCGAGGAGCCTACCCGGATCTACGGGTTACACAGTGAGGTACACATCCATCGATCCTAACAATGGTATCAAAGCCGGTTGCCTCTGTGTAATCCTAACCCTAACCGGGTAAAAGCAAAGAAAAGGGACCAAGGGACCGGGGGTGGCGGATGTCACTGGAACCCGGTCATCACCGCCACCGCGCGGGAAAAAGTGCCGCACTGACACGGCAAGAACAGAAAAGATCCGTATTTGGATCAGAGAAAAGAAAGGGGAAAAGAATCTCAAGAACCCTAAGCCCTAACCCTAACTCGAATAAAGAAGGGGAAGGAAACTGTTTCGGATGAACTCCGAAAAGAAAAGAAATTAAAAGAAAACGAATCCCTCACCCTAAATCCTTATTTCAGATGAACTCCGAAACGGAAAGAAAGATCCAAAAGCAAATCCGAAGGGGAAGAAGAAAAGGAAACCTAGCATCTCGATCTTGGATCAAAAGAAAATAGAACAAATCGGACTCAACCGAAAAGAGAAACAGAAAGAATCAAAGAAGGGGAAGGTCGGATTCCGAACCCTAACCCTAGATCTAAACCTTATTCCCATCCACTGTTTCGGAAAAGAGAAGAACAATCCAAATCGAAAAGAACAAGGGGAAGAAGGGAAGGGCTGCCGCCTCGCCGGCGTAAGAAGATGAACAGTGAAACCCTAACCCTAACTTCATACCCCAATCGGTTGAATCCGAAAAGAGAAACAAGATTCAAGAAAGAGAAGGGGAAAGGAGAAGAAACCAACCTCGCCGCGCGTCGGATGTCCCTTCGCCGGCGCGGGAGAAGAAGACCGAGCCGAGAAGTTTTTCGCCGAGCTCGGCCAAGGGGGCGCCGCGGCCAGGCCTCTCAACGGCGGCGCTTCACCATTGGGAACGCGCAGACGCCGGCCGAGGGGGCGGCGACGGCGCCGGGCTCTCTCGCTCCACTATTTTTTCGCCGCCTGCCGCTTTCGGTTGCGGCCAAGCAACAACCGAGAAGAGAGCGGCGACAGAGAGAGAACGAAGAGAGAGAGAGCGGCAAAGAAAATGACCTAGGGTTTTCCTCGAGGCGCGCGCTGCTTTTATCCGAGCGAAATCTTGCTCGGGCCGTTGGATCATATGACGACCGAGATCGAGAGAAGCCAGCTGTCATGCCCAAAGTGGGCGCTATGCGTAGTGATGCTTCTGACCCAGCCCAAGTTATGGCTCTGGTGCGGCTCGAGCTGCCAAGGCGGTGAGCTGGGCCGAGCCGGCATTTGTCGTTTTTTTTTGGGCCAACAGAGAAGGATTGAGCCCGAGTTAGAAAGAATGATGGGCCGGTTCTAGTCCAAATCAAAGAACAAGTGAGAAATTGTTTTTTCATTTTCCATTGAATAAGGTTTTATTTCCTGGAAAATGAAGGAATGGCTCAAAAGAAAATAGAAAAAGTAATTAAAATGAAAGTTTTTCCAGTAAATGTTTATTTCCTGGAAATTGATTAATGGCTTAAATAAAATAGAAAAGAGAATTTCCCTGTCGGTAAAATTCAAGAAATTGAATTATTTTTCCGCTGCTAAAGAGAATTTGTTTATTCTCCAGTTAATTTGTACCAACGTAGTATTTAATTGGAGAAAAAGAAAGTTATTCCGCTGCTAAAGAAAATGTTGATTCTCCAATTATTTTGAACCAATGTGGTATTTAATTGGAGAAAAGGAGTTTTGACAAGATTATGATGTTGTTATTTTCTGACCAACGTTGTTAATAACAATATCGTAATGCTAATGATTTATGCATTAATTTTACTTCTACCCAACGGTGATGTAAAATTAGTGTATAAGAAAAGTTGATAATTTTAATGATTTATGCATTGATTCTACTTCTGCCCAACGGTGATGTAGAATTAGTGTGTAAGAACAGTTGTGAAAGTTAAAGATTTATGCATTAATTCTATTTCTGCCCAACGGTGATGTAGAATTAGTGTATAAGAATAATTGTATGTTTTGTTTTTTAACCAACGTTGGAATCAAGGCATGCAAATGGTGTTATTTTTGTATTAAGAAAAGTTTTGACCTGGTTTTCATCTTGTCTAAGGTGGACTGGGTAGTCACCTCATCGTGTTCCACTGAGATTGTGGCACCGGTGAGGGAGACAAAAGAGAATGATGCCACTTGGGCAACAAAGAAAGAGATTTTGAATCCCAAAATATATCCTATGGCTTTTGAACATAGAAAGTGGGTCACTGCAAACAAAAAATGTTTGGCTATGATAAAGAACATGATTGAACCTACAATTGTGGGCTCAATCCCAGAATGTGACACGATCACCAAGTACCTCGATAGAATAAAGAGCAGTTCACTGGCTCTTCAAAGACATGCCACTTAGCTGATAAAGCTGGTCACTGAGTGTTACTCTGAAAATGGTGGCATAAGAGAGCTCACGATGCATTGTCGAAATTATGGCACTATCGTTCGTGCCATATATTTCGAGGGGAGAATAGAAAGACAAGTTAAAAATGATATTCTTCCTCAATTAGAGCTCTTTTATTGGTTATTCACACAGACATCTGTGGTCAGTTTTCCTGTAAAGAGTGTGGATGGTTATGATCCATTCACAGTTGATTACTCCCATTATGACTATATTTATCCAATCAAAGAAATAAAAGATGTATTGGATACATTTAAGATATTAAAGATTAAGATAGTTAGGTCTGACCGTGGGGGAGTACTACGGTCGGCATACCCTAAAAGAATGGCATAGTAGCTCAGTATTCTATACCGAGCGAACCTCAGCAGAATAGAGTATCTAAAAGAACCAATCGTACCCTGATGGATATGGTGGGCAGTATGATAAGTTACTCCACCTTACAGTTGAGCCTCGTGGATGGAGGCGTTAAAACCCTCATTCATATTCTCAAAAGAGTATCAAGTAAATCGGTGCCCAAAACACCGTATGAGTTGTGACGTAAAAAGTACTCTCACTAAACCACTTGCGTGTGTGGGGGAGCCTCACGAGGCTAAAGTATTTAACCCAAACATTGGAAAGTTATATCCCAAAACAAAGTAAGTTGCCATTTTATTGGCAACACGTAAAAAATCAAAAGTTTTTCGCTTTCCACCGCCCGAGAGACATACAAAGTTTGTGGAAACGAGACACGCTGCTTTTCTAGAGGATGAAAAGATGAGGGGAGCATGGTAGCTCGAGAAATTGTCCTTGAAGTGAAGCGGTGTATGCGCCCACTCTAATGATTCATGAGCCATTTTTCTCACTACTCACAGTAGCTGCACCGATAGTGCTAGATATCTTGTGGTGCTAGCACTGTTGTTATCCCACCAAAGGGCAACAATAAATGACGATGAGGAACCTGTTCTTCAGATTCTATAGAATCAATTGCCACACATGAGGGGAGCAACAACAGCCTCAAATGAAGATGTGCCAAATGTGGAGGCCCTAGTAGGTCTCAAAGAGTTAGAAAATCAGCTATTCCTCACTGATTATGAAGTGTACAATACTAAAGAATTTCAAATGGAGGATGATCCCGCCTCGTTTGAAGAAGCCATGAGTAGTGATCAATCATTAAAGTGGCTTGAGACCATGGAAGATGAAATGAAATCATTGAATGCCAATAAAGTTTGGGACTTGAAAATAATTCCTAAAGGAGCCAAAACAGTAGGTTGTAAATGGGTCTACAAGACAAAACTTGACTCTCAAGGGAATATAGAGAGATATAAAGCCCGACTTGTGGCAAAAGGCTTTGTGCAAAGAGAAGGGATTGATTACAATGAGATCTTTTCTCCAGTCTCATGTAATAATTTTTTCAGAATAATAATAGCATTAGTGGCACATTACGATTGAGAATTACATCAGATGGATGTAAACACGGCATTCCTCAACGGAGACTTGGAGGAAAATGTTTACATGGCACAACCGGAAGGTTTTGTCATGGAAAGAAAAGAACGAATGGGATGCCGCCTAAAGAAATCCATTTATGGATTAGAACAAGCTTCAAGATAGTGGTACTTGAAGTTTGATCAGACAATAAAGAATTTTAGGTTTTAAAGAGAATGTAGAGGACAATTGTGTCTAAGCAAAGTATAAGATTGGGAAGTTTATCTTCCTTATCCTGTATGTAAATGATATCTTACTTGCTAGTAGTGATGTCAGTCCACTACAGGAGACAAAGAAGTTTTGTTCTCAAAACTTGATATGAAAGATCTTGAGGAAGCCTCGTTCGTTCTAGGGATCGAGATTCACCGAGATAGAAGAAAATGGTATAATGACTGTCACAAAAGGCATACATGGAAAAGATCTTAAAGAAATTCAGTATGCACAAATGTAGTCCCTCACCTGCTCCTGTAGTCAAGGGCGACGGATATGGGGATTTTCAATGCCCCAGGAACCAATTTGAGCTCAATCGATAAAGAGAAAGTGGTTCCATATGCTTCAGCTGTCGGAAGCTTGCAACATGCTCAAGTATGTATGCGTCCTGACTTGGCATTTGTTACCGGGTTTTACTTGGCAGATTTCAGAGCAATTCTGGAATAGAACACTGAAATTAGTAAAGAAAGTCTTGCATTATTTGCAACGAACGAAAGGCCTCATGATGACATATAGAAGATCTGATTCACTCCACATGGTGGGATATTCAGATTCTTATTATGCGAGAGTGAATGCATATCCAGACGTGGATTTTCTATCATCTCGCAAAAGGGAGCTATTTTATGGAAAAGCTCAAAGCAAACCGTCACTACATCGTCCACAATGTATGACAGTTTGTAGCGTGATATGAGGCAACAGTGCGTGAACTAACTAACGAAGTTCATACCTGGTTTGAAGGTGGTTGACGACATCTATAGACCACTTAAGAGATACTACGACGATAATAATCAAGATAAAGATAGTATACTCACAACATAAGTCAAGTGTCACTTTGCCAAACACATTGACATAGAGTATTATGTTGTGAAAGATAAAGTCCGGATCAAGTCATAAATCTTGAGCATATAAGTAAAGAAAGGATGCTCATGGATCCGCTTACAAAAGGCTTACCACCCAACATGTTCAGAGGACATGGTGTTCGAGAACATGTAGCTAGCTTGGGTTTAAGGGAAAGCCTAAAATATTCCCTGGACAAAAGAAGGCCCAAAGATAAGTATCTATTTCGAACGTAGTAGTGAGTTGTAGTCATTAAGTCTATCGGCAATGGACCGTGATTTATGAGACATGCTCTATGAGCTAATCAGTAATGGAATGAACAAAAGTAAATGATATGAAAGTAAAAGATGGAATGAGATCAAGGGGGAGAATGTTAGTTGATCTCCACCAATAGACCCAACGGCCTATTGGGCCCTTGGCTCTGCTCCCTGATCGGGGGAGCCCAACCCTAATCGGGTTGGTGGGCCCTTGTCGCCAAAGACATACAAATAGAGAAGGTGGGGATCGAGCTCGAGGTGAGGTTCACTGGAGCCGCCACACCCACCTCACAAAGAACCCTAAACCGATCCAAAGAGTGCTGCCCGCCAATGACGGATGTGCCCCACCACCGCCACCGCCTCTGCAGGTCTCCACAGTGCCACCGGTGATCGTCTCCACCGCTACCGGACGCCTTCTACACTGGCACCGACGCTCACCCGCTTCTGGGCATCTCTCGAGAAGGCGAGAGCCTACCCGGATCTCACGGGTTACATAGTGAGGTACATCCATCGATCCTAACAAAGGGGCTACATGGACTCGCCTTTGACCGCAGCCCGGCCTGGATCCGCCGGTAGTGGCATTGTGGTGCCATAGCAGACAACCTTGCCGATGCGCCACACGCTGCGCAGTGGCGATGGTTAGTGGTAGGGCTGTTGGGGGACGGCCGGAGCCGGAGCGGACGGGCGCCGCCCCCGCCATTGGATCGGGTCGGAGTTGCTCTATTTGCTGATTGATTGCCGCGCGAGAGAGCAGCCTGAAATCTGAATGGACGGATCAGAGATGGAGATGGAGACGGGGACGGAGACTGGACACAGCACGGCAGCAGGACGCTTAAAAATGGCAACGGGTAAAATCTGCGCGGGTATAGGAATCACAGACCCGCACCCGCGACAATATATCCGCGCCCACCGGGTCGAGTGCCCGCGGGTACGCGGATTTTTTTTTGCCCGTTGCCGTCTTTTGGACGCTTACTGCTTCCTTTCGCCGTTCGTTCGTTTCTCCGTAGCTACGTTACTTCTCCTACTCGCTTTCGTTGGATTGGATGGATTGGATGTCCACCTTTTCCTTTCATCATTGTGCCGTGCGTGTGTACGGTGTGTTTGTTGAGTGCGTGTATTATTTAGGGCCTTTTTGGCATGGTTTACGCTGGCTTTGGCTTCATCTATTTTACGTAAATCGAGACACTGTAGTATGAAGCTGTTTTATAAGCCGGGGTTAAAATAAACTAGAAGCCAGAAAAAGCCAGTTTTTTTTTGTTTCACCAGCTTTGGGTTCACCGGTGAAGCCGTTTTGGATGAACCGTGCTAAAGGGGGCTTTACCTTTAATTTTTCTTGTTTATTATCCGCTTCGCTCTTGCTCACGCTCCTCGTGTTGCTCAATCTGCTCGTGCCTCCAGTCGTCGTGTATGCAATGCATGCTTCAGGTGACACAACGAGGAGGTCCATCGTTGGTCCTCCTCCCCGTTTGGAGCAGCCTCCCAGCTGGCTGGCCGGACAAAACCGAGGCAAATCGATTTCCCGCCTCGCATCTCCTGTTCATCCGATTGCTGCCTCACATCGCACCTTCCTGACCTGACGGCGACGCATCACGCACGGTCACCTCGATCAGCACACCGCACAAGGTCATCACTTTGCTAATTGCCTAATTGCGACTCCAAACAACAGTGGGATGTTTGCTGGGCTGGGCACCACCTTCATCAGTTGACTTGTCAGTAACTGCTACTGTTGCTGTCTCGTGGATCTCCAATGATTAAAATTGTCAGGCCGCTCTCTGGCTCTGTGGCTCAGCTCGTAAGTAACCTTGTTTAGTTTCACCCCAATTTCCAAAAAGTTGCTACAGTACCTGTCACGTCGAATGTTTGCGGTCCGTGCATGGAGCATTAAATGTAGACGAAAAGAAAAACTAATTGCACAGTTTGGTGGAAAATTACGAGACGAACGTTTTGAGCCTAATTAGTCCATGTTTGAACACTATTTGCCAAATAAAAACGAAAATGCTACAGTAGCCCCAAAATCCAAATTTCGCGAACTAAACACACGGGCTAACCTCCAAGCAGTTTGGTGAGCGATCCTTTTCTGAGTTGTTATGACTGAAGCAGCAGTCAGCAGACAATGCGGAACTGCTCGATCCACTTCCTTCCCTGTCGTTTACACCGCCTTTTTTGTGAGCGACCTGTGCGATCCAGCTTGACATCCACACTGCTGCTGATCTCGACTCCGAATCCGAACCTTGAAACTGACTGACATTAGCCCATTACGCTACGGTCACTGTATACACTTGGTTGCAGAAAACCAGCACGCGAACTGAATTCAGAAACGCAAATCTTCTGGCCACTTATTACACCCGAAAAAATAAAATAAAATAAAGTTCTTGTGCCCACTAAACGATGATACTACTGCTTGTTGTCTTGCGTAGAATCCAAGAGATCGTCGTCTCCACCACCAGCATGCATATCACACTAGCTAAGCTCATGAAGTGGAACTGGAACTGCCCGCGGTAGATCCTTTGTCCCTGTCACAGAAATAGTAATAAGTAAGTTGTGGGATTAGTGACTGCCAATGTTATGACCTGCTTTCAATGCAGATTTAAAAGCTGAATCACTGAACTCCCCGAAAGAACAAATAAATTGAAACGGAAAAGGAAGGAAAAAGCCAGATCAGTGGCGACCAACCTAGGTAGCTAGAATGGACTGCAGAACGATCTCGGTTACCAAGTGATTGTAGCTACGGTGGTGTACTACTAGCTAGTATGGAAAAATATTAGCAGAGGCCGGCGGTCCCATAAAATGACTATGGACACTTACCATGGACTCATGGAATGTGTGTATCCACAACATGCAACTGGGGGCAAATTGCAAATCAGGCTCAAACGTTCAAGGCCGGCAAACTCGATAATTTATAGGGTGATTGATTTAAGGAATCAAACCATTTTAAATGAGACAGTGTGATCGAATGTAATCCTCAAAATTGGTGGAATGACTCCATTTCTCAAACTGGTACTACTTATGAGCTTGTGAAGAATGAGGTAACGACGGATTATCCCATTCTACTCCCTCCGTCCAAAAAAGATGTCACTATGTGATTTGTGCAAGTCAAACTACCTTAACTTTAACTAATTTTATAGTAAGTATTATTAAAATTTATGTCTCCCGCTAGATTTACTACAAAAATATATTTTATAACTAATTTAATGATATTTATCTTATATCATAAATGTTAGTATTTTTTTATATAACATTAGTTAAACTTCAAATCATTTGACTTTTCAAAAACTGACAATTATATTTTTTATAGACTTTTTTAAGAAAATGGAAAAGACTTCTCGATTTTGCGCCACATTTTTATAGATGAAGTGAGTATTCCTCAAACCAAACAAAAAAGTAAGGATAAAAAAGATATGGAGTAACCCCATTCCCCAACCCGATCACTCTAGCTGTTACTCCATTTGTCTACGACATGTAGCACCTCAGCACATTTTGTCAGTCAGCAGTACAGTTGTACAGTGTACTAACTACTAAGGCCCCGTTTGGCAGGGCTTCACTTCACTAGTTAAGCCATTTTTTTGGCTTCAGCTCCACGAACAGCTCCACCGGTGGAGCTGAAGCGGTTTTGGTAAACCGTTTGGCAAAATGGCTTCCCTGTGAGAGCATGTTTTTAGGGGCCTGGAGGAGGAGCCGGGAGAAGCCACTATTTTTGGCTCCTTCCCACCCCAAAGCTCTGTGAGAGCACGTTTTTAGGGGCTTCATCGGTGGAGCCGTTTCATTTTACCCCGTTTGGCAGAAAACGGCTCCAAACGGCTCCTGAAGCCGCTGGAGAAGCCCTGCCAAACGGGGCCTAAGTGGCTTCAGTTGTGTTTCCAGCTAGAAGTACGTTGAGCGAGGTCTCAAGTGCTGCGCCGTCGCACCAATCGTATTCTACAGAAATACGGTTCCGGTAGTGAGTAGAACATATGAAGGGGACACATTGCTCGCATACTGTTGTAGTCCGCCCTGCCACTCTTGGATAGGAGAGGGTCGGTGACTCGTGTCAGTATGTAATCACTCTACTATCAGAGTTCTACTTCTGGCTTCCCTAGATGACGCTGTACATTTTTGTCCCGCAGGACCACGGGGGGCAACAGATAACGCTGTACATTTTTGTGCTCGCACGTATGTTTTAAGTGTTTCGAATGTTTTAGATGTATGTTTAAAATGTTTCCTATGGATGTTGCAAAAATAGATCGGGATGTTGTATATAGATATGCTGCAAGTGTTTCAGAGGCATGTTGCAAGCGTTTGTTGAAAGTGTTTCACTGTTTCAGATGCATGTTGCACGCGTTTTGATTTAGATATTGCATATGTTTCACACATATGTTGCAAGATTATGTTTCAAATATTTCAGCTGTTTTATTCATTATGTTGCAGTAAGTGTTTTTATGTAGCAAGTGTTTTATATAGATGTTGCATATGTTTCACACATATGTTGTAAGTGTATGTTTCAGATATTTCATCTGCTTCAGACTTATGTTGCTTTCGAGCGTTTCTGTTGTATGTCTTTCGTGTTCCACAGGTATGTGGTATGTTCATAGAGTCATGAGAGGCATGGCCTGGGTGCTGGGGGAAGGGGCACGGTGAGCCTAGGGCCAACCGATGGGGCGCACGACGCGCCTAGGGTCCTGCGGACGGGGTGTGCTTGTCCTCATCCGGGCTCCCGGGTCCCGCCCACGCGGAGAGAGAGGAGGGGGCCAGGGGGAAGGAGTGGCAGGCGCAGCTGGGGTGTGTGTGCGGGCGGGGCGAGGTGGACGGCGGATGGACATGCGTGTGCAGCATCGATACGGTGCAGCGGCAGGCGCGGACGGGCGGGCTAGGGCAGCAACATGCGCGGGGCGTCTAAACGCGCTCATCTGCTTCGGACGTCCGGGCGCTATTAAACCCCAACATATAAGCACGAGCGGTTTTCTAGCCATGCCTGTCTCCGAACAGTATCCATGCATCACACACTGTTAGGAGCTGTCCATGGACACCACGAGCAGACGTACGTAGCATGCGTCATGCATGGATACTGTTAGGAGGGAGCTACCCTAAACACTATCAGATCGCACTTACAAAAGCAGGCACGGAAATGTTATGAGCTGAGCTGCTGATGCTGCTGCGGTGTCGCCTGTGTCGGCATGCTTGAGCTTCAGCTGTCGACCAGCAAAACTGTGTTTCAGGCTTGCAGCCATGCATTCCCACCTGTCGCGTCGTCTGATCTTGACTCCCCCACTGTGGCCGCGAGATCGAGATGAATCCATCTCAAATGATTGTTTGACCTCTAGGCGCTCTAGTTACTTTTGGCAGGGTCTTGTCGCTTTCAAATAAACTAACAGCCACATGATCCAAACAACTCCTACTGGTATCTCGACGCAAAGCCTGAAATCGATCGAGAGCACCTGCAATGACTCAATTTCAGTCTAGGGTGTACGTGAACCGAATCTCTTTTGGCTACAACTACAACTCAATCATTCCTCTGATCCAAAAGCGAAGAAGCAAGGCTCTTAGTGTAACTAACCGTTGCACACTTGCACGGTACTATATTTTGATAGGATTCAGTACAACTAACCGTTGCACTGTATGACGAGTCGTCGATTGTTCATATAGTAATACAACAAAATATCAGCATCGGCCAGTGTTTGCAAATCTTCTCACCACTTACACGCAGAAAAAGATAAACAAAAATGGCTCTCTCTTCTTATCACACCACTAAACTAACTCTGACAATACTAGCTAACTGATGATTGTGCTCATGCGTAACACTGAAGGAAATGTCGTCTGCTCGAGCACCAGAGCATAGCTTCTCTGTCACACGAGCATCACGCTGCTGGCTTCTCTGTCGCTGTCGTAAAACACGTATCAGTGTAGTAGTGACGGCAGGTCAATTCTGGTGAGGCTGCCATGAAGATGCGGAGGTAAGACAAAGCTCACACCACACCGAAACCGCACAATAATTGGTTGCTCTGTTTTTATTGCAATTAATGTGATGACATAGACCTGGTAGCCTCGTGTCAAACTTTTCTTTACGGTGACACACTCTTTTGCCAAATCTGTCCTCTAAAATTGACGAGCTCGTGTCAAACTTCTCTTTTTTATCGACTGTGGGTGAGTGTGATTTACCTCACTCGGCCATGATCCATTGATATACATATAGAGAGGGTGGTCTTATCTCAGTAGGAAACGTTCTCCATCGATTGAGCTTGTTCACATCGAATCTAGATGGATTTGGACTCGGTCAGCCAAATTCGACTCAGGTGGTGGTTTTTACAGGACCAAACCAACAATCAGCTAAAACCGAGCTGGGCAAGTTTGGAAAACTGGTCTACGGTGGTTTCTTCGGAGCCCGTACAGTAGCCGCCCAAACTGCCCTGGGTCGGTTTTTACAGGGTTTGTCATGCAATTTTGCCTAAATTTGATTCTTTCGAATGTATTTGAATTCCCAACTCGAATTTGAACTTCCCCAATTACATTTTTGCTGTCAACACCTTCAAGCAATGCATCCAAGCACCTATCATGATAAAAGGGTATGAGAATAAATCTTAGTATACAAACTATTTGAACTAGCCATTTAAACTGTAAGTTCAATAGGCATCAATTTAAACATAACAAATAGGATAGTGGATAAAAAGGAATCATGATTATGTTATTATCCAATGTCATGGCCATAAAGAAAAACAATAATGGACGTTCTAATATGTAACAATTACGCCACCACTACATATCAATTCCATGAGAAATGACACTTCTTATATTCACCTTAATGTTTGCTAACATCAATACTTGAAAAATTAATAACCTCAATGAGTACAAATGCAATGCGGATTCCTCTTGTTTGCAAGCAAGTTCACATCCTGCTTGTGAACAAGGAGAAGACACAGAAAGCAAACACATGGACTGCTACCTAATACATTCAGCAATTACATGACATCATTGGCAATACAATTGTGGCCTCAGATAGGTTTTTAAGCTCATGAAGCATTAGGACTCACTGGTGGCACTAGAGTAGACAGAACAGATAGGAACAATCAAGCAAGCACTGGACAACCAAGTATTTGAAGTAGAAGCAAAGTGCATGTTTGTTTGCCTCGACAGAGATAGGTATAATCAAGAAACCATTGGAGAATCAACAGGCCTAGTTGCAAACAGTAGAGCCAAGACATCAGCAGAAAACCAACCAGTGCCACCTCATCCTAGATATTTTTATCATCACAGGCCTAACCAAATGTCATCCTCACCTTCACAAATAAGTAGTCCAAACCAACAACATTTTTGGTCAATGATATGCTACCATGGGACAACACCCATGCACTACCACAACCAAAATGATACATGTTCACCTCATGTAGTAGCATGACATGCAAATGTACCATTGCAGTGTTGGTAACCAATTGGATGTAGTAGCATGACATGCAAATGTACCTTGGCCATCCTTAGCATGGCTACGCACTCTACATCAGTAGAGTTGTAAATCAACTCTAAGTTCTTCCTCCTATGCTCATCTGCTGTAGCACTATAACCATACACTATGGGTTCATCCTCTCCCCTTAGGTTCCTAAATCCGGAATACAGGAAAGCAACCATAACCACAACCATCGCAGCAGCCTGAGTGGGCCATAATTGAATGCATGTCTATTGGATCCATCTACATTCAGTTATTAGATACATGTTTTAGTAAGCAAATACGCCTTTGCTGGTCTCCAAAAGAATTGTACTCACATAGTAATGTCAAACACATGGACTAATTAAGTTTGGTAGCCCTGGCTGCTCCTACTAGGGAAGCCAGCCAGAGGCTACCAACGACATCATCGACTACAAAAGTACCAATAGAATACAAAAAAAGCAAACGGATTTGAACAACACCATGTATAGTAAACCATAATCGACATGAATATGCATATCAAACATCAAATCGAGGGCTTCACCAGCACCACAAGACTCAAAAAACTGCACATCTAAAGAAAAACTAATGCGGTGACCATGGATTTGCACAGAGACACGGTCACCTCAAATCGGCATATCTTGACCGAACCATGGTCGCATAATACGATATTGACGCGAGATAAGAACATGACAGGGCATATCACCTTGCTACGAACGAAGAGCGACAGCAGAAAGAATAGGCAAGGCAGAAAGGTCCATGCAAACAAACACCACTGCTGCAGAACCGAAGAAGAGGAAGCAGATCCGCTGCAGAGGAAGAAGAAGACGGCCCTGGGACACCGACCAGCACTAGCACCAGGTGGAGAAGATGAAGGAGTTGGCAGAACAGAGCCGGAGCAACACCACCATGGCCACCTCTAGCACACCGACGACCGCGAGAGAACTCCCCAACCCCAAGGACCGGGAGCGTATTCAATCGCAGCATCAACAATGGCCAAAATTGACAACAGATAGGGCTAGGGAATGAGAGGAGAGAGGGTGAGGAAACGAGAGGAGAGGGAGAGGGCAGTAGAAGCAGCGGAGAACACAGGAGAAGGGGGAATAAATGGGACGCTGAAACACATGTGCAGACATTTCACACTCCCACGGGAGCCCACGGTGGCCAACTGGCTGCGTCCGAAAAAGGCCGCCATCGCGTCCGCGCCAACCGAGCCCGGGAGAAATGAAAATGGATTTTGTTTCCCCCGGGGCCAGGCCGAGGCCTGCTTTAAGGGCTGGGCAGGCCTAGCTTGCTAGCTGGTCCAGGCAAACAGACAGGCCTTGTTACACCCCCACGGCCTGGCTGGCCATTTTGGTGCAGGCAAACAAACACCCCCTATCTGGCTTGCGTGTTGTAAAATCACAAAGGAAAAAGAAAATGACATTTTGTCTAACAACACTCCTAGCTATATGCCGGTCCTTCTCTCACCTGAGTCCTGACAGTTGCAAATGGAAATGCAACATCGATCTCAATTCCCGAGGTGTGTGTTTGTTCACAAATTACGGTGCAGCGGCATATATACCTCCTACCACAAACAAACCCACCACCCTCTTTTTTAGTAACCAAGTAATTGGAAAGAGGAATTTGGAAGGGATGAAGAAGAACAGGGGATAGCGAGGAAGAATAGAGTGCAGGTTGGGAGTGGCTTGTTCAGCGTTTACATGTTTGATACCCATAATCTTCAGAAGCTGTTTGACCCCAAACAGCAGCTCGAGGAAAACGCTGCCATAAGGGTAACAAATCTTCCCAAGTCCAAGGTTTTAAATAGCCGGCTAAGCCATTTAGCTTTCTATATCTGAAAACAAGCTATAGCCGGCTATAGCCGTAGCTAAGAGCCAACTTGTACATGGAAAAACTTAGCTAAATCCTTCTCAAACAGCTATAGCCGGAGATAGCGGAGGCTATAGCCGGAGATTTAAAACCTTGCCCAAGTCACCAGTGATTCAGACATATTAGGCCACTGAGTCAGTCCCAAAGCAGTAGCAACATTACCGTCAACCCTAGAGCGCCGCTGGAGGATCCGTTCCGGCACACTCCACTGAACTGTATCATCCGGAAGTCCCTGCAACACCCTCATGCGAATTGCGAATGTCATTTTTCAGCTGAGAGCACTCCTCCAAGCGTCCCTTGCTTGTCACAAATCTTCCCAAGGAGACCACCAATCCATCCAATCCTGCTGGATGGCGTCCACCTGCAACCGTTAGTCTCTGATTGGTTCGTTTGGAGGTTGATGAAAAACGGCAGCTACAGCGCATCCTCAGCGGCTCAGCCTATCGATCTTTCCTGTTCAGTATGTCCGCCATGTTGGGCGCCACGGAGCTCTGGCGAGCAGCGGTGTTGCCAAAGGTGAAGTTGTTCTTTTGGCTTCCTCTTCTTGGTCGGCTATGCACAGCAGATCGTAGAAAGCGCCGGCAGTCTGCGCGCTCTGCGACCAAGAGGACGAGACAACGGATCACCTGCTTCAACGCGGTCGTGGTGCGCCGGGCCTGATGTATCCTCACTTAACCTGCCGTTCGATTCTTTCAAGATTGGTGCTAGTTTATGAGCTAAACAACCGCACTCTTTACTTAATAACACTAAACCCTGTAATAGTTCTGGCAAATTTATCAGAGAAGGCTGGCAAGTGGGCAGACGACGCTGCAGCGCTTGTATTTATTCTACGCGACTATTGTTGTATCAAGTCATCGTTTGCTACTGCTTTCCAACACTTCTTCATCATTTCATCGTTACGAATGTTTAAATCACCATATTTATTAAATCATACATCCAATTCATAATCCGATTTAACCTTTGTGTTCCTTCAAGACTAATATTAATTAGAGTAAAATGCACCGGAGGTTCATTAATTTTCGTTGGGACGTCATCTGGGTCCATCAACTTTGAAACTGCATTTTTGGTTCACGAACTTTCAAAATGGTTCACTGCATATCCATGCCATTTATTTAACCTTAAATACAACGTACATTTGCAGAAAACCCCCTAACTTCACCGGCTCCGCCGCGAACGCGTCTAGCTTCTCCCGGTTCGACTTCTCCGACAGCCGACGGCCCTGGAACAGCTCCGCCTCCACGTTCCGCTGCGTCAGCATGCCGTCCGCCCGTCCACGGGCTGCAGTGGCGAGGTCGTAGCAGGGCACCAACAGTGGTGCCACGGTGTCCCGGAGCGTGGCGTCCCCGAACACCTGGCGCAGCGGCGCGGACGACCTCTCCCCGCGCCGGAACAGCGCGGCCCACCTGCTCCGGAGCCTTTCGCCGACCCCGGTCCCCACGCCGGCGCCGCCGCCCCACCCGCCACCGGGCCTCCCGAGGCTGGCCGCCACGAACGCTAGCGCGTCCGCCGCTGTGTACCGTGCCCGCCCGTCGTCGCCCTTCAGGAGCAATATGGCGGCCAGCACGCCCCCGGCGCCGGCGCCCGCCGCGGCGTCGAAGAAGTCGGACACGCGCTCGTCGGGGTCCCCCGCCCGCGCCCGCAGCGCCGCCTCCAGCCTCGCGAGTGCGGCCGCCGCCAGCAGCGCATCGTTGGGGCCCGACCCGCACCCATCGATCGCCTGCACCCGCACCCGGCGGTCTCCTCGGCGTGGCACGACGGTGCGTCGGCGGCGGCAGGGGCGCTCGTGCTGTTGTCGTCGAGGCACTGGCACTCGGCCTTCCCGAGGACACACAGGCCGTACACGCCGCACGACGTCAGCAACTCGCACCGCTCCGAGATGGCCCTGTAGTCTGACGTCCACGCCTTGGATCCGCTGGTCCAGTAGTACGCGCGGAGGTTGCCGTCGTCTTCAAGCGTCATCCGCCGGAAGGCGCCGGTGAGGTTGTCCACAAACGTGTCGAACGAGAGCACGTCGACTCTCCGGTCGCCGCCCTCGAGGTACAGGCCGAAGAACCCGCGGGAGTCTAGGCGGCCGTAGACTGGCGGCTCCGTGACGCGCTGCTCGTCGGGCAGTCGCTGCGCCAGGGCGCGTGCCTTGTCGCCAACTCCTCCGCCGCTGACTGGTCCGCGAGCCAGCTCTACCTGACCGTCGCCGATGACAGCCTCAGCGCCTACGTCGACGCCAAGCCGCCGCAGCGGTACTACCACCTGTGATTCAGCAAGGGCACCGGCGCCTACGCGACGTACGCCAACGGCAGCCTCGCGGTGTTCGATCCGGTGGCGGCGCCTGCTGCTTCCACGCCGCTGGCAACCATCCAGCTCCCCGCCGTCGACGCCGGGATGGTGCAGTACATGCGGCTGTAGCACGACGGGCACCTCCGGGTATAGGAGTGGAATCCCGCGGGGTGGGCGCCGGTGTTCGACGTCCTGCGCCTCTTCCCGGACTACTGCGCGTCCCCGACGGTGTGCGGCGCGTATGGCGTGTGCACGGACATGCAGTGCAGCTGCCCCGACGCGGCCAACTTCCGTGCGGTGGACTTCCGGAGGCCCAACTGCGGCTGCGTCCCGATGGCGCCGGGGATGAGCCATGGCGCAGCTCACGTCCGGTCGCAACGGCGACCGCGCCGAATGCAGGTACGTGGTGTGGTTCCCCATCCAAGGCGGTGCAGGAGATGGCCTGTGGCAAGAGGCAGAACCTGGGCATGGCCAGGCGTGCACGCACCAGGGAATGGGCGCAGCTCGGCCTGAGGCGGACCAAAGCGCTCTGGCCTCGTGCGCTCGCGGCATTGGCGGCGGTGCTGTGGGGCGCGGAAGCCGGCGAGGGCTGCCTGCGCGGCACCGGGAGGCCACGGGGCGCCCGCGAGGGGGGGGGGGGGGTTGCAAGGCGGGCTCGAGGAAAGGCCGGGCTGCGGCGGCTTGCGCGCATGGCCATGGCGTTCGTGTTCCGCGATCTGAGGCACAGCTTTGGAGGGAGAGATCACGGGCGAGGACGGGAAAGCAAAAGGCGTCTCGTTTCCCGCTGGTCGGGGCAGGCGCGAGCAGGACACGGCAGCGGACGCGGGCGGCAACGTGGGCGCAGCACAGCGGCAGCGGCAAGGACACAAGCGGGCGGACGCACAGGCATGGCAGCACGGGCGCCCTGGCGCGGAGGAACAATGCGGGACGGACGCACAGGCATGGCAGAAGATAAACAAAGGCAGGGGGTTTTCTGCAAATGTACGTTGAATTTAAGGTTAAATAAATGGCATGGACCTGCAGTGAACCATTTTGAAATTTTATGGACCAAAAAATACAGTTTTAAAGTTGATAGACCTAGATGACACCCCAACGAAAGTTAATGGACATCCGATACATTTTACTCTATTAATTATGTTCTGATGTAAAATAAAATAACAACATGTGGGCACAATGCAATGCACATAGCTTTTGTCAGCCCACAAGACACGTCGCTGATGCTGTGAGTAATGGCGTGGTGGCTGTATTCACTTGGCTCAAGGTATGGAAGCCATCGTTATGCACGTGCGATTGTTAATTTTTGAGAAACATGCGTGATAGTTAATGGTTGCGCTTTTGTGCTCATATGCCGAGGAGGGGGAATGCACTAAATGCAACAATCTGATGCTGAGGTGATAAAAGAATGCTAATCAGCAGATGCCATCATCCAGACCAGAGTAGTAGTCTTTACTATTTATTTACTGTCATTTCGAACAGCAGCTTTGCAGAGGTTGCAGTAAGCCTCTTCCTCAAAACGGCCGAGTAGTAGTGTTTACTGTCATTTTTCAGAAAGTATTGTCCGTTTGGACTTAATTTGCTGTGGAGATCGGAATAATGTTGAACTTTTTGCCTCTGAGTTGGCTCTCAAATATGCATTTGTGTTTGACAAGTCGTCTCCAAGTTATGCATTTGAGTCATGCATTTGAGATATGCCTCCGAGATCGGAATAATTTGAACTTCTTGCCTCTGAGATATGCATTTGTGTACGACAAGTAGTCTCCGAGTTGTAATGTTAAAGCGCCTCGTCATGAAATTTCAGAATAAGGAACTAAGTTTGCACGTCTCAAAATAATTAAGTAAAAGAATCAATTCACACACCTTTTATAACATCACATTTTTTTCTTAAATAGTGCTACGTGGTGGGGGTCTTCTAAGATTAAAATATTTTTTACTATTTTTTGTCGAATTTATGATTTCTAAAAAATAATTTGTATTGTTGTAGGACGGAACAATGAGAAACGAGAGGAAAGTGAGAGGAAGAGGGCATAGAGTGAGAGAAGAGAGCAAATAAGTAACAAAAAAGGACCCCTCCACCTTCCCTCTCTATCTCTTTTATAGTGGTGGTGGGTGGCGAGATTTTCATTATTTCTCGTGTTGAGGCTTCTATTTATAAAAAACTTCTAGAGCTATAAATGGTCCGTAAATGTTATCTCAAAAACCCTAGGCAATGTACTTGGCCCTGAACGATACACCCCCAATAGTAACCATTCAGGTATTTAGTTTTGATCAAACATACAATACCTAACAGCTAGACACAACTAAGTGTTGGCCCAAATACAACTCAGACCCAGCCACAAGAATCGCCTTGTTTTGAAGAATTTTGATATTAAACCACACCATGAGCAAAATGGATTGTTTCTTCCATACATTCCTACACATCTCCTGGCGTTTTGAAACTTAAAAAAGTTATAGGTGTTAAACCGAGCATCCAAATCAAATTTCAATTACACCATCATGTTTGTTGCAATAAATCTTTCAAAACAAGATCTGACATGAATATATTTAGATAAAATTTATTAACGAACATTTATCTCATGACATAACATTTTGTATTATTTATTAAGCAAAGGCAATATTCTAGGCCCTTAAAACAATGTTGTGTCTTTTTAATAAAAATATTCTCAGTTTAGGAGAACAATATTCTAGTTATAGGTTCATGCAATTGATATTATAATATCCATAATAATAAAAAAATAATAACAAAAATTACAAATATATAGAAATAGTAAATAAATAAATACAATAATATAAATAAAAAAATTAAAAGCTATAGCAAAGCATTAGGGAAACAAAAATAAAAAACCATGTAATATAGGAAAATTTAAAAGAACATTACATGGATACTTTTCGAATATCCTAAAATATTCTAAAGAAAATCTCACCAGTACTAGGAATACTAAAATATAGTATGGATCAAACATCTCAATATACATCATATAACATCACATTATATTAGTGAACATCACGTATATATCATATAATATAGAAAATAAAAAAGTAAATGAATGAATTTGTTAAAATAAGTAAGTAGAGTACAATAACAAAGAAGAAAAATGCACATAAAAATATGAATATCAAAATGATAAATATATAGAAAAATAAAATAAATGAATAACTTAAATAAGGAAGGAGAAAACACATACATACTATGCGAATAAGACATGCATCTTATGTAACACATAAAATGAAAAAAACTTGAAAATAAAAGATAGGTCATATAGTAAATTAAGGTAAGAAATCGAAGCAAGAAAAAAGAAAATAAAAAAGAACTAAATATTGAAAAAATAAAGGAAAAATCATTAGAGTAAAGTAAAAAGGAAAAATGACATATAAAAATATAAATAAAATAAAGAGAAGAATAAAAGACCATAGAAAATAAAAAAGAAAATAAAAAGAAATGAAATAAGAATAGAAAATAAAAAAGAAGTGAACCATACTAGCCTATGAAACCACAAGCATGAAAGCATCGAAGTGGGTCGTACAGTTGCGATCGCTGTGGGCCGCATTGTGGGCCATGCTTGCTTATGCAATATCCACGCTCACAGCTCAGCGCATGGCTCCCGTCCGAGCGCTCAAACAGGAAGATTTTCGGCCCCTGCCTCCTTCCCTTTGCCATCAATCAGCCTGTTCGCTTGCTCGTAAATGATCGTAAATTTCCAGCCAGAAATAGTGTTTTTCTCTCACACCAAACCAGCCAGCAGTAAATAATCCACGATACGATACGGCCTCCCGAACAGACTGAATATTATCAGACATCACATGTATACTACGTGAATATCATAGCATCTCATGGCATATAGAAAATTTAAAAGCAAACATGAAAATACAAAAAAAATAGAGTAAAATAAAAAGAGAAAATAAAAAATAAAAAAAGAAAGGAAAATAAAAATAAATAAAATAAACAAAAAATATAAGCTTAGTAAAAGAAAAAAGAAATAAAAGAAAGACAAAAAATAAAAGAGTGGATACAGAAGCATGTAAAGAAAAACAAAAGAAAGATGAAGAGAACAATAAAAATCACATAAAAAATAGAAGGAAAGTAAAAATAAATAGATGGACGTAAAGACAAAAATAAGAAAAAAAGGAAATAAAAGAAATAAGTAATAAGAAAGAAAAAAGAAGAATAAGAAAAAAGAAAAAAATCCACCATAGAGGAGTGAACACATACGAAACACGCACTTGGAAGGAACGGCACCTTGTTACTCTAGGCACGTGGCGCGGACGGTTTCTCTCGAAACCTCTCCCCACGAGAAAGAAGGTGACTGCAACTTCCGTGCTCCCGCTGGGTAGGAGCGTCAATCCCCTCCGCCTCCGGCGGCCTCCTGGCCTTGCATGTGTGAGGGGTCTGTCTCCTTGCCTGGCGGTGTAGATTAGGCTTCTGTTGAGGTTTGTATCCCAGCGCTGTCTACTTGGTGGAGGCAGCGTGGCTTATGTGGAATAAGATCCTCCTCGTCCCGATTCACCTCGTCGTCTTCTCCTCTGGGATGATGATGGGCTTGTGAGGGAGGCTCACGGGGAAGTTGTCCGGTTTGCGGTGGACAGGCATGATAGTCTGGCTCTCTCTTCTCCCGGTCTCCGCTGGGATGGCCAGATCTAGGCCCAGGTTTGCATGGGGTGTGTCCCTGGCCGATGTTTGCTAGAGTTCTTCTAGTTCATTGCAGGATTCTACTGCAGCTCTTCTCAAAGCCTCTGGGCGATGGTGCTCTCCTGGGCTTGCGGATGGGGGCCGTTCATCTCGGCTTTCTCCGGTGACATAGTCGTCGGCAGAAGTTGGCGAAAGACGGCGACTCCGGTGGACATGAAGGCTCTCAAGGGCTTCCTCATATTTTTCTTTTTTTGCTGAGGGCCTTTGTGTAGTTTGGATGGGGCGGCTTCCTCCCATGTATCCTTTGCGTCTGTGTTGGTATGTTTTCCTTACTTGATAATATATGCAGCGCGTATTTGATAAAAAAAACACGTACTTGGACCTTCCTCCATGGTCGTACTATAATTATTATTGGGCCACCGGAAAAAATAATAAAAATCTGATGCTGACGTAGATGTTGGCGCTCCGCGCATGACTTCCATCCGAACGTTCAGACGGAAAGATTTCCGTTGGCATGGCTGCCTGCGCTGTCCGGCGCTTATAAAAATTTATTAAAAGTACATACTACATAAAAGGATTATTGAAAAAGAGATAAATAAACAGCAGGATAAAGAAGTCAGAGGCAGAAGCTGAAGGCAACCGTTCATCTTGGCAAAGACACGGAAGAAAAAGAAAGGAAATCTTTCAGTCAACGTACTCCGATCCTCTTCCTCCCTGCCGGTCCCTCTATGTCGTGGGTCCTGACGGATCCAAACGCAAATGCAATATCGATCTCCAACTCGCGAGGTGTGTGTTTGTTCACGAACAAACCCACCACACTTCTTCATGTGTTACAAAACTCGTGATGGGCCTCGATCGCACGCCTAATCCGAGCCGGATCAGCGTGTGGAAAGGAAACATGTGATCACTGATCAGGAAGCCCATCAAGCCACGCGTCAGACAATTTATTCCTAGCCTCCTCATGCTCATAGGGCCTTTTCTTTTCTTTTACACTTTTGTCAATTTCCAAATCCATATGTGTCGTCAGTCTCGGTGTCTTACCTATTGGTGCGCTCTAATCCAATGAGTCTATGTTACTTTATTTTTTTCAGAAAAAAAAATCCTACGAGTCTAGCTAAGATAGTGGTGAGCTCCAGTATCTCATCACATGGGTGGCAATCTGATCACATGCATACAGTGCTTGCCAAAACGTAATAGTGAATCACTTGTCAAAAAAGGTACAGTTTTTTTATAGGAACCAAAACAAACCAAATGCTACTAAAACAACCATGTAACAAGCCCCACTAAAAACGTAACTCTCTATTCCAGTGTCACTTGTAAGCACAAACTTAATTGTAGTCCTTCCGTTCCAAACTGAATCAAACTTTCAGAGTTGTCTTAAGTCAAAACTTCGTTAAAATCGGGCATGCTGTTCCAAATCCATATGTTTGTGCTTCCGTTCCAGATCCATATGTGCTAGATGGACGGGGCATCCGGACGCCCACGCTTGCAGCCTACGCTGTTTCAAGCGCCCACATGGGGCCCGTGCCGTCCCAAACGTTACCAGCACCGAGATGCGGGGGAGTGGGTGGCGGATGCCCAGCCGGTGCCGAATGGAGGAGACACCGAGACGAGGCAGCAGAAGGCGAGGAGGGCCAGGAGATGCCACACCCGATATACTATTGAAACATTCAGATACAACACTTACAACATACGTCTGAAGGCAGATGAAACACTTGAAACATGCATCTAAAACACTTGTAAAAACGCCTAAAAACACTTGAAACCATTGCAAAAAACATACGCAACATCCAAATAAAATACTTACAACATATGTGTGAAATATATGCAACATCCAAACAAACATACTTGCAACATATGTCTAGAAAACAGATGAAACATTTTTTGCGATGAAACAGATGAAACATTGGGAATAGAAGCTTGCAACATACGTGTACAACCATTGCAACATGTGCAACATCCCGATCTGATTTTGCAACAACCATATGAAAAACTTGCAACATGCCTATGAAACATCTAAAACACTTAAAACATAGCATTGCAACATGCGTTTTTTCACACTTCTTTCATACGACGCAGTGTGGAGTGGGGGAGTGGCTGGTTCCAACCAGCCGGCGACCGAGGATGGTGGACAACGGCCGATGGGAGGTCGCGTCAGCGGTCGCGCCGGCCGAGATGAAGGAGGGCCGACGGCGGCGGCGGACCACCTGATCCGGACAATGGGATGGCGTGTCAGCTAGGTCGGCGGTGGACCTGGTGTCAGAGCTGCTGAGGATGGAGGATGACGACCACGAAGCGCGGGGTGAAGGCGAGGAAGACGATTGCCGTGGAGTCGGGCGTGCAAGACGAGTGCAGTGGAGTCTGGCGCGGTGGATAAGGCCATCATGGGCGTCCAGTTTTTTTAACAGAGAAGCCATCCGTCCGGACGGAGGCCCTGACTAAAACATTGCCCTATTAAATTTTATTAAATTATAGAAAACTGTATCAATATCTATGACATTAAATTTGTACCACTAGATACGTTGTGAAAAATATTTTCGTAGTGTACTTGTTTGGTGTCATAAATGCCATTATATTTTTCTACTAAGTTAGTTGAATTTGAGATTATTTGCCTTATAGTGATTCATAGAAATTAAATTATTTTAATAACGGAGTACTGAGACTGTACTAATACTACTAGCTTTGTTGTGATCGTGGTGCATGGGTGCGTGGACTAGTGGCAGCGCCTGCAGACGTCAGTGTGCCATTCTCTGCGTTCGACCATGCGTGTGATCGCGGGGCCCACTTGTCTGTCCTCACTTGCCCCCATCCCACGTGGACTCGACGCGGCGGCCATGATCTTATCCATGTGCTTTTGCAGCCAACGTGGCGTGGGGCCCACGCAGAGTATCCCAGCCAACCATTTCTGGCCACTAGTCCGTCATGCTTCGCCTCATATAGCTCCTTGCCTTTTGTTTGAGATCTCCTTTTTGTTTTGCCTCCCCGTGGTGGTCGTAACAAAAGTCAAATGGAGAAGCACAGCAGGAACTAGCCATCAAGTTTTATTCACGCCCTTTCTATACTCTTTCTATTCACTTTAGACATAATTCTAAAAGAGTGACTTGTTCGCCATTGCCTGTGTGGGTGTGTGAGTGTGTCTATGACATGTGGATTTCTTTTGTTAGCACGAGTGATATGCAGAGCCTGTCTTGATACAAGTGCTAATTGTTAGCTAACTAAAAATTAACCAAAATTAGTTCTAGTGCTTCCAAACAGGATGACTAATATATGGGTGGGTTACTTTTTTATGGTCAAATCTTCAACTACTTGTTAGCTAATTAAATAGCCAGCCATAGCTAATTTAGACTAATTTTTAGCCCTAACTATTAACTAGCTATATATGTACCTAAACAGGCCCATGATCTAGGTTTGAAAGAACTCCGTGGATGCATATGAGGATTTTTAGCATGATGTAGTCCTATGCATGGCTATCAATCATTGTCATAGCCTGAATTATTGGATCAAACAACACCCAAAAGTTATTTGGTGACACTCCTTGTCACCATACATTTCCTACTATGCTGGCCCTAGTTCTGATTTGTGATACACATACTTAGTTCTCTATGAAAAAAGCTATATTGTATTTTTTTTGCGAGAAATGCCAATCCAATATGGCTAACAAGAAATAAATGGAGGGGGTGTTCAGTTCATTCAGTCAAACACCCCAAAGTTACTTTTAATAAATGACGTAGTAATTTTGTTTTGTTGGTTTTGCTCGGAATAACACATTGACTACGCCAATAGTCATAACATGGTGAAATCAACAAACATCGCACATCCAAGCTTGTCAATTGCTCGAGACGGTAGAGATGCAATTCTTTCTTTGGAGCCTATGGCTTCTTTGGCGATTCCTCCCCTCGTCGCTCCCCCATCGCGAAGCGGTTTGGGCTGCTCCTCCCCAAACCCTAGTAGCCCCTCTCCTCCCCTCCCCACCCCCACCGCAGCCGGGCGCCGGAGCTGGGTCACGGCATGGCACCTGGTCGGCAGGGATGGCGGCGGCGGGGGCCTTTCTCCTTCTCTTGGCGGCGCGTGCGGCAGCAAAGAAGCGACGTCCTCCCTCGCGTGGTGCCGTGTGGAGCTCAACGGGAGGGCCATCGCGCTATGGCGGCGTCATTTGGTGCCCGGCTGGCGCAGGACGGCGGCGGCTCTCCTTCTCCTCCCGCGTTCCCTCCTCCTCTCATGACGCGATGGCGGCGGCGGCACCGGGGTCGCGCGGTCCGGGACCACGTGAGGTCGATCCGGTGCCGGGAGGCCGGATCTGACTCAGTGGCGCCTCCGGCCGGGGCGACGGCAGGCGGTGCCTGCGGTTGTGGTCAAGATGGAGACGGCGGCGGCATGGGGCACCGGGTTCGGGGCCTGGTGTCCGGATCCGGCGGTCCCAGGCCAGGGGGCGGCGCCCGAGATGGTGGGGCACACGCCATGTAGCGGCTGGCGGCGAGGTCGGCTGCGACATCGGTGGGTGCCTGGGCCGACAAAGATGGTCAGTGGCGGCCTCGTCGTGCGGCACTAGGACGCGAGCGGCAGAGCCAGGTCCGCTATGCGTGACCTTTGACAGAGGGGGGTGACGGCCGACGCAATTTGCAGGCGGTTGCTGCGTCGTCAAACGGCGCGATCGATGCCCCTCCGAAGGGGCTTCCGTGGGGCGGCGGGACATCGACGATGGCGGTGATGGCTGGCAGGGGGTCCGGCATCGCGACCCAGCGTTCGTGCTAGAGGGTTCTTGGGCGAAAGCCTTGGAAACGGCGACGTCGTTGGGCGCTTCCCTGTTGGGGGCGTCGTGTTTTCCCTCTAGCATGTCATCCAAGGGTGAAAACCCGGTCCACTTTGGACGTGCGACGGTGGCGCCATCGGTGTCGCTCCCTTCCTGAAGGCGTCGCATCTGGATTATCGCCGCGCCTCGATGCGAGGCATGGGTTTGCGACTGGAAGTCGAAGCTGCTCTTCGATGGTTGAGCTTGGCAACGATGATCGGTGGCGGTCGTTCATTTAGACCCATCGGGAGGTGACAAGTGGGTGGCCTGCCATGGGAAGTCCAAGCTGCTGGCAGCTTTGCTTCCATGATCGACAACGATGACCCATGACAGTGTGTCGTGTTTGTGCTCAATCGCGTCACGTGGGGGGTTAGCCCCTCGGGTGCCATTTTGGTTACTCGGTTGGCTAACCTTCTTGTACATTATTACTTTCTTTCGTCTTAATTGAGCGGTAGAGCTCCTGCCTTTTGTTTTAAAAAAAATTCTTTCTTTCTTTGGATGGCCAAATAATGTAGAATTCCGTTGAGCTGAATTTTTTTATTACTATTTATGCTGCAATAAACAGTTGGATTCTCTCTTGGTTACAACAAATGAATTATATATGATTTTCTTGGTTACTAGAGAAGAAGGCAGATCAACTATCTTCTAGACTACTGAGATCTGGTACCGCTTCTACAATAACATGTTACCGCGGTAAAAAGAGAGAAAATGAACAGGGTAACAGTGAAATCAAGAACAGAAGCACGATCCATGACGTGTCTTCTAGAAAAATCCTCTCTTCATCACGTAATTAGTGGTAAATATCTTAATGCCACCCGTAACTTTGTGGTCCATGATGTGTCGTAACGTAAGCGCTCCTCCATGTTATTAGTGGTGAATATTTTAATGCCACCCGTCGCTATCAATCAGTGCAAGACGGTTAAGTATTGCTACCTACGTGGCGTGGCGTTACGAATTATTGGCTGCCGAGTAAACAAATACCGGAAGGATGAAACACCGTATTTGATTATTTATTTTTATTTATTATAGCACGTACAAACCTCACCTATGTATGCTCGCAACGCAATCACAAATGCAGTAATTAATCTCGAATTTCTTTTTCTTTGAACCGTCGTCAAGGGAGCTTCCTACTCTTTTTTTTTTAATTCAGCCCAGAAATTCGTACCGTGAGGATTCAAACCTGGCCTGCTGGCCCATTCGCAATCTTGAATTTCTTCACAAACCGTGCGACGCAAATAAGACAGTGATCTTGTGTGTAAAAACCGTGCGATGGGTGTTTGCACGTTTAATGAAAGCCCGATCAGGATCAGCGTACGTGTGGAACACGTGATCAACCTTGTGCACTCGATTTTGATTCCCAGTCCAAAGCCACGGCACGTACGGTCAGACAGTTTGTGTGTGGTCAGAGAGACCTTCTCATTTTTTGACAATCCGTGTTAATTTCCATAACCATGCATCTCAGCGTCTTAATTGGTGTGCTCTACTCCAATGAGTTTATGTTAGTTTCTTTTGTTTGTTTTTTTAAAAAAACAAATGGATCCCGCGGGGCTAATAAAATGGTCGGTGAGCTCTGGTATCTCACTAGGCTGTCTTCAACTGAAGATCTATCGAAAGACTTCAACTTAAAATAGGTCTTCAACATAGTACCTACAGCCTCCAACAGAGTGCCTATATGAAAGATCTATTTTGGGTGTCAGGAGTGGTATAAAACACAAATCTAAGTATTCTCTTTTCTGAAGACTTATTCGCAGAAAAGGTTCTCTTTTGAGTCTTATTGTTGGAGAAGACAAAAAAAAATATTGAACCCTTTGTCTATAACGCTACCCAAATGTGAAATGTGTCTTATATTTTGAGTAACGGTTGTTGGAGACGGACCTACAAGTCTTCTGGCAAACAAAATATTTAATAATAAAATGGTCAACAGTGGAAAGCGACCTGTACAGTAATTGAGCAAAATATCAGGGGGAGATTCATAAAACAAGAGGCTAGAAATGCTTTCCATTCGATCTCATCATCAAAGTAAGAAAATCCCAAACAAAAAAAATGAGCTTCCTTATTAAAGGGTGGGAGCAGCAAAGAAAGAGACTCTGCTTGTCCGCACGGCAACCACCACCCCCGCTCGAGTCCGACGCTGTCCTCCTGTCCATGGCAGCACCCCCGCCGGCTCGCCCCCACCAGCCGTCCTCGTCGCGATAGAGCCTAGATGCATGGGGGCCGCCTCCCGCCGCGCGCCGGCGTGGCGGTCGTCGTGCCTGGTGCTGTGCTTGCTGCCCGTCGCGCTGCCGCTGCTGCTGCTCTGTCTCCCGCTGCTCTGCGTCGCCGTCGCCGTCGCCCGCTTCCGCCGCCGCCGGCGCAGGCTGATGACGGCGGCCAAGAGCAGGCGGTGCTGCCCCGGTCAGCGGTCTGAGGAGGCGGAGGGCGAGGGCTACCGCGCCGCCGCCGCGCTGCTGCACAAGTACCTCGAGGACCAGATGGAGCTCGTGGGCGCCGACGCCGGGGCCCGGCACGTCCCCGCCGCCGTTGCCGTGGACCCGACGCCGAGCTCGCAGCGAAGCCACCCGCAGCAGCAGTAGCGTGAGGGGTGAGAGAGAGAGAGAGAGGATGGAGCTGCTCTGCTGATTGTGCGCAGCAAACAGAGCCAGGTGATTACGGCCGGCTGATTAGAGGATTCTTTTGGTGTTCTTGCGTCCCTCTGTTTGTCTCTTGGGATGGATTTGTTTCGTGATTTTCCGTTTCTGTAGCTATATGTCGATTTGGGGAGGATTTGCGTTTGCGAGACGAGATCATGTCCTGAATTCCTGCCAGACGTGACCGTGTGAGGTATGTCAACGAAAGGATTCAGCTGTTAAGCGCATGCTTGGTTTGTAGCCAAATTTTGCGATTTGGCAAGCCAAAGTCAGTTAAAAAATTTATCATAGATTTGGCAAGACAGACGAGAGATATTGATTTAACATATTTGGTTTAACCAAATAATAGCTAAAATGATAACTAGCCAAATATTTGGTTTAACATATTTTGGAAGCTAACCAATTTAAGCCCTGTAACCGACTCAAATGTGATTTCCGCTCATCTTCCTCTGTTGCCCTACGCCACGATTACTTCCCCATTTTGGTGTGCATTTCTGAACCAAGATGCGATGTTCATCAATCATAAGAAAGAAGACGATTATATTACACTAGCAGATCCCTAATAAAAAAATCATCTATGCAAAATTTCTACGGTTAATTTGTACAGGAAACCTTGGGAAGGACCGAAGGAGCCATTCATTTTCTAGGTGCGACGGTATTTTGTAAGTGCCAGAAGAAAGCTCATCACGATAAGGCCATGCCGAAGCTAGAGAGCCCTGGGAGTAATGTTTGGATACTTTTATTGTTGTATATGGGCTACATGGTCAGGGACGAAGCCAGAAAAAAGTTTAGGATGGGCTAAATAAAAGAATAGAGGCTTTTTTTTTAACCTTAGCTCCTCCTACCTAATATATATATGCATAAAATTTTAAGGGAGGGCTTAGGAGGGCTCCATAGTGCCCAGAATCGGTAGGGGAGCCCCCCAGCCCCACCGCTGGCTCCGTCGCTGTACATAGTTGATTGTTGATGTGCTCTAGAGTTTTGAGCGACTGCCAGGTTGTCCGTGACGCAAAGATTTTATTTAATTCTTGTTTCTTGTGAAAAATATATAGCTACGTCATAAATGTTCAAGTAATGCTACGAAAAATGTTATAAATTTGTTATACTGTTTTTTTTCTAGGTTGCTTGTTATATACGCTGTGTTTGTGACCATTCTCTATTTACTTATGATCTACAAATTCATTCAAACTACGAAAAATTAGTAAACCATTTCCAAAATGTTTGGAACCTCGTATTTCCTTAACATGCAGTAATTGTAAGGTTGTATCAAAATTTAATGTGCATACAAGTTCAAAATTGATCTGAGGTGTATATGCTTCAAAGTTTGACTTGAGTTACATGAGGTATATCCATTTTGTAAACAATGTTCATGCTTCCTTATTTAAAACATTCGAAAATTTTATGGCAAGCATAAACTGTTGAACTTAAAACAGGATCTCAAGGCATAAATCTAGCATGTCTACTTGTACTTGGAGTAAACCGTGAGTCCTAGAAGCGTCTACTAATGTAGTACCAGTAGATAGAACGAGAGAGAGAGAGAGGGGTGAAGGGGTGCGAACCATCGGCCGCCTTGGAGGAAGATGGGGTCGCCATCGCAGTGCTTGACGATAACCCGATGGCGGTGTCGAGTCAAAGGGCGTCGGTGCAGTAGCGGTCGCAGGGCAGCCCGGCGTCGTAGCAGCCCTTCGGTGTAGATGCAGAGGCGGTGGCGGCGCTTCCCGTCGCTTGCAGTGCCCCCTCTGTGATCGGTTAGTGTTTAGGACTGTAGGTGGGGTGCTAGGCGGCTCAGGCGAACCTCGTGACTCGAGCGCCCCGGCCCCCACCTCCTATTTATGGCGCTGTGCGACGGGGGCCCACCAATCATATTAGGGTTGGACGTCCCCGATCAGGGCGTAGATCCAAGGGCTCAATAGGCCTATTGGTGGAGATCAACTAGCATTCTCCCCCTTGATCTCACTTATAACTTAAACTTAACTTACTTACTTTCTCTTGTTCCCATTCTATCACAGATCAGTGCATAGAGCGTGCCTCATCGTCACGGTCAGTTGCCATTAGATTAAACAGCTATAATACACATCTCTGTTTTGAAACAAATTCTTAACTAGGCTCTTATTGTCCAGGAATCATAGGCTTTCTCTTAAACCCATGTCGGCTACGTGTTCTCTGAACACACTGGGTGGTAAGCCTTTTGTAAGCAGATCCGCAAGCATCTTTTCTGTTCTTATATGCTCAAGACTAATTATATGATCTCAGACTTTATCTTTCACAATATAATACTTTATGTCAATGTGTTTGGCAGCACCACTTGACTTATTGTTGTGAGCATAACATACTGCTGGATTATTATCGCAGTATAACTTAAGTGGTTTGTGTATGTCGTCTATCACTTTTAATCTGGGAATGAATTTCTTTAGCCAATTCATCTGCCCTGTGACCTCATAACATGCTACAAACTCGGCATACATTGTGGACGATGTAGTGACGGTTTGCTTTGAGCTTTTCCACGATATAGCTCCTCCTGCGAGAGTGAATATGTACCCTGACGCGGACTTTCTTTCATCTTCCGCATAATCAGAATCTGTATACCCCTCTATGTGTAAGGAATTAGATCTTCTGTATGTTAACATGAGACCCTTCGTACCTTGCAGGTAACGCAAAACTTTCTTCACTAATTTCCAATGTTCTATTCCTGGATTACTCTGATATCTGCCAAGCAACCCGGTAACAAATGCTAAGTCAGGGCGAGTACACACTTGAGCATACTGTAAACTTCCGACAGCTGAACTATATGGAACCACTTTCATTTGATCGATCTCATATTGATTTCTGGAACATTGAAATTCCCCATATCTGTCGTCCTTGACTATGGGAGCAGGTGATGACTTATAATTTTGCATACTATATTTCTTTAGAACCTTTTCTAAGTATACCTTTTGTGATAGTCCTAAAACCTCATTTACTCTATCTCGGTGAATCTCTATTCCTAGGACGAACGAAGCTTCACCGAGATCCTTCATATCAAACTTTGAGGATCAGGACTTCTTTGTTTCTAGTAGTAGACTAACATGACTGCTAGCAAACAAGATGTCATCCACATACAAGACTAGGAAAATGTATTTTCTATTCTTGAACTTTGCATAAACGCAATTGTCCTCTATATTTTCTTGAAACCCAAACTTTTTTATTGTACTATCAAACTTCAAATACCACTGTCTTGAAGCTTGCTTTCATCCATAAATGGATTTCTTCAGGCGACATCACATGCGTTCTTTTCCTTCAACAACAAAATCTTTTGGTTGTGCCATGTAAACGTTTTTCTCCAAATCCCCGTTTAGGAATGCCGTCTTTACATCCATCTGATGTAATTCTAAGTCGTAATGTGCTACAAGCGCCATTATGATTCTAAAAGAATCCTTATATGAGACTGGAGAAAATGTCTTATTGTAATCTATGCCTTCTCTTTGCGTGAAACCTTTCACCACAAGTCACGCTTTAAACCTTTCTATATTCCCTTTGGAGTCATGCTTAGTTTTGTAGACCCATTTACAGCCTACTGTCTTGGCTCCTTTAGGAATTGTTTCTAATTTCCAAACTCCGTTGGTTTTCATTGATTTCATTTCATCTTCCATGGTTTCAAGCCACTTGGATGAGTGAGCGCTTCTCATGGCTTCTTCAAATGAGGTGGGATCACCCTCCATTTGAAATTCCTTACATTTATAAACTTCATAATCATCAGGAATGGCTGATCTCCTGATTCTTTGAGACCTTCTAGGGGCCTCGCTAGATGACGCTTGTTCCACATGAGGATGTTGTTGCTCTCTCTCATGTGTGACAACGAGTTCTTGGGGATTCTGAAGGACAGGTTCGTCATGTTCATTCATTGTTGCCACAGGAGAACCAACAACAGGTGTTGTTACTACAGTGTCTTGTAATGTTGGTACAGCAACAACAGGTAGCGTGAAGAATGGTTCCTGAACCATAGGAGTGGGCACGTATATCTACTTCTCTTCAAAACTAATTTCTCACGCTATCATACTCCCCCTGATCATATGGTCCTCCATGAAGACAGCATGTCTTGTTTCTATAAACTTCGTTTGTTTGTCAGGACAATAGAAGCGATAACCTTTTGACTTTTCTGGATAGCCAATAAAATGGCAACTGACTGTCTTGGAGTCCAGCTTCCCTATGTTTGGGTTAAATACTTTTATCTTAGCTGGACAACCCCACACACGTAAATAGTTTAGTGAGGGTTCCTTTCCTATCCATAATTCATATGGTGTCTTGGGCACCGACTTACTAGGCTCTCGATTAAGAATATGAATGGTGGTTTTTAACGCCTCCATCCATAAACTTATCGGTAAGGTAGAGTAACTTATCATGCTTCTCACCATATCCATTAAGGTACGATTGCGTCTTTCAGCTACTCAATTCTGTTGAGGCTCGCCCGGTGTAGAATACTGGGCTACTATGCCATTTTCCTGTAAGAACCTTGCAAAGGGTCTAGGAACTTGGCCATATGGGGTGTGTCGACCGTAGTACTCTCCCCCACGGTCGGACCTTACTGCCTTAATCTTTAGGTTGTGCTGATTCTCTACTTCAGCCTTGAATATTTTAAATTTATCCAATGCTTCCGATCTTTTCTTAATTGGATAAATATAGCCAAAACGTGAGTAGTCATCTGTGAATGTTATAAATGAATCATAACCATCCACACTCTTCACAGGAAAAGGACCACAAATGTCTGTGTGAATTATTTCTAAAATTCTTGCGCTTCGTTTGACATCTTTCTTTATTTTTTTAACATACTTTTCTTTTATGCAATCTATGCATTGTTCTAAATCTGAAAATTCTAAAGGTGGAAGAATTGATTTCTTAATCAATTGCTCTATTCTCCCCCTCGAAATATGGCCTAAACGACAATGCCATAATTTCGAAGATGCATCATGTACTCTCTTTCGCTTATTTGTTGCATTCATAGACGAGTAAGCATTCTTATTCTCGGTACTTACATCATTCACATTCTCAGAAAGTGATAATAAATAAAGTGTGTCCTGTCGGAAGGCAAGACCAACACATTTATTATTATAAACAATCTGACATTTGCCATTACCAAAATGGCAATCATATCCATCGTCATCTAAACGTGACACTTATTAAGTTTTTTTTTCACAAAGAGGGTACAAATTGAATATCTGAAAGCTTAAGGAAAAAACCATCAACTAATTCTAGAGAAAGATCTTCAATGGCTTCAACTCCATTTGCTATTTTAATTCTTCTTTCTCCTCTTTGCAGGGTCCTCCTCGTATGAAATTCCTATAATGAATTTGCAACATGAACAGTTGCACCTAAATCAATCCACTAAGTAGATTTTGCATAACTAGAATACAGGGATTCATCTATGAATGTAATGAAATCCTCACCTCTCTTCAGCAGACTCTTTAGGAAGTCTAGACAATCCCTCTGATAGTGTCCATGCTTCTTGCACCATTTGCACCGATCCTTTTCAACTTGAGTGTTGTTGTTCTTCGGATGGTGCTTAGTCTGAGAGGTTTTTCCTTGAGGTTTGGCATTCTTATCGAAGTTCTTTTTCTTATCCTTCACAAGGTTAGCAGAATCACCCTGTAAGGACTTCAGCCTTTCCTCTTCTTGAACACATATTACGATGAGCTTCTCTATGTCTCACTTATCGGGCTGCATGTTGTAGTTAACAAAAAAAGGTTTCATATTCCTTTGGCAATGAAGCAAAAATCAAATGAATCATGAACTCATCCTTGAGCCCCAAATCCATTGGCTTCAGCTTCGAAGCCGTGTTGTTCATCTTTAAAATATACTCTCTGATACCGCCACCAGTATATTTTTCATTGAACAATTTCTTGATAAATGTACTAGCATAAGCCTTGGAAGAGCCAGTGAACTAACTCTCCACCTTCTTAAGGTACTCAGTGGCGGTATCACAGTCTGGGATAGACCCTCTTATAGCATCTGAGATTGTGGACTTAGCCACCATCAAGCACTTATGGTTCGAGATGTCCCACTTCTTGCGCTCAAGATCATACTTCATGTGCACTTCTGCATGATCTCGCTGCCGAGCAGTAAAATCAGCATTAGACTTGTTTTCTTCCCTCACCAGGTCCACTGGCTTAGTAGGACACGGGGAGGTGAGCGCTAAGTCATTCTCGGACAGCGCAAGTGCGAGCTCATACTACTCTCGCCATATCCTGTAATTGCCCCCTTCTAGGGGTGGTATGTGCGAGATGAATGCCATTGGGTTGAGTCCTAAAAAACATTGACAAAGATAGTGAGAAAAATATATATATCATTATAATTGCATGTTTTAATTTAACGTTGGTCAAAATTAAAACATACAATATTCTTATACATAAATTCTACATCACCGTTGGGCAGAAATAGAATTAATGCAAGGAAAACTTATGATTAAACATTATAATATTGTTATTATCAACGTTGGTCAGAAAATAACAATATTATAATTTACTGATTAAAATTTTGACTACTCTTCAAATTAAATTCTCCTGTTGGTTCAAATTTAATTAGATGATTATTAACTTTAATATTACAGCGAAAACATGAATAAATAATAATTATCTACTTTTCAGAAGCATTTTCTTGTTCATATCTACTTTCTGGAAAAAGTAACACGTTGGTGTAATTTTACCAGAAATTTTAAACCTTTGAAATTCATCAAAATTCATTCAAATCTGCTTCTGAAATTAAATAAACTTCAAATCTTTTCATGCTATTCATTCTGGCCTGGCCTGCATCAGCCGTAAAATGGCCCAACAAGCCTCAGTAGCGCGTGGCCTAGCGACACGGCCCAGCGGCGCGCGCCGCTCTCCTCCCCCCACGCCCAGGTCACAACCTGGGCCTGGGCCAGGATTCTGCAATCCCGCCTGGGCTCATTTCGGCCTGAGACGCTCCAGTCGTCGGATCAGATCCGACGGTCGTCCGCGCGCATCGCTCGATCAAAAAGGCGACGGCAGCAGCTTCCCTAAAACCCTACAACCATTCGGTTCTCTCTTCTCTCTCTCTTCGCCGCGCTCCTTTCTCCTCCCCTCAACGCAGCTGCAGCGAACGACCGATAGACGCAGTGGAGCATGGCGTCGTCACTGGCCCCCTCGCCGGCGTGCGCGCTCCCCAACGAGTGATCGCGCCGCCGTCGAGGGGCCTAGCCGTGGTGCCCTTGGCCAGAGCCCGCGCAAGACCTGCTCCGCTCGGCCTTCTTCTCGCGCTCCGGCGAGGCGGTAGCGCGGTGCACGGGGAGGCAGGGCTCTTCCCCCTTTCCCCTTCTTCTTCTCCGATTTGGATCTTCTTCTCTATTCTTCTCGGATTTCATCCGATTGGGGATTAGGGTTAGGGTTAAGTCAAGTTAGGGTTAGGGTTTGACTCACTGGAGTCACAGTTCATCTTTCCCAGCGAGTTCTTCGTGGGTTTGAGCTCGGATTCGGGTTCTTCTTAAAGTCGAGTACCTCTTCTTACTCCTTTCCTTCACCTAGTTTGGGTTAGGGTTCGGTGACCCTCTTCTCTACTTAGATCCGAATGGATCTAATATGTTTCTTACCCCTGACATGATCTACATCTAGACAGATGGTTCCGATAGGCTAGATCTACACCCAGTGAGGCGTGTGATACCATAGTTGAACTTAAAACAGGATCTCTAGGCATAAATCTAGCATGTCTACTTGTACTTCGAGTACACTATGAGTCCTAGAAGCGTCTACTAGTGCAGTAACAGTAGATAGAACGAAAGAGAGGGGGGTGAAAGGGTGCGAACCATCGGCTACCTTGGAGGAAGATGGGCTCGCCATCGCAGTGCTTGGCGATAACCCGGTGGCGGTGTCGAGTCGAAGGGCGTCGGTGCGAGAGGTGGTCGAGGGCAGCCTGGGTCGAGAGTGCACCCTTGATTGTGTAGATGCAGAGCGGTGGCGGCGCTTCCGTCACGACACAAATACCTCTCGTGATCGGTTAGGGTTTAGGACTGTAGGTGGGGTGCTAGGCGGCTTAGGCGAACCTCGTGACTCGAGCGCCCCAGGCCTCACCTCCTATTTATGACGCTGTGCAACGGGGGCCCACCAACCATACTAGGGTTGGGCGCCCCTGATCAGGACGCAAATCCAAGGGCCCAATAGGCTGGCTATTGGTGAAGATCAACTAACATAAACAACCAAAATATGTTTTCTTATAGATTTTTAGATTTTCATGAATACTTTTAGGTATTATTAGAATTATTTTTGTGGTAGTTTGGAGATAAAAGGTTCAATTATCCTTACAAAAGAATTGAATTTTTGAACTATCTCCATGAAAAATGATTGAATGCACCGTATGTGCCCAGAAATAATTTTTATGTATTTTTTTGAAACTTATAGGGGTGCACGCAATTCAATTTTTTGAATAACTTTCGACTTTGGTTCAACTCGTTTGGCTTAGCTCGTTTAATTTGGCTCAGCTTGTTAAGCTCGGTTTGAAATTAGATCTCAAATAATTTAGGAGACTATGATAAATAAAATTATGTTAATTTTAGAATAAAAAATAAAAAAAATGCAATTGACTTGTTATGCACCCCTTACCTCAATAATGATTGAAGTCTACCAAATTAAAGGCTATATATTTTTGAATTTTATGATAATTTTTAGTTTTTTTTTCTTATGATGATATTTTAAGTTATTATTTATAACGGTAAATGTGACTATTTTTAATGCAAATTTAGAGGTTACTCTATGCATTTTCAATAATAGGAAAAGCGGGTAACATGAAAGCTCCGTTGGATCCGTTGGAGGCCTCGTGTCCAGAGTGAGGTCTCCAAACGCAAGGGGTTAGTCAAATTAGACCGAATGTAATATTTGAGTGATATTTTATAGACATTTCTTGACAGTTGATGCACAACTCTGCGCCTCGGTTCTACACAACACAGTACTATGCTGGAAATTGTTACTGGTTTTATCTGAAAAAAAAGCGGCAGAAAAAGAGAATCCAGAACAATTCCGAGACTAGGACATGGACACACACGCTGCATCTTGGGCCCCCGAAATTTCAGCTAAAGAGAAACTTCAGGAGAGCCCACGGCTTGGTAGCAGGCCTTTGAGCGGGCGCAAGGCAACAGCCTGCACCTAACGATTGGGCCCGAGTGGACCAAACGTGCACGCCATGGTGGGCGATAAATTAAGCAGAGTTCCATTTATTAGTACCAACTTGTCCGCTAAAACCAAAACACACCGGATGATAAACGATTACCGTGATCATCGGTTCGCCGTGTGGTAAACACGGAAAGCAACTACACAAATATCCATGAAAATTCTCTATAGGTTCGGACGGAGTTAACACACTACATGTGTGTATAGCATTTTCGCGTCGTCGTCGTCGTCGGATTGCAAGTAGGAGTAAATACACAGGTAATGGATTCCTCGTACGGCTTGTTTGGTTGCATGTGTATCCATCTCAATCTACATGTGTTAGAGTGGAATGAAATGGAATTTAGTTTAATTTTACTCCAATCCATTGTTTGCAAGTAGGAGTAAATACACAGGTAATGGATTCCTCGTACGGCTTGTTTGGTTGCATGTGTATCCATCTCAATCTACATGTGTTAGAGTGGAATGAAATGGAATTTAGTTTAATTTTACTCCAATCCATTGTTTGCAAGTAGGAGTAAATACACAGGTAATGGATTCCTCGTACGGCTTGTTTGGTTGCATGTGTATCCATCTCAATCTACATGTGTTAGAGTGGAATGAAATAGAATTTAGTTTAATTTTACTCCAATCCACTTCAACACATGTGTATTTAGATGAATATATGCACATCCAAACAAGGCCTGCGAGTAAATACACAAGTAATATAATATAGTGGGAAGATTCATAATTATGAAAGTAATTTTCAATATCAAGATTGTGTTATTGACCTATATGAAATTTGAAATTTAATATATTGATAGCAAAGTAAAAAAGGTGGTAATTTTGAAATATATATTGTACTTAATTTTAATTGAATTATTCTCCGTAATTGTCTATATTAGTATCATATATGTCAACTTTAGCGATATTTAGTTTTTTTATAAATCCAGAGTGGATATAATTTATACACAAATTAATTATTATTTTATCTTTTGTAAGGTATACATATATAATTAGATGCAAACTTAGATGTTACTTTGCATTATTTTATAACGGTACGGATGGATAATTCTATAGCTAATATTAAAGAGCCAAAATCCCTTGTCTATTTTGTTGTTGTTGTGTCTGCCTCCTCCCGCATTTTGGTGTTGATGGATCTTCCTCTCTGATCATTCCTTGCATGTGGTGTTGATGGTTCTTCCAACAGAATTGAAGGAAAAACTGGATTTTGATCATGGAAAAAAGTTCAAAAAGGAAATCCTTCAGCTTTTTGGATGTTTGGTTCATCATACCGATGCTTTTCCAGATGGTTCCTTCTTCCTCCGAGTCACGTTCCTTCTTCCTCCTAGTCAGGAGATATACTTTTCATCTCGATGAAACTTCTACGGCTTTTGTGTTGGCTTCTTATTTGGGCGGATCATCATTGGCTTGTTTTCATGTGCGTTTCTTAAGTGATCGCCATTTTCGTTTCTCGGTTGCCAACAAGTAAGTGGGTTTTCATGTTCACAATCTTCATTGTTTCATTGGCCGTCACTTTGATGCTTGGTTCATATCTGGAACAATGGATTTGCACACTGGCAACATGAAAAATGACTCTGGGAGGAAGAACAGGAAAGGGAATGGACCAGGGTACTCTCCAAAAAAGCAGAAAAGAAGCTGTCCTTCCCAAAAAAAAAGGCCAAATTGCTGCTCACCTCCAGTCAAATTCAAACCACAACTGCCTCCTCCAGTGATTTTGTTTTGTCAGTTTTTTTGTTCAGTTACCTGCTACGCAGTCTTGCGACAATCTAATATTTGGATCTACTCAGTGTTCTCCAATGGGTTCTTTGACCCCAGTCAAAACAGTTTTTGATTGGATCAATTCAAGTATGAATTTACGGCAATTTTTCTTGTTCAAAAGGGGCAAATTCAATTGTTCATCCTTCTGAGTTTCCAGATGGAAAGCTTTCAGATTTCAAAGGTGCTCTTCAGAGGCCGAATTTCACGAGTTTAGTTTCTAGGCCGCCAACAGATTTCTCGCCTTGCCTTAACTACCATGGGACAGGACACTCTGTCGCTCTCTGTTCGCAACAAATTCAGTGTAAGAAATGTTAAAACTATGGACACAAGGCCCGTTGGTGTTTAACCAGGTCCAGCACATGAGTGTTCCGGAGGCCTAACGGGTTGATTTGAATGCAATCCCAAAGAAAGGAAACCTTGATAGATCATAGTACCTCTAAAACGTAGATCAGGGGATAATCTTGATTTAGATGGGAAAACTTGTTCCTATACCTCGCCCTAGCGCAGTTGGGTCAACGGCGCCGCAGCGACGTGGACGCTAGTGTCGTGACAGCGTAGTCACAGCGGAGTCCGGAGGGTGGAGCGATGCAGAGGCGACACGGTCCGGTGGTGGCACTTCCCACCGCTTCAGTACTCCCTTGATCGGTAGGGTTAGAGCAGTAGGTGGGGATCATGGTGAACCTCGTGTCTACGCCTTGGCCTCCACCCCCCCTCTAAATAGTATTGCGCGACGGGGGTCCACTAACCTTGGTTTGGTTGGATGCCCCCGATCAGGGCACTGGATCAAGGCCCGACTCGACCGTTGGGCCGAGTCGGATGAGATCAACACTAACAATCTCCCCCTTGATCTCACCTCATACTTGAACTCAACTTTCTTTATCTTTTTTTCATTCCATCACATATCAATGCATAGAGCGTGCTTCATTGTCACAGTCAATTGTCATTAGAATTAACAGCTACAATGCACCTCTCTGTTTTGAAACAGATACACAACTAGGCCCTTAGTATCCAGAAATCATAGGCTTTTCCATAAACCTATATCGACTATGTGTTCTCTGAACGCACTGGGTGGTTAGCCTTTGGTAAGCGGATCCGCAAGTCCTTACTCGGTACTTATGTGCTCAATGCTTTCAAAATAATTTTGAATTTTCTCCTTTACAACACATACATTAGTGTCAATGTGTTTGGCAGCACACTTGACTTGTTGTCTTAGGAGTCAACTTACTTAAAATGGTTATTATTGTTGTCTACCATTGTTAAATCCGGGTACATATTCCCTTAACCTCCTTTTGCATGTTCCTTAAGCCTCATGACAAGCTATACTATGATATGCATCACTGATGACACCACAGCTATTTCTTTAGAGCTTTTCCACAATAATACTCCAACTGCGAGCATGAAAGGTCCTAATTGCTAGAGGGGGGGGGGGTGAATAGCCTAATAAAATTTCTTCAACAACACTTAACAAAAGGATTAGACAATTATGAGACGAAGCGAGTTTTGCGCTAGCCTACCAAAATGCAAGCCACCTACCACAATTCTAGTTTAGATGGAGTATATCCACACAATAGCTATATCACTACACTATGTTAGTGTGCTCTCAAAGGCTAACTAAAGAGCCACACTAACCAAACTAACAAGCTCTCATACCTAGTTACACTAAAGAGCTTGACAACTAGTTTGCGGTAATGTAAAAAGTAGGCAAGAAGGTTATACCGCCGTGTAGATGTATGAACCAATCAATCACAAGTGTGGATAACAATGAAGACCAATCACCTCGGAATCAATGATGAACACAATGATTTTTTACCGAGGTTCACTTGCTTGCCGGCAAGCTAGTCCTCATTGTGACGATTCACTCACTTGGAGGTTCACGCGCTAATTGGCTTCACACGTCAAACCCTCAATAGGGTGCCGCACAACCAACACAAGATGAGGATCACACAAGCCACGAGCAATCCACTAGAGTACCTTTTGGCGCTCCGCCGGGAAAAGGTCAAGAACCCCTCATAATCACCACGATCGGAGCCGGAGACAATCACCACCCTCCGCTCAACGATCCTCGCTGCTCCAAGCCGTCTAGGTGGCGGCAACCACCAAGAGTAACAAGCGAATCCCATAGCGAAACACGAACATCAAGTGCCTCTAGATGCAAACACTCAAGCAATGCACTTGGATTCTCTCCCAATCTCACAAAGATGTTTAATGTATGATGGAAATGAGTGGGAGGGCTTTGGCTAAGCTCACAAGGTTGCTATGTCAATGCAAATGGCCAAGAGTATGAGCTTGAGCCGGCCATGGGGCTTAAATAGAAGCCCCCACGAAATAGATCCGTTGTACCCCTTCACTGGGCACAACGCGGGGTGACTGGACGCTCCGGTCCGATCGATCGGACGCTGGCCCTCAGCGTCCGGTCACATGATTCACGCCACGTGTCCCCTGCTTCAAATGCTGTTCGTCAGATTTCAACGGTCGTCTACTGACCGGACGCGTCAGTTAAAAAGTGACCGGACGCTGGACATCGGCGTCCGGTCGTTTCGATAAGCTCCCCGAGGCGTATTTTTTCGACCGGACGCGTCCGTCCCACTTTTGACCGGACACGTACCAGCAGTCCGGTGCTCAACCCTAGCCATCAGGCCGCCTCGACATCACGATCGACGCAGCCTTTCAGCGTCCGGTCATTGAAAGTGACCCAAATATCCGGTGCAATACCCTCGGCATCACGTGAGACTGTCGGTTTTGACCGGACACATGCAGCAAGGGTCCGGTGCTTTCAGACCCAGCGTCCGGTCAGAAGACCGAAGCCAGCGTCTTCGCGATCAACTCGTTTTCACTTCTAACTTCTTCACCCTTGCTCCAATGTGCTAACCACAAGAATTTGCATCCGACGCAATAGAAAATAGGCATTCTATTTTCCCGAAAGCGCCTAATCGAGAGGGACCCAAACCCATCTCAACCCTGCAAACACCACCTCCTTTGTAAATGTGCCAACACCACCAAGAGTGTCACCTTGTGCACAAGTGTTAGTATATTTTCACAAATATTTTCAAGGGGTTTAGCACTCCACTAGATCCTAAATACATATGCAATGAGTTAGAGCATCTAGTGACACTTTGATAACCGTATTTCGATACGAGTTTCACCCCTCTTAATAGTACGGCTATCAATCCTAAATGTGATCACACTCTCTAAGTGTCTTGATCACCAAAATAAAATAGCTCTTATAAATTATACCTTTGCCTTGAGCCTTTTTTGTTTTTCTCTTTCTTCTTTCCAAGTCGAAGCACTTGATCATCACCATGCCATCATCTTTATCATGCTATGATCTTCATTTGCTTCATCACTTGGAGTGTGCTACCTATCTCATGATCACTTGATAAACTAGGTTAGCACTTAGGGTTTCATCAATTCACCAAAACCAAACTAGAGCTTTCAGAGCATTAGCAGCTGCTATGGATTTTACTACACATCTCGTCAAGACTTAACTTTTGTACCATCAACTATTTAAGAGTACTTATTCTTTCTTACTCAGCATGAGGCCTATGATACTTTGCTAAATTGCAAGACATTCTCAACTCAATTCCAGTGATCTATATCTGAATTGGACTTCTGCCAAAATATCCTGGATACATAAACTACGTCAGGGTAAGTTCTTACTTGTACTTGTACACACATCAAGCTTCCAACAGCTGAAGCATATGGAACCATATTCTTTTGATCGATCTCATATCGGTTCCTGAAATACTTAAAGTTCCCAAAACTATTACCCTTGACTATAGGAGCAGGCATAGGCTTACTCGCATGCATACTTTATTTCTTTAGAATCTTTTTTAAGTATGCCTTTGCGATAGTCCTAATACCCTATTTTTATCTATCTCGGTGAATATCAATTCCTAGAACCAATGAGGCTTCACCAAGATCTTTCACATTGAAACTTAAGGACAAAGACTTCTTCTTCTCCAATGGTAGATTAACATCACCACTGGTGAGTAGGATGTCATCTATACATAGGATGTGAAAAGTGAATTTTCCATTCTTGAATTTCGCATAAACGCTATTGTTCTTCTTATTTTCTTTAAAACCCAAACTTTCTCATTGTTTCATCAACTTCGAATGTTATTGTCTAGAAACTTACTTTTAACCCATAAATGGATTTCTACAGGCGGCATCCCATATGTTCTTTTTTTCATGACAAAACCTTTTGGGTTATGCTATGTAAACGTTTTCTTATAAATCTTCGTTTAAGAATGCCGTCTTTACATCTATCTGATGTATTTCTAAATCATAATATGCCATTAACACCATTATGATTCTAAAAGAATCCTTACATAAGACTGGAGAGAAAACTCTCATTGTAATCTATTCATTCTCTTTGCTTAAAGCATATTGCCACAAGTCGTGCTTTATATCTTTCTACATTCCCTTTGGAGTCACATTTTGTCTGTAGACCTAATAACAGCCTACTGTTTTGGCTCCATTAGGAATTACTTCTAAGTCCCAAACATCGTTGGTACTCATCAAATTCATTTCAACTTTATATCTTTCTACATTCCATTTGGAGTCACATTTTATCTTGTAGACCCATTAACAGCCTACTGTTTTGGCTCCATTAGGAATTACTTCTAAGTCCCAAACAACGTTGGTACTCATCGAATTTATTTCAACTTTATATCTTTCTACATTTTATTTGGACTCATATTTTATCTTGTAGACCCATTAATAGCCTACTGTTTTGGCTTCATTAGGAATTACTTCTAAGTTCCAAACATCATTGGTATTCATTGAATTCATTTCAACTTTCATAGCTTCTTGCCATTTAAAACGAGTAAACGTTTCTCATGGCTTCTTTAAATGAGGTGGAATCACCCTCCATTGAAATTTCTTTACTAACATAGACTTCATAGTCATTGGGAAAACTGGTTTACTAATTCTTTGAGACCTTATAGGGCCTCATCTACTAGCACTTTCATATAAGGCTGTTGTTGCTCTTCATTGCCAAGAGACAATTGATTCTACAGGCTCCTGTATTACAAGATCCTTGTTTAAATTATTCATCTTCTTCGAAAAGCCAACACTACGCTATTTTCCTGTCGGAACTTTAAAAAATCCAGGAATTTAGCTATTTCTCTGCTTAGGGGCATTATTATTGTAACCGTTGTACTCCTCCGACGGTCACATTCATCTTAATTAATCTTTATCTCACTCTTAATGAAGAGTATCTTTCTGAATTGATCTTTATATTCCCTCCCTCAAAATATGGCATGAACTTTACTGCCACAATTTCGATAACTATTCAAAAAACCTGTAAACGGGGAGACACTTATAACTTACTTCATTCACATGATTTTGTCATGTAAACAAAGTTATTTCTTGATCCGTTTAGGAGTACACTTTTTTTAATTCACTTTAAGAACACAACGAGGTCTTTCATTAGCAGTACTTTTGTAAGTCACGCTTCCTTCTTTTTCTTATTCTTTTGTTAGTATTGACCATAACGATGCATTTCTATTGTGCCATGGTCAATACTAGGATAGCATAAGAGCTACTCAAACTTCTCTCGCTATGCGGGATACAAAAACATATGAGTCATCACAAAACTTCTCCCGCTATGCTGGATGGACTAGCATAATTACTAAGCCAAAACTTCTCCCCACGCGGGATACATCTATATGAAAATTTAGTCATGACGACTAAAACATTCACTTATACTTTATTTTCTAATTAAATTTTTTCGTTGGTTCTAATTTAATCAGAAAATTAGTAAACTAACAAAAACTATCCTGAACTGGCTTGACTCAAGTCTTTTCATTCACTTACCCCAGCATTACAGCCCGTTGGCATGCAGCCGAGTGATCTTATCGGTTCAAAATAAAACATACAATATGCTTTTGCATTAATTCTACATCATCGTTGGGCAGAAAATAGAATTGATGCATTAAAACTCATAAATTAACTTGAAATCTATATAACTACTCTTCAAAATTAAATTCTCCCGTTGGTTCGAATTTAATTAGAATATAATCAACTTCATTGTAGTGGAAATTTAATAATGAAATACATTCTTTTAGTTCAGGAGCATTTCTTGGTCCTTATCTACTCTCTGGAAAATTCACCATGTTGGTGTAAAATTTATCAGAGATTTAAACTTCAAACTTAAATTCGTTATAATATTGTCATCATCAACGTTGGTCAGAAAATGACAATACCACAATCTTACTTAAATAAAATGGATTACTCCTCTAATTTAAATTTTTCCATTGGTTCTAATTTAATTAGAGGATAAACTTAATCATAATTTACTAAATACAACTGCTCTTCAAATTAAATTCTTCCGTTGGTTTAAATTTAATTAGAAGATAATAAACATTAAACTTTGCAGCGGAAACATAAACATAATTGGTGAATTTTACCCACAGGAAAAACTCCTCAAAACTAATTTTATTTGAGCCAATGATCAATTTCTAGGAAAAAACTAAATTCACTGGAAAAAGAAAAAAAAGGAAAAAGCTCAATTCTTCACTGCTTACTTGGCCCGACCGCGGAGACGGCCTGGCCCAGCTCACGCGCTCGCCTGTGGTGCCCTCCCAAGCCGCAACCTGGGCCTGGGCCGAGAAAGTGGCCTCCCGCCTGGGCCGAATCTGGCCCAGCATTTCCTGGCCGTTCATTATGATGGACGGCTCCGCGTCGATCTCGCACGAGCAAAACCGCTCGGCGCCGGCTCCTCCTGTAACCCTAGGTCACTCCTTCCTCTCTCCCTCCTGTCTCTCTCGCACGACCGTTTTCAGAGAGAGAGAAAGCAGGCGAATGGCGACGCCGCCCGAGCTTAGCCGCACCGCCGAGGGGTTGCTCGCCGAAGCGCGCGTGCGGCCTCGTCGAGCCGCCTCACGGTGGCGTGTGGAGGTGGTGTCGGACTTCACGCAGGGGACAAAGACCACCACGATGGGTGAACCAGTGGTGCTTCCCGGAGCTAATCCGGTGTGTTAATCTTCCAAAACCCCTTCTTCTTTCTTCCCAGAGTGGGTCGAGTCTAGGGGGTTAGGGTTCGGATTTGGCCGGTTAGGGTTCAAGTGTCTGGGTCGATCTGAATCGAGCCCTCTTTCTTCTGTTGTTCTTCCCCTTCTAGGGTTAGGGTTAGGAACCCTCTGCTTCGATCTGAATTGGATGTTTCTCATCTCCTTTCTGTCTCTTACCCCATGCGCCCATGGCAACTCGGGGTGGCTTCCTTCCCGCACGCCGTCGAAGCAGCGGTGCGGTCTTCTTCCTTAGAGTTAGGGTTTTGGTTCTAATTCTGTTTCACTTTTCTACCCCAATCTACAATCTACACACTAGGATAACCTGGCTTTGATACCATTGATAGATCGTAGTACCTCTAAAACATAGATCAGGGGATAATCTAGACTTAGATGGGGAAACTTGTACTTGTACCTCGCCCTAGCACAGTTGGGTCCATGCCGCCGCAACGACGTGGACGCCAGTGTCGTGGCAGTGTAGTCGTGGTGGAGTCCGGAGGGCGGGGGCAATGCACGAGGCAACGCGTCCGGTGGTGGCACTTCCCGCCGCCAAAGACTCCCTTGATCGGTATGGTTAGAGCAAGTAAGTGGGGATCATGGTGAACCTCGTGTTTATGCCCTGCCCCCACCTCCCTCTAAATAGTGTTGCCGACGGGGCCCACCAACCTTGGTTTGGTTGGATGCCCCATCATGGCATCGATCAAGGACCGACTCGACCGTTGGGCGAGTCGGATGAGATCAACACTAACAAACATATCTCTCCTTTGATCCTGATATGCTCGTTTCACTGGCCCTCATTTGAAACCATGCTGAGTCTCTGACTTCCCTGGTGCAAGCAGAAAACCCCAGCTGCCAGGTTACGCCCAATACAATTTCCTCCGTCTTAGCTAGAATCCATTGCTCGAAGGCCAACTTCGCAGCGAACACAGAGCCTTACATGCCACCTAGGTTAGAGGTTGATGCGTGGTCATCGCCAGGAACCCACCTCGCCATCACTATTTGTGTGCTATCGCTACCTATATCCTTTGCCACAACAACACCAAATGATGCAATGGATTACTTTGAGGGAGTGTGTCATATGTCTAAATAGTATCTGCTTGTCTGTCTCCTCTGGGTCATCACCCCTCAGGATCGCAGCTCTACCATTTAGGATCAGTCTGTATGCTGATGATGTCGTCATGTTTGTAGATTCCTTATCAGGATCTACTGATGATGTCGTACGCACCTCTCTCCCCTCTGTATTTTTCTTAAGAAATAATGAGATTCCTATTACTTGGTGTCATCTAAAAAACAACAGGTAACTAAGTTAACTAACAACTTAACTACTCTATCCATCTAATTAGCGAGGAATAAGGAGGTCTTTTGCCAAGCTCGTTATTTTGTCTAAAAATCGCTTAGAAAACAGCCTCGAAAACAATTGACAAAAATTCATAACTCGATCAAACGAACTCCAAAGAATTTGAAACTTTGCACACACCTTCTCTTGCAAATTAGGGTTTTCACAATTTTCTTGAAACAACCTATTTGAGGGTGCTCGTGAGAATTATGTTGGAGGTAAAGTCTAAGCATGTTACCAAGACGTGATAGCACCTAAGAGCATCTCCAACAGTATCTAAAAAAATACTCTCAAAAATAGGTTTTCCAACATTTGAAAATATATTGGGAGACATAAAAAAGCTACAACTCCAACAGTTTCCAAAATCTCACGCCTAAAAGATAGAATATAATTCTACATCAGGAATCATAAACTATATCTAAATTACACTAGCTACTTTGTATACTTTATCTCTCTCTTATATATTTGTATCAGAAACCTTGTCCTACTTTTTTTTTCTTCCCCACATCCTTCCACCTCCAAATTGGGGCGAAGATACACACGCGTAACTTTACGCGCATGGGGGTGGTTGCTTCCAAGTGCCAAAAGATTGGGAGGTGGGTTTTGGAGTTGTTGGAGATGAGTTTTTTCAATCTTGCCAAAATTCATGGATTGGGAGACTCTTTTGGGTACTCTTGGATATGCTCTAAGAACAGCCAAAGAACACCTCAAAAACCTCAGTTCAAGGATTTGTAAAAAAAAGCATGAAAAGAGGTAGAAAATGTGGGGTTTGGGGTGAGGAACTTGTAGAGAGATAGCTGGTCATCAAGCCAATGTATGAACAAGTTCCAAGACCTTAGTTGAATGTATGCACAATAAGAGCACCCCTCTTGATTTGAACTGCCCTCAAATCCTTGACAAGCCTCTCGGTGTGCGTCGAAGTGCCTAGGGTCAGAGGGAGGGGGTAGAGAGAGATATCAAAGTGAGCTGCTAAAGACACATATAGCCAAAGGGTGAGGTCCTACCTCTTTCACAAACATGATGTTGAGAAACACAACACCAAGCCATCTCGCCATGCCTCACTAAGGGCACTAGATAATATGTTGTGAACACTAAGTGGTTGCTTGGTACAACTCTTGCTTCACTTGTAGTTTTTTTGGCTTCACTCCAGAGTAATTTTAGGAAGCTTAAGTGTCTCCATAAATGGTATGTTAGCCTCTAAATATCACTCGATATGTTAGCCTCTAAAAGAGCGTCTTGGGAGCTCATGAAACCTAGCGCCCACGGTGAGGCGGTGGTTGGCGGCGGCCATAGCGCCAATGCGTGCTGACTCAGCAAACCCTAGCGGCGGCGGCCGCCGCCTTCTTCCCCTCTCCTTCTCGTCAGAGCTCACCATGGCCATGCTCACCAAGGTGATGTCGAGATGCCCCCGCCACTCCTTGCTCAGACCACCTCCACCGTCGCCAAGGCTCGAACCGCCTTGACCTCCTTTCCCACCACACAGCCGCCTGCCTCCCCGGCAGGTCCCTTCTATGCCCGTTGAAATTGTTGAAGAAAGAGCGGCGCCGGTCACCGGAACCCTAGCCGGAGTTGGGGAAGAAGGCTGGGGCACGATCGGGCGCGGGTGAGTGGGGCGCGGCCGTGTGCGTCGCGCGGGCCACGGAAGTGAACGAGGGCGTCGGGGGCACTAATTAGTGAGGAAAGGAGGCAGCGCAAGGTGGAAGACAGTAGCGCATGCAAACCTGTTGTTTAATTGAGTTTGCGCCCAAAAAAATTGTTTGTTCTAATTTTTTCTCTTCTCTGCACGCGAAACACCCGAGCTTGGATGTCTCCCGCTCCGGCCATGCGTGCACCCCGCGCACCGGCCACGGGCGGGCGCCAAGCCACTGCCGTCACTCCAACGCGCACGCCCGACCACAAGCCTTGCGCGCTCCACAAAGCCAACTGTCTTTGGTCTCGTGCACCCCATAGAGCCACCGGCCTCAAGGGTGGCTAGGACATTTACTTGAGTCGTGCATGACTCGATGTGTTGGTGGTGGACTGTTTTTTGTAGATAGTGGTTCGGTCTTTGTGGAGGTGCTGGTGAAAGTCTTGATAGGGATCTTGTTGGTCTCGCAACAACAGCGACACCTAGGCGTCATTTTTCCTTCTTGAAGGCGACACTCGTCATTTTTCTCCTTGGAGGCATCGCCTCATAGGTCCATCTTCATGCAAAGTCGACCGCAAGTTTAGATGTCACAGTTGGACGAGGATAGGGACTTAGTCTCTTTCCTTTGTTTGAGAAAGGTGACGTGGCGAGATCATGTTACTCGAAGACAGAAACAAGTTGGAAAGCAAGGAGGGAAAAGAAACTCTAAAGCATAGTGTCTTTCTAGATTTTTTTTTCTTAGCCCGTGAGCTTTTTTTTCTTGTTGTTGTTTTTTTTTGTGTGTGGGTTTTCTTGTTGTTTTATGCTCCTTAGGTTTGAGGCTGAGTCTAAGAGCTCGTGTACATTTTAGCTATATATATTCCATGTGGATACAGAGGCTGCATTTTATATCATTTATTTAAAAATTGAAAATCCTGCTGTTCTTTTTTTTAACCTAAATCCTGCTGTTCTTAGTTTCAAATGAAAACGGTAGAAAAGAAAATCCAGAATATTCCGCTTCTTGAGTCTCGAATCTGGGCTCTCTGCTATTGCGCGAGACTAACCCATACGCGAGACTGCGCCTGCCAAGGACAGGCACACACGGACATTTTGGGCCCCCGAATTTTCAGCTCAAGTGAAACTGTAGGATCGGCTCATAGACCTGCCTCCGCCTAATAATTGGGCCTCTGCCTAACGATTGGGCCTGAGTGGACTTCGGGTGGACGATGAGTTAAGCAGAGTTCCGTTTAGTACCACCCTGTCCGCTAAAATTAAAACAGACCAAATGATGAACAATTACAATAATCCTTAACTCGCCACGTGGTAAGCGTGGAGAGCAACTACACTATTCTTCCCTAGAAAACCCGTAGGGCGTCCCTAGAGAACGCTACTCCACGTCAACTCCATTAATTTCGGCCGTTGGATCTTCCATCGTGTGGCTATGATCGCTCGGAGCCGATTCTCATATGTAGCAGCTTCTCCCGCTTCTCTTCAGAATCCGGAGAACCAAATATATACCATGGCTCCCGTTCTAGATTCTTTCCCCTCTCTCTCTCTCTCTCTCTCTCTCTCTCTCTCTCTCTCTCTCCCTCCGTGACGGCGCCAGCGGCGTGTGGCTGGCTTCTGCTCTCTGCCGAGTGGGGCCGGCGGCCCCTACCTCTCCCCAATCCTCTGCAGACGATGCTTCGCTCCTCCATGAAACCCTAGCTTCGTTTTTTCTACGGGATTGATTTCATCTTCCTTCATTCTCTTCACTAGGGTTCCTGCGTTGTTCCTGTTCTCCGTTTATCTACGTGATTGATTTCAGCTTCACAGATAAGTGTGCGCCATCTCGAACCCCATCTAGAACTTTTGATCCATTCATTTCTCCTTTCTCACGGTGCTATTCTGTACTGGTCATTTGTTACTCATTGCATCAAATATTTCAGATATTTCACATTCTTAGTGGCCTCAAAATGGTCCTCTGCTCACCGCTTACCTTGCATTATATTCCTTCCTTTCTTTTATAATACTTAATTTGATCTTTCGTTAAACAAAAGATTGAGAGAAACTTATATGGATACCTTATGACATCAATGGTTTGCAGTGGCAGTAGACTCATCTGTAAGTTTTTTCCTTCAATTTTCGTAGGATTGATTGATATGGACATACGGCGATGTCATATTACTACATGTCTTCCTTGCTGCCAATAATTATTTTCGTTCTAATACTATAAGTCACCTTAGTTGATTATTCATGAGTTTGAGACATCCATGTCACCTTAGTTGGTTATTCCTATTATCACCCTTATCATTCACTAAGATGAATCCTTTATTAGGATACAGTATAATGAACAAACAGTAAATACATTTTTTATGGGATTACCTGGTTGTATGCTCTCTGTCACTGCATGTCCCTTTTAATTTTGAGTGCTGGACTTCCCTTTCTTGATTTATGCACCATAAGTGTTCCATGAAGTGCCATGATTTTGTAGCATCCACGACCCTGCTATTTATTTGTTACTGATAAAAATTTCTATAGATTTTTTTAGACTGGCATCCACAACTCCGCTATATATTTGCTACTGATAAATGTTTTCTCCTCAGCTGTTTTTTTCAAATCTTCATGGTAGAAATACTTGGAATTATATATCTTCACATCTGTACTTGCATGGGTCTGTCAATAAAACTGATGTCAGACTGTCAGCATAGGTACATTTCTTTTTAGAGTTTCGATTAGAGAACTATGAGTTTGCGTCGTCGATTTTTTTAATCTGTTTTTCAGCCCTACGTACCTTGTTTTGGATTTCAGGAACTGCTCATGCGGCAAGACATTGATGGGCTACTTGTGTCGCTCCCGCCTGTATTTGCTTATGGTCTAATGTTTTCTTTTTTAAAATTCCTCCTCCTAATACACACCACTGTTTGTTACCTGAAACACATGCCTATTATATGCCTGTGATGAAAATTCCGTATCCATTACTCAAGGATATGATCTGATGTTCATTCGCCTGTGAGGTACTGGGCATGGCCTGTCACCTATATTATGGAGTTTTTTTAAGAGTGACCCATCTGTCAGCATGCCCTGAAGCTCTAAGTTCATGAACAAATGATGATTGACACATTACTGAGGCCTTTAAAAACCTCTGCCAACTTTCTATATGGTCCAAGCCTATTTGCTAATAATCTCCTGTCCTACCCATTTGCCGGTTCGTGCATTCCGCATTCGTTATGGTCTCATGTTCTGACCATTTGCCATTTGCTATTTTTTCCCTACTTCAAGCTGCTATGAAAATTTGGCATTTGTTACTCAACGTTAAGATCTGATGGCCAGACACTTCCAGTTAATCTCATACTACATTGGTGCTTACAAAAGTCCCCTTTTTCGTTTGAACTGCTATACAACAACAAGGGAAGGGAGTGATTTCAATGGAAGCAGTCGTTTCTTATTCTGAAGATTTTGTTCTTAGATGTGTTATTAACATAAGACTATATTGTCATATTCCCCTTATATCCTATATAGGCTTAAGATCTTGGATTAGTTGATTGGTGCTTAAAGTAAATAGCTTTTGTTAACTTTTTTCACACATCCCTTCTAAAAATCCTTATGTGCCGTGGTGTTTTACTAAAAACTATTATTAAGCCTCTTATGCATCTGCCGTGATGGCAACATCTTTTCTCTTATTCGTTACTAAAAATATTATTTGGACACAGTTTCCGATTCTTTCCTTCTGCCTACAATTAATAATGCTTTTAAAGTTGGAAAATAGCACATGTAAACTTGGAATTCCTATTGAGACTACAGGTAAGAGTAGCCATTTTCCAACCTAATAACTTGGCATTTTAAATGCATGTTCTGGTTTACATTACATATTGATTATAGCTTGCTATATCGAGACTCTGTCCCACTTCAATTATGTCAGTATATTAGATTTTTGCTCCTCCCATATTGTTCTACCAAAATTCCCGCGTAGTACAAAGGCTAAATTCAAAACTTCCTCTGTTTTCATTCCCTATTTAGTTTCCTATCTCTTTTCACATATACATGTGCCTTCTAATTGTAATTATTTTTCAACAGATTACAGAGGTTGAAACCATCAATGATAAAGAAGAATATCTGTCCAAAATGAAATGAACAACAACTCAACCTTTGCAGCTCCTGTAAAAATAGTATGCATTCTGTTCCATGTCATCTCTCCCTTTGTTTCCTAAATCTATTGCCTTTTTTTATTCCATTCACTTCCACAGTAATGTCGCTGCTGCTTTAGCACACAGCACATTAGCTCCGTTAACATTGACATGTAAATATTTCTGTTTATTATTCATGACAATTGTATTTCGCATTTTGCTCATCTATGGTTTGTCACCAATGCCTGGAGCAGAACAGACTCGCGTGGACTCTTTGTCAGCTGCGGCGGCGGCACCTCAGCTCGGCGTCCGGATCTGGTAATATTTTGCTTGCATTGTCATGAACAATGGTTTCCTTTTCTCCATACATGTGCCGACTGTTTGTGTTCTTAGCGACAAATATTGCTATGTTTGCACATTTAGTAACAAAATAATACATATTTGATCATTCTACATATATTCTACAAAACTTCATTTCAGTGGTTATAGCATTGGGATATCATACCTTTTTTTAACTTAGCAACATCTAGCTATGAAAGGCAAAGGGTTTTGAATGTAATAGTTATTTTGAGAAAACTGACTCAGTGATAGGTTTTTGATCCTTTAGTATTACTGAATAAATCTGGTTTGACATCTGCAACGGTTATCTCTACGAAGTTTTCAAATAACAAAACAGTATATATGGGATTGGTTAATAAACTATTTTCAATATGCAACAGACTGTTTTGATGCATCGGCAATTCACATCTTATTTAATCATCTGTGACTTGCGTGATGCTTAATTTGTACTCATACTGCTTATATTTTTTTCTGAATATTTTTTGCTTTCTTCCTACACAGGTTAGGTTGGTATTTTTTTCTTTATTTTGTTGCATGATTGTGTTATTAACAGTATTTGTGTCTCCACTCCATGTTGGATTCCTTCATATGCATGTCGCCCATCGCTGCCTTGTGGATCATTTAGGCTTCCTCTCGTTTATGTCGACCTTTTCTATTTTCCCATCTATTTATGCCTGCTCCTTGCTGAGATAAGTGCTGTCAAATTTTTACTCCCCTCAGATGTCTTCACCTAATGTCACCTTCTTTGCTTTTGTCCCTTGCTTTTTGGGACTAGGTAGGTACTGCTATAGCCATCCATGCTTTTTCGGACCAGATAGATCCTACTATATTCATGTCGTTGATATTTATCTTATTCATATGCGTTCAGCTAATGTTACCTCTTTGCTCATGTTTTGATCTTGGTACAGATGAATGGGAAACAACAGCCCACACACATGCCCCACCAAATTTACAATCGACGTTAAGCATAGTTGTGGCAGTTCCCAAAGGTAAAGGTGCCTTCATGCCCCTCATATGTTACATGAAATGCGGATGTAACATAGCCCAACTCTAAAAATCGATTTTAGTTGTCACCAGATGTGGGTCAATCACTACATTGTTCTCCATGTCATTGATGTTCATTTAGAGACCAAAGAAAATCATGGCATACCATGTTCTAGGTTTATTTTTCCACTCTTGGTATCATTGCCGCTCCTAGACTTGCACGTTTGACAATGCCAAAAGATGAATTGGAAGACTTTAGGCAAATGTCATGGGTTAGTGGGTTTATATTGGGAAATGCGTATATCCATGTGGAGTATCGATTAGAATAAAACAATCGTTGAAACTGTAATGTTTTCCACCGATACAAACCGTGATTCATTTGTTATGTGTCATTTGTTTCCAGGTCTCAAGATGAGTCATGCGAATACGTGGGCAACACATAGTGTTCCAAGTTGCCTCCACCGTGGGCAACTCGGTTCTAATATTACATGTTATTGTCACCACCATGAAGCAATCTGGGATCGTTTACTCTAAAGGCGCGCGCCATCCACTAGTTGTTCATGAAAGTCTATAGGTTTGGAGGCGTTAACACACTACATCGTGTGTTTAGCTTTCTGCTGCTACCTACAATCATACACAAATAAAAATAAATCTGTTTTTTCCTCTACCTATTCAGATGTGTATTTATAATACCTACGTTAACGAGACAAAAATTTATTTTATTTTTTATCCACTTCTATTTTTTCTACTACCTAATTTAGATGTCTATCTATACCTAACATTAGAGAGCCAAAAATTTTATCTTCATTTTTTCATCCAGCTTCCAATACTCCGTCCATCCCAAATTATAAGATGTTTTGATTTTTCTAGATATATTATTTTTAGTATGTATCTAGATAAACGCTATGTCTAGATGCATAACAAAGGTAATATATCTAAAAAAGCCAAAACGTCTTATGATTTGGAATAAATGGAGTATCATTCTTATTTACTCCAATGGTTTATCATCTCTCGCTTAGCTTGGGAGTTGCAAAACTTTATTGGCATTATTTGCACCATTCATGTCCTAGCCTAGCCGTTGGTCGAGAGTCCAAATAATCTATGCGCATCACAACATGCCCAAATGTGTAGCTAGCTTTGTATATTTTCTAACCTCACAACGTATATATACAACAGTCACCTATTTAAATTGAGTCAATATCCAATTATTTTTTCATATGAGATTAGTCTTCTATTTTAGAAAGCGTTTATTATGGGCCTTATAATCTAGGGCGAGTTAGGCAAGAGCTCCATTCTCAGCTTCTTCCGAGCAGATTACGTGGATTCCTACCAAACATTTAAAACACAACTGGACTTTAGTGGAAGCTGGCGAGAATTACTTCTCTATTTACACTACGAGCTACGAGCTAAAAAAATGCTGCTCTCCACCACTACCCACTGCTCCCGTTCAATCGTTACTATAATCACTTTGTAATTGATTCTCATTTACTCCCCGTCAGAATCGCTCCATTGAAAAAAGTGAAACTCAAGAATAAGAGATGAGAGCTTTACCGTCAGAGATGAGAGCTTTACCAAAGTTCATCAAATCTAACAATGGGCCGTACATTTTGTTTTTTTTACGCTCGGGCTCACGTCCGCTTGTTCAGCTCGATTTTATTTTGGCACTTCTATTTGGTTTTTGCGTTTATGTTTTGTTCGGCCGCTTTTGATTCTTTTTTCAGATGATTTTTCTCCGCTCGGTTTTTGGTCTCACTTTTTTTCCAGTCGTTCCTCTGCTCCGTTTTTTTTCAAAAATATCAAAAACAAATAATAAATATAATATTACTATTGATCTTTCCTAACAAACAAAGATTTCTACCATGAAATTGTTAATTGTTAATATAGTTTAATTAGGATCAAAATCTTCATGCCTAGTTCTTCATCAGGCAGCTGGGGTTTTCTAATTCAAGACACCGATGGAGACGCACTATCCGAGGCATCTTTTCTCCCGACACGGTTAAGGCATTCCCCTCGGCCCCGCAACATCTGTCCGAGCTAAGACTAATTGTGGCTGTAACCTTCACTACTACAGAATCGATTTTTAGGGGCGGCTCGTAACCATTTGTAGAGGTGGTTTGGCCAGCCGCTCCTACCGAAACGTCCCTACAAATTATGCATTTGTAGAGGTGGTTCCTAGGCTGCCCCTACAAATTGATTTGTAGGGGCAGCTCGTATTACCAGCCGCCCCTATAAATCGATTTGTAGGGGCGGCTGTAGTACCAGCCGCCCCTACAAATAGGTATTTGTAGAGGCGGTTCAATCTAGAACCGCCCCTACGGTACGTTTTTCCGCAAACAAAAATTTAAATTTACAATTCAAAATCGCGTTGCCGAACGTCCCGCGACCAACGTTCCAAACCACGTTCGCGTTGCCAAACGCCCCGCGACCAACATTCCGAACCACGTTCGCGTTGCCGAACGCCCCGCGACCACGACTACAAGCACAAAAGTATTCTATAAACTACAATTACAAATCCAATTCATAAGAATATATACAATCCATCATTAAATATACAAATTCCATACACATTGTTATCAACGTCCTAGAGCTAGCCTTTCAGTCTCACGAAGGTGTTGGTACTGAGGATTTATACCTAACTCAGACTCTCGGTCATGGTAGGCGCCTCTGACGTGTACAATCTGATCCAATATAAAGTTGCAAAGGTCGCCGACGAGCTCTAAGAGTTGGTCATCCTTATATGGGTCTCTTTTCATTTCTTTCTCTTCTCTCCACTACAAGAGAACAAGTTTCGGTTTAGTATTTCATACCATGTACGAAGTTTTTATACTACGGGTGAAGAGGTTCAAACTTACCCTTAAGCGGTGTCTCCTGTAGGCACCGGTGTTACTCATCATAGAACATATATAGTATCCACAATGTACACTCACAGGCTTCTGCTTGGGGCACTGTGTGTTTTGCATACGAAAATGTTAAGTAATGCTTTTGACAGCCATGTAACGGAGTACTGAAGAAGTAAGTTACACTTACCGCATATAGTGTTTTTATAGCCAGCTTTTTCTTCTTTGCTGGATTATGCCTTCCATGATGATTAGTGACATAGAACCTAAATGTCCTGTTCGAATTATTTTAGCAAATACAACTTGTTAGTATTCAAAAGTGAACGTTACAAGTATGTATACAAACATATAAGCTAATGAGGATTGTCGATATGTATACGTCTTGAGAATCGATATGAAGTCTTTGCATGTCACCGTGTCCCTATCTAATGAATCAAAGACCCATGCCATGCTCTTTCCGACATTGACGGCTATACAAATCCAGTGGTTGCTACATGAATTTAATCATAGAACTAGATAAGCTCTTTTGCATCGAATAAAATATATCGAACAAAGCTTTAAGTATAGAGTTGAACTTATTCGAAGTTGTATGGTAGCCATATAGTAGAGTGTTGTTGGAGATTTTTGAAAGCCAGGGCAATGTATGCCGCAACCTTAAGGGACTCTTCCCTTAGTTTCGCCGTATGGATGCACTCTTTCTCCCGAAGAGTTTTTGCAGCAGCTAGCTCTTTGGCATCTAGTGTCCACCGTTTAGGGTAATTAAATTTTGTTTGGGCTATAAGTTGAGGGTCTACATACCCGGCTTTCACACTTGGCATTTGTTTGACAATGTGCACTTGCATTCTACAAATCACGGCGTGGGTTAGTTACAATAAAATTCAAAGATTACATTCATATCATATCGGGAGGATAAGGACTTACAGGCACCACGTGCGAATTAGATTCATCTCCATTTCTCCCAGGTGAAAGCATGTGTGCATGTCATTGAAGTCAAAGACAATTTTCCTGGCTGAGCTTCCAAATGTGCCGATGGGGAAGCATGCTTGTATGAGATCTATGTTCGTTGGGAGAACACGCAAGTACCAATCATGGAACCTTCTCATTCTAAGTGGTAGGCGCCGGATGTCCCGGTTTGGTAGGAAGGGCTTGCCTCTTTCATATGTTTTTGGACAATCCTTTGACTATTTGATGGCATCAACATTTGGATACTGCTTTGTAATTTGGTGGAGTTTGCTAGTGACGGCCTCCTCAAAACCCCGTGATGGGACTTTTTTAACTTGGTTCTTAGGCTTGAACTGGTCATGGGAAAACCACTTGGACACCGACGAGACGTCTTTGATCGGAACATAAACTGGCCTTATGGTGATTGGATGCTTCTTTCGAAGTTCCCATCCAGGCACATCCTCATCTTCTTGTGCATCACCTTCTTTAGGAGGTACTTGTTGTTCATGTATCGGCTGTGCTTGTTGAGAAGACTATGGTATCTCATGATGCACTTGCTCGGTACGAGCTGAAGAAGGTTGTGGCATCTCATCTGGCACATGCTCGCTAGGAGGCGGGGAAGAATGTGGCATCTCAGGAATGTGGGGGTCACGAGACGGTGAAAATATCTCCCCGACCTCAACAACTCGCTCCAAATTTGGGAGAGGGGGAGACGGCGAAGAAGCAGTCAATATAATATCCCGTTTATAGCAGAGGATGAACTGCCCCATAACGTCTCTGAGTAACACCAGCCCCTCGGGAGTTGCGTAGTCTATCCTCCACTACATGAACTCGGGCTTCACTGTATGCACCACGACCCTAGTGTAGTTCGGCGGTATCTTATTATTGTGGTGTAAGCCACCGGGAGGATGTGCCACACCCGTTGCCACCTCTATCACAGTGTTCTGCTGGCCGCTGAGAAACACCAAGGTGCAACTAGTTGGTTCCCATATGCGATCGACGGGGGTTGTGGCTGCAGTGGAACCTTGACTGCTAGAAACTTTTGGAGGGCTGCCAACTAATGCCAGTTCTCCCGGCGGCGTCACTAATATCCGTGGCTCCATAGACAATCCTTGCTCCTCCAGCGCCTTCGTAACTAGAGTCTTCACTTGGAGCTTAAGACTAGTCTCCCGATCTCTGCCATGTTTCTTGTACATGTGCCTGTCCTCTTCGAATCCTTGCTTCCAGGTATCATAACAGAGAAGAGAGGAGAAGGTAATGTAGGGGCGGCTGCTAATGATGACAAGTTCCTGACAAGTTCTTGATCATCAGCTCATATTCCATATAATGTATGGACTTATACAATTTCACCATCGGCAAAACAAAGGAGAGGAGAGGAGAGGAGATGGGAGATTTGGCAAAAAAAAACAACAGCTATTTAACAAACATAGAGAGGAAAAGGTGTAAAAACAAGCAGCTGCTGTTTCCCAAACATAGAGGAGATGAAAAATAGCCAAAAAATAGTTGACTGCTGCCACATGGTTGGAAGACCCCTGCAGATCAAAATCTGATAACTTAGATAGCCAGCTAGTAGTAGTAGGAGAGTAGCTAGCAACAAGTAGAGTAGCTAGCAGCCAGCTAGTACCAGTAGTAGTTTCTAAGAGTATAGGGAAGAGGGTAGAGCAGCAGCCAACACTAGAGTAGTATAGAGTAGTAGAACAGCAGTAGTAGTAGCAGCAGCAGTAGCAGTAGCAGTAGCAGTAGCAGTAGTAGTAGTAGGACAGTAGTATAGTAGTAGTAGAACAGCCAATGTGTTCCAGGAAATTAAGCCATTAATAAGAACAATGTGATAGAATACAAGCATCAGTAGTACCATGTTGACAATGTGATAGGAAATAAGCCAATTTGTTGACAGTTTAAATGAGCAATGGAGGAAATAGGATTTATTAACTTGCAAGAAGACTCACTGTGCATATATAAAACAGTGGGCATATATAAGCATATATTAAAACAGTTGGCATATATAAAACAGTCTATTTTCAAGAGTTCAAGAGCCATCTAAGTTTCATGCTGGAATTAATAATACAGCAAGCAAGCAACTTCTTAGTAATACAGCTCGAGCATAGAAATTCTTAATAATACAGCAGCAAGCAACTTCTCTCTTAATAATACAGCAGCATGCAATTTTTATTTTGATCACAATGGCCTGAGCAATATTTTCTAAGTAAGCAGCAGGCTAATCAGTTCACCAGACTAAGCAGCTGTCAAGCATGCAATGAGCATTTACACAAATAAGCACACAAGCTGATGACTGCATTCACTGTCATATCTAAACAAGCTCAAACAACAATGCACATATCTAAAAGTAGTGGGCATTTCTAAAAACAGTGAGCATTACACTCACTATATAATACTATATATGTTGTTTTAATTTAGAATCATGAGATGATGCATTACAAAATGCATAAGTCATATAGGCGTCACATATATAAAAATCTAGATCTCAGTTTCGAGAAAAAGCCCACTAGTATCTCCATTACATGTATATAACATAAAAGCTTCAGAGGGGACAGCAAGCAATTTGCTCTTTCCAATGAAGAAAGCTTCAATCTTTCCAAATATTAAAGAGCCAAAGTATTATTCATATATATGTTTCTACTCAAGACCTCTTAGGATTACTGGCTGAACCAAGTATACAACAAGTGGGAGAGGTACCTCTTTCAATATGGGAGAGGTACCAACTATAACAGCCACTCTAGTTGTTAGCAGCCTCAAAGGGGCAACACACCACTTAGATATATCTATCTATGTAGATCAATTTCTTGATGCAACGATGAATGCACCCAAAGATAGTGACGGTCGAGCAAACCCCCCACTTATATATATCTACTTTTTTTAGTTATTGTCATGCTGAGTGGTCTTGTGGCCTGTTTGAAAAATCCTACCGCTTTAGTTCAATATATGAAATAAATCTTTTTTATATGTTCTGTTTTTCAATATCCAGATTTCGCAGTTCGTATTCCTGTGAATAAAAAAATGAATATAGTAACTGAAACAAAAATTCCAGTTCAAGCGTGATAACAAGGCACCTTGTTCTTTTAGTTTTGTTTTGTTTCTCCTGATTATCATGTTTGCGAAAATCCCATTGCTGGTGTTCCCTGACCCATATAATAATTTTTCATAGGATTTCCAATGTAGTTGTTCCTTAAATTTATATATATACTAACAAAGAAACCATGCTACTGCTGCTAGGCATCTTTGTTTTTTTACTTCAGAGCATTGATGAACAGCTTGACCTGTGCCCAGTGAATTTAGTGTGAAAATTACTTCAATGAATAGATAGATTGTTTAGTTCATTTATCTTATAACACTAGATATATGCCTATGCGTTGCACGAGTGCAACCAATTTACGCACTTCTTGAAATGCACGCGCAACAAGTTTCGTTTTTTTCCCAACTCTATTCAGATTTGGCTTTCATTCACTCATTGAGTATGCACATGTTTACTGGCATCTCTGTACATCCATCCAGCAGTTCATTTTCGTACAATCCTGTTCGTACTCTAGTCTAGGAAATATGGCTCAGCAGTTCATTTACTGGCATCTCTGTACATCCATCTAGCAGTTCATTTTCAATATGGTTCAGCATGAATGCACCCAAAGATTTATTTCATATATATGCAAGCATCACCATTGATCAAAGTAGAAATCAGGTAAGTATATATTTTGGTTCTGAATCAAGCAGTAAAACAAAAAAGGGGGTTGATTCAGCGTTGTATGAATAATCCAGCTAAATTGTTGGCTATGGACACATCACACATCCATAAAGGGTTTGATTGTTCGTGTGCAAAGAGACGTGGGAAAGTAGGAGACTCAAGAAACGTGGGATTCAGAGGCGGCTGGCTGGGAGAAGAGCACCTGATTGCCCCCCCTGCGATGTAGAACAGGCTTGACCTTGATGAAGACCCGTCCGACTCCTCGAATCTCCGCCTCGAATAGTGGCACCGCAGCGGAGCTTGGAGACGAGCCCCGCTGCTGAGGAGGTCAGCCTCAACCAGCCTGCTTCGCCTCGACCCTGCCCCTAGCACACCATGCGACTAGTAGACGACGCCTGCTTGAAGCAAAGACGAAATGAAACAACAAATGTGTCGAGTGAGTAGCAATGGCGAAGACGGTTCACGATTGGGGAAGCGGCCGTACTGCGGTCGATCGCCAAGAGAGAGAAGAAGCAGCAGGCAGCGGTGGGGTTGGGAGGCGAGGTTGGGATGGATTGAGATGCTTAGGGTTTGGGCAGCGATTGGGAATTATTCCTTGGAAAAAAATACCGCGTGTGCCCATTTGGGTACTGGGATGCCCCAGACGCCTCAAATGGCACCTCAAGGTCGAAACTAGCGCCGCCCCGGGTGAAAACCCTAGGGCGGGAGGAGCAAAGCCTGGTGCGGGGAGGGGCGCGGGTGTGGGGGGGGGCGGGTGCGGAGATGGGGCGCGAAAAGAGTGGGGAAGGGGCGTGGGCAGCGCCGGACAGTCCAGAGGCGGCGTCGGCAAGGGCAGCTGACGGTGTCGGAGGAGAAGAGAACGCCCAACAACAGACAACACCAAATGCGCCTTTGGTTTTATAGTCGGGATGATTTCTAGGGGCGGTTCCTGATCCAGCTGACCTTACAAATGGATTTGTAGGGGCGGTTCCTGATCCAGCTGCCTCCACAAATGCATTTATATGGGCGGTTCCTGATCCAACCGCCCCTACAAATATTTTTTATTTTTTTTAATTATTAATTCTGTATTATAAAAAACAATTGTGTATATATAAAACAATTGTGTATATGCAATTGTGACCAAAATAAAAGTAATATAAAAACAATTGTGTATATGCACAAATATATATATAAACAATTGTAGTCAAAACAATATAGAAAACAAAAAAAAACAAAAATTAAAAATTTGAATTTTAAAACTTCGACTACAATTTTATGACATTAAATGAAATAAAATGAAAATGTTTTAAACATAAAAGTTGTATAACTCATCAACATGTACAACTTTTATTTTGGTCATCTTGTCATGTGACTTTGTTTGAATGATTCAAATTTTGAAATTCAAACAATTTTAACTTGAAACAATATTTTGAAAGAGTAAATAATTTCAGATGAAAAACTCATGAATACCAAAGTTGTAGAACTCATCAATATGTACAACTTTTATTTTGATCATATTTTCATTTTATCAAATTTGAACAGTTGAAATTTTGAATTTCAATAATTGACAACTTCAAACAGGAGGTGTGCTTCTATCTCTGTTCATCCCGTCTGAATTCTTCTTTCCATAGACGACGCGTATGTTTTTCACCATTCTGTACACGTGTTCTCCATTATGACGTCTCTCTGGAGGGGGTTCAATCTCTAGGGCGTTGTCATAAAATCTAAAAAAACAATTTGCTGCGGTACTTGTGATTTGTCTTTAAGAAGTGTCGGTTCCTTAGATAAACTATCTTCTTGGATGCATCCAGGTACAACCATGTAGTACCATCCAAGCAAACCAAGCATCCCGTCTTTCCTTTGATCTGTCCAGACAAAGCAAACAGCGTGGGGTAATCATTGGTAGTAACAAATATTATTGCTCTACATATGAAGTCCTCCTTTCAGAACACATCGTATATCTACTCCCCATGCCTCCATAGCCTCTCCATTTCTTGCATCAAAGGCTCGAGGAACACGTCTATATCAATGCCTGGTTGTTTAGGGCTAGAAATAAGAATAGTGAGGAGAAGGTACTTTCTCTGCTGACACAACCATGTTGGGATGTTGTACATGGTCAAGATCACTGGCCATGTGCTGTGGTCGTTCATCCTCTCATTGAAGGGATTCATTCCATCGGTGCTCAAGCCAAATCGTATATTCCTTGGGTCATCGCTGAATTCTTTGAGCTTCTCATCAAACCTTTGCCACTGACTACAATTAGCCGGGTGTGCAATCTTATCATCATCCACCTTGCGCTCATCATCCCACCATGTCATGAGTGCGGCTTCTTTAGGGTTTAGGAAGATACGTCTCAAGCGGTCGATCATTGGCAGGTACCATATTACCAAGGAAGGAATTCTTCTCTGCTTTGCATCGTTGCCTAATGAAGTGTCCTCTAGGGGCTGAGATTCTTGTACCACCTTTTTTGTACCCTTCTTATTCCTCTTTTTCCTCGTGGAGGCTTCGTCCCCACCGTAAAGGTCATTGTTTTTGTATCGGCTGGCCCCACACCGGGGACATTTATCCAGTGACTTGAATGTTTCGCCACAAAAAAGTATACAGTGGTTGGGGCATGCATGGATTTTTTTCAACCCTTATTGTCAATGGACTTATGACCTTCTTCGCTTGGTATGTGTTGGCGGGAACTGAGTTTGGTTGTGGTAGCACCCATGACAGGAAATGCAATAGATCATTGAAACTACAGTCTGACCAGCCGTACTTAGCCTTCAGGATGAGCAGCTCAAGCACAAAATGTAGCAATGTCCAATGTGTCAGACAGCCCTTTTCAACACCATACATAATCTCCTTTGATGCTTTTGTTACCCTTTCTAAATTTTCTAGACCTTTTGGGCTATTTAGTAAAATCTCTAGTCAAAGGGCTCGAATCATGTCCTACAAATTATCTTCATCCCCGACACGTGTTCCACCATCATTATTGGCACCACCTTCGTCGTTACCATCCCAACCACCAGCATCACCACCTTGTTCATTGCCAAACTTGAAATCCATTCGTGCATCAAGCTCTACTGAATATTGGGACAGGGATTCTATGGTTTCATCGTTGTATTCGTCCTCATCCTCGTCGTTAACAATAATCGTTTCACCATGATGAATCCACACTGTGTAGTTCTCAACAAATCCTCGCATAATCAAATGTGATCTGATGATAGTCACATCTATCCATACCATACGGTTCTTGCAATCTTTACATGGGCAAATAATTGTATCCTTATTCTTTTTCAATGTCGTTGCATGCTTCTTTGCGGCTTTAATAAATTTATCCACCTCTTCAAGTAAACCTGCCTTAAACCTTAACGAACCATACATCTAAGAGTTTCTGTACTCCATCTTTTACAACAACAACAAAACAAACATTAAAGGACTACTTATTCAGATATATATAAAAATGAAACAAATTAATAATTACTTGAGAATAATTGTATATACTTCAGATATATATGAATATAAATCTAATATAATTACATGAAGCATACAAACACACCATGGTAGAGGAAAATTAATTAATGGCCTATTTATCCTTAAATAATTAAAATACATATTTATTGATTACAATAAACAATTTTAAAGACAACAATTAGCAACAATTATACTTTACCCAATATCTTTCATATAAACCCTAGTCCAATTTTATCAAACATAAATTTACAAAAACAAAATTAATAAAAAATCAAACCCTAGATCTAGATCCACATGCACATAAAACATCTGTAAAACTAACTAATTTTTCACTAAAATCAAGAAATATGGACCAAATAAGGGTATGATCTTGTTTCCCTCCCTAATTTACCCTAGTACATTTAAAACTTGGGTCTAATTTGCTTCATAAGTAGCTCAAGCACCATAAAAGAGAGAGAAAAATAAAACTCTAATTACTCACTAACCAACCATTAAAACTTAAAAAAAAGTGTGGAATAGCATTTTCTTACCTTCTATAACCTCTCCACCAAAGGATTTGAGATCAAAACATTCATCCTTAGTAGAGCAATTTTTGGGAGGTGCCCAAGGCCTCCCCACCTTTCTTTCACAGGTTGGAGTGAGTGACCCGAGGAGGAAGAAGGTGCTGTAGCTGTTTTATACGTGGGTCATTTGTAGGGGCGGCTGGTGATTGAGCCACCCCTATAAATCGGAGCTATATATACGGGGGTATTTGTAGGGACGGCTCAATCACCAGCCGCCCCTACAAATAGCAACTCTAGAGACGGCTGGTGATTGAGCCGCCCCTATAAATCAGATCTCATTTATAGGGGCGACTCGTATCACCAGCCGCCCCTGCTGTTCTATTTGTAGGGTCGGCTGGTGTCCGGCACCCGAGCACGCCACTGTAGGGGCGGCTCCGTCACCAGCTGCCCCTACAAAAAATTCAAACCGTTGCTAAAAATCGATTTTTACGTAGTGCTTGTTCCAGTCCGACCATATATTAGTAAGGTGTTCACTATTAATACATGGCACATATGTGTATCTCATAGGTGCCATTCGGCTGACCTTCAAAGGCGGCTTGTTTGTCTTTTTTTTAGCTAGAACAGTGTTTTTCTCTAACACCAATTCATCTGGAACAATGTTTTTCAGCCAAATTCAGCTAAGCGAACGGGACATATAGAGTTTTTTAGTTCTTGTGCCTAAGCGGACTGTAAGCTTATAGCCTACTTCTCCTCTCTCTTCTCTTCACCTCGGCATTTAGCTAGCTTATAGCCTGTTATTATATTTGCTCTTAGGGGCACAAAAGTATCCCCGCGAGCCAAAGAGTACCATCTGGGATTCTCTCTCCCATTGGTGGGCCACCGTATGCAGTACTCCTATCTCTGAACAAATAGATTATGTCTAGAGTTGTCTTAAATCAAAATTTTTAAACTTTGACCAAATTTTTACAAAAAAAAATGTTAAGACTTAAGGTATAAAATTAGTATCATTAGATTTACCATAGAATATATTTTCATAAGGTATTCATTTTATGACAAAATGAAACACAACATGAGTCTAAAACACTAAAAACACTTGAAAACCATTGTAAACATATGCAACATCCGGATAAAATACTTGCAACATATGTGTACAACCATTGCAACATATTTCGATCTAGTTTTGCAACATCCATACGAAACACTAGCAACATAGCTCTAAAAGATCTGAAACACTTGAAACATATGTTTGCAACATGTGTTTTCAGCGCAACATATACTTGCTGCTTGGATAGTTGGAGGCTCGTCGATACCGAGCTTAATGTCGTGGAGTGGCGCGCAGCTCTAGTGGAGAAGGTGGCTGGCGTGGTGGAGAATACCATGGCGGGCGGATGGCCCGACGAAGAGGAAGGATGGCAGGCGGTGGCGCTGGAGCGTGGTGGGAGAGAGAGGACACCAAATCTGGTGGTAGCGGTGGAGAGCACCGCATGACGGCTTGGTCGTGTTGGAGCACGCCACAGTGTACACGGGCACGACGTTGGTGCGATGAATGGTGAGGAACGGACAACACGAGTAGATATGGTGGGGGCAAGCAAATCGCAATTAGAGAGTTGAGTCACAGTGCTAGTGTCGTGGCCCATCAACAGAGAGCGTCCCTGACGGACATATGTCCTTAGCACAACATTGCCGCTTAATATAATTAATCATATTAATTTTTAGTAATTTAGTTTATTTATTTATAATGTATAGATAAATGTTTTTTGGTACTAAAATATTTATCTACATTTTTATTATTTTTTACATATTTGATTGTTGAAATATTTTTGAATATATATATATATATATATATATATATATATATATATATGTTAGTTGTCTTTATCTACCGCTGCTATACAGCCATATTTTAAATCCTAACATGTATAGTAGTTTTATTTTCCTATAAAACCATCTATAAGCAAATCTAAATATTATCTTCAAAATCAAGTATACATCCGAATGCAAATTCAAATTCAAACTATTCATTTTGTATTCATATCCAACAATATCTATATCCATATTCAGATTTAAATTAATTATACTTTCTCCGTCTCAAAATGTATATTCTGTTTCTCGAGGTGTCATTTTTTTTTAAAAATAACTAATTATATAGAAAATAATATTGACATTTGCATTACAAAAAAATGTTAAGACTTAAGGTATAAAATTAGTATCATTAGATTTACCATAGAATATATTTTCATAAGGTATTCATTTTATGACAAAATGAAACACAACATGAGTCTAAAACACTAAAAACACTTGAAAACCATTGTAAACATATGCAACATCCGGATAAAATACTTGCAATATATGTGTACAACCATTGCAACATATTTCGATCTAGTTTTGCAACATCCATACGAAACACTAGCAACATAGCTCTAAAAGATCTCAAAACACTTGAAACATATGTTTGCAACATGTGTTTTTTTAGCGCAACATCTACTTGCTTGCTTGAATATATGGAGGCTCATCGATCTGCAGAGCTTAATGTCATGGAGAGTGGCGCGCAGCTTCTAGTGGAGAAGGTGGTCATGTGGTGGAGAATACTGTGGCGGCGGGGATGGCCCGACGAAGAGGAAGGATGGCAGGCGGTGGCGCTAGAGTGTGGTGGGAGAGAGAGGACACCGACTGGTCGGGCGCCGTGGAGAGCACCGCGACGGCTTGGTCGTGTTGGAGCACGCGTGCGGCGGTACGGGCACGACGTTGGTGCGATGAATGGTGAGGAACGGACAACACGAGTAGATATGGTGGGGGCAAGCAAATACGCAATTAGAGAGTTGAGCTATTGTGCTAGTGTCGTGGCCCATCAACAGGAGCGTCCGGACGGACATACGTCCTTAGCACAACATTGCCGTTTAATATAATTAATCATATTAATTTTTAGTAATTTAGTTTATTTATTTATAATGTATAGATAAATGTTTTTTGGTACTAAAATATTTATCTACATTTTTATTATTTTTTACATATTTGATTGTTGAAATATTTTTGAATATATATATATATATATATATATATATATATATATATATATATATATATATATATATATATATATATATATATATATATATGTTAGTTGTCTTTATCTACCGCTGCTATACAGCCATATTTTAAATCCTAACATGTATAGTAGTTTATTTTCCTATAAAACCATCTATAAGCAAATCTAAATATTATCTTCAAAATCAAGTATACATCCGAATGCAAATTCGAATTCAAACTATTCATTTTGTATTCATATCCAACAATATCTATATCCATATTCAGATTTAAATTAATTATACTTTCTCCGTCTCAAAATGTATATTCTGTTTCTCGAGGTGTTATTTTTTTTTAAAAAAAAAACTAACTATATAGAAAATAATATTGACATTTGCATCTCTGTATATGTTTATTATGAAAGTATATTTCATGATTAATCTAATGACACTTATTATTCATCATGACCATTAATACATTTCTATATATATGTAGCTAAATTTTAAAATATTTTAACTTTTTGAAAAATGAGATACACGTATTTTGACTTTTCTATCCACATTCGGTTCCAACTTCCAATTCGACCGCATCTCCGGACCTTTCTCTCTCGTATTTGCGCATTTGCCATCTCTGGTCACGCTTTCGGGCTTTCCTCTCCGGCCTTTCCACCACTGCCACCACCTCGCACCTCCTCCACACCGGCTAGCAGCTTCGCCTCGCATGGTCCCGCGGGAGCGCTCCAGGACATGTCAGTGGCGGCCGCGGAGGCGTCAATGCGCGGCACCGAGACGGCTGGTGCGAAGCCTGCTGCGCGGCGGCTGGGCCGCGTGCTGGTCGGGTGCCGGCGGCGGGCCGCCGTGCTGCTCCTCGCGCTGGCCTACGCGGCGGCGATGCTCGTGCTCACCATTGGCGTCAGCGAGGGGTTGGACCCAGCGGTGCGGTGGCGGGCGCGCTGGGGCTGCGCGCGCAACCGGCGTCCCCCGGGTCCGTGTACCGCAGCCACCTCGTGTTCGAACGGCTCCTCCCGGAAATGCGCGCCTTCGCCTCGCGGCCGAGCCCGGTGAGCGTCCCTAAGTTGGCATTTTTGCCCCCTATACTAGGATCTTGTGGCTTGATTTCGTGGGGCCGAATTGAGTTCTTGCATGCCAAAGTTCCGGGTTTTCCTCGAGAGGGATAAACGATTGCCTCCCTGCTTGGTTAAATGTGTCATCTAAGGTTTCAGAATTGCAATGTGGGGCTCGATTTGATAAAATTGTCATCCTATAAGATAAATCTTATTCTGTGTTCTTTTCTTGCCCTTTCAATCTTTTTTTCAACCATTTCCCCTTTTGCTAAAAGGACGACAAATTTACCTCCAGTCACCTGAATTCAACAAAGCTTGAAACACTCAAAATTAGGCTCCTTCTACAAGAAAATAGGGGATTTGGACAATCTGTGAGTCACGTTTCATGAGGCAAAAGAAACATGTTTTGCCACCTTACATGTAGAAATTTACTTGCGAACTGTAGCATGTGCTGCTTTTTGTTTCATGTTCGAATGGCAGAAAGGTGACGACCCTTTCATAAATGACAAGCATAGAGTATACACTACAACTTGGTGATGCTAGATGAGAGGATAAAGTAATCAAAAGAAGGCACAATTTTGCAAAAGGAGGTTGTTAACCAGTACCAAAGAGTCACGTAGACAGTTCATGGAGGCAGTTTTTATGACGACATTCCATTTCCATGTTCTGTAGTTTAGATTTCAAACAATTTGTGAAGAACATTTTCGGTGATCACAAGGCTAAACGGTGAGCAGAGCACAACCACCTGTTCCAACACAAGGTTTCAATGTTTCATAGCAAGGGACCTTAGCTACTGCTATCGCATTATATGCCACTTCTTACATGTTATTAAAAACCCTTCTGCTTATTCTGTTACATATCATTATCAGGTACAACATTGCCCTGAAATATGTAGTATTCTGGTGCCTTATTTGTGTGACTGGCAGAAGAATAATCCTATAGAAGTGAAAAAAGTGTTTTTATTTTGTGTTCGACATGATTTATTTTGTCCTGTTGATGTGGTGTCTCTGGTTTCATATCTATTACTGTCAGGGCTATTGATTCTTCAAAAAAAAAAACTCTCAGGGCTATGTGCTATTTTTTTATGTTGTGAACTTTGAAAGACTCAGCACAATTCTTTGTGACTTTGGCTCATGGTTGAGCATGAAAATGCTGATCTTGTCTTGATCAGTTATACTATGCTAATAATCTCAATAACCTTAGGAATTCAAGTGTGAATCTGTTTAAATTTCTTTAATCATAAGGACCATGAAACTCTTGTTCTTTATGCTAGGAAATTAGGATATCTTACATGTATGTGACATAGTTCCTTTTTGTCTTTCCATTGCACAGTTAGTAACATCTCATTACAAAAAGTCTGGAAAGCAATGGGAACCTTGTATCAGCAAGGGGTTGATACACTCAGGTAAAAGAACCTTAAGAGTGTAATTTGCATACCAAACATCCAAGTCATAACTCAAATACCAATTCTTGTTTGTTTACCTCTTTGTCAATATAAGCTGGGAAAGAGAACATAACTTGGTAGCTGACATTGATGGCACACATTTACGCTTTTCAGAGTTACCGCCTTCAAATGGTTTCCTCATAGTTGAGGCAAATGGTGGCTTGAATCAACAACGCATTTCAGTAAGTTGTACGATCATTTCCGACTAGATTTGAATAGTCCAATTCTATATGTTGACTTTATCATTTTGATCTAGAAGCTAAATTTTATCATTATTTGCATGCACTTCTAAAATCCGTTGGTATTAAAATGTTTTTTAACAGTTCATCCTCAAAATACAATGAGATTTCACGGAGCCGTATTAGCTCTCTTACTCAGTTTAAAATAATTGTCCAGTACTCCAGTAATTAGCGGTTACTAGATGGTTGCGTTTTGTTTTGAGAGAGGGATCCAATCTCAGCCAAGAATGTCCTGGTTATATCTTTGTTTTCTTTATAATCAGCAAGGTGTCAAGTTTGTTGATAGTTAATTCTGTGGTCCAAATCATAAATTGGCAGTTCTATACATGTGTTCAACCTCACACTTCCTTAAATATGATAGTTGGTATTTTATTGCATATCTGTACCTTATCTTCCATGGATGTCTCAATAACAAATGGAGTTTTATGTGCTTACCAATCTTCATTGATGTTTTTTTTCTTTTTGATATAGCACCTCAAGTTCAAGTTAGGTTTCCTCTTTTCAGCATGCATTTTTGGTGGTTATCTGATTGAGATTTCTTAATACAGATTTGTGATGCTATTGCTGTGGCCAGAATTCTTAATGCAACTCTTGTGACACCAGCATTTCATTTGAATAGCGTTTATGCGTGATTCTAGGTAAAAGTTTATGTTTACATAATAATCATAGATGTATTTCTTTCGAGTAACTGAAATGTGGTATATGCCTTCCTCCTTTTCTTTTCTTGGAAACTAGTTTTTTACTAGTGCTTTACTATAGTAAGTTGGGAAACTTACTTCTGTTAGTAGTCTCCTTTGCAAGTGTTTTTCTGGTTAATCTTTCATAATGAGGCTGGAGTGAATAAGTTAAATGGGTTATGATCCCTATTGCACGTGGCCTTTTTTGTATGCACACCAGCCTTTTCTTGTTGCTGCTAGCCTGCTACCTTTGAGGCTATGTTTGCTCTTACATAGTTATGCATTTTGACAACTTAGGTTTGGTCATTGTTAACAATATGGTCCTATAAGCTCCCATGTATCCTATTAGCTGCCTTTCCTTTTAGCATATAAACAACAACAACAACAACAACAACAACAACAACAACAACAACAACATAGCCTTTCAGTCCCAAGCAAGTTGGGGTAGGCTAGAGTTGAAACCCACCAAGAGCCCCAAGTCACGGTTCAGGCACTTCAATAGCTGCTTTCCAAGTACTCCTATTCAAACATAGATCTCTAGGTATATCCCAAGCTTTCAAATCTCTTTTTATTGCCTCCCCCCATGTCAATTTCGGTCTTCCTCTACCTCTCCTTTTAGCATATAAAGTTTTCCCTTAATCATTTAAATATGCTGATTCTACATGTTCTGTCCCTTTGGGAATTAAAACTGTAATACCTAAAATATATGTCAGTTTTTTTCTCGCTGTTTCATGAGGATGTCTTTTCAAGTTTTCAGCAAATTTGGTGATATCTTTGACGAAGATCACTTCATTGAGTCGCTTAGAAAATATGTAAGGGTTGTAAAAGATCTTCCTGAAGATGTTTTTCTGCGATTCAACCATAATATCAGCATAATACCAAATATGAGAACCAAAGCTTTCTCACCCCCAAGTTACTACCTACAGCAGGTGCTTCCAAAATTGTTGGAGCTAGGGTACGTGCTCCCTTCCTTTTTTTTCCCCTTGCCTCGAAGTAGAGTCAGATCTTTGCAGTGAGCATCCCGTAGTACCATATCTTCACTTATTTCTTGTTCTATGACACAGGGCTGTGCGTATTGCCCCTTTCTCAAATAGACTGGCCCATTCGGTTCCTATGAATATCCAGGCATTGAGATGTTTGACAAACTATGAGGCACTAAGATTTTCTGAACCAATAAGAATTCTTGCAGATAATATGGTTGACCGAATGATCAAGAGGAGTTTTTTAACTGGTGGGAAGTACGTCTCGGTGCATCTTCGCTTTGAAGAGGTTTTACTAAAGTTTATCTTGTGTGGACTAACATTACTACAATTCTCAAGTTGTGATGACTGTGTGTTCTATGTTTAGGATATGGTAGCTTTTTCATGCTGCAAATATGATGGTGGTTCGAAGGAGAATAATGCAATGGAAAATGCTCGTGAAAGGAGCTGGAGAGGGAAATTCCACCGACCTGGTCGAGTGATAAATCCTGAGGCTAACCGAAGGAATGGGAGATGCCCTTTGACACCTTTGGAGGTTGCAACATTTGTTCCTTGCAATCTTGCCTTTTCTGAATTGCTTCGTCATTTTTAGAGCCCATGCCATGTTTCTGAGGTGCTGCTGTCTACTAATGGACAGTTACATCACAGGCAGAGAGTGCCAGGTCATATTGGCAGATCATTTCTAGATTGTCTTGTCTTACTCCTTGAATAGAATAATTATCCTCACCTAAGTTTATAATATTGGACTTTATCTCTGATCAAAATTTAGGGGAACTGTATTTGCTTCATTTTATAAGGTATTATGTAACTTCTATTTTCTTACTAGTTCAGTTTATACAAGGTTGGAATGATGTTGCGAGGAATGGGATTTGACAACACTACTTCCCTTTATGTTGCATCCGGTAAAATATATAACGCTGAAAAGTACATGACTCCTCTTCGACAGTTGTTTCCATTTCTACAAACAAAACAAAGTCTAGTTACACCTGAGGAGCTTGCACAGTTCAAGGTACCTTTTCCCTTGATTATTCCAGTCCTCTAATAAATATTAGAAATTATGCCTCCCTTCTCTATCCCATTTGTATTGCATCAAGAAATGGAAGCCAGGTGTCAAAGGATAAGTTTGCCTGCTGACACTGTATGTAGGGACATTCATCAAGACTAGCAGCACTGGACTATACTGTCTGTCTTCACAGTGAAGTGTTTGTGATGACACAAGGAAGCAATTTCCCTCACTTTCTGATGGGGCATAGACGTTATATGTACGGAGGACATGCAAAGACAATAAAACCAGATAAACGGAAGCTAGTTCAACTCTTTGACAATCCAAACATCAGGTATATATTTTCAGTTATCCTCATAAAGTTTCATAAGCTGTATCAATGAATGTGGCCTGAAATTCATTCACGTGTAGCCATTTTTTGGTCCAGGATGACCCTTGTTTCATAAATGTTTTGCCAAACATGATTGCTTGAAAGAAGCCCATTCTAATCTAATTACAGTATAGCCATGTGCATGCTGACATACATTTAAATCTTCTGCAACTGGTTACTCTCTTTTAGTTTGAACACCTGCAATGGGCAGATCATGCAGGATCTTTGCTTCCTTTTTCATACTCGTCATCTAATTGACGAGTATCTAAGTTAATTTTGTATGTAGATGGGATCGATTCAAGCACCACATGGAGGACATGCGTCGGCATAGTGAGATGAAAGGTTTCGGATTAAGGAAACCACAGGAATCCATTTACAACCTTCCCATGCCTGACTGCATGTGTCAGCAAGCTGAAGCACGATCAAGATACACGGCAAGGAACTAGCAGGTTCCACCCTTGTAAGTAGCCACACCATATAGCAGTAAGCAAAGGAAAAATAAATATTGGTTTGAGCATAGAAAAGAATATAGAGATTTCAAATTATATGACTGTTGATATGAATCCTTCCCCCAAAAAATAGAGATTCATCAGTGAGTGTAAAGAAGGTAGTCATAATTGCACTTGTACAAACATCCCGCGGGATGTACTTTTCTCGTCCAACGTCCATCCTGATGAAACACTTAAAACATAAGTCTAAAACGCCCGCACAGGGAACCCATGAAACCCACAGCGATCTACTTTTAAAACATTTAGATAAAATATTTGACCACGTGCCTACCACCTAAAACATACATGTATAGGTGAAACATGTAACATCCAGCGCACATCGTGCACTACCGGTGGGGAACTGCGGTAGCTAGCAAACTCAAGTCAAGAGAATGTTTGAAGAGCTGCCCAAACACCAAACCCAGGCGCAAACATGCCTATGACCTCCCCTTCCTGCCATCGGTGTCTTTTGCAACGGCCGGGATGAAACACTTCATGCCATGTCTAAAACGCTGCGATGGCGTGAGGTGGATGGGGGCGCGGAGGAGCACGGGATGGGTGCGTCCGAAGAAGACGAGGTGCGCGGTAGATGCACCAGTGGCGGTCGCATTGTTGGTGGGGAAAGGAAATGTCAATGTCTTTTCGAGAAATTGTGAAACACTTAAGGAAAGGAAATGTCGTTGTCTTTTCGAAATTGAAAAACACTGTGGAACACTTAAGGTGGAGCGGAGGTGGAGGCATGTTTGAGCCTGAACGTGCCGTCGGCCGTCCGATGGATATGCCTGGATGGACGCCTCACCAAAGAATTTCCGTTTTTTTGTTCTAGATAAATTATAAATAATAATTTTTTTGAGATATATCTGAGGCATGAGCTCAACCATTTTGATTGTGTAAGTTATGGGCCGTGCATCTGTAGCATGGGCTCATTCTGTCCATATTCCTATCTGCATAAAATGGTTGCAATGGAACTGGAAATCGAGGGAAATAGCTTCCTCTAGGCAGCACATGGGGAAAAAAGTCTTGTTCGTACGAGATGTGAAATAAGCCTTTTTCTTCAATGTAATCACAACAGATCTCGTAATGATTTGTAATTCAGAAAGACTAAGCGTTACAAAAATCAATGTCATTGCTTGATATATTCAGAAAGACGACTAAGCACGATCAAGCTACTCATGGTTAACGTTGTCTCCGACGGTGAAACCGTAGTCGCCGCCACTGCCGTCGTCCTAGTCCTGGTAGTAGCCGGAGTCGTCGTTCAAGTAGCTGTTGCCATCGTCGACGAAGTAGGCAGCCATCTCTGCCATAACACTGCCATTACCAGCGCCTAGGTAGACAACCAACCCAAGGGCATTTCCGTCGTGGTCGTCGTCATGGCATGGACGAAGCCGTAGTTGCTCGGACCGGGCTGGTCCGTATCCGGGACAGCAACCTGCTGCAGGCCGCCGGCGGCGGCATCGGCGTCCTTCAGTCGCTGCTTGCCCCTATCGGTGACCTTGACGCGCGACAGGACGGTGCTGGAGAGCCGCGGCGGCACGGTTGTTAGCCTCTGGATCTCTGGCACGGAGTTATCCAACTACTAACTTGTATTGCTGAGCAGACACTAGCGATGTCGACCACGAGTTAGCTACCACACACTATGATTAGAGCTAGAAGATGAGAGGAAGAACAGAGCGCACACAGCACAAACACCAGCGTTGGCTGAAGCTCTGCAGAGAAGATAGCAAACTGAATTCACTCTCTTTACTGAGTTGCAGTGGCAAACTATATATACAACTCTACTCATCTAATCCCAGTACAGCTTTCATGCTGCTACAGTGACTAGATATGACACAGGGCTGACTTTGGCGCCTGACCCTGCTGTGGCTACAGTGCGGCAGGAGAGCCGTTCGACGCCTGCCCCTGCAGCGGCTACAGTGTCACGTCAGTGAGTCTTTTCGGCGCCGCCTTCCCCTGCTGCGCATTCACACAAGGGAGCAGCAGTTTACTTAACAATTATTTTCCTAATCCTGCTGCTAACCCTAAAATATCTCCATGCCGATCATCTTCTTCAGCTCCGTGAATCAAAGACGGCCGAGCGGCTTGGTGAGGACGTCAGCGAGTTGCCGACCAGTTTCGACAAACTCGATGACGATCTGCCCTCCATCGACACAGCCGGTCTTGGGGAAGACGATCCCTTGATCCACCGTCCTCTTGACGTAGCGCAGCAGCCACTTCACTGCAACCCAGTGATCCTCTCGGAGATCCTCCATGAAGCGGCTGACGTAGCCCACGACGAATGTAATGTCCAGCCTCGTGTGGACTAGGTAGCGTAGACCGTCGATGATGCTCCGGTAAAGTGTTGCATCTACCTTCGCCGCGGTACTGGCCTTCGTCAGCTTCAGCCGCTCCTTCATCGGAGTCACGCATGGCTTGCAGTTAGCCATACCGATCTGCTCCAACAGCTTCGAGGCGTACGCGCTCTGACCGAGCGTGAGTGCCTCCTTCCCCTATCTCACCTCGATGCCAAGGTAGTAGAAGAGCACATTGAGATTGCTCATTCGAAACGAGCCGCCATCTCGCGCTTGAAGCTGTCGGTGTCCTCCGTACGCACGCCGGTGACGATCAAGTCATCCACATACACGCTGACGATGAGCTCCTCCTTCCCCGTCGCCGCGTGTAGAGCGCATGCTCGGTTGCGCACCGCTGGAACCCAAGCTCGCCTAGCGTGGCGTCAAGCTTGGTGTTCCATGCTCATGGGGCCTCACTATACCACAACCTATCTACAGCGTCCTATGGTAGGTCACTATAAGTCAGTACAGCGACCTACGGTAGGTCGCTATATACATATAGCGTCCGACTTGACGCGTGGGTATAAGTGGCGTCGCTATAAGTTATAGCGTCCGACCTTAATTATAGCGACCGACCGTTTGACGGTACGTTAAAGATATACCGACCGACTGTTCGATGCCAAGTACATACTTATAGCGACTATTGGTCAGACGCTATATATTATATAGCGTCCTATCTGACACTATCAATACAAAAAATTAACAGCATAATTATTCATTAACCTCAGTATCAGTACTAAGCATACAATCAATGAACCATATATAAAATCATCAATTCCATTTTGGACAATATACACAATTATGACAATGAAGCTCATAGCTCACAATTATATCATTATATCATATCTATAAGCTCAACTTGGAGAAACAAGTTACATAAGACAGTTTGGCCATCAAGATAGAATAATGCATAGCTCATATATAGATGTTTGTACTAGTTGCACAGTTTACATCTCATGGTTTGCTCGCACTCAGTACAATTCATCACTTAAACAAAAGCATTCATCTCTAGTTAGAATGTCCAAAAGCATTCATATCTAGTTAGAATGTCCAAAATAATGCATTGGCCATGCGAAATTCTATCCAATTGCTTCCTGCATGCATCAGGCCCCCCTAGCCATTACCTCCCACCTGCAAATAAAAGATATAATAAACTGATAGTTCCAATCCAAATAGCAGCTGAGATGTAATTCGGCTAAGTAACATGCTTTTGATTTGGCTACCTAAATAGTGTGTAGATTTCAGTACTAGTACTACAAATATTCTGGATTGCAGGACATTGGTTAATCTGGATAGGGTTCTATGTTCTGGGAGCATCTTTTCCCAGATTGTCTTTTGCAAAGTGCAGGTTCACATGACTCTGACCATTGTCCTTTGGTTTTTGGTTGCTGGATAATAAAACAGGGAAGCCAAGATTCTGCTTTGAATCCTTTTGGCCTAAGAAAGATGATTTCCAGGGGGTTTCTGAGACATCATGGAATTCCACTCCTACAACTTGATGCCCCTTCAATAATCTGGCAAGAAAAATCAGGGCCATGGCCAAAGGATTGCAGAGCTGGGAGCAAAAGAAAATTGGTCATGTTAATAATCAGCTGGGGATGGCAAGGGAAATCGTTCATAACACCTAGAAATTCCCCAGGATATTTGTGATTTATCACCCATTGAGACATGGTTGCACATCCAACTAAAGAAGCACTTATCAGCATTGTCGTTTCCTCCCCCCCCCCACGCCCCACCCTCCCCCACCCACCCCAAAAAATAGCATTGTCCTTTCTTCAATGTACAATTGCATGTTGCCATTTCCGGATAGGCTGGCTTGGGGATGGGGATGCCAATACCTCCTTGTTCCATTCTCCATGCTCGTCACCGCAAGCATAAGAATGTCATTGGTCACTCGACTTGGGATCATCAAGTCTTCACAGATCATGATGACAATTGACAAGGCAGCAGTGATTCATCACTTGTACAGTGAGGCAGTGAGCTGATAGGTACAAATATATATAGCTAGATAGAGTGATGGAATTAACCTTGATGAACTGGGAATCGCAACCCATGAACTTGCTGATCTGGATGTCCCTTTCTCTGAAGAAGTGTGGAAGACTATTATCGGTCAATTGCCTAGAGATAAAAGTGAAAGGACTTCTCAAGTTGGATAACATGAAAGCGTTTGACTTCTCATGATGGACACCCTGGGGCACATGGTGTCTTTAGCCTCAAATGAGGGGCTCCTAACCCCTTTTTGCTAAGGCCTTGCAGCATAGGGTTTCTCTATATGAAGATGGCATTGTCCTTTTCCTTCATCCCACCTCTAGTGAGATTGAAATAACCCTGGACATACTCCATTTATTTGGTGAAGCTTCGGATCTCAGAACCAATGTGCAAAAGAGCAATGTGTACCATTATTCAGTGCTTGGTGTAGACACTCTGATTGTGCAAGAGAAGCTACCCTATGAGGGTACTGAATTTCCCCTATAGGTATCTCAGTATCGCTCTGTCATTGAGGAAATTAACTAGTGCCCAAATCCAGCCTATAATCTCAGTATCGCTCTGTCATTGAGGAAAGGCAGATCAAGAATTAAAAAAAAATCCATATTCGCATGACCAGCCATATATGTTGTTGGCTCCAAAGATCGTGCCTGCAGGTTATCTATCAGTACAGGAACATGCACCGGGTCCTTAAGGTTCAAAAAGGCCAATAAAGAAAAAAAGGAGAGGTGTCGGCTGATTTTATTATAAGCTAATAATGGATTGGAAGGCAATGGGCCAGGGAAGTATTATATTTTCTGGAGTTGTTTTTCAAGTAAACAGCCGATTGACCAATATTAATACAGTATTAATGCCCTTGATGCTTTACATGCCATCAGGTGTCTACTGAACTCACATTATGCTATTATAGTAAATCAATGTGGGGTAAAAAAATTAGACAAGAATGAGATGGCCACAAACTTACTGCGTGGCTCACTTCTGAAGAGATGGTTTTCCAGGCTGCCCTTGGCCATGTACTCCACCAGCAGGACCTCCTTGTCCTCCCTGCAGTACCAGCAGCCTCACCAGACTGGGATGATTTTGATGACTTGCAAAGCTTCAGCTGTTAGAGACATCACTAATTAATTCATCACATATGAAAATAAGAAACAAGAACAGGAGTTGCTTATTACCCAATTGTATGGCCATGCAATTCCTAGGTCCTTTGCATCGGCCATATTTTCAACACCAACATAAGGGCGAGGCAACACAGCATCTCTTTTCATCACAATCGTAACCATAACTTGACAAAATTGCCTTCCAAGAGCCTGTCCTGCTAGCACGCAGCTAGGATCAGTTGCAATAACTTTTCCCTTGGCCACAGGTTGAACAGACTTCATGTTTGGGTAAAGTATAACTTCTCTGCCAATCTGAAGCAAATGATGGATGTATGAGAACTGTATCAACTAATAAAAACACCACTAACCTAGAAGCGAAAAATGGAGGATGAATGAGAACTTACATATTCGTCATGTGAGAAACGATTAGTATCACCATTCCTTGTATCGATGCCAAGACGAGGTTGCGGCTGCTGGGCATGAACATGGCTGGACTGACAATGAGAAGGTGGCTGGGATGGGGCTGCTCTCCTGGTGGATTGAGTGGGCTGCTGGGATGGGGCTGCTCTCATGGTGGATTGATGGGGCTGCTGGGATGGGGCTGCTCTCATGGTGGATTGAGGGGGCTGCTGGGATGGGGGTGCTCTCATGGTGGATTGAGGGGGCTGCTGGGATGGGGCTACTCTGATGGTGGATTGAGGGGGCTGCTGGGATGGGGCTGCTGCTATCCTTCGCATAGTCATGTATTCACACTCATTAGATTGTTCTGCATATGCATTATCATCTTCATGAAATTCAGCATCAAAATCTATCCCAACACCATCATTTTCAGACCTTGGGCTCTAGAAACATGCAAGATGGATTATAGAAACATGCAAGATCAGATTTCTATGCAATAAAGATCAGATTTATGTGGCACGTGATAGCCATGAATTAGAGAAGGTGTAAGTGATTTACCACGTGATGTCATGAATTAGAGCCATTCTGTGAGATGTTTTCCATGTTTGCCCTTTCATGCTCTAACCTTTCCTCCAACAGTTGTTGTTCTAGCTCCATTATGCGTTGTCGTAGAGCTTCTTGCTCAGCTTCTGCATCTCTACGGGCTACTTCTGCATCTCTATGGGCCATCACTTCCACTTGAATCCTTGTTGGTATGTAAGACTTCACCCCTGGGGTACCAACACTTTGGGGAGTTGGACCTAGACCCAAAACACGCACACGTCCTTTTGGCTCTTTTTCTCCACAAGCAGTAGCAAATGCATCGCCTTCTTGGATTGTCTTTTGTGTCAACTCAGGATGTTCCTCAATAATTGATTTTAGTTTATTCTAATTATATAGAGTATCATTGTTAATACACCAGAAAATAGGATTTCAAGCTGCGATAAAAGTTGAACAAAAAACTTACAATGACTGGTTCTGTAGGCAGTAACGGAACTCCATTCTTTCTCGTATGTGTTCTGATATACACCTCATCTCTTCGAGGAGGACGCTGAAAGGTCCTAATATGGCTAGAGGGGGGTGAATAGCCTATTAAAAAACCACAAATCAACTAGAGCAATTTGATTAGTAAGACAAATAGCGAAATGCAAACTTGCTCTAGCTCTACAAGGGTTGCAAGCCACCTGTCCAACAATTTTAGTTGCAATGATCAATTGGCACACAATCTACTTGACTACTACTCAATAAGAGCTCTCACAAATGCTACACTAAAGAGCTCCACTAGATATGATTAAAGCACGAGGCAAGCTCTCAATTCTAGTTACACTAAAGAGCTTGCTATATCTAGTTTGCAGAAATGTAAATGAGTAAGTGATACGATTATACCGCCGGGTCATGGAGTGAACCAATCACAAGATGATGATTGAGCCAATCACCGGGAGAATGCAAATGACAAGAGACAACCGATTTTTTTCCCGAGGTTCACGTGCTTGCCAACACGCTAATCCCCGTTGTGTCGATCAACACTTGGTGGTTCGGCGGCTAAGAGGTGTTTCACAAACCTCGTCCACACGATAGGACACCGCAAGAACCGACCCACAAGTGAGGTAACTCAATGACCCGAGCAATTTACTAGAGTTACCTTTCGACACTCCACCGGGGAAGGTACAACTCCCCTCACAATCACCAAAGGCGGCCACGAACAATCACCAACTCGTGCCGATCCTTCACCACTGCTCCAACCATCTAGGTGGTGGCAACCACCAAGAGAAACAAGCGAAATCCGCAGCGCAACACGAATACCAAGTGCCTCTAGATGCAATCACTCAAGCAATGCACTTGGATTCTCTCCCAATCTCACAATGATGATGGATCAATGATGGAGATGAGTGGGAGAGCTTTGGCTAAGCTCACAAGGTTGCTATGTCAATGAAAATGTGCAAGAGAGTTTCCTTGAGCCAGCCATGGGGCTATAAATAGAGCCCCCATCAAATAGAGCCGTTGTACCCCTTCACTGGGCAAAACACGCTCTGACCGGATGCTCCGGTCATACCGACCGGACGCTGGCCCTTAGCGTCCGGTCGCCCGATGGACGCCACGCATCACCAGCTTCAAACGCTGTTCGTCAGATTTCAACGGCTACGAAGCTGACCGGACGCTCCGGTCAAAACTGACCGGACGCTGAAGCCCCAACGTCCGGTCGTTTCCAGTAAGCTCCCCGAGGCATGTTTTTTCGACCGGACGCGTCCGGTCCACCTTGACCGGACGCAGACCAGCGTACGGTGCTCAACCCTACCCACTGTGCCGTCTGACAGCTCGACCGGACGCAGCCTTTCAACGTCCGGTCGCTGAGTGACCCAGCGTCCGGTCAGTAGACCGACGCCAGCATTATTTCGACCAACTCCATTTCAACTCTAACTTCTTCACCCTTGCTCAAATGTGCCAACCACCAAGAATTTTGCATCCGGCGCAATAGAAAATAGACATTTCATTTTTCCAAAAGCGCCGAATTTCGATACCTTGCAAACACCTTGTGCACATGTGTTAGCATATTTTCACAAATATTTTCAAGGGTGTTAGCACTCCACTAGATCCTAAATGCATATGCAATGAGTTAGAGCATCTAGTGGCACTTTGATAACCGTATTTCGATACGAGTTACACTCCTCTTAATAGTATGGCTATCTATCCTAAATGTGATCACACTCACTAAGTGTCTTGATCACTAAAACAAAATGGCTCCTACATTTTATACATTTGCCTTGAGCCTTTTGTTTTTCTCTTTCTTCTTTTCCAAGTTCAAGCATTTGATCATCACCATGCTATCACCATTGTCATGATCTTCGTCATTGCTTCATCACTTGGAGTAGTGCTACCTATCTCATAATCATCTTGATAAACTAGGTTAGCACTTAGGGTTTCATCAATTAACCAAAACCAAACTAGAGCTTTCAGACGCCCTAGTTCAATTGCCTACATGTGTTTCACTCTCAGTACTAAAATAATGCAGCACGTTTGTGTATTAAACAAAACTCAAATATAGTCTGACATACCATTTTATGCGCTAATTGAGCAAAGCTCTTGCTGCCTGATGTATGATGTATGGTCAACTTTGCACGGTTGGCTTTGGCTTGTATTGTGCGAGCCTATGACAAAGAAAATATTAAATTCTACAAAATCATTGTTGAATTCATATATTTGTTGCACTTACTTCAGATTCTTCGGATGCCCAATACTCTTTTAGTTTTTTCCAATCATCATCATTTAGTCTTTCACCATGTATTTTTCTTATTTCCTCTTCTGTTAATTTGCCATCAAAATACTGTTTCTTTAAGTAGGATTTAAAACCCTTCCATTTCTTTGCAGCACTACCCAAAAACCAGGGAACGACTTCATCATCAATATCATAGGTTTCCTAATGAAAAATCTGCTATACACAATTTGGAAGGATATTGGAATGTGAACTATCATAGATAACAAGCATTTCAACTTACTCAGATATTGGAATGTGAACTGTCATAGATAACAAGCATTTCAACTTAGCAAAGAGGTTCTTGGTTGTTCCAGTGAGCAGTGCATCATCAGAGTGCAAGCATTATGTAGTTATGTTTATGTGCCCTTCCTATCTAGCATTCTAGCTGATGTGTATGCATATGATGCTTGCTGCTAGTCTTCATATGACTTGATATCCAACTTTACACACAGGCACTCAACTAGTGCAACAATAAAAGAGGAGAGGAGTATGCTACAATACCTTCATTGTCACCTAAGAAATCTCCAATTGCTTCACATTCCCAATCTTCATCAATTTGTTCACAGTCCAAATCTTCTTCAATTTGTTCATTCACATTCACTGTGGGGTTTGTTTGTGGCCTTGGGCGCAAATTATGATCATGGGTTTCTCCATCATTGGTCTTATGAGTTCTCTACAAGAAGAAACATGGTTTATGTAAATAGTTTTCATTAAATAAGTAAAGACATTGCAACAGAACAATTTCTAAAAAGATGACCTTTGCTCTTTTCTTAGCAGGTGGTTTAGGATTAGATAGAGTAGGGATGTTGAAGGACTTCAGCTTCTCTTGGATTTCTGCAATGTTCTCATTCCTCCGCCGCTCACACTCGGTAAGGGGGGGATCCTTACTACTTCCTCTTCCGCTTGACATTTGTTTTCCTGAAAAAGGACCTGTAGAATTAGTTCTATACAAGGATGAATAAAAAGATCAATAGCATAATTATAGCAGCAACACCAATTAAACAAAACATACTTTCTAGACTGTTTCTTAGCTTTTTTTATCAACAATTGTACCATCTATGTCACTTCTAACTGAAGGGACCACCCCATTTACAATGTCCACAGTCACATCTGCTCTCAAATCATGCAATGGCCACACTGATCCAGTATCATTATCTGTGGGCTCATTCTCTAAATTATCTAAGTCATACACATCTCTTGGTTTTGACTGAACAGCAGCAGACCAATCATGATCCTCAGGAACATAGTACACTTGAATTGCTTGTGATGCTAGAATGAAAGGCTCATCACACATCTTTTCACCCGTATTGAACAAGTGCTTAAAGTTAACAGATGTGATCCCAAATTTATCAGTTTTTACCCATTTGTCCTGAACACGGTTGTCAGCCCAATCACACTTGAAAAGCACCACACTTCCTTTGTGGTTATAATTTAGTTCAAGAATCTCCTTAATAACCCCATAATAGATATTGTTTCTTATTATCACATCATTGTTGTTGCCCCCTCAAAGGTTGTTGCCTCAGCAACCACAACAACCCCACTATTTTGAATAGGTCTTCCCTCATCATAGGATTTTGTGTGGAAACAAAATCCATTAATACTATAGCTGTTGTACTTGCGTGCACTCATCATTGGCCCCTTGGCCAAAATTTTGATCTCCTCTGGTGCTTCCTCATTTTCTTCCACCTGTGATTATGACAGACTACTATTATTACAGTAAATGTGTTGTTTGTCTCAATATCAAGTGCTAAGTTTTACTTTCACTTACATGCAACCTAAACCACTCATGAAAGGATTCATGCTGCATGCGGTTGATCTCCCATTTATTTCGAAGGCCGATAGAGGAAAGGTACTGAGCATGCTTACTGCAAAGGTTATTTGACTTTAAGATTGGTTACAGACTTGATGATATGATGTAAGTGATTTGGATTACTTACTCCAAGTACGGTACTATGTTGCCATAGTTGAACATAACATTCTATGAGCTTGCATCCAGGTCTTGTGGTCTATACTAAATGTGCATTTTCTAGTCAATCCTTGCCCAATGCTACGGAAGAAAGGAGTTGTACTATCATCTTGGTCATTTCTAATTTGGCAGTAAATTTGTGTGTCACCATGTAGATAGCGAGAACAAAGTGTAAGGCGCTCAGTGAAATTAGACCACTCCATAATTGATCCCTCAGGATGACTTTTGGTACGTACAGCACCGTTCAATCTCATGAGATACCTATACACATACATAGAAATAATAGGCATGTTGATAATGTTATACATCTAGTAAGTACACATTTGTATCCACTAAGATATATGATATGATAGTTACCTCTCTACAGGCCACATGCTGCGAAAATGGACTGGACCAGCTATTTTAGCTTGGGCAGGAAGATGTACCATCAAGTGTACCATCATGTCAAAAAAAGATGGAAGGAATATAGTCTCAAGAAGGCTCAAGGTTTCAGCTATTTTAGCCTGTAGACTTTCCATATCGCTTATTCGAATGATCGGGGCAGAAAGTTTCTTGAAGAAATTACATATACGAATCACTACAGCACTGACTATTTCTGGTAATATTTTTCTCACAGCAATTGGAAGCAAGTCTTGTAGAATAATGTGGCTCTCATGACTCTTAAGCCCAAATACCTTCCTCTCATTCACATGTACATTATGTGTTATATTAGATGCATAACCATCAGGAAACTTCACCCCTTTTAGTATTTGGCAAAATAATTTCATCTCATCAGGACTCATTGAGTATGGTGCAGGTGGCAAATAAAATTGGTCCTCTACTTCAACTGGGTGAAGATCGCTTCTAATACCTAGAGCTTGAAGGTCTAAGCGAGAGTTCAGATTATCCTTTGATTTTCCAACAGTGCCCAAGAATGTGTTCAGTAAGCTTTCACAAACATTTTTGCCTATGTGCATGAAGTCAAAATTATGTCTCAACATCAAATCTTTCCAATATGGAAGTTTGAACCAAACAGATCTTCTCTTGAAAATTACTAATGGTTCACCTTCCTGGCGTTTCTTGCGTGTTGGTTTCTTTCCAGATGGATCCTTGCCAAAACTAGTGCTAAGATCTTTAGTGCACTCCAAAATTTCCTTCATAGTAAGTGGTGTAGGTGCTGTCCTTAACTCAGTACCACCAAATTTATCGGCATCAAACCTAAATGGGTGATTTTCATGCAAGAATCTTCAATGGCCCATATAAATATTCTTGCTACCATTACCAAGTCTAAAGGAATCTATAAAGAAGTGGCAATCAGGACATGCTGCTTCACCAGATGTCACAGATCCTGACACGTATCCTAGACTAGGGAAATCAGTAATAGTCCACAATATTGTTGCCCGCAATTGGAAGAACTCTCCCCTCGAAGCATCATAAGTTCTAACACCATGTTCAATCATATCTAACAAGTCATTCACAAGTGGCTCACAATAGAGATTCATATCACTGCCTGGAGCCTCCTTACCAGGTATCAGAAAAGACAAAATGAAATTTGATTGCTTCATGCACATTGAAGGTGGAAAATTTAAGGGAATACAGATACCGGGCCAAATGCTGTAGCTAACATTCTGCATTCTATATGGATTAAAACCATCGCTGGCGAATGCTAGACGGATATTCCGACTATCTTCAGCGAACTTTGGATGTTTCATATCAAAGTCAGCCCATAGAGGTGAATCTGTGGGGTGTCTTAGCAGACAATCTTTTTTTCTGCCTTCATCATGCCATCTTGTTAGACTTGCTGTTTTTTAGGACAAAAACAACCTTTGGAGATATTTCTTTATTGGAAAGTAGCGTAGAACCTTCTTAGGAACCTTATATGTATGTTTCCCATCTAGAGACTTCCTTACTGATTTCCACCGTGAAACCTTACACTTTGGACATCAATCCAAATCTACGTTCCCCTTCCAATAGAGAATGCAATTGTTTTCACATGCATGAATACTAGTATACCCAATTCCTATGGTTTTCACTAATTTCTTAGCCTCATGAAAGGTTTTAGCTAGTGCTGAACCCTCAGGGAACGCATCATTAAGTAGATCTAGTAGCAGGTTGAAAGATTTGTCAGACCATCCTCCAAGGAGCTTGATGTGGAGCAATCTAATAATAAATCAAAGTTATGTATATTTCTTGCAATTAGGGAACAATTCTTTGCTGTTTTATGCGACTAACTTTTGAATGGCAACTAGCTCCTTACAAGGATCTAGAACAGAACTGTCTTCCTCATAATCTCCCCTATCATCTAAGCCAGCAGCTAAGTCTCTGAGCAAATTAGATATGTCATCATCTTCATTGGACTCATCCACAACCTCAACATCGTCAACAGCAAAGTCTCCATGATTCACACAATGGGTAGGTTCTCCATGTAAATTCCATGTTCTATACCCTCTTAGGAACCCATCACATATCAAATGTTCACGGACCTCACTAGCCTCTTTTTAAAAAGAGTTGACACACTTTCTACATGGGCACAGTATCTTTCTACCAACAGCTTGAGTTACTAAATGCAAAAACTAAGAAATGTTCCACTCCCTGCAAATATGTTGTTTCGTGCCTACATGAAACTTTTGTGTTAAAAGCCATTTTATATAGCTACATATAGCGCTTTCACTATTTATGAAGCTACTATTTTTACCTAGCATCATCATCAATCCAAGACTTATCCATCATTCATTGCGAGGGGGAGAACAAGCTGTCAAAATTATATAATCCATCTATCAATCTTGGGGCACCACAATTAATGGTTTTTTAAAAAAAAGCACACATGCAGGCCAGAGAGGGAGAGAGAGCATCACCTAGTCCTCTTGCTTTAGATCCACACAAACACGATGATTTCTTCTGGAGGACACCGGATCTTGATTAATTCCAATAGGACGACACCTCAAGCAGGACACTGGATCTTGACTCCTTGTTTTAGCAGAACGACAACTCCCAGGTCTTACTCCTGTCTTCAGGACAATAATACCTCACAACTCCTACTACCTCCTGAAATCGAGAAGTGCCAACTATTACAAAAAGGGACTCCAAAGCATCATACATTCCATCAACACAATAACGAAAAAATATTCTCAGACACGGAATTCTCTGAATCTTGAGCTACAGAGATAAAAAATGATCCCAAGAGAACAAGGTCATCGACTTACTGATACCTGGTGAAGCTCGTATCTCAGGATGTGGGCTTGGGGAAGGAGTCAGGATGTGGGCTTGGGCAAGGATCGCGAAGAAGGTTGCCCGTTCAGTAGGCACGCTCGCCGGGGCACCTTGCTGGCCGGCGCGCATGCAGATGATGATGAAGGGCCGCGCCGGTGGGGCGCGCTGTGGGACGCCGGGCGTGGTGCGGTGGGAGGTTAGGGGCTCATGCGCAGGGCACCTTTTGGCAGCCGGTCTTGCTGGATGACGAAGGGACCCTGCCGATGGAAGCCTTGCGCGCGGACGCCGGGCGTGGGGCAGTGGGGGGTTGGGGGCAGGGCGCCAGGACCTTCTTGGGTTGCCACTGGGGGGTGGCGAGGGTTAGGGGCGGGGCAGCGCCGGGCGCTGCTGGGTTGCCACTGTTTGGGCGGGGGGCTTCGTGGTTGGCGGGGGTGGGGGTGCAGCGCGACTTTGGGCGGCGGGGCGATGGGAAGGGGCTGCGCCCGGAGCATCGGGGCTTCGGTGGTTGCTGGGCGGGTGGCCGGGGCGCCGGCGGTCTCTTCCTTTCTCTCAATTGGGAGCGTGGGTGTGGCTTGAAGTGTGGGGTGGCGGTGGCAAGGGAAATTGAGACGGACTAGGTTTTTCCAAATATAGTGAGTCAAAAAAAAAAAAGTCCGGTGGGATCCACTAAATTTTAGGCGGCAAGCCCGAGGTAGAGAGCGCCAACTCTGTGCCACCCATCTGCGCCAATCTAGTATACCGACCGACCTACGGACCCAAACAAAAAGATATACCAACTGACCGATTAACGGTATAAAAAAACAACAATACTGTCCGACCGTCAGACGAAAAAATAAGATATTGCGACCAACCGTTGGTCACTAACTTATAGCGACGGGCCGTCCAACGGCATTTCATTATTTTTAGCGACCCTAAGTCGGACGCCAGTTTGGGTTGTGGTATAGTGCCTACTGCAGCCCGTAGAGCGCCTTGCGCAGTCGGAGCACCCTGTGCTTCGCTCCCTTGACGGCAAAACCCAGAGGTTGCCTGACAAATACTGTCTCCGCTAGCTCAACGTTGAGGAAGGTCAATTTTATGTCTAGATGATGGACGCGCCAGTCCTTCACTGCTGCCAAAGCCAGAAGCAGTCGGATAGACTCCATGCACGCTACCGGTGCAAAGACTTCCTCGAAGTCGATGCCCTCGCGCTGGACAAAGCCTCGGGTGATGAGGCGCGCCTTGTGCTTGACAATGGCACCGTGCTCGTCCCGCTTGACCTTGTACACCCACTTCAGGTCGATCGGACGGCATCCTGGAGGTGGATCGACGAGCTCTCAAGTCTCGTTTTCCTCGATTGCCTTCATTTCCTCCAGCATCGCCCGTCGCCAATTTCCATCGCGCTCGGCCAACGCGAACGTGGGTGGTTCCTCTGCACTAACGAGAAGCAGCTCTGGGTCATTGAGCAGCCGACCCACCAGGCTTGAGGGCCCTGTGCCATCGATGATGTCGTTTAGCCTGCGGAACCACACCTCCTCACCATCATGGAAGGCATCCACGAACTCGATCGGCATCGACAGAGTTCCCTATTTCGCCGGAGTGGTCGGCACAGCACCTGGAGTGCTCGGCACCCCAACTACAGTGCTCGGCACTACTCCTGGATAGCTCGTCACCACTCCTGGAGTGGTCGGCACACTGTAGGTGTGCTCGGCACCTATCATGGAGTGGTCGGCACCACTGTAAGACCTCTCGGCTCTGCTACGGGAGTGTTTGACACCCATCCTAGAGTGGTCGGAACCACTACAGGACCGCTCGGCGCCACTCCTAGAGTGCTCGGCACCCCTCCTGGAGTGCTTAGCACCACCCTAGGAGTGCTCAGCTCTATCACTGGAGGGGTCTGCACCTCCTCTCCAGCGTCTCTACCACCGTGGATAACCAAGTGCTCGACGACAAAGGTGCTGGTGAAGCTGCCAGCTTCCCCTATGCCCGGACTGTTCTAGTCCTAGGCCGCCTTCTCGTCGAACACGACATCGCGCGAGACAAGCACCTTGTCTCCGCGTGGGTCGTAGAGCCGGTATGCCTTGGTACCTTTCGCGTAGCCCAGGAGCACCATCGGTGTGCTCTTGTCCTCTAGCTTGGTGAGGACCGGCTTCGTCTTCGTAACGTGGCCAATGCAGCCGAATGTTTGAAGGAAGGACACGCTCGGCTTGTGCCCATACCAAGCTTCGAACGGCGTGTTGCCCTTCAGGGCCTTGGTGGGCGCGCGGTTGAGGATGAACACCATCGTGGTCATCGCCTCACCCTAGAATCTTGCCGGCATGCCTTTGGCCTTCATCATGGATCGAGACATGCCGACCACCGTCTGGTTCCGCCGCTCCACCACGCCATTCTACTGTGGTGAGTACGGTGCGGTGTGGTGTCGCACCACACCCTGATTCGCGTAGTACGCAGCGAACTCTACTAAAGTGAATTCGCCGCTACGATCAGTCCTCAACGCGCGTAGCTTCTTGCCGCTCTTCACCTCCGTGTGCGTCTTGAACTTCTTGATCGCCACCGCTGCCTCGTCCTTGCTCATTAAGAGTTGCAGCCACATGTAGCGACTGCAATTATCCATGAGTAGGAGGAAGTACCATCGACCACCGTTTGTGGCTGGCATGATTGGCCCACAGAGATCACCGTGGATGGGCTCGAGAGCGTCCGCCGTGCGATACTTGGCCGCCTTTGGGAACGGCAGCCTCCTCTGCTTCTCGGCCAGGCAGCTAACACATAGCTTGCCTGCATGCTCGATGTGAGGCAGCCCTCGGACCATCATCTCCAGCCAACCAAGCGCGTCGAAGCTAAGATGACCGAATTGGGCATGCCATAGCCACGACTCCTCGGTGTGCCGAGCTACCAGGCACACTGGCTGCTCCACCTTCAAGTCAAGCAGGTACGGCTAGTTTTGGGACCTCTTCACCTTGGCAAGAAGGCGTTGATCCTGGTCCCTGATCCTGAGGACACCGTCCTTGATCAGTACCTCGCTACCGCGCTCATCCAGCTGGCCAATGCTGATAATGCTTGAACGCAGCTACGGGATGTAATACACATCCGTTAGCACGCGGTGCTCACCATTCTGGCACCTGAAGATGATGGTGCCGCGCCCTTGGATCGCCACCCTTGAGCCGTCACCAAACTTCACCGTGCCGGTCACGTCGTCGTCGAGCTCAGAGAAGGCTACCTTGGAGCCCGTCATGTGCTTGCTAGCGCCGGACTCTAGGTACCACCGCTGCTCCTATCCGCCGCCCACACGTCCGAGGTGGACTTGGGCGCGTGGTTCGTCGAGGTGGACAACCTTCAGAGCCTTGCTGTGCTCGGCCACCGTTGTCACCTCTCCCTTCTTCTTGGCCTCGACGTCGTGCAGTACACAGAACATCGTCATAAGGAGAGTGGTCTCATCATCATCATCAGCCTGCGCTAGATGAGCCTGAGCCTTCTTCTTCTGCTTGCGATTTGGGCACTCTCTTGTCCAATGGCCCGTCTACCCACAGCGCCGGCAGGCGTTGGGGTCGACCTTCTTCTTCTTCTCTGAAGAAGCCTTGCCACTGCGCTTGTCATCACCACCGCGGCTGGAGGAGGCTTCCCCGGAGTTCCTCTGGGCAGTCCACTCCTCCTCTGTCAGCAGCAGCTTGCCACTGTCCTTCGTCACTGTGGCCTACTCCATGCACTTGTCCACCGCCCGCAGACGGTCTGTCACATCCTCAATGGTGAGGATGGACAAGTCCAACATCGTCTCTATGGAAAGAGCGATCTGGATGTACTTCATCGGCATGGAGTGGAGGTACTTGGAGACCGCCTCTTCTTCGTCGATGGTGACGATGTGGCTCTTCATCTCGCTGATGAGCGTTCATAGGCTCAGGGAGAAGTCCTCCACCAATTCACCATCCTTGAACTTGAGGTTGACGTACTCCTGCTTCAGAAGCTAGGTCGTCGCCTTCTTTGCGCGGTCAGAACCGACGCGCATCGCCGCAATGGCCTCCCATGCTTCCTTAGCAGAGGTCTTCGCCCCCAACGGCTCCTTGTACTCTGTCGGTACAGCAGTGAGGATAGCCTCCAACACTGACATGTTGTCTTCTTTGTTGTCGGTGCCCTTGTCAACAGTATTCCAGAGCTGTCGGGCTCTGAGCTTGACCTTCATGGTCACCGACCACTCATCATAGTTGGTGCGAGTTAGCGTCGGCCAACTGGTGCGGCTGACCTCCCGCACCGTTTTCACAACGACCTCCTGTCGTGGCTGGGCAGCCACAGCAGCACCGCTGCTGTCACCCATCTCCAAACCGTCCGTTATCGTCAGCGGTTAGTCCGGCGATGGGGCTTGTACCTCTTTGATACCACTTGTTAGCCCCTAGATCTTCGGCACGGAGTTATCTAACCACTCACTAGTGTTGCGGAGCAGATACTAGCGATGCCGACCACGAACTGTCATTGGCTACCACACACTATGGTTAGAGGTAGAAGACGGGAGGGAGAACAGAGCACACACACAGCACAAGCACCAGCGTTGGCCGGAGCTCTGCAGAAAAGATGGCAAACTGAACTTGCTCTCTTTACTGAGTTGCAGTGGCAAACTATATATATAACTCTACCCATCTAATCCTAGTACAACTGCCATGCTACTATAGTGACTAGATGTGATAGCAGGTCTGACTTTGGCCTCTGTCCCTGCTGTAGCTACAGTGCGGCAGGAGAGCTGTTCGACACCTGACCCTGCAGCGGCTATAGTATCACAGCAGGGAACCTTTCCGATGCCGCCTTCCCCTGCTGCGCGTTCACCCAAGTGAGCAGCAGTTTACTTAACAGCGGTGATCTGATACTCGTGCATGACCCACCCGCTGGGTGCTGGGCTCGTCACCGTGGTTGTACAACAGGTTGCAGCGCTTGTACTTGATGGCATCTCGGCGGCGCCCCCTGGCCGCCACCGCCACGCACGAGGATGATGGAGGTCTCGTGCTCTTCTATGCGTCCCACCTGCCGCCAATGCCATCGTCCTCGCCTAGGGATACTACGCGGACGGGCCTCTTCCCGCGCTCGCACGGGGGCGGGAAGAAGAAGGCATGGTCGCTGTCGCCGTGGTCGTTGCGTCGCATGAACTCCCACGGCGGGCAGCTGCAGGGGTCGCGCGTCAATGACGGCGTGCTCGTATGGGTTGCAGAGGCCCAGGGCGCGCGGGAGGAGGTAGTGCACCACGATGTCGGTGTCGGTGGGATCGAACTTGTACACCGGCGGGAACAACGACGGGTCAAAGCCAAACCGCCACGCCTCCATTGCTAGCTAACTCTCGCTGATGCGGCGCCGGGAGCCTGCTGGTTTCTTTGTTTCCCGGTCGGATCCGCTTGTTCTTCCAACCAGTCTTCCCTTCCTTTTTTCCGACGAGTTGTGATCGAATTGCTTGGTCGCCGCCTCGCCGGCGTTCGTTTCCTTTCCTGATATATGAAGGCGTAGCGCTGGCGCAGGATTAGCGGGAACTGCGACGCGCGACTCGGAGTTGGATTCCGCTCGAGTTGTTTCAAAGGAGATCAGGCTGATGTTGGGCCAAATCCTCCTACCGGCCCGCCGCATCTCAACGAAGGCCCTGACAAGATGGCCCGTAACTATTAGCATTACATTCTTTGCTGCTGCTTGCTTATTTATCAATCACAAAGTAAACTTGTGTTTGTTATTAGGGGCTTTTCTGGAAAGGGAAGGAAGATTGGAGTCCAAATGCTTGGCTTTCAGAGAGAGCATCAATTGCCATTGAGAAACGCCGGTGATGAAGAAGGATAGGGTAGAGTGGAAGAATAACAATGAAGATTTCAACAAACGATAATGATACGGTGAGGACGTCCGTCCGTCCGAGCGTCGTCTTTCCAAATAAAAAATATCTCCCACTTCGTCTCACACGCTGTAGGCTCCGCTCTGCTTCCTTCGCCCCATGGCCCTCGCCCACCTCCTGAAAGGTCCTAATGGCTAGAGGGGGGTGAATAGTCTATTAAAAATTTCTACAACAACACTTAGCAAATTGGTTAGACAAATATGAGGCGAAGCGAGTGTTGCGCTAGCCTACTAAAAAAAGAAGCCACCTACCACAATTCTAGTTTATATAGTCTCTAGCCACACAATGGCTATGTCACCACACTAAGTTAGTGTGCTCTCAAAGGCTAACTAAAGAGCCACACTAACCAAACTAACAAGCTCCCACGACTAGCTACACTAAAGAGCTTGACAACTAGTTTACGGTAATATAAAGAGAGAGTGAGCAAGATGGTTATACCATCAAGTTGAGAAATGAACCAATCAATCACAAGAATGAATACCAATGAAGACCAATCACCTTAGAATCAAATGATGATACAATGATTTTTTATCGAGGTTCACTTGCTTGCCGGCAAGCTAGTCCTCGTTGTGGCGATTCACTCACTTGGAGGTTCACGCGCTAATTAGCATCACACGCTAAACCCTCAATAGGGTGCCGCACAATCAACACAAGATGAGAATCACATAAGCCACGAGCAATTTACTAGAGTACCTTTTGGCTCTCCATCGGGAAAAGATCAAGAACCCCTCACAATCACCACAATCGGAGCCAGAGACAATCATCAACCTCCGCTCGATGATCCTTGCTGCTCCAAGCCATCTAGGTGGCGGCAACCACCAAGAGTAACAAGCGAATCCCGCAGCGAAACACGAACACCAAGTGCCTCTAGATGCAAACACTCAAGCAATGCACTTGGATTCACTCCCAATCTCACAAAGATAATGAATCAATGATGGAGATGAGTGAAAGGACTTTGGCTAAGCTTACAAGATTGATATGTCAATGCAAATGACCAAGAGCATAAGCTAGAGCCGGCAATATGGCTTAAATAGAGAGCCTCCACGAATAGAGTCGTTGGCTCTCTGTTCCCTAAAAAGTCAGGGCGACCGGACGCACCGATCGGTTTGACCGGACGTAGGACCCCAACGTCCGGTCCTCAGATTTTTGCCATGTGTCCCCTGCTTTAAATGCTGATCATCCGATCTCAATGGTCATTAGTACACTTAAGTTGTGACCGGACGCACTACAGTGTAGGATCGGACGCACTGTTGCCTAACATCCGGTCACTTCCAGTAAGGTTCCAGTTGCGACCGGACGCGTCCGGTCACGACCGACCGGACTTGCCCAGCGTCCGATCACTCACCATCTTCTCTGTGCGCCACCACACCAGCAGGACCGGAGGCTGAACAGTGTTTAGCCAGAGTCCGGTCGCCTGAGTCCGGTCATAGGCCGAGAGTACCACCTTCTTTTATAATTGACCGAATCGCTGCTCCCCAGAGTCCGATCACCACGTGACTAGCGTCCGGTGTACTCTGTGAAACCCTATCTTTTCTATAGGGCGCTGGTGGCACAATCGAACTGTCCGCACTCTACGGGCGAACACTCCGCCGGTGAAGTTTAGAACCCTTACTCCTAAGTGCTAAAACACAATGTGTATCACCTTTGTGCATGTGTGTTAGCATATTTTCACAAACATTTTCAAGGGTGTCAGCACTCCACTAGATCCTAAATGCATATGCAATGAGTTAGAGTATCTAGTGGCACTTTGATAACCGTATTTCGATACAAGTTTCACATCTCTTAATAGTACGGATCGAACCTAAATGTAATCACACTCGCTAATTGTCTTGATCACCGAAATGAAATGACTCCTACCACTTATACCTTTGCCTTGAGCCTTTTGTTTTTCTCTTTCTTCTTTTCAAGTCCAAGCACTTGATCATCACCATCATCATGTCATGATCTTCATTTGCTTCACCACTTGAAATGTGCTATCTATCTCATGATCACTTTGATAAACTAGGTTAGCACTTAGGGTTTTATCAATTCACCAAAACCAAACTAGAGCTTTCACCTCAGCGACGCTAGGCTCTGCTGCTGGAGTCACGCCTCCCGCTCGCCCCCGTCCTCATTGCTGTCGTCGGCGCCGTCATCATCCTCATCATCTCCTCCTACGACTGGAGATGGCAAGGGTGTCGTGGCCATGCGTACTTCGTGCTGGCCTCGAGGTTCCTCGTGCCCCAATAGCAAAAGAAGCTCGCGGGGGGCCAAGTCTGTGGTGCTCTTCGCTCCACTGCCTCTCCCAGCCCCGATCTACCCATTGAGGCAGTTATCGAGTTCCTCAGCGTGCCTGACATGATGGTTGCCACTCCCTAGAGCATCACGCCTAATATGTTGCAAGCGTATATTTTAAGTGTTTTACATGTTTTAGAGGTATGTTGTAAGTGTTTCATGTGGATGTTGTAAAAATGGATCAAGATGTTGTAAAAATATATCAATATGTTGTTTCAGAGGCATGTTGCAAGCGTTTGTTTAATATGTTTTATCTGTTTTTGGACGTATATTTGCAAGTGTTTTTGATTTGGCGTTCCATACGTTTCACACATGTTGCAAGAGTATATTCCAATGGTTTCAGTTGTTTCAGTCTTATGTTGTAGTAAGTGTTTTCATGTTGCAAGTTGCAAGTATTTTATCTGGATGTTGCATATGTATCACACACATATTTCAAGTGTATGTTACAATATTTCATCTTCTTCAGACGTATATTGCAAAAATAGATTTGGATGTTGCATATGTTGCAAATATTTCAGAGGCATTTTATAAGCGTTTATTCAAAATGTTTCAGCTATTTTCGGACGTATATTTGCAAGTGTTTTTTATCTGGTTGTTGCATATGTTTCATATATGTTGCAAGAGTATGTTCCAATGGTTTCAGTTGTTTGTCTTATGTTGCAGTAAGTGTTTTCGTGTTGCATGTTGCAAGTGCTTTATCTGGATGTTGCAAATGTATCACACACATGTTTCAAGCGTATGTTCCAAATATTTCATCGCCTTAAGATGTATGTTATATTCAAGTGTTTCGAGTTTCAGAGTTGTGTGTTAGAGAGTCACGGGGCACGGCCCGGGCGCCAGGGGAACAGGCGTGGCGAGCCGGGTGCCGGCGGTCAGGGCGCGAGGCGTGCCTGGGTCCTACGGACGAGGGGGTTGCTCGTCCTCATCCAGGCTCTAGGGTCCCGCCCGCGCAGAGAGAAAAGGAGTGAGGTCACTAGGAAGGAGCCGCGGACGCGGCGACAGGGGCAGGATGCGTGTGCGGGGCGAGGCGAGACGGACAAGAGCGGGTTGCACTGACGTCCAGACGCGCGCGTCTATCTGGATGTTCTTAGCCATGCCCTTCAATAAAATGGCCCCGTTCGACTTGCTGAAACTTGGCTGAAAAATATTATTCTGACTGAATTGTTATGAGAGAAAAACACTATTCGGCTGAAAAAAGAAGTCGAATAAGTCGGCTTCTGGGTAAGCCAAACGGGGCCAATATGGATTCCTTGTCGTGTCCAAGAAGAGGGCTAGTGGGCTTCCTGATTAGAGCATGTCAAAAGCATCTGTAAATTAATTTGGCTATCTAAACCGGCTCTTTAAAATAATTTAGCCACTTAAGTGCAGAAGTTTCATAGTAGCTTCTCCAAAACTGGCTCTTTATTTTATAATAAAACTACCACCATGTGCGAGTAGCAGCACTCAGCAAAAGTGGCACAGTATTTCGCTATAGTGGCTCTTTAAAATAATTTAGCCACTTAAGTGCAGAAGTTTCATAGTAGCTTCTCCAAAACTGGCTCTTTATTTTATAATAAAACTACCATTTAATTCCAAAAAAAATATGATTTGATATGATTAATATATCAGAAAAATCATCATATTTTTTTTACGGAATTAAATGAAAATACAGTCTCATTACAATTTTCGCTATAGTGGTACAGTAAATTCGGGTAGTTTAAATTCGGGTTCATTTCCTTCGCTGATATATATGCAGGTGTAGCGCAGCGCAGGAGAGGCAGGAGCTGCCACGCGACTCGGAGTCGGATTCCACTCTCCTGTTCGGACTTGCTTGGGGCGCGAACGAGCTATGGCATGGCATGGCTCGGTTGGTTGGGCACGCTCGGTGTAACGCCCACCATCAGCGTTCGAGCCCGGCACGCTCGGTGGGACGGACGCGAGACCCGACTCAGCGGCCGTCGTCGCAGCGGCGGCGGCGGCCACGCAGGAGGGCCTGCGCGCGTCGCGATGGAGGGAGGCCGAGGGCGAGGTTGCGGTGGCGGCGGCCGCCATGGCAGCGGACGGGACGAGAGGGCCTGCTTGGACTTCTTCATCTCCTCGGCGCAGTGGCTGCTGCAGTGGCGCTCGCGGGACGACGCCCTCGCACATCTGCTGCAGCAGCACAGCGATGACGGCGCTCGCGTGCTGCCTGCCGGCGACAACAGCGGCGGTGGCTGAGTCCGACTTTCCCACGCGGAGGCGGTCGTGGTCGGCCAAGCGCTTTGAAGTCCCCACGGCGGCGTCCGGCCCCAAGCAGCATTCACGGTGCCCAAGTGACGTGGTCGACGGGGAACCGCTCGTATGGCTCTGTGAGTCTCCTCGTCGTTCCGGCAGCTGTGGCCCCCGCCCCGCACGGTGTAGCGACGAACTTGACCTCTGCGATGACGGCTACTGGATGACGAACTTGAGCTCACCGCCGAGGAGCACCCGCGCCGTCACCTGGTCCCGTCACCCGAAGCACCTCCCGCCCCTCGAACACTCACGGCAGAGAGAGTGTCAGTTCGTTTCCTGCCGCGCGGTGGGTTTCGTTCGATCTAGCCTTCTTCCCAGATGCTTGTTTCGGTGTGGATTTCTTGACTTCCGGTGTTTCCTTTCCTTCCCAGGATCTTGCACAATTCGGATGATTTGCCCTGGTCGTTTCGATTGGCAAGCCGAATTTGAGCATTCTTTTCTCTATCTAAATAAATTTGGTGCGACGCAGTTCTCATTCTAGTCACTTTTGCTCAGCTCCTCTACGAAGCATTGCTCTGAAGACGCTCGTTGAAGATGCATACCAGCTGTTTGACAAAATCTCTCAAAGGGTAAACTTACCCCTTCAAACAAGAGGTGACTATATGCAAAAAAAAAAAAAAAACAGGCAGCCAAACACATCCTTTACTTGCCAGACTTTGACAATGCAAACAACCAAACAAAACTAGTGATTGGCTTGTTGGGAGCAGGCTAAGGCTGCCCAGGCTAGAATTCTAGTTAGGCTAAAAATAATCCAGGAAACCAAACACATCCTATGTGTGCGTATGGTGTGTGGTATGAATTGTGTTTAGGTTCTACAACTTGTACTTGAAGTATTAAGGCATTAAAAAAATCACGCCGCACAGCGAGAGGAGAGCAGGCTGTTGTTGGGCCGAATCCTCCTAGCGGCCCGCTGCGTCTCGACGAAGGACTTGACAAGATGGCCCGTGATTGTTTTCGATTACATTTTAGCTGCTGCTTACCGAGGGCTTGACCGCTTGATGATGTGCTTCTGTTTGTTAGGTATTATTTATTATTAACTAGAATCATGCACGTGTGTTGTAGGACAGCATAAATTTTTGCCCACGCTTATTGCGACGGATTTGATCGTTTTTTTGAATTTAATAAATCTGGATCGAGCGAGCGGGGTGATGTCATCGGCGTGAGTGGGTCGAGCGGGGTGTGGCGACAACGGCGATAGCACTATTTTTTTAGTTGTATAGATATAGATATGCCTGTGCGTTGTACTAGACCACGAAATTTACGCCCAAGTGGCCAACGACACAATGAACACTTAATATGGTTTTTATACAAAAATCGCTAGTGGGGTGATGGAGTCAAACACTTCTAACGCCAAAGTGTTTTTAAATTCTGAATTCCTCTAGGTTTTAGTTTAGGAGGAGAAAGGTTTGGATATTCTATTCAAAACTTCGGATAATCCATATCCACTTAATTTTGGCAGCTCCATATCCTATCCCGCATCTGCACACAACCTAATTCAGATTATTCGTATTCGTATGTACAGCCCTAGTCTCATGGGAGCTACGGTGTCGCTGTGTATAGGTGGGACAGAGGTTCGGATGTTTTCTCGATCTGCGTGAGAAGGTCTTCTTCTTAAACACAATGCCTGGGAGCTGTCTTACCCTGCAGGTTGAGTTTTTTTTTAAAAAAAAAGTGTTCTCTGTCTTCAAAATTCGGATTCAGATAGTTTCACCTCTAAAGTTATCACATAGAATTAATTTTTTTTTGCGAAAACATACTGGAATTAATTAGTGAACGTCATCTTTTAGCCCAACTACATGTGTGATGGGCCTAGCAGCAGATAGGCCTAGTACGTGATAGGTACTGTCAATGACGGTTTTGTACGTGTTCTGGCGCACGTATCGGATTTCGTTTGGAGCGCGGTTTTCTTTTTCCAATTTGATTTCCTGTTCGGAGCCCGGATCTGTCGTGGGTCTGTACGTGCGCGTGATGGAGTGACGAAGCGATTAGCGGGCATCCGACGATGACGTTAAGTATTTTTTAGGTGTAGAGATTAGGGGCTTCTCCGGAAAGGGAAGGATTGGAGTCCAAATGCTTGGCTTTCAGAGAAGGCATTGGCACTGCTATGGCCAGGATCAGAGGCATGGAGTTCAGAACCTGGTTCTTTATAAACAGATAATACAGGTCAGGAGATAATGCTGGCTTCATATGATAGTGCTCTCTGGTGATTTTCCCTAAAACAAATGCCAGTTCTTCCTCATTTACCTCTGCCTCATTATTAGGATGTGGAAAGCCAAATAACTTAGTAGCTACGTTATGTGCTGGGAAAAAAGAAATACTGTAAGATTTATTCTCATATACATTTTCTCACCGATCATGTCACCAGATTTTGGTAAGGTACTGGATTTCTTCTTTCAGTTCAAGACATGTTTTGTGGTCCGAACAACGAATTATCATTGTGCTTCCATATTTCTTGTCTGATATAGTTACTCACATTATGTGTCATGTTTTGAATTTTTTTTCCTTTTGTAAACATGGTAGTTAATAATGTTCTCTTGGAATTTCTATACCTCATCTCCCATAGAATTGTGAATAAATTCATACTGAATGTTGTGTGGAGTACCAATCTTCATCTGTAGGGTTATTTATTTCTTTTTAGTTAATAATATTACTTACATTTCCAGTTTTCAGCATGCATAATTGATGTCAATGTAATAGAATGTCCAAATGCAGATTTTTTTTTGAAGTAACAAATGCAGATTTTCAATGCTGTTATTGTGGCCATAATCCATAATACCCCAGCATCTCATTTCAATCACATTTGGCGTGATTACAGGTAACTATTTTATTTACCACAGAGTAAACACTACAGGAACTGCTGGCTTCCCCGAGTGCTGGTTGCACTTGGGGAAGGTCCAGTTGCACTCGGGGAAGCCTTCCCCGAGTGCAACACTCGGGGAAGAGCCTCCGGCTAATCCTCCCACGGGAAAGGCGCCTTCCCCGAGTGTCGAAAATCGTGCACTCGGGGAAGGCTTTGCCGAGTGCCGTGCTGGCACTCGGGGAAGACTTGACGCCGTTGGCCGACGCCGTTTTTTTTTTGATTTTCTTCCCCGAGTGCAACACTCGGGAAAGATTTTTGAATTTTTTTAAATACTCTTTGCCGAGTGCCGCAGCTCAGACACTCGGCAAAGAAATTTGTTTTTTTTTAATCCTCTTTCCCGAGTGCCACAGCACAGGCACTCGCGGAAGCCACCTCTAAAATTCTTTCTTTTTTGTTTTTTTCTTTTCCATGTAAACAACAAAGCATATATATATATATCACAAACCACAAATCAACACCAATATGTCACAAACCACATTTATATATCACAAACGACCAAATTTATCCGAAATCCACAATATATTACAAACCACACGTTCAAAAGTACACACTATTCCAAGTTTACAAGTTCAATACATAAAAACGACTCTGAATGCGGCTCACGGCGACTGTGAGGGGTGGGACGCCCCAGCGTGCGATCTCGGCGACGGTCCAGGTGGGGATGGCCCGACGTGCGATGCCGGCGACCCTTCGACATGATTCGACGCCGCCCCCGATTGATGCTGCAAAAAAGAGAGAAGATTGCACGTGAGTGACAAGATAAAAATGTAAGGAGTGTAAAGAAAAGTTGAAAATTTCGGCAGCACCTCCCCTGCACGGGGAGGTTTCCAAAACCTACAAGAAAAACGTCGGCACGAAGGCCGACAACCACATTTCCGGCACGAAGGCCAACACATCAACAAATCCGGCACGAATGGCGACACATCAACAAATCCGGCACAAAAGGCCATCACTAGGTTTGACACTAAGCATGAGCAAAGAAAGTACACCTGGCATCAGCATACGGTGCTCGCTTTTCTCTTGGTGCGCCTTCTGCCAGTCCGCGTCCAACCATTTGTCCACTATAGCAGCCCAGCAATCGGGAAAGGTGGCGCACCAGCTCAGAATCACCTACAATCCATCAGAAGATCAAATTAGGCATAGTTAATCTAAAAAGAGATCAATAGGAGATATTTTCTATTTACTTGTAGGTGCTGCTCCCTTGTCAGAATCTCTCTCTCTCTTCTTGGGTTTCTACATCCATATTGTCTAATGATGTTTTAGTGAGCAACTGGTTCTTTCTTCATTTCGAAGACAACCACACACGTTTGGCATATGTTTTGATTGATCATTAAATCATTATGGTCATTTACTATTACTATATATGTATCTGTCGTGACCTCATACTGCTTCAATTTGTCCCAATTAACAGCATGACGAACAGAGTCTCATATCGGGTCACATGCTCAAAAGTCATTTTCAAAATAAAAAATATTTTCACTTTTGCTTCTGTCAGAATGCACAAACATAAAATATTTATTTCCTTTATGCAAAAATATATATATGAATGTTGGTTTAAAGAAGGTCCTGTTACTCTTTTTTTTCCAAACATATCAGATATTTTCTCAACATTCCAGGCTAGATAGTCCTGCATAGTAGCATGCTCACAAATGACAAACCCTGGTTGACCCAGGGTCATGGAGTCATGGACTCGTGATAGGTATGCACAGGACTGAGTAGCACAAGATCCGACCACTGTGGTGTATGAAATGAAACTAAAAGAAGGTTGCCACCCTGGATCTTGGTCTCGGAATGTGTATTGCACTACTACACAATCGATTAACCGCGACATCCCCCGATGGCCTCCGAGGCGGGCGTCCATTTTAGCCCGCCACGGTTAATCCCGCGATTTACCGAGGCGGGCATTTTTTATTTACCGTGACAGGCTCTTTTGCCCGCCACAATAAATTTATTTACCGTGGCGGGCGTCTTAAGATGCCCGCCACGAAAAATACCCTATTAACCGTGGTGGACGTCTTAAGATGCCCGCCACGGTAAATCGATTTGCCGTGGCGGGCATATTATAAAGCCCGCTTTAAAAAATAAGGCCCAAACTCGCAGCCCAGAAGAAGCCCATCTCAACTTTTCTACTGGGCTCGTATATAAGTGGCACTTCACTTGTGAACCCTAGCCTCAGTCCACATCCCCAGCCGCCTCCCTCTCTCATCCCCGACTCACGCGACCGTGCGCCTCCTCCTCTCTTCCCTTCGCCATGCGCCACCCCGCGACGGCGGCTCCCGGGTGCTCGCGCAGCGGCGGCCCTCCGAGCTCGCACACGGCGGCGACCCTCGGAGCTTAGGCGCTCCCTCCCTCTCTTCCTCTCTCCCTCCCTCGTCGGCGGGGGAGGCCCCACGGCGCAGATCCACGATGGGGGAAACGCAAGGAGGCGGTCATGGCGTGGTTCCACGGCTGTGCAAGGAGGTGGTGCCAGCCCGGATCCACGGTGGACCCCTCCCTTCCCCGTCGGCGATGGCGGTCCCTCCCTTCCCCGTCAGTGGCCTCCTCCAAGGGCGCGCAAGGCCTCCAGACGGCGGATCGAGGGCGCGCGGGGTAACGGCGCGCGCGGGACGACGGCGACGGATGCGCCCTCCTCCTCCCCCACGGATCCTCCATGAACGACAATGACGCGGGGCTAGGGTTTCAAATCCAGTGAGTTCATCTCCCTCTTCCTCTCCATCTCCCTCTTCCTCTCTCCATCTCCCTCACTCCTCCCTCTTCCTCTCTCCAGATCCGGTGACGGCGACCTCTTCCTCCACGGATCCGGCGGCGGCGACCTCCTCCCCCACGGATCTGGCGGCTGCACCCTCCTCCTCCGTGGATCTGGCGGTGGAGCGACCGGATCCGGCGGTGGATCTCCACCACGGCCACGACGCCGGGATCCACCATGGCCACGATGCTAGGACCTCCACCACGGCGGGCGAGGACGCGTCGGCGCGGCGGCCTCCCTCCACCACGGCGCGGCGGGATCCGCGAGGAGGCACGGGGATCCGCGAGGAGGCGTCGGCGTGGTCCCCTGCGAGCGACTGGCGAGGTAGTGGCGGCCGTGGGAAGCCCGGATCCGTCGCCGGTGGGCTCGCGATTGGGTTGGAGAACGGGCTCCTGGTTTTTTTGTTTTTTAAAAAATGATTAACCGCAGCGGGCATTCTAACGTGCCCGCCGTGGTAAAAGTATATTTACCACGGCGGGCACGTTACACTGCCCGCCGCGGTTAAGCCACGATTTACCGTGGCCTCTAGGCCGCGGCGGACGGCTTTGCCCACAGCGGAAAACCGAAAACGCCCGCCTCCAGTAAAGTTTGTGTAGTAGTGTTGTTATTTTCTACTTGACCTTATCTAAAGATAGCTAAGTTATTTATTTTAGTATGCGCGGCAGGGTTTTGCACTAGCTTTCCAAGCTTATCACAGCCCTCCTATACCTGTGCTCCTGGGCTAGGCACCAGATATGTTGAAACAACACGAGCGGAGTTGTTTTCTTAAAGCAAAGAATTGTAGCTTAATATTGGAGAACATACTTCATTTTCCCATATATGTTAGGGTGCTCTTACATAGGCTAACATTTTATTCAAGTCTTAAACCTGTGTTCCTTTGCTTATTTCTATATTGCTTCCAAATATGTCGCCATCAAGATGGATATAGATAATTGGCAAAACGAAAAGTGTACAGGGGTCATTTATGCCTATTCTGAAAAGCATAAGTTAAATATTAAGATGCTAATATAGAAAAACAAATGCAGTGTTCACTGTTGGGAAAAGAACATGGTGTGGACATACAGTTGCAATATAATTTTTTACCCACAATATAAAAATGATCAAAATATCATGCAAACAAAGTAATATGTGCAGAAACATCCATACTTTTTATTTTCGTCTTAGGAATGCACTAGGTTCACAAACGAAAATAGTGCCAATGCACATGTCCGTGATATCTGTACTTCAATGGGTATACTGGAGATGTTAGATTGATTGGTGGACAATAGCCCAATGCAAATTCCCGGTATACTGGAGATGTTAGATTGATTGGTGGACAATAGCCCAATGCAAATTCCCAAGACTGATGTCACGTGGGAGTTGGATGATATTTGTTTTGTATAGAAGCAGATTGCTGTGCTACTTAACTTAGATTATCACACTTCACATTCGTCAAATCATAATTAAGTTCACTTGTTTAACTATGGCACATGAAAAAGCACTGTTTATTGCTTTGCTTGTATGGAACATGTATTTTAGATTTTTAGTAAATAAGTTCAGTACTTGTGCTTTGCCAGTCAAATGTTTTCTAACCTGGCTATGAATGCTGCTTGATTACTTCTTTTGTTGTAGCTAACAGTTCCATCTGTTATGCTTGAAGGCTCTTCTGAGGAGGATCAAGAAGGTAGCGGAGGAGAGACAGAGCTCCCTGAAGTTGATGTACATGGTGTAGACCAAGAGCTCAAGCACCATCTCCTGAAGAAATACAGTGGCTATCTAAGCTCGCTCAAGCAAGAACTGTCAAAGAAGAAGAAGAAAGGGAAGCTCCCTAAGGAGGCTCGCCAGCAGCTCCTTAGCTGGTGGGATCTGCACTACAAATGGCCTTACCCCTCAGTACGTCTTCTTTTTATTCTTCCATTTTTAAAATTGTTGGCAACACATGATTTTGATGCCAAGTATTCATGAGCTTTTTATAGCCAGTAAAAATCTAATGTTAGTGCTGATTGCACATGGTACTTCAAGGGGAAGCATGCATAAAACACATTTGGCAAATCAAAGCTAGATATGGGTCCTTGATCTTCCATGGTTGTCTGTTCCCTAATTTACATATTAGCATGTAATAAGTGAGTCAAAATATGCCAGTCTACTATTGATCAGGGAGTGGCGGGCAATTATTGGTATTAACCTTATCTAAGGTATTCTGAAACTTCTACAGCAGTCTTGCTAAATACCATTAATTTTAAGCAACTAAATTTATCTGAAATATAAAGCCTTCTCTCAGATACAGATTAAAGAGTTTCCATTGGTTTCACTTGGGAACTACATGGCTGAACAGAAAATTATAGTGCTCTGAAGTATGTGTTGATACTTGTATAAGTGAAGATCCTAATATGCAATTTTCAAGTTCAGGGTTCTAAGTGACAGCTATAAGTCTTGTCCTTATCTATCTAGGATACTTATCTAGAGTAGTTGGTGGCTGTGTCAGCCCTTATCTTTATCCTTATCTTGATTTAGCATCTCTAGAATATGTTGTAGCTTTCTTAAGTTGCAAGCAAGTTACCCTATATGTATCCCCAACCTGCTATAGTTGTGGTAAGACTAATGAAACTGAAATTCTAGCCCCAAACTTGTGCTTTTGTTCTAACACTAAGTGAAACAAGCATTAAGTCCAGGAGCTTACAATAAACTTTTTTTATATGTTCATTTTGTTGGATGTTTTGTATACGGCATATACTGTGTTTCCTTATTGGATATGTATTAACTCTTGACATGGGTGAGCAGGAGACTCAGAAGGTGGCACTGGCTGTCCAATTACACCTGGACAATCCGAAACAGATACGGTCATAGATATGCGGAGATCTGCATACCTCCAACCGTATCTGTTTCGGACGGGAGACGCCTAACTGGGCTATACCGATCTACGTACGACAACGGTAAGGAAAAGAGCTTAATTATACCTAGGGTGGCGGTGGAGAAAGGCTAGCGACGCAGTGGCGAGTCGGTGCAGTGGCGAGTCGGCGCTGTGCAGGCAGGACTGCAGCGCCGACGAAGACGATCGGGGTCGCCTAGGTGCTCCGATTCCCCTGCGACAGGTCCTGCTCTGCAAAAGAAGAAAAACAGCACTATAAGTACAAAATTTCGGCAGAACCTCCCCTGGACGGGGAGGTTTCGATAACCTGCAAGAAAAACCATCAGCACGATGGCCGACATCCACATTTGGGGCATGATGGCCCACACATCCACAATTCCGGCATGAAGGTCATCAACACATAAACGACGCGATGGCCGACAACTAGAACGGGACGGTTCGTATACCTTGGGCGTTGGCGGGACGTGCACGCGGAGAAGAAGACGCCGACAATGGGACGGGACGTGGCGACGGAGGCACCTCCTCCCCTTCTCCTCCTCGGCCTCCTACTCCTCTCCTCGTCGGCCTCCTCCTTCTTCTTCTTCCTCCTCCTCCCCTTCCCCTTCTTCTTCTCCTTCTTCCTCCTCTTCCCCTTCCTCCTCCTTCTTCTTCCTCCTTCCTCCTCCTTCCTCCACCTACCTCCTCCTTCTCTGCTCCTTGACCAGCAGCAGAAGAAAAGGCTGGACGGGGCAGAAGGAAAGGCACGGACGGAAAGGCTAGACGGGGCCGGGGCCGGGGCTGGGAGCGCCAGGCGGCTTGCCTCGGGGCCGGCCGCAGGGGCCGGGGAGGGGACGCGCCGGCCGGACGGGCCCCCGCTGTGCAGGGACAGGGCGCGCCCGAGGGGCAGCGTCATTGTCTCGGGTCTGCAGGGCGCACCACGGGCTCTCAGGCTGCACGCACACGCTGGGCTTGAGGGCTCTGGCAGCCTGGCCAGGGGGCTAAACTACTGACAATGCGGGGGGTAGCGCCAGACTGGCAAAGGCGGCATGGCATGCGGGTGTGGGGTGGCCGGGTGAGTGGACGGTTAGGTTTAGATAAGGCCTGCTGGGCCTTTTTTTAAGTCTTCCCCGAGTGCATGTGATCACTTGTAGAGGCATGCGCAGATGTTTGGGTTTTAGGCATCCGACGTCACAACTTGCTCGAAACCTTCTCGATTTTTTATCATAGCCTCTACATGCGATAACACGACGCCCAGACAAATTTCATGATTTTTGGACTTCGTTCGGATTTTATATAATTTAAAAACACTTTTCCCGCAAGTTGTTCGTCATGTTACATCAACAAGATGCTCGAAATTTCATGCGAGTTCCTGGATAAGGCCTCAACATACACCAAATATCATTAATATAATTTTTTGAATCACCAAATTCCATTATTTCATGCACCTATAGTTCAAATTCGAAGTATGCAAAAAAATTCAACGAAACGAAAAAAAACTAACGAAATATAACAAAAAAAAGTCAAAATTGTCCCAAATTTGAACAGGGAGTTTTAAATAATGTGGGAAGGCCTCACAAAAAAATAAGACAGAAAAAACAAAAAAAAAAAAAATTCTTTCCCGAGTGCATTCCCTGGCACTTGGGGAAGAGGCCCTTTCCCGAGTGCCAGGACAGGGCACTCGGGAAGGCAGTGCCAGGGAAGGCACTCGGGGAAGAATTTTTTTTTAAAGTTTTAACGGCGTGGGCGGGGTGGACCGTCAAATAACATGTTTCTTTGCCGAGTGCCGATCTTTCCCGAGTGTTGCACTCGGGGAAGAGGGCATTTGCCGAGTGTTGCTCTTTACCGAGTGCTAGGATCTCTGCGGCACTCGGGAAAGCCTCTCTTCCCCGAGTCACTACTGGAAACAGGGACTTTGCCGAGTGCCTACGGCACTCGGCAAAGGCCTAAAAACACTCGGTAAAGGCTTTGCCGAGCGCTGCACTCGGCATAGGCCACTCGGAGAAAAAAAAAGCCGGCAAAGCCTTCTTTGCCGAGTGTCATTTGTCGGGCACTCGGCAAAGACTTTGCCGAGTGTCGACCGGACACTCGGCAAAGAAAAGTAGCCATTAACGGTGCGCTATCATGACAGTTGCTTTGCCGAGTGTCTCAAGGACGACACTCAGCAAAGAATTTATATAATTTTTTTCCGAAATTGTTTGCCGAGTGTCGGCTCTTGGCAAAAAATTTTTTTATTTTTTTTAAAAAAAGTCTCTTTGCCGAGTGTCTCATGCGGTGACACTCGGCAAAAGCCCCCTTGCCGAGTGTCGTGGTGGCGACACTCGACAAAGAGCCCAGCTTTGCCGAGTGTCCTTGCAATTACACTCGGCAAAGCTGGGAAATCTGGTGTTTTCCTCCAGTTTTTGCCAGCTTTGCCGAGTGCGGTGCCCATTGCACTTGGCAAAGAGGCCTTTGCCGAGTGTGACACTCGACAAAGCGTCTATAATTGCCTATTTTTTTTCTTGTTTTTACATTCCAACACTTCCATCACACATTCAAACAGAAAATTTCAAGAATATTCATCATATTCTTCAAATCCATGACATTCATCACACATTCATCACTTACATATCACAAACACCATTTAGAAGTCACAAACATAAGTGTATGAATATATCACATCGAAATTCACAAGTTCAAAAGTTGTTCATCATCTAACATCCAGTTTATTACCACAATTCCATGAACATGGACAAGTTCAAACTCATTACCAAATACGCCTTTGATTGGGCGGTGACTGATACGGATCCTGAGGATTAGGCGGATTATTGGAACCCGCCTACTGAGGCTGCACAAAGGAGTATATATTCTATGTGTTAGACATGTACTTGGCTAGCTAATTAGAAATTACTTGCATGTAAGAGACTGCAATTAACTTTCATACTCGCAGGTGTAGGTCCATCCTAGGGTGAGGCTGCAGGTGGCGGTGGTGGAGCGAGCAGCTCAGGTGGCACAGCAAGACCCGTATGTTGCCCAAGGCTTTGAAGAAAGCCCGTGATGCTCGACAACCGAGTCTCATAGGTCTCCGTGATGCCCGTCAACCTACTCTCATAGGTCTGATGCTGGGACATCAGCTGCGCCTACAGCTCTTAACGCTGCCGAGCTTCTTCTTCGAGCCGGGCCTACAACATTTCACTCCAATGTTTCAGTAATGCATAGCTAATTACGGTGTGTAAAAGTCAATATACTACGAGTCAAACTAAAATTACCTCGAGGACATCGACCCGCTGTTGTGCAACGGTCGGCCGTGTGTGTATGGCCGGGCTCTCGCTCGTGCTCCGGGCTCGGATCGTGGAGAGGTCAGGGATAGCGGTCGAGTCGATTGTGCCATCGGCAATCCACATGCGGTCGTGCTTCTTCCCTCCTCCCAACCTCATGACGAGCTCTGTATCAATCTCCTGCGTGCACGGGTCGAAGTCTGGCCCATGGACTGACCTTGCCGCCGATGTGTACTCACTGATGCAGGTGTGGACGCTCGGGTTCGTGTACTCCTGGGGCCTGTCCTCTAGGCTGAAGGAGACGTCGGACGTCGCCTTTCCCTTGTGGGACATGCACCATGCCTGGAAGTCCGAGCACTCCTGCCCTTGATGTGCCGCCCTCTACAAGAAAGACATCAAGAAGATTAGAAATCAGTCATAATTGAGCATCAGAATAGATAAATGAATTCGTGTACCCATGCGTCTCTGTATCCGGCGAGGTTGCGGCTGCCTTGATGGTGTGCTGGTCCTTGCATCTCCAAACGCCGTTCCCTTGCAGCGTTGTGCGTCGAGGCATACCCCTCCATAAACCAGTTGTCCACGATCTTCTCCCACGCCTCGGGATACGATTCGCACCACCAGGGAATCATCTGCATGTCATCCGGTAATTGACAAATAAGATGATCGAATTAAACCTACTTATTCTCAAAACGAATCAATCTGGATGTTCTCATGTACCTCAATGTACTGCTCCTGGGTCAAGTCCATGGTTCTGGCGTCGGCCTTTTTGACCCTCTGTCCAAGCTTCGACCCATAGTAGGTGACAACGGCCTGGATCTTCGCCTCGTGAATCATGTCGACGACGAGCTTTTTGCAAGGTTTGGTCGCCACCTGATCCTTCCTGCCCTCAAATCCCTCCTCGCATTTGAAATAAGCCTGCAGACAAACACGATATTTGTATGGATATTTTTTAAAGAAAAAGTTCAATGAAAGAAGCAATGCTATGCGAGGAGACTTACCCAGAACTCCCCAATGACCCGTGCTGCCTTGTTGGGGTACGGCTCCGTATCAGCGGCGATGGCGTAGTGGTCAAACGAACAAGCCGCCAACGTGTTGTTCTTGTACGTGACGACACCGGGGTAGTGTTGCCTGCACAGAAGACCCAGGATGCCATTGGGGGTGCGTGCACCAGCACCGGACACAACCACCCAGTTCCTGCACATGTGATTAAGAAAAATTAGTAGTTCATCTTTGTTTGAACTTATCATATGAAGTAGGGGCAAATAAAATGTCAAGTTTACTTACTTTTGCCCTTCAGTGCGAATCACTGGGTGGCGGTGAGGAAGCGAAAAAGCAGGGAGGCTCGCAGGACCTCGCAGGTACACCCGCGGAGCAGAGGAAGAGGAACCCGTGCCTCCCGCCAACGCCTCCTGCTCGTCGAAGGGCGCCTCCTCCTCGTCCTCCTCCTCGGGGGGCGTCTGCGAAACCTCCTCCTCCTCCTCATGCGCCCTCTCCACAGGCGTCATCGGCTCCGCCTCCTCCGACACCTGGAGATGTGCCGTGGGCCTCCTGCTCCTTAGGTTCCTCCTCCTCGCGTCCGACCCCTCGGCCTCCTTCCCCTCTTGGTAAAGCGACCTGACGGGCCTGTGACGCCCACCCGCCATCTTTGTTGAATCACCAAAAAAAAAAAAAAGTATTACATGTATTAGAAATAATATTCATGCTTACAAAACACTTAATTAGAAATAGATGTAAAATGATAATCAACTTTAGTATTACATTAATTAGAAATAATCGTCATTATTTGGATTAGCTGGATCATAGGTCTCATCATCGCTATCAACATTGTCCAAATCATAAACACTAATTGAAGGAGGAATGTTGTCTTCATTGTCATTGCCTAAACGTAATCGCTCAAGCATTTGTAGGTCATCCACATTTTGGACCTCATCTTCAGCATCCTCATCATCAACCCTTTCTTTGTCTACTTCCATTTCTATCACTTCGGTTAAGTCTATCATAAAGCTTCCTTGTAGCCCCTCTTCTTGAAAGAACTCTCCCTCATATGTGCTTGGATTGAAGTTGTAATCTTCATCATTTGGGGCAGGTAGTTTACCATGTGGTGATACCTTGTGCACAATAGCCCAACCCTTAAACTCTTCGTCTTGGCACGCGTATGGCATATAATACACCTGGTCGGCCTGTTGAGCCACAATATAGACATCTTTTCCTAGGTAGACGGAATCTGGTTGAATCTCCACTAGCCCAAGATTAGGGGTCCGTCTCGTTGCTCCAGGATCAAACCAGTGGCATTTGAATATGACAGGATTAAGAGCTTTGGAACCATGAAATGAAAGTTCATAGATTTCCTCAATTCTTCCATAATATTGGACCTCATCAGTGCCTGGTGTTAAAACTCCGCTATTTGTGGTCTTTCGATTGGGCCGACTCTGCTCATAGCATGTTGTTTGAAAGCGATATCCATTCACGTCGTAGCCGTTAAATGACTTGACCCTAATGGCACAGCTGTTTGCAACCTGTCTTAACTCGTCACTTATAGTAACATCAGTTTGGGCCTTCCGTTTGAACCAAGAAATGAAATCGGGCCTCCCTGGTCCCGCACCCTTTGAAAGAAGGGTATCAGTTTCCTGCGGGGTTGGATCCCTTCGTCCTTGCCAGGTTTGACAAGTGTATTCCCTGTACCAAAGAGAAATAAGGGGCTTGGATGCGAAATAGTGTGACGGCGTATCGAAACAAGGGGCTTGAGAACTTACCCAATGAATGGCTGCACCTCGACAAGGTTGGTCAACACATACAGCATGATACTTCGCCACTCTTTATTTTTCAATTGCTTAGTGGTCGATGCACTTGCGCTTCCGAGCTGCCCATGGAAAAGGCTGAGCTTCGATTCATTTTCACCAGCATTGTAACGAGGGGGTGGATTATGCATGCTAGGAAGGAGGTTCGGTTTGTAGTATTTCTGTGTGAAGGTTCCCACCTCCTCCCTAACGGTTTCCTCTGCAATGGAAGCCTCAATTTTGGCCTTATTTCTACATTTTATTCGAACAGTCTTCAGACATCTCTCAATTGGATAGCACCACCGGGCCTGCACGGGCCCCCCATACGTTCCTCATAGGGGAGGTGCACAATCAAATGCTGCATTGGCAAGAAGAAGTCGGGTGAAAAGATCTTCTCCAACTTACAGACCAACACAGGTGCCGCTTTTTCCAAGTCACGAACGACGGACCGGTCAAGCTCCTTTGCACAAAGCTGGCGAAAGAAATAGCTCAACTCTGCAAGCACTTGCCATGTATGATCAGGGACATAGCCTCGAACCATCGCTGGAAGAAGCCGCTCAATCCAGATGTGGAAGTCATGACTCTTCATCCCGTTGACTCGCAGAGTGCCTAAGTTGACTCCCCTCCTCAGATTCGCTGCATACCCATCAGGGAACATTAGCGTTTGGATCCATTGAAGTACTTCCCTCCTCTGATCCCTGGTCAAGATGAAATCGACCTTAGGCCGCCTCCATGTCTTGTTGCCTCTAGGAGGCTGCATCTCTTGCTTTGGTCTATCACATAACGTTGCTAGGTCCACTCTAGCCTTAGTGTTGTCCTCAGACTTTTCAATGTCCGTGAGTGTTCCCCAAAGTGCCTCGGCGACATTCTTCTCAGTGTGCATTACATCGATGTTATGTGGCAGAAGAAGGTCATCGAAATAGGGCAGCCTCGTCAAGCCTGACTTATGTGTCCACATATGTTGCTCACCATATCCCACAAACCCACCATCTGGAGCGGACACGAGAGCATCTATCTGCGCATGAACCTCGGCACCAGTCATCATCCACGGTGGAGGGTCTGTCACTACGACACCTTTCATAAAGTTCTTGATGTCTTGTCTGAATGGATGCTCAGAAGGGAGGAATTGCTGATGTGCGTCGAACGACGAATACTTGCCACCCTTCCGTAACCAGATGAACCTCAAAGCTTCCTTGCATACTGGGCATGGGAACTTCCCGTGAACACACCAACCGCTGAATAACCCATACACCAGGAAGTCATGCATGGAGTACTGGTACCAAACGTGCATTTTGAAGCTTGTCTTTGTAGCTCTGTCGTATGTCCATACCCCTACCTCCCAAGCATGGATCAATTCATCAATCACCGGCTCCATGAACACACCCATATTACTCCCCGGGTGTCCAGGAATTATCAACAACAAGAATATGTTATGTCGTTCAAAGGAGACACCGGGGGGGGGAGATTGAGGGGGATAACGAACACGGGCCAACATGTGTATGGGGCAGCCATCATTCCATAAGGATTGAACCCGTCTATTGCCAACGCAACACGTACATTACGAGCCTCTCCAGCTTTTTCACGATATATGTCATCGAAGTGTTTCCATGCTTCACCATCGGCTGGATGCACCATCTTCTCCGGACTGTACCATTTTCCATTTTTGTGCCATGTCATCTGTTTCGCGGATTCCTCGTTCATGAATAGCCGTTGGATCCTCGATAGGAACGGAAGGCGCCGTACGATCTTCACTGGGACTGTCGTCTGACTCTTCTGACCATCACCAGAGTCTGTCTCCAGGTACCTAGATGATTCACACTTTGGACAGTACTTTGCGTCCACATGTTCTTTCCAGAATAGGATGCACCCCTTCGGACAAGCATGTATCTGCTCATACGGCATCTTAAGTGCCCGAAGGAGCTTCTGTGAATCGTACATGCTCTTTGGCAGAATGTGGCCCTCCAGAAGCAGGGTGCCAATCACGATCAACATCTTATCGAAGCCGTCTCGACTGATGTTTAACTCAGACTTCAACGCCATCAAGCGTCCAATGGCGTCAAGTTCAGACACCGAGGACCGATCGTAAAGGGGCTTCTAAGCAGAGTTCATCATCTCGTAGAAAGCCTTTGTGGCTGCCTCCATCTCCTCCTTCTCGCATTCGTCAACGCCGAGTGCTTGGTGAACATCATCTAACAAGTCTGGTACACCGGCATCATCATCAAAAGCTTCGACGCGTGGTCTCACCACCTCCTCTCTCGTACGATGGGCTTCACCATGGTAGATCCACCGGGTGTAGCCCGGCATATATCCATTCTTCACAAGATGTTTACCCATGTCGACCCTGTTTATCCTTCTCCTGTTTGCACATTTGGAGCAGGGACACGGGTCTAGCAGATGTGATGACGAAGCCTTGCCAAATGCCTTGTTCAAAAAAGCCTCGGTCTTGCGAAACCATTCATCTGTGTACTCCATGTGACTTTTCCAGCCCGTGTACATCCACTGACGGTCATCCATCCTCTAAAATGCCAGCGAGTAATGCAACCATCAACTACATCTACACGACTTTCATACTGTCTAATAGGTGAGGATAGGTCTAAATCCCACCCGCGGATGCGTAGATTAGGTTAGTTACCATGGTCTGCTCCTATCCCAGACATAATTTCGGCAGCACCTCCCCGCTGTTCTCCCGATACACGTCCTGGCAGGGAGAGTGTGTATCCGGAGAACAACGGGGAGATAATGCCGAAACCCTGTCTCGGATCAGAGCGGACCATGGAAACTAAACTCATCTACCCATCCGCGGGCTGTCCAAATAACGTGGACAATCTAAAAAAGATACGGCCGTAGATATGCAAAGATATGCATACCACCAACCGTATCTCTTTCGGACGGGAGACGCCTAACTTGGTTACGCGATCTACGACCAAGGTACGCAAAAGAGGGGGTTATACCTAGGGTGTCGGTGGAGTCAGGCTAGCGGGGCGGTGGTGAGTCGGTGCAGTGGCGAGGCGACGCGGTGTAGGCAGACCCGCAATGCCGAGGAAGACGATCGGTGTAGCCAAGGTGCTCCAGCTCCGCTCAGACAGTTCCTTCACCTGCATGAAAAACAAATAGATTTGGGTCAATTCTAAATTTTGGCAGCACCTCCCCTGCACGGGGAGGTTTCCAAAACCTGCAAAAAACAACGGCTCGAAGGCCAACAATCACAACGGCTCGAAGGCCGACAATCACAACGGCTCAAAGGCCGACAATCACAACGGCTCGAAGGCCGACAATCACAATGGCTCAAAGGCCGACAATCACAATGACACATCATTATACCTTGGCGGCAGAGGCATCGACGAGACGGGAACACGCGAAAGATGGCGCCGGGAACGGAACGGAAGGCAACCTCCTTCCTCCTTCTTCCTCCTTCCTCTCCCCCTTCTTCCTCCTTCTGCACCGGTCGTTCGGTGGGGCGTGGTGGGGCGGGGAGCGGCGGGGCAGCGGCCAGCAGGGCTGGGTGCGGCGCTCTTCGCCGGTCGCGGCGGCGGGAAGCAGGGCCGGACACGGCGTGGCGCCGTCGGCGGGGGAGGGTCGGGCGGGCTTGATGCGGCGTGGGGCAGCACAGCAGCTAGCAGCTGTGCGGCACAAGCGCGCCAGGACAGCCAGCAAAGCAAGCATGCAGCCAGCGCTATGGCTTCTATGTGCGCGCGTGGCGGGTGCAAGGGGGGCAGCAGCGAGCGGCATCAGGCAAGGGCGGCATGGCGGATGTGGCTCAGGCAGCGGCAATGGCGGTGGTCTTGGCGGCGGCGGCGACGCCAGCGGGCGCGGCTGGGAGCGGTTGTGTGGATAGGGTTTGGCCGGGGTGGGCCGGCCGGGGCCCATTTTGATGTTAGGTCCTTTGCCGAGTGCCACGGGCCGGCACTCGGCAAAGGTTTTTTATTTTTTTGTTTATTTTCTTTGCCGAGTGCCCTGTCTCTAGCACTCGGCAAATACCCTCTTTGCCGAGTGGCAGGTCTGGCACTCGGCAAAGAAATTTTTTTTTTAGTTTTGCTCCCATATTTTTTCTTTAGGGTTGCTACAGTGCTTTAAAGTACATGTTAAAATTTGGTTGAATTTTGTGACTTTTTACTATATTTTTAGAATTATTTTTGTTTTGTTGATTTATTTCTCAAAAAGCAAGTTTGAACTGCCTGTGCATCGAATAATGAAATCTAATCATTCGAAAAATGATTGTCATGCTAGTGAGTGTGTTTTGAGGCCGTATCCAGGAACTTGTGGGATATTTTCACATCTTGTTAACGAAACATGAGGACAAAGTTGCGGCCAAAGTGTTTTCAAATTGTATAAAATTCAAACGAATTCAGAAAATCACGAAACTTATGGATGCATCGTTATATAGCATGTGGAGCCTATGGTAAAAATTTAAAAAAGTTTCGTGCACGTTGTCATGTACGGTGCTTAGAAACCAGGGCATCTCCACATGTGCACATGTGGAGATGCCCTGGTTTCTAAGCACCGTACGTGACAACGTGTACGAAACTTTTTCAAATTTTTACCATAGGCTCCACATGCTATATCACATGTGGAGATGTCTTGGTTTCTAAGCACCGTACGTGACAACGTGCACGAAACTTTTTCAAATTTTTACCATAGGCTCCACATGCTATATAATGATGCATCCACAAGTTTCATGATTTTCTGAATTTGTTTGAATTTTATACAATTCGAAAACACTTTGGCCGCAACTTTGTCCTCATGTTTCGTTAACAAGATGTGAAAAATATCCCGCAAGTTCCTGGATACGGCCTCAAAACACACTCACTAGCATGACAATCATTTTTCGAATGATTAGATTTCATTATTCAATGCACGTGCAGTTCAAACTTACTTTTTGCGAAATAAATCAACAAAACAAAAATAATTCTAAAAATATAGTAAAAAGTCACAAAATTCAACCAAATTTTAACATGTACTTTAAAGCACTGTAGCAACCCTAAAGAAAAAATCTGGGAGCAAAAATAATAAAAACAAAATTCTTTTGCCGAAAGTGCGGACACACTCACTCGGCAATGGGGTCTTTGCCGAAAAGCTAGAGACAGGCACTCTCGGCAAAGAAAATAAACAAAAAATTAAAAAAAATTAAAAAATTCTTTGCCGAGTGTCTTACGGCGACCACTCGGCAAAGCCTAACGGTGGGTGGCCGCCGTCACCTCGGTTAGCCTTTGCCGAGTGTTTAGCTTTGCCGAGAGCCCAACACTCGGCAAAGGGAGGCTTTGCCGAGTGCCTGACACTCGGTAAAGAAGGATATGCCGAGTGTTTGGATTTGCCGAGTGCGGCACTCGGCAAAGTCTATCTTTGCCGAGTGCCCGACATTTGGCACTCGGCAAAGTAGGAAACACTCGGCAAAGCCCCTGTTTCCCGTAGGGAGTGCAATTCTTCCCCGAGTGCAACACTCGGGGAAGATTCTCTTTCCCGAGTGACCGATGTTTGGCACTCGGGGAAGCCAACGACACTCGGGGAATTTTGCCTCTCCCGTAATGAAATATATTTGTTTGGAGCAAGTGAACCAAGAATAAGTTGCAAAAGCTCACTCCCGTGCCTCTAATCAAAATGCACTTCTGTTGGTAACTTCTCCTTTTACATCAAGTCATTATTTGCTCAAACTTTCATGAGGCTGCAGCCAGTAAGTAAAATGAAATACTGTCCTTCTACTGAAAAAAAAACATTGGGAAACTAAATATTTCTTTCTATCCTTTTATTTTTTGTTTGGTTGTTGTATCAAAGCAATATTTTCTTTTATATACCTCACTTTGCTTTTTCCATTGTATGGAGCGTATTTTGGAAGTTTAGTTTTGCTCACTCCTGTTATGCATATACTTCTATCAGCTAGCAATCTTTCCACTTTCATCATGTAAACTTTGCCCTTAATCATGAAGTTATGCTGATATTATGGTTAAAACACATAAGGAAAACTATCACCAAGCTCAGATACATATGAAAACCAAAGCTTTTTCATCCCCTGGCTACTGCCTACAGTAAGTCCTTCCAAGAAATGTTGGAGCTACAGGGTACACCTGCCATCATACTGCCATACCATATGTTTTCATGATCATCAGGTTTGAAACACATAGGACGATTAGAATTTGCATAATACGATCCTATGTTTGCATAAATCAGTTGCTTGAGATACATATAGCAGAACTTTGTTCTTTACTGTAAGATGGGACCAATTCAAGTGCCACATGCAGGACAAACATCAGCACAGCAAGAGAAAGGTTTCAGATTAAGGAACATGATGTTCCCCCCTTGTAAGCAGTCACAACATATTAACAGTAGGAATAGGAAATCCATTGCATTTTGGCATGCAGGAAGAAAGTATCGACATGCCGAATCATGTGTGGCTGTAAATATGGTTCAATTCAGCAGATTACATTTTTCATTTTTCATACCCAGAAATGTGTACTCCCAGGGTTGGTGACTTGATGCATCTAGATGCTCATATAGTACCACTGTTCTTGAGTTGGGTCGGTTTACTTATCTCTATCGCAGCCTCAATGTCCCCATCATTTTTTTATTTATTTTTTTTGCAAAATTTGGTGGCTGCTAATTCTGTCCAAAAGAGGTAGTCCAGATATGCATATGTTGGAAGAAAACTTACTCTATATCATATAGGTGAATCTAAAATAGCTTTCAGTTCCTCTTCTGAAAGAACTCCTCCTGTTACTCACATCAGAAAACCAAATCATATCATTCAAGCGATCTCAGCGATTGATAGTTCACAAATAGAAGAATGAATTAGTTGTTAATCATATCTTGAACGCCAATGAGGCCTAGTGTATAGTACAGACTATTCTAGCAGAGCATTGCATCGTATCAGCTTTTCATTTCAATCTCCATTGCCGCCGTCGTCTTGGAGGAAATAGCAGCCGCTGCCGTCTTCTTGGAGGAAATTGTCGCCGCTTCCCTCGCCAACAACGCTCGCCACGAAGGCGTTCCCGGCGGCATGGCCGTAGTCGGACTCGGAGACGAAGTAATTGCTGGGGCCCGGCTGCTCTGGTCCCGGAGTGAGGGCGGCCGCCGCCCTGGCGATAACGGCGTCCTCCTCCTGCAGCTGCTGCTCCCTCTTTCCCATCTTCTTGGCCCTCTCGGTGATCTTGATGCGCGCGACCACGGCGCCGGGGCGCAGCTCCGGGTGGACGACGTGGTACTCGTGCATGACCCACCCGCTGGACCTCCGGTCACCCTTCCTGTAGTACGACAGGTTGTACCGCCGGAACGTGACCGTCAGCTCGGGGCCGCGGGCGTCGCCGCGCACGATGACGAGCGCCTTGTCCTCGCCCTTCTGCCCGCGCCACACGCCGCCGACGCCGCCGGGCGCCGCGGCGCTGACGACGCGGCTGACGCGGCCGGCGTTCCGCGCCATGTCGCGCGGCGGAACGAAGAAGAAGGCCTGGTCGCTGCCGGCGTGGCCGTGGCGCCGCAGCAGCTCCCACGGCGGGCAGCTGTAGGGGTCGTCGTCGATGACGGCGTGCTCGTACGCGTTGGGCACGCCGGCGGCGCGCGGGAGGAGGTACTGCGCCACGATGTCCTCGTCCGTCGGGTCGAACTTGTTCGCCGGCGGCATGGACGCGCCGAAGCCGAACCGCCGCGCCTCCATTGCTCGCCGAGCTTCCCTTGATTTCTTGGCAGAATCGAATCCGGATCGCCCCTCTTGGTTTCTTGGTCGGAATCAGATCGATGACACTCTAGTTCTTGGTTTCTTGGTGGGTTCTGTCACCGCCTCTTTTTTTGGTTCTTGGTTGGATCGTGCCGGAATGGAAGCGCCGCCGCCGCACCCTCCCGTGCTGGTATATATAGCACTCGGCACTCGGAATTTCGGATGCAGGGGGAGGATTTTTTTTTTTTTTGTAACTTTCACTTTCGCTAGCTGTCATGTCAAATGATAACTTGATCTCCAAAGAAACACTTGAAAGTAGGCCAAATGATGCTTGTCTTTTCGTTTTTGTGCTAGATTAGGCACCCGTGGCACATTTGGCTGCGACAAATTTCGTGTTTCTGTTAGTTCTTTGGGCTTTTGAGTTAAATGCATCAGAGGTCCATAAATTTATCATTGTGTACCATTTCGATCCATAAACTCTGAAATTACATTTATAGATCACCTAACTTGTTAAATGGTGCACCGCAGGTCCATACTGCTTCATCAACGTTTTCTTGCTTATGTGGCATGCCAACGCGGCATTTTTTCGGCATCTAACCCCCTGCAGCCAGAAAGAATTGGCCTGTTTGATATAGAGCCAAGGGGGTGACCGACGCTCCCCAGTGCAACCCAGCCTGTTTGATTTGCTTGGCCCAGCTGGCGGCTCGGCTCCGCGTATGCAAAACGCACTCTCTCTCCTGCATCCGGGAGAACGCTCCTAGGGTTTGGTGGTGCGGTTGGTCTCGATTGGGGTCGATCTGCTTCGTCCCGTACCGGATCTACTTCTGCTTCCACTGTGACTCTTCTTCTTCTCCGTCTTGCGCTTCTTTCTGTCTCCGTCGACTCCCCGAGGTGAACCCCCCCCCCCCACACACACACCCTAATCCCATTTTCTTTCATTCTAGGGTTTTCTATTGCCCTATTTTGATTTCGATTTGTCTCTGTGGAATGATTGTTTGGGTACATAATGCTTGTGTGGTTGCTATGAATGTTGATTTCGAGCACCGAAACATTTATGCTACATTGTTGGTATTTTTCATATGGTCGATGATGAATCTGTCCACTGTATGCTGAAATGTTAATTCTTTCATTCTAGGGTTTTCTATTGCCCTATTTTGATTTCGATTTGTCCATGTGGAATGATTGTTTGGGTACATAATGCTTGTGTAGTTGCTATGAATGTTGATTTCGAGCACCGAAACATTTATGCTACATTGTTGGTATTTTTCATATGGTCGATGATGAATCTGTCCACTTTATGCTGAAATGTTAATTTTTTAATGGTCGATGATAATTCTATCCAATGCCCTGGAGGCATTCTTTTTATGCAGCCGTGCTGTTAGCTTTTGATATGAATGATTGTACTTTCATGTTGAGGTCATCTAGGGTCTACTACAGCTGAGTTGTATGTTTGAATGTTGAATGCATGTAGATGGATCAACTGCACAACATGAGATGATGGCCAGGTAAGTAGCTGCCATGGTCGTGGTTATGCTTTTATTTTTTTGTCACTGGACTGAGAAGAATTAGGGCTCAGCCGCTAGAGCCTGTTGCTAGGTCATTCGTGGGCCTCGTGGGCATTCGACGCGCTGGTGCGCCTCGTGTGGCGGCCGCGCGCGCTGGCCTGGGGCGTCCGGGCGCAGAGATCATGCGGCAGACCGCAGACATCCGTGGGCCCCCTACTGCTTCTTCCACGGCAACCTCGGCAGACATCAGGCGGCTTCGCGCTGCGGGCTTGAGCCGCAGGGTGGACGTCGCCGATCACTTCACGCCCATCGCGCGGCCGCAGTTCCGGGAATATAATGGATCCCCCTCTATGGTTCGTACTCATCTGGCCCATCAGGCGGCTTCACGAAGCACCCTGCTGGCGAAACGGACGGGGCTGTTCGCCAAGAACTACTGCTGACAGCTCCAACGCCAACCTGCTCCGGCTTCTCGGAACGCAAGGGGCTCATGCTGAAGGTGCTCGCGGGGTCGTCCCCGGCGGCGAGGACACCGTTCAGGTCGTTGGGATTTAGTGCCTCGATCTGGCCGACGACCCCGCCGTGCCGCGCCCAACCCCGCGGTTGCGCTAGCCGCGACGGCCGTCGTCCCCGTGTCCGGCCTCACCGCATGGCCCCGCCGAGAGTAGGCTCCCCCGGAGCAGGAGCAGACGCGATGGTCCTGCTCTCCTGCCCACCCTTCCCCGTCCCGACCCACGCCGCTGCGGGTGCCGACAGCGACCTTCTTGAGCTCGACGTCCTCTGGCGTTCCTCGCCGCGCTCCCAGAGGACGAGAGCAAGTAGGCACCCGACCTCGAATCCCACTGTTTCCACCAAGAACTCCACCTTCCTCTCCACGTCCTCCTGCGAATACAGCATCACCAGCGGCTCGGCAGCGAGCACAAGCAGGGCGTCATGACGGGTCAGCCCCAGCGCACAGGAACTCCACCTGCCGCCAGGCAGCAACGGCGGCGCTGAGCGCTCCATGGGTGAGGATCTCGTCCCTCACCGCCTCTCGACACCGGAGGTCGCGCGGAAGCTCGAGGAGGCGGGACGGCTCGCCGTGACCCGTGGTTCAAGAGGAGACCTTCCGGGTCAGACGCTTTGTTCGGCTGTAAGGGGTTATTAAATGAGAAAAATGTCATGTTGGTATGTCACCTAAGCAAGAAAATGCTGATGTAGCGGTGTGGATATGTGGTGCACCTTGTAAATGTATTTTCAGAGTTTATGGACCTAAGTGGTACACCATGACAAGTTCATGGACATTCGGTGCATTTAACTCTGGTTTTTTTCACAACTTCATTTCCAATGGTGTCAATGTGTCATGTAGTCTACATGGGATTCTAGTTCCCTTTGGTCGGGTCCTCATGTTCTTCTAAATCTTCCTTTCCTTTTAGCTTTCTTCCTTTTGTAATCTAATCTTGTTATTCAGATTATAACTTGTTGTTTTCAACGACTTTCGTTTTAGCATTTTTAAATTTCACATGAGTGTTTTTCTTTTGAATATTCTTATTTTCAGTTCTTTTAATTACACACTCTTCTTTATGTCTTGGTTACACCATGGTGGGCAAGATAGTCAATGGCAATCTTAGAAGGGATTTAGGGGGTGGCGAGTTTAGATAGAATTATCTTACTTGTTACTCCCTCCATCCCACAAAACATGTAAATCTCACTTTTCGTGGCTAGATTAATGAAAGTGTAAAATTACGTATGTGCCTCTTGTGTACCCTTGTCCCCACGCACAGGATTCAAAACATAAAAGCAATCATCGTATCAGTGTTGGTCGGATGGATGGATAGGGGTCGTGTGTTATGGTGATTTTTTAATTGCATGTGGTGGCTTTTTTATTGGTGGGTCCCATCAAAAAGTTGTTCTACACCCTATAGTTACGTTAATTTTGAGACAAAATTTAACCGCACACGTTTTTTTTTTTTTGAACTGAGGGAGTACTAACAAGTTTTGAGTACTAGAAAGCATAGAAGGTGAGTCGTAGCTTGGATCGGGGTATCATGTTTCTGTAACACCCTAAATTTTGCATATTTTTGAAAAAGGAGAAAAGTGATTAATTTTGCATTTTGTGGGAATTTGAACTTAGGAAATAATATTTTTTTTATGAAATTAAAAAAATAAATACAAGGATAGAAACATGTTGATGCATTCATGCTGTTGCATATTTATTTCTGTGATGGGTGGTTTTGTTTCAAATGCTAAAAGATTTTAAAAACCTTTTGAAAATGAGATTGGAAAATTTTATTTATAAAAAGAAAAAAAGGAAATTTCCTTCCATTCCCTCCCTTCCTCTGTTTCGACTGCAGTTTCTTCCGCATGTCCGTTCACCCTCCTCTCCCTTCCCTTCAGCCCAAATTGTCTGCTCTCTTCCGCCCAAGAAGAATGCTACTTCCTGGTCAAATTTCCCAAAGAATCAGCTTCGCCCAAGCCTGCTTACACCTCGCCCAGTAACCGCCACGCCCAGCCTTTCCCGCTGGCCCCGCCTGGCCCGCTTTGTCGGCGCCGTCTTCACCTCAAGCCTCCTCGCCCGCCAGCCCGGCCAGATGTCGCAACCGCCGCCCCACTCCATGTCGTGGGGCGTGCCCCCCCTGGCCGGCCTTGAATCGGCACCGAGCCGTCTCCGCCCCTCCCCGCTGCCCCCGCTCTCATTTTCGCTTTGCCGAGCACCGAGGAAGGCCGCAACTGTCGCCTGAGGTCTCCGAGTCGTCGACCGCCCCTCCGCATGACACCTCCTCCGAGCCGCCTCCGTCCTTTTTTTTCCTTGGTGAGCTTCGCCCCTCCCCTCTATCTCCCAGTATCTCTTTTTCTCGTTTTGTTGGCTTCCCGAGCCTTGGCCATGAGCTCAGTGGGCCATGGTCGCTGGACATGGCGGCCACCGCTTCCCCGCTTCCGGCCGCCAGCGGCATGGCCACGACCCGCTTCTTCCCCGAGCTCACGGGTGCCCTCGGTGGTCAATTTGGTGAACCGTGAGGCCCTAATCCATGTGATCGAAGTCCTTCGCACACCACGGCCATGGCGCTGGCGCACGGTGTTCGTTTCGCCGGGCGGTGACCCCTCAGGCCGATCCTAGCCACCCATCGCGAGATCAACGGCCGAAATAGAAGATACCCTTCATGGGTGATTTTGCATAAGAGCCCTGGACTTTTCTAAGTCTTAACCCGCAGCCCAAAACGTATTTCCTCGAATGCGCGATTAGAAAGCGTAAACTCCACGGCTTAAGTCAAAAGTACGCTTTCGATTTACGAAAATGCCATTTGAACTGCTTTCGCTTATAAAATTGTCGCTTTAGCTCCGAATTGATCCATTCAAATCGCGTTAGCTTCGTAATTTCATAAGCTACATGTTGGAGCTACTGTTAGTCAAGTTTGGAACTTTTTAAATTCATGATTAGATTTAACTAAATATAGGGCTATAGGAAACCCGCTTTAATCATAACTTTAGCATTTTAGCTCCGTTTTTCGTGAACTTCGCGTTGACGTGATCGTAGCGAAACGTAGATTAGTTTTACAGACATTTTATCTTGATTTCAATACTGTTGGTGTACTGTTCTAATGATAGGAATGTTTGCTTTGCATGAATGCTTTTGGAATGTTGTATGTTGCCGTGTTGGTCGTGTTCAGACGGTGAGGAAAACGTTGGAGACCAAGAACTCTTCGACGACCAACAGACCAAAGACGAGTTTGTGAACCAAGGCAAGTATAACATGGGCCTTCCTTGATGTCCTATTTTACTTTAATCAATTACTCATTTGCATGTGTCTAATTTTGATACCCGTAAGGACATCCTAGTGATTGTTATCCTGTTCCTTGTCTCCTATGGGTTAAATGCATATGGGTAGATTGCTAGTGCTCTAACTGAACTTGATATACATGTTGATGAATAATACTATGGAACAAAGTGAGTAACATGATTTATAACAAACTGCTCCATAGGGCGAAAGTGCAAATGACCTTTGTTCATGTTGCTCCCTGCCCTCCATAAGGACTTATCTGCATTCAAAAAGCCGGGACCGACAATTAACCCGGGAGAGTCATATGGCTCGACTTTAGCTCAATAATAGGACCTTTTCTAGCTTGTTAGAGGTTACCTTTATGGCGCAAATGGGGCTTGCCACGTTGGGTATAGGACTGCCTCTGTTCCTATGTGTATAGCCGCGATGGATATGTGCCATAGGAAAGGGGGTTCTTACATCTGCCGCCAAGGAAACCTAGCGGCCCTAACTTGTTAGGGAAACCTATGAAATGGCTTCATAGTGTACCCTGCCCGCTTGGAAGTGACATGGGAGTAATTAACCCGGGCATATGGGGATCACGACTCATGGTGAATGTGCACCACCTCTCTAACAAATCTGTTATAACAAACCGTGCTTACTTGTTAACAAATGCCCCGAAAACTCACTGAATAACCGGTTACTTGTTGATGATAATTTAAAGTTGTTCAATGATGATATATGGTACACTTGACCCGATATATGTTCTTATGGGAATTAAAGGAGCTTAAGCATAACTTGATAATACTTGAGAATAAAAGCTTGACCTATTAAAAATGCTAATTGCGATGAACCGGAGTCTATCCTTTTTGAGCTTCATAACCCCATGTTATCTTGCTAAGTACGGGAATGTACTTACACTTGTTTATTTTCTTTACTTGGATAAAAATCCCGATGGGTAACAAGATGACAACGGATATAAGGAGTTTCCGAGAGGATTATTAGGCTTGTGGTCAACCACGAGACCGTCCTGTGATGGAGTTCAACAGAGAGTTATCTTTTTATCTTCCGCTGTGTTATGTAAGTCAATGTGATGCTATTATTCGTTATGTAAGATACACCGTGATGATACTTTTTATAATTTGTCAACTTATGTGTGTGACTGATCCCTGGGCACACATGAGTTTAGTGCATTCAATTTTATCCTTAAAATTGGGTGTGACAAATTGGTATCAAAGCAGTGTTGACTGTAGGACGCAAGCCTAGTTAGAAACTGGTCGTTTTAAGGTTTAGATGTTGCTACAAAAATCCTTGTACTTTGAATCTTGATATTTTCTTCTCTACTATATATTTACCCTTGCTATTCATCTCTACCTTGGTGCTTATTTTGAAGTCTTTGTTCTCATCTTCACTCCTTGATTTGATATGCTTTTAGAACTACTCCTCACCACCTTCTTACGTTCTCTAAATATAAGTCTTAGGATTGTTATCCCTAGAGCAATGAGAACGATAGTATCGCAAAATGAGTTAATGATTGAATTGTGCATTTTTATTGTTTGTTGAGTTGTCATTATGCTTATGGTCATTTTGAATCTTTGTAATGATTGCAATGATCTTGTTGGGTGTTCCCACAATTTCAGATAGTAATAGGCCTAAGGCATAAGGATTAATGAAATAAATAGTCGGGTCTTGGTTTTCGTTTGTTTTTCCTATCCTATCTTTTTGGAGCAGTCTGCACTCTTCGGCTTATATCTCTGATTTTGGATGATCAAAAATCGTGGGCAAATTCTGGACACTAGTACACTTCAATATCTTTCTCTGAGCGCAAGAATCAACTTGATAGCTATGTTGGTTATGGAGATACGAGAATCACAAGGTGATGCATCTGTGCTGTTTAGAATCTAGAGTAGTTTGTGTTGTGTACTGTTTTCGACCAAGTTAACTGCAAAAATTTGAAAAAGTGTTCTATAAAGAAGTAGATGTAAGCTATACTTTGGTGTTCCCTAGTCTATCTTTTCTTAAGGGGGGTAGCCAAGTTAAAGAATTTACAAGATGAAGGATCATACGTTCTTGTTTGCGCAGCGGAAGCGTGGTGGTACCCAAAGATGTGAGAGAAACTCAGAGTCTCAATGAGGTTTGGTTAAATGTTCAACAAAGGTTTATCCAAGATCATTAAGATTTTGGTAGAGCTACTGGAGAAGCTTTTAAGTTAGTTTGGATCAAGAATCTACAGGACATCTTCACTAAGTTGGTCTTGAGTTGGTGATATCCTCGTTGGAATGAAAATTGATTATGACTTGGAAAAGTGCTATCACTTGGAGAAGCAAAAGTCATGACCGATGCCCTTAGCAATGGGGAGTTGTGCTAAGAAGGTTCGGGTGACACCAAGGATCAAGAATTGTATTCCAAGTTCGAGCAACTTAACCGGAATCATTCATGTTTTGAAGATTGGTGGAAGAATTTCCTTCTGATCAATAAAGTAAGGAATTTTCATCGGAAGGTGGGTATTTTAAGAAAAAGAATTGGTATTGTGGACTCAAAAGGAAAGGTGGCCTAGTGATTGGAGTTACCTGAGTATCGTTTGGAGTAAGATCAACAGATATGCAAGGTAAAGTGGGATCCTAATTAAGACGATGGGACTACACGAGGAAGTAAAGGAGAATCTAAAGACGGAGTATCCCTATCTCTCAGTCGACGTCATCCGAATCTCGAGGACGAGATTCATCTTAAGGGGGGTAGAATTGTAACACCCTAAATTTTGCATATTTTTGAAAAAGGAGAAAAGTGATTAATTTTGAATTTTGTGGGTATTTGAACTTAGGAAATAATATTTTTTTTATGAAATTAAAAAAATAAATACAAGGATAGAAACATGTTGATGCATTCATGCTGTTGCATATTTATTTCTGTGATGGGTGGTTTTGTTTCAAATGCTAAAAGATTTTAAAACCTTTTGAAAATGAGATTGGAAAATTTTATTTATAAAAAAAAAAAAGAAATTTCCTTCCATTCCTCCTTCCTCGGTTTCTTTCTGCAGGCCCTTTCTTCTCATGTCTGCTTCACCCCTCCTCTCCCTTCCCCTTTCAGCCCCATTACGCTCTCGGCCCAAGGCGTCCTTCAAAGAAGCAGTCGCGCAACTGCCCTGTACGCCCACCATGCCCACCATTACCGACCGCCTGCCCGCTTGTCGGCGCCTGTCTTCACCCAAGGCCTCGAAACCGCCCGGCCAGGCCAAGCATGTCATAACCGCCCCCACTCCATGTCGTGGGAGCGTGCACCCTCGCGCCCGGCCGCTTTAATCGGCACCGAGCCGTCGCCTCCTCCGCTGCCCCCCGCTCTCATTTTCGCTTGCCGAGCACCGAGGAAGGCCGCAACTGTCGCCCGAGGTCTCTCCGAGCTCCGTCGACCGCCTCCACACAGACGACCTCCTCCGAGCCGCCTCTGTCTCCTTTTTCCCCTTGGTGAGCTTCACGTCGTCTCCCTCTATCTCCCGTATCTCTTTTTCTCGTTTTGTTGGCTTCCCAGCCTTGGCATGCTGAAGTCAGTGGGCCATGGTCACCGCCATGGTGGCCACCGCTTTTTCCGGCCACCAGCGGCATGGCGGCGCGATTTCGCTTCTTCCCCGAGCTCACAGGGCCCTTGGTCAATTTGGTGAACCGTAGGCCCTAATCTATAACTTGGGTGTTACTATTCCCGGCCAATTTCTCACCCCCTAGATCCTAGCATTTCGCGAGATCAACGGCCGAGAATAGAAGATACCCTTCATGGGTGATTTTGCATAAGAGCCCTGGACTTTTCTAAGTCTTAACCCGCAGCCCAAAACGTATTTCCTCGAATGCGCAATCTCGATTAGAAAGCGTAAACTCCACGGCTTAAGTCAAAAGTACGCTTTCAGTATTTACGTAAATGCCATTTGAACTGCTTTCTTATAAAATTGTCGTTTTAGCTCAATTGATCCATTCAAATCGCGTTAGCTTCGTAATTTCATAAGCTACATGTTGGAGCTACTGTTAGTCAAGTTTGGAACTTTTTAAATTCATGATTAGATTTAACTAAATATAGGGCTATAGGAAAACCCGCTTTAATCATAACTTTAGCATTTTAGCTCCGTTGTGAACTTCGCTTGGCGTGACGTGATCGTGGCGAAAACGTAGATTAGTTTTACAGACATTTTATCTTGATTTCAATACTGTTGGTGTACTGTTCTAATGATAGGAATGTTTGCTTTGCATGAATGCTTTTGGAATGTTGTATGTTGCCGTGTTGGTCGTGTTCGATAGGAAAAACGTTGGAGACCAAGAACTCTTCGACGACCAACAGGACCAAAGCACGTTTTGTGAACCAAGGCAAGTATAACATGGGCCTTCCTTGATGTCCTATTTCACTTTAATCAATTACTCATTTGCATGTGTCTAATTTTGATACCCGTAAGGACATCCTAGTGATTGTTATCCTGCTCCTTGTCTCCTATGGGTTAAATGCATATGGGTAGATTGCTAGTGCTCTAAATATACATGTTGATGAATAATACTATGGAACAAAGTGAGTAACATGATTTATAACAACTGCTCCATAGGCTAAAGTGCAAATGACCTTTGTTCATGTTGCTCCTGCCCTCCATAAGGACTTATCTGTCGGCAAAAGCTGGGGTCGATAAAGGTAACCAGAGTCATATGGCTCGACTTTAGCTCAGTAATAGGACCTTTTCTAGCTTGTTAGAGGTTACCTTTATGGCGCATAAATGGGGCTTGCCACGTTGGGTATAGGACTGCCTCTCTCCCTATGTGTATAGCAGCGATGGATATGTGCCATAGGAAAGGGGGTTCCTACATCTGCACGCCAAGGAAACCTAGCGGCCCTAACTTGTTAGGGAAACCTATGAAATGGCTTCATAGTACCCCCTGCCCGCTCACCTTGGAAGTGACATGTGAGTAATTAACCCGGGCATATGGGGATCACGACTCATGTGAATGTGCACCACCTACTGCAGAGGGTAACAAATCATTATAATTTGCTCACGGTTCTGTTGACCCGCTCACAGTAATAACTGTTACTTGTTGATGATAATTTAAAGTTGTTCAATGATGATATATGGTACACTTGACCTCGATATATGTTCTTATGGGAATTAAATAGGAGCTTAAGCATAACTTGATAATACTTGAGAATAAAAGCTTGACCTATTAAAAATGCTAATTGCAGTAAACCAGAGTCTATCCTTTTTGAGCTTCATAACCCCATGTTATCTTGCTAAGTACGGAATGTACTTACACTTGTTTATTTTCTTTATTTGGATAAAAATCCCGGATGGGTAACAGATGACAACGGATATAAGGAGTTTCTTGAGGATTATTAGGCTTGTGGTCAACCAGTCGACCGTCCCTGTGATGGAGTTCCACGAGAGAGTTATCTTTTTATCTTCCGCTGTGTTATGTAAGTCAATGTGATGCTATTATTCGTTATGTAAGATACACCGTGATGATACTTTTTATAATTTGTCAACTTATGTGTGTGACTGATCCCTGGACACACATGAGTTTAGTGCATTCAATTTTATCCTTAAAATTGGGTGTGACAGTTTCCCAATTCATTTTATCTGTAATTTGTAGCATAGTACCATATGTTAGTAGATAAATGCTGTGTGATTCTTAATTTGAGGTAAAGGGACTATGGACGCGTTTGGTTGGTGTCCTAATAGCAGTGGAGGAGCCAGGGCAGGGGCCATAGCGCCCCCCCCCTAACAAATCACACCAAAATAATTATAAGTATGACTTTATAATTTCTATTTATATTAAAAGAGTGAATATAACAAAATTCTTATCATATATACTTATTAATGTCTTCTAGATACTAAAATCATACAAAGCATAACTATATAATAAATTAAAATCACCCATATGAACACATCGAAAAGACACTAGATAATAGAATAGTCCTATAAGCACATCCGAAAGACTAGGCCACTAGATCTCGAGATTTATTAAATCATCGTAGATCCTTGCTTCAACGGAAATGTCGTCTACCACCGAACGAATAGCGTCTTAAATCCTAGAATACATATAAAAGAAAAATGCAAGCTCCCATGTTAAGTTGATGAATTAACTCAGATGGTCACCGCCAGAAACCTAACCAGTTGAGTTGTGCTCGATTTTTACAAGTTGGATCTTTGTAGCTGCCCCCGCTCCGCCACTGCTAATAGGTAGCTCACTCGCCAGACATGGATCTTAGCCACCAGATGACCAAAATGGTGTCTTTAGCATTCGGATCCTAGCCTCCACAACCCAGTAGTTCCTGCTTCCTTGGGTATATTGATTTTTTTTTCCAAACACACAGGAGAGCTACATATCATTCTATTAAGATAAAAAGAGATACATAAGCCGAATTTGAACCTAGACTCGAGGTTGTTTATCATAGGTACGATCAAGGTGAGAGAAATGTTGTCTTAAGCATTCGTAGTGAAGATCTGGTATCAAAATGCGATAAGTTCTTGGATGATTGATACCGTAGAAAATTGTCAATGTTATTCTCTCAAACAGTATAAGGCTGTATATCAAAGAAACGGGCGCCCTAACCAGTTGCAGAGTGACAGCCGCCTAAGCTGTATGATTTGGCTGTGCATTCACGGCTAGGCACAGGTTAACGAATAAACACTAAACATTTAACAAACCAGAGCATTGCAATATGAGCTGAAAGGATTCCAAATCGTGATAGTTGCTGGAAGAACAATAGATTGAAGCAAGTCCAAGAATTTCCAAACCGGCTTCAAACAATTAAGGAGACCTATGGCAATAAATATAAGAAATCTCTTCGTCATAATATGCTTACACAAAATTCATTTCCTACCTGCAACTGTTGCTAGAAAATTCAAAGGACAAAAATATGTGATGCTACAGCCCTTTTGGGGAAAGCCAAAAAAACAGGTCCTTTGGATACAGATTATTGTTATTTTTCTCCCTATAATGATACAACAGTGATGGATAATGTGTCTCCCTTTCTTCACACTATCTTCTCCCATCACATTTCTTTTATCTCCGATCTGAAGAAAGAAAGCCATATGGATACTTCTGAGCAAAACTGATGGCATCAAGATGCCGACAATGCTGACAGGTTAAAGGCGGCGTAGTGACTTGATAAACAAATCTGAGGATCACTTCCAGTTTCCGCTAGTTGCCAACTTGCCATTATGCGATGTACTGATGTGCCAGATTCTCAACCGGCAATTTTGCTGCACTAGCTCAGTTGCTTCTATTTACCAGCTGAAAGCATCTTCTGGAGTTCAATCACCTGTTGCTGTTGCTCTGGTGGCAACGAACTCAACTGCTCAGGTGTCAGCTGCAAGACTTGCTGCAGAAGAGCTGACTCGACATCAGGCGTAAGCTGCAGATAAGACACAAGAACATATTTCAGTGCAAGGAAATTACAATGCTTCTTCAGAAACTTTGCACAATGATTCTATTCAACTCCATAGAATGAGCAAACGTTTAGACTGGTTAAGAATCTCCAAAGTTACCAATCTCCCACATTGGAAACTCGAACCTAAACAGGTTGAACATAACAAACCCTGAGAAATCTGTTATAAATGGTTTGTACCTGCCCTTCATTCCCTGGCTGCTGTAAGCTAACTACACCAGCACCATAGCCCCCTGATGGTCCACTAGGGCCCACTGCTTGCAGTGGAGCTGTATAAACAGCATGGCTGCTGTTCACAATTCCAGGTACCGAGGTTCCATCCTCCAATTTTCTCAATTTTGAAGGATGGGTAAACTCTGTCAAATGACTTGCTTGATCAGCAACCCTTATTTCATTTGGTAGAGTCTCAGTTGCAGCAGCTACCTGCAATTGGACATTGTTGAGTTAGCCTATGTGACTGGTAAGATAAAATGGACAATTCAGTTAATCTGTGGCCATTAGTGCATTGCCAATACATAGCAAGATGACTCATCATGAACATTGATTTTGATACATAAACTAAGACACCACTAGCGAATTACATAAGCTCCTTCACCAGTCAAGAAAACTACCTGAGCTAGATGAGGGTGGGTCAAAGGTAGCTGTTGTACACTTGTAGGCATGACAGGTGGTCCCGGGTGCTGTGGCACAAATGGAGGCTGAACTTGAGAGATTAAGCCTACTGAGGCCACAAGAGATTGAGTAGGAACACTGGAAGAACCACCAAGGGGCTGATGTAGCATTGGAGATTGTGCGGCGATCCCAGACTGTTGTCCATGTGGAAACATTTTGACTTGGGGCTGAGATGCATGTTGATGCTGAGGAAAACTATGTCGTGTTGCTGTTTGTTCCGGTAGGATAGTTGGGTTTGGTGGTATGTTAGTTGGCAAACTTGATGGCCTTGAGACTACTGGAATCATAGGATCTGGCTGTGGATATGGCTCATTGAGGTGAGATGAAGATTGTGCTAAGGAGCCCAACGGCTGTTGGCTCTTTGCCATCTGCATCTGCAATTTGTATAGAACATACATTCATTATATCAAAACAGAAAAAACAAAGGGTGCTTAAAGCTCAAAGACAAATAAGAACTAACCATCTGTGGTGTTACCATTCCAAGCATTATTTGTGCCTGCATTACAACAAGGCAAAAATTTAAGCAATGAGTTTCTAATTTTTCATTCTTATATGATAGAGAACGGCTTAATGATATGCTTTTCCCAAATAAAGAAACAAGCTTATTTCATTGCATACACAAAATTAAATAAAGAAATAGGGAGTCAAGTCTCAACTTTTTTTAACAGTTGAGCCACAAATAAACAAGCCAATTTTTTCTTACGTCAGAACATGCACATAAACCAAACTATTCAGTGTTTAATAAGATCAAGGAGTATAACTTCTTCTTCCACCCAGGACCACAAGACAATCATGAATGATATCAAAGTTCTATGGACAATCCTAAAAGGAAAAGTGGAAACATGAACAACAAAAATTCAATATCGATATAGTAGCACCGAATCACGTGAGGTTATTAAAATAAAATAAATGGAAGTAAATAGATTCAGTAAACAGTTGAAATTTTATCCAAATAAAATGTAGAGACTTTACAACCTACACAAGGCTAAAATAAAAAGTCTGAATCAAGTATGAAATGACATTAAGAATACACACTTGACAAGTACAATCACTATTAGCAAAAAACTAACCTGAAATAGGGCCTTTGGCAGCTGTGGAATTCCTTGCAGCAAAGTTTTGGAATGTTCCTTATTTTGAGTAGTTAGGAACTGTGATTTTTTTTTATAAAAAAAAAGACACAAGAAACTAAAATCAGCACTTGTTCATTTGTAAATGTCAAGTAATTGAAGTGCATAAAAGACTACGAGTTAACCTTCAATTCAGCCATGATTTCATGCAACTGATGCCTTGACATTCTGGCCAAATAATGAGTAAGAGGGTCATTTCCAAGTCCATACTGGACAGGTAAACCGTTTTGAACATTTGCAGTCTGAGCTCCACCAAGGACACCAGCCATCACAGATGCAGCATGTATCGCCGGTGGGAGACCAACAGGCTGATGAAGGTTTGTCTCTCCAACAACAGAAGTCCCAGCTAACTGTTTCTGACTATCTGTACCAGTCCATCAAGAAATCAGTGTAAGCATCCATGAACATAAAATATGCATAGAAATTGAAAGCATATAGATGAACTTTTTTTTCTCGAAAAATATATACATAAACTAAATGGTGCACAAAAAAAAAGGAAACCAACCAACATTAGATGCCATCCCTGGTCCTCCACGACCCTGCAATGCATAAATGTATCCAGCATAAGTCAACAAGTTGTTCTAATTTAAGCTAAATCAACTTCAGTTAATTGAGATGTTCTATATTTTTCATTGATATAATGAACACGCGCCAACTCCATCTCCACAGTGAAGCTACTTATAATTTCCAAAAGGCAAAGTTCACAAATAGATATAGATTCTTCTGTGTAAAGTAACATCATGCTAGATCATTTCACATGTCTCGAAGATAATTCAAGAAAAACATGTCTCGAAGATAAGTTAGTATAAAAAACTGTGTACTTATATAGATCAACTGCATCTAGTTGACAACTTGTGAGTAGTCAGTATCTGTTATGTAAACTCGATAACATTTTGGCAACAAACTGGCACATATGTATCAGCATCAGACACTCTCATTGTATACAAAGCCTGATGGCAGAAGCTACATATAAAGGCCGATTGGATATTAACACAACAGCGAAAGAAAACTGCGAGTCCTTATGCACATATACAAAGGCTGATTGGATATATACTATTTTTCAGCAATCAATTTACCAACAGTGGCAATCCTTTGCTGGCGCATAAACAAAGACCGATTATACATCTTCCATAAGACTATAGCACTTCTTTTTCTATTTGAAGAAAGTAAATCTCATATTCAGCAGTCAGCAAACTTCTGAAGAGGCTCTTTCAACCATAACATATACTATATTAAGCCAATAGCTTTGGCAGACTATAATCCAACTTCTTTGGCACGCTACTTCCATGAAGGGGAAAGGTCAAGATAACATTGCATTTTTTTTTCCAACAGCAAAGCATTGGCACCACACCAGAACAATATAATTCAATGAAGGATTGGACGGTATAGCAAGTGTGTGTATGTACAGTCCAGCAGCTGTACATACACAAACATGCTTGTAAGAGATTGAAACAGGAGACACAGGGTGGTTGGACAAGGCACAACTATTATCATTCACAAGAACAAAGACTATACAACTTCTCATATTAACAGAGAACTCCAAAGGTGGTAGGAAAGGCTCTTCTAAAGTAAAAATTTGAGGATCGTCGACCTTTTCTCTATTTCTGTCAGTGTTCCTCCCATTTTCAGCAAAATCAACACGTAACTGACGACCATTAATCTCGTAACCCTGAAGGTTCCGGCGTGCACTTAGAGCAGTTTCCTCATCCTTGTACTCGCAAAAGCCATAGCCTTTTGGCTTGCCAGTCTCTTTGTCAATCACCAATCTGCAAGCAATTTGTAGCAGTCAGTTACCAAAAAGGCTACAGCTCAACAGCATTTCATCAAATTCACAAGTTGAAAAACTTAACAGGAGTAGTAAACAAGTTACTCAGTGTTACCAAACCAAAATCAGTTTCAGCAAATATTCACTTAGGAGGAATCTGATCAAGAAAAGGCACATGTGTATATGATTCAACATCAGTCTACACTCAAAAGTCAAAATATCTCCTGTAATCATCTTTATAAGAAAATTGTGGTTTTATAGTATGCCAGGCATGCCCAGGAATCTGATCAAGAAAAGGCACATGTGTATATGATTCAACATCAGTCTACACTCAAAAGTCAAAATATCTCCTGTAATCATCTTTATAAGAAAATTGTGGTTTTATAGTATGCCAGGCATGCCCAGCGGAACTTGGTAAGTTCCATATTACTAAATTTGTTTCTAGATCAGTGTTCTATATTGTTAGGATTCCAAAAGGTAAATGCTTGAGTCATAAGGAGGCCCCCTGCATCAGGGAGAGATCAGAGATGTAACCTTTGAAAGCAAAGCAAGCTAATGAGAGAGCATCTACTATTCTAGTCCACCCTGTTCAGCTCAGCATTCAGTCCGTTTCAAAGAACACAACATATAAAGCTTTCCTCTGCCATGTTTGCTCAAAAATACATGCTGCACAACATAAATTAGCCATCAAACTTGTGTAATTGATTTAATATTGAGTTAGTATCCTGACTGGGGTCAGGCAACATTTTTCTTTTTTCCATTTGTAGCTGTAATGCCAAAACCTGAACATATTCCTTGTTTTTAATAAACAGAATAAATAAGGCAAAACACAAGTTTTGACAGCAAGTGTTAGTTTCTACAACCCATCAGGTACGCATATTCAAAATCAAGTATTGTTGCATAAGTATTTGGAGTAAAACCAATGGTTTTACATGCTAGCGCCGCACAACAGCATTACAGTGTTGATGCGGAGTGAGTAGAAGCACACCTGAAGGATACGACTGGGCCGACTTCTTCGCAAATCTGCACAAGCTGCTCCTCCGTCGCATCATACGGTATGTTGCCAACTGCAATTGAGATTGACAAATACAACTATCAGTCCCTAAATCCCCTGCTTATCATCTCCACATCCGGAAACAACAAGAAGACCCAATAAAAAAGAAACATCTTGCGCGCCCAATGAAGCATTAGTGCGGTAAACCTAAACCCTAGGCAAGCTAAAGGTCGACCCGAACGGAACTGAGCTCCCAATCCAACACCACTAGAGCCGACCAAGAGGGGCTCCCATTCTCCAGGACAGCATCGACTAGAGAAGGGGAGGGAGGGGTGAAAATCAGCGCCAAATCGGAAGAACTCGGCGGCAGTCGGTCGGACACAAATTAACCCGAACTGAAAAGCGGCTCCTCCCCTGGGTGACACCAGCGGCCACGCCAGGCGGCGCCCCCCTCCCGAATCGAACCGAGCTTCCGGATCACGCCGGTCAGGGGAAGGTAAGGTAACCGAGGGTGGCGCGGGGGGGGCGTACCGAAGACGCAGCGGTTCTGGGCGCCCGCGGGAGCGGCTGCCATGCTCAGCGTCAGCGGCGGCGGCGGTCGGCGGCGGCGCGGGGCGGCGCGGCATCCGCCGCTGGCCGGCGCGGGGCGCCCGGCCGGCTGCTTGGCTGCTTCCGCGTGGCCGGGTGGATATGCCTCCTCGCTCGCGGGCCGCGCGGCTGTGGCGCCCGTTTATTAATAGGGAACAGGGGAGACCGGGCGGGAGAGAGCTGCTGTGCTGTGCTGTCTCCGACCGGAAATCAGATCACCTGACGTCGCCCTCCGTGACTGCTCCCAGCAGTCGATGCATATCTGCCGTTCACTGCAATCCAAGGGAGCAGCTGAGCTCAGGCCTTGCACCTCCTTCGCACGCTGCGTAGGCCCAACAACGCGGACGTTTCCCTCGCCGAGCCCAGGCGCGGCACCTCTTCCGCGCGAGGGAGCCGTGAGGACCGAGACGGCGATCATCAGCTGTTGAGCTGCTCGTGCTCAGTTGCCGTTGCTCGTGCTACAGCTAAAGCCTGAATTTTTTATTTTTGAAGATCGTGTACTCCTCTGAACCCTGAACTTTTGAAGCTACAGCTGTTGCACCTGGCATGTAGCAGCGTCGCCCCTTTGCGTGCTGTGCAGTGGAAACTGGCAGACGGCGGCGCAGGACCAGCCGCAGCACCTTGCGACGCCCATTGGTGACCTTCCGTGACCTTGCTGTGCAGTCCTCGCTCGCATAGCTCGACACATCAGGAACCATCCACGCAGGGAGCGTCGGCAGCAACAACGGCGGTGCGGCCAACTCGAGTTAGGCGGCGGCGGCGCGGTGTTCTTGGGCAGTTTACTGTCCTCGTGGGCTTAGATGGACTGCTAGGCTTAGACGACCTGCTGCGAAGGGAACGAGCTGGACGCTTCGATGCTGGCGGACGGCGTGGATTGAGCGACTGCCGGGAGCAGTCGTGGAGAGCGACGTCAGGTGATCTGATTCCCGGTCTCGGTGGGTGTCCGTCGCTTCCCTTCTTCGGACCGGAGGCGGCGGCTTTGCTCTGCTCTGCTCAGCATTTTCCAGCCGCCGTTTCTCTTTTCCGGCCGGGATTTATTGCGCTTTGATTGGCCAAGGGATTCTCGTTCTGCATGCGTTTCTTCGCTCTCGACCCTGCTACTCGAATTCACCGCTCCGATTTCTCCTTTTGCCCCACGCTGCTGGCGTTCCAATAGGAGCACGTGCGCCTGCCTGACTGACAACCGGATTGTTGAGTTTCAATTGGCAGTTATTCTATGTCAGGCTCGTCTGGCCTGGTTTAGCTTATAAGTCATGATTGAAAGTATTATTAATTGGTTTGGTATGAGAGAAAAATACTATTCGTTGGCGGATAAGTCATGGCTTATAAGCCAAATACGACCAAGCGAACATGCCGCTAATTTCTAAGGCTTGGTTCGGTTACATGAGCTGTCCGCACTGTTCCTTCATTAAATTACATAAAGTTAGATTGATTCCTGACCATTCCACACCGGGAACGGTCTAATCAGCTCCCCCGTTCCAACTCCCCTAAAGCTGTCTTCAACTAGAGACTCATTACGAAACACAAATCTAAATTGGGTCTCCAACATAATACCTATAACATCCGCCATAGTATCTATATGGAAGACCCATTTTAGGTGTCGGGAGAGACATAACCTAAATCTGAGTATCCTCTCTCCTGAAGACCCATTTGCAGAAAGGGTTATCTTTTGGGTCTTATCGTTGGAGAAGATCAAAAATAGGTATTAAACCATTTGTCTATAACGCTACCCAAAAGATGAATGAATCTTATATTTTGGGTCGTGGTTGTTGGAGACAGTCTAATAAATTGATAATGGGGTAGCCCAATACTATTTTTCAGATTACTGTGGGAGATAGTGTAGCAGATCACCAATAATCTCCCCCAGTAGATGGGACCCACCTGTTAGATTGCAATTTTTTATTATTTTTTCTTTTCTTTTCCCTACTTGTGACTATCGTGACATGGATACTCATCTTCTTCCCCTCCCCTGCCCCGCTCAATTGGAAGGAAGGAGCACTGGATGAAACAAATTCGGTGCTGTGGCAGAGGAGATCCACGGCGGCAGAGGAAATCCGGCGGCTGCCGGCCGAGGTGAACTGGGAGATGCTTGACAAGTCGCGGTTCTTCGTCCTCGGCGCGGCGCTCTTCTCGGGCGTGTCCGCGGCGCTGTACCCAGCCGTGGTGGTCAAGACGCACCTGCAGGTGGCGCCGCTGCCGTAGGCGGCCACGGCGACGGTGGCCGCCATCCTCCGGTGGGACTGCCAGCGTGGGTTCTACCCCGGGTTCGACGCGTCGCTGGCTGGCATGGTGCCCGTGCGTGCTCTACATGGCGGCACTCGAGGCCACCAAGAGCTCCGTGGGCTCCGCCGCCGTCCGGCTGGGCGTCTCCGAGCCCGCCACGTCGACCGCCACCATGGCAGAGAGAGAGGCGAGAGGGAGGAGAGTGACAGTTATGGTGGGCCTCAGCTATTGGGGGAGATGCAAACACCCCGCCCCCCCTTCTATTTGAGGGGAGACGGTGTGTTTTTCGGTGGCCACAAAAAAAGAGTTATTGGAAGACTGTTAGAGAAGAAGTGACACATCTCCCCCAATATGACAGTTTTATGGAGATGAGGGGTGGAATCAGGAGACTGCTGGAGATGCTCTAACTGAACGGCCCCTAAATATTGTTTGGAGGCGGCTTGTGTATTGCTTGGTAACGATTCCAACTCATCGTGCTGAACCTCTGTGATTCGTTCGGCTTCCGAACAAGTTTCTTCGCGCCCGTAAAGCTTTTGTTTGTGATCAGCTACTTAACACCACAATTTACATATACATATATCTCATTGCCAATATATAGAGGTGCTTGAGATTGCTCTACAAACTTTGCTCCACAAACTCCACAGTGGAGCAGCTCCACAAAAAACTGGAATTTATACAACTCCACCCTTTTTCCTCGAACAGAGTGCGTGGAGGTAAAACCGTTTGACTAAAAAACATGAAACGGAGCTAAAAACCGTGAAACGGATTAGTCCCAAATACCTCCATAAAAAGAACTTGGTGCCACGGAATAAAAAGAACGGGTACGCCCACCTGATGTAGGAATTTTCACAGAAAAATGCAAGATTTATAAAATAATCCCACAATCTTGAACTTAATAGTTTTGTGCAAACCCACATCCCAAAAACATGACTAGTTGTAACTTTATGGTAAGTCAAACTATTTTTAATAGTATAAACAAGTTCATAAAAAATAATTACAACTTATCTTTTCACAAACTTCCTGCAAATTTGGAGTTTTTTTTTCACATGCTACAATCTAGGATTTCCTTTGCCACATTTCCGGGGATATGTGAGAAAACTTTACTTAGGCTTCCCTATAAGATGCTCTTATAGCACTTTTTGGGACGATAGCATCCTGGGCTTGCTCTTATAACACAAGGACATAAATTGGGTGCCTATTTGGAAAGTTAAAACAAAAAAACAAAAGAAAAACGCAGAAGATTTCGAATCTCACAAAAGCATGCAAACATTAAAGTGTTTCGTGATCAAATTTGGCTGAGGTTCCACATCTCCTGCGAACCACTCTGAATGAACCTGGACACAACATTGCCTAAAGAGATGATGGAAAGTGAGGACACTAACTTGTGATGAAATGCTTAATTAGGAAATTGGATAAATATAAGAAATAGATTCTGAATTTGCTGTATAAAGTATAAACATAGCGTTTACAGCAGTTACTATGTACCCCAACAAAAACCAAATATTGCTTCTGAATTAAGAAAAAATTACCATTATGATGCAGGAATCCATTGGTTGCCCACCCTCAGAGGTAACATGACTTACACCAAAAATGGGTACACTAGTCTACAACTACAACAAAGTTATAAAAGAGAAAACAAATGATATCAAACCAGTAAGCTTGTAATATTTCATCTTACGGCAATGTCTGTATATGTACAGGAGCAAGTTCCGTTATTTTCTTTCGCCAACACAGATGGCAACAATGGCACTTCTGTAACTAGAGACGTCGCCGATGAAGCAGGAAAAGAAAATAGCTAGCAAAAATGCTAGCAAAGCCTCTTCAATCTTTCCTGCCAGCCTCCCCAAGCTACTCCGCTCCATTTAACCTCAGGTTAGTGACAAAAGACAGATGAATGGCCATGGCCAAGCGAGCATGATAAAAATGCTTGCTTAGCCCCTTCAATCATGTGAAAAGAACAGATGGCGGTTGCTTGAAGCTGGCGCTGAAAGCACCTGCTTTATTTGACGATGTTAACATCTTATCCTTAGCGCCTGTTCAGAAGAATCTGGCTGCTGGTTGTTTTCGCTATGGATGGGTCGGGCCCAAATTTTGATTAGCCCCTCGCGGCATATAGTGAGGATTGATTCACTAGTGAATTCCAGGCCAAATAGGGGATCTACATGTACCCGGTGTGCAACAAGAGGTGAGAGCTTTGGCACATCTCGCATCCGTGGAGAAGGCTGGAGAACACCGGTTGGAGGACATGCATTGTCCCAGTGTGCAGAAGGGCTTCCACTACTGAATGTCGGTGAGCCACCGGAAGGATTGCGTAGAGGGACAGCAATCTCTTCCAATGCCAGATCCCAGAGAAGCAGTTGGGTATCCTAAGTGCAAGCAAAGTGAAAAGGTATCATTGCCAGTATTAATTCTGTCCAACAATCAATACCAGGTAAAGGCTATAGCACATCCTATGTTCAAGAAACAATCACAGAATATCAAGTTATACCACTAATTAATTAATTAATTAAGGAAAAATAGTTTGAAGCCCAATTTTAGAACAAAATACAGAGAAGGAATAGGCACCAAGCGATCAGAAGTACAGCAGGAGCATGTTCTCTTTCTAGCATCAAGTGCAACACAAACTGCTAAGAGTCTAACAACTAGCAAGAGCCAAAAATTCTAGATTCTAGTAGCATTTTCAGTTCTTCTCAGTATTCAGAAGCTCAGAAAGTATAAAAGGATAAATTGTGACTAGTACTTGATTCAGAGATACTATCATAAAAAATCCACAAGAAAAACTCCAGATAAAAAAAATCTTATATCAACTTCTAGGTACCTGTCCAACTGACCCAAAGCGATACATGACATTTTCTTCCGTTTCATCTGAATTTGGTGGGGACCAATACGGATCAAAAGAAACTGCACTAACCTGTATAATTGCAAATTAATTTGACTCAAAATGCAAGTTTCAATTAAAAATGCCTATGTGATAATAAACAAAGACAATTGTAATGATAATATCACCCATGAATTATGCCCTTCGCCCCATGCAACTATCTTTCTTTCATCCATGCTCCATACTTGCACAAGATCATCTTCACCACCTGATAACAAATATTTGCCATCCGCACTGTAACAGGACATCACAACTAATTAGCACCTTCTAGATTCCAATTCACAGAAGTGCAGAGAGAATAAAACAAGATTCAAACATGCAATGGTTGTATGCATAAATTAGTCAATCCATTCTAAAGCTAAGATGTTAGTGGGAAAGGTTTGAGTATGGAACTCGTTGAACAAATAGACATGTATCAAATATTGAGAACAGAGTAGTAGCTTGGTTTGTTAGTACTCCAGTTGAGATGACGGCCACTGGGCTCAACCAGTGGATCGCCAACTTGTGGGTACCTCCCTGAGAAACCGGGTTTCAGTGACTTCATGGCTAGCAAAGCTTCACCCCACCTGCTACCACCCTATCACAAATCCCACTCAACCCACCTCATTGCAAGCCCTTCTTTCCCATTCATTCCATCCCACCCCAAAGCCTTCAACTTCAAGGGCACAACTGAAACTGAATTAAGCACTGTCCCCTACCCTAGCCATGTGCAGGATGATTTCAAAAAAATCTGGCTGATCAGGTATCATATGTGGCTATGTAGTCCACCTTTACACTGACCTGAGAATATTGTTTGTTAATGCAGTATATCATACTGAGCAATGGCTGTTGTCAGCTGAGATATAAGCCATGGCCCTGTGTCATTGTACAAGCTGCTACAACCCAATAGCCTATACATTTCCACCATGTACCACACTTCAAATTTATACATTGTACTAGATGTGCCTTCATCCTTCATCTTCGACTTATAATTACTTTGATGGATAAGTCTGGCTGGTCTGGTCTTTGTGGGGCTGCTGGCTGTTGCTGCCACAAGGACAGCATCTTAGCATCTAGGACAGCATCTTAGAGGACAGCATCTTAGCATCTTAGTCTAGCATCTTGGCATATGCTTGGCTGGCTAGCAACCTATAAATATGTATCCCCAACCCCTCAGGTTGGCATGGTATTGAGAAATAAACCAGAAAATTGCCCCAACTCCTAGTGTCATCCTCTCTCGATGAGAGTAAGAATTCTGCTACTACCAAGAGTAAGAATTCAGCGACTAACAACTTTGTTATTTACCTATTCCCATCTTGCCATTTCTATTTTTTCTCCAAGAATTTCAAATTTTCCATTTAGATGCTTGTAATCATGAATTCTTCAAATAACAGAAAACTTGTGTTATGTGGCTGGAGGATTGAGAGGGAGAGGCGAGGGGAGCGACGGCGGCTGACGCGCTACAGTACCGCGGGTACTGTTCACGGGTATGGCTGCGAGGGCGAGGGAGAGCCGGCCGGTCAAGAGGGAAGGGATTTCCTTCTTAATTCTTGCTTGATTAGATCGACACATCTCCTCTCCTTATATAGAGAGGTTTACTTGACTCCCAAGCAAGACTTACTTGACCCTTAAGTAAGCGACCCTTATCTCTAATTAACCCTAACACTAATGGGCTATACAGCCAACCCAGGCCCAATAGGCCCCTGACGTACTCTAACACTACACCCCACCTGGACATGCAGCTCGTCCTCGAGCTGCAACCTAACGAACTTATAACGCTGACTCGACTCCTAACACATAAAAACATGCCTTTTACATCTTGGCTTATTTTATTATTCTCAACCTGAAATAGACTGGGACTCTTTATTTTTGGACTCCTGAACATAAGGTGGACACCATCCGCCTCCTGGATCCCATGGACACCATCTAGACGAAAGGGGTGCATGTGTATGGCCACCTAGAAGTGGTCGCAACAGCGACCATGCGACGGCGCTACGCGGTGCGCTCTCGCTGGTGACCCCACACCTTCTCCCCGCCAGACGGCTGCTGGTCTGCACCGCACAGAGAAGAGCGGAGGGCTTCCGATGGAGAACGAGGTGGAGGGATGCGCCTCCCCAACTGCTGCCCGCAGGGAAAATAGCATGCCCGCCGCCCGTGGGGGAAACCGCATGCCCGAGATCCCCGACGCAGCGGACGAGATCGAGGTCCTCCGCGTAGCTAAGCGCAACTAGCGGCGGGTCGTGTGCGGAGGCCGAGGGCGCTTCGCGCCGTCTTTCGCCCAAATGAGGGCGACGCGGGCGGAGAGCTTTCATCAGTCGCCGCCGCGGAACAGGGAAGGCCGTCCCCGTCGTGAGGACGCCGGAGCTGTGGCGCCGCCATGCGCCATGACAACCCGGTGATCGGGAGCGGCGGTAGGTGCGGCCGGTATCGGGCGCCGTGTAGATGGGTTTCGACAAACCGCGATCCAAGCCGGAAGCGGTGGCGGCGGCGATTCTTTCGCTGCGTGGCGGGCGGTGGTGGGATCGGTCATGCGGTCCTTGCGGTCCCAAAGGAACGCGATGAATCCCGCCACCATCTTGCCGAGGTCGAGCACCGCCGCCGCCAATCAATTCGGCGTTCGACATGACGCTAATGGCGGAGGAGACGCCCGCGGCCATCGACAATGAGGTCTCGAACGAGCGGCGGTGGTTCCCAGCGCGAAAACCGGCCGGGACGTCCGCTGGTCGTAGTAAACTATGACGGCGTGGTGGCCAGCCGCCGGCGGAGTGGTGGAGGTGGGCAACGAGGTCGACATCGGAACCGAGATCTCTGATACCAGATTGTTATGTGGCTGGAGGATTGAGAGGGAGAGGCGAGGGGAGCGACGGCGGCTGACGCGCTACAGTACCCGCGGGTACTGTTCACGGGTATGGCTGCGAGGGCGAGGGAGAGCCGGCCGCGGGCGTTTGCCCACGGCCGGGCAAAAGGGAAGGAATTTCCTTCTTAATTCTTGCTTGATTAGATCGATACATCTCTTCTCCTTATATAGAGAGGTTTACTTACTCCCAAGCAAGGCTTACTTGACCCTTAAGTAAGCGACCCATATCTCTAATTAACCCTAACACTAATGGGCTATACAGCCAACCCAGGCCCAATAGGCCCCTGACGTACTCTAACAACTTGCATCTGACATATTGTATGGGATTCTATATTGTAATATTATTTTATTAATTTTGTATGTTAGGAAGAGGAAAAGCCGCCGAGCAGGTGCACCAACTATCTTGCCTCTAGCCTGCTATACACTATCCATTCTAAAACTCCATACATTATGCCCATGTAATTTTACTAATTTTGAGTTTTGACAAGCATCTCAGAACTAAGAAGTTTCACAAGGTAAAATGATTCGATGACCAAAAGAATGGAATAGGTTTGCTATATAGTGATTCACATATTACTCATTAGTCATCAGGACTGCACAAGTTAAAAACGTATACAACCTAAAAATCCGACAATAATACAACTGATGCAATACATCATTAGTAAAACTATGCACGGTCCTGTTTTCATATCTGTCAGACTTGGACATGCAAAAATACTTCAGTTCTGTGAAACCTATGGCAAAATAGGCGGACCATATCTAAGCAGCAAAACATGCCATTGGCAGCTTACCTCCAAGAGCAACACAACAGTGCACCATAGTAGCTTTTCCCACCAAATATTAGTTGTTCTTTCGCAAAGTCAAATACTCTTAAATAACCTGCATAAGATCAGATTGTTTTAGTGCAATATACAACTTTTCCAACAGCTAAGCCTTTTCTGCCACAAAGCTGTCGATTCTCATTCTTGGGCAGAGAAATTTACCATCTCGCCCAACAGTTGCCAAGTAAGCACCATCTGGTGAAAAGGAAATGCCATTGATTGCACCTGGACAGATGTGCCACCTTGCAATTGGATTACCCTGCAGTGTAATTTTAAACCGCAGAATGAATCATAGCAGTCGCAACATTAGGACTTAATGATGTTAAAGAATTTCCAATTAAGGGCATGTTTAATTCTCTTGCCCACCCCTGCCTAGCCTTGCCTAGCAAAGTAGAGGAGAAAAACGCATGAAGCTTTGTTTGGTTTGAATTTGGGCAAGGTGGGGATTCCCTTGCTTTTGAGGGAGAGCCAGATTGGCTCTCCTCGCCTAGCAAAGTGTGCCTTGCCTAACCTTTGCCAAGCAAGGAAAGTGGGCAAGTTTGTGCAAGACAACCAAACATAACCTAACTCTCATAGGTATTTTGCAAATTTTGTCATAATGACAGCAATGATAACCGTTTCCACATTTATATATTTCCAGTATGACCTGCTGGAATGGTTTCAGTACTATCTGGTAGTTGGTATTAACTGATATAATAGAAGTAAAGACCACTGATAGAAAGGTCAGGCCAAGGATACATAAGTTTATGCTTTAATGTCAACTACTAAGAGGCAAGAATGCAGCCAACACCAGCACACACTTGTAATTGCATCAGGTACTTATGATAGATATTTTGGTACATGTCAGCTACGAAGAAAGGGCAATAGAGTGTTGCAGGAAGTCCAGGCACTTGTCTCCATAATAAATTTCCAGAAAAAACATTTTACTAATACCCTGAAGTAAATTATGGAACATACACAGCCATCTCAATGCAATTTTTAGTAAAAGAGATATCATGTGGCTGGAGATACCTTACTCGACTTTGCATGTGAAATCAGCACCTGGCTTTGATCCTTCACAGTTGGAAATGTCCAATCAGTATTTCCATCCTTGGACTGAATGTAAAAAAGGAAATTTATCAGCAAAGTAAACTTAACAAAGTTTGATTACTTCATACAAAGTTCCATGAGCATTAAGGGCTCACTTTGTCATACACGTACAGATTCCCATCAGCATGACTAACAACAAAGATTCCTTCACGCTCTGGAACCCATGCAACACAAGTGCACCGACTGCAATAGATTGGTGTCCAAAGATCAATATATATACTTACAATTTAATAACTGTGTAAAGAAAAGCATCCATCTACACCACAGAAATAGTATCTTCTCTTTTAACTGCAGCCTTGTAGTTGCCTTTGAACTAAGAAAATACGTTCAAGTAAACTCTCCCAAAAAATGATAAGGGAAAAATCCATTCAAATATCCTAGACAGCAGCAGGCCCAGCACATAATTAAGATTATCATCCTTCAGTAGTTCAATCGCCACAGCGATTTCAATCTAGCGGATCGCTATACAACTATACATGCATGATAACCAAAATGCTTCTCTTTAGATCTTACTCCCTCCATTCTCTATTATAAGGCCCGTTTTAATATGACACGGTCTCCCAAATTACACTTTGGCCATTTATTTATTTTATTTTATATTGTTTATACTTACAAACTTATGATAATTGGATCGTTCAAAAGGTGGCCACGGAAACCACAATTCCACATCGTATCATTAGAGGACATTCTAACAACAACAACAACAAAGCCTTTAAGTCCCAAACAAGTTGGGGTAGGCATTCTAAACCAATCTAAAATAGCAGCAGCCTAGCCTGCCTAGGTGGCACACTCGTGCTCAACACCACCCCTCCTGCCTGGTCAGTTGAGGAACAAGTGCTAAGTGACCAGAGACCTAGCGATTTTTAAAATGCTGACAAGATAAAGAGGAATCAGGATATCCCGCGGGTCACAGCTTCCCATATTATCCAATATATAAAGCAGGCAGCATGGAGAAAGGTCATGCATTACGTTTCATTTACACAGATGATGAAGGATAAATGTTTTGCTGATGTTGATTGATGTTTCGTCAAAAGTAGCTATTTAAATAGACATGTAAATACTTTTCATTATCCACCAATATTATTTGCAGTATCTTACAACTGAAGAGTGATAACGCAAACATAAAAGATCATTCGAAACCAGCAAAGAAAGACACCCCAAAACAACTATAGTGGCATGATTTCACGAAATCCAAAATAAAAGGCATATAGATGTGTGTTGTCATCACAGACCACCAAAGGAAAAATCATAAGCAGTACTGAGACTACCCCATAAATTGTACCGTATGCATGCATGCTCCTCCCACTTTTAGTGATCACGTTCTAACCTCTAAAGATAATGGGCAGTTCAGTAATAAATTTGGGACCTTCTTGAAACTGTCTAAATCTCACAGGAAAAATACAAATTTCAAACATTTAAAATGGATGATAACTTGTTAGGCCACCTACAAGAGGACCTAACAGCTTCCAAGTATTTGACCATCACTGATTTCAAGAACACCTTTCTGAATTATGTTGTAGATATGTTTCTACGTAGTGATTGTCCAGGTTCAAATTTTGATCAACTTAATAATTGAAGCTTTACACAGTGATCGTCCAGGTGTAAATTGTGATCAACTTCATAAATGACAGTTTCCACAAAAAAAAAACCCAAAATACAATGAAGTTGTCACTTCACATCTAGCGTGTTATGTCTGTCTTCGCTGATGCATGCACTACAAGTTATAAGTCGAGAAGTTAGTATCTTCATGCATATGGGTCATCATTACTTTTGCCAGTATCTCAGCAAATTGAAACAGATCGCAGCGTACTGCATGTCAGACATACTTGCATCGTACATTATACTGAAGCTACCCAGCTTCAGTTTTTATCAACTTGTATAACTCGCAGGACCGCTACCATATGAAGAAATAAATATTTAATACTTGTAAGGTAACGGTGAGACAAATTTGCCAAGCTTATTAAGGGGGAAATTGACACGTCACTTTAAATTAAACAGTAAAATTAAAACATGCCTGCTGGCAGCGCCACCTTGACTTGGATCTTTGTCTTTGTCTTTGTCTTTATTAACAAAATGCTGATATGAAATAGGCTTCTTTCCAGGATCTTGCAACTGCTGCCTCAGTGACATTGAGTAGACTGTAGAACGAATAAAAGAACTTATGCACGATTTTTTAACTAATATAAGCATAAAGCTTTCGTAATTATGAAGCATTTGACATACCATCTCCTGAGAACACCCCAACGAGCAGATCGTGCCCATCCTTGGCCTCTGGGTCAAATGCATGGCAAAGCGGGTTTGAGCTGCTGAAGTGGATGGACTTTATCGGATCCTGATGCAATTAGCACGTGATCAGAGAACCACAGGATACCAAAGTTACAAGCAACTTAAACGTGCATGCATGCAACAAGAAAAAAGGAAATACTTTGTCGTGTGAGTTGAGATCACTGATGAAGAGCGTATCCGCAGTATTGAATATGATGTACGTGCCCTTTCCATCATAGTTCGCCATGCCTTGCGATCCACTTGCACTAGTTGACACACCAATGCCTCCACCCATGCGGCTGTTTCCTGAGACAGCCCTGCTGGTACCATTGCTCCCAAAGCTCAGTGCCCGGCTCCCATTCCCAGTGCCGAGCAGTCTTGCAGCTGCAGACCGCATCCCACTACCAGCACTTGGTGTTGAAGGCGTGGAACCCTGGCCTGCTGGCTTCTCCTTCAAATATGCCACCGTCATCTGGCACCATCATAACAAATAATTGATGACTGCATAAAGGATTTGTAATGTACACAACACAACAGAACCGGAAATCACAAAGCCCTGAAAACACTTAAGCAAATATTCGATCTCTGCTATTAGAGATTTAGAATTAGCAAACAGATACCTGTGTCATTTGTTTTTTTTTTCTATAGAATGGTAACTCGAAATATATGCAAGGACTATCCAAACATGAAACATCAGAAACTAATCTATGCTGTGCCCGATCCAATCTATGCTGCACCTAGAAACTTCCGAATACCTTCCGCATGGCCAATCGAATTCCCAGCGCATCTACAGCGACTCATCCAGAAACCACACCTGATCAGGCCAAGTCAACCCACATCCCAACCCAACCTCGCCATCTAATTCCCCATCCATCCAGCACAGAGCGACCCATCGATAACCCCATACGGCGCATCGAATCCCCCTCGCTACCCTAACCCGAACGACGGCGCCCATGCTACCTGGGAGACGGTCTTGCCGCTGTGGTTGTAGTGCACGACGGCGGGGGAGTGCGTCTTCTCGTACTGCAGCTTGTGCCGCCCCTCGGGGGTCTTGAAGTAGGTCTTCAGGCCGCCGGCCCCCGCGCCAGCCCCGCCGCCCGACCCCGCCGCCGACGCCATGGCCCCCCCGCGGGCGATCGCGGACCGCCGCAATGCCCACTCGCCGACCCCGCGCGCGTGCGTGCGCAGACAGACGAGGCCGCGTGAGCGGTCACCGGCTCATGCCCCCGCCGGTGACGCGAGGGGTAGGGTTTTGGAGGCGAGGGGAGGCGGTGGTCGGATTGGGGATGAGACGGCGGTGGATGCGGGAGAGGAGAACGGAGCCTCGGAGTCGAAGGAGAAGAGAGAGAGAAAAACGAGTTGATTATTTTTGCGGACTCTTCCTGTGTCGACAGAGAAATCCATATGGCATTGGCATCGGGAGAAAAGGGAAGAAAACCCTTTCGGGTTAGGACGAGACAAAGCATTGATTTTTTTTGACAAAATAAAAAAATAAAAAATAAGTAAAAAAATGCTTATAAAAGTTTGACTTTCACAATCGCCAAACATGCCATCAGCTCACTTTTGTGAGCATCTCTCCAAGTCTTTCTTTTTTTTAACAAAGACAAAAGCTACGCCACTCGATCGAGACTGAATGAAATTTATGAACAAGTAGGGTAGCTAAATGTGGTGCCAAAACACGTCATACGAAGGGCTAATCCACCCACGCGACGCGGAAGAGAAACAAAACTGCCATGAGTCATTGTTGTCGAGCGTGGTTACAAAGTAGCCGGTAGCTCCGACTTCCCATGACAAACCCAGACGAACCTAATGAAGACAAACAGCGCAGCCCGAAGCGAGAGGACACAACAGGTCATCGTTGCCAAGCTCAAAACAAAAGAGCAGCTCCGACTTCCTATAGGTTGATCCACCGGCCCACCCTCGGCGTTTGCAAGATCTTTGAAGCCTCCCAGTATACGAAGAAGAGGGTGGTTCACCTCGTGTCATCGTTGCCGAGCCGCATCCCGTGATGCAGCAGCTCCGACTTCTCGCTGCAAGTCCCCCCTCCACACGCAGACTAGGCGCCGAGAAGCTACAGGCATCAACCGAAGGCGACGTCGTGGCTAAGACAAGGTCCAATCAGATGACGCCTTGAAGGACGTCGATAACACCACCGTCGCTTGTCCAAGATGGACTGGGCTTTCACCCATGGAAGGTAGTGTTGGGGAACATGACGCCCTCAGCAGGGGATGCATCGCCAAGACTTTCGCCCAAACGGTTCCCTGGCACAAACGTCCAACCAAGACCCCGGACGCCTGTTGTCGCCACCATCGTCACATCCCTGCCATCCCACCGAAAACCTTCCCAGAGAGGCATCGACGCGCCGGCTACACGTAGCAGCCGCATAGCTGCGTCGACCGCCACCCCCCCGACCAGGCAACATGGAATCGGGCTTACCCTGTCGCACGCTGAAGCCATTGCTGGTCGTCATCGTCGGCTCTGGCACCCGCAGCCGACGCTGTCGGCCACCGCCAGCCGCCACCGGATGCGAGTTGGCCACCACCGTGGGCGCCGCCCCTAGCCCAAAGGGTGCCGGAACCGGTCGTTAGGGCAGAGAACCTGGTGCCCAAGCCGGCGTCACTGCCACCACCACGCCCGCCCCCACCGGTGCCGCCCCCACCCTGGGGGCATCGGATCCAGCCCCAAGCGGAACAGATCCGGCCGCCCAGGCCCAAGAGCAGCCTAGCGCAGCGCTGCCATGCGAGGAGGAAGGGGACGATAGAGGGGAAGAAGAAGAAGAACCCACCGCCGCCACCACCGAGCGCCTGCCCGGGCTCTGACTGGCGCTGCCACAACCGTGGCCAAACGGCTCCGCCGAGCCCCACGCGTCTCAAATGAGGTCGAGCCCAGCCACGCCGCCGCACTGCTGAGACGCGAGGAGAGGCCCTGCCGCCACCATCCTAACAAGCCGCATGGCCCTGCCAGCAGCCTGCTCCGGCGGCGACCCAGCGGGGAGGGGACAGGATGGGAGGGAAAGGGCGGCGCTGTGCTCGAGCCACCCGAGTCACCCACGTGGGGGCGACGCGGGGGCGAGACAAATTGTTTGCAAGTCTTTCTTCTGAAGGTAAAGCTCTCAATTATTATCTGAAGAACTATTTAAGCAAAAGAGTAAAATGCATGCCAAGTCCTCGAACTTTTGGGCAGTTCCCATCTAATTCCTCGAACTAAAAAAGCGACTATCCAGATCCCTGATCTACTGCCGGCATACACCAAAGGTCCCAACCTTTCCACACCAGCGTCATTATCCGACGTGGCCATGCCACGGTGGTAGTTGGACACAGTAGCCGTACCAATTTCTCAAACAAAACACCTCTCGCGGTCGCCTCGCGCTTAGCCATGCCGGTCATGGTGGGCACCGCGAACGTGTCGCCGAACTTTCCCAGGAACGCCATGGCGACGATGAACGTGCCACCGAACTTCCCCAGCGTGAGTGTGAGCTGCCGCCACGACACGCGGGGACATGAGCAGGCTAGCGTAGGCGGGCCGCCACCGCCGCCACGTGGTCGTGCATACGAGCACGGGCAGGCTGCTGCCATCGCCGCCGCTGAAGGCGTGCGTGCAAGCCACAACCGTGAAATCTCTATGTACACAACATTAAAGTATTTCGGAACCAAACTACTTACACTAGCCCACATGCACACACTTAAAGCCAAGAGGACCTGCATAAACTAACACCACTTCACATGAGCCAAAAAAGGGCACCTTATTAGCAGCGCAAGGTTCCCCAATATCAGCAAAAACATGATTGATGCGATAAAAATAGTCAGCATTCGCATAGCACTGAATGCATCATTTTCGACCACTATGTACACAATTATTTGATAAGAGCTCAATGACAGTATGGGCACTGGCGCCAAACTAATCTAAAATACATCTAAAATCACCGAGGGGCTCATTTCGTCACTTCTAGCCCCCTCGCCTTAAAAGGTACGAGAATTGGTGCCAAACTAATCTAAAAGCATCGAGGGGCTCATTTCGTGACTACTCGCTCCCTTGCTCTAAAAGTTATGGATATGTGTGAAAGTAATCTAAAATCTTCAAGGGACTCGTTTTGCTGTTTCTAGCCCTCTCGCCTCAAAAGGTATGGGGATTTTTTTTTACCGAAAAGACCGTGGGGGAGATCCCCACAGTGAGCAACTTTTTAATTAATTTAAAACAGGAGAGAGGGTCTTCAAAAGGTGTGGGGATTGGTGCCAGACTAGTCTAAAATCATCGAGGGGCTCGTTTTGTGACTCTTGGCCCAATCGTCTCAAAAGATACGGGGGTTGAAAGTGCATTTGCCCCCTATGTGGGTTTTGGTGTATTGATGACATCCAAATTAGGAACTAATGAGATCTTAATGAGATATATTGCAGCTTTAGTCCCTTGAAAGTTTCAAAGAGTTTATTTAAGATGAAATGGTATCCCTCAATTCTTCAAGTGCAAAAGGTGGACGAACTCAAAGCGCTCTTCAAAACATTTTTATTCTGTTTTGGGTTTAGGTATGTTGTACTATAAAGAGGGATGCAAGTTTAGGTGGTCTGAGGAAGATAGAGTGCATAAGCATAAAAATAAAATCTAAAGAGAGACACAAAATCACCTCACGAACACTTAGATATAGTTTATGGACTTTTAGTAGCCGGAAGTCCCGGCGTGAGCCAGGAGTTCCGGCAGTCGGAAGTCCCGACATTCAGTGCCAGAAGTCCTGGTACTTGCTGACTTAGCCGCTAGTCCGCCTACGCACCTTCGTCCGTCGGAAGTCCCGACAGGAGTCGGGAGTTCCAGGTGCCGGAAGTCCCGGCTCTCGCGGGAAGTTCTGATGCCCTAGGACTTAGCCCCCTGGCTCGGCTGTGCGTCGGGAGTCCCGACAAAAGTTAGAAGTCCTAACTGCCAGAAATTCCGGCATTCCGCTAGGAGTTCTGGCTCTGGCTGTGATGACCATCTTTGACTGTGCCTTGAACAGTGTTTTGTAGAAGGGCCGGAAGTTTTGGCGATCTGTGTCGGAACTTTCGACTCAGATCTAAACAGTTGGATTTGTTTATGAGTATAAATAGCTCTCTCCTCTCCTCTAACTAGTGACCACTCATTCATTGCTCACCAACCTTCATCCAAAATAGATCCCAAGCATTCAAGGCACCCCTCTCCTCTCCCCTTTGCTCCAATCTTTGATTCCCGTAGGGTTTTGAGTGAAAGAAGAGTGGATTGAGTGAGATAATCACTTTGACAAGCTTAAGCACTTGATTTCTTCGTCAAGTCGATTGGATTTGCGTCTATTGCTCTTTGGTTCTTGGAACCCTAGCCGGCTAGGCGTCGCCCAAGAGCTTCCATCTTGTGGAAGAGCCTTGGGAAGTTTGTATTACCCTTGATTTCTTAGTGGAAAAATCAAGTAACCTTTGTGGTTGCTTTGAGAGAGGCAAGGAGGTGGAAGAGACTCCGACCTTTGTGGTCACCTCAACGAGGACGTAGGAGCTTCTTTGTGGGGTTGCCAAACCTCGGGATAAATTCTTGTGTCCTACATGCTTGTTGTTGTTGTGATTTGTGCTATCATATTTGTTCTTGTTGGTTTGTCTTTCTCCCCAACTCTCCTCTTATGGTTTGGACTCAATCTACGTAGTGGTGACCTTCCAAAGTCAAATAAGCAACCCTAACACTTTACCTTAACACTAGAGAGTGGGGTTGTAAGATACCTTTCACTCAAAGTTCATTTTAGCACTTTTAGTGCAATTCTTATAGGTGCTAGAACTCCTAATTGTTTGCGTCAGAATTTTCGGGTGCCAGAAATTCCGGGCCATACTGTTGGGACTTTCGACTGTCACTGACATTTGACTTTGAGATTATGCAGAAATTTTTAGATATGCCTATTCACCCCCCCTCTAGGCATTGTTTAGATCCTTTCAATTGGTATCAAAGCAAGGTCTTTTTTTAGCGCTTCACCACGTGAGAAAAAACAATGTCCGAGTCCGACAAGATGCAAGCCGATGCCGCAGAGATGGATAAAAAGATAGCTAAAGAGTTGATGGCTGCTCAAGTCAAGTTCTTCCAAGATGAAATGAAAAAGATGCAAGATGAGATGAGCAAGATGAAGGAAGAATTGAGCAAGAAGGTTGATGATGCAATAAGTGGCAAGAATGATGCAACAAGTGGCAATAATGAAGCAAACAAATATGCCGCTAGTGATATTGGAGCCGGTGAGCATGCTCATGGAAGGGGAATATATTCAAACATGAACTTCGACTATGGACAACTCATCAAAGGTCCACCTCTACATACTCCTTCCGTCAATATTGGCAAGCCATCTCACTTTGATGGAACGAGATACACCAATTGGTCCTACAAGATGAAGATGCATCTCATTATCGTAAAACTTTGGGAAGTTGTGGATGTTGGTGTGATGATTCCTACCGATGAAGATAGAGAGATAACTCTGGAAGAAGTGCACAATCTCCATCAAAATGCACAAGCCGTAACATTGCTTGTGTCAAGCCTAAGTCCGGATGAGTTTAGAAAGGTAAATGGAATGGAAAGTGCAAAGCAAATTTGGGATACTTTGAAAGTGTCATTTGAAGGAGATAAGAGTGTGAGAAAAGGCAATATTGAGTTACTTCATAGTGAATTGAAAAGATTTGTGTTCTTACAAAATGAAACAATACAATCCATGTTTGATAGGCTTATGGCATTGGTCAACCGCATAAGAGCTCTTGGAAGCACCGAATGGGATGATAACAAGGTTGCTAGAAAGATGTTGAGAACCTATAGAGCCAAGAACAACATGCTAGCATCCGTGATCATGGAAAGGCCCGGTTATGATGAGATGACACCCCAAGAAGTTCTTTTAAAGCTCAAGCATCATGAGTGTCTAGATGAAGATGCAATCAATGCTCACAATCAAAATCTTAATGCAATGGGATACAAAAAGAGTGCAGCCCTAAAGGCAACTCAAGCTCATGAAGGCAAATCTTCTAGTCAAGAGAAGAAGAAGAAAGTGAAGGATGATTCCTCAAGTGAAGAAGAAGAGTCCGATGAAGAAGTTGCACTCATCATTAGAAATTTTAGAAAGTTCATAAAGAAGAAGAGCAACTGGAAGATTTACGGTGATGGAAAGAGAAGGAACAAGAAGAGGTTTTGCTATGGTTGTGGTCAAACCGGTCACTTCATAGCCGATTGTCCTAATGAGAAGAAGAAGCACAAGCACAACAAGGATGAAGACAAGAAGAACAAAGGCAAGAGGAGAGGTGAAGCTCATCTTGGTGAAGAGTGGGAGTCAAATGATAGTGACTCAAGTGTTGATGAGAATAAGAAGATGGGAGCCACAAACATTGCCATCCACCACTTTTCGTCACCGGCCATGATTTTCCCCAACTTGACTTCACCACCAAAACTCTTCCCCAACTTATCTTTATCACCAAGGCTCTTCTTCAACCTCATCGACAATGACTACTACACTCCAACTTGCCTCATGGCTAAGGGGGAGAAGGTACGTGTCTCATCCGATCTCTCTAGTGATGAGTATGAAAGTTGTGATGAGAACATAGAAGAACTTGAAGCAACCATGATAAAGAAATTTGGTAAAAAGGCCTACACTAAAATAAAAATGTTAATGAAGAAATTAGAGAAGAGGAATAGATGCTTGGAGATGCAAGGAGACATAATCACTCAAGAGAGAGACAAGAACCTTGCACTTGAAGCATCTATCATCGAGAAAAAAATGAAGGTTGAAAAGTTAACCGTTGAATTATCTTTAGCCAATGACTCAATTGGAAAATTGACTAAGGAACATTCCTCGGTTAATGATCTAGTGGCTAGCCTCAAGAGTGAGAAGAGTATGGCTCAAGAAAGCCTCACAAGCTTGGAAGAAAAATACTAAAATCTTGAGCTAAACTATAATACTCTTTGGGCTAGCATTTCAACTTCTCCTAAAGTAACCATAGACTCTAATGTCTCCACTAGTAATGGTTGTAAAAGATGCTATAAAATTGATGTAAATGCATATGCAACTAACCGTGTTGAGCTAGAGATGAAAGACAAGGAGATTCATAGGTTGAAGATGATCTTGAAGAATGTGTGCAAGTGTCAAGAGCAATCCAACAAGACTATATACAAGTCATCAAGGCACCCATCAATCAAGAAAGGCATTGGCTACAATAGGTATGATGGAAAGGCTAATGGAAGCAACATGATCAATGGTGTGCCTTGTGTGAAGTTCAACAAGGGCGTTGCTCTTGATGAGCTTATATGCAAGGCCAACAATAAGGTCTACATTCCCAAGAAGAAGCAATCAAGAAGAAGCAATACGAGGCCCCCAAGCCACAAGCACCACTTCCATAGTGCTATGCTAGTGACTATATGTGTTGTTGGGGCAAGGATGGCAAGATTGTAGTTAAGTATGTTGGTGCCCAAAAGAGGAAGGAGATTATGAGGAGTGTTTGGGTGCCCAAGTTTTATGTGACTAACCCCCTAGGACCCAAATCCATTTGGGTACCTAAAACAAAAGCTTGATTTGTCTTTGTAGGAATATTCCTCCGGTGAAACAAGTTGGGTGATGGATAGTGGTTGCACCAACCATTTGACCGGAGAGAAAGACATGTTCACATCATTCCAACCTAGTCATGACCAAAATGGGAACATTGTGTTTGGTGACAATGGAAATGGAGAAGTTCTCGGTTTGGGTAAAATTGTTATCTCAAATGATAATTCCATTTTCAATGTTTTACTTATGAATTCGCTGAGATACAATTTATTGTTCGTTTCACAACTTTGTGAGATGGGCTACAATTGTCTCTTTATGGATAAGGGTGTGGAAGTCTATAGAAGGGAGAAGTTGTCGGGTATCGATAGTAGGTGTGGGGGTATGGCCCCCAAGACATGGGCCGCACCATCGAAGGTGGCCCGGCCCACAAGATCAAGGCGTGCACGGCGCTGCTCGGCGTGCACCGCAAGACATTGTATAGTACCAAATAGGATACTTTACTTGTAACCCTGCCCCTCCAGAGTATATAAGGAGAGGCAGGGGTCCTCTACTCGACATCATGTATTCAATACAATACACCAAAGACACAGGACATAGGGTATTACGTCGATCAGACGGCCCGAACCTGTCTAAATCATTGTCTCTGCGCCTTGCGTCACCATCTGGTTCCTGATTATGCGCATCCCCACCGACAAATCTACCATCATGGGATACCCCTCGGTGGACTGCCGAGCATATTCTGTCGACAGTTGGCGCGCCAGGTAGGGGTGTGCGCTTGATCCATGGCGAGCCAGATGGATCTCAAATCAACAACGCGTTCTCATCGTCAATCTCGTGGAGATCCATCCCGGTCCACGACGATGATTCATCGCTGCTACACCAGCCCCTACGACAGCAGATCCGATCTCGGAACCAACAACTCACCGCCGATGCTCTCGTCAGCCCTCGTCGACGACTCGCCGCCGCTGCCCTCATCGACGACTCACCGCCACTGCCCTCGGCGGCCTTCACCGACAGCCCTCGCCGACATCTTTCGCCGACGTCCCTCCTCGTCGACTCGTCGTCACCGCTCGGCGGCCTTCGCCGACATCTTTCACCAATGTCCTTCGCCGTCGACTCGTCGTCACCGCTCGGCGGCCTTCGCCGAAATCGTTCGCCAACATCTCTCGACGTCGACTCGTCGTCACCGCTCGGTGGCCTTCGCCGACATCTTTCGCCGACGTCCCTCGTCGACGACTCGCCGCCATTGCCCTCATCGACGACTCACCGCCGCTGCCCTCGGCGGCCTTCGCCGACATCTTTCGTCGACGTCCCTCACCGTTGACTTGTTGTCACCACTCGGCGGCCTTCGCCGACATCTTTCGTCGACGTCCCTCGCCGTCGACTTGTCGTCACCGCTCGGCGGCCTTCGCCGACATCGTTCACCGATGTCCCTCGCCGTTGTCTCGTCGTCATTACTCGGCGGCCCTCACCGACACCCCTTGTCGCCGTTGAGCTGCAAGCGAGCTGCCCGTGTCGCCGACCAGATAACGCCATACGCCGCTGACCAGACATTCTGTCTAAAGCTAAGTCATGTTTTAATATTCTTCTAAATATTCTTCAATCTCCGTATATCGTCATAATGTTTCTCCGAACTGTTTTCTCCATATTTGCTCTCCAAACAATTTTTTGAACCCTCGAACAGTCACGTTGATGCTCGGATGCCTTCAGAGACGTCCCTGTCTCCGGCTCCTCCCTACACGTGCTACGGGCTCCGCGCTCTGCGTTATGGGTGGTCGGCAGCGGCTCCTTGGTCACGCATGTTCCTCCTACACGTGCACGGGCTCCGCGCTCGACGTTATGGACTATGGGCTAGCTAGGGCTGAAGACTTAGCTGCACACTAACTATTCGGGCGGTTTATATTAAACATAAATATATTTTCATGCCAACTAATCGCTGAACTGCATATGCCATTTCATCACCATTGCTGATTTTTCTCCTTAGTTTCTTTATTTGTACATCGTGTACTACCCGTTCTACATATTTGTATTGCAAGATCGTCGTCTAGGTGATCGGACCACCTGGTGCTCGGGCTTCTCCACCGATCAACTGGTCGGACCGCTTGGTTCATGGACTCCGTCACCGACCAGTTGATCGGACTGCTCGCCGATCGCTTCTACTCAATGTTCACTTCGCCACCGACCAGTTGACCAGAATGTTCATCGCTCGTGCTTCATCGCCAGTTACGTCGGTTACTCCTCGGCCCTCGGATTCTTCGTGCTCGAGGACTAAGTGGGCACACTTCACCGCATGGACATCGTCAGCTATGTCGGTGCTCGGACCTCGCTGCCTATGCCGAGGACTCCTCGGTGCTCGGACCTCGCCGCCTACGCCGAGAACTCCTCGGTGCTCGGACATCGCCGCCTACACCGGGGACTCCTCGATGCTCGGACCTCGCCGCCTACACCGGGTACTCCTCGCTCCTCGGTGCTCGGTCATCGCCAGCGACGCCGGGGACTCGTCGCTCCTTGGTGCTTGGACATCGCCAGCGACGTTGGGGACTCCTCGCTCCTCGGTGCTCGGTCATCGCCAGCGACGCCGGGGACTCCTCGCTCCTCTGTGCTCGGACATCGCCGCCTACGCCAGGGACTCCTCGCTCCTCGATGCTCGAAATCGCCAGCGACGCCGGGGTCTCCTCGCTCCTCAGTGCTCGTTCATCGCCAGCGACGCCGGAGACTCCTCGCTCCTCTGTGCTCGGACATCACCGCCTACGCTAGGGACTCCTCGCTCCTCGGTGCTCGGAATCGCCAATGACGCCGGGAACTCCTCACTCCTCGGTGCTCGGACATCGCCAGGGACGCCGGGGACTCCTCGCTCCTCGGTGCTTGGACATCGCCTGGGACACCGGGGACTCCTCGCTCCTCGGTGCTTGGACATCACCAGGGACACCGGGGACTCCTCGCTCCTCGGTGCTCGGTCATCGCCAGCGACGCCGGGGACTCCTCGCTCCTCAGTGCTCGGACATCGCCAACGACGCCGGGGACTCCTCGCTCCTTGGTGCTCGGTCATCGCCAGCGACATCGGGGACTCCTCGCTCCTCGGTGCTCGAACATCACCAGCGACACCGGGGACTCCCTTGCTGCTCGGATCTTGCTACGTCTCATCGGTGTGCTATCAAGCTGCTCCACGCTATTCGGATCAGGGTGCTGATCTTGGGCAGCATGTCTGGGGTCTTGATACGCGCATGTCAGACGACGTCAGCAAGCTTTCAGACTTCTTTGACCCTGCTACAAGATTCATTCTTCATCTTCCAGCAGGCTCGGGGACTAAGTGGGCACACTTCACCTTGCGGTGAATGTGCTTGTTCTCATCTCGAGGCTACGCCCGGGGACTAGCTGCCTGCTCGGCTGGTCTTCTACTTTATGACCCTAGCACCACGTGACTGCATCACCTACTGTTAGGCTCGGGGACTAACTGTGGGGGTATGGCCCCCAAGACATGGGCCGCACCATCAGAGGTGGCTTGGCCCACAAGATCAAGGCATGCACGGTGCTTCTCGGTGTGCACCGCAAGACATTGTATAGTACAAAATAGGATACTTTACTTGTAACCCTGCCCCTCCAGAGTATATAAGGAGAGGCAGGGGTCCTCTACTCGACATCATGTATTCAATACAATACACCAAAGACATAGGACGTAGGGTATTACGTCGATCAGACGGCCCGAACCTATCTAAATCGTTGTCTCTGCGCCTTGTGTCACCATCTGGTTCCTAATTACGCACATCCCCACCGACAAATCTACCATCGCGGGATACCCCTCGGTGGACTGCCGAGCATATTCTGTCGACAGTAGGGATACCCAAAGCAAGGAAGTTAGCGTCCATGCTAACTTCCCCAGATGGCTCAAGACGTATTGAAAGGTCTCGCCCAGCCCCAAGGCCGCGGCCTCCGTCTCGCTCGGCCTTAAGGCCGTGGTCTCCATCTCTCCTAACCCCAAGGCTGCGGGCTCCGTCTCGCCTAGCCTTGGGCTCCGTCTTACCCGACCTCAAGGCCATGGGCTCTATCTCGCCCGGCCTCATGGCTGTGGGCTCCGTCTCGCTCGACCCCAAGGCTACGGGCTCCATCTCACCTGACCACAAGGCTGTGGGCTCCATCTCGCCCAACCTCGGGCTCCATCTCACCCAACCTCAAGGCCACGGGCTCTATCTCGCCCGACCTCAAGGCCGCGGGCTCCATCTCGCTTGACCCCAAGGCTACGGGCTCCATCTCACCTAACCCCAAGGCTGCAGGCTCCATCTCGCCTGACCTCAAGGCCGTGGGCTCTGTCTCGCCCAACCTCAAGGCCATGGGCTCTGTCTCGCCTGGCCTCATGGCCACGGGCTCTGTCTCGCCCGACCCTAAGGCCGTGGGCTCCGTCTCGCCCAACCTCGGGCTCTGTCTCACCTGACCTCAAGGCCGCGGGCTCTGTCTCGCCTGGCCTCAAGGCCGTAGGCTCCGTCTTGCCCGACCCCAAGGCCACGGTCTCCGTCTCGCCCGACCTCAGGCTCAGTCTCGCCCGACCCCAAGGCCGCGAGCTCTGTCTTGTCCGACCTTGGGCTTCGTCTCGCTCGACCTCGAGGACGTGGGTTCCATCTCATCTGACGAAGACCCATATCATCGCTAACCACTCTAGATCCAAGCGTATGGGCCTAGGTCAAAACTCTAACGCTAGGAAAGAGGCTGGCACGCCTCGATGTGACCCATGGCTATGATGGGCCATACCTGGGGTTTCACATCAAGAACAGTGTTAGACATGCCGGTGCTGTTCTGCCTAACCCTCATACGGACACTGATAGGCACGTTAATTCACCACGACATCCATTGGGATGGAGTGGAGCGCCATGACAGGTAGATGATGCCTGCGTATGGCGCCAGTGACGAATAGGGCCACGACATGGAGCTGTCCCTATTGACATCTACAGGATCAGCAGGACCCGCATGAAGGAGAAGAAGGACCTAGTGACCCTAGAAGCCTTCCTCTCTACAACAGAACCATCCAATTTATAAAGAGCACAAGTATAATAGCAACCACCGAGGCAGTCAAACCATCATACTTGAGCCCATATAAATCTGGTAGTCCGTCGAGTACCACAAAAGATCTCGAATCAACCAGCATACAAGCCAATATCTTCAACATACAAGTCATATGTTACAACAAGTTCACAAATAGTTCTCATACATCAGAGTTTCAACAAAGTTATTACAACCCAAATTTAGAAGTAGCGAAAGCAACATAGTTTTGAAACAACATCAAGATAGTTCAAATACATAGCCAGTTTAAGATCATCTCCAACAAAAGCACATAGATAAGATGATATAGAATGACCATGCCCTTGGTCTTACTCTCCATCAACTACAGGAGTTATGCAATGGTTGCAGTAACCATGGTACATCACATCATCTGCAACAAATGGGAATAAACCCTGAGTACGAGAATATACTCAGCTAGACTTACCCATCATAAACCAAAATAATAAGACACCAAAGAGTATGCAAGGCTTTAAAGGTGGAGCTAGCTTGACAACATTTTGTATAAAAAGCTTAAGTGCATAACTTGAAATATATAATATCTTTAGCTTCAAGTTATCCCTATTCAATTAAGCATCTCTAAATTAGCACCTGTACTAGAGCAAGCACTTGATCAAGCTAAATAAGCATTAGTAACCATATATGGTGTAGTAATTTGAGCAATCATCATAACCACCAAGTTTCAATTGGTGCTTCTACGTTGCCGCTGCTTAGTCAAGTTCTCACTATCCTAGAGAGACGGCGATTCGAATCAATTCCTACACAGTTAGGGAATTTGTTCCTAACACAAACTAAGGCACACCTACGCTAAGGTAGCCTCTGGTCACCTTTGGTACAATTCAGGTATAGTCACGGGTCCGATCAGTGTCGCACCCTCAGAGATTCTACCAATCTGCGAGGAAGATCGGGACTCAAACCCAACCTTGGACTCACGCCATTGGCTCTCCGCACATCCTTACTACCTCCAGTGTCCGTGCTCCACTTATCGGGGCCTGGCCTAAATTGAACTACTCGGCTTCGCGGTCGTATCATTGAATCTGGCCAGCTAAGTGCTAGGCATGCGTTCAACATGACATGAGGACGTACAACGAATCTGTCCTTAATCGACATAGACGGGGATAGATAGGCACCCAAGACCTCCATGTCTTGTTGCTTCTCTATCATGATCCCACCCGGTCTCCTTTATTCATTGACACATGGTTATTTCCACGCTAGCAAATATAGCCAACCGTGATTAGTTATCAACCTATATCATGCAGGTGACCGGTAATCACCCGACTTCTACCGACTAAGCATGGATAAGAATATATTTGATCCTGGACCTACATAGGATTCAACAAGTGGTTCCAATCAACTCCTAGTACTTAATGCATCAACATAAAAGGACTCAAGTTGATAGTTTGAAAACATATGAGGCTTAGAATGCTCCGGGGCTTGCCTTTCACAAAGGTTGAGGGCCGATGATCTGGACACTCCGGTAATTGTTTACCATCAGGATCGCCTTCTTCTGGGGTCTCCTGTTGCTACACTTCCAGATGCTCTTGCTGGGGATCGGCCTCGTACTCCAACACGGTGATTTCTTCCGTCGCACCTATTGCATGCACATGCAAAAAGTGAGAATCATGAATGCATAAGAAGGGTCATGGATGCCATGACATGATAATGTGCATGGTTAAATGATGACTATCATATTAGGTCATTAGGATGATAACAAAGTTGAATTCTTATTTACTGAGTTGGTGCATATCTCTTCTCTAGAAATTTCTAAGACTTCTCACCAAGTCAATTTCTGAACCACAAACAACAACTACATGTTTTAATCATAACTGGAGTTCTACTCATCCAAATCCTATGATCCTAGACTTTTTGGAAATCTTATGAAATTCCCTACAACTTTTATTTACTCACTATAAGATGATTCAACCTATATCCTAGTCAAACAAGACAATTTCCTAGATTCACAACAAATATCACCTTACCCATGCAATTTACTTAACAACCGAAACTGTCCAAACAGTCACTAAAATTGCAATTATTTAAGATTAAATAGGAAGACCATATTCCAAGTATGCTTAATATACGTTTAGTATTTTTCTTAGCTATAGCATGTCAATACAAGATCAGTAAAATTGGGATCACAATTTTATCACTTTCCTAGCTCAAGTTATGCATTTTACAAGATTGAAAACAATTTAAAAGCACTTATATAGCTCTATTTAATTCTCCCAGAAAAACATCCAAAATAGTAGGTTTCATTTTTTTATCAAATAGTACACTTCATGATGAATCCAACAAAATTTGGTTCACCCAAAATGGGCGTATACAACTCTACTTATGAATTTTCAAAGTTTGCCTATATTTCTGAAAAAGAATAAGGTCAAATTCTTAATTCAGCCGCTGACAGCCGGGACCCGCTGGTCAGTAGGACCCACACATCAGTGATACCGAGGCATGGGAGGCACTTCGGCTAGCCCTATCTCACCGGCGGTGAGATCTCCAGTGATGAGGGTGACACGAACATGTTCCTCTCATCAAGCCACGTCGGTTGGTGGTGAAGATGTGACCTAGGGTTCACCGGATGGCTCACTGGCGGCAATGGCGGACGACGGAGGTAGCGTAGCAGTACACTGGCGTTCTCCGGCCATCACGTGCTCCGGTGAGGCATGCTACGGCTTCATAGAATCCTAACGAAGCTATCTAGGGTGGGTTAGGGTTCCGGTGAGGCGGCGATGAGCTCCGACCACGTGCATGGCCGCGCAACGACGCACGGAGCATGGTGGTGCTCCCACCGTTCTGGCTAGATGGTGATGAAAGGTAGGTCTCCATCATGCCATCTGCTAGGTCTAGGGTTACTCAACCTAAGACACACGAAAGACGAGGAAGACAATGGACCAGCTCAGCAACGGCGAGCTCGAGTGCCATAGCGGCCATGGCGGCCACGCGTAGAGCGGCGATGTGTTCCTGCGCAACCAGGCGGTAGCATCTACCCGAGATCCAGCCTGAGCATCTAGAGCCTAGTGTGGTGCCGGACCAGAGAAGAGGAAGGCAGGGGATGCGGTGGAGCGGCCAGGCCATGGTGAGCCGAGAGCACGATGGCGCTCTGGTGGCGACGGCGGGTACAGCAAAGCAGAATGTCGCTTTACCTTGGGTTGAGAGGTGGTGCTGGTGGCTCGAGGAGGTGGAGGTGATGGTTGAGCAGCTGTGGCTGAGATGAATCAACCAGTGGAGCTACATCGGCAGCGACCGACTCTGGCAGAGCTGTGGCGGTGACGAAGCGAGCTCAGAGCTCTGCTTTGGCAAGGCAGAGCGAGAGGGAGGAAGTGAGAGCGGGTGAGTGGAGTGAGCAGCAGGGGCGAGGCGCCTATGTGCACACTCTGCCCTGACCGTCTAGGCCATCACTGATGTATGGCCGCCACACGACAGCCATGACCTGTGGTCGGTCAGCCACTGACGCGCGCGTGGACGCAGCCATCAAAGCCAATGATAGTGTCTGACAACGCTACTTTATGATTGTGTAACTCCAAATCCGTGGTGATTTGTTGAGAGGAGCATTAACAAAAGTTGTAGAGCTACATATGATCTACAATTTTGCTTAAAGGACTTTGGCCTAAATCCTAATGGTTTGCAAGTTATATCATCCCAAAGTGCAGCACTTGAAACTATAATTCAATCCCGACTTAAAATTTTTCAGTCAAAAACAGTAATTCTTTTGCTACTCATGAGCTGTTTTTGGGCATGGTATGCACCAAATTTGGTCTTGACCCAAAAATAAAAGTTGTTACCCTAGTCAAGTACTACAACTTTGCTTAAGGGTGCACTTCCATGCAAGCAGTCTAGTGCCTAGTTCAACTTTGGTCAAACTAGTAACTTGAAAATGATGGTTTCTAGTATAGCTATGACTTGGGGGCTGTTTTGGCTCATGCCATGAATACCAAACTTGTTCCATGTATCATTCTAAACATGTTTAAGGTGTTTTATGGCCCCACAAGCATTTCACACATTGATCACATGTAAACCCTAGCCTAGGTAAAAATTTAAGAGGCATCACATGTGCTATAAGCAAGGTAGTGAAGATAGAATTTGACATGCTCATGCTCATGAATGCTCAATGATGCTTGTGCTCATGCAATGCCAATGCCAAATGCATGCTTAACACCAGGGTGTTACAGCCCCTTCCCCTTATAGAAATCTCGTCCTGAGATTGGAAAGACCTACCAATCCTTGTAGAAAGTGGGTAGGCGTCACACAGAAAATCATCCCTTTCCCACGTTGCATCTCGCTCACTATGGTTGTTCCACACCACTTTATAGAACTTAACCACCTTACTTCTAGTCACTCTCTCCATTTCTTCTATCACCCGAATAGGTTTTTCTTCATACGTCAAATCGGACTGGATCTTGACACTAGTGGGTTCAATGGCTTCTTCGGGTACACGAAGACATTTCTTCAATTGAGAGACGTGGAAAACATTAAAGATGGCGCTCATCTCTGGTGGTAGTTGGAGTCTATAAGTTACTGGTCCACATTGCTCAATAATTTTGTATGGGCCCACATATCGGGGCGCCAGCTTTCGCTTCACACCAAATTGTTGTACCTTTTTCATCGGTGATACTTTTAGGTACACGTAATCACCAACTTCAAATACAAGAGGACTCCTTCTCTTGTCTGCATAACTCTTCTGACTTGATTGAGTAGCTTCCATATGTTGTTGAATAATCCAAACTTGCTCTTCGGCTTCTTTGACAAAGTCAATACCCTAATACCTTCTTTCGCATGGCTCAAACCAATTCAGAGGAGTTCTACACTTGCGGCCATATAAAGCCTCAAAAGGGGCCATCTTGATGCTTTCTTGATAGCTATTGTTATAGGAGAACTCAGCCAAAGGTAGCCATTTCTTCCACAAACCCTTTAAAGATATTACACAGGCCCTTAACATGTCTTCAAGAATCTGATTTACTCGCTCTGTTTGCCCAGCAGTTTGAGGGTGACAAGCAGAACTTCGAATCAATTTGGTACCCAACTGATTATGCAAATGTTCCCAAAAACAATTTACAAACCGTGGACCTCTATCAGACACAATGGTTCTAGGTATCCCATGCAATCACACTATGTGGGTGATGTACAGCTTCGTATATTGATGTGGGCGGTAAACTGTCTGAATTAGAATGAAATGTGCAGACTTCGTCAGACGGTCCACAATTACCCAGATGGAATCGTTACCTTTCTGGGTGGTTGGAAGACCAACAATGAAGTCAATGCTGATTTCTTCCCATTTCCAACCTAGAACAGGCAGTGGTTGGAGTAGCCCTGTGGGTTTCAAATGAACGACTTTGACTTGGCAGCAAGTATCACATCTAGCCACAAATGCTGCAATCTCTTTCTTCATCTTTGTCCACCAAAACCGAGTCTTCAAATCCTGGTACATCTTGCTACTACCAAGATGGATGGACAATTTAGAAGAGTGTGCTTCATCTAAGATTTGGTTTCTAAGTTCTCTATCTTTAGGTACAAGTCTATCCTTAAACCAGAGTACACCTCTCTCATCTAATCTAAAATGTTTAGTCTCTTCTTCTTCCATCTTTCTCTTGATATGAAATATACCCACGTTGGTCTTTTGGAGTTCCATAACCTTAGCTTCAAGAGAGCAACTGATAGTGAGATTATGTAAAACTACAAGATACAGTAGGTTAAAGCCATTTTCCAGCAATGGTTTGCTATTATACTTCTGGCTCAAAGCATTTGCAACAACATTTGCCTTGCCCGGATGATAATGCACCTCTTGGTTGTAATCATTGATTAGTTCCAACCACCTACTTTGTCTCATGTTCAACTCAGGTTGTGTGAAGATATACTTGAGGCTCTTGCGATCAGTGTAAATGTGACACACATTGCTAAGCAAATAGTGCCTCTAAATCTTCAAAGCATGAACAACCGCGGCGAGCTCTAAATCATGAGTTGGGTAATTAACCTCATGTTTTCTCAGTTGATGCGAGGCATAGGCAATGACTTAGCCCTCTTACATGAGCACACACCCCAAACCAGTACCAGATGCGTCGCAAAACACATCAAATGGCTTTTCTATGTCGGGCTATGCTAAAACAAGAGCAGTGGTCAACAAAGTCCGTAAAGTGTGAAAAGCAGCTTCACAATCTAGAGTCCACACAAATTTCTCATCTTTCTGAAGCAATTTGGTCATGGGCTTGACCATCTTAGAGAAGTCTAGAATGAAACGACGGTAATAACCTGCTAACCCAAGGAAACTCCGAACTTCATGAACTAAAGTCGGGGCCTTCCAATCCATAACTTCTTGCACTTTGCCTGGATCTACCGAAATTCCATCTTTAGATAACACATGACCTAGGAAAGGTACTTTCTTTAACTAAAATTCGCATTTACTAAACTTAGCATATAGCTTATGTTCTCACAACCTTGTTAAGACAACTCTTAGGTGTTCTTCATGATCTTCTGCATTCTCAGAATAGGCTAAGATGTCATCAATAAACACCACCACGAATTTTTCAAGTTTAGGCATGAACACCGAATTCATGAGATACATGAAATAGGCAGGAGCATTGGTCAGCTCAAAAGACATGACAAGATACTCATATAGACCATACCTAATAGAGAAGGCAGTCTTAGGTATGTCTTCCAGCCTGATATTAATCTGGTGGTACCCCGATCTCAAATCGATCTTGGAGAACACTTTAGCCTTTGATAGTTGATCAAACAATATATCAATTTGAGGAAATGGATACTTGTTCTTGATCATTACCGCATTAAGGGGTCGGTAGTCCACACACATCTGCAAAGATTTATCCTTCTTTTTCACGAATATGGCAGAACAACCCCACGGTGATGAGCTAGGTCAAATGAGACCTTTTTTAAGAAGCTCCTGCAATTGCAATTTGAGCTCAGCTAATTCATTGGGTGGCATCCTATAAGGCCTTCACGAGATAGGTGACGTGCCTCATAATAATCCAATCTTGAACTCTACATCTCTATCAGGCAGTAACCCAGGCAACTCATCTGGAAACATGTCCGGAAATTCACACACCATTGGAATGTCAGCAATAGTCATGGGCTGGATAGCATTAGCTACATTTTGGAGGTCAAAATCTCTAGGAAGTGGTACTAAGAAAACATTCTTACTATCGGGTTCCCTTAACATAATCACCCGAGTGGAAGTATCCATAAGAACTCCATGGCCACTCATCCATTTCATTCCTAGGATTACATCTATCCCCAATCCGGGCAATACTATAAGATATGTGGTATACTCCTGGTTGCTTATTGAGATGCGCACATCTCTAACCATTTGGTTGGTGGAGATTTGATTTTTGGCTGCACTTATACAGTAACCACCCTTATCTATAGTAACTACCCTCTTATTATGCTTGGATACAAATGTTTGACTCATAAATGAATGTGATGCCCTAGAATCAAACAAAACAACTGCGGGATGTTAGTTCACAAGAAACGTACCCGTAGTAACAACTTTACCAGCAAGAATTTCTTCAATAGTGGTATAGTTCACATGTCCCTGACGCACATTGGGATTACCCTGCTTCTGGTTGTTCTTCTTGGGATAGGGGCAATTTCTTGCCGAATGGCCGAGGTTGTTGCAGTTCCAACATGGCATGTTGCTGGGTGGAACATTGGAACTTCCCTGTCCTGTGCCTTTTGGTAGAGCAAAACACCTTCTGGTTCTGAATGGTTTGCACCTTTTTCTGAGGTGGCCTAAACTTCAGAGTAGGTGGGTGAAACTGAGGTCTCGCGGCAACTAGAGCTTTTGACTGAGAAGCGCTTGCTTCATAGGCTCTCTTCCGATTCTCAGATGTAGCATAGATGTTGTTTTGATTTTCTTGAGTTAAGGCATCATTGACAAATTCATTGAAAGTGGTAGACTTATTATTAGGAAGAGTCTTCATTAGCTTGGGGCCAAGCCCCCGCTTGAAACTAGCAATTTTCTTCATATCAGTGTCAACAAATTCCGTGGCATATCTGGACAGGTTGTTGAAAGCATGTAGATATTCAGTCAAGCTCTTGGTACCTAGGGTCAGCTTTATGAACTTGGTATGCTTGATACTCATAAGACCTGGAGGAATATAGTGTCCTCGAAAAGTAGCTTTAAACTAGTTCCAGGTAATTTGAACATTCTCAGGCAGGGTGGCTCAGTGATGACTCCACCAAATGCCTGCAGGCCCCTACAACTGGTGGGATGCATACTCAATTTTCATTTGCTCATCAGCCTCAGCAGACGAAACTTTTGTTCAAGTGTGTTCAACCATTCCTCTGCTTGGAGTGGCTCTTCAGCCTCCTTGAAAATAGGTGGCTTGGTATCCTAGAAATCCTTGAAATCACTATATTGGTTTGGCTCTGCACCCTGGCGCTGATGTCTACCCTGGGTGACTTGCTGCGCCATGGTGCACATAGCCTCGCCCATAGCACGTTGCCCTTCAGCGAGCATAGCCATCAACTCTGGAGGAGTGGGTGGGGGTGGTGGTGGGAAATTTTCATTGTCATCACCATGCAAGCCACTACCCCCGGCACCATCGTTCCTACCATCTCTAGAACGTGTGCGAGGCATCTGTAGAATTGCAACAATAAGCAATTATTGATGATGTCGGAAAATTATAGAAGAATTGTATAATTATGCCAAACTAAATTTACTGGAGAGAATTTAAATTTATACAATAAAACATAGGCACAATAATTCATTTCCACAACCATAACATACCCAATTATATTACTTAACGCCATTCGCAATGCATTCCGTATATGCCAAATTGCTTGCCAACACAACGATCATTCATTAAAAGTGCAACCACAACATGGATTACATGCAAGGTTTCAAGGGTACATCAAAGGGTACATTAGGAGATCGAACTAAATTACAAGTTCATTACATAAATGATCAATAGGATAAATGGCTAGCACATCTAACTAAGTACTAGAGTTAACTAAACCTCGGAATGATCGCTGTCAACATCAGACACGCCATCACCCTGGTCATCCTCAAAAGGCTCAATCTCCTCATCTTCAGGCTCGGCTGGAGCGTCCTCTTCCATACCATCATCCACAGCTACCAAAACATTGGGGTCTTCCTCAACTAGAGCATCTAGGGAAGGAATGGGATGGATGATGTTATTGAGGTGGTGGACAGCCACCTGAAGCTCCTCAATGTTCTCCTGCTGCTCTCTGATCTGGCGTCTATACTCTGCCTCTATGTTATCAAACTGGGTTGCCTACCTAGCAATCTCAAACATAGCCCTAATCCGGGTAGCCTCCCTAGACTCATCAAGACGAATAGCCTCATCTCTCTCCGCACGGATCCCCTGAACCTCTGCTATGGCTGCACCCCTCTCAACAATAGCATAGACAAACTGACTCCGACGAGCTTCCAAGGCTGTCATATAATTACATATCTCATTCTGAGCTGCTCTAACTGTCCTTTGGTGCCTGCGCACATGTCCTCGCATCGTACACTGTGCAGCCTGTGCTCTTTAGAGCTCTTGCATACAACTGATGTAGCTATCCCGGCGAGAGTAAAACATCTTCATAACAGCATACATGGCACTCGTGGCAGCATTACTACTTCTTGCTCTTTCATCCCAGTCTCTTACCAAAGCATTATCGCCTGGTTGGGTCCAAGCGGTTTGCGATGGGTCCACCCGAGGAAAGGATCTGGCAGGACCATTAACAAGCTCATCCCAAAACTCCTGACATATCTCATTGAGGACCTCGAAAGCTTCAATTTGGGCACCCTCCCAAGGTGTCTGCCCATCTGACTCCACACTCCAGCCTTACCACTGTGGGTGATCAACATGGACTGGGATAGTCACCCGTATGTCATACCACTGTTGTCCCTTAGTTACCACTTTGCTCCAAAAGTAGCGAGGCAGTTCAGCATACCTGACAGAGTGCAGTACCCTCCACAGTATTGTGGGAGTCCCAAACACTGCCACAAAGGTGTCGCTTGCAACAGGGGCTCCTGGGGCTACCATATGTATCAAAATGGTATAACTCCTGTGAGATAACGCGATCATAGAAAAGGGTTACATAACATAATCTAAAACTTATAAGGGGGTGGAACAATGTAATGATATGAATGAATGATTTATCATGATGCATGCACGTTCCATACGTCCTCACAAACTTAGGAAAAAATAAATCCTTAACGATATACGCGGTGGCATATATATGTTCTCTCAATATAATCATAACTAAATAAGCTACACATTTCATTGTTAGTGTACCTGCAAAAGATTCATTTTGGCTCATCCCAACAATTAAATGTACAAGAATTGTAATCTAGGCTCTAGGTTGAATATTGAAGAACAATAGGATATATGAGGGCGGTAAACTAAACACTTCCATATATATCCCAATATATATACTTATGTATCAAAGCTACCCAATGACAATTTATTACCCACAATTAAATACGCACCATACACACATGCAAGCATGTATATACAGCCATATCAAAGCTAGTTCTCCCCAACCGCACGCTCGCATCTTACGGTCATGCCACTCATCAACTTACCTTCTCACATGGGCATATAGGCATTCGATCCATACATTACCACTCAAGTGAATGACATCTATACAATAGCACGCCGTATGGACAACGAAAGTAAAAACCCATCCCATGTTAGTACTTAAATAGCCACCTAATAGTCCTTAACTGGGCATAAAGGAGATGACCACTGGCATACTTTATATTTTTATAAAATAAAACCTTTGTTTTAAATACACATATGACAAGTTTAATGTTGAACCTTGCTCCAATAATAGCTGCAATAGAACTGTCCAATTTATAAGAGCACAAGTACAATAGCAACCACTGAGGCAGTCAAACTGTCATACTTGAGCCCATATAAATCTGGTAGTCCATCGAGTACCATGAAGGATCTTGAATCAACCAACATACAAGCCAAGATCATACATGATTCAACATATAAGTCACATGTTACAACAGGTTCACAAATAGTTCTCATACATCGGAGTTTCAACAAAGTTATTACAACCCAAATTTAGAAGTAGCGAAAGCAACATAGTTTTGAAACAACATCAAGATAGTTCAAATACATAGCCAGTTTAAGATCATCTCCAACAAAAGCAGATAGATAAGATGATATAGAATGACCATGCCCTTGGTCTTACACTCCATCAACTACAGGAGTTATGCAATGCATGCAGTAACCATGGTACATCACATCATCTGCAACAAATGGGAATAAACCCTGAGTACGAGAATATACTCAGCTAGACTTACCCATCATCAACGAAAATAATAAGACACCAAGGAGTATGCAAGGCTTTATAGGTGGAGCTAGCTTGACAACATTTTGCATAAAAAGCTTAAGTGCATAACTTGAAATATATAATATCTTTAGCTTCAAGTTATCCCTATTCAATTAAGCATCTCTAAATTAGCACATGTACTAGAGCAAGCACTTGATCAAGCTAAACAAGCATTACTAACCATATCCAATGTAGTAATTCGAGCAATCATCATAACCACCAAGTTTCAATTGGTGCTTTTACGTTGCCGCTGCTCAGTCAAGTTCTCACTATCCGGGAGAGACGACGATTCGAATCGATTCCTACCCAGCTAGGGAATTTATTCCTAACACAAACTGAGGCACACCAATGTTAAGGTAGCCTCAGGTCACCTTTGGTACAATTTAGGTACTATCGTGGGTCCGATCAGCGTCGCACCCTTAGAGATTCTACCTATCCGCCAGGAAGATCAGGACTCAAACCCGACCTTGGACTCACGCCATTGGCTCTCCGCACATCCTTACTGCCTCCAGTGTGCGTGCCTCCACTTATCGGGGCCTGGCCTAAATTGAACTACTCGACTTCTCGATCGTATCATCGGATCCGACCAACTAAGTACTAGGCATGCGTTCAACATGACATGAGGACGTACAGCGAATCAGTCCTTAATCGACACAAATGGAGATAGATAGGCACTCACGACCTCCATGACTTGTTGCTTCTCTATCACGATCCCACCCAGTCTCCTTTATTCATTGACATATGGTTATTTCCACGCTAGCAAATGTAGCCAACCGTGATTAGTTATTAGCCTATATCATGCAGGTGATAGGTCATCACCCGACTTCTACCGACTAAGCATGGCTAAGCATATATTCGATCCTGGACCTACATATGATTCAAGATATATATATCTAGACAAGGAAGATATATGCAACAAGTGGTTCCAATCAACTCCGAATACTTAATGCATTAACATAAAAGGATTCAAGTTGATAGTTTGAAAACATAGGAGGCTTAGAATACTCCGGGGCTTGCCTTTCATAAAGGTTGAGGGCTGGTGATCTGGACACTCGGGCAGCTGTTCACCATTGGGCTTGCCTTCTTCTGGGGTCTCCTATTGCTGCACTTCCCGATGCTCTTCCTGAGGATCGGCCTCGTACTCCAACACGGTGATTTCTTTTGTCGCATCTATTACATGCATATGCAAAAAGTGAGAATCATGAATGCATAAGAAGGGTCATGGATGACATAACATGATAATGTGCATGGTTAAATGATGACTATCATATTAGGTCATTAGGATGATAACAAAGTTGAATTCTTATTTACTGACTAGGTGCATATCTCTTATCTAGAAAATTTCTAAGACTTCTCATCAAGTCAATTTCTGAACCACAAATAACCGCTATATGTTTTAATCATAACTAGACTTCTACTCATCTAAATCCTATGATCCTAGACTTTATGGAAATATTATGAAATTCTCTATAACTTTTGTTTACTCACCATAAGCTGATTCAACCTCTATCCTAGTTAAACAAGATAATTTTCCAGATCCGTCCAGAATTTCTAGATAGTAAGCACTTCGGGAGACCAACTTCTAACATCTATAACTCTCAAACCATTTAGCCTATTTCCATGAAAATTTGAAACAAGCAAGAAAATTAAGTTATCTACAACTTTGTTATTGACAAGATTCACAACAAATATCACCTTACCCACGCAATTTACTTAACAACCGAAACTGTCCAAACAGTCACTAAAATTGAATTATAGAGCAATTAATATTTCACTGCATACAAGCAATCAAATTTGGGCACAACCAATGGTACCAACAGTTCATAGGCATCATACACATTCTACAAAACATGATGGTCAAGCCCAAATAAATTATTTAAATGCCTTTATAAATTTATTTGGACACTAAGGTCAAATATGGAAAATATATCAAAAGTGCACAATAAATTCTGAGAAAATTACAGTAGCCTACATATGACCCTAAAAGTCTACTTTATAAATTTCATGCCATTCGGATAAGTTGAGCCATCTCTACGAAAATGATAAGTTGCATAGGCTTATTTTAGCAAAATTAGTTTAGCCTAGTGAAAAGTGTCAAACAATAGATTTCATATTTTTCTTACATTCATCCTAGCACCATAACATTGTGTAAAAATTTACATGATCTTTAGTTATGTATTTTTACCCCATTTATTTTCAATAGAAACTAGCAATTATTTAAGATTAAATAGGAAGACCATATTCTAAGTATGCTTACTATAGGTTTAGTATTTTTTAGCTAGAGCATGTCAACACAAGATCATAAAATTTAGGATCATAATTTTATCACTTTCCTAGCTCAAGTTATGGATTTTACAAGATTGAAAACAATTTAAAAGCACTTATCTACCTCCATTTAATTCTCCCAGAAAAACATCCCAAACAGTAGGTTTCATATTTTTATCAAATAGTACACTTCATGATGAATCAAAAAAAATTTGGTTCACATAAAATGGACATCTACAACTCTACTGTTGGGACCCGCTGGTCAGTAGGACCCACACGTCAGTGATACTGGGACAGGGGAGGTGCTCCGGCCAGCCCTATCTCACTGGCGGCGAGATCACCGGTGACGAGGGTGACACCAACATGTTCCCCTCATCAAGCCACGTTGGTTGGTGGTAAAGACGTGACCTAGGGTTCACCGGAGATGGCTCGTCGGCGGTAATGGCGGACAATGGAGGCAGCACAGCGGTATGCTAGCGTTCTCCGGCCATCACGTGCTCTGGTGAGGTGCGCTATGGCTTGGTGGAATCCTAACAAAGCTATCTAGGGTGGGTTAGGGTTCCGGTGAGGTGGCGGTGAGCTCCGACCGTGTGCATGGCCGCGCAGCGGCGCACGGAGCATGGTGGTGCTCCCACCGTTCTAGCTAGACGGCAGTGAAAGGCAAGCCTCCGTCATGCCATCTACTAGGTCTAGGGTTACTCAACCTAAGATGCGAGAGAGAGGAGGGAGATGATGGACCAACTCGGCAATGGCGAGCTCGAGTGCCACGGCGGCCATGGAGGCCGTGCGCAGATCGGTGACGTGTTCCTGCGCAACCAGGCGGTAGCGTGCACCCGAGATTCGGCCTGAGTATCTAGAGCCTATCGTGGTGTCGAACCAGAGAAGAGGAAGGCAGGAGATGCGGTGGAGCGGCCTGGCCACGGTGAGCTAAGAGCACGATCGCGCCCCGGTGGCGACGGCGGCTACGGTGAAGCAGAACACTGCTTTACCTTGGGTCGAGAGGTGGTGCTGGTGGCTTAAGGAGGTGGAGATGATGGTGGAGCAGCTGTGGCCGAGACAAATCGACCGATGGAGCTACGTCGGCTACGATCGGCTACGGCGAAGCTACGGCGGTGACACAGTGAGCTCGGAGCTCTGCTTTGGCAAGGCAGAGCGAGAGGAAGGAAGTGAGAGCGGGCGAGTGGAGTGAGCAGCAGGGGCGCGGTTCCTTTGTGCACGCTCCGGCTTGACCGGCCGAGCCATCACCGGTGTACGGCCACCAGGCGGCGGCCACGACCTGTGACCGGTCGGCCACTAACGCGCACAAGGACGCAACCATCAGAGCCGATGACAGTGTCTGACAATACTACTTTGTGATCGTCTAACTCCAAATTCGTGGTGATTTGTTGAGAGGAGCATTAACAAAAGTTGTAGAGCTACATACGATCTACAATTTTGCTTAAAGGAGTTTGGCCTAAATCCTAATGGTTTGCAAGTTATATCATTCCAAAGTGCTGCACTTGAAACTGTAATGCGATCCTAGACTTAAAATTTTTCAGTCAAAAACAGTAATTCTTTTACTACTCTTGAGCGGTTTTTGTGCATGTTATGCACCGAATTAGGTCTTGACCCAAAAATAAAAGTTGTTACCCTAGTCAAGTACTACAACTTTGCTTAAGGGTGCACTACCATGCAAGCAGTCTAGTGCCTAGTTTAACTTTGGTCAAACTAGTAACTTGAAAATAATGGTTTCTAGTATAGCTATGACTTGGGGGCTGTTTTGGCTCATGCCATGAATACTAAACTTGTTCCATGTATCGTTCTAAACATGTTTAAGGTGTTTTTATGGCCCCACAAGCATTTCAGACATTGATCACATGTAAACCCTAGCTTAGGTAAAAATTTAAGAGGCATCACATGTGCTATAAGCAAGGTAGTGAAGATATAATTTGACATGCTCATGCTCATGAGTGCCCAATGATGCTTGTGCTCATGCAATGCCAATGCAAAATGCATGCTTAATACCAGGGTGTTACACTCTCTCTCTAGTTCTTCTACTTTTCTTTCTCTGTAACCCGCGATTTCCCTTCATCTATAAAAGGGGAAGCAGGGCGCCTCTTGGAGGGGGGCAAAAAAACATGAGATCAGAACATAAGAGCATGACACAAGCACACGACTGAGCAGCAATCAAGCTCTTAGTACCCGTTCACTTCTTCCACCAGAGACTTGGGATCCTTTCCCTCTCTCGCTTGTTTGTAACCCCTACTGCAAACCAAGTGCCGGTAACACGAGCAACAACAAACTAGATGTAGGGACGTTCCGCCCAAACCAGCATAAACCCTTGTGTCCTCCGAGCACACCATCCGAGCCAGATGTGCAAATACAAATTTACTCGTCGGCGGTCCGAAAACACTAACAGTTGGCATGCCATGTGGGGACTTTTTGGCGTCTCGATGTCCACATCAGGCCTCGGATGGCTAGTCACGGCGTCAGCTGGGTCCCGGGTGTGCACGTGTGCTTCGAGAACCTAGAGTTCATCATTACGACAGAGGGAGAGTTGGTGCAGGTTCCCACCACCGTCCAACCTCTCCACTCCGCTGGCCTCGACGCGATCGTCGAGGCACTTGAGGAGCTGCAGCTGCAAGGATCGAAGGCCCATGTCCCCAAGAGCGACTTGCTCCTTGGCTTTGATTATGGGAGGCTAGAGCGCCAGCTTGGTGCCTTCCTGAGACACCGACCGTCATGGGAGGACCTGCACCGCCTCACCTTCTTGTCCATCAACGTCATGATGTAACTTGCCGGAGGAGAGTTGCTCTCCCCGATAGCGCTCCCGTTCGGTCTGTGCCATGCCACAGATACCGTTGGCCACCTTATGGCGCAGCGCACGCCCTCATCCCCTACGAATGACCAGTTTGTGGGGATGGCTGAATACATCACTGAATCTTTCCACGACCTTCTCGTGGGAGAATCGGAGTCGCCTGTCAGCCACTGTGTTTGTTTTGATTTTTCTTATTTTTCACAGATTTGAATACCAACTTCAAAAATTTATATCTAGAGCTAGAAGTGTTCAAATTGAGTGAACCAAATTTTGTTGGATGCATCATGAAGTGTAGCATTTGATAAAAATATGAAACTTACTGTTTAGGATATTTTTCTAGGAGAACTAAATGGAGCTAGATAAGTGCTTTTAAATTGTTTGCAATCTTATAAAAAGCATAACTTCAGCTAGGAAAGTGATAAAATTATGATTCCAATTTTGCTGATCTTGTATTGACTTGCTCTAGTTAGGAAAAATGTTGAACTTGCAGTAAACTTGATTGGAGTAGGGTCTTTCTATTTATCTTTCAATAAATAGTGTTTTATGAGGAAATTCATAAGGATAAAAATAAGTAACATATTGCCATGTAAATTTTTGTACAGTGTTAATGGGTTTTAGGAAAGCTAAGAAAAATATGAGATCTGTTGTTTGACACTTTTCAATAGGGATAACTATTTTCACTAAAATTAGCCCTTATAATTGTCGTTTATGTAGAGGGTGCTGTACTTATCCAAATGGCATGAAATTTGTAATGTAGACTTTTGAGGTCTTATGTAGGCTGCTGTAATTTTCTCAGAATTTATTGTGCATGTTTGATATATTTTTATTATTTCACCTTAGTGTCCAAATAAATTAATAAAAGCATTTAAATAAATTATTTGGGCTTGAGCATCATATTTTCTAGAGTGTGTATGATGCCTATGAACTGTTGGTACCTTCGGTTGTGCCCAATTTTAATTTCTAGTATGTAGTAAAATATTATGGCTCTAAAATTCAATTATAGAAGTTGTTTGGATAGATTCTGTTGCTAGGTGTTTTGCATAGGTAAAATAGAGTTTGCTGTAAAAATAGTTAAAAAAAAAGTTGTAGGCAATTTTATAAGCTTTCCAGAAAGTCTAGTATCATAGCATTTAGTTGAGCAGAACTCTAGTTATGATCTAAACTTTTAGCTATTGTGTTGTGGTCCAGAAATGGACTTAGTGGAGATTCTTAAAATTTCTAGAGAAGAGATATGCACCTACTCAGTAACTAAGAATTTAACCTTGTTATCATCCTAATGACCTAATATGATAGTCATCATTTAACCATGCGCATTATCATGACATATCATCCATGACCCTTCTTATGCATTCATGGTTCTCACTTTTTGCATATGCATGCAATAGGTGCGATGGAAGAAATCACCGTGTTGGAGTATGAAGCCAATCCCTAGGAAGAACATCAAGAAGTGAAGCAACAGAAAGTCCCAGGAGAAGGCGAGCCTGATGGTGAACAGATGCCAGAGTGCCCAGATCATCGGCCCTCAACCTTTGTGAAAGGCAAGCCCCGGAGTAATCTAAGCCTCCTATGTTTTCGAACTATCAACTTGAGTCCTTTTATGTTGATGCATTAAGTATTAGGAGTTGATTGGAACCACTTGCTGCATATATCTTCCTTGTCCAAATATACATATCTTGAATCCTATGAAGGTTTAGGATCGAATATATGCTTAGCCATGCTTAGTAGGTAGAAGTCGGGCGATTACCTATCACCTGCATGATATAGGCTGATAACTAATCACGGTTGGCTATATGTGCTAGCATGGAATATAACCATGTGTTAATGAATAAAGAAGACCGGGCGGGATCGTGATAGAGAAGCAGCAAGGCATGGTGGTCTTGGATGCCTATCTATTCCTGTCTATGTTGGTTAAGGACCGATTCGTTGTACGTCCTCATGTCATGTTGAACGCATGCCTAGCACTTAGCTAGTCGAATCCGATGATACGACCGCAAAGCCGAGTAGCTCAATTCAGGCCGGACCCTGATAAGTGAAAGTGCGCACACTAGAGGCAGTAAGGATATGCGGAGAGTTAATGGCGTGAGTCCAAGGGCGGGACTGAGTCCCAATCTTCCTAGCAAATTGGTAGAATCTCTAAGGGTGCAACGCTGATTGGACATGCGAGTTAGTCCTGAATTGTACCAAAGGTGACCTGAGGCTACCTTTGCGGGGTGTGCCTCGGTTTGTGTTAGGAATAAATTCTCTAGCTTGGTAGGAATCGATTCAAAGCACTGTCTCTCCCGGATAGTGAGAACTTGACTGAGCAGCGGCAACGTAGAAGCACTGATTGAAACTTAATGGTTATGATGATGCTCAAATTGTTCTTATACCGGATATGGTTACTAATGCTTGTTAGCTTAATCAAGTGATTGGTCTAGTATAGGTGCTAATCTAGAGATGCTTAATTGAATAGGGATAACTTGAAGCTAAAGATATTATTCAAATTAATGCTAGAGGTACTAAATCCCTAAGTTATATTACATAAGTTTTTATGCAAAATATTGTCAAGCTAACTCCACCTCTTAAAGCCATGCATACTCATTGGTGTCCTATTATTTTGGTTTATGACGGGTAAGTCTAGCTGAGTACATTCTCGTACTCGGGGTTTATTCCCATTTGTTGCAGATGACGTGATGTACCATGGTTACTGCAAGCATTACATAACTCCTGCAGTTGATGGAGAGTAAGACCAAGGGCATGGTCATTCTATATCATCTTATCTATGTGCTTTTGTTGGAGATGATCTTAAACTAGCTATGTATTTGAACTATCATGATGTTGTTCCAAAACTATGTTGCTTCTGCTACTTCTAAATTTGGGTTGAAATAACTTTGTTGAAACTCCATTGTATGAGAACTATTTGGAACCTATTGTAACATGTGACTGGTTGTGTTGAATCATGTATGATCTTGGTTTGTACGTTGGTTTGTTTGAGATCCTTCATGATTTCATCGGACTACTGGGTTTATATGGGTTCAAGTATGACGGTTTGATCGCTTCGGTGATTGCTATTATACTTGTGCTCTTATAAATTAGATGGTTCTATTACATCGCCCTCCAACTCTGACTCCAGTAGGGGGAGCCATCACCCCTCGCGGGAATGTTTCATGGCAGGTACCTCCAAGAGATACATTGAAAGCATCCACGAGGGAGGGGCTACCCCAACAGATGACCTCAACGATGAGGTCAAGGGGGATGTAGGGGCCCCACCTCGCCTACTGGTAGAGAAGCTAAGGGCGTGGCACCAAGAGCTCGAAGAAGCACAACTCTAGCTTGAGTAGGAATGCGCGGAGCTCGAGCGAGAGATCGAGCACCACAGAGATGGTGGGCGTGCATGTGCCGCGGCCCATAATGTGAACCAGAGGATCATCGAGGACAATAAAGCCCTCCCACACTTCACCCGAGCAAGCCAGAATGTCACTGCCACGGCGGCCTTGCTCCGGGAGCTTCTAGAGCCCGCAACACCTGAGGATCGTCGAGCCCATCACGAGATTCGCACGCTACTCGAGCGTGCGGTGGCATAGCAAACCGAGAACTCACTGTCCCGATGACACGAGTTCGATGCTAGCCAACACATGCCCTCAGAGCAACCCAACAAGGACGTGTCAGTCCACCAAGCGCAGCAAGGCGGTAGGCCGCACACCATGGTCCTAGTGCATGAGCATCTCAGCCTCCACCATGACGTGTGCGACACCCTAGATGCCCGTAGGCGTGCCCACAACGATGAGAGGGAGGAGGCTAGCCGTGGCTACCACCCTCGTCATGGCAGACGCTACGACAGTGGCGAGGACTGAAACCCGAGCCTCGACTTGCTGGGACCTCAGGCCTTTGGCTGACACATCCTCAACGCTATCTTCCCACCGTGGTACAGACCGTCGACCAACATCCCGAAATACTCTGGGGAAACAAGCCCTGGACTGTTGCTCAAGGACTATCGGCTTGGTTCCCAAGTTGGTGGAGCAGATAGTGACAATTTCATTATCCGCAACCTTCCATTGTTATTGGCCGATTTAGCGTGAACGTGGTTGGAACACCTTCCGCCCAACCAAATCCAAAGTTGGGCGGACATAAAAGAGATCTTCGTGGGAAACTTCTAGGGCACATACGCGCATCCTGGGAACCCATGGGATCTCAAAAACTATCGATAGAAATCCAGGGAAACTCTTCATAGGTACATCCGGCGCTTCTCCTAGTAGCGCAATGAGCTGCCCAACGTCGCCGACGCCGACGTCATAGGAGCTTTCCTATTAGGGACCACCTACTTGTCCCTGGTTCACAAGTTGGGACGTAAGGGCCCATGAACCACCAAGGAGCTCCTCGACATTGCCACCAGCCATGCCTAAGGCGAGGAGTCGGTCGGGGCAATTTTCGACCGCCCCAAGGGCAAGGCGAAGCGGGACGAGGATGCCTGCAAAGGCACCTCCTACCGCCCCAACAAGAAGAAGAACAAGCAGCGGCGCGAGGGCTAGCTCGTGGCCACTGCCGACCGCAAGGGGGTTAGAAGCTCGCCGAGGGTACCTCAGACCACTTCGAGAAGCTGGTCAAAGGGCCATGCCTGAACCATGCTTTCCCCATCAAGCAACTATACAAGGACTATACAAGGGAGAGCATAAGAAGGAGCCCAAGCCAGCCACAGATGACACCAAGGGGAAGGATGGTGGATTTCCAATGCTGGATGACTGCCTCATGATCTTCGGAGGGTCGACGGCCTATGACTCCAAGCGCCTTCCTTCCTCGGTGGAGCCGGTCGTGCCTTCCTTCCTTCGATGGTCGGAGTCCACCATAACCTTTGATCGGACCGACCACCCAAAAAGCATCCCGCAGCCAGGAAGATATCCGCTCATGGTCGATCTGATCATCGGCACGAAGCGGCTCACCAAGGTGTTGATGGATGGAGGCAGTGGCCTCAACATCATGTACGCAGAAATGCTCGACGCCATGGGCATCGACCGATCGCACATCTGGCCGACCAGGGCACCTTTCTATGGCATCGTGCCTGGAACGTAGGTTGTGCCACTTAGGCAAATTGATCTACTCATCACCTTCGAGAATCTAGCCAATTATAGGACGAAGACCCTTACCTTCGAGGTGGTCAGGTTCCACGGGACCTACCACGCCATCCTGGGATGTCCATGCTATGCGAAGTTTATGGCCATCCCCAACTACACCTATCTAAAGTTGAAGATGCCAGGTCCATGCGGGGTCATCACCATCGACACCACCTTCCAGTGCACCTATGAGTGCGAGGTCGAGTGCTGCGAACACACCACATCAATTGTCGCCTCCAAAGAGCTTACGGCCATCAGGGAGAAGGTTGTTGAAGAAGCGCCCGACCCCAAGCAGTTGGCCAGGTCTTTCGAGCCTATAGAGGGCACCAAGGAGGTTCTCATAGACCCTAGCAACTCAGAGGGCAAAGTGGTGCACATCGGCACCACGCTTTCCTCCAAATAGGAAAGCACTCTCGCTGACTTACTCCGTACCAATAGAGACATCTTTGTGTGGAGATACTAGGACATGCCAGGCATTTCGAGAGAAGTTTCCGAGCATGCCGTGAAGATTAGTCCAAGCTCCAAGCCGGTGAAGCAGCGCCTGCGTCGCTTCAATGAGGAGAAACGTAGGGCCATCGGTGAGGAGATTGCAAAGCTTTTGGCGGCTAGGGTTCATCAAAGAAGTATACCACCCTGAGTGGATAGCCAATCCTGTTCTTGTAAGAAAAAATAGTGGGAAATGGAGAATGTGTGTTGACTACACAGGTCTCAACAAAGCGTGTCCAAAGGATCTGTTTCCTTTTCCACGCATAGACCAAGTAGTCGACTTGACCTCAGGGTGTGAAACCCTTTGCTTCCTTGATGCATACTCTGGGTACCATCAAATTGTAATGAAAGAGTTCGACCAGCTCACGACGTCTTTCATCACCTCGTTCGGATCGTTCTGCTACATCACAATGCCGTTCGGTCTGAAAAATGTAGGGGCTACGTATTAGTGTTGTATGCTCAAGTGTTTCGGAGACCTCATCGGACAAACTGCTGAGGCCAACATAGACGACATTATGGTCAAGTCCAAATGGGCTTTCTAGGTTGTAGCCGACCTAGAGCAGACCTTCGCAAAACTCTGAGCAAACGACATCAAACTCAACCCCGAGAAATGTGTTTTTAGGGTCCCGAGGGGTATGCTACTGGGTTTTATTGTCTCCGAACGCGGCATCAAAGCCAACCCAGAGAAGATCTTGGCCATCATGAGGATGGTCCTTATTTAGAAGATAAAGGGGGTACAGTGAGTTATAGGGTGCCTTGCCGTGCTCAGCCGCTTTATCTCATGCCTCGGTGAATGACCAACTGCTTCGAATGGACACCCGAGGCCTAGGAGGCACTTGACAAAGTCAAGTAGCTCTTGACGAAGGCCCCAATCCTAGTCCCCCAACCGACGGGGAACCGCTTCCGCTCTACATTGCGGCCACCACGCAAGTGGTCAGCGCTGCCCTAGTGGTAGAGCGAGAAGAAGAGGGACACACCCTCAAAGTGCAGCATCCCATGTACTTCATTAGCGAGGTTTTATCTGATTCCAAGACTCGCTACCCCCAAATCTAGAAACTCCTGTACGCCATCCTTATCGCCAAAAGGAAGTTGTGTCACTACTTCGAGTCACATCTGGTGATGGTTGTGACGTCCTTCCCTCTCGGTGAGGTCATCCAAAACTGGGATGCCATAGGAAGAATCGTGAAGTCGGCACTCGAGCTGATGAGTCAAGGCACTTCATACGCCCCACAAATAGCCATCAAGTCCCAAGTGCTGGCTAATTTCATTGTAGAGTGGACCAAGATCCAAATGCCGCCAGCAGTCATCGACCAAGACTACTGGACGATGTACTTCGATGGATCACTAATGAAGAAAGGCACCAGCATAGGGCTATTCTTTGTCTCGCCCCTCGGGGTACGCATGAGGTACATGGTTCGCATCAATTTCCCCTCCTCCAACAATGTGGCTGAGTATGAGGCACTTATCAATGGCCTACACATCGCCGTCGAGTTGGGTATCCGACGACTTCTCGTCCAGGGTGACTCCCAGCTAGTCATCGACCAAGTCATGAAGGAATCAAGCTACCACAACACCAAGATGGCTACGTATTGCTGAGAAGTTCGCCAGATGGAGAATAAGTTCAACAGCCTCGAACTCAATCACATATCGAGGCATCTCAACGAGGCGACCGACACGCTATGGAAAACAGCGTCTGACCGAGAGCTGGTGCCGATGGACGCTTCACCAGCGATCAGTACAAGCCCTTGGTCCGCTACAAGGAGCCGGAACAGACCGGTGATGGGGTGCCTGCCCTGGGCTCAGGGGCTAACCAGTCATCTGCTCCATCCGACCCCAAAGTCAAGGAGCCTGACAAGGATCCAGTGATAGGGCCTGACCCTCTGGCCGACTGGAGGACACCTTACCTCGACTACCTCCGTGAGGCATAGCCGACGAACAAAATAGAGGCTCGGTGGCTCGCGCGTCGTGCCAAGTCCTTTGTCATTATTGAGGGCGAGCTCTACAGGCGAAGCCACACCGAGATCCTGTAGTGCTGCATCCCCAACGACCAAGGAAAGCAGTTGCTGAGTGATATCCATGGTGGGGGCTGCGGGCACCATGCCGCACCTAGGACCCTGGTCGGAAACACGTTCCGACAAGGCTTCTACTGGCCGACCGCAGTAGCCGAGGCTGAACAGATTGAGCGCACCTGTGAAGGGTGTTAATACTACACTCGACAGACCTACATGCTGGCCCAAGCACTCCAAACGATCCCCATCACATGGCCGTTCATGGTCTAGGGGCTCAATCTGGTCGGACCTCTCAAGAGGGCGCCCAAAGGATATACGCACTTGCTTGTCACCATAGACAAGTTTACAAAGTGGATAGAGGCTCGATCGATCTCTATGATCAAGTCCGAGCAAGTCATGTTGTTCTTCCTTGACATCGTCCATCGCTTTGGAGTCCCGAACTCCACTATCATGGACAACGGCACATAGTTCACCGGGAAGAAGTTCCTCCGATTCCGTGATGAATACCACATCCACACCGATTGGGCTGCCGTGGCGCAGCCCTGCACGAACGTTCAGGTTGAGCAAGCAAACGACATGGTCCTACAAGGCCTCAAGCCTAGGGTCTTCAACCGGTTGAACAAGTTTGGCGGATGATGAGTCATGGAGCTTCCCATGGTGCTTTGGAGCCTGTGGACGACCCCTAGCTAGGCCAACGGCTACACGCCATTCTTCATGGTCTACGGTTCTGAGGCTATCCTCCTGACTGACCTTGATTATGGAGCGTCGAGGGTCAAGGCGTACGATGAATAGGGAGCCGAGGCGTCCCTCAAGGATGCCATGGACCAGCTAGATGAAGCACGTGACGTTGCCCTCCTCCACTCGGCCAAGTACCAGCAAGCGTTGCGCCGGTACCATAGCCATCGAGTGCGGGGTTGGGCCTTCAACATCGGGGACCTGGTGCTCCGCCTCGTCCAGAGCAACAAAAACTTCCACAAGCTCTCTCCGCTATGGGAGGGACCATAAGTCATCATGGAGGTGCTTCATCCAGGCACCTATAGGCTCAAGATCATCGATGGCGAAGTCTTCGTCAACGCCTGGAACATCGAACAGCTACGTCGTTTTTACCCTTAATTTACGCGCGCTTTCTCTTATCGGTTTCGCTATCGACTCCTCGATCTTTAGTGACACCCGACACCAGCAACGGCAAGGGGCCCAGGACCATCGATGGTGAAGTCTTCATCAATGCCTGGAACATTGAATATCTACATCTCTTTTACCCTTAATTTACGCACGCTTTCTCTTATCAGTTTCGCTATCGACTCCTTTATCTTTAGTGACACCCGACCCACCAACAACAAGGGGTCAGGCCTCACTCGGGGGCTGATAAGAGCATATCTTTCCAGTAGACATTCTCTATGTCCTACCCTTTCTCACATTAAGATCTAGAAGCAAGGGTTGCGGAAATGAACGCTGAGTAAAACTAGTCGGACCGCAAGAAACCTATGCCCTAGTGGCTACGACGTTTTTGCTCACCAGCTTGATCAGAGTTTTTTGCCCGCACCCTGAGCTTTTTAGCCTTAACTACAGAAAGAGTCAGAATGCATTAAAGAGTATATCTACACAACAAACATTCTCTGTGTCCAACCCTTTCTCAAATTAAGATCTTAGAAGCAAGGGTTGCGGAAACGAACGCTGAGTAAAATTAGTCGGACTGCAAGAAACCTATGCCCCAGCAACTATAGCATTTTTGCTCACCAGCGTGATCATAGTTTTTTCACCTGCACCCCAAGCTTTATAGCCTTAATAATGAAAAGGGTCGGAACACATTAACCTTTTTATACAAAAAGGGGAGAAGGGCTAAAAATTTGTTTGGCCATAACGAAATTTAAGAGCTTGTCCACTTATTACAAGTTCACCGCCTGGCTTATCTACCTAACTAATTTCTTGGGGGATGTTCTCATCCTCTATCTTGATAGGTAAGTCCTGTGCCAGAGGAGCCACCTCCTTCTTGATGTCGTCTAGCATGACGTTGGTATAGATAGGCGCGATAACCATCACAGGTAAGGTGGGATATAGAGCTAAAACCGCTCCTACGACCCATTCAGGCCTAGGTGTTCGAAGGCTGGCCCTCCGATGGGTTCATAGCCGCTCCGGGGCACCCTTAGAGTGAGGTGTGGAAAGGGATGGGCCCACTAGTAGCCTGTACCCGGGCGCACGAGCACCGCGGGCATCCTAGCCCACGTTCGAGTCTTGGTCGGTTACCAATCCATGGTTTTTCATCGAAGAAAGGCAACGAGCCCTCAGGACCGATTGAATAGACCCGAGAACTACATGGATTGGCCACTGAGAATCTAGAGTCGGTCACCAGCTGACCCATGTTGGACCCCCATGAATGGGAGGTCGGGGCCCCACTCGGACTATCCCATTAATAGCTTACCGAGCAACATGTTTCATCCATCGAGGAAAAATATGGCACGGCTCAGCCCCTCCGTTTTATCGAAAAAAATGTTTGAGGGATGACGATCACAAAGACAAGCTGACCCTTGACCAGACCTCTGCAACATGCAGGGGCTCGAGGGAAGTCGGACTCGCAAGGAGACCAAATGCACGGTCATAGGACGATGGCTCGGATCCTAGGGAGGGATACATACAAAAACTAAAAATAATGTTTCCAAAACAAAAAACGCTTCCTCTTACCAGTTTCGCTATCGTCTCCTGAATCTTTAGTTAAACCTGACCCTGACAATGGCAAGGGGTCAGGCTTCACTTAGGGGCTAATAAGGATATATATATCCTTTCTAAAATAGTCGCTGTGCCTAACCCTTTCTCACGTTAAAAACCTAGAGGCAAGGTTTGCGGAAACGAACGCTGAGTAAAACTGGTCGGACTACAAGAAACCTACGCCCTAGTGGCTACAGCACTCTTGCTTACCAGCATGAGCAGAGGTTCTCACCCACACCTTGATCTCTATAGTCTTAGTGACATGAAGAGTCGGAACGCATTAACCCAGTTTACACATAAAAAGGGAGAAATAACAAATTTGTTCAACCAAAACAAAAGAACAAGCTTGTTTAAACGAAACAGAAGGGTCGGAACTTGTCCACTTATTACAAATGCACCACCTAACCTATGTAACTAAACTAACCCCTTGGGGGACGACTTCATCTTCTATCTTGGCAGAAAGGTCATGCGCTAGGGGGCCACCTCCTTCTCGATGTCGTCTAACTCGGCGTCAGTATAGATGGGCGCGAAGCCTTGGCTCATCGTCACCAGATCGGTGTTCTCTGAGAACGGGTGATCACGAACGATCGGTGAATGCCAAAGCGAAGCACGCCCCTTGCCATATCATGTGCCCGATCTATGATCCGGGTGGTGCGAACCATGAGCGAGCTTATCTCCTACTCCAAGGCCAGCTCGAGCTCTTCGCAGACCAGCTGGACAGCGACGCGCAGGTTGTCGTGTTTGTCACTCTCCTTCTGGAGGGTGTCCTTCACCTCACCGAGCTCCTTCTCTAGGCCATGGCTCTTCACCACCTCCACCCCAAGCTTGTCATTGAGACCTACCCAAGTCACATACCAACCGTGTCAAAAGGCTCACCACGGATTCTAGGAAAAAGGACAATAAGGGAAACCATAGACTTATTGTCCACGTCCACCCGAAGCTTGCACACCTCATTGTGTTGCCGGGTCACCTTGGCCTCCAGGCGCCGGACCTCTTCTTGGCGTTGACCGACCTCCGCGGCGAGCCCGACGGACATGCCCTCGGTCACAACCTTCAGGTCGCTCTCCCTCTGGAGCTCATTCTTGAGGTGGCTGACCCGCTGCTGAGCATCGGCACACTCCTGACGAGCTAGGTCAATCCCTATGCGGAGCTCCTCTATGGCCTAGAGCAAATCATCCCGCTCCTTCCATAGCCGCTCGGCCTCCACGGTGTCCGTTCGCGCCCTCTCAATCAGGCCCACAAATTGTCACCTCGCAGGCATCATCGCGAGCGTCCTTCTCCCTGACTCAGAGGTCGGCCACCTCCCGGGTGATAGGGGCAAGCTCAGCCACCTCCTGATAGGCGACGGTGAGCTGTACGGCCAACCCCTCACTCCATCGTGTCTCCTCACTAAGGAACTAGGACTTCTCCCACCTGTGGGCCATAAGGATCTACGAATAAGACAAGACTTAGAGGCATAGAAAAGAGAACATGAGGGTCGGAAGCACGGTCATATCATACCTAGCCAACCGGGGTGACAATGTCGCGCATCGAGCTTAGCATGGTGGTTTCGGCGCGAACTGCGTCCCCAACCTCCATGTGGACGCTCCCTTATTCCCTCTCCTCTACTGCTTCATCGAGGGCAGCCACCCAGACCAGAGATCAAGACATCCCCGCACCGACCTCAAGCGGTGCCGACCTCTCTTGCGGCGACAGCTCCTCTAGAGCGGCTCCTCTAGCGATAGACAGGGCGGGTGACGCGAACATGGAGGCCTACCTTGTCGCCACATCTGTGAAGGATGCCTTGGGTGCGCACCCTTCCATCTGCCCCACCACGGACATGGACACGACCACCTACACAGACAATGGCTCTAGCTGTGCTGCCTCTGCCTGCGACATCGAGGACACGATCGGCCATGCCACACTCGCCATGGGCGCCCCAGACATACCCTCCTTCGCCGGTTCTCCCATGGATGCAGCCATCGGCTGCGCCTCCTCGGTCGACGTCGTGGCCGCCCCAACGCCACTCATGCTCACCACCAGTGTGGCGCCAGCCGGCTCCTGGCGTGTTTGTCGGAGGAGGATCTTTTTTGGAGTGAGCCGCAGGAGAGTCCCATGTCCTCTGACACTGCAAGGGACATCGAGGTCAGTATGCGGCAAAAATTCATTAGGACAAAAGGACAAAAAAACTCTTGACTCCCCTAGACGCCATCATGCGAGGATGTTTTGGAGCCAGCTTGCCCGACCTCTACTGCTCCTCATCGGCACATTGCCGCTTTGAGCCCTCCCTCGGCTCGGAGGCCTCGGACAAATCAGAATGGCCACCTCTCGCTGACTCTAGAGGCGCCGCCGAAGGCCTAGACGAGGTGAGGCAGCCTGATTCCATCGGCTCTAGGGGTGCATCCTCCCCCTCCTGCCCCATGGCATGCCACAGGAAGGGCCTTGCCTATGGCAAATGCGGGTCCTCATCCCTGGTGGCCAGATCATCCCATGGGATGGGCAACATGGAGCCATCCTCCTCCTCCTCTTCCAACGAACCTTGATGCCGCTTCCCTCGCTGTAGCTTCGCTCGCTGCTTCGACCGTAGCTTCTTCTCCTCTTCATCCTTCTTCTTCTTACTTTGCTCATCTATGGCACAGTTCACCGCCCTCAGGGCCGCATGCTCTGGCAGTGGTTCGATAGAGTCCCGGAAGACGAACCCCACTGGTAGCTCGAGGAAGCCCACATCCAGCCGCATCATGGGATGCCCTAGGATCAGGAACATGGCGTCGGCCTCCCCCGTCGCCGCCTTGATGCGCTGCGCAACCTCGCTATCGTGGAGCAGCCCCTAGGCGAGCATCGTCCCGATGAGCTGCGTGCTAGGCATCATCCCATATAGCAAGAGGACGCGCAACATCAGCAGCGCCACCCTCTTCGCATGATACGCCCTCGATGACGCTGGCCCTGTAGAGGCCATGGGTCTTCAGGAATGTGATGGCCTCGAGGAGGTCGCACATCCTCTTCTTCTCCTTGATGGGTGGCCCCCACAGCCATGATGGTGGTACCTCTTCGACCAAGCGCCTAGAGAAGATCAGCAAGGAAGCAGCAGGGTCTTTCTTTAGGTAGAACCAATGCGAGTGCCAACCCTTGTTGGATCTAGAGAGCTAGTAGGGCATGTACTCGGCCGTTCGCTGCCCCTAGAGGTCGATGCCCGCGCATCCCATCGACACCGGGGTCTCCCGGCCTCTCTCCTTCTTTTGGATCAAGGAGATGGAGAAGAAGTATCTCCATAGCTCAAAGTAGGGCTTGATCCCTAGGTACCCCTCGCACATCACGATGAAGGCTGCGATGTGTTGGATCCCATTGGGGTTCAAGTGTTGTAGCTCGATCTAATAGTGGTGCAGTAGACCCCAGAAGAATGGGTGGGCAGGAACCATGAGTTCGAGCTCGTGGAAGAGCGTGAAGGAGACGATGTAGCCGTCGGGCGATGTCAGCGCATCCTCATGGCCGGGCACGAGCCACACCACCACATTGGTCCTCCTGCGGAGAAGACCACACTTGACGAGGCCCTCCATGCATGCATGGGTAGCATCAGAGTGGTACCACGAATCCATGGAGGATGAAGGCAGCTGCGGAAAAGCAAAGGCGGCGGCGGAGAAGCGGAAGCTGCAGATCTAGGGCTCCGACGGTGGACTAGCAAGCACGGTAGATCCAAACAGCGATGGTGGAGAAACGGAGAAGGTAAGGCTATGGTTTTGGTGTGCAGAAACATGAAGGGCGAGGCCGTTATTTATTGGATGGAGCGGGGCAAGAAGGCAAACCGTCCTCCTAGATTCACGTGCCCGCTGCGCCGCGTCACGTCACCTCCCTCTAAAGATCATGCGCACGCTATCTCTAGCCGTGCCCTCAAAGGACATGCAAGATGATGGTTTCTCGATCGATGGGCCAAGAACCATCTCAGGTAAGGAGGGATACAGAGCTAAAAACGCTCCTACGGCCCATTCAGGACCAAGAGTTTGAAGGCTGGCCTACCGATGGGTACACAGCTGCTCCGGGGCACCCTTAGAGCGAGGGATGGAAAGGGATGGGCCCACTAGAGGCTAGTGCCTAGGAGCACAAGCGCCATGGGCATCTTGGCCCACGTTCGAGTCTTGGTCAGTTCTTAGTCCATGATTTTTCCTCAAAGAAAGGCAACGAGCCCTTAATACCGGCCGAATGGACCTAGGACCTATATGGATTGGCCACCAAGAGTCTAGAGTCAGTCAGCAGCTGACCCATGCTGGACCACCACAAATGGGAAGCTAGGGCCCTACTCGGACTAGCCTATTAATAGCTCACCGAGCACCATGTTTTGTCCATCGAGGAAGAACATGGCACGACTCAACCCCTTCGTTTTATCGAAAAAACGTGAGGGATGTCGATCACAAAGACAAGTTGACCCTTGGCCGGACCCCTACAACGCATGGGGGCTTGAGGGAAGTTAGACTCATAAGGAGACTGAACGCACGGTCGTAGTATGACGGCAGACCGATCGGATTCTAGGGGACCGAAATCAAGAACAATCTTTCCGACCTCCCAAATCCTACGGTTGCATGCCCCAAGAAAACTGATCGCAACAAAAGGGAATCGCCATCCTACTAGGACATGCCACGGGTTACCAAAAGAAGGCCAAGGCCCTCAAAGTCCTCCCATCCAAAAAAGCCTCCAAAGGAGTATTCTACTCCTCCGTAGGCTCAGGGGCTACTATCGGGTATCGATAGTAGGGATACCCAAAGCAAGGAAGTTAGCGCCCACGCTGACTTCCTCGGATGGCTCGAGATGTATTAAAAGGTCTTGCCCGACCCCAAGGCCGTGGCCTCCATCTCGTCTAACCCCAAGGCCATGGGCACCGTCTCGCCCGACCCCAAGGTCGTGGGCTCCGTCTCGCCCGGCCTCAAGGCTGCAGGCTCCATCTTGCCTGACCCCAAGGCCGCAGGCTCTGTCTCACCCGACCCCAAGGCCGTGGACTCCATCTCACCTGACCCTAAGGCCACTAGATCCATCTCACCTGGACTTAAGGCCACGGGCTCTGTCTCACCCGACCCCAAGGCTGTGGGCTCTGTCTCGCCCGACCTCAGGCTCTGTCTCGCCCGTCCTCAAGGTTGCAGGCTCCATCTCGCCCGACCCAAGGCCGTGGGCTCTGTCTCGCCTGACCTTGGGCTCCATCTCACCTGACCCCATGGCCACGGGCTCTGTCTCGTCCAACCTTGAGCTCAGTCTTGCCCGGCCTCGAGGATGCGGGTTCTGTCTTGTCCGATAGGGACCCATACCACCGCCAACCACTCTAAGTCAAAGCGTATAGGCCTGGGTCAAAACTCTGACGCCAGGGAAGTGGCTGGCACACCTCGATGTGACCCGTGGCCATGACGGGCCATACCTAGGGATTCACATCAAGGACCGTGTCAGACGTGTCGGTGCTGTTCTGCCTAACCATCGTACGGACGCTGACAGGCGTGTTAGTTCATCACGACATCCGCTAGGACAGAGTGGGGTGCCATGACCGGCAGATGATGCCTATGCATGGCGCTAGTGATGAATAGGGCCATGACATGGAGCCGTCCCTATTAACATCTATAGGATCAGCGGGACCCGCATGAAGGAGAAGAAGGACCTAGTGACCCTAGAAGCCTTCCTCTCTCTCTCTTTGGTTCTTCTACTTTTTCTCCTCTGTAACCCGCGCTTTCCCTTCATCTATAAAAGGGAAAGCAGGGCGCCTCATAGAGGGGGTGAAAAAACATGAGATCAGAACACAAGAGAACAACATGAGCACACGACTGAGCGGCAATCGAGCTCTCAGCACCCATTCATTCCTTCCACCAGAGACTTGGGATCCTTTCCCTCTCTCACCTGTTTGTAACCCGTACTGCAAACCAAGTGCGGTAACACGAGCAGCAACGAACTGGACGTAGGGATGTTCTGCCCGAACCAGTATAAATCCTTGTGTCCTCCGAGCACACCACCTGAGCCAAACGCACAAATACAAATTTACTCGTCGGTGGTCCGAAAACACCGACAGGAGTCCTCTATTGCATTTACGGGTCATTTAAAAGGGAAACTCTATCTAGTTGATTTCACATCAAATAGAGTAAATCCTAAGACTTGTTTAATGGCAAAATCTAGCATGGGTTGGTTATGGCATTACCGACTTGCTCATGTTGGGATAAGGAACTTGGCCAAACTTCAAAAAGACGAACACATCAATGGACTAATAAATGTTTCTTTTGAGAAAGATAGGATTTGTAGCGCATGCCAAGTGGGAAAGCAAGTTGGAGCTAAACATCCCGTCAAGAATGTTGTGACAACCGAAGGGCCATTGGAATTGCTTTACATGGACATATTTAGATCCGTCGCTTATATAAGCCTTGGTGGTAACAAATATGGTTTCGTAATTGTTGATGATTATTCTCGTTTCACTTGGGTATTCTTTTTGCGTGACAAGAGTGAGGTACATGGCATCTTCAAGAAGTTTGCAAAAAGAGCCTAAAATGAGTTTGATGTCAAGATCAAGAGAGTTAGAAGTAATAATGGGACGGAGTTGAAGAACACCAACATTGAGGAGTTGCTTGATGAAGATGGAATCAATCATGAGTTTTCGGTTCCATACACTCCACAACAAAATGGTGTTGTGGAGAGGAAGAACCGAACGCTCATTGAAGCTGCAAGAGCAATGTTGGATGAATACAAGACTCCAACCAACTATTGGGTGGAAGCGGTTAGCATGGCATGTCATGCTATCAACCGCTTATATCTTCACAAGAAAAGGGAGAAGACCACCTATGAACTTCTAACCGGTAAAAAGCCTAAGGTGCACTACTTTAGAGTTTTTAGATCCAAGTGTTTTATACTTAACAAGAAATCCAAAAGTTCAAAGTTTGCACCAAAGGTTGATGAAGGTTTCATGCTTGGTTATGGTACTAATGAACATGGATATCATGTTTTCAATAAAACCACCGGTTTGATTAAAATCATAGTAGACGTGACTTTTGATGAAACCGACGGCTCTCAAAAGGAGCAAGTCAATGTTGAGATTGTAGGTAATGAAGAATCTCCACATAAAGCCATCAAGAAGCTTGCAATTGGTGAAGTAAAGCACATCGAAGATGAAGATGATAACAATATCGTGCATGTTGATCTTGATCAAACCACTCATCATGTCTCATCCAATGAACATGGTGAAGATTCCGCAACAAGAAATGATCAAGATGGGAGATCAAATGAAACACAAGGTCATTCTCATGAAGATGGTGTTAACAATAAGCAAGCTCAACCTCAACTCAATAATGAAGAAAGAAGTGAAGACAACCCTCTAATCGATCATGACCATGATGAAGATGATGGCCCCATCCAAAGATCAACTCAAGTGCCATATCCTAGAGTGCATCAATCCATTCAATAGGATCATCCCGTTGATAACATATTGGGGAGCATCCGACGAGGGGTAACGACACGTTCTCGTTTAGCAAGTTTTTGTGAACATTACTCGTTTGTTTCTCCTTTGGAACCTCATAGGGTGGAAGAGGCACTTGATGATCCGAATTGTATGACAGCCATGCAAGAGGAGTTGAACAACTTCACTCGAAATGAAGTCTGGTCCTTAGTAGAAAGATCCAAGCAAAATGTGATTGGAACCAAGTGGGTCTTCCACAATAAGCAAGATGGGCATGGCGTGGTGACAAGGAATAAGGCAAGGTTGGTGGCTTAAGGATTCACTCAAATTGAAGGATTGGATTTTGGGGAGACCTATGCACCGGTGGCTAGGCTTGAATTGATTCGTATTCTACTTGCCTATGCCGCTCATCATGATTTCAAGCTATATCAAATGGACATGAAGAGTGCATTTCTCAATGCCCCCTATCTGAGTTGGTGTATGTAGAGCAACCACTAGGCTTTGAAGACCCCAAGTATCCCAACCATGTTTGCAAGCTCGACAAGGCGCTCTATGGGCTCAAACAAGCCCCTAGAGCTTGGTATGATTGCTTGAAGGATTTCCTACTCAAACAAGGGTTTGAGATAGGAAAGGCCGATGCTACTTTATTAACTCGCAAAGTCAATAATGATATCTTTGTTTGCCAAATATATGTCGATGACATATTATTTGGTAGTACTAATGTGGCTTTTTGTGAGGAATTCAGTATGATTATGACAAATAGGTTTGAGATGTCCATGATGGGTGAGTTGAAGTTCTTTCTTGGATTTCAAATCAAGCAAAACAAGGATGGCATGTTCATAAGTCAAACCAAGTACACCAATGACTTGTTGAAGAAGTTTGACATGGACAAAGCCAAGCCCATCAAGACACCTATGCCAACCAATGGACATCTTGACCTTGATCAAGGAGGAAAGGACGTCGAATAAAAGGTATATCGCTCCATGATTGGATCCCTCCTTTACCTTTATGCATCTAGGCTCGATATTATGCTTAGTGTGTGCATGTGTGCAAGATTTCAAGCTAATCCAAAAGAATGTCATTTGATGGCCATTAAGAGAATTTTTTGATATTTAGTGCACACTCCTAATCTTGGCTTGTGGTATCCTAAAGGTTCCACTTTCGAGTTACTTGGCTATTCCAATTCAAATTATGCTTGTTGTAAAGTAAACCAAAAGAGCACCATTGGGACTTGTCAATTTATTGGTAGGTCTTTGGTGTCTTGGAGCTCTAAGAAGCAAAACTTCGTTGCATTGTCCACCGCCAAAGCTGAGTATATGGCGGCCGGTGCATGCTGTGCCCAACTACTTTGGATGAAGCAAACTCTCAAAGACTTTGGTTGTGAGCGAACCAAGATTCCCCTTTTGTGTGACAACGAGAGTGCCATTAAGTTGGCAAACAATCCCATTAACCACTCTCAAACAAAGCACATAGACATCCGGCATCACTTTTTGAGAGACCATAAAGCCAAAGGAGATATCACAATTCATCATGTGAGCACTGAAAAGCAACTAGCCGATATCTTCACAAAGCCCCTAGATGAGTCAAGATTTTGTGCTTTAAGGAGTGATCTAAATATAATTGATTCTCGTAATGTGTCTTGATGTCTTGCACATGCTTTGTTTGAACTAGCTAGGAGAAAAGAATTGTGAAAATATTGTGACACTTTTAAAATCTAATTTATAGTTTTCATATGTGACTATTGCTTTGTGGAATGTTTGAAACCTAGTCACATGTGAAAATGATGTGTCCATCATATTTTTGCCCCATATGGCATGGTGAGCTCAAGGTAGGACATTTCTGAAGTTTCCTATGTCGGAAGTCCTGGCTCAGGCCAGAACTCCCGACGCAGATCTGAGTGGACGGCTCTTTAACCGCACCCTTTTGACCTAGGGTTCATTATTTTACCGCACTCGCGCCGTCGTCGCACCACTCTATGCCGCCTCACCACACCCGCTCCTGTGCCACCGCCCTACGCTGCCGTCCCACGTCGCCGCACTTGCGCCGCTGCCACCCACGCATTGCCTATCGTCCCCCTCCCTCCCTCTCTCCGCTCCTCCTCACCTCTCCTCGTCGTCGTGTGGCCATTAAGGTGTGGTGTGTGGTTGTCATCGGTTTGCCCATGGGTTTGATTCAAGGACATCGTGCTCGCTGCGGTTTTTTGACGTTTCTTCATTCTCTTCTCTTTTTCAAGGTACAACTTCCATGGCTATCCCTAACCCTAATTCCAATGTACCTTTGTTTTCATCTCTTTTCTTCCTCCCTCTCTCATCCTCTACCTTCCTTGTGTGAATGGTTGCGTAGATTTGGAGCCCCATGTAAGGATTGGCCACCAAAGTGCGCTAGAAGTCCTAGCTCTAGGGCTGAAACTCCCGACCGCCGAAAGTCCTGGCTCTAGGGCTGGAACTCTCGACTATCGGAAGTCCCGGCTCTAGGGCCAAAACTCCTAACTGCTGGAAGTCCTGGTGCTAGCCAGAACTTTCTACCCTTTGGTCGCTACTCCATCCATGTTTCTCCATCCCTAGGCTCTCGTTCAACTTTCTTTTGCCTTGATTCTTAGTTTCTCTTTGTTTTCCCGCAGCGATGGCCTCCAGTGGTGATGCCTCTCCTCCCCGTCATACCGAGAAGTGTTCCAAGCGGACCCAAGATCCCACCTCACCCTCTCGGTCGACTAGATGCACCAAGGCATCACTCTCTCATGATGCCACTGGTGGTCATGGGCTCGTGCTCATGTTGCTCGTGCTCATGCCCAAGCTTCACCCATTGGTGCCACTACTTGGGAGTTCGTTCCTGGTCTTGGTGTTGTTCCCGCCGTCGATCTTGCTGAAGAAGCTCTTGATCAAGAAGGATGGACCATTGCTGATGATGTGTGCACCATGACACCTTCAACTCTGGGTTACTTTGGGATCAATTGCTTGATTCGGTTCGATGGTCCCACTCCTACTATCCAGGAACCATAGTGCACTCCCAATCCGGTTGGAGGTTATACCCCTCATCTACAGGTTGATTATCGTTGACATGTGGCCGAGGTTCATCGTTGTCGTGCCCAACACCTTTATGATGAGCCCAAGGATCTAAGAATTGAGTACCGGTTCTGGGATCTGTTTCATTTTGATTTCTACCATCACTTCATGTATCTTCGCTTCATCAACAAGCAAGAGGCTCAGGTGACTCAGATGAAGGCTATTGACACCTTTGAGCTTAGCAAGCTGCCTAGACTGGATATGCAACAACTACTCCGTGACTTGAGAAGGATGGGGTTGCAACCATTGATGGAGTTCCGCAAGCCATGGAACAATGAGATTATCTATCAGTTCTACGCCTCCTATCACTTGGACACCCAGGCGGAGACTCATTTAATTCATTGGACCACTGAAGGCAAGCACTACAAGGTTGATTGCATTACCTTCTCTCACCTTGTTGGCTTGGACCACAGGGATTGCACCTCCACTACCATTATTGATATTTCCGCTCTTGTCATGGATGAGTATTAGTATATGTATTTGGATGGTCATCGTGCTGATGGGAAGACCATTTGGTTGAAGCCCTACTACTATGTGCTAAACAACATCCTCCGTCAGATCTTGTATCCCAAGATAGGTGACTCTACCAATCTCTGTGAGGATTCACATGTTGTCCTTGATTGCTTTGGAGATGAGCTCACCAAGTTCTCCATCAGCTGTTATATTTGGGATAAGATCTTCATCGCTAGTGAGGATGTGGTGAAGCACTACCCCTATGCTCCATTCATCATGCATATCATTGAGCATGTGTCCAGCATTCACTTTCCTTCTGATGTCCCTCACAAAGTCCTCAAGCTGTCCAACAAGATGTCACTTCAGGCAAAGCGGGAATTAGTGGACCTCGCTAAGGGCAAAGGCAAAGGTGTCTCAGGCTCCTCCTCTCGTGCTTCTCCACCTCATGCTTCACGTTCTCGCCGTGCTCATAGTGAAGAGCCTCAGTCCTCCTCCTCCAGTGGTAAGCCCCCCAGTAAGTTCAAGTTCTTCATGAAGTATATGTTTGGAGCTTGTTGTGCTAGTGCTGAGCGTGAGCAAGAGATGCTAGTGAGGATGCATCGCATTGAGCAGAAGCTTGACATTCCCTTTACTCCGCCTCGGGCCTTGGAGCCACTTCAAGATCCTTTTGAGCTTTATGATGAGGCTTGCAAGGCATACTATGGAGAGTCATCTAATCAGCCCCGTCCCTATGGCAAGTCGCAAATGGATGTCGATGATGAGGAGTACCGTGAGGAAGATGATGACAACAACGACGATGATGATGGTGATGACCGTGACGATGATGAGGACTACGATGATGAGTAGTCATTTCTCTCACGCGCTCTACCCTTTTTGGCACTTATTGACAAAGGGGGAGTGTTAGGCTTTCATCTTATTGTAATAAGTTAGTTGGTCACTTGGAGCTTGTAAGACTTTAAAAATTTTAGCTTGTATGAACTATGTCGTGTGGTGGCACTATATGATGGACAACTATATTTGTGTGATAGATGATTGTAGGACAAGCAATGTTTATCTACATATCCATTAGTCTCTACATGTGAATGGTGGATGTTATTTTAGATGGACATGTGTTGTTTCAAGTTGTTACTTTGAGATCTTGGCCATCATATTTTTCTTTTACTTGTTAAGTGAATATAACATGTCATATTGCATTCTCTTTTTCACGGATATGCACTTGTTCATATACGCTTGTTGCACCCCATGGATTGCAAAATTTAGGGGGAGTTTCTATCTTAATATATGCAAGTGATGTGTTGATGATCATCATTGAAATTCAAATTCATTGCATATATTAAGGGAGAGCTCTCTATAAATTTTGGGGTTCAAAAGCTTTAAATTCTTATATTTTTTTAAAATCCTAAGTTAGTTGTCATCAATTACCAAAAAGGGAGAGATTGAAAGTGCATTTTCCCCCTATATGGGTTTTGGTGTATTGATGACATCCAAATTAGGGACTAATGAGATATATTGCAGCTTTAGTCTCTTGAAAGTTTCAAAGAGTTGATTTAAGATGAAATGATATCCCTCAATTCTTCAAGTGCAAAAGACGGACGAACCCAAAGCGCTCTTCAAAGCATTTTTATTCTATTTTGGGTTTCGGTATGCTGTACTATAAGGAGGGAGGCAAGTTTATGTGGTTTGAGGAAGATAGAGTGCTCAAGCATAAAAATAAAATCTAAAGATAGACACAAAATCACTTCACGAACACTTAGATATAGTTTATGGACTTTTAGTAGCTGGAAGTCCCGACATTCGGTGCCGGAAGTCCCGGCGCTTGTTGACTTAGCCGCCAGTTCGCCTACGCACCTTCGTCCGTCGAAAGTCCCGACGGGAGTAGGGAGTTCCGGGTGCTGGAAGTTCCAATGCCCTGGGACTTAGCCCCTTGGCTTGGCTGTGCGTCGGGAGTCCCAACAAAAGTTGGAAGTCCTGACTGCTGGAAGTTTTGACATTCCACCGGGAGTTCTGGCTCTGGCTGTGTTGATCATCTTTGACTACGCCTTGAACAGTGTTTTGTAGAAGGGCCAAAAGTTCCGACGATCTATGTCAGAACTTCCGACTCAGATCTAAACGGTTGGATTTGCCTATGAGTATAAATAACTCTCTCCTTTCCTCTAACTGGTGACCACTCATTCATTGCTCACCAACCTTTGTCCAAAACAGCTCTCATGCATTCAAGGCACCCCTCTCCTCTTTTCTTTGCTCCAATCTTCGATTCCCGTAGGGTTTTGAATGAAAGGAGAGTGGACTGAGTGAGAGAATCACTTTGGCAAGCTTGAGGACTTGATTTCTTCATCAAGCCAGTTGGATTTGCGTCTATTACTCTTGGGTTCTTGGAACCCTAGCCGGCTAGGCGTTGCCCAAGAGCTTCCATCTTGTGGAAGAGCCTTGGAAAGTTTGTATTACCCTTGATTTCTTAGTGGAAAGCTCAAGTAACCTTTGTGGTTGCTTTGAGAGAGGTAAAGAGGTGGAAGAGACTCCGACCTTTGTGGTCACCTCAACAATGAGGACGTAGGAGCTCCTTTGTGGGGTTGCAGAACCATGGGATAAATTCTTGTGTCCCGCGTGCTTGTTGTTGTTGTTGTTGTTGTTGTGATTTGTGCTATTATATTTGTTCTTGTTGGTTTGTCTTCCTCCCCAACTCTCCTCTTATGGTTTGGACTTCGATCTGTGAAGTGGTGACCTTCCGACGTCAAATAAGCAACCCAACACTTCACCTTACCACTAGAGAGTGGGGTTGTAAGATACCTTTCACTCAAAGTTTGTTTTAGCACTTGTAGTGCAATTCTCATAGGTGCTGGAACTCCCGGCTGTTTGCATCAGAACTTCCAGGTTCCAGAAGTTTCGACCCAAACTATTGGGACTTTCGATTGTCATTGACATTTGACTTTGAGATTACTTAAAAAATTTTAGATACACCTATTCACCCCCCTCTAGGCATTGTGTTAGGACTGAGTTGTAATTAGGTCACACTTAATTTTATTCAGCTACTAGGTCTTGTACTTTCGATCAAAACCGAATAGTTGAGGGGCTATTTTTTGTGATTACATAGTACAACACACGCACACTCACCCCTTTGAACGGTTGTTGGGGGTGTATTATATCTATACACCTAAAAAGACTGTAAAGTCATTATCTACTCGGTGATACCAAATCTCAATCCGTGCTTACGTGTCCGCGTCCAATATGAATCATCCTCTACTCGAAGTGCTCACACGTCCTCGTCCTACCCAATTCAGATACATTTCCGTGTCTGATAAGAAGTCGAAGGAGCTCACGCTTTTGCGTCCAATTACTGAGATTCAGTTAAAAATCATGACCCCAGTGCGATGTATAGGCATATATCTAGTGTTAGGGAACAAGATCCAATTACATAGGTTAGGGGCTTGTAAGACAAGGTTTAGGGCCCGTTCGTAGCTCCTAGAGGTTCTCTTGTAAAATACAAGCCTCGCCAAGAAAAATAATAAAAACCTCCCTTCCCACATTCTGTATAAAAGGGAAAGAGGGGGGAAGGTGGAGGGAGAATCTTACCCCTCACTCATGCGTCTCTGATAAAAAGTTGGTTAAAGATAACAATGAATGTCCACACTAGATAGGATTAAGTAATTGCAATGCATCGGCAATTAACTAGCATCTTGTTCCTAATTTAACTGTGTTTAGTAATCATATAACCACCAAAAAAATTAACACTAAACTTTCCAAATATTAAATATGGAACTGGATCAACCATCATCATTGCTCCTATATGAAACAAGTAATGAAAAACACCAACGTGCATAGAACAAGAACAACAACTAACTTAATGTGAAATTTAAAAAGAACATGGAAACAAGTAATTTTGATCGTACATGTCTCACCGATGAAATTTTAGAGCAGCCTAAGAATCTATTGTGCCTTAGGATGGCAATCCAAGTAATAATGGTTGCTCCATAATACGCGAATACAAGGGTCATTCCTCCCTGTCCAATAAATACATCCTGCAATAACCCAACAAAGTAGGATATCCATAAGATAGGATATAGAGTAAGAGATCATTTGACATTTCATTGGCTGGCGATTGGTCGTTGCTCGCAGGCTTGGGTAGTGTGCTACAGGGCCGACTATCCTACGGAGTATCTTATCTTGCAAACTTTTGGTCCAATGTCTTTCGCGCTCCTGTCGTGGCCCATGTTTCTAGGTGCAGTGCCGCTAAAGGGTGTGTTCATTGGAGAGGCATGGTTCATGTTGCTCGGTGGGTAGGTGATATTGGTTGAGGTTCTCTTACTCTTGCCTTACATGGTTATGGGGGGACATTGGCGCCATGATAGTGTCTTGTATTCTCGTCTAAGCTAGATGTTTTGGCTACTCCCTCTGCGTTTAAAACTCATTCAAGCATGAGGTACATACCGATGAGATACTATCCAATCAAACTGTGCTGACATTCTTGTTTAATTGGACTACTAGTTTTCTCTTGCAAAATGATAGTCACATGTGATGTATTGTTCAAATTATAAACCATACAAGCCACTAACATCTAATAGGACCTGTACAGATTGCATAGAAATTTTGCCTTTTGCAACTGCAGCGCCATCCACGGCTATTTCGATATTTATAGTAATTGATTTTGTTAATTAAAAACCTAGTATTTGGTACCGGTAGAGTGTAATACCTAGTCAATTTTACCTAGCATGATGCAATCCTAGATGCAAATTTGTATCCATTTATATTTGTTTGCTCTTTCTGTCATAAACCACAACGTCTATATATGTGATGTATGTCTGCTCCTTACTATGTACAACAGGAGGCCAAAGATAAAGCAGCTGCAAAGCAAAGTGAAGTTCTCAATAAGACTTAATGTAATCACCCGTGCCATATATTTAGGCCAGGGATGTTGGACTCACATATCGGAGATATGAGTATCAAATTAGGCATAGCTGTAACTGTAGAAGGGTCCCTGCCATGGGAGACCTCAATGTTGATGTATCTGCTATCGTCTTTCAGTAGTCATACTAGTACTCTAAGGTAGCGTTCGGTTGGGAGTCAAGCTAGGTAGAGTGGGACGGTCCCGTATCTGATTTATGGGACGGGACAATTAAATGCTCTAGTTTAGTTTTGGTGAATTGATAAAACCCTAGGTGCTAACCCTTTTGCTCTAAGTGATCATGAGATAGGGTAGCACATTTCAAGTGGTGGAGCAAATCGATGAAGATCATGATGGTGGTGATGGCCATGGTGATGATCAAGTGCTCGGGCTTGGAAAAGAAGAAAGAGAAAAACAAAATGGGCTCAAGGCAAAGGTATAATTCATAGGAGCTCTTTGTTTTGGTGATCGAGACACTTACTTAGTGTGATCACATTTAGGATAGATAGCCATACTATTAAGAGGGGTGAAACTCGTCGTGAAATACGGTTATCAAAGTGCCACTAGATGTTCTAACTCTTTGCATATGCATTTAGATTCTAGTGAGTGCTAACACCCTTGAAAATGTTTGTGAAAATATGCTAACACACGTGCACGAGTTGATACACTTGGTGGTTAGCACATTCGATCAAGGGTGGCGAAGTTAGACAAGTGGAGGAGGCTTCCCGAGGTGACCGGACGCTGCCTAGGCAGTGACCAGACTCGGAAGCCTACGTTTGCTCAGTGGATCGGACGTTAGTCTAGGTGCTGAACCGGACGTGCAGGGGTGCATTCGGTCACTTGTGACGTACGCTGATGTAACGCGTGGAGAAGGACAGAGAGGACCGGACTCGGGGCTGCGTCCGGTCGCTTGTGAACGGACGCGTCTGGTGGATGCTTACTAGAGTCGATCGGACTCCGCAGGCGTGCGCGTCAAGTCTCACGGAGGCGCGTCAGGCCTTGGCGCGAAGGCAGTGCGGGGGGCGCGCGAGCGGATGCGGTGGTGCAGCGTCAGGTCGGGGCTGGTGCGTCCGGTCTTGACTTATGCGCTGGTGTGAAGCGAGTTGACTGTTGGAGATAAAAATCCGCGAACCTCGCGCGTGCTCATTTGCTGTGCACCCGCGAAGGTCGTCCCAGTTAGGACGACTATGTCCATAGAAAAACCAGGGACGGGAGTCACGACATCTACCAAGTATATTCCCTAGTGGGATGGTCCTATCTCCACCTTGCCCCTGAACCAAACAACAACAAAAGAGGATCATCCCACCCCATCACACTTCATCCCGCCAGCCAAACAACACCTAAATGCAAAGGGTATCTAGAGCCCCTTCCCTTCCAATTCTACCCACTCAGGGCTATTAGTTAGAAGCACAAGGAAATCAACCCACAGAAGAAGAAAAACCGGCAAGTGGATTCCCATTTTGTCCTTGATCATCATGATACGTTCATGGAAACAATTATAATGTCCAAGTCATTCCTACACACAATTACATCTCATCTATATTTGCTTGGGTTACTGTCTCGTGAAGGCTTGGCCAACTTTGTATACCTAGTCTTCTTATCTTCCCCCTTCACCAATTGAGATCACACCTCCTGCGATTGAAGATCACTTGGAGATCCTAGCGAAGGCAACCACCCGTCTTCGCTACCGCTAGCGGTTCTTCTTTATAAGCTTAGTGTTTTGCGAACGACTTCGCGAAGTGGAAGATGCCTCCTACGAAGCTCCAGTTCCGAAGACCGCATTTCCTCCATGAAGCTCCAACTCTAAAGACTGCTTTCACTGAGCCAAACCGATCATTCTAAGGTTATATTGTTGAGTAAGAGAGGGACTGTGTTTTCAAGGTCGAATCCCAACAAGAGGAGAAAATCGGACGAGCGTGAAAGTTGAGGGGTTGAAAATGTTTTTTTTTCACCAATTAACCCTTGAAATTTCTTTTCAGCCCAAGCCGGCCTATTAACCGGCCCAGAGTCACCGAAACGGTCCGACCCATTCCCACTCCCCCGCATCACTACTCTCCCAAGCGAAGCCCGGTCCTTCTCAGACTCGCTCGTCTTCCTCAGATCTAAGCCACCGCCCCCTGCCCCAGCTCCGGCGATCGCCGGAGCCCCTCCGCCTCGGGGGCGCGATGGACCTCCTCATCGCGCAGATCACCACCGACCTCCGCTCCTCGGACGCGCTCCGGCAGTCGTCGGCGCTGCTGCAGGCGCTGCAGCAGTGCGCCGCGGGGCGGGACGTCTCCGCGCTCGCCCGCACCGCGGCCACCGAGATCCTGTCGGCGCCCTCCTCCGCCGTCTGCAAGCGCCTGGCGCTTGACCTCCTCCGCGCGCTCCCGCTGCCGCCGGATCTCCTCGACCCGCTCCTCCTCTCCTCCCTCCGCACCGACCTCTCCTTCCCGGACCCCGACGTCGCCGCCTCCTCCATCGCCTCGTTCCCGTCCCTGCCCTCCCACCTTCTCCCCTCGCTCCTCTCCTCCGCCCACGCCGAGATCGCTGGCGCGCTCTCCTCGCCCGCTGAGTCGCTGCGCCTCGCCGCCGTCACGTCTCTGTCCTCGCTCCTCCCGCGCGATGACCTCGCGCTCATGTGCTCCACAAACCCCTCCCTCATGGCGCACGCCACCACGTGGTGGGGTCGCCTGCCCGAGCTTGCGCTGGACTCTGCAGATGCGGTTTCCGCCAGCGCGTTTGAGGCCCTTGCACGGCTGTTCCAGGAGCTAGATGGGCGCCGCATGAGCCGGTTAGCTGGTGACAAGCTTGTTGATGGAGAAGGTGCGCTTGCAGTGCGTGCCCAGTGGGCGGCTGATGCCATTGATTTCATTTGGTCAAGGCGCAACATGCTGATTGCGCGCTCCATGGTGATGCCTGTGGAGAGCTTCCGAGTTACTGTGTACCCTCTAGTGCACGCAGCGAAAATGGTTGCTTCTGGTGTGGTAAACACTCTGCGGCGGATTGCCAAGCCAGGGGACACTACAATTGCTGATAGTGTGGAGTCGAGTGCGGAGAAATTGGTAGGAGTGTCAGACATTGTCTCACACTTGCTGCCATTCCTTAGTTCACTTGACCCACCACTTGTGTTTGAGGTGGGGATCAATATGCTGGCGCTGGCAGATGTCCCTGGAGGCAAGCCAGAGTGGGCTTCAGCTGCCATTATTGCAATCCTGACACTATGGGACCGGCAAGAGTTCTCGTCGATGAGGGAGACGATTGTAAGGGCTGTTGTGACGAATCTTCATTTGCTGGATCTTGGAATGCAGGTACTGAATCAATCACCATAATGGTTTACTTTCATGACTTCTAGCTGATCTAACTTGTAGTTAGTCATAGCCTGTCCTTGGATGATAATAGAGTCCTGTTTGTTAAAATTTTGGAAACGTATTCCAATAACATGTAGCTACTGTTTGTTTGAGTGTGCCCAGACAAAAATACATGGGCTTGAAATGAACACAAATTTATAGGTTAGAACCACTCAGGTTCAGTGCATTTCTAGGCTCTTCCTTGAAGCTACCAAATTTATTCAATCAAATACCTCTAGTTGCAATTTGCAAATGTAAGTCGTTAGGACAATGACAAAGTCTCCAAGGTGGTACTTAAAGCAGTGATTTCTGCGGAAATATCTTGATTCAAATGAAGGAAATATATCTAGGAAGTGTTTTTAACGATGAATTTAGTAGTACTAGTTCTATGCTCTTAGGGCCTGGTTGGTTGATGGCCAAAATTTCGTTACCAAAATGTGGGTAAGCCAAGACTTTGGCAACCATTTGGTTTGCTACCAAAGTTCGCTAATATCTCACATTTAGCTTGCCAAATCTTTGACACACATTTTTGCCCAACTTTTGCTTGCCAAATCTTTGCGAAGGCAAATTTTGGTAACAAACCAACCAGGCCCTTAATCTAAATAGTTATTTATATATTGATGGATAGAATTTAGATTTTGGACTAACTCATATCCTAAATCAACTTTATTGCAACTGGATGAGTATTATCTCACTCTTATCTCAACCTTTGAAAACCAGTTTATTTTTTTAAGCATTGTATAAAATTGGCAAATGAATGACAAATTAGTTCCTTTTGGACCTCTCTGCACTTATTGTTGTCTATCTACATTAACTAGAACTTGATTTCCTGCATTGTTGTTAAATTATGCTTCTTTTCTATTTAGTTCAGTCAAATGTGTGTCATCTAGTGAATTAGTGATTCTCTTTCAGACTCAGTCATTGAGAGTAGAAAATACAAGGGGCCCATGTCCTATCTGGGTGTCCAAACTCCAAACTCTATACAACCAAATAAAGTATTTCCCACACGTAAACTAATGATTTATGCACTGTATGCATATCATAACTTTTTTTAATTGTGTTTATTTCTGATTTTTCATTATAATTGTATTAACATAACCATAGTTAGAATCCTCGACACTAATGTATTCTTATAGGTTGTGCAATGATCTGTAATTTGGTCATTTTGTGATAAGTCCTTCAACTTGAGACCATAAATGATACAATGTTGTACGCTTGCTGTTGAATTAAATTTAAGTATTTGACATTTAGATCTCATAATTTTGGATTATTCTTTCACTGGGCCATTTTATGATTGAATCTGACTGTAGAAAAGATAAAGCTATTGATGAATTCTACTAGTTTCTTTACTTCTCTGCAATACTACTGGATAGATATGTTGCTATGTTTGGAGCAATAACTTTTAATTTAGTGGACAATATTGCGATTTATGTTCAAGATGTATTTACGTGGGCATGTGCTATGACACAGGTCTCTCTGTTCAAAAGACTGCTTCAGATGGTGAGAAACTTGAGAGCAGAATCAGATCGTATGCATGCTTTGGCATGTATTTGTCGGACTGCTCTTTGTGTTGATCTTTTTGCAAAGGAGAGTGTTCGAAGAGGTCAGAAGCCTGTTCCAGGAACAGATGTGATATCACTCTTTGAGGATGTGAGGGTGAAGGAAGATCTAAACAGTGTAACAAGCAAAAACTTGTTCAGAGAAGAGCTAGTGGCTTCCCTGGTCGAAAGTTGTTTCCAGCTATCTCTTCCACTACCAGAGTTGAAGAATTCTGGGACAGAGAGCAGAGTTATAGGAGCGTTAGCCTATGGAACTGGTTATGGTGCCCTTAATTGGACAGAACCTGCTTTGGATGTGGTGGAAGTTTGCAGGCCATGTGTTCTTTGGGATTGTGATGGCCGTACCTATGCAATTGATTGCTATCTAAAGTTGCTTGTGAGGCTTTGTCATATATACGACACCAGAGGCGGTGTGAAGACAATTAAAGCTGGTGCATCTCAAGATCAGATTCTGAATGAGACCCGGCTTAGAAATTTGCAGCTACAGCTTATCAGGGACCTTCGCGAGGTTGTGATCCTTCTTTTATTCCTGAATGTTAAATTTTAATTATACCTTCCTGTGTTCCTAAATACAAGTTGAAATCTAAGAAGACTGTTTTTTCATTGCTGTTTGACAACTCAATGGCGTGAGTGATCCTGTTTTTCTCATGATGTCACATAGTTCTTTATTTGTTCTTACTTGAGTTATCAACTAAACAATGTTTTAGCATTAACTTCTGTGTTCTTTACTCTTAGCATAGCACATATGGCATCTTTTTCCCCATAGTTTATACTCTTTCCTTGTTGCATATATCTGACTCTTGTAAAACTTGAACCCATAGACATCTTTTTTATAACAAGTCTTTGGATCTTATTTAGGATAGAGATAGATAAATGCTTCTGCTTTGCCGAAGTTTTACCTTGTTTAGATCTGATTATGCCTGTTTTTACTATGCTTCTTCTTTCCTGGTAAACACTAAAACTGCATCATTTCTTAAAGCTGCTTTCCTAATAAAAGCAGTGTTTGAAAAAGCACTTGGTGCTAGGTGGGTACTCGGCTGGCACCTACTAGCGCCTAGGCCAGTGCTGACTCTTTAAACAGTGAATACAAACAAAATCCATGCTCTTTGTTTTCTTTTTCAGAATGGTCCAAGATTATTAAATTTGATTAACTGTATCTTTCCAGGTTCACACTCCATGTATATCTTCACGCTTGATATGGGCAATTTCTGAACACTTTGATCTTGAAGGTCTGGATCCCCTTTTAGCTGATGACCCAGAAGATCCACTGAATATTATCATATCTAACATGCACAAGATATTATTCAACACCGATTCATCTGCTACTACATCAAATAGGATACAAGATGTGCAGGCTGTCCTAATTTGTGCTCAACGTTTGGGAGCAAGAAATGCAAGAGCAGGGCAACTTCTCACTAAAGAACTGGAAGAATTTAGGGCAAGTACTTCAGCTGATTCTGTCACCAAGCATCAATCACGTTATGTGTTGCAAGTAATAAAATACGTAACAAACCATCCCGATAACAGGTGAGTGCATTTCTATACTTAAGTTACTAATTTTGTCACTTGTGTACCATAGTGTTTTGACTGTTTGCACAGGGAAATGACAATGTTATACTTTCCATTGTTTCAGGTGGGTTGGTGTAGGTGATGCTACAGGGGATTATCCATTTAGTCACCACAAACTTACAGTTCAATTTTCAGAGGCGTCCGCTGCCCAAGATAGAAAATTGGAGGGATTAGTTCATAAGGCCATTCGGGAGCTTTGGAGGCCGAATCCCAGTCAATTAACTCTCCTACAAACAAAGGGAATTGGTGCCTTGCATAAAGAGCTTCCAAAAGCCTGTACTTTGACTGGCAGCAGTGATCCGTGCTACATCGATGCATATCATTTGGCAGATCCAACTGATGGCAGAATCACTCTACATCTAAAGGTATGGCCTGATTGATGCATCTTTCTCTATACTATTAACTTGAAATATACTTTTCAGTCACGGTTACTGCTAATGCTTCTTTGGGACCTCACATTCTAATTCTGAATTTAATTATTCTAATGTTCATGTTTAACATTAAAGGAAATTTTAATAAAAGAAGCTGTTTTACTTACTTGCTGCTACATTAGTTTTATTAAGAATGAATGTTCTTATACAAATAGACAAAAGTACTGGAACTAGTTGATATGATTAATGTTCACATACAAGTAGACGAACTTCAAAAGAAAGTGACCTTGATGTCCTGCATCTGATATAGTATTAACTAAAACAACTATGAATGATTCTTCACATGTTGCTTTGCTCAAAGGTCGAATTATTTGATTATGAACTATATTATCATGTCTTTTGACTAGTGTGCGCTGTTGCAGATTTTAAATTTGACCGAGCTGGAACTCAACAGGGTGGACATCCGTGTTGGCCTCTCTGGAGCACTGTATTATATGGATGGTTTCTCTCGCACTGTTCGTCACCTTCGGAATCTTGTTTCCCAGGTGACTTACAATTCTTTTTTTGAAGAAAGAACTTCAACAATTTTTTTGTCTACTGATTACATTTTCCTATGAAAATATGATTTGAATATAGTTTAGTGTGAGATGTTTTTTGTTAGTTAGTAAACATTACGACCTTTCTATGCCTTAATTTGTATACTGGAACAACCCATGTATCTGACTATCCAGCATCCAGTTGAAAGCTCAATATTTTGTAATCCACTGGGGAAAATATGCCAGTTAAGACTGAAATCCAGCGCTGTTTACATTGATTTTTAATATTTGAGTTCTGACATTTGTTTCTCTCCCTTGCCTTCTATTTACTACTATTGCCTGGAATAACCATCAGACATAATGGGTTTCATATCTTGTTTCTATATAGGTTATGTCCAACATGAAACAAACATTAATCTATTTAGAAACTAAAATCTTACTGTAGAATTGTATGCTTGACATTACTGATCACCTAATGCCTTTTTAACTCTCCAGGATCCGGTCCAAAGTAGTGTGACTGTTGGAGTTTCGCATTTTGAGAGATGCTCCCTCTGGGTTCAAGTTTTGTATTACCCGTTTTATGGAAGTGGTGGATCTGCAGACTATGAAGGAGATTATGCAGAAGAGGATTCACAGATGATGCGGCAGAAGCGCTCACTTCGGCCTGAGCTTGGGGAACCAGTTGTTTTGCGGTGCCAACCCTACAAGTTCCCTCTCGCCGAGCTTCTACTACCATTAGAATGCTCTCCAGTTGAGTATTTTCGGCTATGGCCTAGCCTGCCAGCCATGGTGGAATGCACTGGCACATACACATACGAAGGCAGTGGTTTCAAGGCCACCGCTGCTCAGCAGTATGACAGCTCTCCCTTCCTCAGTGGATTGAAGTCAATCTCTTCTAAGCCCTTCCATCAAGTCTGCTCCCATTTCATCCGGACGGTAGCTGGGTTCCAGGTAACCATTGATATGCTGTATCACTTAAAAGGCACCAAATGGTGCATTATTTGTTTCCTATTCATAGCTAGTAAACATTTGAGTTTTTTTTTGAACCAGAGTAAACATTTGAGTGATGACTAACAACTTACATCTCCTACAGTTATGTTATGCAGCAAAGACATGGTTTGGTGGGTTTGTGGGCATGATGATATTTGGGGCAAGTGAAGTCAGCCGGAACGTTGATTTGGGTGACGAGACCACCACAATGATCTGCAAATTCGTTATGCGTGCATCCGATGAATCCATCACGAGAGAGATCGAATCTGATCTCCAGGGCTGGCTGGATGATATCACCGACGGTGCTGTGGAATACATGCCCGAGGATGAGGTGAAGAGTGCGGCCGCAGAGCGGCTGAAGATCTCCATGGAGAGGATCGCCCTGCTCAAGGCAGCCAAGCCAAAGGTCCCGCCCGCGAAGACCGAGCAAGAGGAGGAAGAGGAGCGAAAGCAGAGCGAGGAACTAGATGGGTTTGGAAACCCCAAGGGCCCCTCGACGCTCTCCAAGCTCACCGCGGAAGAGGCCGAGCACCGCGCTCTCCAGGCTGCCGTGCTGCAGGAGTGGCACCAGCTGTGCAAGGAGAAAGCCATGAAAGCGCAGTGAGGTCGATTTGGACCGTGTGGATCTTACGCGCCTGTATAATTTTGTATTTTTTTATTCTTTCGTCTTCCATTTTCTTTGCGTACCTATCCTGCTGATTTCACTCACTGTATACCGTCGCCGATTTGTTCATTGTATTCGCAGATATTTGTTGTGTCACGAACAAACTTGTTTTGTAACATAGTTACATTTTAAAGCTTTGGTGTGAAGATCAATGGTACCAGAGAATCCAGATATCATTGTTGTCATCCCAATTTTTTTATAAAAGAAATGTATTGTGATTAAAGGATTCTCTCGAAAATGTCATGAAAAGGCATGGACTTGGCATAATGATGTACAGTAACGATTATTACTCCTAGTCTCTACTACCCACTGACAGGTAGGGCACAGCAGTTCTGCTTACTTTCAATGACACGCGGGGCCCACTAGCAGTCATCCCCTCTCTCGCGCGCGGTCGGCGCATTCCCCAGTTTACCACCCGGCGGCGGCGCCACTGAGTCACCTTCCCGCGGCCTTGTGCAGCTGGGCTGTTTCTCCATGATAAGGCGTCCGCCTTGCTCGTATAGCGAACCAGCAAACAGCGAGGGAGCTGTATGGGAGTCGCGGTAGCAAGCGGAGCGCAGCCGAGCCCGGAAGAGAGTCTCGCGGCGGCGGGGGAAAGGAGGGAGCGGAACCATGGTCCGGTCCCGGGCGCAGCTGGCCCTGTCCACGCGGCTGATGAACGTCGGCCTCGCTGCGCTCTGCCGGGGCGGCTGGCTCGACCGCGCGGAGTCCGTCCTCGTCGACGCCATCCGCCTCGGCCTGCCCCCGGATGTCGTCGCCTACAACACCCTCCTCGCCGCGCACTGCCGGGTCGCCGGACTCGACGCGGGGCTAGCCGTCGTGCACCGGATGCGGGAGGCCGGGGTGAGGCCCGACGCCGTCACCTACAACTCCCTCATCACGGTCGCCGACCGCAGCGGGCTCACCGTGCGCGCCCTCGACCTGTTCGACGAAATGCTGAGGTCGGGGGTCGCCCCCGATTCGTGGAGCTACAATGCCCTCATGCACTGTCTGTTCCGGTCCGGCCACCCGGAGCATGCCTACCGGGTGTTTGCCGATATGGCCGAGAAGGGCGTGGCGCCATGTGCCACGACGTACAACACGCTTCTGGACGGGCTGTTCAAGGCCGGCCATGCGACAAATGCTTACAGGATGTTCAGGTACCTCGAGAGGGCGGGGCTTCCCGTGGGCATTGTGACTTACAATACAATAATCAACGGGCTATGCAAGTCAGGCAAGGTGGGCTATGCCCGCATGGTACTTAAGGAGCTGGGGAGGACCGAGCATGCCCCTAACGCTGTCACATACACAACAGTTATGAAGTGCTGCTTTAGGTATGGCAGGTTTGAGCAAGGATTGGAGACATTCTTGTCGCTGCTTGAAGGAGGGTACATTTCAGATGCCTTCCCATACACGACAGTGATCAGTGCGCTTGTCAAAAAGGGCCGGATGCAAGAAGCCAATACCTATTGTGAGCTCATGATACAAAGTGGTTCCACATTTGACAATGCATGCTACAACACTCTGATTCACCTGCGATGCCAAGAAGGGAAGCTGGATGACGCGTTTGAGCTGTTGAACATGATGGAAGAAGGTGGTCTGGAGAGCGATGAGTACACATTCTCAATTTTGGTCAATGGTCTCTGCAAGATGGGCCAAATCGAGGCTGCCGAGAAACAGGTATGGTCCATGGAGATGATGGGAATGCAATCAAATGTGGTTGCATATAATTGCTTTATTGATGCGCTATGCAAATCTCATGAGGTTGATGCAGCCATCAAAGTACTGCACAGCATGAAGCTAAAAGATAATTTTACTTACACATCACTAGTCCATGGTCTATGTAAGGTGGGTAGATACCATATGGCATCCAAGTTCTTGCGGATCTGCTTACATGAAGGCAACAATGTTCTTGCATCTGCAAAGCGTGCTGTCATTTCTGGGCTTCGTAGTGCAGGGTTTAAAAATGATTTGAGGAAAGTCCGATCAGCATTGTATATTGCTAGGCTGTTGCGGTCTTAATCCAAGGAGAAAAGATCTGCAACCTGACTGGGTGATCCTGTGAAATGAACAATGCAGTGTGGATTGAGTAGATGATCCTTTATGAAGATGTATGATGAAGCACCTAACTACTCTATCGGTGCATCATGCTCCACAGGAAGGAAACCAGAACTTTGTTATCTTGAGAAATGAGCTGCTCCTATAAATCAGTTCCCTGAGGCTCCATAGGCTGGCAATGTTAGAGTGCACCGCAAGCCATGTCACCATCAAGCGAAATGTTTATTGGGCGTCAATGAACAACAAGGGCTGATGGTACGCCTCATCACCTAGGTTGCCAAGGCATAACTAGGTTGCCAAGGCGAGCTGGGTCCGCCCGGACTCCTAGGCGACACCTAGGCCTCTATGCGACGCCGAAACAGAGATGGTCACTACTTGGCACAGGCTGCTGCATTCATGACCTTTAGTTGCCAGATTGTACCAGCCCCAAATGTGCAGGAAGTGATCCCTCCATAACTTCCATGGTTTCAAACTTCACCTTTCACCATATTGTTTTGAGGTGTTATAATGAACTCTCGGTGACTACAAGTATACGGTATTTCCAACACAAGGTAATTATAGCTTTAATTATTTCAAGTAAATTGCCTCTGTTTGCTATACTGCATAGAACTTTTGGAACAGTTAAATTCTGTGGAGTATAATACTAACTGTGTCCTCTTTGGACTGTTGGTGGTTATTGATTTTGTTCAGAACAGAGATGCCCTCAGTTGGATGGACATACAGTATGCAGTCACAGAATGAAGATGTTGCAGGCTTGCAGCATACTGGAGAGCGACCTGTTTGTTAATCTCTTTTGTTTGGTTCAGTAATTCTTTTTGAGTGGTTAAGAAAAGAATCTTATATTCTTTGGGTGATACCTTATCTGGCAAATTTATCTGTTTGAAGCAAATTCTATACCAATGAAAGACAACACAACACCTAATGACATAGCCATTTCAATGGACATGCATATGCTGCAAAGAAGTTTTGTATTTTTGGTCTAAAACTCTGGCAGTCAGCCGATGATGTGCAATTTAAGTAAAATAGACGTCACCATAATTGAGTCAACCATTGATCTTTGGTATTTCCATTTATTTCATACAAACAATCTACTGCTCTTCACACGACAGCAGAAGTTTATGTTGTCCCATAAGGTTAACGTTCATTTATTTGTTCTTCTTCAAATGGTGGAATCAATAGTATGTGTTTGTTTGTTTTGGAGTCCTCTGGCTGGATTAGTTTCAGGTGTAGTGTGTGGTTGGGTTGTGTGTTTTTGTTCATTGGCACAGATGTAGTTCTGTTGTTTTGGTGGAGGTGGATCTGATCCTCCCATTCCGGTGAGGCTTGTACTTGGGTCAATCTTTTCTTTCTTATATAAATACAAAGATACACAGCTCTCATGCAAGTTAAAAAAAGGGCGTACTCAGTGCAGAGAGCTCCCGCTCTGTGCGGGGTCTGGGAAAGGGTGTCAGTGGCAAGCCTTACCCTCGCTTGTGCAATGCGAGGAGACCGCGACTCGAACCCGGGACCTTCCGGTCACAGGCGGTAAGACTCTACCGCTTGCACCAGTCCCGCCCTTCACAGCTCTCATGCAAGTTACAGAAAAAAAAAGGTGTGTGTGCAAGTATAAACTAATTTTACATAGCATATACCTTGTTGATTCTGGTATATTTTTATGGCTATTATGATTCATCATACAGGACTCAGGTGGTCAGAATTTGTTTTGCGCAGACCGAAAGTTGCTGCCCTGCATGATTGATGGTATATGTGGTATATGGTTTTCATTTTTTTTTCTCCTGAGGTTGCAGGGGCTGCTGTCTCAGGCACTTCTCTGGTGTTTGATGCACTGCGGTTGTTGGCCCTGCCATCCGTGGGCTGGCCTCAGGTTTCTTCGCCGTGCTTCCTGCTGATCAAGGTATTGCTTTCAATCTTTCATCACTTTTATCTTGTACATGTGTGGTTTTGGATCGCTTGGTTTCTGCTCTTATGCATGATGTGCAGTGTGCAATCAGTTTGTTCAGTCTAGTGCATGGATTCAAAACTGGAAACATAAAAAAATATCATACCTAGGCTGCATAAAAAACCATCCAGTTGCTGCTGTGTCTGGCCAGAACTTACAAGTTAGCAGCTTGTTACCGCTGAACAGGCAAGCAATTCAATTACCTTTTTGATAGATTATTCTGAATCTTTGGATATTAGTTCATCTATTGGTCATATACCTAGTAAATGTTCAATATGACATGGCAGATTTGAATCCCTGATTTAGTGCGGTTACTTTGGTTTATCTTGTGCCTGTAAATTACTTGCAGTGGGCATGGTACTTGAGATTTATTGAGCATGTTTATCTCAATTTTGTGGAAGCAATCCCATCGGCTAGTGCGTGCCCCAGTAAGGTGGTAGACTACCATGGCGTCTATTTCTGGTAGTGACTAGCCTGATTTCGGATTGCTTGTTTTCTGCACTTATTCATGCTGTGCAGCGTGCAGTTAGCTTATTCAGTCTGGCGCATCGATTCAAAACTGGAAACATAAAAAAACACTGGACCTAGGCCATCATTATAAAAAAAAAACCCTGCAGGTGCTGATGGTGGCAATTTTTTTTTGGGTATTGTATCTGGCCAAAACTTTCAGGTTGCCAGCCTGTTACCCCTGAACAGAGAAAAACAAATCAATTACCTTTGGGATAGGATATCCTTGGATATTATTTCATCAGTTGGTCACATATGGTATGAATTTTCTTTTCTCGAAGGGACCGCAAGAACGTTGCCGCTATTTTTATTAGACAAAAAAATAAAAGGCAAGTGCCGACCTAGTTTTTTGAGTGAAAATCGGGCCCAAAAACCACACAACTAGGGAGAGTACACCACTCATCCCAAACAACTTCGATGACTTCGGTTCAACGACCGACAAGCGACAACTAACAACCACTTGATCAGACAACCAACTTTGGTCGAAAAATGACCCAACTAGCAACTCCATTGCACCTATTAGAATTGGCCAATTGATCTATTCCAGGCCCAAAGGGGCAAGTATACATGTGTGTACATATGCAAAGAACCCCTCCAAGTAGAGGGAAAATACAAAGTACATCTATACATCTAACACCCCTCTCAAACTCATGGTGGATCTACAACACTGAGTTTGGAGAGCAAGAATCTATGATGGGCCCGTGTCTGTGCCTTGGTGAAGAAATCGACTAGCTGAACCTCTTAAGGCATGTGGTGGAGGGACACAACCTGATCACGCACCTGCGATCTCATGTAGGAAGCATCAATGCCAATGTGTTTGGTGAGCTCATGCTTGACCGGACCCCGAGCAATACTGATCACACCGGTGGTGCTGTCAGTAGAAAGAGGAGTGGGTGTAGTGGCAGGCACACCAAAATCCTCAAGAAGCCATCATAGCCATGTCACCTCTACAGTCACAGTCGCCATAGCACGCAGCTCAGCCTCAGCACTCGAGTGGGAAACTGCAGTCTGCTTCTTGGTTTTCTAGGCAATTAAGGAGGAGCCAAGGAAAACACAGTAAGCTGAGAGAGAGTAGTGATCAGCGGGATCACTCGCCCAGGTCGCGTTAGAGTACACCTGAAGCTGGAGAGAGCTAGAGCGAGGGAAGAAAAGGCGGTGGGAGATGGTTCCACGAAGGTATCGCAGAACACAAAGTAGGTGAGCATAGTGGAGCTGGGTAGGAGCCGAGACAAACTAACTCAAGATATGAACAGAGTGAGTAATATCAGGACGGGTGATCCCAAGATAGACAAGGCTCCCAACAAGCTGGGGATAGCGAGTGGGATTAGCAAGTGGTGCATCGTTAGTGGGTCGGAGGTGAACACTAAGCTCCATAGGAGTGTCAATAGTGCAGTGATCAGTGAGACCAGAACGAGAAATGAGGTCCTGAGTGTACTTCTCCTGAGAGAAAAATACCATCAGATGTGGAGGTGACCTCAAGACCAAGGAAGTAACGAAGAGGACCTAAATCAGACATGAGGGATGTCTCATTGAGACGCTGCTTCACAAAGGCAATGAACTGAGAGTCGTCACCCGTGATGATCATGTCATTGACATAGAGGAGTGTGCGACCACGAGGAGAAGTGTGAACAAAGAGAGCAGGATCATGGTCACTAGGCTTGAATCCAACATCGATGACAACAGAGGAGAAACGCTTGAACCAAACACGAGGAGCTTGCTTAAGACCATAGAGGGAATGACGCAACCGACAAACCATCCCATCCAGAATGGAGTACCCTGGAGGTGGCTGCATATAGACTTCCTCACGGAGCTCGCCATTTAGGAAGGCGTTCTTGACATCTAACTGAGAAATCGACCACTGACGAACAGAAGCAATTGCAAGAAGAGTCCGAACAGTAGTTATGTGAGCGACAGGAGCGAAGGTCTCCTCATAGTCACGACCTTGCTCCTGTTGGAAGCGCGCGCCACAAGATGAGCCTTGTAGAGCTCAAGAAAGCCATCCGAGCGGGTCTTTACCTTGTACACCCACTTACAAGTGATAGAAGTGACATGAAGTGGTAAAGGAACAAGATCCCAAGTGCCAGTACGCTCAAGGGAAGCAATCTCCTCAGCCATAGCATGCTGCCACTCTTGGTGAGTAGCAGCTTCCTGATAGGTCACGGGCTCAGCCAAAACAGCAGTAGTGAAGCCAAGGTGATCATGAGGTCGAAGGGTACTGTAACACCCTAGGTGTTAAGCATGCATTTAGCATTGGCATTGCATGAGCACAAGCATCATTGATCATTCATGAGCATGAGCAGCTCAAATTTTATTTCTATGATTGCTTATATCACATGTGTTTGTTACTAAATGCTTTACATGTGCTAGGATTTACATGTGACCCATGTATAAAATGTTTGTGGGACCTTAGGAATACCTTTAACATGTTTAGTATGTCATATAAACTTTGGTATTCATGACTTGGACAATTTGACCTCTAAGTCATGGTTATAGTGTAAGTTATCATTTTCAAGTTGCATGTTTGACCTAAGTTGAACTATACTCTAGAGATTTTGCATGGCAGTGCACCCTTAAGCGAAGTTGTAGTACTTGACTAGAGCAACAACTTTCATTTTTGGGTCAAGACCTAATTCGGTGCCTAGCATGCTCAAAAACAGCTCTCAAGTAGCCTTGAAATGCTGTTGCTACACTTAGAAATTTTGGCTAAGTGTTAATTGCGAGTTCAGTTTCAATGTACATATGTTTGACGTGCTATAGTTTGTAAACTAGGCCGATCTAGACTGAACTCATCTAAGCAATATTGTAGATCGCGTGTAGCTCTACAATTCTTGTTAATGAAGTTGTTGCAATTAGCGAACAGATTTGGAGTTAGATGATCGCTAAGTCGCTCTGTCAGTCGTGTTGGCGGGGTCTGATGGCCGCGGATGCCGCGTCGTCAGTGGCCGACCGGGGCAGGCCAGGCGCACCGCGTCAGCGCGGAGGGATATGTCGCGCGCCTACGTTGCTCGCTTCCTTCACTCTCGTGCCTCGCTTTACTCTCGCCCGCGCCAGAGCAAAGCAAAGCACAGTGCCGCCACGCCATCGCCGTTGCTCCGCCATGCCTGCTCGCTGCCATCACCGCACCATTCCCCAATCGATTGCGCCAACAGCTCCGCTATTGTCACCTCTTCCACCCCAACCCGCTTGCCCTTCTTGCCGAGCCAGGGTAAGGGCACATTTTGCTTTGCCGCTACCGCGCCCTCACCGGAGCGTCGCCGCACTCTCGGCTCGCTGTGGCCCGACCATCCCACTGCCCCGCATGCATCCATCTCTTGTGGTTCAGCACCCCGCTAGTGTCTAGTAGCTTAGGTCGAATCGAGGGTTGACGCTACTACGTGTTGGTGCCGGAACGATTCGTCGCTCCGCGCACGGCCGCCATTGCCGCCGTGGCACCCGAGCTCGCCGTGCCAAGCTGGCCCATCGCCTCCCTCCTCTTCTTCGCGAGCCTTAGGTTAGGTAAGCCTTGACCTAGCGTATGGCATGACGGAGACCTGCCTCTCGCCGCCGTCTTGCCGGAACGGTGGGAGCACCGTCGTGCTCCATGCGCCGCCGCGCGGGCATGCACGCGATCAGAGCTCACCGTCGCCTCACCGGAACCCTAACCACCCTAGATAGCTTCGCTCGGAGTCCATGAAGCCGTAGCGTACCTCACCGGAGCACGAGGTGGCCGGAGAACGCCGGCATACCGTTGTGCTGCCTCTGCCGTCCGCCATCGCCGCCGGTGAGGGTGCTCAATGGCACCACCGGTCTAATGAAGGGTACTACTAGGTGTGGGGGATCACAGGGAGCACGTAGGTGTCGTCGTCGTCGCCAGTGATCTCACCGCCGGCGAGATATCGCTGGCCGGAGCACCTCCCCTGCTCTAGAGTCGCTGACGTGTGGGTCCCACTAACTAGCTGGCCGCAGCTGTCAGTCTGTGATGAATGGAATTTCTGATTTAATTTTCTAGATTTGAATGCATGTTTCCAAAATTCATATCTCAAGCTAGGAGTGTCTAATTTTGGTGAACCAAATTTTGTTGGGTTTCTCATGAAGTCTAGTATTTGATAAAAATATGAGATGCACTGTTTATGGTATTTTTGTAGGAGAATAAAATGTAGTTAGATCAATGCTTTTTAAATGGTTTATATCTTGAAAAATGCATAACTTGGGTTTGGTATATGCAAAAATTGTGATTCCAATTTTGTTGAGTTTGTATTGATATGCTATAGCTATGAAAAATACTAAACTTGCAGTAAACTTGATTGGAGTAAGGCCTTTCTATTTATCTATTAATAAATGATGTTTTCGGAGGAAATTCATAAGGATAAAAATAAGTAACATATTGCCATGTAAATTTTTGTACAGTATTATGGTACTAGGATGAAGCTAAGAAAAATATAAAATCTGTTGCGTGACACTTTTCTATAGGGTTAACTATTTTCACTAAAATAAACTTTGCCAACTTGTTATTTTTGTAGATGATGTTATATTTTTTCAAATGGTATGAAATTTGTATAGTAGCCTTTTGGGAGCACTTGGAAGCTACCGTAATTTTCTGTGCACATTTGATATATGTTTGTTATTTCACCTAATTATCTAATTAAATTAATAAAGGCATTTAAATAAATAAATTGGGCTTGACCATTAGGTTTTCTTGAGTGTATTTAATATTTCTAAACTGTTGGTACATTTGGTGATGTCCAATTTTGAATGCTGACATGCAGTGAAAATATTATTGCTCTATAATTCTATCATAAATGTTGTTTTGGATAGATTCTGTCACTTGATGAATTGCTTTGGCAAGATGTGATTTGTTGTAAAAATAGTTAATAACAAAGTTGTAGGGAACTTTTTCATTTGTCTTGTGTCAAAATTTTAGGGCAATAGGCCAAATGGTTTAGGAGTTATAACTGGTTGAAGTTGGTCTCCCGAAATGCTTGTTCTATGGAATTTCTAGATAGAGCTGGAAAGATTGCCTGTTTTGGTTAGGATAGAGTTTGAATTAGCTTGTGGTGATTAAATAAGAGTTGTAGGAATTTTTATAAGCTTTCTAGAAAGTCCAAGATCACAATATTTGGATAGGTAGAACTACAATTATGATTTAAACTTTTAACTGCTATGTGTAGCTTAGAAATTGTCTTGTGAAGAATATTGAAAATGGATAGAGAAGAGTTATGCACCTACTCAGTAAATAAGGAATTAACGTTGTATCATTTGTGTAACTTAACATCATTATCACATCATCATATGCATTCCCATGTCGCATCATCCATGATCCTTCTTATGCATTCATGGAACTTATGCATATGCATACATTAGGTGCAGCCGAAGGGATCACGTTAGTGGAACTCGAAGCCTATCCATAAGAGGAGAGCCAAGAGGTGCAGCACCAGGAGATTCCAGGAGAAGGAGAGTCTAAAGCTGATCATCTTCCTGAGTGCCCGGATCATCAACCTGCCACATTTATGAAAGGCAAGTCCCAGAGTATTATAAGTCTCCCTATTTTATTAATGTCACCTAAGTTACCCGTATTGATGCATTACGTGATACGAGTTGTTTTGGAACACTTGCTGCATATTACCTTTCCTTGTCCAGAAATATCTACCCTGAATCCTATTTAAGTCCTAGAACGCTCCTTATGCTTAGCTATGCTTAGACCAGTAGAAGTCGGGTGATTTCCTGTCACCTGCGAGCCACAGGTGATAACTTTATCACAGTTGGCTATATTGTGCTATCGTGGAACATAACTTGGTGTTGTTGATTAATTGGAGACCGGGCGAAGTCTTATGTTGGTGGTAATCATAGTGATTCCGTCTGTGTTGTTTAAGGACCGGTTGTTGGAGGTCATCTTGTCATTTGAACGCATGCCTCTCACATAGTTGGCCGGATAAGTCGTTCCGACCGCGAAGCCGAGGAGCTCAACTCAGGCCAGGGACACGAGCAGTTAAAGTGCGCACCCTGGAGGCAGTAAGGATGTGCGGAGAGACAATGGCGTGAGTCCAAGGGCGGGTTCGAGTCCCGAGCTTCCTGGCAGATTGGTAGTATCTTTGAGGGTGCGGCGCTAGTCTTACCCGCGAGTTGGACTTGAGTTGTACCAAAGGTGACCTGATGCGACCCCGATGGGGGAAGTATGGGTGTGTGTTAGGAATAATTTCCCAGCTGGGTAGGAATCGATTCGAATCGCTGTCTTTTCCGGATAGTGAGAACTTGACAGGAGTACGCTTCATCGTAGTAATTGATGGAAGTGTTGGTTATGAGGTTATGAAGGGGCTCAACTTGATATGGTTATTATTGTATTGACTTAATGGTATCAACATGTTTGGCATAGGATAGTTGCTAATCTAGTATGAGATAGGATTAATAACTGGTGATTCACAGTTCAAAAGATTATGGATAACTAATGCTTTTTATAAAAATAATGTCTACCAGCTCTACTTATAAAGCCTTGCATACTCCTTGGTGTCTTAGTATTTTAGTTGTTGACGGATAAGTCTAGCTGAGTACCTTCTCGTACTCAGGGTTTTATTCCCATTGTTGCAGATAACGTGATGTACCATGGCTACTGTAAGCACTGCTTTGCTCCTGTAGTGGATGAGGAATAGGACCATGGGCATGGTCATTCTATATATCATCTCACCCTTGTGCTTTTGTTGGAGATGACTATGAAAACTGGCTATGTATCTAAACTACTGTTGATGTCGTTCTGAACTATGTTGCTTGCGCTACTGTTAAACTGATGTTGTAATAACTTTGTTGAAACTCCGATGTATGACAAACTACTTGTGAACTTGTTGTAACATGTGGCTTGTATGTTGAATCATGTACGATCTTGGCTTGTATGTTGGTTGATTCGAGATCCTTCGTGATACTTGACGGACTACCGGATTTATATGGGCTCAAGTGTGATGGTTCGACTACCTCGGTGGTTGCTATTGCACTTGTGCTCTTATAAATTGGATGGTTCTGTTATAGGTATTGCGATCACGAAGAGCATAGCGAGGTGGAGACTTAGGATGAGGTCCAAGGACGACCGGGGAAGAGTCAAGTGGCGGTGCAGGGCGTGGACGATTAGTGTAGTAGTGAGTAATCTCATGGGAAGGACGCAACGATGATGGTGGAGGAGAGACTGGTGGTGGAGAGGTAGGAGGAGGTGGTGAAGGTGGAGAAATAGGAGGTGGTAGAGGTGGAGAGATAGTAGGAGGTGACAGAGGTGGAGAGGTAGGAGGTGGCGGAGGTGGAGATGACAGCGGAAGATACCACTCAGGTAAAGTGAGAAAAGAGAGGGACTCAACGGTACCTAGATGACCGGAAGGGGAACGGGGATAGTAAAGTCGGGACTCATCAAATGTGACATCCCGAGAAATCCTCATCCGCCGAGCAACAGGGTCATAGCAACGATAACCCTTGTGTTCCGTACTGTACCCAAGAAAAACACACTTAACAGACTGAGCAGTGAGTTTGGTGCACTCACAAGGTGGAAGTAGGACGTAACAGATACCCAAAGCAACGAAGATGGCTATAGGAAGGAGGGGTGCCGAAAAGACGCTCATAGGGAGTGCAACCCTGAAGAGAAGTAGAGGGTTGGCGATTTATGAGGAAAATAGCCATGGAAGCTGCCTCAGCCCAGAAATGAGGAGCAAGTGCAGAAGAGATCAAGAGAGCATGAGCAGTCTTAAGAATGTAGCGATGCTTGCGCTCAGCAACACCATTCTAAGCATGAGCACCAGGACATAAAAATTGGGCAAGAGTACCCTGCTCAACAAGGTAGGAGTGATGAGCAGTGGAGATGTACTCATTCACACGAAAAACTCAAATGGAAGAGTTATACTAGGTACGTATCATGGTAACAAATTGCTGGTAAATAGAAAAAAATTGACCTCGAGAGAACATCAAATAAATCCAAGTAAATCTTGAATAGTCATCAATGAAAAGAACATAATATGATTTCCCTCCTTTTGAAACTAGAGGTGCAGGACCCCATACATCAGAATGAATAAGATCAAAAGGTCTCTGGGACTTAGACTCACTAGAGGGATATGGGAGTTGCAACTGTTTGCCAAGTTTACAACCCATACAATTAAGAGCAGTGTCACCAGAAACAGGGCCTAACACACCACTACCAACAAGATTGTACAATATGGAACCAGAGAGGTGGCCAAGACAACGATGTCACTACGCAAAAGAAGCGGTAGACGAAGCAGCTGACGCAGATGCTGGAGAATCGGGTGATGGGGGAGTCAAAGCGGGTGAAGGAAGACGCAACCAATCAAGCTCCCATAGGCGTTGTGAGTCTCGACGCCTAGGCCTAGTTCCCACCAAAAGGCCCATATGGAGATCCTGAACACAACAAGAATCAAACTTAAGGATTATGCGACAACCATGATCAGTGATTTGACCTATAGATAGCAGTTGCATGGTGAGTTGGGGAACATGCGAAACAGTAGGAACATCAAAAGAAGTCGAAAGAACACCTCTCCTAGCAACAGGAAGGGAAGTGCTATTTGCGGTGTAAACAAAAATAAGTGGATCAGAAGAAGACAGAGAGGACATGTGTGTCGCATGGGGTGTCATATGAAAAGAGGCACCAGAGTCAAGAAACCACGGGGATGATATACCTGACGGAGGAGGAGGAAGGGCGGAACTAGAAGCCTGAGTTGTAGTCCCATGAGCGAAGGCCTTAGCTGTAGTAGTGAGGTGACAAAACTTGGCAAGAACCTCCTGCTCCGCAGCAGACACAGAACGAGTGCTCTACGAAGTAGAGGAACCACTAGAGCCCTGAGAGGGGCCCTGAGAGTAGTGTCGACCACTACCACGACGCCCCTGTCGGTCGCACTGCTTCTTGTGACAATCCTTCTCATGGTTGTAGAGCTTGCAGTAGCCACACTACACCCCAGAAGGGACCCCCACCACCATTGGAGACTAGGATGAAGGTGGGGAGACTGGTGGAGGTGGGGCTGCTAGGATGGAGGGCTATTGCGGAGCACGACTCACACCCCCAGCTTGAAGACTAGTCTCCTCGGCTCGCAGCTCAGGCATCGCCTCGGAGAGCGATGGGCGAGGATGATGAGTGTCGCGGGTCGGAACCGCGACAAGCATTGTTGTTCGAGTCGGTGTCAGAGCATGGGTCTCCGGTGGCTCGGGTGGACTCAAGAACACAAGAATCACAGAGAGGACGCAACGGTTTATCCTGGTTCGGGCCAATCGATGCCCTACGTCCAGCAACTGATGATCCTTATACTCAAAAGCACCCAAAATCAGGGGGTTACAACAGAGTGTAGAGAGCAATTTTGTAGGGGGTTCGCTCGGTGCTAATCCTAAGGTTGCCTCACCGTCGGTGGAGCCTTCCCCTCGTCAGAGAGGAGAAAGACGATGGGATGCGGTGGAGGAGCTCTCCATGCCCCTCTTTGGGTTGCCTTGCTCTCCATGCTGAGCAGAGGCCAAACGATGGAATGGAGTGGAATGATCTGTCTTCTGATCCTCTCCTTTTTTCCCCTAGGTCCAACCTTATCCCTTATATAACGAGATAGGTCGGGTACATGGCGGTTTAGGGGAACGAGTCTACGATCTACATACGCTAGAGTCCAGGAGGGCCTTGCAATGACGCGCTGTGGACCATGGCGGTGTTGTGGAGCTGAAGAAGCCTTGGGCGTCGTCCTGCTGTTCTATTCTAACACACTTTGTTTGTCAGGCTGTGTCGCCTTGGACCGGCCTCCCTAGGTGGACCTTCTAGAGTCTTCTTGGTGGTGAAGGAGGCCAGCTCGAGGGGCTAATGTGCGGGCCCAAGAGCCCCCGAACCCCTGGAGGCCGCGGTGAAGCTTTGTCTTCTTGTGTCACGCCCTGTGCGTGACCTTGTCGGGGAAGTGGCCGGCAATGCTGTGCCCAAGGGGTAGCGTCGAGGAGCCCCCGAGCCTTGGTAGCTTGGGGCTTGTCTTCTAGTGCTCGGGCCTTGGCTGGCGTCGTTGGCTAGGCAGGAGCCAAGGGCCAGGCTCGGGTGTGTCGTAGATCGAGAGCCTGAGGCTCGGACGAGCCCTCGAGCCCTGAGCGGAGGCCGCGACGTAGTCAGGCTCAGTCGGGTTTCTTTACCAGAGGGTGCATGCGAGCGTACCCAATGGGTATAGCCCTCGAGCCCCCCTCGGTCGGTGGGTCTTCTTAGGCTAGGAACCATTGGACCCGAGGCTTAATATACCCATATGTTAGGATCTCGTTAGGAGCCCCCGAGCCCTTCGTGGTCTCAGTTGGCGTGACGGCAACGAAGGGCTGAATTCGATCTTCTGGTGACCTAACCTCCTTGGCGGGGATGACTTCTGTTGACAAGAGTGTTGTGCCCTGCTTGGGGCCTTCTTCTCCAATGTGATGGGTGTAGCTCGGCTGTCGAGGCCGAGCGATGATGGTGCTGATCCCTTCGTGAGTCTATGTTGTATAGGTCTTCGACTCGAGCGAGGGCTCGGCGAACTCATCTGGGAGTTGTCGACCTTAGGCCCCGGGGCGCCCTCCTTTTCGATCAGAGCCTGCCGTGGGTCGGGTGATCGAGAGCGTCTAGGCTCTGGCTCGGGCCATCTGATCATTCGGAGCACCACGCCCTTCTGAGTGTTGCGGTAGCAGGCCCCGATCCTCTCGAGCCGGCCTTCTAAGGCCAACCTTCCGCGGCCATAGATCGGGGTGCGGGGAGCGCACTGAGCCTTGGACGGAGGCCCTTGTTGGGCCCACTGCTCAGTGGCTCCTGACCCAACTCTAGGGAGTTTGTTGGTTTTGGGGGTGCGTCGCTCAAGTATCCGTCGATCAAGGGTTGAGTTGCTCCATCTAGGGAGCCGACGTAGCCCCCGAGGCCGTTGTGGGGCCTCCCTATCAGGGGGAGTGGTGGCTTCTGGGCACGTCCCTTCCCCTGACGCCCTGCACAGGTAGTTGATGGCGTCTGGGCCATCATGTCTGGCGGAGGAGTTATGGCGTGCACTTCTGTGCCATCCCACTTAGTCTAGGAGATGGGACGTCGAGGCCACGTGGAGCAGATCCAATGGAGGAGGAGCCGTGACACTTGGTGCGCACGGATCTAGATCGTCGATGACAGTCGGTGGGCTAGAGGGGAGCTGGGTCCCCTCAAGTCCCACAAGGAGGCGTGCACGGAGTGGGCGGCGTGTGTGGTGGAAAGTGGAGCGGGGACTTGACTCGTTGTCAGTGGCCCCCTGACTCCACCTTTACTGCGCGGCTGTCATTACGCAACCGCCCTAAGGCGCGCTGTGGGGATTGAAGAGATGCATGGCCGGTTCCCTGAGGCCCCTCCTAGCCATTGATTGCTGATCAGAGGGTCCAGAGCCGCTCATAGTGCATCGACTAGGCTATAAAGGGGAGTCCCTGCGGGACGCGGCGTCCTCAATCCCTTCCTCCGGCCCCTTCTCTTCTTCCTCTCAAATATGTATCTTCGGCAGCAATGAAGTGCGACGTCTCCCTCCGGGTGAGCCTATCTTGGTCCAACGGGCGATTGCTTCTTCGAGGGTGGAAGGACTCTAGCGAAGGAGGGGCGACGAGAAGACGCTAGAGATGTCTATCGCATTCCCCTCCCCTGGAAGGTGTAAGGTCTCTAGCGAGGCCGCTGGGGTCCTTACACCCTCTGATGGGGGAGGGGGACCGCGAAGCATCGGTCGCTACCCCTCTGTCCCGGTGACGGCGAGGGGGCCGAGCCCCGTTGATGGAGCTATAGTCGACGTCGCCTGGCTTCGGGCCTCGGGGTGGAGCCCCGAGGTCGGCCCACTGGCTCGAAGCATGCGTACCGCAGGGCCCCGACTCAGAGGTCGGGTGTGCCCTGCGGTCTTTGCCACAGTATAGGCGGCAGTAAATTGCGGTTTCTATCGCCATATATTGTAATCGGGTCATTCCTAATTAATGAAATGAAATTACTTTCATTTAATATCCCATTGCTCTTGAGTCGTGCTTAGAGACTTAGACCCTCGTTGGGATGGGCTGTTACGACAATGGCCTCGGTGGCCAAGATCGTCGCGCTCGTGCTACTAGCGGGTAAGTCCATTAGAATCCCAGGTTTACGATCGTTTCTTGCCCCGGTCATGTCCCTAGTGGGGAGATCATCGGCTTTTCGATTGAGCCACTCGTATAGTTCCCGAGCCCGTCTATCGGTGCTCGGGGGCTCGCTGGCTCCCTCGATGGGTCACCACGAGCGGCTCGAGATCGGTACTCAGACATCATTCGATGATCGACCGGTTTCGCTTCTGGGCTCCTGGCTTAGGCCTTTGGTGCCCGACCATGAACGTCCCTCGCACTTTAGGTGCTTCGGGCAACCATGAAGTGGTGGGGTGGCACGATCCAATGAAGCATCGGGAGTCAGGCAGATAGCTGTAAAGGAAATGGAATGGACACAAGAGAAGGGAAAGATGACATAGCTGGTAACGTGGCAGTCGAGGCCATTCCGTTAGCACCTTGCTGATCCCTCTCCCGGTCCTCTCGCTCCGTCTGTCCTGTCCTCACCTCGTTCGGGGGCCTTCTGTAGTAGTCCTCCTTCAGAGAGGTGTAACACCCTTGGTGTAACACCCTTGGTGTTACACTGTACAGTCTTTTGCTAAAACACTGCATGAGCATCATAATTATGTGTAAATGTATGCAATATAGGGTGTAAAGCAATGTACGTAACTTGAAACGTTCATCGGAAATGTGAAACGAATGTTATATTTCATGTCGCGTTAGATCACTTAGGGTTTTAAACGTATTTTTATGGAACGAAAATGCTATAGAACGCATATACGAAACTTTAATAAAGTTTGTAGCATAACCTTCGTAGGTGATGGTGAAATACTTACCGTCGAGAACGGGATTTACTAGCTAGCATGCTTAATAGCTTGGAAATCGAACTTGACGCGAAACCGATCGAGACTTAGTCGAATTTCCTAAGTCGAAAAGCTATTTGACGAAGCTAAGTTCGACAATTTTTGTAGAAGAATCGGGTTAAGTAGTGGTAGGGTCTTAGGGTTTGTTTTAGTAGCTTGACATGCCATCTCGAGTGTAAAATAGGTGGTTTAGCAACTGGATGATTGAGATGGATTTTTGGGACGCTTTAAAAAGCGTGCAAGGCATGTTCCTGGCCGGCTTCAGCGTTTGGATGTGGTCACTAGGCCTTGGGACGGCTCGGCGCCGCAGTGCTGGCTTGCCCGAGTGCGCACCCGCACCGCCGTTGCCACGCCCTAGCACGTGACACACACACGCACACGCAAGCCGGGCTCGGCGGCCTGGCCGCCCGGCCACCACCGCCGTCGTCACGGGTCCGCTGCCCGGGTCAGTCCGCTGCCGCCCGCTTCACTGTGTTGCTACCTCCATTACATCGTGTCACCGCGCTGCTACTAGCCGCGACCATGTGTGCTAAGTCGCCCGCGTGCGCTCGCTCTGCCACCGCCGTCGCGTCCGCCTAACCGCTCTGTCGCCTCACGCTCGCCTGCGTGGGACCGTGTGTGAGTGGCCACACTTGGCCTACTGCGGCTGGCACATGGCCCTACCCGCACGTCGCCTTGCCGCACGTGGGCTTGCCCCGCCTGCCTTTGCCATCGTCTTCACACTCGATGTGACGAGGCGCTGCTGCCTCTCCCAGACCGGCGCCAGTCACTGCGGCGCACAGGGCCGAGCCATCGTCGTCGGCTTGCGATTTATGGCCGTGCGGACAACTGTCCTGAGCGCGTTTGGCTGTTTCCCCAGCGGCCTGTAGCATGTGCGTGTTTGTGCACTGAATTGACAGCCGCGTCACGCCACGGCAGCGACGAGCCAAGCCTTGCCGGCCCTTCCCCTGTTCCTCTATCGCCATGGTCGCTGGGCCCGCGCCTTCAATTCGGCATGGTGGAGTCACCTCGGTCCAATTAATTCAGTCCACGGCTTCACGGTGTAGTCAGCCAGCCACCCGACCCCATCGCGCTGTGATCCTTTTCCAGTGAAGTTATGAATGTTTATTCAATTTAGTTTTGAGCTGAACTTTGTAAAATTATAGTAAATGCGGTAGATGTCCAAAAATAGTGAAGCAAAATTTGTTAGGTTCACAAAAATGCTATCTATCTATTGGTATAGTTAGTTTACAGTTAGCTGTGATAATGATAGGTTCATAAATTCAATTTAGAAAGCTTAGTATTATTTAGCTTAATATTTGTAGGAATTTTTGTGGCAAATTGATGATAGCTTTGGCCATGAAATTTTTGTTGTAGGTTCATTAGATTATTATGCACTCGCTGTAATTTTTGTAGCCCGAGAGTAGGTTGATAAATAGAGTAGCTAGTACTCCTTGTTTTGTCATATATAGAGTAAATCGGTATTAAGAGTAAGAATACCTTTATTTGCTAAGAAAATATATGTCATGCTTCATACTTCTTAGTGGTAACAGTAGGTAGCTTAGCACCTTAGTCGGTAGAACTAGCTTAGTAGCTTGATAGATGTATTTTTATTTTAAGAGTTGCTGTTGCCGTATTACTAAGTGTTGCATCATCATTTTATGCATGTAGATCACGAGTTGGTAGAGTTCGTGCCTACGGACGAACATGACTACGAAGAGATTATTGAGGAGTACGAGGAGGAGGTTCTCGTACAGGAGGGAGCCCCGGAGCCGTTCGTTGCTGACTTTGTTGACACACCGCCTACCCAAGGCAAGCCTCGGTGCCTAACCCCTATTTTTGAATGATCACTGAATATATATATATATATATATATGATGTGCATTTATGTTACAGGCAATTCATGGAAACTACATACATAGATATACCTACCCATGAGTCCTACTAGTATAGGTCGAGTAGCTGCTATGCTCAGGGTATCGGTAGCGTGAGTAACCTGCCGTTACTCACAATAGGTGAAAAATTATGATCACTCATGATAAAATGGTGTAAAGGAAAATGGAGACCGGGTAGAGATATGGTTTGGGTATTGGTGGGTGTAAGAGGTTATGTCCTGTGACCAACAGGGCATAGCTTGGTTACACTTTTTTTCCTGTCTGTGTCGGTTAAGGATCGGCCGTTGTATTGGGTTCTAGGCAAGTCACAGACTTATTATCCCGAGCACATACTTGGGTATGGGCGCAGGAAAGACTTGTTGCTCTCTTATCGTGGGTTCTGGCTCTTTTCGGACCGACTGATTGGAGGCGGGGATGGTGGAGGTCCTTGCACCGCACTAAGTCCAGGACTAAGGAGCGGGGGCTTGGAGTCCAAGTTTAGACGGGGACCTGGACCCCATGACAGGAGGGTGATGGGTTGGTCCTGCTTGTGCCTAGGGTACAAGCGGGGCATGTGTTTTCAGGGTACCCAGCTGGGGGCATTGACTCATGAATCGTTGGCATTCCGGTACAACTTGTCTACAGTCTAGCATCGTAGTAAGAACTAAAAGATGAAAGGTGATGAAATGGAACTGATTGCTCAACCCTTACTTGAAAGTAGAACATATGCTTACATAGAATGGCTAGATAATAAATTAATCATGACTGCTAATAATAACATAAATAAGGAGTCCCTACTAGAATTGCTTTCTGCAAAAAGAAACCCAACAAACCAGAAAGCTTTGCATGTCCCTTGGAGTTAGGAAATTATTCCCACTAGTCGGATAAGTCTTGTGAGTACATTGTGTACTCAGGGTTTATTTACCCCTGTTGCAGGTTCAACTTGAGGAGTACCCGTTGTGTGAAGGATTCTTCTGGTGGGCACAGACGGATCCTTGTTCATTATCGATAGATGTTTATTATCATTCCGCTGTTTAATGTTCTACACTCTGAATTTGGCAATGTAATAATGAATTTCTAAGAACTCTAGATATATGAAATGGACTAAGTATTGTAACTCGTTCTCATTATTGGATCCTTGGGGAAATGTGGACTATTTGGGCTCTCCCTTGGGGTGTGCCCGACGGTACTCGCCCGCTGTAGCTCGCTTTCGAGGTGCTTAGTGTCTGGTGGAAGACGAGCGCCTCTATAAGTGTGTTATTTCGGACGGTTTTGCCACAAGAGGTCAGTAGGTGGTTAGCTCAGTCGATCCTCTGGTGCAGCCGAGCAACCGCTAGAGTGGCTCGGGTTAAAGGAGATAATAATAGATACAAGTGAAGCAAGAGGGTCGGGAGGATGGGACTTATCTTGGTTTTTATCGATGGAGAGGTAGGCCGGTGATGGAGGTCGGCAGGCGGGTTATGGCTCGGGAGGCGATGCTTCTGGGTGAATGGCTCGGCGTTGGCCTTCCCTCATGGGGAAAGGTCAGAACTCACCTCGATCGGGTCAACCCCTTCTAGGGGCCAAGCGCCTAGATGGAGGGGCCAGCCGAGCCATCGCTGCTGTCAGGAGTCTTCGCTGTCTTGCCAATGCTTGGTCGGCTGAGCGCCGCTGCTGCCTTGGCTGCTTCCTTTGCCTTGCTTCCTTTGCTGGTGCCCTTCCTGCGTCGCGGCTAGGGCCATCGGGAGCATAGGGGGCAACGAGCGTGGCCGCTTGGGCGACAGTCCTGCTCGCTGTAGTAGGCTTGCTCGAAACTGCCCTCAACGGTGATGACCCCCTTTGGGCCGGGCATCTTAAGCTTCTGGTAGGTGTAGCTGGGGACAACCATGAACTTGGTGAAGCACGGTCAACCGAGGAGGGCATGGTAGATGCCGGGGAAGTCAACCACCTCAAAGGTGAGCGGCTCCTTGTGGAAGTTCTCTGGCTGTCCGAGGTGACATTGAGCCAGATGCATCTGAGGGGCACGGCTTCCTTCCCCGGCACGATCCCATAGAACGACATCTTGCTAGGGCGCAGGCTACTTCAGGAGATGCCCATCTTGTCGAGGGTGCTGGCATAGAGTATGTTGAGGCTGCTGCCCCCGTCCATCAACACCTTAGTGAGGCGCATGGTGCCCATGATCGTGCTGACCATGAGCGGATAGCGCCTTGGATGAGGGACATGATCAGGATGGTCTTCCTGGTCGAAGGTGATGGCCGTCTAGGACCATCGGAGCCGCGTCGGAGCGGCGAGGGTGTGAACGGCGTTCACCTCCTATTAGGTAATGCGGCGCTACTGGTGGGATTCGTAGGCCTAGGAGCCCCCGAAGATCATGAGGCTGCGCTCGGCCTAGGGGAACTCGGTGTCTTCCTCCTGGGTGTCGTTCGTTTGGTCAGTAGCCTTCGGGGTAGGCTTTTAGACCTTGCCCTGTTTGCCAAGGGTGCTACAGATGTAGCCCCTCATGGTAGCGCTGTCCTTGAGGAGGTGTTTTGCTTGCCCCCCGTGGAATAAGCAGGGGGTCTCGAGCGCCATATCGAAGTACTCTGGGCATGCGCCTCGCCCGCGGGGCTGAGGTCTGGCGGCGCGGTCGGCCGCGGCCACCATCTCTTCCCCGCAGCGCTTTCGGTCCTTGTTCCACTTGTCACGGCGTCGCTAGGTCAAAGTAGGGTCGTCACCGCCATCCCCTCCGCTAAGGTGACCGGCGGCCTTGGCTTTGCTGCTGAAGTTGGCCTAGATGGCCTCCTCGCCTATGGCATACTAGGTGGCGACACCCAGGAGCTCCCGCATTGTGCGCGGGGTCTCACGGCCGAGCACGTGAACCAGCACCTCGCAGGTCATGCCACAGATGATTGGTGATGTTGGGGAGCTCATTACGCTTGGAGAAATGCTGGATGTACTCTCGAAGGGTCTCACTGGACCTCTGCCAGCAGAAGTGGAGGTCCCACGAGTTCCCGGGCCGAGTGTACGTACCCTGGAAGTGGCCAATGAAGACCGAACGGAGATCGCCCCAGCAGCAGATGCTGCTAGGCTCGAGCTGCTCGAGCCAAGCTCTGGTCGAACTTGACAAAAGCAGGGGAAGGTACTAGACATCGAAGTCATCGTCTAACCCCTGGCCTTCATGGCGAGGCGGTAGTCTTCTAGCCAATGGTCTGGGTCGATGGCCGAAAATGCCTAGGGTAGGGAGCTGCTCGGATTGTTGCCCCAAACGCCGGGAGGCTGAAGTGATCTGGGGTGGCGCCCCCGCCCCATCACTCAGGGGTACGGAACCACGCCTGAGCGTGGCGCCTCGCCTCGATGTTGTTGCAGACGTCGCCGATCCGGTGGCACGCGGGGGGACGCCAGGAAGAAAGGTCACGCCTTCGCTCCTGCTGAGGCTTGGCACCCTGGGTCCATGGCTGGTCGGAGATATTGCTAGAGGTGTCGCCGCTGCTCCCCCTGCCTGTGGGGCGTGAGCGTTGGAGCGGTCCCTGTTGGGAGTAGCCGTCATCTGGGATGGCCAGGAGAGCATGACGCGGCGCCAGGAAGTCGAGCTCTCAGCCGACTGCTCGAGGGTAGTGGCCGCTATGTTGTACGCTGCACGGGGAAAGCAGAAGCCACTGGTAGCCCCCGTGCGAGCATCGTCGTCGCCGAGAGGGTGCGCGGCCCATTGCCGCGCAAGGTCCTGCCTTTGGCGCTCGAGCTCTGCCTCGGCGGTTTCTGGGTCCACCTACTAAGCTCGCAGGCAATCCTCCTTCTCCTGAAGGTAGGCCATGCGGCTGTGGGGACTCTGGTCCGGCGGCGTGAGCCCAGGTGCCTCCTCGGCAAGAACCTCACCATCGATGTGGTGGCACATGCAGGGCGGAGCGCAGCAGTCGATGTCGTCGGAGTCATATTCTGGGCTGTTCCCCGAAAGGATCTTGAGGAAGGTGCGTAGTGAGAGGACTTCGGTCCTTGCCGTAGAGGAGAGGATGGCGCTCTGTGGCACCTCGCGATTGATGAGGTGCTCCAGCTCCATCTGGAAGGATGCCGCCGCGTTCTAGATCCCAAAAGGTAGGTCCGAGAGGTAGTACCAGAAGTGGTCAGGCGGTGGGAACACCTCATCGGTGGTGATCTGGTGGTGGACGTTGGCTAACATGTAAAACATCTGGCAGTGGTCCGACATGGTGGGGCTCAGGCCCAAACTACGCCAGATCTGTCAGGCCAGGACCTAGAGATCTGGTCCTAGAAGTCCCGGCGGAGGGGGCAACACCTTGGGCTCGTTGCCCGCCAATGCAGCCCCGTGGAGTGGACGAAGCTCGCCATAGCAGTCGGCGACATAGACTAGGCTCCCAAAGTTGAGGACCTGGCCCTGAGCGAAGGCGTCAATCGTGACGGAGAACTCACCGGGGAAGGAGATGCTGTCGTCTAGGGCGACGCCCCTTGCTCCAGCGACAAGGCTGGTGGCTCCAGCTACCGTAGAGCCTAAATCTCACTTGACGCTGCCCCCTACCCGGCGCTCCAGCTGTCGCGGGGTTGGAACCACGTCAAGCATTGTTGTTCAAGTCATTGTTAGATTACAGGTCTCTGGTGGCTCGGGTAGACTCAAGAACACAAGAATCATAGAGAGGATGCAATGGTTTATCCTGGTTCGGGCCAATCGATGCCCTACGTCCAGCAGCTGGTGATCCTTATACTCAAAAGCACCCAAAATCGGGGGGTGGGGTTACAATAGAGTGTAGAGAGAGATTTTGGTAGGGGGTTAGCTCGGTGCTAATTCTAAGGCTACCTCACAGCCGGTGGGGCCTTCCCCTCGTCGGAGAGGAGGAAGACGATGAGATGAGGTGGAGGAGCTCTCCGTGCCCCTCTCTGGGTTACCTTGCTCTCGATGCTGAGCAGAGGCCAAAGGATGGAATGGAGTGGAATGATCTGTCTTCTGATCCTCTCCTTTTTCCCCTTAGGTCCAATCTTATCCCTTATATAACGAGAACTGGCGGGGGTCTGCTTTGGTCAGGAACCATTGGACCCGAGGCTTAGCATACCCATATGTTAGGATTTCGTCAACCAGTCAGCAACTGCGCCCGAATCGTCTCGAACTCCGGACACAGCCGAGAGAGGAACTCGTGAAGGCGAAGGGTGTCTCTCTGGTCGCGGTGGCGGTCACTGCATCGACAAGTACCACCACCGCAGAACTTAGCACCCAAACCGTCTAGACAATGCCAGGCGTCTGTCATATGACAGTGGAAGTCCTCAAATGTAGAATCAAGCTGACGAAGTGACTAAGCCTCCTCAACAACAACAAGGTACATCGCTTCGTTATGGATCTCGTAACTGCGACGGAGGTGATCCCACATAAGGTGTGAAGTGGGGAGACCTCTGAGGGATCGTACGAGATCAACCTCCATGCTCGCAAGTAAGATAGCCTTAGTAGATTTCTCCTCGCGTAGCCAAGTCTCATAGACACCAAGATCAGACTGGTAGCTCTCCATCTGAGCCTTAAATGCCTCAAGTAAAGCAGTCTTGGCATCATCATCAGCATCTGGCGGGTATGTGGGCGGCGTGGGGAGAACAGGATAGGGAGGACAGATCCGCTCACCTGTGAGGTAGCCCCACAATAGCTGCCCATCCATGTGGACCTCCAAATGGAAAACAAAGTCACCCCAATTCGTGCCATTGAAAATGATAGGGCACCGAGGGACAGGAATAGCACCAGGGTGCCCGGGGGATGCCATGGAAGAAGAGAGCTCGCTTTATTTTTTTTGTTTTTTGGAAGGAGTTTGTGGAAGGAAAAAAAGGAAATAGAGGAGGGAGCAACACCAGAAACAGAGGAGGGAGCAACACCGGGCTGGGAGGCGGGCGGGCCAAAAATAGAGGAGAGGGGGCGAGCAGCCGAGCATGCAGAGGAAGGAGCAGCGGCCGCGCGAGGGTGTGCGTGCATGGGTGGCCGCGCGCAAGGCGGTGAGGAGCCGTACGGGGCGGGCGCGAGGCGGCCGCGCGGGGCCACGCAAGGCCCACGCGCGAAGCGGGCGCGTACGGCCGCACAGGGCCACGCGAGGTGGCGCGGGTCGGCCGGTGGCTGAGGTGAAACCTGGAACCCTAGATCGATACCATGTTAGAATTGGCCAACTGATCTATTCCAGGCCCAAAGGGGCAACTATACATGTGTGTAAATATGCAACGAACCCCTCCAAATAGAGGGAAAATAAAAAGTACATCTATACATCTAACAGCACCGAGAGTTGGCTAAAAACCAAAGCAACTCAGGGCACCACAACCCTTAAACCAACTAGCAAAACAACTAACTCTGGCAACCAACCCAAAGCACAAATAACAAACTCAACACGATGCCGAGCACCACCAAGCAGCATGGAGCACCACCATGGCTACATGGCAAGAGCGAAACAGCGGACCGGAGCTAGAAAATGCCGCGTGACACCTTCATGAAGGAAATGAAGCCAAAGACGCTGACGTTGCAATCCCACCATGAGAAGGTTTTCACCCACAAATCCTAGCTGGGCAGGAGAAGTGGTGTGAAGAGGACGCCTCCAAGGATGAAGCAGCGTCTGCAGACGACACTATCTAGGCTTTCACCTTGATCTCTCACACCCACCCACCGTGGCCTGCCATTGCCCACTGTAGAGGGGGCCTGTCCCTTAGAAAGGCTCCGGTGATGATACACCCGCATCCCCGTCGATACCTGATGCCACCGTGTGCACCGCAAGCGTCCTCGCCGCATGCACAACCACAAGAAGATGCCCCCGACCCATCAAGGAGACAGGACACGGAGAGCCAAGGGAGCCACCTGCCTCTGAGGAGCCGGTGAGCTGCCATGATGACCTAAGCTGCCTTGAGGAGCCACAATGAAGGCCCGGCCGCCACCCTGGGGAGTCGTCGCACGAAAAGCCTGGCCATCGCCTTGAAGAAGGTCGATCTGCAGCATCAACCACACGCCGGCCAGGAGAAGCGCCACAAGAAGCCCTCTGGAGAGGCTGCCCACTGCTGGATCTAGCCAAACCCGGCCAGCAGCAAGCAAATCCGACCAACTCCACCACGGAACCGGCCAGAGCAATGGAGAAGGAATATGGCGGCAGGGAGGAGAGGGCCGAGGAAGAAGCCCCAACCGTCCAACCAGCCATCACCCGCACCCCTGCCACAGGAGCCCGCCGATAGATGGTAGGGCCCGCTAACCGACAGGGAGCATGCCCAAATGGACACCAGAGCAGTCCCAACATCCTCTACTCGGCTCCGGTCGCCAGTCCCGTGGATCTGGCCGCCCCCGTGTGGATCCACCATGCATATCGAGATGTTGGCCGGATGACGACCACGAAGCAAGAGAGAGGGGGAGGAAGGAGAGGGGCGGGATGGCCCCGCTGCCGCCCTCCTTGCTGCTTGCTGGCATCCAGCCTGCAGCTCCAGCAGTGGCGAGGGCGAGATCGGTGCTGCAGGGAGGCTGGGGTGAGGGGGTCGAGCCGCCCGGCTTGGGCAACGCGGGGGCGTGGGGGAGAGCTATGTCCATATTGGTATGAAATGTTCAACACAAAACAACACAACAAAGTTGAATACTTGTATGACCGTTCAGTGTTGGGAACTGGGAAGGTTGTTGGCTGGTTACGGTATCCTCATCTGAAAAATTGAAAGAACAGCACTTTGGAACTGAAATATCTGTTTTTTTAAAAAGAGTTTCCTCTCAGCTTTTAAGAAAGCAATAACTTTTTTTTTCCTGTTTCCTTTTTGCCTGTCAGGTTTGAATCCCTTGTTTAGTGTGCTATATCTTTTACCCATGTATAATATATAGTTTATCTCAATGTTATGAAAGCAATCCCATCGGCTAGTGCGTGCCGCTAGGGAAATGGTAGGCCACCATGCCACTTATTTCTGGTAGTGAGCACACATCTGTATCTATGCATGCCAAATAAGGAAGGCGCTTTCCCATATATGTGCCCATGACTGTTGCACAAACAAACCACAGATCATCCATTTATTTAAAGACATACAAGATGAGTAACAATAAGAGTGATCAAATATAATCCACACACTGGATGACCACAATGAGACCCCACACAACTGAAAAAAATCACACGCAGGACACAGCACACGAGATAAGGCTGGTGCACAGCAGCAGCTAGCATGCATGAGGCAAGGCGGGCAGGCTCAAGCTCAAGCCGTAGCTGCTGCTGCAGCAGGAGTGTCTAAGCTGAATGGAATTCAGCTCACTTCTTTATTTCTCATTCTCAACTTCACACATCATACGCTGAACGAATCGGCGCTGCTGGACCAAACAAACCAAATCAAACAAATCGGAGCAAACCAAGACCAACTAGCGGATGAAGCACGGCCAAACCAGTGCAAATCGATGCGGAGGCTGGAGATCACACAGACATGCATAAACCAAGCTAGTGGATTAGTGGAAGCGAATGAAGGAGCGGGCAGATACGGAGAGATGCAGAGACACCAGAGGCAAGCGACGGACAGCCTCAGCAACTCCAAGGGCGTCCGGGAAGGGTTGAGCGCCTTACCTGCACGAGAGGAGAGGAGATCAAGAGAATTAGCCAAATGCATGCGACTGGTCCTATCTCGTCTATTTTTGTTGAGCTTTGCGAATTGAGGATTGGTTGAAGAAAAACAAGCACAACCAGAATATAATGTGCATGGAAGAACAACTCTGATATGATGGTACCACTACTACTATATGCCTATATACAATTATATATATATATATGCGTGACACAGCCAGCCTATGTATAATTTTCCTGTTCCTCGGTCAAAACTAGTTTAGAAATACATAATTTAAACGCTGAACGAAATGTGTGTGCGCCACTGCTCCTTGTGTATGTAAACATCACGCATATAGGAAGGAACAGGGAAGTCAAAGTGAAGGAATGGACCAGAACGAGGAATGTCTGTACTAATAACCGACAACTGATTCCAACACCGATTTATACATATATAAAGGTAGTGGGCTAGCCGAGAAGGGCTATATTTACCTGAGGAGGGATCCCCTCAGCATGGTCTTCTTGTAATACCGTGAGTGGGTCGGCTTGTGGTAGTGCGTCAGCACCTTGCGACGACTTTCCTTCATCCTATCCCACCACTCCTTCTCGCAGTCGCACTTCACCATCCTACAGAAAGGTGGTAACGTCCAGAGGCTCCAGCAGCCCCTGATCCTGACAGTCTCAAACTTTGGGGCATTCATGACATACCAGGGGACATTGAAGATGCCCCGCAGCCTTGGAAGCTCATGCAGGTGAATGACCTTCAGGTTGGGAAAATTCCAGCTACATTGGTACATCCCACGGTCGCTGGTTTCCTCATACAAGTGAAAGACCACACTGAGATCGCCACACCACATGATCTCGAGGGTCTCCAAATTTTCCAAGGACATCGTTTTGAGTTGCAAGGGTACAGCATATAGCAGCCTGGGGCAGCGGTAAAGGTGCAATAATGTCAGGTCTGCAAATGCTCTATACCTGGGTCCTTCTAAGCTAGGACGCTCCAGGACACAGCGTGTGTTGCGGAGATGTGACGCCCAGATTATCTTGAGCTTCTTGAATATGTCCATGTGACTGCTACTTCCATCTGGTACTGCACCTACTTGAGGACTAAAGACACACTCCAACTCGGGGCACCGCTCGACTCGACACCACTCCAGTTTATTCCAACTTGATCCTAACGGAGCTGCAAAGATACTGGTGATGGACAAGCTATGCTGCACATGCAGGATCTTAGCAGCATCACATATAAATCCTGGTACAGTAATATGGTTTCCAGCTTGTAGTGCGGTTCTCATCATCTTGTCTTCTATGCGCATATAGCAGTCCTGGGATGTAGCTTTGGTTTGAATGGATGGTGCAGTATGGGTTCGGATTGGGGGAGGAGGACATGCACACATGGTCGCCCAAGCTTCACAATCTCCTCCATCGGCCTGTAAATCCATGATGGTGTCCTCCTTAAGGGTGGTGGCGACATCTGCATATATTGAATTATGGTCTTTACCCTTCATTCTGTTACCTTTGTTACCACCGGCGGCATCAGCACGGAGACGGTGAGTATGGGATGGGGTTGTTGAAATCACCACATGCGCATCATTGGGACCAAAATAATCTTTGACGGGCACAAGTGACCCAAGGATCCTCGCTTCCCTCACAGAAATATACCAATCAAATTCAACCGGTGATCCACCTCCGCTCATAGCTGCTGTTTTAGTGGCAGTAGTATTGCTGCCCTCCTTTTGGGTGGTGTCCATGCGTAGCTTGCCCATGTATCTTTTCCTCTTGCCTTCAGGTGGCCATAGGATTGCATAAAGCTTCCCACAACCAAGTAGGAAGAGCTGATCGAGCATTGGGGCCTCCACTGCACTTAGATCCAGTGTTTTCACTGCAGTGCCAGTGATGTCTAGGCTGTAGAGCTGCTGGAACAACCCACTCAAGAGTAGATTCTTCAGTGTGGCACACCCTTTCAGGGATACCTCTTTTAAAGATGTAGACCCGTTAATGATAACGGTCTCAAGGCTGTTGCAGCTGCTTACCGCAGGGAAGCTCGTCATGTGACCACTATTTGCTGAGAAGTCAAGAAGCTCCATCTTATCCTTCCCCGAGAACAAGCCTCCCATGTCTGTGTAGTAGCTAGCTGTGGCATGAGACTTTGTTACTCGGAGCTTTCGAATGTTTTGCAGCCGCCCCTTCAACACGCCCATGTCAAACTGTTGTCCCATCACATGTAGCTCCCTGAGTTGAGCCATGAAATCTATCATCCTGCTGGACAACAACTTTGAGCTTGAGTAGCGCACGTCCAGCACCCACAGCCCTTGGAAGCACCGAGGGATGTCCTCATTCCCTGCTACTCCATCTCCATCTGTGCTGCTGCTTTCTTCTCGGCAGTGGTCAAGCCAGAGAAATCTGAGGCTGTGGCAGCAGAGGAACGGAGGAGATGTGCAGCTAAACATGCAGGCTGATAGCTTGAGCACACGAAGTGTGTCATATTGTTGGAACATGCCTTTAGGAATACGGCCATTCTGATCCGGAATCAGCATGAACCCACAGGTCGGTGAAGTCCAGTATGATATCTGCTCTGGCAAGCGGCTTACTGGCGATGGAAAAGATGGGCTTTGGTAGTAGTCCACATCTAGTATCATCTCATGCTGCAGAGCATCATAGGATAGCCACACTCTACCATCATCATCATCATCATCATCAGTGCCATGTTGTAGCTGTATGACGTCATCGCATTTCCAATAGTTGCAGCTATGGGTAGCCAAATCATAGTCCATCAAGTGACTGCCCATGCGGCAAAGCTTCACCATGTACAAGAAGCAATCGGTTGCTGCTGCAGGCCAGTTGATGCCGCCAATATTGATCTTGCGTGCAATTTCTGCAGCCTCATGGTGCAAAATGCTGGACAAGTTAAAGCCACTAACTGCAGGGTCAGGGTCAGAGGCTGCTGAGAGAAAAACATCTGTCATCTTCATGCTCTCCAGGGCATTATTGACAGCCGTCCTAGGGTAGAGCCGGAACCCTCCTTGGAATGACCACAGCGCTTTGTTCCTTGAGTATCCTGACAGAGGGAAGCCGAAGCTTTCAAGATCTATTTCGTTGCAACTCCCGTTGTTGAAGATCACCAAGAACCTGCTGCTCAGATGCTTCTGTATGTGTCGATATATTGCATCAGCGACCAGCGGTATCTCAGCGCGGGAGCCCTCCTTGTCCACACCATTGTAATCATCCTCCTGATCTTGTGCATCGTGAAAGATTATGGGGTAACTATGGTTGCCTATCTTGGCTCACCATAGGTTGCATGTTTATATATATAGAACAAGAATTACAGATATAGATAGTTTAAACTATGACTCCTAACTTAAGTTCTATTCTATCTATAGCAAACTACAGGAGTCCATCTATCTATGAGATATGTTCGGTTACAACTCTAGTATAACACGTTTACAATCTCTAACACCCCCGCTCAATCTAAACTTTCCTAGCCACCTTGAAGTTTGAGATTGCGAACAAATGTATTCATCTTTGCAACCGGTAAGGCTTTTGTAAATCCATCTGCCAACTGATCTCCAGAAGAGATGAACCGAACTTGTAGCTGTTTTCTCATAACTCTTTCACGTACGAAGTGAAAATCAATTTCAATATGTTTTGCTCTAGCATGAAACACGGGATTAGCCGATAAGTATGTTGCACCAAGATTATCACACCAAAGAATTGAGGTGCGCTGCACTTTAACCCCAAGTTCGGTCATCAGTTGCTCAAGCCATATTATTTCTGCAGTAGCATTAGCCATCGCTTTATATTCTGCTTCTGTACTAGATCTTGAAACAGTTGGCTGTTTTCTAGCACTCCATGATATAAGATTACTTCCATAGAATATTGCGAAGCCTCCAGTAGAACGCCTATCATCTGTATCACCTGCCCAATCCACATCTGAGAAGGCACTGATGAATGACGACAATACCTTTTGAATATGCATTCTGAATACAATGGTGTGTTGTACATATCTAAGTATTCTTTTAACTGCAGTCCAATGAACAGAGGTCGGTGCATGAAGAAATTGACATACTCTGTTGACAGCAAAGGATAAATCTGGTCGTGTAATTGTCAAATACTGAAGAGCACCAACTATACTTCTGTAGCGAGTAGCATCTTCTGGACTGAGAGGAACACCATCATAGCTCGACAGCTTCTCAGATGCAGATAAAGGAGTCGTGCAAGGTTTGCAGCCGAGCATTCCAACACGCTTCAACAAGTCGTGTGCATACTTAGCTTGAGATAGAGTTATGCTATCTAAATCTTCTTTAACTTCTATACCCAAGAAGTAATGTAATTTGCCAAGATCCTTTAGTGCGAAGTCTTCTTTTAAATCAGCGAGAAGAGTTGTCACTGCTTCAGGTGATGAGCTTGTAACAATAATATCATCAACATAGATAAGCATATAAATAGTTGTACCACCCCTATGATATATAAAAAGAGACATGTCTGATTTTGACGGCACAAAACCTAGAGTGATTAATTTGGAACTTAACCTGGAGTACCACGCCCTAGCCGCCTGCTTCAGCCCATAGATAGCCTTGTCCAATTTACATATATATCCTGGTGTTTTAGTATCCTCAAAACCGGAGGCTGCTTCATATAAACTTCCTCTTCCAGAACACCATGCAAGAACGCATTCTGCACATCAAGTTGTCTGAGGCACCATCCCCTTGACACTGCAATAGAGAGTACCAATCTAACTGTAGCTATCTTGACAACTGGGCTGAAAGTGTCTTCATAGTCGATGCCATAGCGTTGCTTGAATCCCTTGGCAACTAATCAAGCTTTGTATCTATCAATACTCCCATCGGCTTTTCGTTTGATTTTGAAAACCCATTTGCAATCAATAACATTCTGTCCAGTTTTTCTTGGAACGAGATGCCAAGTTTTATTCTTATCTAGACCTTGAAATTCCACTTCCATTGCATCATGCCACTTTGAATCTGAAATAGCTTCATCAACGGAATTAGGTTCACCAGTAGCACTAAACATGCCATATCGAATCATACCATCATATAGCTTCTTTGGTTTGATAATACCGCTTTGCAACCGTGTTTGGTGACGCGGGGGATCAGGTGTGGCTGCTGGAGAACCAGAGGTTGTAGAAGATCCGGGCGCAAATTCATGTGCACCTGATGCTGTAGCTTGCAGCGGTGGTGCATGTGCACTGATGTTTGTAGCATGCAGCGGTGTCCTGTGTGAGACTCCTCGAGACGCATGCACGGCGTCATGGTGGAGAGACTTAGACACCACCGCATTACCCCCTCCTGTCACCGCCTTTTGTTGTCTTCAGTGCAAAGAATAATGGTCGGCGTAGTGGATCTTTGTTCCCCATGCGATGTAGCATGCGAAAGCAACACCGTTCGACGAATGGGAGGAGACAAGTTTTCCACACAGAGCTGCAGCACAGGCTATGTGCGCCACGTTGTGCCGGTAGCGCTGGGAGCATAGGCATGGGACCTGCAATTTTCTCTGAAGATTCACTAGAAACAAAGCAGTACGTCAATAGTATTAGTAATATCGATGCAAAGACACCATCATCATCCCCGGATTTCAAGGAAGAAGGCGATGGGACAATTTCTTTTCTAAGAGAGGGACCGGCGTTAGGATGGAGCTTTGAGAAGGGAAACACAGCTTCATCAAAAACAACATCACGGGAGATGTAAATGCGTCCAGTGGAGATATCAAGGCACTTGAAACCTTTGTGCATGGAACTATAGCCAAGGAAAGCACACTGAGTGGATCGAAAAGATAACTTCCTGGAATTATATGGCCGCAGATGGGCCAACAATCGCAGCCAAAAACACGGAGATTGCTATAATCGGGTGCATCATGAAAAAGGCGAGTACTAGGAATTTCAAAATCAATAGCCTTGCTGGGAAGAATATTAATGAGATAGGTAGCTGTAAGGAAAGCTTGATCCCAAAATTTTAAAGGCATGGAAGCATGAGCAAGGAGAGCTAAACCAACTTCAACAATATGTCTATGTTTGCGTTCAGCAGCACCATTTTGTTGATGAGCATGAGGACAAGACACACGGTGTGTGATCCCAATTTGCTTGAAGAAGGAATTTAATTTTTCATACTCGCCTCCCCAATCTGATTGAACACAAAGAATTTTCTTAGAGAACTGTCTTTCTACTAAGTTTTGAAAGTCTTGGAAAATTCGAAAGACATCAGATTTATGCTTCAACAAATATATCCAAGTGTATTTGCTATAGTCGTCAATGAAGCTAACATAATAGCTATAACGCCCAACAGAGATGGGTGCAGGCCCCCACACATCAGAATAAATCAGATCAAGAGGAGCACTAGAAATTTTATTGGAAACAGAATAAGGCAGTTGATGGCTCTTGGCCCTTTGACACGAATCACAAATTGACTCAACATTCTTGGAACTAGCACACGGCAATTTATTTGAGCTAAGGATCTTCTGAACTATGGGAGTAGCAGGATGACCTAGACGACTATGCCATAATGATGTAGAAGGGACATGGACTCCAAAAACTTCATGCTTTGACTCTATTTTTTCTTCTGCTGGAATGAGAGGATACAGGCCACCTTTGCATCTACCGTGATGTAAAGTCCTCTTCGTTTCCTGATCCTTAACGAGAAAGAAATCAGGGTGAAATTCAAGAAAAGCATTGTTATCTTTGGCAAGTTTATGAACTGAAATAAGGCTTTTGGCAGAAGAGGGCACATGAAGAATATTGTTCAAATAAAGTTTACTGGAAGGGGTATGAAAGACTGTATGCCCAATATTACTAATACTCATACCTTTGCCGCTGGCGTTATGAACTTGTTCATTGCCACTATATTTATCACGGACGGTCATCTTGTCAAGTTCGCCGGTGATATGGTTAGTGGCCCCGCTGTCCACATACCAATTTGTATCAACACCATAAGCTCCTGCTGGCCGCCCACGGTACTGGTTGTCTTCCTCATAGCGAAAATAGCATTGATTTGCTTCATGATTTGTCTTCTTGCAGATTTGACACGGCACCTTCTTTGTGCCTTGCGAGCTATTGCCTTGAGTATTACTGGTGAAATTCTGATTACTGTTTTGTCCATTACGCCCTGAATTGGATCGACCTCCACGTCGACCACCAGAGCGACTACGGCTTCCACGACCACGGGATGCCATATTAGCTGAAGACTGAAATTGATCGGTTCCTTGATACATCTCGAGCCGAAGATCGTACTCCATAAGTAATGAATATAATTCAGAAAGTGAAAGGTCTCCTGACCGGCCCATCATAGAGGAAACAAAGGGGTGATAATCATAATCTAAACCATTAAGTAGGTGAGCAACCACCTCATCATCGTTGATGACGACGCCGGCTAACGCGAGCTCATCCTTGATGTTTTGCATCTTGTTGAAATAGTCTGACGTGGTAAGACTGCCCTTCTTGGTGGTGGTCAATTGCATGCGCAGATTTGTAATCCGCGCTCTTGATTGTCCTGCAAACATAGCCCCTAACGCCTTGGGTGGAAAAAGATCAACAGCTACTCAGCTACCTGGTGAATTCGGTCTCCAAGGAGGTCCTCGCCGGCATCACGACTGCAACAACCTCTGCGCAGGCATGGAAGGCGTTAGGGGCTATGTTTGCAGTCGTGATCCCGACGAGGACCTCCTTGGAGACCGAATTCACCAGGTAGCTGAGTAGCTGTTGATCTTTTTCCACCCATGAGTCATGCTCTGGGTTGGGAATTTCCTTCTTCATGTCGTCGTCTTCTTCTCATGATGGATGGCACCAATCCTCTCCTTTCGGACATCCGGTGTTGGACAAGCTTACACGGGATAACTTTGTCCTGTGGAAAAAACTCGGTTCACACTCTGCTTTGTTAGGCGCTAAAGCGCTTGGGATCTGGATGGAACTATCCCGAGCCCACGACAAGTACTTGAAGCTGAAGTCGACTCGCAAGAAGAAGAAATTCCCCAACCCCATGACTCATGGGTGGAAAAAGATCAACAACTACTTGCTACACGGTGAATTCGGTCTCCCGGCTCGCCGGACCTCCTTGGAGACCGAATTCACCGTGCCGAGAGTAGTCGTGTGATCTTTTTCCACCCATGAGTCATGCTCTGGGTTGGGAATTTCCTTCTTCTTGCCGTCGACTTCAGCTTCAAGTACTTGTCGCGGCTCGGGGATAGTTCCATCCAGGATCCCAAGCGCCTTGGCGCCTCGAACAGCAGGCAGGAACTGAGTTTTCCACAGGACAAAGTTATCCCGTGTAAGCTTGTCCAACACCGGATGTCCGAAAGGAGAGGATTGGTGCCTTCCATCATGAGAAGAAGACGACGACATCTTGTTTGTCGTGTAGGAGGAGCATCACAATCTTGAGTTGCGCCCTTCTGTTGCGACGTCGCGGGGAGGAGCGTCACGAGCAGCGTCGCGGCCCCCTTTGTCGTGAGGATGTGTTGACGGGATTTTTTTATTAGACTATTCTAGGAAGAGGCGGCTCTGATTACCATGAAAGATTATGGGGTAACTATGGTTGCCTATCTTGGCTCACCATAGGTTGCATGTTTATATATATAGAACAAGAATTACAGATATAGATAGTTTAAACTATGACTCCTAACTTAAGTTCTATTCTATCTATAGCAAACTACAGGAGTCCATCTATCTATGAGATATGTTCGGTTACAACTCTAGTATAACACGTTTACAATCTCTAACACATCGAACATGTTCATCACTGGAGGAGGAAGCTGTAGCTTCTGCGCGAGAGACCTCTGCAACGCTCTCCTGCTCTCCCACTTGGAGCAGTCGAGGTTGATGATTAGCTTGAACTCGAGACCGCTGCCCAGTGCTGGTTTCTTCTCTTCTGAAGCTGCTGGAGCAAGACGGCGGCCCACTTCTCGGAGGACGGCGGATGCCCCCAGCCCATCCCAACCGTCGAAGTAGATGACGTTGTGCCGCCTGCCGCTGCTGGTACCACCAATGTCCTTCAGTTCTTCCAGGATTCGTTCCACAGCACTATCGATGGTGCACGCCATGATAACCTGCAACCAATGCGTTTATTATCTTCAGTATGCTTGATTGACTGCATTGGATTAATTATTAGCAAGAACTTAAAAGAACTTCATTGTTAATGCTAGCAGGTTTACCTCAGAACGCATGATGGACTGTACTGGATTATTAACCGGGCCGTCAGGTGATTATGTTGACTCTGGAGCAGTCTCTACGGTGCATGTACTAGATCTTCAGATCATAAATGATTATGATATATCCATTTCGAGTGGAACAGGATCCGTTTCAACTGCGGATCTAACCCATTTGGTTGGTCTCTCGGCTTCTCTGATCAACACAACCATACAGCAAGGAGTGATTAATATATACTATCCAGAGTAGCATGAATTATATAGAACTTTTGTGAATGCAAGCTACATATATATATACATTGAAAACTTATATCTGCACAGCATTTATTTGCATACCTCTGTTCAGTTCAATTGGCACAAGTAGGATACGAGAGAAGCTGAATAAACAAATCCACCAATGAAAAGGAGACAGGGAGATGTCTCAGAGAAAATGTATGCAGCTACAAGTTAGATCGAAACAAATAAGCAGGCGGTGCCACAGAGATAAACTTTGGTGTTTGGCAAATGTATGTGCATGTCAGTCCAGTAGTACTACTAGCAGTGCGTTTTCTTTGTTTGTCTGTGGTCCTCAGAATTGTTCTTTGCTTGCAGCTAGCTCTAGTCACTGCAGGTTTTTTTTTGTAAAGGTAAAGGTTAAAGATTTCATTAGGCACTAAAGCGCAAGGCAAGGATGTCGTATCTTTGTTGTCTGCACCATTCATTCTCCTGCAGTGCCTCATTGTGTGCAACTTTATGCCGTGTGAGCCACTTCAAGTTTCTAAGAGGATCCGAGGGGTAAGTTGGAAGAATCCTATATGTACTCTTTAGTTAATTTGTCTATTTTCATGCCAATTAACAAAGACGACTTATGTTACACAACATGTGCACAACACATTAACATATCTCTTAGGCTTGTCTGCAGTCAAATTGGGAGTCACAAACGCAAAGACTAGACCTAAAATCTAAACAACTATACCTGTAAGTCTTTGGTCATAATCCATGAAGTGGTGGAATGATAGGACATGAAGCACGTGCACTTGACCCAAAGCTACCTTCTAGCAAACAAAGTGGATGTCGATCTAGTTAGTTATCATGGTAAACTAAACATATCATATTATGAGCTTAATAAGTAGCACACATAGGGTTAAATGAATAATTGTAGTTTCACATGTTAAGCTTGTTTAATGAAAGCTCATTAAATCACGTTTGCATGATTTTCTTAACTTAAACATGTATAGCTTAGGGTGTCACACTGAAGATACTACAAATCACCTCAATGGCTTTTATGAAATTGTTGTACAAGTTTAACCGTTGGTCAAAAATAGGTGGCACTAAGCACAATCAAGATACTTATAGGAGTTGTAGCTCTGTGTTGGGCAATGTGGCTTATAATGACTCGGTGTTTGATAAATGCACCCCGAAAACATTTTTGCTGTTACTCTTCAGCATGCATTGGCCTAGTCATGGGAATTATTGCGGTGCTCGTATGACAACAAGGAGTGTATGTTAATGGCATGCAAAACCTTGGAGTCAATAGCAATGATCTTCCTGACTGTTGGAAAACCAGGTTTCCAGCAGGTGGGACACAGAGGAACCTTTGCCCAGCCGGGTGCCCTGGGCGAAGATTAGGAAGGTGGTAGGTGGGTCCAGGCTTAATTAGGGTTCCATAAATGCATTCACCAACCTCCCCTCCATAGGGTTGGGCTGCCCCTTTTATAGGACACTGTTTGCTACTATTTCATTGTACATCTTTGCCCTATGCTAGCTTGGGTACATTCCTAGAATATCCCCGGACCAGTTCAAATCTTCAGGGGCATTCTGGGTCTTTTCCTCTCGCATCGCCTTTGCCATTCGGGCCTCACCCTTAGGCCCATAGGAGGCCCATTTCTGACTTTGGGCCGTGGCACTGTAAGAGCTCCCTTCGTTCGGGCGGGGACCGCAGGTCCTCTGCCCAGATTGCTGGAGCCTCCGCCTATGGTCGACCTCCGCCAAGGAGCACTTCCAGGTACCTTCAGAGTCCGTGCCTAGACCTCCGCCTCACCGGTGATCAGAGGCGAAGGCTTCCCTTGGTGCTCCTACGTTTCGACCTGCGTCATGCAGATGGTCGTATCCGAAGGCTCCTTCCATTATACCCGTGTGCCAAGAAAACATGCGGACAGTTGTTGCTATGTAGGAGCCTCCGCTACTCATACGTCTATGTCCCAATAGTTTCCCCCTTGAGGGTATGTCTGATGCGAGCGCGCCATGAGCCTCAATTTTACCGTTGATATTGAGTCGCGGAGGCTTCCACCCTTTCCCTCCTAGGTTGCCTGGATCAGACCATTATGGCCTTGATGTGTTACTTTTTTATTGGTTGCGGTGGCTCTGGAACTGGCGCGTTGTTGAACGGATGTGACCGTTGGGCGTAGAAGTTGGAGCATCGGTTCATGGACTATATAAGGGAGGGGTAGGTGAAGGCCCCCATCCGCGTCACCTGAGCTATCGCTTTCAAACCTTTCGCTTTCTAAGCCCCCTTTCGAGTTTGGCCTTCGCTTAGTTGCGCTTTGCCTTCGTTTCTCTGTTGATCTTTTTAGAGTCTAAGAAGTGGCTTCTACTATTAGTCCCCCTCCTCGCCGGGCCACCATCTTCGGTCCGTACTCCCGCCTCCTCGGTGTTAGGGCTAGAGGTTGGTCCCAGCGCTTTGAGGAGTGTATGCTGGCTAGTGCGGAGGCTATTAAGTTTTGGAGGAGGATCTTGCTAGCGTCGAAGCCTCCGTTGGTGACCTAATCACCACCCAAGAAGCAGAAGACATGTCCGGCGCGGGCAGGACATGTGATTTTTGGGCCTTCATTGATGACGAAGGATATGGTCGAGGTTTTGGAGAAGGAGGGCTGTTTTGGTGCTGGGAAGGCGAAGCTTCCGCAGGATGAGACGGTGCTTAAGCCGCAGGCTACTGATGCCATCGTTTTTCGTGATTTCTTTGCCTGCGGCCTTCGCTTCCCTGCCGCACGGTTCCTTCGCCATGTTCTGGAGCTTTTGAGGTACAACTGCACCATCTCACTCTGAATGGTATTCTTACTTTGAGTAAGTTTTGCTAGGCTTGCCTGTTCTATGGTGCGGAGCCACATATATATTGGCACATTTTGTGAGTACTATGAGCTTCAACGGCAACAGAAGGGCGATAGATTGGAGATTTCTTTTGCCCAGATGAATAAGTGGAATAAAGACTGGATGCAGTATTGGTTCTATGTTAGGACCGATGGCATGACCTCTATGGATAGTGAAGGAAAAAAACACACTCGGCATCCGTTGGCTTTGGTTATGACTCCGATGAAGCCTTCGACCCAAGGGACTCCTGGACCAGAGGTCATTGAGGGATGTGAGGCCTGCGACAAGGGCTTCGCTTTAGCCTGCCGTTACTCCAGAGGCCGTGATCTAGTGGAGGAAATGGTGGCATAGAAGTGTTGGCCGTTAGGTTGGAATAGGCCAGCGATGAGTATCGAAATGGTTAGTTTGCCAGTTTTTGGCGATGGGGATGGTGTTCTGTTTCCTTGCTTTGATGTAAAGCGGGCGGAGGACATAATGGCTGATGAATATGTCACGGTCGTTGAAGAAGGAGCGCGTGACATTCTCAGTGAGATGTTAGACAAAGAGTATTTGGTGCGAAGGGCCATTGGGGGTTCAATGCCCCATCTTGACCGTGTGTTTGAAGAGTTGGGGATGCATCACGAAGAACACATAGTTCCTCTGAAGGTTCTAAAGTTGCTTGAGGAGAAGGCGAAGAAAGCCACTGCTAAGAACACAACTGCTGCAGCGGAGGTGAAGAAGAGGAAGGGAACTGGCGTTTCAAAAAACGATCAGCAAGAGACAAAGGACTTCGGCTACTTGTGCCACTGCCTCCGCAGGTTTAGGGGAGGAGGTGGCATAGAATGTTGGTGGAGGTTCTGCTTCTGCAGCTGCTAGCATGGAAGGCGAGCATTCTGCCACCTCCACTTATCTTGGTGGTGATGACTTCATCCCGACTGCCCTCCAAGGGATGACTGGTGCTTTACCGCTGAAGCCTCCGCCGTGGCACCTATGCCTAGAGTACTGGGCGATGAGTCATCTAGTTCTAAGGGTGGGGATGGTGATGCCTCACTGTCTTGGGGAGAAAGGTCAGAGATGCGGGCCCCCATCGTCCTACGGAGGTCCCTGTTTGGAGGTGTCCGAGGACGCGTCTGAGAGGCGCTCTCCGGCTGTGCAGGCTCGGCACATAGCGTCACCAACTGCGGCGTGCCGTTTTGATGAGAATGCCCTTGCGGGTGCTGGTCAAGGTGCTTTGTACTTGAGTGAGTGGCCATTTGTCTTTCCTTGACTTGCTATTTTTCTTTTGTTTTGCTCGGGACTTATTTTTTGTATTTTAGGTGACCTGACAAAGGCTATAGGGGATGCTACAGAGCCTGCAGATTAGGATCTCGCTCGCATCGGCCTAGATGCTTCTCCACAACCTCCGCTTCTCGAGAGGAATCCTGGCCGTTCGGGCCATGGTCAGGCTGGTGGCGAAGGTCTATTTTCTTTTTTTATCTCTCTTTCTTTTTCGTGTTCCCCTATTTTGCCTGAGCTTTTTCCCTAACTCTTTTCTTGTGTTGTAGCGGCTTCCGACAACACAATAAGCGGGTGAGCGGAATGCCTTGAAGCTCTTTACAACGATATTGAAGGTTGCTTTTTAAGTTTGTACTTCTTGTTTTTTATCTTACTCCTCTTACATTTTGTTTGTTACTAGGTCGTCTTTGCCACCATCTTAAACATGTGGACTATTTCAAGCTGTTGCGGTACAACTTGGAGCAGCAGTGTGTGGTACGTATTGTCTTTGTCATCTCTTTCTTCTTTGCATCTTTCTTGTGTGTTTGTAACCTTGTTGAGTTTTGTCTTTGTAGAGCCACCATCTTGCAGAGGCTCTTGAGGAACGTTGTATGTAGGCTATAGCGGATCGTGACTTGGCTATTGAAGCTCTGAAGAAAGAGCTAGAAATGGTTGAAGCCGAGAAGGCTCGACTTGCGGGTGAGATTGCGGGCCTCCGCGTGGCCCATGGTGACTTTGAGAACTTACAAGGAAAAGTGGAGTCCCTAGGTAAAGATCTTGAGGATGCGAAGGCTGCCGAGCAGCTCGCTGCCGAACGTGCCCTGAAGGCCCTTGAGACGGCGATAGCCTCCGCAAGGAGGTTGATGCTAAAAGGGAGTGTGACGCATCCTTGAAGGCCCAGGTGGATATACTGACCAAGCGCTAGGAGGACGCCAAGGCTGTTGGACTGGCTGCGGCTGAACTTTATGTTGGCGCACTTGGCCAGTTCAGTGGTGTTACCTCTTCGCTACCTCCGACCCTTCTGCGTATAGCATCTTTTCTTGGATGAAGTCCAACGTCGCCAAGCTTCCAGATTTTGTTGGCGGGGCTGTTGATTTTGGAGCTCTTTCTACCGCCACGAATATCTCGAAGATGATGGCTCAGTTGGGGTGCACACACAATGAAGGCCTTAAGGAAGTTACAGATATTGAGGGCCCGGCCACGCTTGGGGAAACTTCCCGGGGCCTTGCGAGATCAGTCAGGAATTTCATGAAGTCCTTTTGGGTAAAGTTTGGTCGTGCGGATGCTCACTCGGTGGTGGAGGCTCGTCGTGCTACGGTTAGCTCTTCATCCTTAGTTAGATTTGTCCTTTGTTTGTTTCCGCTATCTTTTCGTGTTCAAGGTTATGACTTTTATGTTGTGTGCAGGAGTTGAAAAAGGCGGAGGCTGCACATGTTGCCATGGAGACGCATACTTCTAAAGTTCAAGAGGCGGTGGCACCGAACACCGAAGGCTCCAACCCAAGCGCAGCAGCCGGGAGAAACTACATCTACTCCGGCTGTCCCGGAGGTGTAGTGTTTAGGCTTTTAGTTGTGGTTTTTGGTTTAGGCTATATGTAACCTTTAGTGCCTTCGCTAGCTAAAACATAATTGTAGATTTGTCCTGTGCAGGTTTCCTTCTCTGGGCCTATGCAAGACGTGATACCCTGAACTATGTATCAAGATGGGATTTATGTTAGCGGTGAACTATGGGAATATTGGCGTCAAAGCTTCACCAGACCTTTTTGTTTTTGAAATGTTCGCCTTCGTTTCGTATGATATTGATGATGAACGCGCAGAGTTTGTTAGATCTCTTGCTTGGCAAGGGCCTCGCCCACCGGTTTAGTTTTAGTCTTTATGCTAAGTTGTTTGGTTGGCCTTCGTGCCTTTGTAATGTTTATTTTTCAAGGCTCAGCGCCTTTTGCGTTTTGCATTGTTATTGCCTTCGGGCTTTTGTAGGACCATTTGTGTTTGTATGGTTTGCGCTTGTAATGTGCTCTGTTGTAATATGTTTGCTTTCTTTGAATAAAGTTATCTTGGACTGCTTGGTTGGATACTTGTTTCATTGAAGAATCTGGTTACAATTGCTACCTATGCCGAAGGGTTCTAGCTAATGGCGCTTATTTTCATGTTCTTGCCTCCGCTTCTCTCTTCTCTAGTTCTCGTTGGGGATAAGATTGCATGTTCACGTGGAAGAGCTGAGGCGCTTGTCTTCGACCTTGTGTCCTGCGTGGAGGCTCTGTTACATACTTGATTTGTTGTAGCCCCCGCTTTTTGGTCTCTAGTTGTCAACAGGGAGGTTCTAGTGCGTCGCTACAGAGAAGCTGAGGTGCTCATATTTGATCTTGCAGTTGTTGCAAAGGCTTTGGCACAATTTGAGCACTCATCGGGGGTGTTGGTCTTCAATCTTGATGCTTCTCCAGAGGCCACAGTTCAATTTGAGCAAGCAACAGAGGTTGATGAAGCATTTCTTGGGCGTTGTCTTCGCTTGCTCTTGGATTGCTTTGTTGCTGCCTTTGGCCATGCTGGAGCAGCTGCGCTCCCGTTGAACATGGTTGATTCTAGGCCACGCCGGACGGTATCTTCAGTTGCGGGGGATGTTACGAGTCTTCATGCGATACCCTCCCGCAACATCTGATCCTGACTGCTTGCTGCCAAACTTTGGTTACACAACACCCCGTGGAGGCTGTACAACACCATGTGGTAGATGCGTACAACCTCTCCGTGGCCTTCGCCGAGTTGCGCGAGCTGCTGTTGCACGGTATCTTTTGGTTCTGTTGATTTTAAGGAAACTCTGGCCTCCATGGCTCTCTTGCCTTCCTCTATAGTGTGGTGGGTCTTGGTTACCTTAACGTCCCACTAGCGCTCTCTAGAGTTAGCGATGTGGTGATGCACTGACTAAGGCTAGTGCGAGGGGCTCTAGATTTTATAGCCTAATACTTGTACGATTTAATAAATTTCGGTGGTTGGCCTAGGTTTATTGCTTAGATATGTTTTTAAAGCCGTATGAGATTGACAAGTTTCTTTGTACATAGTGTATCTTTGGTTCTTTAATTCTATTGTACTTCAGTCATTTATTCCAGATTGTTACCTGGTGCCTGATACGGGCAGGTCTTCGCTAGGTGTTTTTCCCACCCGATGCCTACAGCAAAGGTAGGTCTTTGTCGGGTTTTGTGGCCTTTTGGCCGTTTTGATGAATTCTTGATGCCTGATTGTGGACAAGGCTTTGTCAAGGTTGCAGGCTAATTTACTCGCCAAGGTCGTTCCACGCTTTAGAGCCTTCGGCTAAGGTAGTGGAAGGTGCTCTTTGTCGTGATGTCATTGTCAAATGTTGTGGCTCCGTTGCTAGCCGCTTTCGACCTTCGCTTTTCATAGTACTCTTGAGGGGATTCCTCTTTATATTTTAAGAGGGTTTTACATGGATCCTGCCTCGTCAAAAACCTCACCTCCGCTAGGAGCCCCCTTTGTGAGGAAAAGAGTACAGGTCCTTTTAGCACGAAAATGTAAAGGGAAAATGTGAAGACTAAATGAGGTGAGGTGACCTTCGCTTATAGTTCCACGGAGGCCACCCCTTTACAATTATATGTAGAACCTACACAAATTGTCAATGCTCTAGGTGTGAGTCATTGTGTTACCTTCGCTATCTATCAGGCAGAATGACCCTGGTCTTCCGGCGGCCTTCGCCATGTATGGGCCTTCCCATTTTGGTTGGAGCTTTCTTGCGCTAGCCGCATTTGGCTTTCTTTTTAGGACAAGGTGAAAGCTATAGTTTGGTTTTGGTGAATTGATGAAACCCTATGTGCTAACCTAGTTTATCAAAGTGATTATGAGATAGGTGGCACATTACAAGTGGTGAAGCAAATGAAGATCATGACATGATGATGGTGATGGTATGGTGATGATCAAATGCTTGGAAAAGAAGAAAGAGAAAAACAAAAAGCTCTAGGCAAAGGTGAAACTTGATAGGAGCTTTTTTGTTTTGGTGATTGAGACACTTAGTGAGTGTGCTCACATTTAGGATCGATAGTCATACTATTAAGAGGGGTGAAACTCATATCAAAATGCGGTTATCAAAGTGCCACTAGATGCTCTAACTCATTGCATATGCATTTAGATCTAGTGGAGTGCTAACACCCTTAAAAATGCTTGTGAAAATATGCTAACACACGTTCACAAGGTGATACACTTTGTGGTTGGCACATTTGATCAAGGGTGGTGAAGTTTGGGGTCAAAATGAGAAGTTTCATATTGACCAGACTCTGCCTTGGGCAGTGACTAGACTCTGACCCCGCGTTCGATCAGTGGTGCGCAGTGAAGGCCGCCCTCGGTCCCTTGACCAGACGCTGAAGAGAAAGAGGGATTGGACGCATAGGGGGTGCATCCGGTCACCTAGTGACGTACGCTGACGCAAGCAACAGAGAGAGGCTGAGTTGACCAGACACAGGCCTGGGTCCGGTCATGAGCCACCGGACGCGTCCGGTCGTGAAATTCCGTCTCTGGAACCTTAATGGAAACGACTAGACTACAGTGATGGAGCATCCAGTCACTTTGAGCAGCGCGTCCGGTCACAACTTAACACGTGGCATGAAGCAGACTAGCCGTTAAGATCGGGCGCTCAGCATTTGAAGCTGATGACACGTGGCGATCATCAAGCGACCGGACGCAGGGATCCAGCGTCCGGTCAACCTGACCAGCGCGTCCGGTCAGCCCGTGTTTCACTGGACAGAGGAACCAACGGCTCTATTCATGGGGGCTCTCTATTCAAGCCCCATGGCTGGCTCAAGCTCACTCTGTTGGCCATTTGCATTGACATAGCAACCTTGTGAGCTTAGCCAAAGCCCTACCACTCATCTCCATCATTGATTCTTCATCTTTGTGAGATTGGGAGAGAATCCAAGTGCATTGCTTGAGTGTTTGCATCTAGAGGCACTTGGTGTTTGTATTTTGCTGCGGGATTCGCTTGTTATTCTTGGTGGTTGCCGCCACCTAGATGGCTTGGAGTAGCGAGGATCGTCGAGCAGAGGTTGGTGATTGTCTCCGACTCCGATCGTGGTGATTATGAGGGGTTCTTGACCTTTCCCGGCGGAGAGCCAAAAGGTACTCTAGTAAATTGCTCGTGGCTTGTGTGATCCTCATCTTGTGTTGGTTGTGCGGCACCCAATTGAGGGTTTGGCGTGTGATGCCAATTTGCGCGTGAACCTCCAAGTGAGTGAATCGCCACAACGAGGACTAGCTTGCCGGCAAGCAAGTGAACCTCGATAAAAATTATTGTGTTATCATTTGATTCTGAGGTGATTGGTCTTCATTGGTATTCATTCTTGTGATTGATTGGTTCATTCCTTGACTCAGCGGTATAACCATCTAGCTCTCTCTATTTACATTACCACAAACTTGTTGTCAAGCTCTTTAGTGTAGCTAGTCATGAGAGCTTGTTAGTTTGGTTAGTGTGGCTCTTTAGTTAGCCTTTGAGAGCACACTAACTTAGTGTAGTGACATAGCCATTGTGTGGATAGAGGCTATAGAAACTAGAATTGTGGTAGGTGGCTTGCATTTTGAGTAGGCTAGCGCAACACTCGCTTTGCCTCATATTTGTCTAACCAGTTTACTAAGTGTTGTTGTTGAAATTTTTAATAGGCTATTCACCCCCTCTAGCCATTAGGACCTTTCAAGTGGTATCAGAGCCAATGTCACCATGATTTGAGGCTTAACAACATTCGGTGTCAAAATGGCTCAAATCAATAGCACAAAGAAGCCACCCCAATTTGATGGCTCCAACTATCCCTATTGGAAGGCTAAGATGACAACATATATCAAGTCAATCAATAGTAAGGTTTGGAAGGTGGTGGAGACCAAGATTGAGATTGATGATGAAGAGGCTCCCACCGCCACCAAAGAGATGCTACTCCAAAACAATGACATTGCTCTTAGGCTATCCATGATGCTTTGGATGAGAGAACATTTGAGTAAATCAAGAACATTGAGAGAGCTCATGAGGCATGGAACAAGTTGGAGGAATCATTTGAAGGCACTCAATCCGTGAAGGGTGCAAAGGCATAGATTCTCAAGGAGAAGTTTGCAAGCTTCAAGATGAAGAAGGATAAGAGTGTGCCAGAGATGTTCCATAGGCTTCAAGTGCTTGTCAATGATCTCAAAGCACTTGGAGAAGAGGTGAAGGACAAGGACTTCTCCCACAAGTTCTTGAGATGCTTACTTTCAAGATTTTGCACATTGGTCACTATTCTAGTGAGGAGTGGTTTGGACACCATGACACCATACCAAGTGTTGGGAGATATAATGACCGATGATACATATAGAGATGATGATGAGAAGGAAGAAAAGAAGGAGAAGAAGGATGAGAAGAAGAAGAGTGTGGCATTCAAGGCCACATCATCTAAGGGCAAGGCAAAGCAATAATTATCAAGTGAAGATGAAGACTTGAGCTTTGATGAGATGGATGATGAGAAGATGGCTCTCTTTGTCAAGAGATTTGGAAAGTTCATGATGAAGAAGGGCTACCGTGCTAGAAGAAAGAAGTCTTCATCCAAGAACAAGGAAGAGTCAACAAGGTGCTTCAATTGCGAAAGCAAAGATCATCTTGTTGCTCAATGCCCATATAATAGTGACAATGATGATGATAAGAAGAATAAGAAGGACAAGAAGGAAAAGAAAGAGAAGAAGGACAAGATGATCTTCAAGAAGAAGAAGGGTGGTTTATATGTGGTCACTTGGGATAGTGATGCTTCCTCAAGTAATGATGATGATAGTGATGATGACAAGACCACCAAGAAGAAGGCACTTGCAAGCATTGCTATCAATGAGAAGCCTTCTCTCTTCGACACTCCATCATGCTTCATGGCTAAGGCCACTAAGGTACAAACTTATGATGATGGAAGTGATGAGGAACATGATAATGAAAATGAAAATGAAAGTGATAGTGATGATGATGAACCAACTAAGGATGAACTACTTGACATGCTAGATGATGCTAAAGAACACTTTGACATTAACAGAAGGGAATGCAAAAGCTTGCATAAGGAACTAAAAGTCCTTAAGCAAGCCTTTGATGAGCTCAATGCATCTCATGAGAGGCTAGAGGAAGCCCATGAGAAGCTTGGCAAGGCTCACAAGAAGCTTGAAAAAGCTCATTCCTCTTTGCTTGATGAGCAAAATAAGAAGAAGCATGTTGAGACATGTAATGCAGGCTTAACTTGTGACTTAATTTATGAATCATTCTATAAGCCTATCATTGTTGCTCCCACTAACTCTTCTTGTAGCACTTCCACTTACACCTCATCTAGTAGTGATGGTTTCACATATGATGCCTCACTAATGGTTAAGAATGAGACCCTCAAGGAGGTCAATAAGCTCACTCACACCTTGGCTAAGGCCTATGGTGGTGAGGACCGCTTGCTTATGTGCTTGGGTAGCCAAAGAGCCTCTCTCTACAAAGAGGAATTGGGCTATACCCCAAGAAAGGCAAGGCGGCCTTTGCTCCTCACAAGACTAGTTTTGTGAAGAACAATGGTCAGTTTTGCACTAGTTGCAAGCAAGTTGGTCATAAAGAGCATGAGTGCAAGAACAAGAGCAAGAATGCTAAGGTATCATCAATTAAGATTAATTCTTTCTATGTGCTTACTAAGGGTACAAATAGTGTGAAAGCTAAGTTCATTGGTACACCATGGATGGGCTTAAAGAAGAAATCCATTTGGGTGCCAAAGAGCTTGGTTACTAACCTTCAAGGACCCAAACAAGTTTGGGTACCTAAAAAGAATTGATCTTCTTTTGTAGGTCAATTACAAAGCCGGGGGAAGGCATTGGGTTCTTGATAGTGGGTGCACTCAACACATGACCGGTGATGCAAGAATGTTCAACTCAATCAACACCAATGTCAATGATGGTTATGATAGTATCACATTTGGTGACAATGGCTAAGGCAAGGTCAAAGGGCTTGGTAAGATTACAATATCCAATGACATGAGCATATCCAATGTGTTGCTAGTAGAGAGCTTGAACTTTAATTTGCTATCCGTGGCTCAATTCTGTGATCTTGGATTCAAATGCATATTTGGGGTAGATGATGTAGAGATCATAAGTGTAGATGGCTCTAACTTGATCTTCAAAGGTTTTAGATATGAGAATCTATACTTGGTTGATTTCAATGCTAGTGAAGCTCAATTATCTATATGTTTGTTCACTAAGTCCAGCATGGGTTGGTTATGTCATAGAAGGCTTGGTCATGTTGGAATGAAACAATTGAATAGATTGGTCAAGCATGACTTGGTTAAAGGCTTGAAAGATGTAGTGTTTGAGAAAGATAAGCTTTGTAGCTCTTGTCAAGCCAGCAAACAAGTTGGAAACATCCATCCTAAGAAAAGCATGATGAGCACTAGTAAAGCATTTGAGTTATTGCACATGGATTTGTTTGGGCCAACACAATACACTAACATTGGTGGAAATAAATGTGGCTTTGTGATAGTGGATGATTATACTAGATACGCTTGGGGTGGAAATAAATGTGGCTTTGTGATAGTGGATGATTATACTAGATACGCTTGGGTATTCTTTCTAGTGGACAAGAGTGATGTTTTTGCAACATTCAAATCATTTGTCAAGGGCATTCACAATGAGTTTGAAACAACCATAAAGAGAGTTAGAAGTGACAATGGTAGTGAGTTCAAGAACACTAGAATTGATGAGTTGTGTGATGAATTTGGAATTAGACATCAATTCTCATCCAAGTACACTCCACAATCAAATGGCCTTGTTGAGAGGAAGAATAGAACACTCATTGATATGGCAAGATCTATGCTTAGTGAGTACAATGTGAATCAATCTTTTTGGACCGAAGCTATCAACACGGCTTGCTATTGTAGCAACCGCTTCTATTGTCACCCACTGAAAGAGAAGACACCATATGAGCTCTTGAATGGTAGAAAGCCCAACATTGCATATTTTCGGGTCTTTGGCTGCAAATGCTATATCTTGAAGAAAGGCACTAGATTGGGCAAGTTTGACAAGAAATGTGAAGGATTTCTACTTGGTTATTCCACTACAAGCAAAGCATATAGAGTTTGAAATTTAGATAGTGGTACTCTTGAGGAAGTTCATGATGTTGAATTTGATGAAACCAAGGGTTCCCAAGATGAGAATGAGAACTTGGAAGATATTAGAGGCATTCAACTTTCAAATGCCATGAAGAACATAGATGTTGGTGAATTGAGGCCTAGGCAAGTGAATGATGATGAAGATGATCAAGTGCAAGTGCTCTCTAACTCAAATGTGCAAGATGATACAAATCAAGCTAGTATAAGTGGCTCTCATGATAATGAACAAGATCAAGTGGCTAGTGCATCATCTCAACCAAATGATCAAGCAAGTGCAAGCAATCAAGTTCCAATCCTCCAACCAACCAATATTGCAAGGCATCATCCATTGGACACTATAATTGAAGATATTTTTAGAGGTGTACAAACAAGATCAAGATTGTCTTCATTTTGTGAGCATTTCTTATTTGTATCATCCATTGAACCAAAGAAGATAGATGAAGCATTGAAGAATGTTGATTGGGTGAATGCTATACATGAAGAATTGAATAACTTCACAAGAAATCAAGTATGGGAATTGGTAGAGAAACCAAAGGGACACAATGTGATTGGAACCAAATGGGCCTTTAGAAACAAGCAAGATCAAGATGGGATAGTAGTAAGAAACAAAACAAGATTGGTAGCACAAGGCTATACACAACTTGAAGGTCTTGACTTTAGAGAAACATATGCCCCGGTTGCTAGATTGGAAGCAATTAGAATCTTGCTAGCCTATGCTTGTGCCCACAACATCAAACTCTATCAAATGGATGTCAAGAGTGCATTTCTCAATGGTTACATCAATGAAGAAGTATATGTTGAGCAACCTCCCGGTTTTGAAGATGACAAGAAGCCCGACCATGTATACAAATTGAAGAAGGCATTGTATGGCTTGAAGCAAGCACCTAGAGCATGGTATGAAAGATTGAGGGACTTCCTACTCTCTAAAGGGTTCATAATGGGTAAGGTTGACACCACTCTTTTCACCAAGAAGATTGGCAAAGACTTATTTATGTTGCAAATCTATGTTGATGACATCATATTTGGATCAACCAATCAAGACTTTTGTGAAGAATTTGGAAAGATGATGGCTAATGAGTTTGAAATGTCCATGATTGGAGAGTTAAGTTACTTCCTTGGTCTTCAAATCAAACAATTGAAGAATGGTACATTTGTAAGTCAAGGCAAGTTGTCGGCACAAAAACGCGTCTCGTGCCGGGCCACACGAGCAAGCCACAGGGTCTGCTCGATGGAGCCAGAGATCCGCCTGGCTTCAACGCAGGGATGATCGATCCTGCGTCCTCCTCCCGAGACGTGCCAGTCAATTTGACCCTGCAATTGACAAGGAGAGAAAGTTTATCAGTAATTTAAGGTGGAACATGTCTGTCTGTGCCCAGACAATTCCAAGTGTGCCGCTTCGGGAGCAGCCTATCGGTAAAAGCGACTTAAATAGCCGATCCACACAGAAATCGGCTGTTACGGATTACAAAGCTCATGGGTAGCAATTGATTTCATATTAACAGGTACAGTACTCGTATATGTAAATAAGATCATCAGCTAGATAAATATTGCCAGTATAAAGTATTAAGCCGATGAATCTAATCAGGAAAATATATAGCACACGAGCGAATCGACTATCTAATACGAACGGATCCACAAACGCTCTGAATCTAATCTGTTACCATCAACAGTGAGGTTCGACCGGATCGAAGGCAGCTATAATGATAATAACAAACCAAAACCGAAGAATCCGTAAAGACATCCGTACTTTGACAGACTTTTCGAAAGACATACTATATATGAAAGCTCGGATGAATCGGCTAAAATAGCCGATTCAGGTGAAGAGAACTACAACGTGTGAACAATCGACTATTTCGCGTGAACAAACCTATGGACTCCTCAGACTCAACCTGCTACCTTTAACAGTGGGGTTCGACCGGATCGATGCAGTCATAAAAAAGACAACGAATCAAACCCTTAAAGTACACAGATCTATCCACGCTTAACAGAATCATGGACGCGCGCCGTAGGCGTTAACGCACAGGCGATCAACTATTTAGCCGATGCAAGCATAGCAAACAGTTATGGTCACGCCTGATCGAGAACAAATCTACCAACTAGCATCCTCCAATCTAAAGTGCTATCAGTGGGGATTGACCAGATCGTTACAGCCATAATAGTGAACCATAGATTAGATTTAACTAGCCAGCAAACCTCTCTAAGATTATTTGTGCCTTAACCGCGTACTATGCACGATCAAGATCGAAGTAGAACAGCCGATAAAACCAGACCCGTCGCTTAAAGTAAGAAATATCGTGTTGTAGCAAAGCAAACGACGGATTAGAAGGATATAAGACCGATCTAGATCGATCTCGACCGGGCAGGTTGATGTTGCTGCAAACTAATGACAATGAAAGCATCAGCAAGATCCGTAACTTAATGAATCTACCAAAGATTGCCACTCTTAGGTAGAGCTGATAACTTGATCTTAATCTAATTCGAGCAGTGGAGGTTGACCGGATCGATGCAGCCATACTTGAACTAGACAAGAGTCGACAACTAGCTTATACCAGAGTCGCAGTGGAGGTCGACCGGATCGATGCAGCCGTACGAACATAAGTATAAGCCACGATGGTACTTACAGACAAGCCGGAGGTCGGCCGGACCGATGCAACCCTGCTCGCTGAAGAACTCGCCGAGATATACTCTACTCCTACTCCTAAGGGGTGGCCGGAGCCGAAAAAGTAAATGGCTTGTATTTGATTAATGGTGTGTCTTTTTTACAATACCCGGGGGTTTTTATTTATACCCTGAACTAATAAGAGTCCTAAACGAACATGACTAGATAACAAAAAGAAATATTAAGATACACAGACGTTTAACTCCCTTTACGTGGAATCCTTGCCGACAAATTGGATACGTGTGTGTCCTTGCTCGTTAAGCAAACGGAATAAATTATTCCTAATTAATCTCCATTTGATCGACCATGCAAGCGATGTACTCTCCAGAGTCTCGTTCAAACACAGCTTCCCTTTCCTTGACCGGCCGATCTTGGAAATCTTCTCCATAGTGGCCTGGTAACATGTACGTATGTATTTGCTTGGACGCATCTTTACTGTCTTGCATCTTCACCACGTGGGCAACCAGGAATCGTATTATTTCCTTCATGCATGGACTCTTTCTTTAATCAAGAAGCTTCACGTCTCCATCCAAAGATTTTCCTCGTATAGCATGGCCAAATGTTATCAACATATCATGCTGCAACAGAACTTTCCTCCTCGGCATACTCCCGTATCCGTACACAAATAGGTTTCATCACGCCCAAGCCAACGCTGCTGATGCCATGGCCTTTTGTAATCTTTTCCAAATCTAGAATAAACAAGAACGTGTCTGGCCTTCCAAGTCTGATGAACACATGTGCAGGCATGTTTCTTCTTTCTCTTGACACCTTCAAGTGTACATATATACAAGCAACATGCAGACCAATGATAACCGTGTGTTTGGATATGCTTCCTCTAATGCACGACTTGATTAATAATTAAATAGTATATATTCTGGCCGGCTTCTTCCAATTGAACTTGTCACCCTCTATCTTTATCTTGATTGGTCCGAAGTCTTCGAAATATATACATGTGCACTCGGACAGCTCCACTGAATAAAAATGCACATTTGGCCAACTGTGATGCCATTAGCCGAGATCCCTCCTTGCTTACCAAATTTTGGTGTCAACACAGGCCTCCCTAGTTCAGAGTATGAATTTTCATGCTTCGAACTATTTTGATCCAATAATCTTATTTCCCGAGTCAGCGACATCTGATTGCAATACTTGACTTTGATGACTTAACTGAGTTGACTTTTCATCTGCTTTAGCCGATTAAGAGCTGGCCTCAGAGTTTATAACTATAATCGGCTATCAAATCACTGGTATGGAGCTGAAGAATTCTCTGGTAGCAATATTACCTCATTCCAAGCCTCACCTATACATGTGAACTTTGAAGTGTTTATCACACCATCTTGGGTGGTTGAAGAATGGAACGAATCAGAATCCAGTCATCCTCACTTCTCCTGCTCAGAAAACTTGGGTTTTTTGAAAGATTTTTAAATTAAAACATAGCTTTGCTCCCCCAAATGATTTTCTCATATCGCTCAATGCGCATAGTTCCTCAAAGACATTGTTTTGCCTCTGTTTACCCTACTTCTAAACAGCTTATGTGGAGTTCGGGTAGGGACAAAGTATGTAGCATACTTACCTTGCGTATCGTAAAGTCAAATCCTGGATCTAAGGAGAGAAGTATCATACTCTTAGATCAAGATGTGCATGTGTGTGGAATATTTAGTGGCTAACCTAATTCTACTATGCTCTCTAAAATATATTTCTCTCCTGTGGAATATTTTTGCGAGAACATGGGTTATCTTTATTCTCATCTCTTTTTCTTTTTCCCCCTTTTTTCTTTTTACTTTGGACATCTTTTGTGTGCATCGTTTTATATTTCTGCATAACCCATGTCTCTTCTTACAATAACTTTTGAGAGAAATATTATTAAGAACTTGGAGCATTTATTCTAATAAAATCTAACATATTTTGAGGTGGATGAAAAACGTGTTTTTGCATACTTCTAGTATAGAAGCAGCACATATATGTGGCGTGTACGTGATCTTGATCTTGGAAATATGATAAATCTCTCAACAAGGGTCAACAAGACTCGACAGAACTCAACACAGAGCAAGCAGTTTATGTGGAAGGTTTTTAATGAGACTAATATATGGCTTTAGTAGGAAATTCAACATCATTGAGGAGACAAGCTATTGATTTTGAATTTTTGTAAGAAAATTTCACAAGTACTTTGCAAAAGAAGCAAGGTTTCTTTCATCATATCATATCCCATTCATCTACTTAGGTAGCATGCTTTCCTATGATAGATTGTTCACAAGTGACAGAAAAAGTAAGGAATAAAGAATATGCGAGCCAAGCATAGAAGTGTACCTCATATCTGCATATACGCTTCTCCACTCTGAGCCAATGAGCATCTCCACCCAAATTTTAACTTGACATCGGTTGTTGTTCTTGCGAATTCGGTCACATCGGCTGCCTCTAACGACTCGAACAGATTCAATATATTTTCATCGTTAGTGTGTATACAACTAGCCCCAGATTGCTCTTCAGTTAATGCTTGCTACTGTTCATCATGGCCGAACCATTTATATTCTTGGCTGCAATTTGCTGGACCTATTACCAACAACAGTAGGAATCGGCCTTTCCTTCTTCAAAACCTGCCCGGATATTTATTAATCATATTTCCTGTGATCGGCTGTAATTTCATTTAGACGTGCTGCTGCTGTGCAATAGCCGATGATATTAACCGATAGAAGAAAACTCAATCCATTGGAAGACGGCGTCCAGGACGCAGGTCACCGGTAGTCACTACTGAATTCAGGTTCTTTGCCGAGTGCCTGAGGTACTCGGCAAAGGCCAAATTGCACTCGGCAAAGCCTTTGCCGAGTGCGGCACTCGGCAAAGACCACACGGCAAAAATCTGATTAGCAAAGCGCTCTTTGCCGAGTGTCTTTTATCGGGCACTCGGCAAAGGTTTTGCCGAGTGCCCCGGGGACACTCGGCAAAGAAAAGCGACCGGCACGGAGGCGGTTCCGTTGACGGTCACTTTACAAACCAGGACATCTCTACATCTTGTTTCATGAAAGGGATGTAGAGATGTCCTGGTTTGTAAGCATCGTACGTGACAACATGCACGAAATCTTCTGAAATTTTTATCATAGCATCCACATATGATATCACGACATCTCAACAAGTTTCATGATTTTCGGACTTCGTTTGCTTTTTATAGAATTTAAAAACACTTTACACGCAATTTCGCGGACATGTTTCGTGAACAAGATGTACGAAATTTCGGGTCCGTTCCTGGATACGGCCTCTCACAACACTCACTAACATGACTATCAATTTTCAAATCATTAAACTCCATTATTCGTACCACGTGCAGTTCAAATTTCTAATTTTCGGAAAAATTCAAGTAAACGAAATAAAGTAACTAAATATATCAAAAAGCCAAAAAAATCCCTAAATTGTAACTAGGAGTTCCTGGTGCTTTAAAATGGCTGCACAAAAAAATTGGAGGCCAAAAACAAAAAAACAAAAAAGACTTTGCCGAGTGCCGGGTTATGGCACTCGGCAAAGGGGTGCCAGGAATAAGGCACTCGGCAAAGAGTGTTTTAAATTTTTTTAAAAAAATTTCCTCTTTGCCGAGTGCATCCACAGGAGCACTCGGCAAAGAATTTATAAAAAAAAATAAACCTTTGCCGAGTGCCGTGATAGGGGCATTCGGCAAAGTATTTTTTTAAAAAAATTTTTTGCCGAGCGCCAGATCTGAGACGCTCGGCAAAGAATTTTAAAAAAAATTTAAATCTTTGCCGAGTGCTAGGTCTGGGGGCACTTGGCAAAGAAATTTTTAAAAAAAAAACAAATCTTTGCCGAGTGCCTAACAGCATGCGCTCGGCAAAGAAGGCCGTGACCGAACGACGTTTCACGGGCAGCCTATGCCGAGTGTAGATATTTTGCCGAGAGTCTGGCGCTCGGCAAAGAAGTCCTTTACCGAGTGTCCGTGTTTGCCGAGTGCCCGTGCCCGACACTCGGCAAACACTACCGGACTCTCTGAGTTTGCCGAGTGCCCGAAACACTCGGCAAAAGACATAAAACACTCGACAAATGGCGAACAGCACTCGCCAAAAAAAGTGACGGCAAAGTCAACTTTGCCGAGTGTTTTTTATCGGGCACTCGACAAAGCCTTTGCCGAGTGCCGGCAAAGTTGGAACCGATAAAAACCCAAAAAAATAGGAATTTTTACCAAAAAAAAATAGATTTTTTTTTATTGGAGGAGGCCCCCACTGGCCAACGCCCGCGCCCATCTCCACAATTTTTCGCGTCAAATCACGGCAACGCGACCGAAGGGAATCGAACCCGCAACCTCCCCCTGCCGGCAAACCTCCTCTACCACTACACCACGCTTTCATTTGTGATTGGATTTCGTTTTAGTTTCTAATATATTATACTAAACCGAATGTAAATTGCTTGTTTGAGGCCCTAAACGAATTCAAATAAAAAAGTTGTAAACTACAAAGTTTCATAACTTTTTGAGATCTACACTTTTAGTTTAGAAAGTTTTTCCATCCGAGGTCGTTTACAAAATTTAAATTTTAAAATTTTGAAATTCAAATGCAGTTTTGCATGACAAGATGATTTCAAATCAAAAAGTTACCAACTACAATGTTTCATAACTTTTCGAGATCTACAAAGTTTATTTTGGTTGTTTTTCCATCCGAGGTCGTTTGAAAAGTTTGAATTTTAAAATTTTGAAATTCAAACACAGTTTTGTATGACAAGATGATTTCAAATCAAAAAGTTGCCAACTACAATGTTTCATAACTTTTCGAGATCTACAAAGTTTATTTTGGTTGTTTTTCCATCCGAGGTCGTTTGAAAAGTTCGAATTTTAAAATTTTGAAATTCAAACACAGTTTTGCATGACAAGATGATTTCAAATAAAAAAGTTGCCAATTACAAAGTTTCATAACTTTTCGAGATCTACAAAGTTTATTTTGGTTGTTTGGTCATCTGTTCATCCGACATGGTCGTTCTAACATTGTTCATAAATCTTATATATCTCTCTTGTAGTTTCATAAACTACCAGAGAGATATGTTAGTTTTGTGAACAAATTTACTTTCACTTTTTCATATGAAGAAAAGACCAAAACAAACATTGTACATCTTGATGAGTTATACAACTTTGTAGTTGAAAACTTTTTCATTTGAATTAATTTATTGCTTCAAAATGTGCTTTGAAAATTTCTTTGCCGAGTGTAAAAAAAAACACTCGGCAAACAAGCTTGTTTGCCGAGTGGAAAAAAAAACACTCGGCAAAGAGCTTCTTTGCCGAGTGTCAAAAAAAAAACACTCGGCAAAGAGCTTCTTTGCCGAGTGTAAAAAAACACTCGGCAAAGACGTCTTTGCCGAGTGCCCGAAAAACAACACTCGGCAAACCACTTGACACTCGGCAAAGAGCCGGTCTCCGGTAGTGAAAGAACTCTTTGCCGAGTGCAGCACTCGGCAAAGAAGGTCTTTGCCGAGTGCCCGATTTTTGACACTCGGCAAAGAATTTTGCACTCGGCAAAGTCTCTGTTTCCAGTAGTGAGTCACCACTTGCCCTCATTCTGGTGATCTGACCTCCTGAATGACAATGGTGTCCTTAGCGACGACGATGAAGTAATCACATCAAATGACCTATTCCTGATATCCTGTGAACCAAAATTCCATCTTCTAGAAGATATCCAACTTGTTAACTGCGGATCGGCAGTTTAAAATGTCGGCGTGGGATTCCATGCTGAGCCGTAAGGGGCATGGCAACAGACGCTGGGAATCGGCCGATGAATTCAGCTACATCGGCGGTCGGCTCGATCATCCTGCTGCGGTGGACGTCGATGCTGCTGCACTATTCCAAGAAGGTCGCGGACATGTTTGTCACTGTGCGGCTGAGGTTACCCACTGTGTCGATAAGGCTCAGTGTGGACAACGATGATCAGCACTCATCGCGTTACTCGATCCCTGGGCTTCAGTCGGACACCGATAATGATGCACTGTCGTCCCTGCCCATGGTGTTGCTTGTTGTTTGCCGCATGCCTTTGCTCCGTCATGCATTAGCATATCCGATTCCCAAATAAACAATTCTGATTTTTCTTCCTTGTACGTACATGATGCATCTTGTATAGTTTGTTTGCCAAACAAGGCTTCCTGGAATCCCTGGGCGAGATCAGCTGTTTGCATATGAGCTCCATCTTCAAGTATCAAATAACTTCCACGTGCACATCCACGTGTGATTAACCGAGCATACAACACCATTAACCTCCACGCAATATATTACTCATGCATGGCTAATCATATTTGGTTACGTACATATGCATTGATTAGCCGAACATGCAAATATGCTGAACACGCGTGAGGCCAACTTCTCTCCTTTTCTTTAAACTTGTTGCTTTTATCTTCACGTGAGGACCGAGAGATACCTGGACTGTGTCTCAACTCTCAATCTCCTCTGGAACGCCTAGGTGAGCACACCGTCGGGCAGCTCACAGGTAACTCCGAAGAACGTCATGGCAACGAAGCCGACGTCGAGCGTGCCGTAGAGGATGAAGATGAGTCCGGCGTGTGGGCGCGTGCGCGGCGGGTTCAGGCCCCCCGACGCATAGTTGATGCGGGAGATCGAAACGGCGAGCGTGCTCATCCCAAGGATCTTCTCGCTGTTGGTTGGCGTGATGAGCTGATCATTAGGTTTGGCCATGACGTTGGAGAAGAAGTCTTTAGCGGTGGCCGCTTTCGTCTTGTATGGAACCCACTCACCCTCATCTTGCCTCGTGACAAGCGAGTCAATATCTTTAGCCGATGTAATATGCTTTATCATTGGCTTTTGTTTCCCAAATTAGGATCATAGCTCTGATCAAACAAGTATCTGACCCATCCTTTGCCTTCGGCTGTATTATTTTCTCCAAAATTAAATCAGCTGATGGAGGTGAAAGATCAGCCTTCTTTTGACAGCCGATCCATACCTGCTATTTCTTTGCCTTCTTTATTAATTACGTGAGACTCAAAACGGATGCATGGTGGCTTGAACATATCAACAGGAGCTCGGTCATCTTTTCTATCCAGCAATCCACCGGCTTTATGCTCTGGCCGATTGGCTTCTGTTGGCGTCATCGGCCCAAATACTTCGTTTTGGTAAGATGGTTGTTTCCTTGACCGATGAGGATAGTAGTAGATCGATGACTACTGCAGCCTCGCTAACATATAATATTCCAGCCACCATGCAGATCATGCATGTATGAATCATCCTCATTTCCAACGTCGCCTTCCGTGCTAATGTATTCTTTCCTTAATTTCTTGACTAATACATCCCAAGCATGTACATGCAGCAGACGTGTAGCTCTTGATCTCCGACTTGTCCACATCAATTTTCTTACTCACGTGATGACCTCTGGATGCCTTTCCTGTGTTTTTCACCGTGCAGGTTCTCATGTGCTGCTAGTCTTCTCCATGATGTCCAGTTTCCTAGGTCAGCATCGGCCTTCAGATTGGTGCTTTAGATACTCAGCCGATGCAAATAAGAATTGGGTGTCAATCTTGAAACGATGAATGCAATCTTCTAGCCAGATATAACTGCGATCAAAATAATTGTGATCAGCCCATCCTTTTCTCAGCCGATGCTTCCCAGAATTGGCTGATATGTTCAACTCTGATTTGGCAACGCATTCAATACTTGATTTCCTTTCTTCTCCCGTGAGTAAATAATCATGTGGCATCTGGACTCCTTTTTCTTAAACACTACACCTCCGTGATCAAACCAGGCAAATAACCACTGGTATGTGTCAGTCATCTGGCCTGTCCCTTGCTTGTTTTATGATGATGAATTAACATGCAGCGTCTTGATGATTGATGATGGCCGAATAAATGCTAATATCGGCCTCTGACTTCTAATCAAATGATCGTGGTTCCACCACGAACATGCTCAGGTAATAAGCTGATAGAATATGCTTAATCGGAGCAAAATCCATCCGTCGGCTATCAGCTTGATAGCTTAGTCCTTGGTCACCATCTTTCCGATCTTGCCTCACGTGAACAGCCAACAAGCCGATACGTTAAGAGGCCATAATGCAAACATGCTTTAACAGCTCTGGTGAAGTGATCGGCTAATTATTCTATTGGTCAATCGGCTGTTCACTTGAAAAATAACTCCAGAAAATATAATACTTCCCTGGTCCATTGCCTTCCAACCCATTATTAGCTTATAATAAAATCAGCCGACGCCTCTCTTCTATTCTTTATTGGCCTTTTTGAACCTTAAGGACCCGGTGTATGTTCCTGTACTGACAGATAAACTGCAGGCACGATCTTTGGAGCCAATATGTCTGCTCGAGTCCCAACAACATATATGGCTGGTTATGCGAATATGGATTTTTTTAATTCTTGATCTGCCTTTCCCTCGCTCAACATCACCTTCTTGTTTCCAGGCAACCAATCAACAATGAGAGACAACTTTTGCAATTTGTGTATGAACTCTTCAGCCAAGCATTCCTTGATTTGGGTTCCGTCACTTCCGATGACGCGAGACAGCAAGCAACTCGATTCCTACTGATAAGAAATCTGACTTTCTAGCAGATGTGGCGAGCACGACCAACGCAGTCGGCCTTAGGGCCTGATTCGTCGTAAATGTCGAGAAACACAGATGCAGTCGGCTCTGAATCAGAATGAATTATTGACTGCATCCTTATTATCGGCTATCAACAACTGAATCTTCTAGATTGGTTCATGCCGAACTAAGCATAACTTCCGAAAATCTTGAGCATGAAGAAATTTCATCGACCAAACATTTATCGGATACTTTCTTAAGTATTTATCAAGCCAGACTTAAACTGCACATTTCCTCATGCACGTGTATTCCTTTTCCAATAAGGATGCTCTGTTTGTATATTTCTTCATGACATGTCGCCTTTTAGCCGAACACATATATGTTCAGCTGTATTATAAATTATGCTCAATAGATTCCTGATCTAGTGCAACACGCAGCACTCAACCTTCCATGGGATGCTTTTGATCATTTATCCAGCTATCTCTGTACTCCTCATTCAAACAACACAATAATTCTTCGAGCGGTGGGTAGCAAGAGCAGCAGCTTTTGGTCTTCTTGAGCTTATCATCTAGAGTGTCAACGTGTTGATACAGGCCACAACCAGCCCTAGATGACACGTACAAGATTGGCTTGCAAGCTTCGTGTGGTGGAAAATCTTGGCAATATGGATGACGTTCTCATAATAGTTCCGAAGGTCTAACTCAAATAATAAACAGAATTAACTAATCCGGCTGACTTCTGATCAAATAATTGTGGTCCCATCGGGCGTGCCAGAACGTGTGTCGGCATGAAAACGCGTCTCGTGCCGGGCCACACGAGCAAGCCAGAAGGGTCTGCTCGATGGAGCCGGAGATCCGCCTGGCTTCAACGTAGGGATGATCGATCCTGCGTCCTCCTCTCGAGACATGCCAGTCAATTTGACCCTGCAACTGACAAGGAGAGAAAGTTTATCAGTAATTTAAGATAGAACATGTCTGTCTATGCCCAGACAGTTATGCCGCTTCGGGAGCAGCCAGACAAAAAAGTGACTTAAATAGCCTATCCGCACAGAAATCGGCTGTTACGGACTGTAAAGCTCATGGGTAGCAATTGATTTCATATTAACAGGTACAATACTCGTATATGTAAATAAGATCATCAGCTAGATAAATATTGCCAGTATAAAGTATTAAGCCGATGAATCTAATCAGGAAAAGATATAGCACACGAGCGAATCGACTATCTAATACGAACGGATCCACAAACGCTCTGAATCTAATCTGTTACCATCAACAGTGAGGTTCGACCGGATCGATGGCAGCTATGATGATAATAACAAACCAAAACCGAAGAATCCTTAAAGACATCCGTACTTCGACATACTTTTCGAAAGACATGCTATACGTGAAAGCTCGGATGAATCGGCTAAAATAGTCGATTCAGGTGAAGAGAACTACATCGTGTGAACAATTGACTATTTCGCGTGAACAAACCTATGGACTCATTAGACTCAACCTGCTACCTCTAACAGTGGGGTTCAACCGGATCGATACAGCCGTGAAAAAGACAACGAATAAAACTCTTAAAGTACACACATCTATCCACGCTTAACAGAATCATGGACGCGCACCATAGGCGTTAACGCATAGGCGATCGGCTATTTAGTCGATGCAAGCATAGCAAACAGTTAAGGTCACGCCTGATCGAGAACAAATCTACTAACTAGCATCCTCCAATCTAAAGTGCTATCAGTGGGGATCGACCAGATCGTTACAGCCATAATAGTGAACCGTAGATTAGATTTAACTAGCCAGCAAACCTCTCTAAGATTATTCGTGCCTTAACCGCGTACTATGCACGATCAAGATCGAAATAGAACAGCTGATAAAACAAGACCTGTCGCTTAAAGTAAGAAATATCGTGTTGTAGCAAAGCAAACGACGGATTAGAAGGATATAAGGCCGATCTAGATCGATCTCGACCGGGCAAGTTGATGTTGCTGCAAACTAATGACAATGAAAGCATCAGCAAGATCCGTAACTTAATGAATCTATCAAAGATTGCCACTCTTAGGTAGAGCTGATAACTTGACCTTAATCTAATTCGAGCAGCGAAGGTCGACCGGATCGATGCAGCCGTACTTGAACTAGACAAGAGTCAATAACTAGCTTATACGAGACTCGCAGTGGAGGTCGACCGGATCGATACAGCCGTACGAACAGAAGTATAAGCCATGATGGTACTTACAGACAAGCCGGAGGTCGGCGGGACCGAAACAGCCCTGCTCGCTGAAGATCTCGCCGAGATTTACTCTACTCCTACTCCTAAGGGGTGGCCGAAGCCGAAAAAGTAAATGACTTGTATTTGATTAATGGTGTGTCTTTTTTACAATAGCCGGTGGTTTATATTTATACCCTAGACTGATAAGAGTCCTAAACGAACACGACTAGACAACAAAAAGAAATATTAAGATACACGGATGTTTAACTCCCTTCACGCGGAATCCTTGCCGACAAATTGGATACGTGTGTGTCCTTACTTGTTAAGCAAACGGAATAAAATATTCCTAATTAATCTCCATTTGATCGACCATGCAAGCAATGTACTCTCCAGAGTCCCGTGCAAACACAGCTTCCCTTTCCTTCACCGGCCGATCTTGGAAATCTTCTCCACAGTGGCCTGGTAACATGTACGTATGTATTTGCTTGGACGCATCTTTACTGTCTTGCATCTTCACCACGTGGGCAACCAGGAATCGTATTATTTCCTTCATGCATGGACTCTTTCTTTAATCAAGAAGCTTCACGTCTCCATCCAAAGATTTTCCTTGTATAGCATGGCCAAATGTTATCAACATATCATGCTGCAACAGAACTTTCCTCCTCGGCATACTCCCGTATCCGTACACAAATAGGTTTCATCACGCCCAGGCCAACGCTGCTGATGCCATGGCCTTTTGTAATCTTTTTCCAAATCTAGAATAAACAAGAACGTGTCTGGCCTTCCAAGTCTGATGAACACATGCGCAGGCATGTTTCTTCTTTCTCTTGACACCTTCAAGTGTAGTATACAAGCAACATGCAGACCAATGATAACAGTATGTTTGGATATGCTTCCTCTAATGCACGACTTGATTAATAATTAAATAGTATATATTCTGGCTGGCTTCTTCCAATTGAACTTGTCACCCTCTATCTTTATCTTGATTGGTCCGAAGTCTTCGAAATATATACATGTGCACTCGGACAGCTCCACTGAATAAAAATGCACATTTGGCCAACTGTGATGCCATTAGTCGAGATCCCTCCTTTCTTAACAAATTTTGATGTCAACACAAGTACATCAAAGATATGCTTAAGAAGTTTGGCATGAGTGATAGCAAAGCCATTAGTACACCAATGGAAACAAATAGCAACTTGGATTGTGATGCAAGTGGCAATATGGTGGATCAAAAATTGTATCGGTCTATGATTGGAAGCCTACTCTATGTGACCGATGTCATGTTTAGTGTATGCATGTGTGCAAGATTTCAAGCCTCACCAAGAGAAAGCCATTTGAAGGCTACAAAGAGAATATTGAGGTACTTGAAGCATATACAAAATATTGGTTTGTGGTATCCCAAAGGAGCAAAGTTTGAACTAGTTGGTTACTCCGACTCAGATTATGTGGGATGCAAGGTTGAAAGGAAGAGCACCTTGGGCACTTGTCAATTGGTGGGAAGATCACTTATTTCATGGTCATCAAAGAAGCAAAATAGTGTTGCATTATCAACTGCCGAAGCCGAATACATATCCGTCGGTTGTTGTTGTGCACAAATACTTTGGATGAAGGCCACCTTGAATGACTTTGGAATCAAGTTCAAGAAAGTGCCATTGCTATGTGACAATGAGAGTGCAATTAAGATAACCAACAACCCGGTTCAACATGCAAGAACAAAGCACATTGATATCCGCCACCATTTCATAAGAGATCACCAACAAAAAGGGGACATTTGCATTGAGAGTGTAGGCACCGAAAATCAACTTACCGATATATTCATTAAGCCATTAGATGAGAAAAGGTTTTGCAAGCTAAGGAATGAGTTGAACATATTGGATTTCTCAAATATGTGTTGATGCACCCCCCACTTATATGGCATGCCTCTCCTTCGAGCAATCCAAGGTAAAAGTTGATTGGCATGGCATACATCCTTGCTAAGGACATGTTTAGTGCATCTAGTCATCTTTCACACTTAATAGACTCATTCATGAAAATCAAATGATTTTGATGTTTGTATGGTACCACTATTGCTTCTATGCTTTACTTGATCTAGTGGTAGCATATGATATGTTTGTGGGCTTGTAAACCTAGTGTTTGATCTAGAAAATGAGCTCTAAGTGTTTAACTCAACATGGTACAAGATAACCCTTATTTGGAGGTGTGAAGAAGCTTGTCCTTGAATCAAACCGAGTTAAATATCTTTGGCAAGTATTCTAGATTGAACCAAATTTGGGAAAATGGTCCTCACTCCATTGATTGACATTAATAATCTCAACCTATCTAGATTTTTGAACCTTTGTGGTCATTGATGACAAAGGGAGAGAAATAGTGTACAAAGATAGTGAAAAGACAACAAAGAGGGAGAACTTGACATAGGGAGAGATATGACAAAGGGGATCAATTAAAATTTTGAGCACACAAGTAGGGGAGCAAGCTTATGAACTTGTATGGTGCATTTGAATGTGCATTTCATATATTTGCTTTCATGGCACAAGTTTTAAATTTCAATATCCATGCTTGCGTGGTGTATGCTAGTTATAGGATTGAATGATGAAATAAAAACTAGCATGCATAGGTTAAATAACTAGACTTATGATTTATTTTATGAAAACGAGACCCTTGCTTCTAATGTTGATCTCATAGGATATTTTAGTTTTTGTGTATATCTAGTTACTAATGGTGCTAAGGATGGTATATTGGTGCACTCCGATTGGTATCACGCTTCAAAGATCCATCTCTTATACCTTAGCATCATTTGGTAGACATTGTCTTCTATATTTCCTATCTAAGCATATGTTCAAGCTACAACCCAAACTCTTAGCACATATGTAGGGGGAGCAATTGCTATCATATGGGTAAATATGATTGGGTAAGCAACGTGGATTCAAATGAATTTCAATTCATATCTTTGTGAAAAGGGTTGTCATCAATTACCAAAAAGGGGGAGATTGAAAGCTCTAGTTTGGTTGTGGTGAATTGATGAAACCCTATGTGCTAACCTAGTTTATCAAAGTAATTATGAGATAGGTGGCACATTCCAAGTGGTGAAGCAAATGAAGATCATGATATGATGACGGTGATGGCATGGTAATGATCAAATGCTTGGAAAAGAAGAAAGAGAAACAAAAAGCTCAAGGCAAACATGAAACTTGATAGGAGTTTTTTTGTTTTGGTGATCGAGACACTTAGTGAGGGTGATCACATTTAGGATCGATAGCCGTACTATTAAGAGGGGTGAAACTCGTATCGAAATGCGGTTATCAAAGTGCCACTAGATGCTCTAACTCATTGCATATGCATTTAGATCTAGTGGAGTGCTAACACCCTTGAAAATGCTTGTGAAAATATGCTAACACACGTGCACAAGGTGATACACTTTGTGGTTGGCACATTTGATCAAGGGAGGTGAAGTTCGGGGTCAAAATGAGAAGTTTCGTATTGACCAAACTCTGCCTTGGGCAGTGACTGGACTCTAACCCCACGTCCGGTCAGTGACGCGTAGTGAAGGCCGCCCTCGGTCTCTTGATCGGACGCTGAAGAGAAAGAGGGACCGAACGCATAGGGGGTGCGTCCGGTCACCTAGTGATGTACGTTGATGCAAGCAACAGAGACAGGCTGAGTTGACTGGACGTAGGCCTAGGTCCGGTCATGAGCCACCGGACGCGTCCGGTCGCGAATTTCCATCTCTAGAACCTTACTAGAAATGACCGGACTCCAGTGATGGAGCGTCCAGTCACTTTGAGCAGCGCATCCGGTCGCAACTTAACACGTGGCGCGAAGCAGACTAGCCGTTAAGATCGGACGCTCAGCATTTGAAGCTGATGACACATGGTGATCATCAAGTGACCGGACGCAAGGGTCCAGCATCTAGTCAACCTGACCATCGCGTCCAGTCAACCCGTGTTTTGCTGGACAGAGGAGCCAATGGCTCTATTCATGGGGGCTCTCTATTTAAGCCCCATGGCCGGCTAAAGCTCACTCTCTTGGCCAAGCAACCTTGTGAGCTTAGCCAAAGCCCTCCCACTCATCTCCATCATTGTTTCTTCATCTTTGTGTGATTGGGATAGAATCCAAGTGCATTGCTTGAGTGTTTGCATCTAGAGGCACTTGGTATTCGTATTTCGCTGCGGGATTCGCTTGTTACTCTTGGTGGTTGCCGCCACCTAGACGACTTGGAGCAGCGAGGATTGTCGAGCGGAGGTTGGTGATTGTCTCCGACTCTGATCATGGTGATTGTGAGGGGTTCTTGACCTTTCCCTGGTGGAGAGCCAAAAGGTACTCTAGTAAATTGCTCGTGGCTTATGTGATCCTCACCTTGTGTTGGTTGTGTGCACCCTATTGAGGGTTTGGCGTGTGATGCCAATTAGCGCGTGAACCTCCGAGTGAGTGAATCGCCACAATGAGGACTAGCTTGCCGGCAAGCAAGTGAACCTCGGTAAAAATCATTGTGCCATCATTTGATTCCGTGGTGATTGGTCTTCATTGGTATTCATTCTTATGATTGATTGGTTCATTCCTTGACTCAATGGGTATAACCATCTTGCTCTCTCTATTTACATTACCTAAACTAGTTGTCAAGCTCTTTAGTGTAGCTAGTAGTGAGAGCTTGTTAGTTTGGTTAGTGTGGCTCTTTAGTTAGCCTTTGAGAGCACACTAACTTGGTGTAGTGACATTGCCATTGTGTGGATAGAGACTATAGAAACTAAAATTGTGATAGGTGGCTTGCATTTTTTGTAGGCTAGCACAACACTCGCTTCGCCTCATATTTGTCTAACCGGTTTGCTAAGTGTTGTTGTAGAAATTTTTAATAGGCTATTCACCCCCCTCTAGCCATTGGGACCTTTCACTAGGTCTCCATCTTGAATGAGCTTCCTGATTACTTGGCTATCTCTCCATTTCCTCATTTGTTCTTGGTATTTGGTGATGTTTTCTACTACTTCCAACCTTGTTCCTTCGATTGTTTCCTTTGAATATTCTTCATCTGCTGCCAAAGCCTGCTTCATCACCCAAAGGCTCTGATGGTTAACCTCCTTGGGTAGCACTGCTTCTTTGCCGTACAGGAGATTGAACGGTGTAAAGCCCATCGTCCTAGATGTTGTGGTGTTATGAGACCACACAACCTTGGCAGTTCCTCTACCCACTTGCCTTTACGGAGGTTGAACAAACTATTTGAACTTGCTAAGAATATTACTCTGTTAGCTCTTTCTACCGCTCCATTTGACTCTGGATGATAGACTGATGTGAATGCTATTATTGTGCCTATGCTTTTGCATAACTCTTTGAATTTGTCTAAGTTGAACTGTTTCCCATTGTCAACTATTAGGGTTCATGGTACTCCAAATCTGCAGATTATATTCTGATAGAAGAATTTTTTACTGTTTGGATGGGAAGAAGACAGAGAGGACATGTGTGTCGCATGGGGTGTCATATGAAAAGAGGCACCAGAGTCAAGAAACCATGGGGATGATATACCTGACGGAAGAGGAGGAGGGGCAGAACTAGAAGCCTAAGCTGTAGTCTCGTGAGCGAAGGCCTAAGCTACAGTAGTGAGGTGACAAAACATGGCAAGAACCTCCTGCTCCGTAGCAGACACGGAACGAGCGCTCTACGAAGTAGAGGAACCACTAGAGCCCTAAGAGGGGCCCTGAGAGTAGTGTCGACCACTACCACAACGCCCCTGTCAGTCGCGTTGCTTCTTGCGACAATCCTTCTCCTCATGGCCATAGAGCTTGCAGTAGCCACACTGCACCCCAGAAGGTACCCCGCCACCACCGGAGACTGGGATAGAGGCAGGGAGACCGGTGGAGGTGGGGCTGCTAAGACGGGGGGCAGTTGCGGAGCATGACTCACACCCCTAGCTCGAAGACTGGTCTCCTTGGCTCGTAGCTCAAGCATCACCTCGGAGAGCGATGGGCGAGGATGACGAGTGTCGCAGGGTCAGAACCGTGGCAAGCATTGTTGTTCGAGTCGGTGTCAGAGTACGGGCCTTTGGTGGCTTAGGTGGACTCAAAAACACAAAAATCACAGAGAGAACTCAACGGTTTATCCTGGTCTGGGCTAATTGATGCCCTACGTCTAGCAACTGATGATCCTTATACTCAAAAGGACCCAAAATTAGGGGGTTACAACAGAGTGTAGAGAGAGATTTGATAGGGGGGGTAGCTCGATGCTAATGCTAAGGTTGCCTCACCGCTAGTGGAGCCTTCCCCTCATTGGAGAGAAGAAAGATGATGAGATGCGGTGGAGGAGCTCTCCATGCCCCTCTTTGGGCTGCCTTGCTCTCGATGCTGAGCAAAGGCCAAAGGATGGAATGGAGTGGAATGATCTATCTTCTGATCCTCTCCTTTTTCCCCTAGGTCCGACCTTATCCCTTATATAACGAGATAAGTTGGGTACAAGGCGATTTAGGGGAACGAGTCTACGGTCTACATGCGCCAGAGTCCAGGAGGGCCTTGCAACAACGCGCTATGGACCATGGCGGTGTCGTGGAGCCGAAGAAGCCTTGGGCGTCATCCAGCTGTTCTATTCTAACACTCTGCGTGTCAGGCTATGTCGGCTTGGATCGGCCTCCCCAAGTGGACCTTTTGGAGTCTTCTTGGTGGTGAAGGAGGCTGGCTCGAGGGGCTGACATGTGGGCCTGGATCCCCCGAGCCCTTGGAGGCCGTGGTGAAGCTTTGTCTTCTTGTGTCACGCCCCATGCGTGACCTTGTCGGGGAAGTGGCCAGCAATGCTGTGCCCAAGGGGCAGCGTCGAGGAGCCCCCGAGCCTTGGTAGCTCGGGGCTTGTCTTCTTGTGCCTGGGCCTTGGCTGGCGTCATTGGCCAGGCAGGAGCCAAGGACCGGGCTCGGGTGTGTCATAGATCGGGAGCCTGAGGCTCAGATGAGCCCCCAAGCCCTAAGCGGAGGCCGCGATGTAGTCAGGCTCGGTCGGGTTTCTTTACCAGAGGGTGCATGCGAGCGTACCCGATGGGTATAGCCCTTGAGCCCCCTGGCAATCCTAGAGGGGTCGGTGGGGGTCTTCTTCGGTCAGGAACCATTGGACCTGAGGCTTAACATACCCATATGTTAGGATCTCGTCAGGAGCCCTCGAGCCCTTCGTGGCCTCACTTGGCATGATGGCAACGAAGGGCTGAATTCGATCTTCTGGTGACCGAACCCTCCTTGGCGGGGATGACTTCTGCTGACAAGAGTGTTGTGCCCTGCTTGGGGCCTTCTTCTCCAATGTGATGGGTGTAGCTCGACTGTCGAGGCCGAGTGATGATGGTGCGGATCCCTTCGTGAGTCTATGTCGTATAGGTCTTTGACTCGAGCAGGGGCTCGGCGAACTCGTCTGGGAGTTGTCAACATTAGGCCTGGGGGCGCCCTCCTTGGGTCAGGTGATCGAGAGCGTCTGGGCTCTGGCTTGGGGCCATCTGATCATCTAGAGCACCATGCCCTTCTGAGTGCTATGGTAGCAAGCCCCGATCCTCTTGAGTCAGCCTTCTAGGGCCATAGATCAAGGTGCAGGGAGCGCGTCGAGCCTTGGACGGAGGCCCTTGTTAGGCCCACTACTCATCGGCTCCTGACCCAACTCTAGGGAGTTGGTTGGTTTTGGGGGTGCGTTGCCCGAGTGTCAGTCAATCGGGGGGTCGAGTTGCTCCGTCTGGGGAGCCGGCGTAGCCCCTGAGGCCGTTGTGGGGCCTCCCTATCAGGGGGAGTGGTGGCTTCTGGGCACGTCCCTTCCACTAATGCCTTGCACAGGCGATTGATGGCGTCTGGGCCGTCGTGTCTGGCGGAGGAGTTATGGCGTGCACTCCTATGCCATCCCACTTAGTCTAGGAGATGGGACGTCGAGGCCACATGGAGCAGATCCGACGGAGGAGCCGCGACACTTGGTGCGCGCGGATCAAGACCGTCGATGACAGCCGGTGGGCCCGAGGGGAGTCGGATCCCCTCAAGTCCCGCGAGGAGGCGTGCGCGGAGTGTGTGGTGTGTGTGGTGGAAAGTGGAGCTAGGACTTGACTCATTGTCAGTGGCCCCCTGACTCCGCCTTTACTATGCGGCCGTCATTATGCAACCGCCCTGAGGTGTGATTTGGGGATTGAAGAGATGCCTGGCCGGTTCCCTAAGGCCCCTCCTAGCCGTTGATGGCTGATCGGAGGGCCCGGAGCCGCTCACAGCGCATCAACTAGGCTATAAAGGGGAGCCCCTGGGGACACAGCGTCCTCAATCCCTCTGGCGATGAAGTGCGACGTCTCCCTCCGGGTGAGCCAGTCTTGGTCCGGTGGGCGATTGCTTCTTCGAGGGTGGAAGGACTCCCGCGAAGGAGGGGCGATGAGACGACGCTAGAGGTGTCTATCACATTCCCCTCCCCTAGAAGGTGTAAGGTCTCTAGTGAGGCTGCTGGAGTCCTTATGCCCTCTGATGGGGGAGGGGGACCGCGACGCGTCGGTAGCTACCCCTCTGTCCCGGCGACGGCGAGGGGGCCCTGCCCGTTGACGGAGCGACAGTCGACGTCGCCTGGCTTCGAGCCTCTGGGAGGAGCCCCGAGGCCAGCCCACTGGCCCAAGGCATGCGTACCATAGGGCCCCGACCCAGAGGTCGGGTGCGCCCTGCGATCTTTGCCGCAATATAGGCGGCAGTAGATTGCAGTTTCTACCGCCATATATTGTAATCGGGTTGTTCCTAATTAATGAAATGAAATTACTTTCGTTTGTAATCACATTGCTCTTGAGTCGTGCTAAGAGATTTAGACCCTCGTTGGGATGGGCTGTTACAATGATGGCCTCGGTGGCCAAGATCGCCGTGCTTGTGCTACTAGCGGGTTAGTCCATGAGAATCCTAGGTTTACGATCATTTCTTGCCTCGGTCATGTCCCTAGTGGGGAGTTCATCGGCTTTTCGATCGAGCCACTCATATAGTTCCCGAGCCTGTCTGTCGGTGCTCGAGGGCTCGCTGGCTCCCTCGATGTGTCACCACGAGTGGCTCAAGATCGGTACTCAGACATTGTTCGATGATCGACCGGTTTCGCTTCTAGGCTCCTGGCTAAGGCCTCTAGTGCCCGACCATGAATGTCCATCACACTTTAGGTGCTTTGGGTGGCCTTGAAGCCCAGTGGGCCAGCCTTAGAACCCTCAGCGATGCCCCTTCTGGGGGCCCCTAGACCGTCATGCGGTGGGGTGGCATGATCCAATGAAGGATCTGGAGTCAGGCAGATAGCTGTAAAGGACACAAAATGGACACAAGAGATGGGAAAGATGACATAGCTGGTAATGTGGCGGTCAGGGCCATTCTATTAGCGCCTTGCCGATCCTTTGCCCGGTCCTCTCACTCCGTCTGTCCCGTCCTCACCTCGTTCGGGGGCCTTCTGTAGTAGTCCTCCTTCAGAGAGGTCAGGAGGTGGTTAGCTCAGTCAATCCTCTGGTGTAGCCGAGCAACCGCTAGAGTGGCTCGGGTTAAAGGAGACAATAATAGAGACAAGTGAAGCAAGAGGGTCAGGAGGATGGGACTTATCTTGGTTTTTGTTGATGGAGAGGTAGGCCAATGAAGGAGGTCGGCAGGCGGGTTATGGCTCGGGAGGCGACGCTTCTAGGCAGATGGCTCGACGTTGGCCTTCCCTCATGGGGAATGGTCTAAACTCACCTCGATCGGGTCAACCCCTTATAGGGGCCGAGCTCCTGGATGGAGGGGTCAGCCGAGCCATCACTGCCGCTAGGAGTCTTCACCGTCTTGCCAATGCTTGGTCGGTTGAGCGCCGCTGCTGCCTTGGTTGCTTCCTCCGTCGATGCCCTTCCTACGTCATAGCTAGGGCCATCAGGAGCATAGGGGGCGATGAGCACGGCCGGTTGGGCGAAACAGTCCTACTCGCTGTAGTAGGCTTGCTCGAAACTGCCCTCGACGGTGATGACCCCCTTTGGGCCGGGCATCTTGACCTTCAGTTAGGTGTAGTTGGGGACGGCCATGAACTTGGAGAAGCACGGTTGACCGAGGAGGGCATGGTAGATGCCGGGGAAGTCAACCACCTCAAAGGTGAGCGGCTCCTTGTGGAAGTTGTCCGGCTGGCCAAGGTGACATTGAGCTGGATGCGTCCGAGGGGCACGGCTTCCTTCCCCGGCACAATCCCATAGAACGGCGTCTTGCTGGGGCACAGATTGCTTTGGGAGATGCCCATCTTGTCAAGGGTGCTGGCGTAGAGTATGTTGAGGCCGCTGCCCCGTCCATCAGCACCTTGGTGAGGTGCGTGGTGCCCATGATCGTGCTGACCAAGAGCGAATAGCGCCCCAGATGAGGAACACGATCAGGATGGTCTTCCTAGTCGAAGGTGATGGCCATCTGGGACCATCGAAGCCGCGTTGGAGTGGTGAGGGTGTGAACGGCGTTCACCTCCTGTTCGGTAATGCAACATTGCCAGCGGGATTCATAGGCCTAGGAGCCCCTAAAGATCATGAGGCAGCGCTCGGCCTAGGGGAACTCGATGTCTTCCTCCTAGGTGCCATCCGTCGGGTCGGTAGCCTTCAGGGTAGGCTTCTAGGCCTTGCCCTGTTTGCCAAGGGTGCTATGGATGTAGCCCCTCATGGTAGCGCAGTCCTTGAGGAGGTGCTTTGCTTGCCCCCCGTGGAATGGGCAGGGGGTCTCGAGTGCCATCTCAAAGTACTCTAGGCTGAGGTCTAGCGGCGTGGTCGGCCGCGGACACCATCTCTTCCCTGTGGTGCTTCCGGTCCTTGTTTCGCTTGTCACGGTGTCGCTGGGACAAAGCGGGGTCGTCACCGCCATCCCTTCCGCTAAGGTGACCGACGGCCTTGGCTTTGCCGCTGAAGTTGGCCTAGACGGCCTCCTCGCCTATGGCGTACTGGGTGGCGATGTCCAGGAGCTCCCGCGTCGTGCACGGGGTCTCGCGGCCGAGCACGTGAACCAGCGCCTCGCAGGTCGTGCTGCAGATGAAGGCGTTGATTACGTCGGCGTTGGTGATGTTGGGGAGCTCATTGCGCTTGGAGAAATGCTAGATGTACTCTTGGAGTGTCTTGCTGGACCTCTGCCTGTAGTTGTGGAGGTCCCACGAGTTCCTGGTCTGAGTGTACATACCCTGGAAGTGGCCGATGAAGACCAAATGGAGATCGCCCCAGCAGCGGATGCTGCTAGGCTCGAGCTACTCGAGCCAAGCTCTGGTCGAACTTGACAAAAGAAGGGGAAGGTACTAGATGGCGAAGTCATCGTCTGACCCCTGGCCTTCATGGCGAGGCGGTAGTCCTCTAGCCAATGTTCTGGGTTGGTCTCGCCATCGTATTTGGAGATGTGTGTCGGTGGCCGGAAATGCTTGGGGTAGGGAGCTGCCTAGATTGTTGCCCCAAACACCGGGAGGCTAAAGTGATCCAGGGCGCAGCCCCCGCCCCGTCGCTTAGGGGTACAAAACCGTGCCTGAGCATGGTGCTTGGCCTAGATGGTGTTGCAGACGTCGCCGATCTGGTGGCACGCGGTGGGACGTCGAGAAGAAAGGTCATGCCTTCGATCCTGCTGAGGCTTGGCGCCCCAGGTCCGTGGCTGGTCGAAGATGTTGCCGGAGGTGTCGCCGCTGCTCCCCCTACCTGTGGGGCATGAGCGTTGGAGCGGTCCCCGTTGGGAGTAGCTGTCATTTGGGATGGCCGAGAGATCGCGGCGCGATGCCGGGAAGTCGACTGCTCGAGGGCGGTGGCCACCATCTTGTACGTTGCATGGGTAAAGCAGAGGCCGCTAGTAGCCCCCGTGCGGGCATCGTAGTCATCACCGAGAGGGTGCGCGGTCCGTTGCCACGCAAGGTCCTACCTTTGGCGCTCGAGCTCTGCCTCGGTGGTTTCTAGGTCCACCTGCTGAGCTCGTAGGCAATCCTCCATCTCCTGAAGGTAGGCTGTGCGGCTTCGGGGACTCTGGTCCGGCGGCGTGAGCCCAGGCGCCTCCTCGGCAAGAACCTCACCATCGATCTGGTAGCACATGCGGGGCGAAGCACAGCAGTCAATGTCGTCGGAGTCATACTTCGGGCCGTTCCCCGAAAGGATCTCGAGGAAGGTGCGTAGCGAGGGGACGTCGGTCCCTGCCGCAGCGGAGAGGATGGCTCTCTGCGGTACCTCGCGATTGATGAGGTGCTCTAGCTCCATCTGGAAGGACGCCACCGCGTTCTGGATCCCAAAAGGCAGGTCCAGGAGGTAGTACCATAAGTGTTCAGGCGACGGGAGCACCTCACCAGTGGCGATCTAGTGGTGGACGTTGGCTAGCATGTAAAACATTTGGCGTCCGTCTCACACGGTGGGGTTTGGGCCCAAACCGCGCCAGATCTGTCGGGCCAGGACCTTGAGATCTGGTCCCAGAAGTCCCAGTGAAGGGGGCGATGCCGGGGGCTCGTTGCCCGCCAGCGCAGCCCCATGGAGTGGATGAAGCTCGCCGTAGCAGTCGGCGACATAAGGCATGCTCCCAAAGTTGAGGACCTGGCCTAGAGCGAAGGCACCGACCATGATGGAGAACTCATCGGGGAAGCGGACGCCGCCATCTAGGGCGACGCCCCTTGCTCTAGCGACGATGTGGGTGGCTCCAGCTACCATAGAGCCTGGATCGCACTTGACGCTGCCCCCTACCTGGCGCGCCAGCTGTCGTGGGGTCGGAACCACGGCAAGCATTGTTGTTCGAGTCAGTGTTAGAGTACGGGTCTCCGGTGGCTCGGGTGGACTCAAGAACACAAGAATCACAGATAGGACGCAACGGTTTATCCTGGTTCGGGCCAATCGATGCCCTACGTCCAGCAGCTGATGATCCTTATACTCAAAAGCACCCAAAATCGATGGGTTACAATAGAGTGTAGAGAGAGATTTGGTAGGGGGTTAGCTCGGTGCTAATCCTAAGGCTACCTTGCAGCCGGTGGAGCCTTCCCCTCGTTGGAGAGGAGGAAGACGACGAGATACGATGGAGGAGCTCTTCGTGCCCCTCTCTGGGTTGCCTTGCTCTCGATGTTGAGCAGAGGCCACAGGATGGAATGGAGTGGAATGATCTGTCTTCTTATCCTCTCCTTTTCCCCTTAGCTCCGACCACCCTTATATAACGAGAACTGGCGGGGGTATGCTTCGGTTGGGAACCGTTGGACCCGAGGCTTAGCATACCCATATGTTAGGATCTCATCAACCAGTCAGCAACTGTGCCCGAACTGTCTCGAACTCCGGACACAGCCGAGAGAGGAACTCGTGAAGGCGAAGGGTGTCTCTCTGGTCCCGTTGGCGGTCACTGCACCGACAAGTACCACCATCGTAGAACTTAGCACCCAAACCGTATAGACGATGCCAGGCGTTTGTCATCTAACAGTGGAAGTCCTCAAATGTAGAATCAAGTTGACGAAGTGACTGAGCCTCCTCAACAACAACAACAAGGTACATCGCTTCGTTACGGATCTTGTAACTGCGACAGAGGTGATCCCACATAAGGTATGAAGTGGGAAGACCTCTGAGGGACCGTGTGAGATCAACCTCCATGCTCAGAAGTAAGATAGCCTTAGCAGATTTCTCCTCGCATAGCCAAGTCTCATAGACACCAAGATCAGACTGGTAGCTCTCCATCCGAGCCTCAAATGCCTCAAGTAAAGCGCCTTGGCATCATCATCACATCTCAAGGGGTATGTGGGCGGCATGGGGAGAACAGGATAGGGAGGACAGATCCGCTCACCCGTGAGGTTGCCCCAAAATAGCTGCCCATCCATGTTGACCTCCAAATGGAAAACAAAGTCACCCCAATTTGTGCCATTGAAAATGACAAGGCACCGAGGGACAAGAATAGCACCAGGGTGCCCGAGGGATGCCATGGAAGAAGAGAGCTCGCTGTATTTTTTTGTTTTTTTGGAAGGAGTTTGTGGAAGGAAAAAAAGGAAATAGAGGAGGGAGCAACACCAGAAACAGAGGAGGAGGGAGCAACACTGGCTAGGAGGCGGGCGGGCCAAAATAGAGAGGAGAGGGGGGCGAGCAGCCGAGCATGCAGAGGAGGGAGCAGCGGCCGCGCGAGGGTGTGCGTGCTCGGGTGGCTGCGCGCAAGGCGGTGAGGAGCCATACGGGGCAGGTGCGAGACGGCGTGGGGCCGTGCGAGCCACGCGGGGCAGGCGTGAGGCGGCGTGGAGCCACGCGGGGCGGGCGCGCGGGCGGCCACGTGGGGCCACGCAAGGCCCGCGCGCGAAGCGAGCGCGGACGGCCGCGCAGGGCCGCGTGAGGCGGCGCGGGTCAGCCGGTGGCTGAGGTGAAACCTAGAACCCTAGCTCGATACCATGTTAGAATTGGCCAACTGATCTATTCTAGGCCGAAAGGGGCAACTATACATGTGTGTAAATATGCAAAGGACCCCTCCAAGTAGAGGGAAAATACAAAGTACATCTATAAATCTAACAGCACCGAGAGTTGGCTAACAACCAAAGCAACTCAGGGCACCACAACCCTTAAACCAACTAGCAAAACAACTAACTCTGGCAACCAACCCAAAACACAAATAACAAACTCGACACGATGCCAAGCACCACTAAGCAGCATGGAGCACCACCATGGCTACAAGGCAAGAGCGAAACAGCGGACCGGAGCTCGAAAATGCCGCGTGACACCTTCAGGAAGGAAATGACGCCAAAGACGCTGACGTTGCAAGCCCACCATGAGAAGGTTTTCACCCACAAATCCTAGCCGGGCAGGAGAGAAGTGGTGCGAAGAAGGGCGCCTCAAGGATGAAGCAGCGGCGTTTGCAGACGGCGCTATCTAGGCTTTCACCTTGATCTCTCACAGCCACCCACCGTGGCTTGCCATTGCCCACTTAGTGGGGGGCCTGTCCCTTAGAAAGGCTCCGGTGATGATACACCAAAGATCCCAGCCGATACCTGATGCCACCGTGCGCACCGCGAGCGTCCTCACCGCATGCACAACCACAAGAAGATGCCCCCGACCCATCAAGGAAGGACGCGGAGAGCCAAGGGAGCCGCCTGCCTCTGAGGAGCCGGTGAGCTGCCATGATGACCTAAGCTGCCTTGAGGAGCCGCAATGAAGGCCCGGCCGCCACCGCGGGGAGTTGCCGCACGAAAAGTCTGGCTGTCGCCTTGAAGAAGGTCGATGTGCAGCATCAGCCACACGCCGGCTAGGAGAAGCGCCACAAGAAGCCCTCTGGAGAGGCTGCCCACCGTCAGATCTGGCCAAAGCCGGCCAGCAGCAAGCAAATCCAACCAACTCCACCACGGAACCGGCCAGAGCAATGGAGATGGAAGATGGCGGCAGGAAGAAGCCCCAACCGTCCAACCAGCCATCACCCGCACCCCTGCCACAGGAGCCCGCCGACAAATGGTAGGGCCCGCTAACCGATAGGGAGCATGCCCAAATGAACACCAAAGCAGTCCCAACATCCTCTACTCGGCTCCAGTCGCCAGTCCCGTGGATTTGGCCGCCCCCGTGGGGATCCACCACGCATATCAAGACGTCGGCCGGATGACAACCACGAAGCAAGAGAGAGGGGGAGGAAGGAGAGGGGCGGGATGGCCCCGCTGCCGCCCTCCTTGCTGCTTCCTAGGCATCCGGCCTGCATCTCCGGCAGTGGCAAGGGCGAGATCGGTGCTGCGGGGAGGCTAGGGTGAGTGGGTCGAGCCGCCCGGCTTGGGCAACGCAGGGGCGTGGGGGAGAGCTATGTCCATATTGGTATGAAATGTTCAACACAAAACAACACAACAAAGTTGAATACTTGTATGACCATTCAGTGTTGGAAACTGGGAAGGTTGTTGGCTGGTTACAGTACCCTCATCTGAAAAATTGAAAGAACAGCACTTTGGAACTGAAATATCTGTTTTTTTTAAAGAGTTTCCTCTCAGCTTTTAAGAAAGCAATAACTTTTTTTTCCTGTTTCCTTTTTGCCTGTCAGGTTTGAATCCCTTGTTTAGTGTGCTATATCTTTTACCCATGTATAATATATAGTTTATCTCAATGTTATGAAAGCAAACCCATCGGCTAGTGCGTGCCGCTAGGGAAATGGTAGGCCACCATGCCACTTATTTCTGGTAGTGAGCACACATCTGTATCTATGCATGCCAAATAAGGAAGGCGCTTTCCCATATACTAGAAACGTGGGCGCGGCTTTGCCGCGCCTTCCCTTCCGATTGGGCCAGTGGCAATAAGAATAGAGACGAGGTTTTGATTGCTGGGTACAACACACTGGTGATTGCCATTCCATATATCAAGGTTTGATAGAAGGATGGAAGCATTATGTTGTACAGTGAAATATTATTCTGTTGAGGAGCCTTATTGATCAAAATCTTTTGATTGAGCTCCTAATTAATCTACTTGATCGTAGTAAAGTAGAAGCAAGGAGTTGTTGGCCAGCAGCGTTGGAATTTCCAGTTAGAACTTTCAGTTAATACTTAATATACTTTGCCCCTCAAATGTATTAAATTAGTAAATGGTCTATAAACTTGATTAAACTAAGCCGGAATGCAGTATACGATCAATGTTATAGTATTGAGGTATTGAATTCTGCAACTTGAAAATAGGTTAAACATTATGTAGATATTTCAGCAGTGCCCACTTTGAAGGTCATTACAAATCAAACCATAGTACGAAACCAAGTATGAATTGCAGGAATTGGACTTGAGATTTTATAACTGGTAAATAAAAAAATGCTTACCTGTTATTGCTAAGAACATTACTCACACTCTATTCAACTCACTATCTACCACGGTAGATAGTCAAACTTTAGGAATAAAGATCCAAAATATCAGATTGACAAATTGAGATTGCAAGTTAACATGTTTAGTTTACAAATGATTTCAGAGACACAAATATTAAAGATGAATTGAAATGGATGTTGGATCAGGTAAAATCATTTTATATACCTTGCGAGATGTTTCCCCTACTTCGATAATTTTAACACTAAGGGAAGAAGCATTTTGTCAGCTAAGCAACATCAACTATACTCATGGATTCCAATCAGGAAGATACATCTCCTAGCTTTCGAGCCAACACCAAGGTTCAATTTTTTAGATTCATGTAAGTGTGAAAGTACTTACACTCCTGATTTGATCACTGGCTTTGCTTGTAGTTGTAGCCCAGGCCTGTTGGTGCATCCCTATGCGATGTGGCTAGCCAGCAGCATGTTGCTGCGGCCCGGCAGTGGTGGTGGAGAGACAACAGTGTGCCTCCTCCATGCGTGAGACGTCCATCTGGCCCCGCTGTGTTTGGTCCATTGGCGCACGGCATGCAGGCATTGCTCCAGTCGCACGAGTGCCTTTTGCCACCGTCGACGCCTCCCATGTGCTCCCACCTGCAAGCAATACCCCATGCTCAATTTCAGCAACTAGCTGTGACGCTTCTCCGCCCGAATCCGATCAATGGCTAGCCCCTACGTTCAGATCTGTGTGATGTCCATGGGTTATCAGTGATTGCTAGTATAATAGGCAATCGCTTCGCTCCTTTATAATAGGTGCCCTCCTTGGAGCACCTATTCTAGATTGGGCTAGTATAACCAGCAGTTATGACTGTGTTCATAACTTGTAAAGCCACAGATCGTGTGGTCTATGTAAGAACTCAACTGTACAAGCTATTTTGACAATAAGGGCAATAACAGAAATAATCCTGAAAGAACGCCTCGAAGGCAAGCTGTTCACTGAAGCAACGCTATTCAACAAAGATTATTGCTGTTGCAAGTCATCTTCTCTGTAAGTAATGTGTCGTTTCATAAAGTTCTCTCGGAATTTTTTTCCCTAAAATCTGATATGCAGGTGCATGCATCCTGTGCGGAACATGTCTGCTGTTCATTATAATCCTTCAAATAATACAATCCTGGGATTTGGGAAAATATAGAGTAAAAAGTTTAATGGGAAACAATCCATTTAAATGAAGGCTACATGTCTGGAAACTTGAGAATTAACCACGGAGTAACAAATTGTTTTGGATATTAATACATTGGCTTATGAGCAAGGAAGCAAACCAATTGTCGATTCATATGTTTTCAGACCAAAATTCACCAGTTTATAAAAAAAGAAGAGGATTAAAAAATCATACTGATTATTAGTGAGCAAGCAAACAAATATTGCTGCTAGTCTAAACTCTAAAGCGAGTGTGAGTGAACTCAAATTGCCAAGATCACACTGAATTTGGTTCCAGAGTCATGGTTGGCATTTTATCAAACACTTGCAAGCAATCATTTTATAGGCCAGAGCAGTAGAACCAAAGGAGCAGCAGTGGCAAAGACGAACCTTGGGGGAGCTTACAACTGCGGTTGATGGTCGACGGCTGCTAGATGGGCTTCGTCGCAGTCTTGCTCCACCGGCTTGCCAGCCCAATGGAGCCCCCATCGTTGCGCTCTGTTCCTTGACACACATGAGTACAACCCGGCGCGAGTGCATGGCGCAGCGGTCTCGGCCACCATGGCGCGGGCGTGGCCGCCTCGGCCACCTCGCAGCGGGCGAGGGGCGCGGGCACGGTGGCTCCGGCCACCACAGCGCGTGTGGGGGGCTCTGGCGCGGGAGCCTCGGCGGCTCCTCTCCCACGGTGTCCCAAGCAGGCGAGTGCTCGGCCCTCGGCTCCAGGGCACGTGCGCGGCCAGCTCCCGGGATCTGTCGACTTCTTCGGCGCGGCTGGGAGGAGAGGGCGGGGCGGCCGCCTGTGGTTGCAAAGCAGGGACCGGCACCTTCTCGAACTTGCGAGGAGGGGATGAGCTCAGCGCTGTTTCACCCGGGGCCCCGCCGGTGCCGCACGTCGCGGGTACGCCACCGACCAGCTCGGCCGAGAGGTCGAGGTGGCAGGGCGAGGTGCTCTCGGCCACCGGCACCGGTTTAGACCGCCTCCACGGCGCGTGCGCGGCCGGACCCGGGAACACGCGACTCTAGTGACCCAAGCTCGGTGGGCCCTCGGCGGGCGGCCATGGCGCGGGCGGCGCATGCGCGGCCGTCCCCCAAGCGCACGCGACTCCGGCGGCGCGAGCTCGATGGGACCTCGGTGGAGCGCGGCTCCACGAGCAGCTGCTCTCGTGGGGCTGCGCCGCTTGCGGCGAGGGATCACGGAGCGGGCGGTGCCTCTGGAGAGAGAGAGAGAGAGAGAGAGGAAGGGGAGGGCGAGATGGAGGTGAGAGGCAGGCGAGGGAGAGCAGCGGTGCAGGAGGAGGAGGCGCAGGAGAAGGAGGGCGGCCGACGCCGCCGCACCCCGGTCGCGCCCGTCGCCGTGGTCTACAGGCCTAATTTTGGTAAAGTTCGACGCCTTTTTTTTGGAAAAAAAAATTGAGAGGAGACCTGGACTGTGGGTTGATTTGACTAAAGTTCAAGAGTTTTTTTGCAAAACCTCGCGGCTCGCCCGATCTGGGCTGTCCGCGCGCCCGATCGAACGGCCGGGAACAGCAGGCAACGTTGCACGCTGGCCGGCCAGCTTTTGGGTGCAGGATTCATATGTAAAGATGTGCCCATGACTGTTGCACAAACAAACCACAGATCATCTATTTATTTAAAGACATACAAGATGAGTAACAATAAGAGTGATCAAATATAATCCACACACTGGATGACCACAATGAGACCCCACACAACTGAAAAAAAATCCGGTCGCCAATCCCGTGGATCTGGCCGCCCCGTGTGGATCCACCACGCATATCGAGATGTCGGCCGGATGACGACCACGAAGCAAGAGAGAGGGGGAGGAAGGAGAGGGGTGGGATGGCCCCGCTGCCGCCCTCCTTGCTGCTTGCTGGGCATCCGGCCTGCAGCTCCAGCAGTGGCGAGGGCGAGATCGGTGCTGCAGGGAGGCTGGGGTGAAGGGGTCGAGCCGCCCGGCTTGGGCAACACGGGGGCGTGGGGGAGAGCTATGTCCATATTGGTATGAAATGTGCAACACAAAACAACACAACAAAGTTGAATACTTGTATGACCGTTCAGTGTTGGGAACTGGGAAGGTTGTTGGCTGGTTACGGTATCCTCATCTGAAAAATTGAAAGAACAGCACTTTGGAACTGAAATATCTGTTTTTTTAAAAAGAGTTTCCTCTCAGCTTTTAAGAAAGCAATAACTTTTTTTTTCCTGTTTCCTTTTTGCCTGTCAGATTTGAATCCCTTGTTTAGTGTGCTATATCTTTTACCCATGTATAATATATAGTTTGTCTCAATGTTATGAAAGCAATCCCATCGGCTAGTGCGTGCCGCTAGGGAAATGGTAGGCCACCATGCCACTTATTTCTGGTAGTGAGCACACATCTGTATCTATGCATGCCAAATAAGGAAGGGGCTTTCCCATATATGTGCCCATGACTGTTGCACAAACAAACCACAGATCATCCATTTATTTAAAGACATACAAGATGAGTAACAATAAGAGTGATCAAATATAATCCACACACTGGATGACCACAATGAGACCCCACACAACTGAAAAAAAAACACACGCAGGACACAGCACACGAGATAAGGCTGGTGCACAGCAGCAGCTAGCATGCATGAGGCAAGGCGGGCAGGCTCAAGCTCAAGCCGTAGCTGCTGCTGCAGCAGGAGTTTCTAAGCTGAATGGAATTCAGCTCACTTCTTTATTTCTCATTCTCAACTTCACACATCATACGCTGAACGAATCGGCGCTGCTGGACCAAACAAACCAAATCAAACAAATCGGAGCAAACCAAGACCAACTAGCGGATGAAGCACGGCCAAACCATTGCAAATCGATGCGGAGGCTGGAGATCACACAGAGATGCATAAACCAAGCTAGTGGATTAGTGGAAGCGAATGAAGGAGCGGGCAGATACGGAGAGATGCAGAGACACCAGAGGCAAGCGACGGACAGCCTCAGCAACTCCAAGGGCGTCCGGGAAGGGTTGAGCGCCTTACCTGCACGAGAGGAGAGGAGATCAAGAGAATTAGCCAAATGCATGCGACTGGTCCTATCTGGTCTATTTTTGTTGAGCTTTGCGAATTGAGGATTGGTTGAAGAAAAACAAGCACAACCAGAATATAATGTGCATGGAAGAACAACTCTGATGGTTCCACTACTACTATATGCCTATATACAATTATATATATATTGCGTGACACAGCCAGCCTATGTATAATTTTCCTGTTCCTCGGTCAAAACTAGTTTAGAAATACATAATTTAAACGCTGAACGAAATGTGTGTGCGCCACTGCTCCTTGTGTATGTAAACATCACGCATATAGGAAGGAACAGGGAAGTCAAAGTGAAGGAATGGACCAGAACGAGGAATGTCTGTACTAATAACCGACAACTGATTCCAACACCGATTTATACATATATAAAGGTAGTGGGCTAGCCGAGAAGGGCTATATTTACCTGAGGAGGGATCCCCTCAGCATGGTCTTCTTGTAATACCGTGAGTGGGTCGGCTTGTGGTAGTGCGTCAGCACCTTGCGACGACTTTCCTTCATCCTATCCCACCACTCCTTCTCGCAGTCGCACTTCACCATCCTACAGAAAGGTGGTAACGTCCAGAGGCTCCAGCAGCCCCTGATCCTGACAGTCTCAAACTTTGGGGCATTCACGCCATACCAGGGGACATTGAAGATGCCCCGCAGCCTTGGAAGCTCATGCAGGTGAATGACCTTCAGGTTGGGAAAATTCCAGCTACATTGGTACATCCCACGGTCGCTGGTTTCCTCAAACAAGTGAAAGACCACACTGAGATCGCCACACCACATGATCTCGAGGGTCTCCAAATTTTCCAAGGACATCGTTTCGAGTTGCAAGGGTACAGCATATAGCAGCCTGGGGCAGCGGTAAAGGTGCAATAATGTCAGGTCTGCAAATGCTCTATACCTGGGTCCTTCTAAGCTAGGACGCTCCAGGACACAGCGTGTGTTGCGGAGATGTGACGCCCAGATTATCTTGAGCTTCTTGAATATGTCCATGTGACTGCTACTTCCATCTGGTACTGCACCTACTTGAGGACTAAAGACACACTCCAACTCAGGGCACCGCTCGACTCGACACCACTCCAGTTTATTCCAACTTGATCCTAACGGAGCTGCAAAGATACTGGTGATGGACAAGCTATGCTGCACATGCAGGATCTTAGCAGCATCACATATAAATCCTGGTACAGTAATATGGTTTCCAGCTTGTAGTGCGGTTCTCATCATCTTGTCTTCTATGCGCATATAGCAGTCCTGGGATGTAGCTTTGGTTTGAATGGATGGTGCAGTATGGGTTCGGATTGGGGAGGAGGACATGCACACATGGTCGCCCAAGCTTCACAATCTCCTCCATCGGCCTGTAAATCCATGATGGTGTCCTCCTTAAGGGTGGTGGCGACATCTGCATATATTGAATTATGGTCTTTACCCTTCATTCTGTTACCTTTGTTACCACCGGCGGCATCAGCACGGAGACGGTGAGTATGGGATGGGGTTGTTGAAATCACCACATGCGCATCATTGGGACCAAAATAATCTTTGACGGGCACAAGTGACCCAAGGATCCTCGCTTCCCTCACAGAAATATACCAATCAAATTCAACCGGTGATCCACCTCCGCTCATAGCTGCTGTTTTAGTGGCAGTAGTATTGCTGCCCTCCTTTTGGGTGGTGTCCATGCGTAGCTTGCCCATGTATCTTTTCCTCTTGCCTTCAGGTGGCCATAGGATTGCATAAAGCTTCCCACAACCAAGTAGGAAGAGCTGATCGAGCATTGGGGCCTCCACTGCACTTAGATCCAGTGTTTTCACTGCAGTGCCAGTGATGTCTAGGCTGTAGAGCTGCTGGAACAACCCACTCAAGAGTAGATTCTTCAGTGTGGCACACCCTTTCAGGGATACCTCTTTTAAAGATGTAGACCCGTTAATGATAACGGTCTCAAGGCTGTTGCAGCTGCTTACCGCAGGGAAGCTCGTCATGTGACCACTATTTGCTGAGAAGTCAAGAAGCTCCATCTTATCCTTCCCCGAGAACAAGCCTCCCATGTCTGTGTAGTAGCTAGCTGTGGCATGAGACTTTGTTACTCGGAGCTTTCGAATGTTTTGCAGCCGCCCCTTCAACACGCCCATGTCAAACTGTTGTCCCATCACATGTAGCTCCCTGAGTTGAGCCATGAAATCCATCATCCTGCTGGACAACAACTTTGAGCTTGAGTAGCGCACGTCCAGCACCCACAGCCCTTGGAAGCACCGAGGGGATGTCCTCATTCCCTGCTACTCCATCTCCATCTGTGCTGCTGCTTTCTTCTCGGCAGTGGTCAAGCCAGAGAAATCTGAGGCTGTGGCAGCAGAGGAACGGAGGAGATGTGCAGCTAAACATGCAGGCTGATAGCTTGAGCACACGAAGTGTGTCATATTGTTGGAACATGCCTTTAGGAATACGGCCATTCTGATCCGGAATCAGCATGAACCCACAGGTCGGTGAAGTCCAGTATGATATCTGCTCTGGCAAGCGGCTTACTGGCGATGGAAAAGATGGGCTTTGGTAGTAGTCCACATCTAGTATCATCTCATGCTGCAGAGCATCATAGGATAGCCACACTCTACCATCATCATCATCATCATCATCAGTGCCATGTTGTAGCTGTATGACGTCATCGCATTTCCAATAGTTGCAGCTATGGGTAGCCAAATCATAGTCCATCAAGTGACTGCCCATGCGGCAAAGCTTCACCATGTACAAGAAGCAATCGGTTGCTGCTGCAGGCCAGTTGATGCCGCCAATATTGATCTTGCGTGCAATTTCTGCAGCCTCATGGTGCAAAATGCTGGACAAGTTAAAGCCACTAACTGCAGGGTCAGGGTCAGAGGCTGCTGAGAGAAAAACATCTGTCATCTTCATGCTCTCCAGGGCATTATTGACAGCCGTCCTAGGGTAGAGCCGGAACCCTCCTTGGAATGACCACAGCGCTTTGTTCCTTGAGTATCCTGACAGAGGGAAGCCGAAGCTTTCAAGGTCTATTTCGTTGCAACTCCCGTTGTTGAAGATCACCAAGAACCTGCTGCTCAGATGCTTCTGTATGTGTCGATATATTGCATCAGCGACCAGCGGTATCTCAGCGCGGGAGCCCTCCTTGTCCACACCATTGTAATCATCCTCCTGATCTTGTGCATCGTGAAAGATTATGGGGTAACTATGGTTGCCTATCTTGGCTCACCATAGGTTGCATGTTTATATATATAGAACAAGAATTACAGATATAGATAGTTTAAACTATGACTCCTAACTTAAGTTCTATTCTATCTATAGCAAACTACAGGAGTCCATCTATCTATGAGATATGTTCGGTTACAACTCTAGTATAACACATTTACAATCTCTAACACCCCCGCTCAATCTAAACTTTCCTAGCCACCTTGAAGTTTGAGATTGCGAACAAATGTATTCATCTTTGCAACCGGTAAGGCTTTTGTAAATCCATCTGCCAACTGATCTCCAGAAGAGATGAACCGAACTTGTAGCTGTTTTCTCATAACTCTTTCACGTACGAAGTGAAAATCAATTTCAATATGTTTTGCTCTAGCATCAAACACGGGATTAGCCGATAAGTATGTTGCACCAAGATTATCACACCAAAGAATTGAGGTGCGCTGCACTTTAACCCCAAGTTCGGTCATCAGTTGCTCAAGCCATATTATTTCTGCAGTAGCATTAGCCATCGCTTTATATTCTGCTTCTGTACTAGATCTTGAAACAGTTGGTTGTTTTCTAGCACTCCATGATATAAGATTACTTCCATAGAATATTGCGAAGCCTCCAGTAGAACGCCTATCATCTGTATCACCTGCCCAATCCGCATCTGAGAAGGCACTGATGAATGACGACAATACCTTTTGAATATGCATTCTGAATACAATGGTGTGTTGTACATATCTAAGTATTCTTTTAACTGCAGTCCAATGAACAGAGGTCGGTGCATGAAGAAATTGACATACTCTGTTGACAGCAAAGGATAAATCTGGTCGTGTAATTGTCAAATACTGAAGAGCACCAACTATACTTCTGTAGCGAGTAGCATCTTCTGGACTGAGAGGAACACCATCATAGCTCGACAGCTTCTCAGATGCAGATAAAGGAGTCGTGCAAGGTTTGCAGCCGAGCATTCCAACACGCTTCAACAAGTCTTGTGCATACTTAGCTTGAGATAGAGTTATGCTATCTAAATCTTCTTTAACTTCTATACCCAAGAAGTAATGTAATTTGCCAAGATCCTTTAGTGCGAAGTCTTCTTTTAAATCAGCGAGAAGAGTTGTCACTGCTTCAGGTGATGAGCTTGTAACAATAATATCATCAACATAGATAAGCATATAAATAGTTGTACCACCCCTATGATATATAAAAAGAGACATGTCTGATTTTGACGGCACAAAACCTAGAGTGATTAATTTGGAACTTAACTCGAGTACCACGCCCTAGGCGCTGCTTTTCACCCATAGATAGCCTTGTCCAATTTACATATATATCATGGTGTTTTAGTATCCTCAAAACCCGGAGGTCGCTTCATATAAACTTCCTCTTCCGAACACACATGCAAGAACGCGCTTACGCACATCAAGTTGTCTCGAGGCACCATCCCTTGACACCGCAATAGAGAGTACCAATCTAATCAGTAGCTATCTTGACAACTGGGCTGAAAGTGTCTTCATAGTCGATGCCATAGCGTTGCTTGAATCCCTTGGCAACTAATCGAGCTTTGTATCTATCAATACTCCCATCGGCTTTTCGTTTGATTTTGAAAACCCATTTGCAATCAATAACATTCTGTCCAGTTTTTCTTGGAACGAGATGCCAAGTTTTATTCTTATCTAGACCTTGAAATTCCACTTCCATTGCATCACGCCACTTTGAATCTGAAATAGCTTCATCAACGGAATTAGGTTCACCAGTAGCACTAAACATGCCATATCGAATCATACCATCATATAGCTTCTTTGGTTTGATAATACCGCTTTGCAACCGTGTTTGGTGACGCTGGGGATCGTGTGTGGTCTGCTTTGGAGAACCAGAGGTTGTAGAAGATCCGGCGCAAATTCATGTGCACTGATGTCAGTAGCTTCGCGGTGGTGCATGTGCACTGATGCTATAGCATGCAAGTGGTGTCCTGTGGAGACTCCTCGACGCATGCAACGTCCATGATGGAGACTTAGACACCACCGCATTACCCCCTCCTGTCACCGCCTTTGTTGTCTTCAGTGCAAAGAACAATGGTCGGTACTGGATGGATCTTGTTCCCCATGCGGTGTAGCATGCGAACAACACCGCTTCGACGAGCTGGGAGGAGACAAATAGTTTCCACACAGGAGCTGCAGCACAGGCTATGTGCGCCACGTTGTGCCGGTAGCGCTGGGAGCATAGGCATGGGACCTGCAATTTTCTCTGAAGATTCACTAGAAACAACAGGTACGTCAATAGTATTAGTAATATCAGATGCAGCACAGTCATCATCCCCTGGATTTCGAAGGGAAGAAAGCAGTAGGACAATTTCTTTTCTAAGAGAGGGACCGGCGTTAGGATGGAGCTTTGAGAAGGGAAACACAGCTTCATCAAAAACAACATCACGGGAGATGTAAATGCGTCCAGTGGAGATATCAAGGCACTTGAAACCTTTGTGCATGGAACTATAGCCAAGGAAAGCACACTGAGTGGATCGAAAAGATAACTTCCTGGAATTATATGGCCGCAGATTGGGCCAACAAGCGCAGCCAAAAACACGGAGATTGCTATAATCGGGTGCATCATGAAAAAGGCGAGTACTAGGAATTTCAAAATCAATAGCCTTGCTGGGAAGAATATTAATGAGATAGGTAGCTGTAAGGAAAGCTTGATCCCAAAATTTTAAAGGCATGGAAGCATGAGCAAGGAGAGCTAAACCAACTTCAACAATATGTCTATGTTTGCGTTCAGCAGCACCATTTTGTTGATGAGCATGAGGACAAGACACACGGTGTGTGATCCCAATTTGCTTGAAGAAGGAATTTAATTTTTCATACTCGCCTCCCCAATCTGATTGAACACAAAGAATTTTCTTAGAGAACTGTCTTTCTACTAAGTTTTGAAAGTCTTGGAAAATTCGAAAGACATCAGATTTATGCTTCAACAAATATATCCAAGTGTATTTGCTATAGTCGTCAATGAAGCTAACATAATAGCTATAACGCCCAACAGAGATGGGTGCAGGCCCCCACACATCAGAATAAATCAGATCAAGAGGAGCACTAGAAATTTTATTGGAAATGTATAAAGGCGCTTGATGGCTCTTGGCCCTTTGACACGAATCACAAATTGACTCAACATTCTTGGAACTAGCACACGGCAATTTATTTGAGCTAAGGATCTTCCGAACTATGGGAGTAGCAGGATGACCTAGAGACGACTATGCCATAATGATGTAGAAGGGACATGGACTCCAAAAACTTCATGCTTTGACTCTATTTTTTCTTCTTCGATGGAATGAGAGGATACAGAGCCACCTTTGCATCTACCGTGATGTAAAGTCCTCTTCGTTTCTGATCCTTAACGAAAAGAAATCGGGGTGAAATTCAAGAAAAGCATTGTTATCTTTGGCAAGTTTATGAACTGAAATAAGGCTTTTGGCGTAAGAGGGCACATGAAGAATATTGTTCAAATAAAGTTTACTGGAAGGGGTATGAAAGACTGTATGCCCAATATTACTAATACTCATACCTTTGCCGCTGGCGTTATGAACTTGTTCATTGCCACTATATTTATCACGGACGATCATCTTGTCAAGTTCGCCGGTGATATGGTTAGTGGCCCCGCTGTCCACATACCAATTTGTATCAACACCATAAGCTCCTGCTGGCCGCCCACGGTACTGGTTGTCTTCCTCATAGCGAAAATAGCATTGATTTGCTTCATGATTTGTCTTCTTGCAGATTTGACACGGCACCTTCTTTGTGCCTTGCGAGCTATTGCCTTGAGTATTACTGGTGAAATTCTGATTACTGTTTTGTCCATTACGCCCTGAATTGGATCGACCTCCACGTCGACCACCAGAGCGACTACGGCTTCCACGACCACGGGATGCCATATTAGCTGAAGACTGAAATTGATCGGTTCCTTGATACATCTCGAGCCAAAGATCGTACTCCATAAGTAACGAATATAATTCAGAAAGTGAAAGGTCTCCTGACCGGCCCATCATAGAGGAAACAAAGGGGTGATAATCATAATCTAAACCATTAAGTAGGTGAGCAACCACCTCATCATCGTTGATGACGACGCCGGCTAACGCGAGCTCATCCTTGATGTTTTGCATCTTGTTGAAATAGTCTGACGTGGTAAGACTGCCCTTCTTGGTGGTGGCCAATTGCATGCGCAGATTTGTAATCCGCGCTCTTGATTGTCCTGCAAACATAGCCCCTAACGCCTTGGGTGGAAAAAGATCAACAGCTACTCAGCTACCTGGTGAATTCGGTCTCCAAGGAGGTCCTCGCCGGCATCACGACTGCAACAACCTCTGCGCAGGCATGGAAGGCATTAGGGGCTATGTTTGCAGTCGTGATCCCGACGAGGACCTCCTTGGAGACCGAATTCACCAGGTAGCTGAGTAGCTGTTGATCTTTTTCCACCCATGAGTCATGCTCTGGGTTGGGAATTTCCTTCTTCATGTCGTCATCTTCTTCTCATGATGGAAGGCACCAATCCTCTCCTTTCGGACATCCGGTGTTGGACAAGCTTACAAGGGATAACTTTGTCCTGTGGAAAACTCGAGTTCTGCACTGCTTTGTTAGGCGCCAAAGCGCTTGGGATCTGGATGGAACTATCCCGAGCATGACAAGTACTTGAAGCTGAAGTCGGCCCGCAAGAAGAAGAAATTCCCAACCCGAGCATGACTCATGGGTGGAAAAAGATCAACTACTCAGCTACAGGTGAATTCGGTCTCAAGGAGGTCCTCGCCGGGATCACGACTGCAAACATAGCCCCTAACGCCTTCCATGCTGCGCAGAGGTTGTTGCGCTGTGATCCCGGCAAGGACCTCCTTGGAGACCGAATTCACCAGTAGCTGAGTAGTCATTGATCTTTTTCCACCCATGAGTCATGCTCGGGTTGGGAATTTCCTTCTTCTTGCCGTCGACTTCAGCTTCAAGTACTTGTCGCGGCTCGGGGATAGTTCCATCCAGGATCCCAAGCGCCTTGGCGCCTCGAACAAAGCAGTGAACTGAGTTTTCCACAGACAAAGTTATCCTGTAAGCTTGTCCAACACCGGATGTCCGAAAGGAGAGGATTGGTGCCTTCCATCATGAGAAAGAAGACGACGACATCTTGTTTGTCGTGTAGGAGGAGCGTCACAATCTTGAGTTGCGCCTTCATTATGCGCGTCGCGGGGAGGAGCGTCACGAGCAGCGTCGCGCCCCCTTTGTCGTGAGGATGTGTTGACGGGATTTTTTTTATTAGATCTATTCTAGGAAGAGGCGGCTCTGATTACCATGAAAGATTATGGGGTAACTATGGTTGCCTATCTTGGCTCACCATAGGTTGCATGTTTATATATATAGAACAAGAATTACAGATATAGATAGTTTAAACTATGACTCCTAACTTAAGTTCTATTCTATCTATAGCAAACTACAGGAGTCCATCTATCTATGAGATATGTTCGGTTACAACTCTAGTATAACACGTTTACAATCTCTAACACATCGAACATGTTCATCACTGGAGGAGGAAGCTGTAGCTTCTGCGAGAGACCTCTCTGCAACAACGCTCTCCTGCTCTCCCACTTGGAGCAGTCGAGGTTGATGATTAGCTTGAACTCGAGACCGCTGCCCAGTGCTGGTTTCTTCTCTTCTGAAGCTGCTGGAGCAAGACGGCGGCCCACTTCTCGGAGGACGGCGGATGCCCCCAGCCCATCCCAACCGTCGAAGTAGATGATGTTGTGCTGCCTGCCGCTGCTGGTACCACCAATGTCCTTCAGTTCTTCCAGGATTCGTTCCACAGCACTATCGATGGTGCACGCCGTGATAACCTGCAACCAATGCGTTTATTATCTTCAGTATGCTTGATTGACTGCATTGGATTAATTATTAGCAAGAACTTAAAAGAACTTCATTGTTAATGCTAGCAGGTTTACCTCAGAACGCATGATGGACTGTACTGGATTATTAACCGGGCCGTCAGGTGATTATGTTGACTCTGGAGCAGTCTCTACGGTGCATGTACTAGATCTTCAGATCATAAATGATTATGATATATCCATTTCGAGTGGAACAGGATCCGTTTCAACTGCGGATCTAACCCATTTGGTTGGTCTCTCGGCTTCTCTGATCAACACAACCATACAGCAAGGAGTGATTAATATATACTATCCAGAGTTGCATGAATTATATAGAACTTTTGTGAATGCAAGCTACATATATATATACATTGAAAACTTATATCTGCACAGCATTTATTTGCATACCTCTGTTCAGTTCAATTGGCACAAGTAGGATACGAGAGAAGCTGAATAAACAAATCCACCAATGAAAAGGAGACAGGGAGATGTCTCAGAGAAAATGTATGCAGCTACAAGTTAGATCGAAACAAATAAGCAGGCGGTGCCACAGAGATAAACTTTGGTGTTTGGCAAATGTATGTGCATGTCGGTCCAGTAGTACTACTAGCAGTGCGTTTTCTTTGTTTGTCTGTGGTCCTCAGAATTGTTCTTTGCTTGCAGCTAGCTCTAGTCACTGCAGGTTTTTTTTTGTAAAGGTAAAGGTTAAAGATTTCATTAGGCACTAAAGCGCAAGGCAAGGATGTCGTATCTTTGTTGTCTGCACCATTCATTCTCCTGCAGTGCCTCATTGTGTGCAACTTTTATGCCGTGTGAGCCACTTCAAGTTTCTAAGAGGATCCGAGGGGTAAGTTGGAAGAATCCTATATGTACTCTTTAGTTAATTTGTCTATTTTCATGCCAATTAACAAAGACGACTTATGTTACACAACATGTGCACAACACATTAACATATCTCTTAGGCTTGTCTGCAGTCAAATTGGGAGTCACAAACGCAAAGACTAGACCTAAAATCTAAACAACTATACCTGTAAGTCTTTGGTCATAATCCATGAAGTGGTGGAATGATAGGACATGAAGCACGTGCACTTGACCCAAAGCTACCTTCTAGCAAACAAAGTGGATGTCGATCTAGTTAGTTATCATGGTAAACTAAACATATCATATTATGAGCTTAATAAGTAGCACACATAGGGTTAAATGAATAATTGTAGTTTCACATGTTAAGCTTGTTTAATGAAAGCTCATTAAATCACGTTTGCATGATTTTCTTAACTTAAACATGTATAGCTTAGGGTGTCACACTTAAGATACTACAAATCACCTCAATGGCTTTTATGAAATTGTTGTACAAGTTTAACCGTTGGTCAAAAATAGGTGGCACTAAGCACAATCAAGATACTTATAGGAGTTGTAGCTCTGTGTTGGGCAATGTGGCTTATAATGACTCGGTGTTTGATAAATGCACCCCGAAAACATTTTTGCTGTTACTCTTCAGCATGCATTGGCCTAGTCATGGGAATTATTGCGGTGCTCGTATGACAACAAGGAGTGTATGTTAATGGCATGCAAAACCTTGGAGTCAATAGCAATGATCTTCCTGATTGTTGGAAAACCAGGTTTCCAGCAGGTGGGACACAGAGGAACCTTTGCCCAGCCGGGTGCCCTGGGCGAAGATTTAGGAAGGTGGTAGGTGGGCCCAGGCTCAATTAGGGTTCCATAAATGCATTCACCAACCTCCCCTCCATAGGGTTGGGCTGCCCCTTTTATAGGACACTGTTTGCTACTATTTCATTGTACATCTTTGCCCTATGCTAGCTTGGGTACATTCCTAGAATATCCCCGGACCAGTTCAAATCTTCAGGGGCATTCTGGGTCTTTTCCTCTCGCATCGCCTTTGCCATTCGGGCCTCACCATTAGGCCCATAGGAGGCCCATTTCTGACTTTGGGCCGTGGCACTGTAAGAGCTCCCTTCGTTCGGGCCGGGACCACAGGTCCTCTGCCCAGATTGCTGGAGCCTCCGCCTATGGTCGACCTCCGCCAAGGAGCACTTCCAGGTACCTTCAGAGTCCGTGCCTAGACCTCCGCCTCACCGGTGATCAGAGGCGAAGGCTTCCCTTGGTGCTCCTGCGTTTCGACCTGCGTCATGCAGATGGTCATATCCGAAGGCTCCTTCCATTATACCCGTGTGCCAAGAAAACATGCGGACAGTTGTTGCTATGTAGGAGCCTTTGCTACTCATACGTCTATGTCCCAACAGTTTCCCCCTTGAGGGTATGTCTGATGCGAGCACGCCATGAGCCTCAATTTTACCGTTGATATTGAGTCGCGGAGGCTTCCACCCTTTCCCTCCTAGGTCGCCTGGATCAGACCATTATGGCCTTGATGTGTTACTTTTTTATTGGTTGCGGTGGCTCTGGAACTGGCGCGTTGTTGAACGGATGTGACCGTTGGGCGTAGAAGTTGGAGCATCGGTTCATGGCCTATATAAGGGAGGGGTAGGTGAAGGCCCCCATCCGCGTCACCTGAGCTATCGCTTTCAAACCTTTCGCTTTCTAAGCCCCCTTTCGAGTTTGGCCTTCGCTTAGTTGCGCTTTGCCTTCGTTTCTCTGTTGATCTTTTTAGAGTCTAAGAAGTGGCTTCTACTGTTAGCCCCCCTCCTCGTCGGGCCACCATCTTCAGTCCGTACTCCCGCCTCCTCGGTGTTAGGGCTAGCGGTTGGTCCCAGCGCTTTGAGGAGTGTATGCTGGCTAGTGCGGAGGCTATTAAGTTTTGGAGGAGGATCTTGCTAGCGTCGAAGCCTCCGTTGGTGACCTAATCACCACCCAAGAAGCAGAAGACATGTCCGGCGCGGGCAGGACATGTGATTTTTGGGCCTTCATTGATGACGAAGGATATGGTCGAGGTTTTGGAGAAGGAGGGCTGTTTTGGTGCTGGGAAGGCGAAGCTTCCGCAGGATGAGACGGTGCTTAAGCCGCAGGCTACTGATGCCGTCGTTTTTCGTGATTTCTTTGCCTGCGGCCTTCGCTTCCCTGCCGCACGGTTCCTTCGCCATGTTCTGGAGCTTTTGAGGTACAACTACACCATCTCACTCTGAATGGTATTCTTACTTTGAGTAAGTTTTGCTAGGCTTGCCTGTTCTATGGTGCGGAGCCACATATATATTGGCACATTTTGTGAGTACTATGAGCTTCAACGGCAACAGAAGGGCGATAGATTGGAGATTTCTTTTGCCCAGATGAATAAGTGGAATAAAGACTGGATGCAGTATTGGTTCTATGTTAGGACCAATGGCATGACCTCTATGGATAGTGAAGGAAAAAAACACACTCGGCATCCGTTGGCTTTGGTTATGACTCCGATGAAGCCTTCGACCCAAGGGACTCCTGGACCAGAGGTCATTGAGGGATGTGAGGCCTGCGACAAGAGCTTCACTTTAGCCTGCCGTTACTCCAGAGGCCGTGATCTAGTGGAGGAAATGGTGGCATCGAAGTGTTGGCCGTTAGGACGGAATAGGCCAGCGATGAGTATCGAAATGGTTAGTTTGCCAGTTTTTGGCGATGGGGATGGTGTTCTGTTTCCTTGCTTTGATGTAAAGCAGGCGGAGGACATAATGGCTGATGAATATGTCACGGTCGTTGAAGAAGGAGCGCGTGACATTCTCAGTGAGATGTTAGACAAAGAGTATTTGGTGCGAAGGGCCATTGGGGGTTCAATGCCCCATCTTGACCGTGTGTTTGAAGAGTTGGGGATGCATCACGAAGAACACATAGTTCCTCTGAAGGTTCTAAAGTTGCTTGAGGAGAAGGCGAAGAAAGCCACTGCTAAGAACACAACTAACTGCAAATGGAGGTGAAGAAGAGGAAGGAACTGGCGTTTCAAAAAACGATCAAGAAGAGACAAAGGACTTGACTACTTGTGCCACTTGCCTCCATGAGTTTAGGGAGGAGGTGGCATAGAATGTTGGTGGAGGTTCTGCTTCAGCAGCTGCTAGCATGGAAGGCGAGCATTCTGCCACCTCCACTTATCTTGGTGGTGATGACTTCATCCCGACTACCCTCCAAGGGATGACTGGTGCTTTACCGCTGAAGCCTCCGCCGTGGCACCTATGCCTAGAGTACTGGGCGATGAGTCATCTAGTTCTAAGGGTGGGGATGGTGATGCCTCACTGTCTTGGGGAGAAAGGTCAGAGATGCGGGCCCCCATCGTCCCTACGGAGGTCCCTGCTTGGAGGTGTCCAGGACGCTGCGTCGAGGCGCTCTCCCATTGTCAGTGAGCTCTCGGCACATAAGCGTCACCAATCACGGGCGTGCCGTTTTGATGAGAATGCCCTTGCGGGTGCTGGTCAAGGTGCTTTGTACTTGAGTGAGTGGCCATTTGTCTTTCCTTGACTTGCTATTTTTCTTTTGTTTTGCTCGGGACTTATTTTTTGTATTTTAGGTGACCTGACAAAGGCTATAGGGGATGCTACAGAGCCTGCAGATTAGGATCTCGCTCGCATCGGCCTAGATGCTTCTCCACAACCTCCGCTTCTCGAGAGGAATCCTGGCCCTTCGGGCCATGGTCAGGCTGGTGGCGAAGGTCTATTTTCTTTTTTTATCTCTCTTTCTTTTTCGTGTTCCCCTATTTTGCCTGAGCTTTTTCCCTAACTCTTTTCTTGTGTTGTAGCGGCTTCTGACAACACAATAAGCGGGTGAGCGGAATGCCTTGAAGCTCTTTACAACGATATTGAAGGTTGCTTTTTAAGTTTGTACTTCTTGTTTTTTATCTTACTCCTCTTACATTTTGTTTGTTACTAGGTCGTCTTTGCCACCATCTTAAACATGTGGACTATTTCAAGTTGTTGCGGTACAACTTGGAGCAGCAGTGTGTGGTACGTATTGTCTTTGTCATCTCTTTCTTCTTTGCATCTTTCTTGTGTGTTTGTAACCTTGTTGAGTTTTGTCTTTGTAGAGCCACCATCTTGCAGAGGCTCTTGAGGGATGCGGTATGTAGGCTATAGCGGATCGTGACTTGGCTATTGAAGCTATGAAGAAAGAGCTAGAAATGGTTGAAGCCGAGAAGGCTCGACTTGCGGGTGAGATTGCGGGCCTCCGCGTGGCCCATGGTGACTTTGAGAACTTACAAGGAAAAGTGGAGTCCCTAGGTAAAGATCTTGAGGGTGCGAAGGCTGCCGAGCAGCTCGCTGCCGAACGTGCCCTGAAGGCCCTTGAGACGGCGATAGCCTCCGCAAGGAGGTTGATGCTAAAAGGGAGTGTGACGCATCCTTGAAGGCCCAGGTGGATATACTGACCAAGCGCTAGGAGGACGCCAAGGCTGTTGGACTGGCTGCGGCTGAACTTTATGTTGGCGCACTTGGCCAGTTCGGTGGTGTTACCTCTTCGCTACCTCTGACCCTTCTGCGTATAGCATCTTTTCTTGGATGAAGTCCAACGTCGCCAAGCTTCCAGATTTTGTTGGCGGGGCTATTGATTTTGGAGCTCTTTCTACCGCCACGAATATCTCGAAGATGATGGCTCAGTTGGGGTGCACACACAATGAAGGCCTTAAGGAAGTTACAGATATTGAGGGCCCATCCACGCTTGGGGAAACTTCCCGGGGCCTTGTGAGATCGGTCAGGAATTTCATGAAGTCCTTTTGGGTAAAGTTTGGTCGTGCGGATGCTCGCTCGGTGGCGGAGGCTCGTCGTGCTGCGGTTAGCTCTTCATCCTTAGTTAGATTTGTCCTTTGTTTGTTTCCGCTATCTTTTCGTGTTCAAGGTTATGACTTTTATGTTGTGTGCAGGAGTTGAAAAAGGCGGAGGCTGCACATGTTGCCATGGAGACGCATACTTCTGAAGTTCAAGAGGCGGTGGCACCGAACACCGAAGGCTCCAACCCAAGCGCAGCAGCCGGGAGAAACTACATCTACTCCGGCTGTCCCGGAGGTGTAGTGTTTAGGCTTTTAGTTGTGGTTTTTGGTTTAGGCTATATGTAACCTTTAGTGCCTTCGCTAGCTAAAACATAATTGTAGATTTGTCCTGTGCAGGTTTCCTTCTCTGGGCCTGTGCAGGACGTGATACCCTTAACTATGTATCAAGATGGGATTTATGTTAGCGGTGAACTATGGGAATATTGGCGTCAAAGCTTCGCTAGACCTTTTGTTTTTGAAATGTTCGCCTTCGTTTCGTATGATATTGATGATGAACGCGCAGAGTTTGTTAGATCTCTTGCTTGGCAAGGGCCTCGCCCACCGGTTTAGTTTTAGTCTTTATGCTAAGTTGTTTGGTTGGCCTTCGTGCCTTTGTAATGTTTATTTTTCAAGGCTCAGCGCCTTTTGCGTTTTGCATTGTTATTGCCTTCGGGCTTTTGTAGGACCATTTGTGTTTGTATGGTTTGCGCTTGTAATGTGCTCTGTTGTAATATGTTTGCTTTCTTTGAATAAAGTTATCTTGGACTGCTTGGTTGGATACTTGTTTCATTGAAGAATCTGGTTACAATTGCTACCTATGCCGAAGGGTTCTAGCTGATGACGCTTATTTTCATGTTCTTGCCTCCGCTTCTCTCTTCTCTAGTTCTCGTTGGGGATAAGATTGCATGTTCACGTGGAAGAGCTGAGGCGCTTGTCTTCGACCTTGTGTCCTGCGTGGAGGCTCACATACTTGATTTGTTGTAGCCCCCGCTTTTTGGTCTCTAGTTGTCAACAGGGAGGTTCTAGTGCGTCGCTACAGAGAAGCTGAGGTGCTCATATTTGATCTTGCAGTTGTTGCAAAGGCTTTGGCACAATTTGAGCACTCATCGGGGGTGTTGGTCTTCAATCTTGATGCTTCTCCAGAGGCCACAGTTCAATTTGAGCAAGCAACAGAGGTTGATGAAGCATTTCTTGGGCGTTGTCTTCGCTTGCTCCTGGATTGCTTTGTTGCTGCCTTTGGCCATGCTGGAGCAGCTGCGCTCCCGTTGAACATGGTTGATTCTAGGCCACGCCGGACGGTATCTTCGGTTGCGGGGGACGTTATGAGTCTTCATGCGATACCCTCCCGCAACATCTGATCCTAACTGCTTGCTGCCGAACTTTGGTTACACAACACCCCGTGGAGGCTGTACAACACCATGTGGTAGATGCGTACAACCTCTTCGTGGCCTTCGCCGGGTTGCACGAGCTGCTGTAATTACGAGTCTTCACACGGTATCTTTTGGTTCTGTTGATTTTAAGGAAACTCTGGCCTCCATGGCTCTCTTGCCTTCCTCTATAGTGTGGTGGGTCTTGGTTACCTTAACGTCCCACTAGCGCTCTCTGGAGTTAGCGATGTGGTGATGCACTGACTAAGGCTAGTGCGAGGGGCTCTAGATTTTATAGCCTAATACTTGTACGATTTAATAAATTTCGGTGGTTGGCCTAGGTTTATTGCTTAGATATGTTTTTAAAGCCGTATGAGATTGACAAGTTTCTTTGTACATAGTGTATCTTTGGTTCTTTAATTCTATTGTACTTCAGTCATTTATTCCAGATTGTTACCTGGTGCCTGATACGGTCAGGTCTTCGCTAGGTGTTTTTCCCACCCGATGCCTACAGCAAAGGTAGGTCTTTGTCGGGTTTTGTGGCCTTTTGGCCGTTTTGATGAATTCTTGATGCCTGATTGTGGACAAGGCTTTGTCAAGGTTGCAGGCTAATTTACTCGCGAAGGTCGTTCCACGCTTTAGAGCCTTCGGCTAAGGTAGTGGAAGGTGCTCTTTGTCGTGATGTCATTGTCAAATGTTGTGGCTCCGTTGCTAGCCGCTTTCGACCTTCGCTTTTCATAGTACTCTTGGGGGGATTCCTCTTTATATTTTAAGAGGGTTTTACATGGATCCTGCCTCGTCAAAAACCTCACCTCCACTAGGAGCCCCCTTTGTGAGGAAAAGAGTACAGGTCCTTTTAGCACAAAAATGTAAAGGGAAAATGTGAAGACTAAATGAGGTGAGGTGACCTTTGCTTATAGTTCCACGGAGGCCACCCCTTTACAATTATATGTAGAACCTACACAAATTGTCAATGCTCTAGGTGTGAGTCATTGTGTTACCTTCGCTATCTATCAGGCAGAATGACCCTGGTCTTCCGGCGGCCTTCGCCATGTATGGGCCTTCCCATTTTGGTTGGAGCTTTCTTGCGCTAGCCGCATTTGGCTTTCTTTTTAGGACAAGGTGAAAGCTATAGTTTGGTTTTGGTGAATTGATGAAACCCTATGTGCTAACCTAGTTTATCAAAGTGATTATGAGATAGGTGGCACATTACAAGTGGTGAAGCAAATGAAGATCATGACATGATGATGGTGATGGTATGGTGATGATCAAATGCTTGGAAAAGAAGAAAGAGAAAAACAAAAAGCTCTAGGCAAAGGTGAAACTTGATAGGAGCTTTTTTGTTTTGGTGATTGAGACACTTAGTGAGTGTGCTTGATAGGAGCTTTTTTGTTTTGGTGATTGAGACACTTAGTGAGTGTGCTCACATTTAGGATCGATAGTCATACTATTAAGAGGGGTGAAACTCATATCGAAATGCGGTTATCAAAGTGCCACTAGATGCTCTAACTCATTGCATATGCATTTAGATCTAGTGGAGTGCTAACACCCTTAAAAATGCTTGTGAAAATATGCTAACACACGTTCACAAGGTGATACACTTTGTGGTTGGCACATTTGATCAAGGGTGGTGAAGTTTGGGGTCAAAATGAGAAGTTTCATATTGACCAGACTCTGCCTTGGGCAGTGACCGGACTCTAACCCCGCGTTCGATCAGTGGTGCGCAGTGAAGGCCGCCCTCGGTCCCTTGACCAGACGCTGAAGAGAAAGAGGGACTGGACGCATAGGGGGTGCATCCGGTCACCTAGTGACGTACGCTGACGCAAGCAACAGAGAGAGGCTGAGTTGACCAGACGCAGGCCTGGGTCCGGTCATGAGCCACCGGACGCGTCCGGTCGTGAAATTCCGTCTCTGGAACCTTAATGGAAATGACTAGACTACAGTGATGGAGCGTCCAGTCACTTTGAGCAGCGCATCCGGTCACAACTTAACACGTGGCATGAAGCAGACTAGCCGTTAAGATCGGGCGCTCAGCATTTGAAGCTGATGACACGTGGCGATCATCAAGCGACTGGACGCAGGGATCCAGCGTCCGGTCAACCTGACCAGCGCGTCCGGTCAGCCCGTGTTTCACTGGACAGAGGAACCAACGGCTCTATTCATGGGGGCTCTCTATTCAAGCCCCATGGCTGGCTCAAGCTCACTCTGTTGGCCATTTGCATTGACATAGCAACCTTGTGAGCTTAGCCAAAGCCCTTCCACTCATCTCCATCATTGATTCTTCATCTTTGTGAGATTGGGAGAGAATCCAAGTGCATTGCTTGAGTGTTTGCATCTAGAGGCACTTGGTGTTCGTATTTTGCTGCGGGATTCGCTTGTTATTCTTGGTGGTTGCCGCCACCTAGATGGCTTGGAGTAGCGAGGATCGTCGATCAGAGGTTGGTGATTGTCTCCGACTCCGATCGTGGTGATTATGAGGGGTTCTTGACCTTTCCCCGGCGGAGAGCCAAAATGTACTCTAGTAAATTGCTCGTGGCTTGTGTGATCCTCATCTTGTGTTGGTTGTGCGGCACCCAATTGAGGGTTTGGCGTGTGATGCCAATTTGCGCGTGAACCTCCAAGTGAGTGAATCGCCACAACGAGGACTAGCTTGCCGGCAAGCAAGTGAACCTCGATAAAAATTATTGTGTCATCATTTGATTCCGAGGTGATTGGTCTTCATTGGTATTCATTCTTGTGATTGATTGGTTCATTCCTTGACTCAGCGGTATAACCATCTAGCTCTCTCTATTTACATTACCGCAAACTAGTTGTCAAGCTCTTTAGTGTAGCTAGTCATGAGAGCTTGTTAGTTTGGTTAGTGTGGCTCTTTAGTTAGCCTTTGAGAGCATACTAACTTAGTGTAGTGACATAGCCATTGTGTGGATAGAGACTATAGAAACTAGAATTGTGGTAGGTGGCTTGCATTTTGAGTAGGCTAGCGCAACACTCACTTTGCCTCATATTTGTCTAACCAGTTTGCTAAGTGTTGTTGTTGAAATTTTTAATATGCTATTCACCCCCTCTAGCCATTAGGACCTTTCAAGTGGTATCAGAGCCAATGTCACCATGATTTGAGGCTTAACAACATTCGGTGTCAAAATGGCTCAAATCAATAGCACAAAGAAGCCACCCCAATTTGATGGCTCCAACTATCCCTATTGGAAGGCTAAGATGACAACATATATCAAGTTAATCAATAGTAAGGTTTGGAAGGTGGTGGAGACCAAGATTGAGATTGATGATGAAGAGGCTCCCACCGCCACCAAAGAGATGCTACTCCAAAACAATGACATTGCTCTTAGTGCTATCCATGATGCTTTGGATGAGAGAACATTTGAGTAAATCAAGAACATTGAGAGAGCTCATGAGGCATAGAACAAGTTGGAGGAATCATTTGAAGGCACTCAATCCGTGAAGGGTGCAAAGGCATACATTCTCAAGGAGAAGTTTGCAAGCTTCAAGATGAAGAAGGATAAGAGTGTGCCAGAGATGTTCCATAGGCTTCAAGTGCTTGTCAATGATCTCAAAGCACTTGGAGAAGAGGTGAAGGACAAGGACTTCTCCCACAAGTTCTTGAGATGCTTACTTTCAAGATTTTGCACATTGGTCACTATTCTAGTGAGGAGTGGTTTGGACACCATGACACCATACCAAGTGTTGGGAGATATAATGACCGATGATACATATAGAGATGATGATGAGAAGGAAGAAAAGAAGGAGAAGAAGGATGAGAAGAAGAAGAGTGTGGCATTCAAGGCCACATCATCTAAGGGCAAGGCAAAGCAAGAATTATCAAGTGAAGATGAAGACTTGAGCTTTGATGAGATGGATGATGAGAAGATGGCTCTCTTTGTCAAGAGATTTGGAAAGTTCATGATGAAGAAGGGCTACCGTGCTAGAAGAAAGAAGTCTTCATCCAAGAACAAGGAAGAGTCAACAAGGTGCTTCAATTGCGAAAGCAAAGATCATCTTGTTGCTCAATGCCCATATAATAGTGACAATGATGATGACAAGAAGAATAAGAAGGACAAGAAGGAAAAGAAAGAGAAGAAGGACAAGATGATCTTCAAGAAGAAGAAGAAGGGTGGTTTATATGTGGTCACTTGGGATAGTGATGCTTCCTCAAGTAATGATGATGATAGTGATGATGACAAGACCACCAAGAAGAAGGCACTTGCAAGCATTGCTATCAATGAGAAGCCTTCTCTCTTCAACACTCCATCATGCTTCATGTCTAAGGCCACTAAGGTACAAACTTATGATGATGGAAGTGATGAGGAACATGATAATGAAAATGAAAATGAAAGTGATAGTGATGATGATGAACCAACTAAGGATGAACTACTTGACATGCTAGATGATGCTAAAGAACACTTTGACATTAACAGAAGGGAATGCAAAAGCTTGCATAAGGAACTAAAAGTCCTTAAGCAAGCCTTTGATGAGCTCAATGCATCTCATGAGAGGCTAGAGGAAGCCCATGAGAAGCTTGGCAAGGCTCACAAGAAGCTTGAAAAAGCTCATTCCTCTTTGCTTGATGAGCAAAATAAGAAGAAGCATGTTGAGACATGTAATGCAGGCTTAACTTGTGACTTAATTTATGAATCATTCTATAAGCCTATCATTGTTGCTCCCACTAACTCTTCTTGTAGCACTTCCACTTACACCTCATCTAGTAGTGATGGTTTCATATATGATGCCTCACTAATGGTTAAGAATGAGACCCTCAAGGAGGTCAATAAGCTCACTCACACCTTGGCTAAGGCCTATGGTGGTGAGGACTGCTTGCTTATGTGCTTGGGTAGCCAAAGAGCCTCTCTCTACAAAGAGGGATTGGGCTATACCCCAAGAAAGGCAAGACGGCCTTTGCTCCTCACAAGACTAGTTTTATGAAGAACAATGGTCAGTTTTGCACTAGTTGCAAGCAAGTTGGTCATAAAGAGCATGAGTGCAAGAACAAGAGCAAGAATGCTAAGGTATCATCAATTAAGATTAATTCTTTCTATGTGCTTACTAAGGGTACAAATAGTGTGAAAGCTAAGTTCATTGGTACACCATGGATGGGCTTAAAGAAGAAATCCATTTGGGTGCCAAAGAGCTTGGTTACTAACCTTCAAGGACCCAAACAAGTTTGGGTACCTAAAAAGAATTGATCTTCTTTTGTAGGTCAATTACAAAGCCGGGGGAAGGCATTGGGTTCTTGATAGTGGGTGCACTCAACACATGACCGGTGATGCAAGAATGTTCAACTCAATCAACACTAATGTCAATGATGGTTATGATAGTATCACATTTGGTGACAATGGCTAAGGCAAGGTCAAAGGGCTTGGTAAGATTACAATATCCAATGACATGAGCATATCCAATGTGTTGCTAGTAGAGAGCTTGAACTTTAATTTGCTATCCGTGGCTCAATTCTGTGATCTTGGATTCAAATGCATATTTGGGGTAGATGATGTAGAGATCATAAGTGTAGATGGCTCTAACTTGATCTTCAAAGGTTTTAGATATGAGAATCTATACTTGGTTGATTTCAATGCTAGTGAAGCTCAATTATCTATATGTTTGTTCACTAAGTCCAGCATGGGTTGGTTATGTCATAGAAGGCTTGGTCATGTTGGAATGAAACAATTGAATAGATTGGTCAAGCATGACTTGGTTAAAGGCTTGAAAGATGTAGTGTTTGAGAAAGATAAGCTTTGTAGCTCTTGTCAAGCCAGCAAACAAGTTGGAAACATCCATCCTAAGAAAAGCATGATGAGCACTAGTAAAGCATTTGAGTTATTGCACATGAATTTGTTTGGGCCAACACAATACACTAACATTGGTGGAAATAAATGTGGCTTTGTGATAGTGGATGATTATACTAGATACGCTTGGGTATTCTTTCTAGTGGACAAGAGTGATGTTTTTGCAACATTCAAATCATTTGTTAAGGGCATTCACAATGAGTTTGAAACAACCATAAAGAGAGTTAGAAGTGACAATGGTAGTGAGTTCAAGAACACTAGAATTGATGAGTTGTGTGATGAATTTGGAATTAGACATCAATTCTTATCCAAGTACACTCCACAATCAAATGGCCTTGTTGAGAGGAAGAATAGAACACTCATTGATATGGCAAGATCTATGCTTAGTGAGTACAATGTGAATCAATCTTTTTGGACCGAAGCTATCAACACGGCTTGCTATTGTAGCAACCGCTTCTATAGCCCAACATTGCATATTTTTGGGTCTTTGGCTGCAAATGCTATATCTTGAAGAAAGGCACTAGATTGGGCAAGTTTGATAAGAAATGTGAAGGATTTCTACTTGGTTATTTCACTACAAGCAAAGCATATAGAGTTTGGAATTTAGATAGTGGTACTCTTGAGGAAGTTCATGATGTTGAATTTGATGAAACCAAGGGTTCCAAAGATGAGAATGAGAACTTGGAAGATATTAGAGGCATTCAACTTTCAAATGCCATGAAGAACATAGATGTTGGTGAATTGAGGCCTAGGCAAGTGAATGATGATGAAGATGATCAAGTGCAAGTGCTCTCTAACTCAAATGTGCAAGATGATACAAATCAAGCTAGTATAAGTGGCTCTCATGATAATGAACAAGATCAAGTGGCTAGTGCATCATCTCAACCCAATGATCAAGCAAGTGCAAGCAATCAAGTTCCAATCCTCCAACCAACCAATATTGCAAGGGATCATCCATTGGACACTATAATTGGAGATATTTTTAGAGGTGTACAAACAAGATCAAGATTGTCTTCATTTTGTGAGCATTTCTTATTTGTGTCATCCATTGAACCAAAGAAGATAGATGAAGCATTGAAGAATGTTGATTGGGTGAATGCTATACATGAAGAATTGAATAACTTCACAAGAAATCAAGTATGGGAATTGGTAGAGAAACCAAAGGGACACAATGTGATTGGAACCAAATGGGCCTTTAGAAACAAGCAAGATCAAGATGGGATAGTAGTAAGAAACAAAACAAGATTGGTAGCACAAGGCTATACACAACTTGAAGGTCTTGACTTTAGAGAAACATATGCCCCGGTTGCTAGATTGAAAGCAATTAGAATCTTGCTAGCCTATGCTTGTGCCCACAACATCAAACTCTATCAAATAGATGTCAAGAGTGCATTTCTCAATGGTTACATCAATGAAGAAGTATATGTTGAGCAACCTCCCGGTTTTGAAGATGACAAGAAGCCCGACCATGTATACAAATTGAAGAAGGCATTGTATGGCTTGAAGCAAGCACCTAGAGCATGGTATGAAAGATTGAGGGACTTCCTACTCCCTAAAGGGTTCATAATGGGTAAGGTTGATACCACTCTTTTCACCAAGAAGATTGGCAAAGACTTATTTATGTTGCAAATCTATGTTGATGACATCATATTTGGATCAACCAATCAAGACTTTTGTGAAGAATTTGGAAAGATGATGGCTAATGAGTTTGAAATGTCCATGATTGGAGAGTTAAGTTACTTCCTTGGTCTTCAAATCAAACAATTGAAGAATGGTACATTTGTAAGTCAAGGCAAGTTGTCGGCACAAAAACACGTCTCGTGCCGGGCCACACGAGCAAGCCACAGGGTCTGCTCGATGGAGCCAGAGATCCGCCTGGCTTCAACGCAGGGATGATCGATCCTGCGTCCTCCTCCCGAGACGTGCCAGTCAATTTGACCCTGCAATTGACAAGGAGAGAAAGTTTATCAGTAATTTAAGGTGGAACATGTCTGTCTGTGCCCAGACAGTTCCAAGTGTGCCGCTTCGGGAGCAGCCTGTCGGTAAAAGCGAATTAAATAGCCGATCCACAAAGAAATCGGCTGTTACGGATTACAAAGCTCATGGGTAGCAATTGATTTCATATTAACAGGTACAGTACTCGTATATATAAATAAGATCATCAGCTAGATAAATATTGCCAGTATAAAGTATTAAGCCGATGAATCTAATCAGGAAAATATATAGCACACGAGCGAATCGACTATCTAATACGAACGGATCCACAAACGCTCTGAATCTAATCTGTTACCATCAACAGTGAGGTTCGACCGGATCGAAGGCAGCTATAATGATAATAACAAACCAAAACCGAAGAATCCGTAAAGACATCCGTACTTTGATAGACTTTTCAAAAGACATACTATATATGAAAGCTCGGATGAATCGGTTGAAATAGCCGATTCAGGTGAAGAGAACTACAACGTGTGAACAATCGACTATTTCGCGTGAACAAACCTATGGACTCCTCAGACTCAACCTGCTACCTCTAACAGTGGGGTTCGACCGGATCGATGCAGCCATAAAAAAGACAACGAATCAAACCCTTAAAGTACACAGATCTATCCACGCTTAACAGAATCATGGACGCGCGTCGTAGGCGTTAACGCACAGGCGATCGACTATTTAGCCGATGCAAGCATAGCAAACAGTTATGGTCACGCCTGATCGAGAACAAATCTACCAACTAGCATCCTCCAATCTAAAGTGCTATCAGTGGGGATTGACCAGATCGTTACAGCCATAATAGTGAACCGTAGATTAGATTTAACTAGCCAGCAAACCTCTCTAAGATTATTCGTGCCTTAACCGCGTACTATGCACGATCAAGATCGAAGTAGAACAGCCGATAAAACCAGACCCGTCGCTTAAAGTAAGAAATATCGTGTTGTAGCAAAGCAAACGATGGATTAGAAGGATATAAGGCCGATCTAGATCGATCTCGACCGGGCAGGTTGATGTTGCTGCAAACTAATGACAATGAAAGCATCAGCAAGATCCGTAACTTAATGAATCTACCAAAGATTGCCACTCTTAGGTAGAGCTGATAACTTGACCTTAATCTAATTCGAGCAGTGGAGGTCGACCGGATCGATGCAGCCGTACTTGAACTAGACAAGAGTCGACAACTAGCTTATACCAGAGTCGCAGTGGAGGTTGACCGGATCGATGCAGCCGTACGAACAGAAGTATAAGACATGATGGTACTTACAGACAAGCCGGGGTCGGCCGGACCGATGCAACCCTGCTCGCTGAAGAACTCGCCGAGATATACTCTACTCCTACTCCTAAGGGGTGGCCGGAGCCGAAAAAGTAAATGTCTTGTATTTGATTAATGGTGTGTCTTTTTTACAATACCCGGGGGTTTTTATTTATACCCTGAACTAATAAGAGTCCTAAACGAACATGACTAGATAACAAAAAAGAAATATTAACATACACAGACGTTTAACTCCCTTTACGTGGAATCCTTGCCGACAAATTGGATACGTGTGTGTCCTTGCTCGTTAAGCAAACGGAATAAATTATTCCTAATTAATCTCCATTTGATCGACCATGCAAGCAATGTACTCTCCAGAGTCTCGTTCAAACACAGCTTCCCTTTCCTTGACCGGCCGATCTTGGAAATCTTCTCCATAGTGGCCTGGTAACATGTACGTATGTATTTGCTTGGACGCATCTTTACTGTCTTGCATCTTCACCACGTGGGCAACCAGGAATCGTATTATTTCCTTCATGCATGGACTCTTTCTTTAATCAAGAAGCTTCACGTCTCCATCCAAAGATTTTCCTCGTATAGCATGGCCAAATGTTATCAACATATCATGCTGCAATAGAACTTTCCTCCTCGGCATACTCCCGTATCCGTACACAAATAGGTTTCATCACGCCCAAGCCAACGCTGCTGATGCCATGGCCTTTTGTAATCTTTTCCAAATCTAGAATAAACAAGAACGTGTCTGGCCTTCCAAGTCTGATGAACACATGTGCAAGCATGTTTCTTCTTTCTCTTGACACCTTCAAGTGTACATATATACAAGCAACATGCAGACCAATGATAACCGTGTGTTTGGATATGCTTCCTCTAATGCACCACTTGATTAATAATTAAATAGTATATATTCTGGCTGGCTTCTTCCAATTGAACTTGTCACCCTCTATCTTTATCTTGATTGGTCCGAAGTCTTCGAAATATATACATGTGCACTCGGACAGCTCCACTGAATAAAAATGCACATTTGGCCAACTGTGATGCCATTAGCCGAGATCCCTCCTTGCTTACCAAATTTTGGTGTCAACACAGGCCCCCTAGTTCGGAGTATGAATTTTCATGCTTCGAACTATTTTGATCCAATAATCTTATTTCCCGAGTCAGCGACATCTGATTGCAATACTTGGCTTTGATGACTTAACTGAGTTGACTTTTCATTTGCTTTAGCCGATTAAGAGCTGGCCCCAGAGTTTATAACTATAATCGGCTATCAAATCACTGGTATGGAGCTGAAGAATTCTCTGGTAGCAATATTACCTCATTCCAAGCCTCACCTATACATGTGAACTTTGAAGTGTCTATCACGTCATCTTGGGTGGTTGAAGAATGGAACGAATCAGAATCCAGTCATCCTCACTTCTCCTGCTCAGAAAACTTGGGTTTTTTGAAAGATTTTTAAATTAAAACATAGCTTTGCTCCCCAAATGATTTTCTCAGATCGCTCAATGAGCATAGTTCCTCAAAGACATTGTTTTGCCTCTGTTTACCCTACTTCTAAACAGCTTATGTGGAGTTCGGGTAGGGACAAAGTATGTAGCATACTTACCTTGCGTATCGTAAAGTCAAATCCCGGATCTAAGGAGAGAAGTATCATACTCTTAGATCAAGATGTGCATGTGTGTGGAATATTTAGTGGCTAACCTAATTCTACTATGCTCTCTAAAATATATTTCTCTCCTGTGGAATATTTTTGCGAGAACATGGGTTATCTTTATTCTCATCTCTTTTTCTTTTTCCCCCTTTTTTCTTTTTACTTTGGACATCTTTTGTGTGCATCGTTTTATATTTCTGCATAACCCATATCTCTTCTTACAATAACTTTTGAGAGAAATATTATTAAGAACTTGGAGCATTTATTCTAATAAAATCTAACATATTTTGAGGTGGATGAAAAACGTGTTTTTGCATACTTCTAGTATAGAAGCAGCACATATATGTGGCGTGTGCGTGATCTTGATCTTGGAAATATGATAAATCTCTCAACAAGGGTCAACAAGACTCGACAGAACTCAACACAGAGCAAGCAGTTTATGTGGAAGGTTTTTAATGAGACTAATATATGGCTTTAGCAGGAAATTCAACATCATTGAGGAGACAAGCTATTGATTTTGAATTTTTGTAAGAAAATTTCACAAGTACTTTGCAAAAGAAGCAAGGTTTCTTTCATCATATCATATCTCATTCATCTACTTAGGTAGTATGCTTTTCTATGATAGATTGTTCACAAGTGACAGAAAAAATAAGGAATAAAGAATATGCGAGCCAAGCATAGAAGTGTACCTCATATCTGCATATACCTTCTCCACTCTGAGCCAATGAGCATCTCCACCCAGATTTTAACTTGACATCGGTTGTTGTTCTTGCGAATTCGGTCACATCGGCTGCCTCTAACGACTCGAACAGATTCAATATATTTTCATCGTTAGTGTGTATACAACTAGCCCCAGATTGCTCTTCAGTTAATGCTTGCTACTGTTCATCATGGCCGAACCATTTATATTCTTGGCTGCAATTTGCTGGACCTATTACCAACAACAGTAGGAATCGGCCTTTCCTTCTTCAAAACCTGCCCGGATATTTATTAATCATATTTCCTGTGATCGGCTGTAATTTCATTTAGACGTGCTGCTGCTGTGCAATAGCCGATGATATTAACCGATAGAAGAAAACTCAATCCATTGGAAGACGGCGTCCAGGACGAAGGTCACCGGTAGTCACTACTGAATTCAGGTTCTTTGCCGAGTGTCTGAGGTACTCGGCAAAGGCTAAATTGCACTCGGCAAAGCCTTTGCCGAGTGTGGCACTCGGCAAAGACCACACGGCAAAAATCTGATCGGCAAAGCGCTCTTTGCCGAGTGTTTTTTATCGGGCACTCGGCAAAGGTTTTGCCGAGTGCCCCGGAGACACTCGGCAAAGAAAAGCGACCGGCACGGAGACGGTTCCGTTGACGGTCACTTTACAAACCAGGACATCTCTACATCTTGTTTCATGAAAGGGATGTAGAGATGTCCTGGTTTGTAAGTATCGTACGTGACAACATGCACGAAATCTTCTGAAATTTTTATCATAGCATCCACATATGATATCACGACATCTCAACAAGTTTCATGATTTTCGGACTTCGTTTGCTTTTTATAGAATTTAAAACACTTTACACGCAAATTTCGCGGACATGTTTAAATGAACAAGATGTACGAAATTTCGGGTCCGTTCTCGGATCGACCTCTCACAACACTCACTAACATGACTATCAATTTTCAAATCATTAAACTCCATTATTAGTACCACGCAGTTCAAATTTCTAATTTTCGAAAAATTCAATTAAACGAAATAAAGTAACTAAATATATCAAAAAGCCACAAAATCCTAAATTGTAACTAGGAGTTCTGGTGCTTTAAAAGGGCTGCACAAAAAAAATTGGAGGCCAAAAAAAAAAAAAAAAAAAGACTTTGCCGAGTCTTGGGTTTATGGCACTTTCGGCGAAAAAAATGCCGAGAATAAGGCACTTTCGGCAAAGAGTGTTTTAAATTTTTTAAAAAATTTCCTCTTTGCTTAGAGTGCATCCACGAGAGCACTCGGCAAAGAATTTATAAAAAAAATAAACCTTTGCCGAGTGCCGTGATGAGGCATTCGGCAAAGTATTTTTTTTAAAAAATTTTTTTCGTTGAGCGTCAGATCTGAGACGCTCGGCAAAGAATTTTAAAAAAAATTTAAATCTTTGCCGAGTGCTAGGTCTGGGGGCACTTGGCAAAGAAATTTTTTTAAAAAAAAACAAATCTTTGCCGAGTCCTTTACCGAGTGTCCGTGTTTGCCGAGTGCCCGGCACTCGGCAAACACTGCCGGACTCCCTGAGTTTGCCGAGTGCCCGAAACACTCGGCAAAAGACATAAAACACTCGACAAATGGTTCGCCGAGTGTAACACTCGGCGAACAGCACTCGCCAAAAAAAGTGACGGCAAAGCCAACTTTGCCGAGTGTTTTTTATCGGGCACTCGGCAAAGCCTTTGCCGAGTGCCCGACACTCGGCAAAGTTGGAACCGATAAAAACCCAAAAAAATAGGAATTTTTACCAAAAAAAATAGAATTTTTTTTATTGGAGGAGGCCCCCACTGGCCAACGCCCGCGCCCATCTCCACAATTTTTCGCGTCAAATCACGGCAACGCGGCCGAAGGGAATCGAACCCGCGACCTCCCCCTGCCGGCAAACCTCCTCTACCACTACACCACGCTTTCATTTGTGTTTGGATTTCGTTTTAGTTCCTAATATATTATACTAAACCGAATGTAAATTGCTTGTTTGAGGCCCTAAACGAATTCAAATAAAAAAGTTGTAAACTACAAAGTTTCATAACTTTTTGAGATCTACACTTTTAGTTTAGGAAGTTTTTCCATCCGAGGTCGTTTACAAAATTTGAATTTTAAAATTTTGAAATTCAAATGCAGTTTTGCATGACAAGATGATTTCAAATCAAAAAGTTACCAACTACAATGTTTCATAACTTTTCGAGATCTACAAAGTTTATTTTGGTTGTTTTTCCATCCGAGGTCGTTTGAAAAGTTTGAATTTTAAAATTTTGAAATTCAAACACAGTTTTGTATGACAAGATGATTTCAAATCAAAAAGTTGCCAACTACAATGTTTCATAACTTTTCGAGATCTACAAAGTTTATTTTGGTTGTTTTTCCATCCGAGGTCGTTTGAAAAGTTCGAATTTTAAAATTTTGAAATTCAAACACAGTTTTGCATGACAAGATGATTTCAAATAAAAAAGTTGCCAATTACAAAGTTTCATAACTTTTCGAGATCTACAAAGTTTATTTTGGTTGTTTGGTCATCTGTTCATCCGACATGGTCGTTCTAACATTGTTCATAAATCTTATATATCTCTCTTGTAGTTTCATAAACTACCAGAGAGATATGTTAGTTTTGTGAACAAATTTACTTTCACTTTTTCATATGAAGAAAAGACCAAAACAAACATTGTACATCTTGATGAGTTATACAACTTTGTAGTTGAAAACTTTTTCATTTGAATTAATTTATTGCTTCAAAATGTGCTTTGAAATTTTCTTTGTCGAGTGTAAAAAAAACACTCGGCAAACAAGCTTGTTTGTCGAGTGGAAAAAAAAACACTCGGCAAAGAGCTTCTTTGCCGAGTGTCAAAAAAAAACACTCGGCAAAAGCTTCTTTGCCAGAGTGTCAAAAAACACTTTCGCAAAGGCGTCTTTGCCGAAAGTGCCCGAAAAACAACACTCGGCAAACCACTTGACACTCGGCAAAGAGCCGTCTCCGGTAGTGAAAGAACTCTTTGCCGAGTGCAGCACTCGGCAAAGAAGGTCTTTGCCGAGTGCCCGATTTTTGACACTCGGCAAAGAATTTTGCACTCGGCAAAGTCTCTGTTTCCAGTAGTGAGTCACCACTTGCCCTCATTCTGGTGATCTGACCTCCTGAATGACAATGGTGTCCTTAGCGACGACGATGAAGTAACGACCTATTCCTGATATCCTGCGAACCAAAATTCCATCTTCTAGAAGATATCCAACTTGTTAACTGCGGATCGGCAGTTTAAAATGTCGGCGTGGGATTCCATGCTGAGCCGTAAGGGGCATGGCAACAGACGCTGGGAATCGGCCGATGAATTCAGCTACATCGGCGGTCGGCTCGATCATCCTGCTGCGGTGGACGTCGATGCTGCTGCACTATTCCAAGAAGGTCGCGGACATGTTGGTCACTGTGCGGCTGAGGTTACCCACTGTGTCGATAAGGCTCAGTGTGGACAACGATGATCAGCACTCATCGCGTTACTCGATCCCTGGGCTTCAGTCGGACACCGATAATGATGCACTGTCGTCCCTGCCCATGGTGTTGCTTGTTGTTTGCCGCATGCCTTTGCTCCGTCATGCATTAGCATATCCGATTCCCAAATAAACAATTCTGATTTTTCTTCCTTGTACGTACATGATGCATCTTGTATAGTTTGTTTGCCAAACAAGGCTTCCTGGAATCCCTGGGCGAGATCAGCTGTTTGCATATGAGCTCCATCTTCAAGTATCAAATAACTTCCACGTGCACATCCACGTGTGATTAACCGAGCATACAACACCATTAACCTCCACGCAATATATTACTCATGCATGGCTAATCATATTTGGTTACGTACATATGCATTGATTAGCCGAACATGCAAATATGCTGAACACGCGTGAGGCCAACTTCTCTCCTTTTCTTTAATCTTGTTGCTTTTATCTTCACGTGAGGACCGAGAGATACCTGGACTGTGTCTCAACTCTCAATCTCCTCTGGAACGCCTAGGTGAGCACACCGTCGGGCAGCTCACAGGTAACTCCGAAGAACGTCATGGCAACGAAGCCGACGTCGAGCGTGCCGTAGAGGATGAAGATGAGTCCGGCGTGTGGGCGCGTGCGCGGCGGGTTCAGGCCCCCCGACGCATAGTTGATGCGGGAGATCGAAACGGCGAGCGTGCTCATCCCAAGGATCTTCTCGCTGTTGGTTGGCGTGATGAGCTGATCATTAGGTTTGGCCATGACGTTGGAGAAGAAGTCTTTAGCGGTGGCCGCTTTCGTCTTGTATGGAACCCACTCACCCTCATCTTGCCTCGTGACAAGCGAGTCAATATCTTTAGCCGATGTAATATGCTTTATCATTGGCTTTTGTTTCCCAAATTAGGATCATAGCTCTGATCAAACAAGTATCTGACCCATCCTTTGCCTTCGGCTGTATTATTTTCTCCAAAATTAAATCAGCTGATGGAGGTGAAAGATCAGCCTTCTTTTGACAGCCGATCCATACCTGCTATTTCTTTGCCTTCTTTATTAATTACGTGAGACTCAAAACGGATGCATGGTGGCTTGGACATATCAACAGGAGCTCGGTCATCTTTTCTATCCAGCAATCCACCGGCTTTATGCTCTGGCCGATTGGCTTCTGTTGGCGTCATCGGCCCAAATACTTCGTTTTGGTAAGATGGTTGTTTCCTTGACCGATGAGGATAGTAGTAGATCGATGACAACTGCAGCCTCGCTAACATATAATATTCCAGCCACCATGCAGATCATGCATGTATGAATCATCCTCATTTCCAACGTCGCCTTCCGTGCTAATGTATTCTTTCCTTAATTTCTTGACTAATACATCCCAAGCATGTACATGCAGCAGACGTGTAGCTCTTGATCTCCGACTTGTCCACATCAATTTTCTTACTCACGTGATGACCTCTGGATGCCTTTCCTGTGTTTTTCACCGTGCAGGTTCTCATGTGCTGCTAGTCTTCTCCATGATGTCCAGTTTCCTAGGTCAGCATCGGCCTTCAGATTGGTGCTTTAGATACTCAGCCGATGCAAATATGAATTGGGTGTCAATCTTGAAACGATGAATGCAATCTTCTAGCCAGATATAACTGCGATCAAAATAATTGTGATCAGCCCATCCTTTTCTCAGCCGATGCTTCCCAGAATTGGCTGATATGTTCAACTCTGATTTGGCAACGCATTCAATACTTGATTTCCTTTCTTCTCCCGTGAGTAAATAATCATGTGGCATCTGGACTCCTTTTTCTTAAACACTACACCTCCGTGATCAAACCAGGCAAATAACCACTGGTATGTGTCAGTCATCTGGCCTGTCCCTTGCTTGTTTTATGATGATGAATTAACATGCAGCGTCTTGATGATTGATGATGGCCGAATAAATGCTAATATCGGCCTCTGACTTCTAATCAAATGATCGTGGTTCCACCACGAACATGCTCAGGTAATAAGCTGATAGAATATGCTTAATCGGAGCAAAATCCATCCGTCGGCTATCAGCTTGATAGCTTAGTCCTTGGTCACCATCTTTCCGATCTTGCCTCACGTGAACAGCCAACAAGCCGATACGTTAAGAGGCCATAATGCAAACATGCTTTAACAGCTCTGGTGAAGTGATCGGCTAATTATTCTATTGGTCAATCGGCTGTTCACTTGAAAAATAACTCCAGAAAATATAATACTTCCCTGGTCCATTGCCTTCTAACCCATTATTAGCTTATAATAAAATCAGCCGACGCCTCTCTTCTATTCTTTATTGGCCTTTTTGAACCTTAAGGACCCGGTGTATGTTCCTGTACTGACAGATAAACTGCAGGCACGATCTTTGGAGCCAATATGTCTGCTCGAGTCCCAACAACATATATGGCTGGTTATGCGAATATGGATTTTTTTTAATTCTTGATCTGCCTTTCCCTCGCTCAACATCACCTTCTTGTTTCCAAGCAACCAATCAACAATGAGAGACAACTTTTGCAATTTGTGTATGAACTCTTCAGCCAAGCATTCCTTGATTTGGGTTCCGTCACTTCCGATGACGCGAGACAGCAAGCAACTCGATTCCTACTGATAAGAAATCTGACTTTCTAGCAGATGTGGCGAGCACGACCAACGCAGTCGGCCTTAGGGCCTGATTCGTCGTAAATGTCGAGAAACACAGATGCAGTCGGCTCTGAATCAGAATGAATTATTGACTGCATCCTTATTATCGGCTATCAACAACTGAATCTTCTAGATTGGTTCATGCCGAACTAAGCATAACTTCCGAAAATCTTGAGCATGAAGAAATTTCACCGACCAAACATTTATCGGATACTTTCTTAAGTATTTATCAAGCCAGACTTAAACTGCACATTTCCTCATGCACGTGTATTCCTTTTCCAATAAGGATGCTCTGTTTGTATATTTCTTCCTGACATGTCGCCTTTTAGCCGAACACATATATGTTCAGCCGTATTATAAATTATGCTCAATAGATTCCTGATCTAGTGCAACACGCAGCACTCTTAGTAACCTTCCATGGGATGCTTTTGATCATTTATCCAGCTATCTCTGTACTCCTCATTCAAACAACACAATAATTCTTCGAGCGGTGGGTAGCAAGAGCAGCAGCTTTTGGTCTTCTTGAGCTTATCATCTAGAGTGTCAACGTGTTGATACAAGCCACAACCAGCCCTAGATGACACGTACAAGATTGGCTTGCAAGCTTCGTGTGGTGGAAAATCTTGGCAATATGGATGACGTTCTCATAATAGTTCCGAAGGTCTAACTCAAATAATAAACAGAATTAACTAATCCGGCTGACTTCTGATCAAATAATTGTGGTCCCATCGGGCGTGCCAGAGCGTGTGTCGGCATGAAAACGCGTCTCGTGTCGGGCCACACGAGCAAGCCAGAAGGGTCTGCTCGATGGAGCCGGAGATCCGCCTGGCTTCAACGTAGGGATGATCGATCCTGCGTCCTCCTCTCGAGACATGCCAGTCAATTTGACCCTGCAACTGACAAGGAGAGAAAGTTTATCAGTAATTTAAGGTGAAACATGTCTGTCTATGCCCAGACAGTTATGCCGCTTCGGGAGCAGCCAGACAGAAAAAGTGACTTAAATAGCCTATCCGCACAGAAATTGGCTGTTACGGACTGTAAAGCTCATGGGTAGCAATTGATTTCATATTAACAGGTACAATACTCGTATATGTAAATAAGATCATCAGCTAGATAAATATTGCCAGTATAAAGTATTAAGCCGATGAATCTAATCAGGAAAAGATATAGCACACGAGCGAATCGACTATCTAATACGAACGGATCCACAAACGCTCTGAATCTAATCTGTTACTATCAATAGTGAGGTTCGACCGGATCGATGGCAGCTATGATGATAATAACAAACCAAAACCGAAGAATCCGTAAAGACATCCGTACTTCGACAGACTTTTCGAAAGATATGCTATACGTGAAAGCTCGGATGAATCGGCTAAAATAGTCGATTCAGGTGAAGAGAACTACAGCGTGTGAACAATTGACTATTTCGCGTGAACAAACCTATGGACTCATTAGACTCAACCTGCTACCTCTAACAGTGGGGTTCAACTGGATCGATGCAGCCGTGAAAAAGACAACGAATAAAACTCTTAAAGTACACACATCTATCCACGCTTAACAGAATCATGGACGCGCACCGTAGGCGTTAACGCATAGGCGATCGGCTATTTAGTCGATGCAAGCATAGCAAACAGTTAAGGTCACGCCTGATCGAGAACAAATCTACTAACTAGCATCCTCCAATCTAAAGTGCTATCAGTGGGGATCGACCAGATCGTTACAGCCATAATAGTGAACCGTAGATTAGATTTAACTAGCCAGCAAACCTCTCTAAGATTATTCGTGCCTTAACCGCGTACTATGCACGATCAAGATCGAAATAGAACAGCCGATAAAACAAGACCTGTCGCTTAAAGTAAGAAATATCGTGTTGTAGCAAAGCAAACGACGGATTAGAAGGATATAAGGCCGATCTAGATCGATCTCGACCGGGCAGGTTGATGTTGCTGCAAACTAATGACAATGAAAGCATCAGCAAGATCCGTAACTTAATGAATCTATCAAAGATTGCCACTCTTAGGTAGAGCTGATAACTTGACCTTAATCTAATTCGAGCAGCGGAGGTCGACCGGATCGATGCAGCCGTACTTGAACTAGACAAGAGTCGATAACTAGCTTATACCAGACTCGCAGTGGAGGTCGACCGGATCGATACAACCGCACGAACAGAAGTATAAGCCATGATGGTACTTATAGACAAGCCGGAGGTCGGCGGACCGAAAAACAACCACCTTTCATTTGAAGATCTCGCCGAGATCTACTCGACTCCTACTCTAAAGGGTGGGCGAAGCCGAAAAAAAGTAAATGACTTGTATTTGATTAATGGTGTGTCTTTTTTACAATAGCCGGTGGTTTATATTTATACCCTAGACTGATAAGAGTCCTAAACGAACACGACTAGACAACAAAAAGAAATATTAAGATACACGGATGTTTAACTCCCTTCACGTGGAATCCTTGCCGACAAATTGGATACGTGTGTGTCCTTACTTGTTAAGCAAACGGAATAAAAAATTCCTAATTAATCTCCATTTGATCGACCATGCAAGCAATGTACTCTCCAGAGTCCCGTGCAAACACAGCTTCCCTTTCCTTCACCGGCCGATCTTGGAAATCTTCTCCACAGTGGCCTGGTAACATGTACGTATGTATTTGCTTGGACGCATCTTTACGTCTTGCATCTTCACCACGTGGGCAACCAGGAATCGTATTATTTCCTTCATGCATGGACTCTTTCTTTAATCAAGAAGCTTCACGTCTCCATCCAAAGATTTTCCTTGTATAGCATGGCCAAATGTTATCAACATATCATGCTGCAACAGAACTTTCCTCCTCGGCATACTCCCGTATCCGTACACAAATAGGTTTCATCACGCCCAGGCCAACGCTGCTGATGCCATGGCCTTTTGTAATCTTTTCCAAATCTAGAATAAACAAGAACGTGTCTGGCCTTCCAAGTCTGATGAACACATGCGCAGGCATGTTTCTTCTTTCTCTTGACACCTTCAAGTGTACCTATATACAAGCAACATGCAGACCAATGATAACCGTATGTTTGGATATGCTTCCTCTAATGCACGACTTGATTAATAATTAAATAGTATATATTCTGGCTGGCTTCTTCCAATTGAACTTGTCACCCTCTATCTTTATCTTGATTGGTCCGAAGTCTTCGAAATATATACATGTGCACTCGGACAGCTCCACTGAATAAAAATGCACATTTGGCCAACTGTGATGCCATTAGTCGAGATCCCTCCTTTCTTAACAAATTTTGGTGTCAACACAAGTACATCAAAGATATGCTCAAGAAGTTTGGCATGAGTGATAGCAAAGCCATTAGTACACCAATGGAAACAAATAGCAACTTGGATTGTGATGCAAGTGGCAATATGGTGGATCAAAAATTGTATCGGTCTATGATTGGAAGCCTACTCTATGTGACCGATGTCATGTTTAGTGTATGCATGTGTGCAAGATTTCAAGCCTCACCAAGAGAAAGCCATTTGAAGGCTACAAAGAGAATATTGAGGTACTTGAAGCATACACAAAATATTGGTTTGTGGTATCCCAAAGGAGCAAAGTTTGAACTAGTTGGTTACTCCGACTCAGATTATGTGGGATGCAAGGTTGAAAGGAAGAGCACCTTGGGCACTTGTCAATTGGTGGGAAGATCACTTATTTCATGGTCATCAAAGAAGCAAAATAGTGTTGCATTATCAACTGCCGAAGCCGAATACATATCCGTCGGTAGTTGTTGTGCACAAATACTTTGGATGAAGGCCACCTTGAATGACTTTGGAATCAAGTTCAAGAAAGTGCCATTGCTATGTGACAATGAGAGTGCAATCAAGATAACCAACAACCCGGTTCAACATGCAAGAACAAAGCACATTGATATCCGCCACCATTTCATAAGAGATCACCAACAAAAAGGGGACATTTGCATTGAGAGTGTAGGCACCGAAGATCAACTTACCGATATATTCATTAAGCCATTAGATGAGAAAAGGTTTTGCAAGCTAAGGAATGAGTTGAACATATTGGATTTCTCAAATATGTGTTGATGCACCCCCCCACTTATATGACATGCCTCTCCTTCGAGCAATCCAAGGTAAAAGTTGATTGGCATGGCATACATCCTTGCTAAGGACATGTTTAGTGCATCTAGTCATCTTTCACACTTAATAGACTCATTCATGAAAATCAAATGATTTTGATGTTTGTATGGTACCACTATTGCTTCTATGCTTTACTTGATCTAGTGGTAGCATATGATATGTTTGTGGGCTTGTAAACCTAGTGTTTGATCTAGAAAATGAGCTCTAAGTGTTTAACTCAACATGGTACAAGATAACCCTTATTTGGAGGTGTGAAGAAGCTTGTCCTTGAATCAAACCGAGTTAAATATCTTTGGCAAGTATTCTAGATTGAACCAAATTTGGGAAAATGGTCCTCACTCCATTGATTGACATTAATAATCTCAACCTATCTAGATTTTTGAACCTTTGTGGTCATTGATGACAAAGGGAGAGAAATAGTGTACAAAGATAGTGAAAAGACAACAAAGGGGGAGAACTTGACATAGGGGGAGATATGACAAAGTAAGGGGATCAATTAAAATTTTGAGCACACAAGTAGGGGAGCAAGCTTATGAACTTGTATGGTGCATTTGAATGTGCATTTCATATATTTGCTTTCATGGCACAAGTTTTAAATTTCAATATCCATGCTTGCGTGGTGTATGCTAGTTATAGGATTGAATGATGAAATAAAAACTAGCATGCATAGGTTAAATAACTAGACTTATGATTTATTTTATGAAAACGAGACCCTTGCTTCTAATGTTGATCTCATAGGATATTTTAGTTTTTGTGTATATCTAGTTACTAATGGTGCTAAGGATGGTATATTGGTGCACTCCGATTGGTATCACGCTTCAAAGATCCATCTCTTATACCTTAGCATCATTTGGTAGACATTGTCTTCTATATTTCCTATCTAAGCATATGTTCAAGCTACAATCCAAACTCTTAGCACATATGTAGGGGGAGCAATTGCTATCATATGGGTAAATATGCTTGGGTAAGCAACGTGGATTCAAATGAATTTCAATTCATATCTTTGTGAAAATGGTTGTCATCAATTACCAAAAAGGGGGAGATTGAAAGCTCTAGTTTGGTTTTGGTGAATTGATGAAACCCTATGTGCTAACCTAGTTTATCAAAGTGATTATGAGATAGGTGGCACATTCCAAGTGGTGAAGCAAATGAAGATCATGATATGATGACGGTGATGGCATGGTAATGATCAAATGCTTGGAAAAGAAGAAAGAGAAACAAAAAGCTCAAGGCAAACGTGAAACTTGATAGGAGTTTTTTTGTTTTGGTGATCGAGACACTTAGTGAGGGTGATCACATTTAGGATCGATAGCCGTACTATTAAGAGGGGTGAAACTCGTATCGAAATGCGGTTATCAAAGTGCCACTAGATGCTCTAACTCATTGCATATGCATTTAGATCTAGTGGAGTGCTAACACCCTTGAAAATGCTTGTGAAAATATGCTAACACACGTGCACAAGGTGATACACTTTGTGGTTGGCACATTTGATCAAGGGAGGTGAAGTTCGGGGTCAAAATGAGAAGTTTCGTATTGACCGAACTCTGCCTTGGGCAGTGACTGGACTCTGACCCCACGTCCGGTCAGTGACGCGTAGTGAAGGCCGCCCTCGGTCTCTTGATCGGACGCTGAAGAGAAAGAGGGACCGGACGCATAGGGGGTGCGTCCGGTCACCTAGTGATGTACGTTGACGCAAGCAACAGAGACAGGCTGAGTTGACTGGACGTAGGCCTAGGTCCGGTCATGAGCCACCGGACGCATCCGGTCGCGAATTTCCATCTCTAGAACCTTACTAGAAATGACCGGACTCCAGTGATGGAGCGTTCAGTCACTTTGAGCAGCGCATCCGGTCGCAACTTAACACGTGGCGTGAAGCAGACTAGCCGTTAAGATCGAACGCTCAACATTTGAAGCTGATGACACATGGCGATCATCAAGCGACCGGACGCAAGGGTCCAGCATCTAGTCAACCTGACCGTCGTGTTCGGTCAACCCGTGTTTTGCTGGACAGAGGAGCCAATGGCTCTATTCATGGGGGCTCTCTATTTAAGCCCCATGGCCGGCTGAAGCTCACTCTCTTGGCCAAGCAACCTTGTGAGCTTAGCCAAAGCCCTCCCACTCATCTCCATCATTGTTTCTTCATCTTTGTGTGATTGGGATAGAATCCAAGTGCATTGCTTGAGTGTTTGCATCTAGAGGCACTTGGTATTCGTATTTCGCTGCGGGATTCGCTTGTTACTCTTGGTGGTTGCCGCCACCTAGACGGCTTGGAGCAGCGAGGATTGTCGAGCGGAGGTTGGTGATTGTCTTCGACTCTGATCATGGTGATTGTGAGGGGTTCTTGACCTTTCCCTGGTGGAGAGCCAAAAGGTACTCTAGTAAATTGCTCGTGGCTTATGTGATCCTCACCTTGTGTTGGTTGTGTGCACCCTATTGAGGGTTTGGCGTGTGATGCCAATTAGCGCGTGAACCTCCGAGTGAGTGAATCACCACAATGAGGACTAGCTTGTCGGCAAGCAAGTGAACCTCGGTAAAAATCATTGTGCCATCATTTGATTCCGTGGTGATTGGTCTTCATTGGTATTCATTCTTATGATTGATTGGTTCATTCCTTGACTCAGCGGTATAACCATCTTGCTCTCTCTATTTACATTACCGCAAACTAGTTGTCAAGCTCTTTAGTGTAGCTAGTAGTGAGAGCTTGTTAGTTTGGTTAGTGTGGCTCTTTAGTTAGCCTTTGAGAGCACACTAACTTGGTGTAGTGACATTGCCATTGTGTGGATAGAGACTATAGAAACTAAAATTGTGATAGGTGGCTTGCATTTTTTGTAGGCTAGCACAACACTCGCTTCGCCTCATATTTGTCTAACCGGTTTGCTAAGTGTTGTTGTAGAAATTTTTAATAGGCTATTCACTCCCCCTCTAGCCATTGGGACCTTTCACTAGGTCTCCATCTTGAATGAGCTTCCTGATTACTTGGCTATCTCTCCATTTCCTCATTTGTTCTTGGTATTTGGTGATGTTTTCTACTACTTCCAACCTTGTTCCTTCGATTGTTTCCTTTGAATATTCTTCATCTGCTGCCAAAGCCTGCTTCATCACCCAAAGGCTCTAATGGTTAACCTCCTTGGGTAGCACTGCTTCTTTGCCATACAGGAGATTGAACGGTGTAAAGCCCATCGTCCTAGATGTTGTGGTGTTATGAGACCACACAACCTTGGCAGTTCCTCTACCCACTTGCCTTTACGGAGGTTGAACAAACTCTTTGAACTTGCTAAGAATATTACTCTGTTAGCTCTTTCTACCGCTCCATTTGACTCTGGATGATAGACTGATGTGAATGCTATTATTGTGCCTATGCTTTTGCAGAACTCTTTGAATTTGTCTAAGTTGAACTGTTTCCCATTGTCAACTATTAGGGTTCATGGTACTCCAAATCTGCAGATTATATTCTGATAGAAGAATTTTTTACTGTTTGGATGGGAAGAAGACAGAGAGGACATGTGTGTCGCATGGGGTGTCATATGAAAAGAGGCACTAGAGTCAAGAAACCATGGGGATGATATACCTGACGGAAGAGGAGGAGGGGCAGAACTAGAAGCCTAAGCTGTAGTCTCGTGAGCGAAGGCCTGAGCTACAGTAGTGAGGTGACAAAACATGGCAAGAACCTCCTGCTCCGTAGCAGACATGGAATGAGCGCTCTACGAAGTAGAGGAACCACTAGAGCCCTAAGAGGGGCCCTGAGAGTAGTGTCGACCACTACCACGACGCCCCTGTCGGTCGCGCTGCTTCTTGCGACAATCCTTCTCCTCATGGCCATAGAGCTTGCAGTAGCCACACTGCACCCCAGAAGGGACCCCGCCACCACCGGAGACTGGGATAGAGGCAGGGAGACCGGTGGAGGTGGGGCTGCTAAGACGGGGGGCAGTTGCGGAGCATGACTCACACCCCTAGCTCGAAGACTGGTCTCCTCGGCTCGTAGCTCAAGCATCACCTCGGAGAGCGATGGGCGAGGATGACGAGTGTCGCGGGGTCAGAACCGTGGCAAGCATTGTTGTTCGAGTCGGTGTTAGAGTATGGGCCTTTGGTGGCTTAGGTGGACTCAAAAACACAAAAATCACAGAGAGGACTCAACGGTTTATCCTGGTCCGGGCTAATTGATGCCCTACGTCTAGCAACTGATGATCCTTATACTCAAAAGGACCCAAAATTAGGGGGTTACAACAGAGTGTAGAGAGAGATTTGATAGGGGGGGTAGCTCGGTGCTAATGCTAAGGTTGCCTCACCGCTAGTGGAGCCTTCCCCTCGTTGGAGAGAAGAAATATGATGAGATGCGGTGGAGGAGCTCTCCATGCCCCTCTTTGGGCTGCCTTGCTCTCGATGCTGAGCAAAGGCCAAAGGATGGAATGGAGTGGAATGATCTATCTTCTGATCCTCTCCTTTTTCCCCTAGGTCCGACCTTATCCCTTATATAACGAGATAAGTTGGGTACAAGGCGATTTAGGGGAACGAGTCTACGGTCTACATGCGCCAGAGTCTAGGAGGGCCTTGCAACAACGCGCTATGGACCATGGCGGTGTCGTGGAGCCGAAGAAGCCTTGGGCGTCATCTAGCTGTTCTATTCTAACACTCTGCGTGTCAGGCTATGTCGGCTTGGATCGGCCTCCCCAAGTGGATCTTTTGGAGTCTTCTTGGTGGTGAAGGAGGCTGGCTCGAGGGGCTGACGTGTGGGCCTGGATCCCTCGAGCCCTTGGAGGCCGTGGTGAAGCTTTGTCTTCTTGTGTCACGCCCCGTGCGTGACCTTGTCGGGGAAGTGGCCAGCAATGCTGTGCCCAAGGGGCAGCGTCGAGGAGCCCCCGAGCCTTGGTAGCTCGGGGCTTGTCTTCTTGTGCTTGGGCCTTGGCTGGCGTCATTGGCCGGGCAGGAGCCAAGAACCGGGCTCGGGTGTGTCATAGATCGGGAGCCTGAGGCTCAGATGAGCCCCCAAGCCCTAAGCGGAGGCCGCGACGTAGTCAGGCTCGGTCGGGTTTCTTTACCAGAGGGTGCATGCGAGCGTACCCGATGGGTATAGCCCTCGAGCCCCCTAGCAATCCTAGAGGGGTCGGTGGGGGTCTTCTTCGGTCAGGAACCATTGGACCTAAGGCTTAACATACCCATATGTTAGGATCTCGTCAGGAGCCCTCGAGCCCTTCGTGGCCTCACTTGGCATGATGGCAACGAAGGGCTGAATTCGATCTTCTGGTGACCGAACCCTCCTTGGCGGGGATGACTTCTGCTGACAAGAGTGTTGTGCCCTGCTTGGGGCCTTCTTCTCCAATGTGATGGGTGTAGCTCGACTGTCGAGGCCGAGTGATGATGGTGCGGATCCCTTCGTGAGTCTATGTCGTATAGGTCTTCGACTCGAGCAGGGGCTCGGCGAACTCGTCTAGGAGTTGTCAACATTAGGCCTGGGGGCGCCCTCCTTGGGTCGGGTGATCGAGAGCGTCTGGGCTCTGGCTTGGGGCCATCTGATCATCTAGAGCACCACGCCCTTCTGAGTGCTATGGTAGCAAGCCCCGATCCTCTTGAGTCAGCCTTCTAGGGCCATAGATCAAGGTGCAGGGAGCGCGCCGAGCCTTGGACGGAGGCCCTTGTTAGGCCCACTACTCAGCGGCTCCTGACCCAACTCTAGGGAGTTGGTTGGTTTTGGGGGTGCGTTGCCCGAGTGTCAGTCAATCGGGGGGTCGAGTTGCTCCGTCTGGGGAGCCGGCGTAGCCCCTGAGGCCGTTGTGGGGCCTCCCTATCAGGGGGAGTGGTGGCTTCTGGGCACGTCCCTTCCACTAATGCCCTGCACAGGCGATTGATGGCGTCTGGGCCGTCGTGTCTGGCGGAGGAGTTATGGCGTGCACTCCTATGCCATCCCACTTAGTCTAGGAGATGGGACGTCGAGGCCACATGGAGCAGATCCGACGGAGGAGCCGCGACACTTGGTGCGCGCGGATCAAGACCGTCGATGACAGCCGGTGGGCCCGAGGGGAGTCGGATCCCCTCAAGTCCCGCGAAGAGGCGTGCGCGGAGTGTGTGGTGTGTGTGGTGGAAAGTGGAGCTAGGACTTGACTCATTGTCAGTGGCCCCCTGACTCCGCCTTTACTATGCGGCCGTCATTATGCAACCGCCCTGAGGTGTGATTTGGGGATTGAAGAGATGCCTGGCCGGTTCCCTAAGGCCCCTCCTAGCCGTTGATGGCTGATCGGAGGGCCCGGAGCCGCTCACAGCGCATCAACTAGGCTATAAAGGGGAGCCCCTGGGGACACAGCGTCCTCAATCGCTCTGGCGATGAAGTGCGACGTCTCCCTTCGGGTGAGCCAGTCTTGGTCTGGTGGGCGATTGCTTCTTCGAGGGTGGAAGGACTCCCGCGAAGGAGGGGCGATGAGACGACGCTAGAGGTGTCTATCGCATTCCCCTCCCCTAGAAGGTGTAAGGTCTCTAGTGAGGCTGCTGGAGTCCTTATGCCCTCTGATGGGGGAGGGGGTCCGCGACGCGTCGGTAGCTACCCCTCTGTCCCGGCGACGGCGAGGGGGCCCTACCCGTTGACGGAGCGACAGTCGACGTCGCCTGGCTTCGAGCCTCTGGGAGGAGCCTCGAGGCCAGCCCACTGGCCCAAGGCATGCGTACCATAGGGCCCCACCCTGAGGTCGGGTGCGCCCTGCGATCTTTGCCGCAATATAGGTGGCAGTAGATTGCAGTTTCTACCGCCATATATTGTAATCGGGTTGTTCCTAATTAATGAAATGAAATTACTTTCGTTTGTAATCCCATTGCTCTTGAGTCATGCTAAGAGATTTAGACCCTCGTTGGGATGGGCTGTTACAATGATGGCCTCGGTGGCCAAGATCGCCGTGCTTGTGCTACTAGCGGGTAAGTCCATGAGAATCCTGGGTTTACGATCATTTCTTGCCTCGGTCATGTCCCTAGTGGGGAGTTCATCGGCTTTTTGATCGAGCCACTCATATAGTTCCCGAGCCTGTCTGTCGGTGCTCGGGGGCTCGCTGGCTCCCTCGATGTGTCACCACGAGTGGCTCGAGATCGGTACTCAGACATTGTTCGATGATCGACCGGTTTCGCTTCTAGGCTCCTGGCTAAGGCCTCTAGTGCCCGACCATGAATGTCCATCACACTTTAGGTGCTTTGGGTGGCCTTGAAGCCCAGTGGGCCAGCCTTAGAACCCTCGGCGATGCCCCTTCTGGGGGCCCCTAGACCGTCATGCGATGGAGTGGCATGATCCAATGAAGGATCTGGAGTCAGGCAGATAGCTGTAAAGGACACAAAATGGACACAAGAGATGGGAAAGATGACATAGCTGGTAATGTGGCGGTCAGGGCCATTCTATTAGCGCCTAGTCGATCCTTTGCCCGGTCCTCTCACTCCGTCTGTCCCGTCCTCACCTCGTTCGGGGGCCTTCTGTAGTAGTCCTCCTTCAGAGAGGTCAGGAGGTGGTTAGCTCAGTCAATCCTCTGGTGTAGCCGAGCAACCGCTAGAGTGGCTCGGGTTAAAGGAGACAATAATAGAGACAAGTGAAGCAAGAGGGTTAGGAGGATGGGACTTATCTTGGTTTTTGTTGATGGAGAGGTAGGCCAATGAAGGAGGTCGGTAGGCGGGTTATGGCTCGGGAGGCGACGCTTCTGGGCAGATGGCTCGACGTTGGCCTTCCCTCATGGGGAATGGTCGAAACTCACCTCGATCGGGTCAACCCCTTATAGGGGCCGAGCGCCTGGATGGAGGAGCCAGCCGAGCCATCACTGCCGCCAGGAGTCTTCACTGTCTTGCCAATGCTTGGTCGGTTGAGCGCCGCTGCTGCCTTGGTTGCTTCCTCCATCGATGCCCTTCCTACGTCATAGCTAGGGCCATCAGGAGCATAGGGGGCGATGAGCGCGGCCGGTTGGGCGACACATTCCTGCTCGCTGTAGTAGGCTTGCTCGAAACTGCCCTCGACGGTGATGACCCCCTTTGGGCCGGGCATCTTGACCTTTAGTTTGGTGTAGTTGGGGACGGCCATGAACTTGGGGAAGCACGGTTGACCGAGGAGGGCATGGTAGATGTCGGGGAAGTCAACCACCTCGAAGGTGAGCGGCTCCTTGTGGAAGTTGTCTGGCTGGCCAAGGTGACATTGAGCTGGATGCATCCGAGGGGCACGGCTTCCTTCCCCGGCACAATCCCATAGAACGGCGTCTTGCTGGGGCGCAGATTGCTTCGGGAGATGCCCATCTTGTCAAGAGTGCTGGCGTAGAGTATGTTGAGGCCGCTGCCCTGTCCATCAGCACCTTGGTGAGGTGCGTGGTGCCCATGATCGTGCTGACCAAGAGCGGACAGCGCCCTAGATGAGGAACACGATCAGGATGGTCTTCCTGGTCGAAGGTGATGGACATCTGGGACCATCGAAGCCGCGTTGGAGTGGCGAGGGTGTGAATGCGGCGTTCACCTCCTGTTCGGTAATGCAACATTGCCAGCGGGATTCATAGGCCTAGGAGCCCCTAAAGATCATGAGGCAGCGCTCGGCCTAGGGGAACTCAGTGTCTTCCTCCTAGGTGCCATCCGTCGGGTCGGTAGCCTTCAGGGTAGGCTTCTAGGCCTTGCCCTATTTGCCAAGGGTGCTATGGATGTAGCCCCTCATGGTAGCGCAGTCCTTGAGGAGGTGCTTTGCTTGCCCCCCGTGGAATGGGCAGGGGGTCTCGAGTGCCATCTCAAAGTACTCTAGGCGTGCGACTCGCCTGCGGGGCTGAGGCCTAGCGGCGTGGTCGGCCGCGAACACCATCTCTTCCCTGTGGTGTTTCCGGTCCTTGTTCCGCTTGTCACGGTGTCGCTGGGACAAAGCGGGGTCGTCACCGCCATCCCTTCCGCTAAGGTGACCGACGGCCTTGGCTTTGCCGCTGAAGTTGGCCTAGACGGCCTCCTCGCCTATGGCGTACTGGGTGGCGATGTCCAGGAGCTCCCACGTCGTGCACGGGGTCTCGCGGCCGAGCACGTGAACCAGCGCCTCGTAGGTCGTGCTGCAGATGAAGGCGTTGATTACGTCGGAGTTGGTGATGTTGGGGAGCTCATTGCGCTTGGAGAAATGCTAGATGTACTCTTGGAGTGTCTTGCTGGACCTCTGCCTGTAGTTGTGGAGGTCCCACGAGTTCCTGGTCTGAGTGTACGTACCCTGGAAGTGGCCGATGAAGACCAAATGGAGATCGCCCCAGCAGCGGATGCTGCTAGGCTCGAGCTACTCGAGCCAAGCTCTGGTCGAACTTGACAAAAGCAGGGGAAGGTACTAGATGGCGAAGTCATCGTCTGACCCCTGGCCTTCATGGCAAGGCGCTAGTCCTCTAGCCAATGTTCTGGGTTGGTCTCGCCATTGTATTTGGAGATGTGTGTCGGTGGCCGGAAATGCTTGGGGTAGGGAGCTGCCCAGATTGTTGCCCCAAACACCGGGAGGCTAAAGTGATCCGGGGCGGAGCCCCCGCCCCGTCGCTCAGGGGTACAGAACCGTGCCTGAGCGTGGCGCTTGGCCTAGATGGTGTTGCAGACGTCGCCGATCTGGTGGCACGCGGTGGGACGTCGAGAAGAAAGGTCACGCCTTCGATCCTGCTGAGGCTTGGCGCCCCAGGTCCGTGGCTGGTCGAAGATGTTGCCGGAGGTGTCGCCGCTGCTCCCCCTACCTGTGGGGCATGAGCGTTGGAGCGGTCCCCGTTGGGAGTAGCTGTCATTTGGGATGGCCGAGAGATCGCGGCGCGATGCCGGGAAGTCGACTGCTCGAGGGCGGTGGCCACCATCTTGTACGTTGCATGGGTAAAGCAGAGGCCGCTAGTAGCCCCCGTGCGGGCATCGTAGTCATCACCGAGAGGGTGCGCGGTCCGTTGCCACGCAAGGTCCTACCTTTGGCGCTCGAGCTCTGCCTCAGTGGTTTCCAGGTCCACCTGCTGAGCTCGTAGGCAATCCTCCATCTCCTGAAGGTAGGCCGTGCGGCTTCGGGGACTCTGGTCCAGCGGCGTGAGCCCAGGCGCCTCCTCGGCAAGAACCTCACCATCGATCTGGTAGCACATGCGGGGCGAAGCACAGCAGTCAATGTCGTCGGAGTCATACTTCGGGCCGTTCCCCGAAAGGATCTCGAGGAAGGTGCGTAGCGAGGGGACGTCGGTCCCTGCCGCAGCGGAGAGGATGGCTCTCTGCGGCACCTCGCGATTGATGAGGTGCTCTAGCTCCATCTGGAAGGACGCCACCGCGTTCTGGATCCCAAAAGGCAGGTCCAGGAGGTAGTACCATAAGTGTTTAGGCGACGGGAGCACCTCACCGGTGGCGATCTAGTGGTGGACGTTGGCTAGCATGTAAAACATTTGGCGTCTCGTCTCACACGGTGGGGTTCGGGCCCAAACCGCGCCAGATCTGTCGGGCCAGGACCTTGAGATCTGGTCCTAGAAGTCCTAGTGAAGGGGGCAATGCCGGGGGCTCGTTGCCCGCCAGCGCAGCCCCGTGGAGTGGATGAAGCTCGCCGTAGCAGTCGGCGACATAAGGCATGCTCCCAAAGTTGAGGACCTGGCCCAGAGCGAAGGCGCCGACCATGATGGAGAACTCATCGGGGAAGCGGACGCCGCCATCTAGGGCGACGCCCCTTGCTCTAGCGACGATGTGGGTGGCTCCAGCTACCGTAGAGCCTGGATCGCACTTGACGCTGCCCCCTACCTGGCGCGCCAGCTGTCGTGGGGTCAGAACCGCGGCAAGCATTGTTGTTTGAGTCAGTGTTAGAGTACGGGTCTCCGGTGGCTCGGGTGGACTCAAGAACACAAGAATCACAGATAGGACGCAACGGTTTATCCTGGTTCGGGCCAATCGATGCCCTACGTCCAGCAGCTGATGATCCTTATACTCAAAAGCACCCAAAATCGAGGGGTTACAATAGAGTGTAGAGAGAGATTTGGTAGGGGGTTAGCTCGGTGCTAATCCTAAGACTACCTTGCAGCCGGTGGAGCCTTCCCCTCGTTGGAGAGGAGGAAGACGACGAGATACGGTGGAGGAGCTCTCCGTGCCCCTCTCTGGGTTGCCTTGCTCTCGATGTTGAGCAGAGGCCACAGGATGGAATGGAGTGGAATGATCTGTCTTCTTATCCTCTCCTTTTTCCCCTTAGGTCCGACCTTAACCCTTATATAATGAGAACTGGCGGGGGTATGCTTCGGTTGGGAACCGTTGGACCCGAGGCTTAGCATACCCATATGTTAGGATCTCATCAACCAGTCAGCAACTGTGCCCGAACTGTCTCGAACTCCGGACACAACCGAGAGAGGAACTCGTGAAGGCGAAGGTGTCTCTCTGGTCCCGTTGGCGGTCACTGCACCGACAAGTACCACCACCGTAGAACTTAGCACCCAAACCGTATAGACAATGCCAGGCGTTTGTCATCTAACAGTGGAAGTCCTCAAATGTAGAATCAAGTTGACGAAGTGACTGAGCCTCCTCAACAACAACAACAAGGTACATCGCTTCGTTACGGATCTTGTAACTGCGACAGAGGTGATCCCACATAAGGTATGAAGTGGGAAGACCTCTGAGGGACCGTGTGAGATCAACCTCCATGCTCAGAAGTAAGATAGCCTTAGCAGATTTCTCCTCGCATAGCCAAGTCTCATAGACACCAAGATCAGAGTGGTAGCTCTCCATCTGAGCCTCAAATGCCTCAAGTAAAGCAGTCTTGGCATCATCATCAGCATCTGGCGGGTATGTGGGCGGCATGGGGAGACCAGGATAGGGAGGACAGATCCGCTCACCCGTGAGGTTGCCCCAAAATAGCTGCCCATCCATGTTGACCTCCAAATGGAAAACAAAGTCACCCCAATTTGTGCCATTGAAAATGACAAGGCACCGAGGGACAAGAATAGCACCAGGGTGCCCGAGGGATGCCATGGAAGAAGAGAGCTCGCTGTATTTTTTTTGTTTTTTTGGAAGGAGTTTGTGGAAGGAAAAAAAGGAAATAGAGGAGGGAGCAACACCAGAAACAGAGGAGGGAGCAACACCGGGCTAGGAGGCGGGCGGGCCAAAAATAGAGGAGAGGGGGGCGAGCAGCCGAGCATGCAGAGGAGGGAGCAGCGGCCGCGCGAGGGTGTGCGTGCCCGGGTGGCCGCGCGCAAGGCGGTGAGGAGCCATACGGGGCAGGTGCGAGACGGCGTGGGGCCGTGCGAGCCACGCAGGGCAGGCGCGAGGCGGCATGGAGCCACGCGGGGCGGGCGCGCGGGCGGCCACATGGGGCCACGCAAGGCCCGCGTGCGAAGCGAGCGCGGACGGCCGCGCAGGGCCGCGTGAGGCGGCGCGGGTCAGCCGATGGCTGAGGTGAAACCTAGAACCCTAGCTCGATACCATGTTAGAATTGGCCAACTGATCTATTCTAGGCCGAAAGGGGCAACTATACATGTGTGTAAATATGCAAAGGACCCCTCCAAGTAGAGGGAAAATACAAAGTACATCTATAAATCTAACAGCACCGAGAGTTGGCTAACAACCAAAGCAACTCAGGGCACCACAACCCTTAAACCAACTAGCAAAACAACTAACTCTGGCAACCAACCCAAAACACAAATAACAAACTCGACACGATGCCAAGCACCACTAAGCAGCATGGAGCACCACCATGGCTACAAGGCAAGAGCGAAACAGCGGACTGGAGCTAGAAAATGCCGCGTGACACCTTCAGGAAGGAAATGACGCCAAAGACGCTGACGTTGCAAGCCCACCATGAGAAGGTTTTCACCCACAAATCCTAGCCGGGCAGGAGAAGTGGTGCGAAGAGGACGCCTCCAAGGATGAAGCAGCGTTTGCAGACGGCGCTATCTAGGCTTTCACCTTGATCTCTCACAGCCACCCACCGTGGCTTGCCATTGCCCACTGTAGTGGGGGCCTGTCCCTTAGAAAGGCTCCGGTGATGATACACCAGCATCCCCGTCGATACCTGATGCCACCGTGCGCACCGCGAGCGTCCTCGCCGCATGCACAACCACAAGAAGATGCCCCCGACCCATCAAGGAAGGACGCGGAGAGCCAAGGGAGCCGCCTGCCTCTGAGGAGCCGGTGAGCTGCCATGATGACCTAAGCTGCCTTGAGGAGCCGCAATGAAGGCCCGGCCGCCACCGCGGGGAGTTGCCGCACGAAAAGCCTGGCCGTCGCCTTGAAGAAGGTCGATGTGCAGCATCAGCCACACGCCGGCTAGGAGAAGCGCCACAAGAAGCCCTCTGGAGAGGCTGCCCACTGTCAGATCTGGCCAAAGCCGGCCAGCAGCAAGCAAATCCGACCAACTCCACCACGGAACCGGCCAGAGCAATGGAGATCGAAGATGGCGGCAGGAAGAAGCCCCAACCGTCCAACCAGCCATCACCCGCACCCCTGCCACAGGAGCCCGCCGACAAATGGTAGGGCCCGCTAACCGATAGGGAGCATGCCCAAATGAACACCAAAGCAGTCCCAACATCCTCTACTCGGCTCCGGTCGCCAGTCCCGTGGATTTGGCCGCCCCCGTGCGGATCCACCACGCATATCGAGACGTCGGCCGGATGACAACCACGAAGCAAGAGAGAGGGGGAGGAAGGAGAGGGGCGGGATGGCCCCGCTGCCGCCCTCCTTGCTGCTTGCTAGGCATCCGGCCTGCATCTCCGGCAGTGGCAAGGGCGAGATCGGTGCTGCGGGGAGGCTAGGGTGAGTGGGTCGAGCCGCCCGGCTTGGGCAACGCAGGGGTGTGGGGGAGAGCTATGTCCATATTGGTATGAAATGTTCAACACAAAACAACACAACAAAGTTGAATACTTGTATGACCATTCAGTGTTGGAAACTGGGAAGGTTGTTGGCTGGTTACAGTACCCTCATCTGAAAAATTGAAAGAACAGCACTTTGGAACTGAAATATCTGTTTTTTTTAAAGAGTTTCCTCTCAGCTTTTAAGAAAGCAATAACTTTTTTTTCCTGTTTCCTTTTTGCCTGTCAGGTTTGAATCCCTTGTTTAGTGTGCTATATCTTTTACCCATGTATAATATATAGTTTATCTCAATGTTATGAAAGCAAACCCATCGGCTAGTGCGTGCCGCTAGGGAAATGGTAGGCCACCATGCCACTTATTTCTGGTAGTGAGCACACATCTGTATCTATGCATGCCAAATAAGGAAGGCGCTTTCCCATATACTAGAAACGTGGGCGCGGCTTTGCCGCGCCTTCCCTTCCGATTGGGTCAGCGGCAATAAGAATAGAGACGAGGTTTTGATTGCTGGGTACAACACACTGGTGATTGCCATTCCATATATCAAGGTTTGATAGAAGGATGGAAGCATTATGTTGTACAGTGAAATATTATTCTGTTCAGGAGCCTTATTGATCAAAATCTTTTGATTGAGCTCCTAATTAATCTACTTGATCGTAGTAAAGTAGAAGCAAGGAGTTGTTGGCCAGCAGCGTTGGAATTTCCAGTTAGAACTTTCAGTTAATACTTAATATACTTTGCCCCTCAAATGTATTAAATTAGTAAATGGTGTATAAACTTGATTAAACTAAGCCGGAATGCAGTATACGATCAATGTTATAGTATTGAGGTATTGAGTTCTGCAACTTGAAAATAGATTAAACATTATGTAGATATTTCAGCAGTGCCCACTTTGAAGGTCATTACAAATCAAACCATAGTACGAAACCAAGTATGAATTGCAGGAATTGGACTTGAGATTTTATAATTGGTAAATAAAAAAATGCTTACCTGTTATTGCTAAGAACATTACTCACACTCTATTCAACTCACTATCTACCACGGTAGATAGTCAAACTTTAGGAATAAAGATCCAAAATATCAGATTGACAAATTGAGATTGCAAGTTAACATGTTTAGTTTACAAATGATTTCAGAGACACAAATATTAAAGATGAATTGAAATGGATGTTGCATCAGGTAAAATCATTTTATATACCTTGCGAGATGTTTCCCCTACTTCGATAATTTTAACACTAAGGGAAGAAGCATTTTGTCAGCTAAGCAACATCAACTATACTCATGGATTCCAATCAGGAAGATACATCTCCTAGCTTTCGAGCCAACACCAAGGTTCAATTTTTTAGATTCATGTAAGTGTGAAAGTACTTACACTCCTGATTTGATCACTGGCTTTGCTTGTAGTTGTAGCCCAGGCCTGTTGGTGCATCCCTATGCGATGTGGCTAGCCAGCAGCATGTTGCTGCGGCCCGGCAGTGGTGGTGGAGAGACAACAGTGTGCCTCCTCCATGCGTGAGACGTCCATCTGGCCCCGCTGTGTTTGGTCCATTGGCGCACGGCATGCAGGCATTGCTCCAGTCGCACGAGTGCCTTTTGCCACCGTCGACGCCTCCCATGTGCTCCCACCTGCAAGCAATACCCCATGCTCAATTTCAGCAACTAGCTGTGACGCTTCTCCGCCCGAATCCGATCAATGGCTAGCCCCTACGTTCAGATCTGTGTGATGTCCATGGGTTATCAGTGATTGCTAGTATAATAGGCAATCGCTTCGCTCCTTTATAATAGGTGCCCTCCTTGGAGCACCTATTCTAGATTGGGCTAGTATAACCAGCAGTTATGACTGTGTTCATAACTTGTAAAGCCACAGATCGTGTGGTCTATGTAAGAACTCAACTGTACAAGCTATTTTGACAATAAGGGCAATAACAGAAATAATCCTGAAAGAACGCCTCGAAGGCAAGCTGTTCACTGAAGCAACGCTATTCAACAAAGATTATTGCTGTTGCAAGTCATCTTCTCTGTAAGTAATGTGTCGTTTCATAAAGTTCTCTCGGAATTTTTTTTCCCTAAAATCTGATATGCAGGTGCATGCATCCTGTGCGGAACATGTCTGCTGTTCATTATAATCCTTCAAATAATACAATCCTGGGATTTGGGAAAATATAGAGTAAAAAGTTTAATGGGAAACAATCCATTTAAATGAAGGCTACATGTCTGGAAACTTGAGAATTAACCACGGAGTAACAAATTGTTTTGGATATTAATACATTGGCTTATGAGCAAGGAAGCAAACCAATTGTCCATTCATATGTTTTCAGACCAAAATTCACCAGTTTATAAAAAAAGAAGAGGATTAAAAAATCATACTGATTATTAGTGAGCAAGCAAACAAATATTGCTGCTAGTCTAAACACTAAAGCGAGTGTGAGTGAACTCAAATTGCCAAGATCACACTGAATTTGGTTCCAGAGTCATGGTTGGCATTTTATCAAACACTTGCAAGCAATCATTTTATAGGCCAGAGCAGTAGAACCAAAGGAGCAGCAGTGGCAAAGACGAACCTTGGGGGAGCTTACAACTGCGGTTGATGGTCGACGGCTGCTAGATGGGCTTCGTCGCAGTCTTGCTCCACCGGCTTGCCAGCCCAATGGAGCCCCCATCGTCGCGCTCTGTTCCTTGACACACATGAGTACAACCCGGCGCGAGTGCATGGCGCAGCGGTCTCGGCCACCATGGCGCGGGCGTGGCCGCCTCGGCCACCTCGCAGCGGGCGAGGGGCGCGGGCACGGTGGCTCCGGCCACCACAGCGCGTGTGGGGGGCTCTGGCGCGGGAGCCTCGGCGGCTCCTCTCCTACGGTGTCCCAAGCAGGCGAGTGCTCGGCCCTCGGCTCCAGGGCACGTGCGCGGCCAGCTCCCGAGATCTGTCGACTTCTTCGGCGTGGCTGGGAGGAGAGGGCGGGGCGGCCGCCTGTGGTTGCAAAGCAGGGACCGGCACCTTCTCGAACTTGCGAGGAGGGGATGAGCTCCGCGCGGTTTCACCCGGGGCCCCGCCCGATGCCACCGCGTCAGCTGGTGCGCCACCGACCAGCTCGGCCGAGAGGTCGAGGTGGCAGGGCGAGGTGCTCTCGGCCACCGGCACCGGTTTAGACCGCCTCCACGGCGCGTGCGCGGCCGGACCCGGGAACACGCGACTCTAGTGACCTAAGCTCGGTGGGCCCTCGGCGGGCGGCCATGGCGCGGCGGCGCATGCGCGCGGCCGTCCCCCCCAGCGCGCGCGACTCGGCGCGCGAGCTCGATGGGACCTCGGTGGAGCGCGGCTCCACGAGCAGCTGCTCTCGTGGGGCTGCGCCGCTTGCGGCGAGGGATCACGGAGCGGGCGGTGCCTCTGGAGAGAGAGAGAGAGAGAGGAAGGGGAGGGCGAGATGGAGGTGAGAGGCAGGCGAGGGAGAGCAGCGGTGCAGGAGGAGGAGACGTAAGAGAAGGAGGGCGGCCGACGCCGCCGCACCCCGGTCGCGCCCGTCGCCGTGGTCTACAGGCCTAATTTTGCTAAAGTTCGAGGCCTTTTTTTGAAAAAAAAAATCTAAGAGGAGGCCTGGACTGTGGGTTGATTTGACTAAAGTTCAAGAGTTTTTTTTTGTAAAAACCCCACGGCTCGCCCGATCTGGACCGTCCGCGCGCCCGATCGAACGGCCGGGAACGGCAGGCAACGTGGCACGCTGGCCGGCCAGCTTTTGGGCACAGGATTCATATGTAAAGATGTGCCCATGACTGTTGCACAAACAAACCACAGATCATCTATTTATTTAAAGACATACAAGATGAGTAACAATAAGAGTGATCAAATATAATCCACACACTGGATGACCACAATGAGACCCCACACAACTGAAAAAAAATCCGGTCGCCAATCCCGTGGATCTGGCCGCCCCCGTGTGGATCCACCACGCATATCGAGATATCGGCCGGATGACGACCACGAAGCAAGAGAGAGGGGGAGGAAGGAGAGGGGCGGGATGGCCCCGCTGCCGCCCTCCTTGCTGCTTGCTGGGCATCCGGCCTGCAGCTCCAGCAGTGGCGAGGGCGAGATCGGTGCTGCAGGGAGGCTGGGGTGAAGGAGTCGAGCCGCCCGGCTTGGGCAACGTGGGGGCGTGGGGGAGAGCTATGTCCATATTGGTATGAAATGTTCAACACAAAACAACACAACAAAGTTGAATACTTGTATGACCGTTCAGTGTTGGGAACTGGGAAGGTTGTTGGCTGGTTACGGTATCCTCATCTGAAAAATTGAAAGAACAGCACTTTGGAACTGAAATATCTGTTTTTTTAAAAAGAGTTTCCTCTCAGCTTTTAAGAAAGCAATAACTTTTTTTTTTCCTGTTTCCTTTTTGCCTGTCAGATTTGAATCCCTTGTTTAGTGTGCTATATCTTTTACCCATGTATAATATATAGTTTGTCTCAATGTTATGAAAGCAATCCCATCGGCTAGTGCGTGCCGCTAGGGAAATGGTAGGCCACCATGCCACTTATTTCTGGTAGTGAGCACACATCTGTGTCTATGCATGCCAAATAAGGAAGGCGCTTTCCCATATATGTGCCCATGACTGTTGCACAAACAAACCACAGATCATCCATTTATTTAAAGACATACAAGATGAGTAACAATAAGAGTGATCAAATATAATCCACACACTGGATGACCACAATGAGACCCCACACAACTGAAAAAAATCACACGCAGGACACAGCACACGAGATAAGGCTGGTGCACAGCAGCAGCTAGCATGCATGAGGCAAGGCGGGCAGGCTCAAGCTCAAGCCGTAGCTGCTGCTGCAGCAGGAGTGTCTAAGCTGAATGGAATTCAGCTCACTTCTTTATTTCTCATTCTCAACTTCACACATCATACGCTGAACGAATCGGCGCTGCTGGACCAAACAAACCAAATCAAACAAATCGGAGCAAACCAAGACCAACTAGCGGATGAAGCACGGCCAAACCAGTGCAAATCGATGCGGAGGCTGGAGATCACACAGACATGCATAAACCAAGCTAGTGGATTAGTGGAAGCGAATGAAGGAGCGGGCAGATACGGAGAGATGCAGAGACACCAGAGGCAAGCGACGGACAGCCTCAGCAACTCCAAGGGCGTCCGGGAAGGGTTGAGCGCCTTACCTGCACGAGAGGAGAGGAGATCAAGAGAATTAGCCAAATGCATGCGACTGATCCTATCTCGTCTATTTTTGTTGAGCTTTGCGAATTGAGGATTGGTTGAAGAAAAACAAGCACAACCAGAATATAATGTGCATGGAAGAACAACTCTGATATGATGGTACCACTACTACTATATGCCTATATACAATTATATATATATATATATTGCGTGACACAGCCAGCCTATGTATAATTTTCCTGTTCCTCGGTCAAAACTAGTTTAGAAATACATAATTTAAACGCTGAACGAAATGTGTGTGCGCCACTGCTCCTTGTGTATGTAAACATCACGCATATAGGAAGGAACAGGGAAGTCAAAGTGAAGGAATGGACCAGAACGAGGAATGTCTGTACTAATAACCGACAACTGATTCCAACACCGATTTATACATATATAAAGGTAGTGGGCTAGCCGAGAAGGGCTATATTTACCTGAGGAGGGATCCCCTCAGCATGGTCTTCTTGTAATACCGTGAGTGGGTCGGCTTGTGGTAGTGCGTCAGCACCTTGCGACGACTTTCCTTCATCCTATCCCACCACTCCTTCTCGCAGTCGCACTTCACCATCCTACAGAAAGGTGGTAACGTCCAGAGGCTCCAGCAGCCCCTGATCCTGACAGTCTCAAACTTTGGGGCATTCACGCCATACCAGGGGACATTGAAGATGCCCCGCAGCCTTGGAAGCTCATGCAGGTGAATGACCTTCAGGTTGGGAAAATTCCAGCTACATTGGTACATCCCACGGTCGCTGGTTTCCTCAAACAAGTGAAAGACCACACTGAGATCGCCACACCACATGATCTCGAGGGTCTCCAAATTTTCCAAGGACATCGTTTCGAGTTGCAAGGGTACAGCATATAGCAGCCTGGGGCAGCGGTAAAGGTGCAATAATGTCAGGTCTGCAAATGCTCTATACCTGGGTCCTTCTAAGCTAGGACGCTCCAGGACACAGCGTGTGTTGCGGAGATGTGACGCCCAGATTATCTTGAGCTTCTTGAATATGTCCATGTGACTGCTACTTCCATCTGGTACTGCACCTACTTGAGGACTAAAGACACACTCCAACTCGGGGCACCGCTCGACTCGACACCACTCCAGTTTATTCCAACTTGATCCTAACGGAGCTGCAAAGATACTGGTGATGGACAAGCTATGCTGCACATGCAGGATCTTAGCAGCATCACATATAAATCCTGGTACAGTAATATGGTTTCCAGCTTGTAGTGCGGTTCTCATCATCTTGTCTTCTATGCGCATATAGCAGTCCTGGGATGTAGCTTTGGTTTGAATGGATGGTGCAGTATGGGTTCGGATTGGGGAGGAGGACATGCACACATGGTCGCCCAAGCTTCACAATCTCCTCCATCGGCCTGTAAATCCATGATGGTGTCCTCCTTAAGGGTGGTGGCGACATCTGCATATATTGAATTATGGTCTTTACCCTTCATTCTGTTACCTTTGTTACCACCGGCGGCATCAGCACGGAGACGGTGAGTATGGGATGGGGTTGTTGAAATCACCACATGCGCATCATTGGGACCAAAATAATCTTTGACGGGCACAAGTGACCCAAGGATCCTCGCTTCCCTCACAGAAATATACCAATCAAATTCAACCGGTGATCCACCTCCGCTCATAGCTGCTGTTTTAGTGGCAGTAGTATTGCTGCCCTCCTTTTGGGTGGTGTCCATGCGTAGCTTGCCCATGTATCTTTTCCTCTTGCCTTCAGGTGGCCATAGGATTGCATAAAGCTTCCCACAACCAAGTAGGAAGAGCTGATCGAGCATTGGGGCCTCCACTGCACTTAGATCCAGTGTTTTCACTGCAGTGCCAGTGATGTCTAGGCTGTAGAGCTGCTGGAACAACCCACTCAAGAGTAGATTCTTCAGTGTGGCACACCCTTTCAGGGATACCTCTTTTAAAGATGTAGACCCGTTAATGATAACGGTCTCAAGGCTGTTGCAGCTGCTTACCGCAGGGGAAGCTCGTCATGTGACCACTATTTGCTGAGAAGTCAAGAAGCTCCATCTTATCCTTCCCCGAGAACAAGCCTCCCATCTGTGTAGTAGCTAGCTGTGGCATGAGACTTTGTTACTCGGAGCTTTCGAATGTTTTGCAGCCGCCCCTTCAACACGCCCATGTCAAACTGTTGTCCCATCACATGTAGCTCCCTGAGTTGAGCCATGAAATCCATCATCCTGCTGGACAACAACTTTGAGCTTGAGTAGCGCACGTCCAGCACCCACAGCCCTTGGAAGCACCGAGGGATGTCCTCATTCCCTGCTACTCCATCTCCATCTGTGCTGCTGCTTTCTTCTCGGCAGTGGTCAAGCCAGAGAAATCTGAGGCTGTGGCAGCAGAGGAACGGAGGAGATGTGCAGCTAAACATGCAGGCTGATAGCTTGAGCACACGAAGTGTGTCATATTGTTGGAACATGCCTTTAGGAATACGGCCATTCTGATCCGGAATCAGCATGAACCCACAGGTCGGTGAAGTCCAGTATGATATCTGCTCTGGCAAGCGGCTTACTGGTGATGGCAAAGATGGGCTTTGGTAGTAGTCCACATCTAGTATCATCTCATGCTGCAGAGCATCATAGGATAGCCACACTCTACCATCATCATCATCATCAGTGCCATGTTGTAGCTGTATGACGTCATCGCATTTCCAATAGTTGCAGCTATGGGTAGCCAAATCATAGTCCATCAAGTGACTGCCCATGCGGCAAAGCTTCACCATGTACAAGAAGCAATCGGTTGCTGCTGCAGGCCAGTTGATGCCGCCAATATTGATCTTGCGTGCAATTTCTGCAGCCTCATGGTGCAAAATGCTGGACAAGTTAAAGCCACTAACTGCAGGGTCAGGATCAGAGGCTGCTGAGAGAAAAACATCTGTCATCTTCATGCTCTCCAGGGCATTATTGACAGCCGTCCTAGGGTAGAGCCGGAACCCTCCTTGGAATGACCACAGCGCTTTGTTCCTTGAGTATCCTGACAGAGGGAAGCCGAAGCTTTCAAGGTCGATTTCGTTGCAACTCCCGTTGTTGAAGATCACCAAGAACCTGCTGCTCAGATGCTTCTGTATGTGTCGATATATTGCATCAGCGACCTGCGGTATCTCAGCGCGGGAGCCCTTGTCCACACCATTGTAATCATCCTCCTCATTTTGTGCATCGAACATGTTCATCACTGGAGGAGGAAGCTGTAGCTTCTGCGCGAGAGACCTCTGCAACGCTCTCCTGCTCTCCCACTTGGAGCAGTCGAGGTTGATGATTAGCGAGAACTCGAGACCGCTGCCCAGTGCTGGTTTCTTCTCTTCTGAAGCTGCTGGAGCAAGACGGCGGCCCACTTCTCGGAGGACGGCGGATGCCCCCAGCCCATCCCAACCGTCGAAGTAGATGACATTGTGCCGCCTGCCGCTGCTGGTACCACCAATGTCCTTCAGTTCTTCCAGGATTCGTTCCACAGCACTATCGATGGTGCACGCCGTGATAACCTGCAAGCAATGCGTTTATTATCTTCAGTATGCTTGATTGACTGCATTGGATTAATTATTAGCAAGAACTTAAAAGAACTTCATTGTTAATGCTAGCAGGTTTACCTCAGAACGCATGATGGACTGTACTGGATTATTAACCGGGCCGTCAGGTTATTATGTTGACTCTGGAGCAGTCTCTACGGTGCATGTACTAGATCTTCAGATCATAAATGATTATGATATATCCATTTCGAGTGGAACAGGATCCGTTTCTACTGCGGATCTAACCCATTTGGTTGGTCTCTCGGCTTCTCTGATCAACACAACCATGCAGCAAGGAGTGATTAATATATACTATCCAGAGTTGCATGAATTATATAGAACTTTTGTGAATGCAAGCTACATATATATATACATTGAAAACTTATATCTGCACAGCATTTATTTGCATACCTCTGTTCAGTTCAATTGGCACAAGCAGGATGCGAGAGAAGCTGAATAAACAAATCCACCCACCAATGAAGAGGAGACAGGGAGATGTCTCAGAGAAAATGTATGCAGCTACAAGTTAGATCGAAACAAATAAGCAGGCGGTGCCACAGAGATAAACTTTGGTGTTTGGCAAATGTATGTGCATGTGAGTCCAGTAGTACTACTAGCAGTGTGTTTTCTTTGTCTGTCTGTGGTCCTCAGAATTGTTCTTTGCTTGCAGCTAGCTCTAGTCACTGCAGGGTTTTTTTTTTTGTAAAGGTAAAGGTTAAAGATTTCATTAGGCACTAAAGCGCAAGGCAAGGATGTCGTATCTTTGTTGTCTGCACCATTCATTGCCCCGTGACCAACGTGAGCGAGGAAAGCGAGATAATCTCGCCGAACTCCCCGCAACCAACGTTTCGAACCGCGTTCGCTCAAGAGTATTATATAAACTATAAGCACAAAAATATTATATAAACTATAATTACAAGTTCAATTCACAAGAATATATACAATCCATCATTAAATAGACATAATTTACAAGGTAAAATTAATGTCAAATTCCATACACATTGTTATCAACGTCCTAGAGCTAGCCTTTCAGTCTCACGAAGGTATTGGTATTGAGGATTTCTACCTAAGTCAGACTCTCGGTCATGGTAGGTGCCTTTGACGTGTATAATCTGGTCCAATATGAAGTTGCAAAGGTCGCTGACGAGCTCTAAGAGTTGGTCATCCTTGTATGGGTCTCTTTTTATTTCTTTATCTTCTTTCCACTACAAGAGAACAAGTTTCGGTTTAGTATTTCATACCATGTGCGAAGTTTTTATACTACGGGTGAAAAGGTTTAAACTTACCCTTAAGGGGTGTCACCTGTAGGCACCGGTGTTACTTATCATAGAACATACATATTATCCACAATGTACACTCCCAGACTTCTGCTTGGGGCACTGTGTGTTTTGCATATGAAAATATTAAGTAATGCTTTTGACAGCCATGTAATGAAGTACTGAAGAAGTAAGTTACACTTACCGCACATAGTATTTTTATAGCTAGCTTTTTCTTCCTTACTGGATCATGCCTTCCGTGATGTTTAGTGACATAGAACCTAAATGCCCTGTTCAAATTATTTTAGCAAATACAACTTGTTAGTATCTAAAAGTGAACGTTACAAGTATGTATACAAACATATAAGTTAATGAGGATTGTCGATATGTATACGTCTTGAGAATCGATATGAAGTCTTTGTATGTCACCGGGTCCCTATCTATTGAATCAAAGAGCCACGCCATGCTCCTCCCGACATCAACGCCTATACAAATCCAGTGGTTGCTGCATGGATTTAATCATAGAACTAGATAAGCTCTTTTGTATCGAATAAAATATATTGAACAAAGCTTTAGGTATAGAGTTGAACTTACTCGAAGTTGTGTGGTAGCTATATAGTAGAGTGCTGTTGGAGATTTTTAAAAGCCAGGGCAATATATGCCGCAACCTTAAGGGACTCTTCTCTTAGTTTCGTCGTATGGATGTGCTCTTTCTCCTGAAGGGTCTTTCCAGCAGCTAGTTCTTTGGCATTCAGTTTCCACTGTTTAGGGTAATTAAAATTTGTTTGTTTTATAGCTTGAGGGTCTATATACCCGGCTTTCACACTTGGTATTTGTTTGACAATGTGTACTTGCAGTCTATAAATCACGGCGTGGGTTAGTTATAACAGAATTCAAAGATTACATTCATATCATATCGGGAGGACAAGGACTTATAGGTACCACGTACGAATTAGATTCGTCTCTATTGCTCCGAGGTGAAAGCATGTCTGCATGTCATTGAAGTCAAAGACAATTTTCTCGGCTGGACTTCTAAATGTGCCGGTGGGGAAGCATGCTTGTACGAGGTCTATGCTCATTGGGAGAACACACAAGTACCAATCATGGAACCTTCTCATTCCAAGTGATAGGGGCTGGATGTCCCGGTTTGGTAGGAAGGGCTTGCCTCTTTTATATGTTTTCGGGCAATCCTTTGACCATTTGATGGCATCAACATTTGGATACTGCTTTGCTGTTTGGTGGAGTTTGCTAGTGACGGCCTCCTCAGAACTCCGTGATGTGACTTTTTTTAACTTGGTTCTCAGGCTTGAACTGGTCATGGGAATACCACTTGTGCACCGACGAGACGTCTTTCATCGAAACATAAACTGGTCTTATGGTGATTGGATGCTTCTTTCGAAGTTCCCATTCAGGCATGTCCTCATCTTCTTGTGCATCACCTTCTTCAGGAGGCACTCGCTGTTCATGTATCGACTGTGCTTGTCGAGAAGACTGTGGCATCTCATCATGCACTTGCACGGTACGAGCTAGAGAAGGTTGTGGCTTATCAGGCACATGCTCGCTAGGAGGTAGGGAAGAATGTGGCATCTCAGGAATGTGGTGGTCACGAGACGGTGAAAATATCTCCCTGACCTCAACAACTCGCTCCAAATTTGGGAGAGGGGGATGCGGTGAAGAAGCAGTCAATATAATGTCCCATTTGTGCCAGAGGATGAACTACCACATAACGTCTCCGAGTAACACTAGCCTCTCGGGAGTTGCGTAGTCTATCCTCCACTGCATGAACTCGGGCTTTACGGTATGCACCTCGACCCTAGTGTAGTCCGGCGGTATCTTATTATTGTGGTGTAAGCCACCGGGAGGATGTGCCACACCCGTTGCCACCTCCATTACAATGTTCTGTCGGCCGCTGAGAAACACCAAGGTGCAACTAGTTGGTTCCCATATGCGATCGACGGGGGTTGTGGCTGTAGTGGAACCTTGGCTGCTAGGAACTTTCGGAGGGCTGCTAACTAATGCTAGTTCTCCTGGCGGCATCATTAATATCCATGGCTCCATAGACAGTCCTTGCTCCTCCAGCGCCTTCGCAACTAGAGCCTTCACTTGGAGCTCAAGATTAGTCTCCCGGTCTCTGCTATGTTTCTTGTACATGTGCCTGTCATCTTCAAATCCTTGCTTCCAGGTCGTCCTTTTCCCTAGCCCCCTGGTGCGGCCTATGTGCTCCTTGTTTCCCAAGCTAAGGCTAAGCTCGTCCCTCTCTAGAAGGATTGAATGAGCCCTTCTCCTTGTCTTAAGCATATTTTAGTATCTTTGATACTGCCTCTTGGGTCTCCGGCTTATCAAACTTAAGATTACCGCTGGATGATTCTGTACTCCTCGCATATATCCAATTCCTTGAGCGTACCTTCAAATTCGTCACATCGATATTCCCAGCAGCTGCGGCCTCTTCGTCCATCTTACTAAACTGCTCTTCCTTGGCATAGTAGCCACCGGGGCCTAGATGATGGTGCTGTTTGTTCCTCTTCACCAACTCGGTGTTACGGGCACTGAGCTCCAATGCCTCCGGTGAAGTCTTCTGAGCCACGAGCTCCTCCCATTGACTAGGAGTTATGTTGCCAAACTCATTGACGGGAGTTAACCCCTTTTCGTTATACTTCTTGTTGAGCTCCAACCTCCAACGTCGGAATGACTCTTCCATCATCCTGAAAGCATTTTTTTACCAGTTCATGCTTACCCTCCGAAAATATAAAATTGAGCTTCAGCTGCCTATCCCATAGTTCATCCTTTTTGTTCTCTGGTACCTCTTTCCAGTTAGGGATTGCTGGGTTCAATTTATCTCTTACTAGGGCCCCGATTGCATTACAAAATCATCCTCTTAATTCCTTCGGCTCAAGGATCTTCCCTGCTGGCCTGACCTCCGTTATCACATAGCATGCCTTATTTGGATATTGATTTGCTTTTCTATCCCCTCATTTCCTCTTAGGCTTGGTAGTCATGATTGTGTCTTGAGGTTGTGGAGCAGAGGCCTCAATGTCCGTCTCTGTGGCTGTTGGCTCTGCTCTCCTTTCCTCTACTCTGTCTTGTCCAGCGAGATGTCACGGACGTCGACGTCGTCTTTTCCGAGTTTCAGGAGGGACCTGTATATATGATAGGTCAAAGTGTTAGCAGAGGTAACACAGCCAGAGCTTTAGCAAAATTTACAAGCTAAGGCTTTTTCCTTACCTCCTCGTTCGGGTCAAAATCCTTGTCCAAATCTTCCTCCGTTGTCCTTCTTCTGGCTTCATGTGGGAAAGGATCCTCAGGACTTACATATCCCTCTTCTGAGTCATCATCATCATCATCCTCTTCTTCTTCGCCTTCAGCAGCCTCTCCTGCTCTTCCTTCTGCTCCCCCTTCCTCCTCGTCACACTGCTCCTAAGTAAGCATCACTTCTAGATCCTTTTCTAACTCGTTATCAAACTGCTCCTAAGTAAGCTGGTCCTCTAGTGCTTGCTCCTCATAGGTTGGCTGCTCATCATGCTCGGGGCATCGGGCTACACTGTCTGGTGTCCGCGATATTATTTCGCGCTTTGTTCTAATAGATGCAAGAAAGTGTGCTTTAGGTACGCGAGAAGGTATAAGAAATAAAAAGGGCTATAAACCAAAGTAGTCCTATAAAACAACAATATATCAAAAAACGAGTAGTAGCTGTAGTAGAGGCCTCAGAAACATGTCAATCATCATTTGATCAAGAACTTGGAGCATCAAGGCATCATAACAGAGAAGAGAAGAGAAGGTAATGTAGGGGCGACTGCTAATGATGCCAAGTTCCTCATAAGTTCTTGATCATCAGCTCATATTCCATATAATGTATGGACTTGGACAATTTCGTCATCGGCAAAACAAAGGAGAGGAGAGGAGAGGAGAGGAGGGGTGAGATTTGGCAAAAAAGCAACAACTGCTTAGCAAACATAGAGCAGCAGCTGATGGCAAAAGACAACATGTAGAAGAGGAGTGGTAGAGTAGTAGGAGAAGAGCAGGAGGACAGTATAGTAGTAGAGTAGTAGTAGGAGTAGCAAGTAGTAGTAATAAGAGTTGTAGGAGACCAACCAGCAGCCACTAGTAGTAAGAGTAGTAGGAGACCAGCAACCAGCAGCCAACATCAACAGTTAGGAAAGCAGCAACAATTAGGAGAAGATAATAAGTAGCAGTAGTAGTAAGTAGAGAGAGGAGGAGGACAGCCAGCAAGCAATGAAAATAAAAAATTAAAGTATAGAGTGTAAGCAAAAATCACAGGCGAAAAAAATCATTCAAGTGAAAGTGAAAGTATAGAGTAGTAGTAGGAGTAGCAAGTAGTAGTAGGAGCAGCCGGCCAGCAGCCACCAAGTACTAGGAGTAGACAGCAAGTATAGAGAAGATTAGTAGCCACCAGCCACATAGTAAGAGAGAATAGTAGTAGAGAGTAGAGACTATGGAGTAGTAGAGTAGTAGTAGGACAGCAAGGCAGAAATTAAGAGTACATTTTCTTTTGACAGAATCAACTAAACATTAGTTAAGGAATCATTTGTTAAAACTCAACGAAAACATCCAATACTATAAGTGATACAAAGAGAGCACCAAATTACAAGTTGACCTATGATGCACCAGAAAAGGCACAAGTATTCACCAATGACACATATACATACCCTTTCAAATGTGGCTGACAGACTTGTTTTCAGTATGTACAGATTTAGCAGCATAACTAAGTTAAGGATTCGTTTGGCTAACTATTTTGTATATTTGAAAAAACCAGCAACTAAAGAAAATTTTGGACATCCATCCAGGCTTTTCCAATTTAAGTCAAGTATCAGATCTGAATTTTACAGGATTATTTCCCTTTCTTACAGTAATAGCGTCTAATGAGATTGTACCATGTTTTTAATGTTTGATGTATTTACTATTTAGACATGGTTTTAATATCTAACTTGGATAGTGCTGCCAAATCCAGCAGGATGTTTTAAACTGGTGAAGAGAAACATCGGAGACGGAGGAACCTCATTTGCTGATACGAGCAAACATGCTATGCATAATAAGTGTCTACTGTCCAAGAGTGTATACTGAACCTCAATAATTTTACTAAGAGGCAAAGTACATATATATTATCAGGATATTAGGAAGGCAGGTGTTCCACTAGTGATGCAACAATGCTTGATCAAAGTTACCATGAATGCATAGTAGTAGGGAAGTAGTAACAGTACTACTCTGTTAACAGTAGTAGAAGACAGAACTACTGTAAACCAAGCAGAGTTTTACTTTTCATCACTTAGTATCTACTTGTTATCATGAATGCATTGTTCCACAAGATACCTTATCCATGATTCAAGAATTACTTCCTTATATAGCAACTATGTATGATATTTTTTCATAGATATGATGATCCCTAGTAGAAAGGTCAACATCGGTGTCATGTGCTTGTCCAAGGATGATTCCAACACAGTTAGAGGCATGTTAAGATTCAAAAAAGAAATACATGACAAGATTCATCTGGAAGTCAAATGCATTGACATCACAAAACAGCTTGAAATGAATAGAAAGGGTCACTGCCCTGATTCTAATTCTAGGCTTGCAAGTAATGTGTCACTCTATGGGAAGATAATCACTATCTGAACTGTCTCTAACTGTGTTCACTCTATATCAATAATGACATGCTCAAGAAAGGGTCACTACCTTGATTCTAATTCACGACTCGATGGGAAGATAATCAAGCGAGCAAATGTGTCACTCTATATCAATAATGTGACTCGATGGGAAGATAATCAAGCGAGCAAATGTGTCACTCTATATCAATAATGTGTCACTCTCAATCACTATCTGAACTGACATGCTCAAGAATCCACACACACACATATCCTTAACTGACATGCATACTACTAGCAACTAGCAAGACTAGGAAGGCAAAAGTACAACCCAGATGTATATTGTCGTGTTCAGATCTGGAGCAGATAGCGGAGGCATACCTAGAGCAGAGAGCGGGGGCGTTCAGATCAGCTCGCTTCACCGGGAAGTCGCAGACTGAGACAGGACGCGGTCACTGGGGGAGTTCGTGCTGCCAGGAAGTCGCAGGGGCCAGGCGAGTCCGCGCCGCCGGGGGAAGTCACGCCGAAGACAGCAGGAGGGGATGGTGCCAGCCCATCTTCCTCAGCGCCGGGAAGGGGAAGTGGGAGGGGGAGGAGGCGGGCGACCTTCACTGCCGCTGATCTGGCGGCGCATGTGCACGAGCGTCTATGCGGGAACTGGCGCCCCGAGCTAGCAGGGGACGGGGATAGACCTGGCGGCACGCGCTGCGAACCCTACCAGTGCGCGCGCTGGGGAAATGTAGCACGCGGGAGGGCGGGAGGGGGCGAACGGGAGAAGAATTCACGCGCGCGCACGGCCAGGCGCACAAGGGCCGACAAGGACGGGGCGGCGACAGCCACGTGGATTGTGAGCTCTCGCGCAAACCCTAGCCACCATGGCGGCTGGCCTAGGGAAGGCAGTATTTGGGGGAGGAAGCGTGGCGGGCGACGGAGGCTGTCACAGGAGGACGGCGGAGGTGAGAGGCAGCTGTGCGAAGAGAGCGGTGGCTAGGGCACAGAGACGGTGGCGGTGGCGAGAAACAGTTGGGCAGCCTGACGGCGTCGGGAGGAAGAAGAGAGCGCCCAACACTAGTTCACCCGAGCGCCCGTGGTTATATACCCAGGACAATTTGTAAATTATTAATTATGTATTTTTTATATCACAAAAACACAAAGTAAATGTATATAATATTTTGTATTATTCTATATATGCACAAATATATATAAAAATAATTGTAGTCATACAAGTTGTAAACATAACTCAATCTTGTCATGTGACTACAATTTGAATTTTAAAAATTTGAAGTTTAAAACTTCGACTATAATTTTAGGATACTAAATGACCTAAAATGAAAATGTTGTAAACAGAAAAGTTGTATAACTCATCAATATATACAACTTTTATTTTGGTCATCTTGTCATGTGACTTTGTTTGAACGATTCAAAATTTAAAATTCAAACAATTTCAACTTGAAACAATATTTTGAAAGAGTAAATGATTTCAACTGAAAAACTCACGAATACCAAAGTTGTAGAACTCATCAATATGTACAACTTTTATTTTGATCATCTTTTCATTTGACCAAATTTGAATAGTTGAAATTTTGAATTTCAATAAATGGCAACTTCAAACAAGATTTTGAAACCTTAAATGATTTCAACAATAAAAGTCATGAACTTAAAAGTTGTTGAACTCATCACTATCTACAACTTTTATTTTGGTCACTTCTTCATATGCCAAAGTATTAGTAAACATTGTTCACAAATTCACATATGACTCATAGTTTCATGAACTATACGAGAGACATGTTGATTTGTGAACAATGTTTACTATTACTTTGTTAGATGAAGAAATGACCAAAATAAAAGTTGTAGATCTTGATGAGTTATACAACTTTGATATTCATCACTTTTTCAGCTAAAATCATTTAATGGTTGAAAATCTCGTTATAACTTATTATTTTTTTTAAATTTGAAAATTTAAATTGCTCAAACTTTGTCAAATGAAAAGAATAACTAAATCAATATAGTAACTTAATAGGGCATGATTTTAGAAAAAAAATCATCACATTTGGAGTTAGTATGAGGGAGAAAGACTAGTTACAAATTTTACCCAGAGATTAAAAAGAAAAATCACAACTGTTCATGATGATCAAAGATGAACAAATGTGATTTCTCTTTTTAGTCTGTGGCTGAAACTTGTAACTAGTTTTTCTTCCTCATACTAACTCCAAATGTGATGGGTTTTTTCATAGAATTTTCTAAAATCATGCTCTATCATTTTAGTCTAGTCATCTATCTTTGTCACTATTTTTAAACAATTCAAATTTTGAATTTCAAAAAATGACAGCTTCAAACTTTGTTTTCAACCACTAAATGATTTCAGCTGTAAAGGTGATGAATATAAAAGTTGTTGAACACATCACTATCTACAACTTTTATTTTGGTCATCTTTTTATTTGACAAAATTTGAACAGTTCAAAATTTGAATTATCGAAAATGATAGCTTCTAACCTGATTTTCAACCACTAAATGATTTCAGCTGTAAAGGTGATGAATATAAAAGTTGCTGAACACATCACTATCTCCTACTTTTATTTTGGCCATTTCTTCATTTCATAAAGTGTTAAGTGATTTCATAAAGTTTTAGTAGTAATAGAGTGGATGTTGAAATAGATTCATCTAGATATTGCAAAGGGTAGTCTCACACATATGCATAAATGTAGTCTCACACACATACATAAATATAGTCTTACACACATATATAAATATATAGTCTCACACGCATGCATAAATGAAGTCTTACAAGCACACACTTACATAAACACTCCACGTTCAATAACTAGCTAGCCCGCTGTAACGACTTTCCCCTTGATACCTTTTCGTTCCCATGGCAATATGTCTTTGGGTAGGTTTTTTCCACAACACTGATCTTCTTAGGAAAGTCTGTGAATAGCGGCATCTCATCATAGTTATTGTAAGCTTCAACATTGTCCACGCCATCAACTCCGATAATGTGCTGTTTTCTGGAGGCAACCACGTGCTTTGTCTTCTTCTTCGGGGGGAGATTACTTTGTGGGTCAGGCATATAGAAAACTTGTGCGACACATGAAGCGAGCACCTAAGGGTCATCTTGGTAGCCTAGATTCTCGAGGTCCAGGACTCTCAATCTGACCTCATTTAGTTGGTGTTGTTTGATCCAGCGGCATTGAAACAGGGCCACCGTTATATCACTTCCATAGTCAAGTTCCCATATCTCTTCAATGATGCCAAAGTATTGAATCTATCGCCCCAATCCATCGAGAGCCTTTATTCGAACACCGTTGTTTTGGTTCACATATTTACTATCCTTTACGTGGGTATAGTACGTATACCCATTGATGTCATAAGCATTCCAAGATGTCACTTGTCTCGATGGCCCCTCCGTCAACCTACTGATGGTAATAGAGTCTATGGTTTCTCTAGGTGGTATGTTTTGGTTCTTCAACCATGTAGTTAGTCGTTGCTTATGCTGTTTCATGACCCAATCATCCGAACGACCATTTCTCTCCGCCATAATGATAGCCAAGTGTTCATCAATGTATGGTTGCATCAGTTGTGTACTCTGCAAGACTCTGTAATGCGCCCGACTCACCTCTTTGTAATCATGGTCGATGAACATTTTTCTACCACTGGTGCCCTTCCCAGCCAGCCTACCCTTGTGACGAGAATTAGGTTTACCAATCCCATTCTGTACTTTTAGGTACTCTTGACAGCACTCGATGACTTCTTCAGTACTATAACCCTCTATCATGGAGCCCTCTGGGTATGCTCGATTATGCACATATCGACTTAGAACCAACATGAACTGCTCGTAGGACCACATTTCATGCAAGTAGCAAGGGCCTAGCGCCTGTATCTGATGAACCATGTGAATCATGAAATGTGGCATTATATCAAAAAAGCAGGAGGTAAGCACATCTCTAGTTGGTTTTGTGTCTCCACCACAAATTCATGTAGGTCACTCAACTCTTGCTTGCCAATCGTCTTCTGTGAGATCTTCAAAAAAAAGTAGCACATGAGGGTGATGGACATTTTCAAGAACTCTGGCTTTATAGCCCTAATTGCAATAGATAGAAACACTGTCAGCATCACATGACAATCGTGAGCCTTGTAGTGTGTTATTGACAAGTCCTTCATCGACACTAGCTTCTTCACATTTGCTGAAAACCCAGTCGGGACTTTGACCCCCTCAAGAAAGTGCATATAGCCCTCTTCTCGTCTGGTGTTAGGTTGAAGCACGTCGTGGGCAGAGTGTATTTTCCATTAGCCTCAGGTACCAGGTGAAGCTGTGGCATCACGTTTAGCTGCACCATGTCTTTTCATGCTTTCAGACCATCCTTTGACTTGCCTGTGTCCATCAAGGTAGCAATGAGACTCTCAAAGACATTCTTCTGCACGTGCATAGCATCAATGGCATGTGGGACCTCTAAGTCTAGCCAATAAGGCAGATACTAAAAGAAGATCGATTGTTTCTTGAAAGGTACGCCTTCGACAGGAGGTGTGCTTCTATCTCTGTTCGTCCCATTCGGATTCTTCTTTCCATAGACGACATGTATGTTCTCACCATTCTATACACATGTTCTCCGTTATGACGTCTCTCCGGAGGGGGGTTCAATCTCTGGGGTGTTGTCATAAAATCTAAAGAACAATTTGCTACGGTACTTGTGACTTATTTTAAGAAGCATCGGTTCCTTAGGTAAACTATCTTCTTGGACGCATCCAGGTACACCCATGTAGTACCATCCAAGCAAACCAAGCATCCCATCTTACCTTTGATCTGTCTAGACAAAGCAAACAACGCGGGGTAATCATTGGTAGTTACAAATATTATTGCTCTACATATGAAGTCCTCCTTTCGGAACGCATCGTACATCGGCTCCCCATGCCTCCATACCCTCTCCATTTCTTACATCAAAGGCTCGAGAAACACGTCTATATCAATGCCTGGTTGTTTAGGGCCAGAAATAAGAATAGTGAGGAGAAGGTACTTTCTCTTTTGACACAACCACGTTGGGATGTTGTACATGGTCAAGATCACTGGCCAAGTGCTGTGGTCGCTCATTCTCTCATTGAAGGGATTCATTCCATCGGTGCTCAAGCCAAATCGTACATTCCTTGGATCATCGCTGAATTCTTTGTGCTTCTCATCGAACCTTTGCCACTGACTACAATCAGCCGGGTGTGCAATCTTATCATCATCCACCTTACGCTCATCATCCCACCATGTCATGAGTGCAACTTCTTTAGGGTTTAGGAAGATACGTCTCAAGTGGTCGGTCACTGGCAGGTACCACATTACCAAGGCAGGAATTCTTCTATGCTTTGCATCATTGTCTAATGGAGTGTCCTCTGGGGGCTGAGATTCTTGTACCACCTTTTTTGTACCCTTCTTATTCCTCTTTTTCCCCGTGGAGGCTTCGTCCCCACCATAAAGGTTATTGTTCTTATACCGGCTGGCCCCACACCGGGGACATTTATCCAGTGACTTGAACGTTTCACCACGAAAAAGTATACAGTGGTTGGGGCATGCATGGATTTTTTCAACCCCCGTTGTCAATGGACTTATGACCTTCTTCGCTTGGTATGTGTTGGTGGGAACTGAGTTTGGTTGTGGTAGTACCCATGACAGGAGATGCAATAGATCATTGAAACTACAGTCTGACCAGCCGTACTTAGCCTTCAAGATGAGTAGCTCAAGCACAAAACATAGCAATGTCCAATGTGTCGGACAACCCTTTTCAACACCATACACAGTCTCCTTCGATGCTTTTGTCACCCTTTCCAAATTTTCTAGACCTTTTGGGCTATTTAGTAAAATCTCTGGTCCAAGGGCTCGAATCATGTCCTTCAAATCATCTTCATCCCCGACACGTGCTCCACCATCATTATTGGCACCACCTTCGTCGTTACCATCTCACCCACCAGCATCAACACCTTGTTCATTGCCAAACTCGGAATCCATTCGTACATCAAGCTCTGCTGAATATTGGGACAGGGATTCTATGGTTTCGTCGTCGTATTCCTCCTCATCCTCATCGTTAACAATAACCATTTCACCATGATGAATCCACACTGTGTAGTCCTCAACAAATCCTCACATAATCAAATGTGATCTGATGATAGTCACATCTATCCATGCCATACGGTTCTTGCAATCTTTATAGGGACAAATAATTGTATCCTTATTCTCTGTCAATGTCGTTGCATGCTTCTTTGCGGCTTCAATAAATTTATCCACCTCTTCACGGAAACCTGCCTTGAACCTTAACGAACCATACATCCAAGAGTTCCTGTACTCCATCTTTTACAACAACAAAACAAACATTAAAGGACTACTTATTTAGATATATATAAAAATGAATCAAATTAATAATTACTTGAGAATAATTGTATATACTTCAGATATATATGAATATAAATCAAATATAATTAAATGAAGCATACAAACACACCATGGTAGAGGAAAATTAATTAATGGCCTATTTATCCATAAATAATTAAAATACATATTTGTTGATTACAATAAACAATTTCAAAGACAACAATTAGCAACAATTATATTTTACCCAATATCTTTCATACAAACCCTAGTCCAATTTCATCAAACATAAATTTACAAAAACAAAATTAATAAAAAAACTGAACCCTAGATCTAGATCTACATGCGCATGAAACATCCATAAAATTAACTAATTGTTCACTAAGATCAAGAAACATGGACCAAATAAGGGTATGATCTGGTTCCCCTACCTAATTTACCCTAGTACATTCAAAAATTGCGTCTAATTTGCTTCATAAGTAGTTCAAGCACCATAGAAGAGAGAGAAAAGAAAACTCTAATTACTCACTAAACAACCATTAAAACTTCAAAAAAAGTGTGGAATAGCATTTTCTTACCTTCTACAACCTCTCCACCAAAGGATTTGAGACCAAAACCTTCCCCCCTTAGTAGAGCAATTTTTGGGAGGTGCCTAAGGCCTCCCCACCTTTCTTTCATGGGTTGTAGTGAGTGACCCAGGGAGGAAGAAGGTGCTGCAGTTTTTTTATATGTGGGTCATTTGTAGGGGCGGCTGGTGATTGAGCCACCCCTATAAATAGCAAGTAATTATATGTGGGGCATTTGTAGGGGCGGTTCAATCACCAGCCACCCCTACAAATAAAAACATCGGGGGTAGCTGGTGAGTGAGCCGCCCCTACAAATCAGACCCATTTGTAGGGGCGGCTTGTATCCCCAGCCGCCCCTGCTGTTCCATTTGTAGGGGCGGATGGTCTCTGGGCTCCTGAGCACGCCACTGTAGGGGCGGCTCCATCACAAGCCGCCCCTACAAAAAATTTGTCCCGTTGCTACAAACCATTTTCACGTAGTGAAATCTAAACAACTATACCTATAAGTCTTTGGTCATAATCCATGAAGTGGTGGAATGATAGGACATGAAGCACGTGCACTTGACCCAAAGCTACCTTCTAGCAAACAAAGTGGATGTCGATCTAGTTAGTTATCATGGTAAACTAAACATATCATATTATGAGCTTAATAAGTAGCACACATAGGGTTAAATGAATAATTGTAGTTTCACATGTTAAGCTTGTTTAATGAAAGCTCATTAAATCACGTTTGCATGATTTTCTTAACTTAAACATGTATAGCTTAGGGTGTCACACTTAAGATACTACAAATCACCTCAATGGCTTTTATGAAATTGTTGTACAAGTTTAACCATTGGTCAAAAATAGGTGGCACTAAGCACAATCAAGTTACTTATAGGAGTTGTAGCTCTGTGTTGGGCAATGTGGCTTATAATGACTCGGTGTTTGATAAATGCACCCCAAAAACATTTTTGTTGTTACTCTTCAGCATGCATTGGCCTAGTCATGGGAATTGTTGCGGTGCTCGTATGACAACAAGGAGTGTATGTTAATGGCATGCAAAACCTTGGGTCAATAGCAATGATCTTCCTGACTATTGGAAAACCAGGTTTCCAGCAGGTGGGACACGGAGGAACCTTCGCCCAGCCGGGTGCCCTAGGCGAAGATTAGGAAGGTGGGAGGTGGACCCAGGCTCAATTAGGGTTCCATAAATGCATTCACCAACCTCCCCTCCATAGGGTTTGGCTGCCCCTTTTTATAGGACACTGTTTGCTACTATTTCATCGTACATCTTTGCCCTATGCTAGCTTGGGTACATTCCTAGAATATCCCTAGACCAGTTCAAATCTTCAGGGGCATTTCGGGTCTTTTTCTCTCGCACAGCCTTTGCCATTCGGGCCTCACCATCAGGCCCATAGGAGGCCCATTTCTGACTTTGGGCCGTGGCACTATAAGAGCTCCCTTCGTTTGGGCGGGGACCGTAGGGCCCCTACCCAGACTGCCGAAGCCTCAGCCCATGGTCTCCGACCTCCGCCAAGGAGCTCTTCCAGGTACCTTTAGAGTCTGTGCCTAGACCTCCGCCTCACCGGTGATCAGAGGCGAAGGCTTCCCTTGGTGCTCCCGTGTTTCGACCTCCGCCACGCCGATGGTCGTATCCGAAGGCTCCTTCCTTTATACCTGCATGCTAAGAAAACATGTGGACAGTTGTTGCTATGTAGGAGCCTCCGCTACTCATACGTCAATGTCCCAATAGTTCCCCCCTTGAGGGCATGGTCTGATGCGAGCGCGCCATGACCCTCAATTTTACCGTTGATATTGAGTCGCAGAGGCTTGCACCCTTTCCCTCCTGGGTCACCTAGATCAGACCGTTATGGCCTTGACGTGTTACTTTTTTATTGGTTGCGGTGGCTCTGGAACCGGCGCGTTGCTGAACGAAGGTGACCGTTGGGCATAGAAGTTGGAGCGTCGGTTCGTGGCCTATATAAGGGAGGGGTAGGTGAAGGCTCCCATCCATGCCACCTGAGCTATCGCTTTCAAACCTTTCGCTTTCTAAGCCCCCTTTCGAGTTTGGCCTTCACTTAGTTGCTCTTTGCCTTCGTTTCTCTATTGATCTTTTTAGAGCCTAAGAGGTGGCTTCTACTGTTAGTCCCCCTCCTCGCCGAGCCACCATCTTCGGTCCGTAATCCCACCTCCTCGGTGTTAGGGCTAGCGGTTGGTCCCAGCGCTTTGATGACTGTATGTTGGCTAGTGCGGAGGCTATTGAGTTTTGGAGGAGGATCTTGCTAGCGTCGAAGCCTCCGTTGGTGACCTAATCACCGCCCAAGAAGTAGAAGACATGTCCGGCTTGGGCAGGACATGTGATTTTGGGCCTTCATTGATGACGAAGGATATGATTGAGGTTTTGGAGACGGAGGGCTGTTTTGGTGCTGGGAAGGCGAAGCTTCCGCAGGATGAGACGGTGCCTAAGCCGCAGGCTGCTGATGCCGTCGTTTTTCATGATTTCTTTGCCTGCGGCCTTTGCTTCCCTGCCGCACGGTTCCTTCGCCATGTTCTGGAGGCTTTTGAGGTACAACTGCACCATCTCACTCCGAATGGTATTCTTACTTTGAGTAAGTTTTGCTGGGCTTGCTTGTTCTATGGTGCGGAGCCACATATATATTGGCACATTTTGTGAGTACTATGAGCTTCAACGACAACCCAAGAAGGTGGGCGAAGACCAGCTCATTGTCCAGTATGGTAGCTGTGCCTTCATGCCTAAGAGGCAACAGAAGGCGATAGATTGGAGATTTCTTTTGCCTAGATGAATAAGTGGAATAAAGGCTGGATGCAGTATTGGTTCTATGTCAGGACCAGGGGCATGACCTCTATGGATAGTGAAGGAAAAAAGCACACTCAACATCCGTTGGCTTTGGTTATGACTTCGATGAAGCCTTCGACCCAAGGGACTCCTGGACCGGAGGTCATTGAGGGACGCGAGGCCTGCGACAAGGGCTTCGCTTTAGCCTGCCGTTACTCTAGAGGCTGTGATCTAGTGGAGGAAATGGTGGCATCAAAGTGATGGCCATTAGGATGGAATAGGCCGGCGATGAGTATTGAAATGGTTAGTTTGCCAGTTTTTGGCGACGGGGTTGGTGTTCTATTTCCTCGCTTTGATGTAAAGCGGGCGGAGGACATAACGATTGATGAATATGTCTCAGCCATTGAAGAAGGAGCGCGTGACATTCTCAGTGAGATGTTAGACAAAGAGTATTTGGCGTGGATGGCCATCAGGGGTACGATGCCCTGTCTTAACCATGTGTTTGAAGAGTTGGGGATGCATCACGAAGAACACATAGTTCCTTCGAAGGTTCTAAAGTTGCTTGAGGAGAAGGCGAAGAAAGCCACTACTAAGAACACAACTGCTGCAGCAGAGGCGAAGAAGAGGAAGGGAATTGGTGTTTCAAAAATGATCAGCAAGAGACAAAGGACTTCGATTACTTGTGCCACTGCCTTCGCAGGTTTAGGGGAGGAGGTGGCGGAGAATGATGGTGGAGGTTTTGCTTCTGCAGCTGCAAGCACGAAAGGCGAGCATTCTGCCACCTCTGCTGATCTTGGTGGTGATGACTTCATCCTGACTGCCCTCCAAGGGATGACTGGTGCTTTACCGCTGAAGCCTCTGCCGTGGCACCTATGCCTAGAGTACTGGGTGATGAGTCATCCAGTTCTAAGGGTGGGGATGGTGGGGGTGGTGATGCCTCTCTGTTTGGGGGAGAAAGGTTGGAGATGCAGGCCCCCGTTGTCCTATGGAGGTCCCTGTTTGGAGGTGTCCGAGGATGCATCTGAGGGGCGCTCTCTGGCTGCGCAGGCTCAACACATAGCGTCCCCAACTACGGCATGCCATTTTGATGAGAATGCCCTTGCGGGTGCTGGTCAAGGTGCTTTGTACTTGAGTGAGTGGCCATTTGTCTTTCCTTGACTTGCTATTTTTCTTTTGTTTTGCTCGGGACTTATTTTTTTGTATTTCAGGCGACCTGACAAAGGCTATAGGGGATGCTACAGAGCCTATAGATCAGGATCTCGCTCGCATCAGCCTAGATGCTTCTCCACGACCTCCGCTTCTCAAGAGCAATCCTGGCCCTTCGGGCCATGGTCAAGCTAGTGGCGAAGGTCTATCTTCTTCTTTTTTATCTCTCTTTCTTTTTTGTGTTCCCCTATTTTGCCTAAGCTTTGTTCCCTAACCCTTTTCTTGTGTTGTAGGGGCTTCCGACAACACAATAAGCAGGTGGGCGGAATGCCTTGAAGCTCTTTACAATGACATTGGAGGTTGCTTTTTAAGTTTGTACTTCTTATTTTTGATCTTACTCCTCTTACATTTTATTTGTTACTAGGTCGTCTTTGCCACCATCTTAAACATGTGGACTATTTCAAGTTGTTGCAGTACAACTTGGAGTAGCAGTGTGTGGTACGTATTGTCTTCATCATCTCTTTCTTCTTTGCATCTTTCTTGTGTGTTTGTAACCTTGTTGAGTTTTGTCTTTGTAGAGCCACCATCTCACAGAGGCTCTTGAGGAACACGGTATGTAGGCTATGGTGGATCATGACTTGGCTATTGAAGCTCTGAAGAAAGAGCTAGAAATAGTTGAAGTCGAGAAGGCTTGACTTGCAGTTGAGATTGTGGGCCTCCGCGTGGCCCATGGTCACTTTGAGAACTTACAAGGAAAAGTGGAGTCCCTGGGTAAAGATCTTGAGGGTGCGAAGGCTACCGAGCAGCTCGTTGCCGAACATGCCCTAAAGGTCGTTGAGACGGCCAATAACCTCTGCAAGGAGGTTGATGCTAAAAGGAAGTGTGACGCGTCCTTGAAGGCCCAGGTGGATATACCGACCAAGCGCTTGGAGGACGCCAAGGCTGTTGGGCTGGCTGTGGCTGAGCTTTATGTTGGCGCACTTGGCCAGTTCGGTGGTGTTACCTCTTCGCTACCTCTGACCCTTCTGCATATAGCATCTTTTCTTAGATGAAGTCCAATGTTGTCAAGCTTCTAGATTTCGTTGGCGGGGCTGTTGATTTTGGAGCTCTTTCTGCTGCCACGAATATCTCGAAGATGCTTGCTCAGTCGGGGTGCACACACAACGAAGGCCTTAAGGAAGTTATAGATATTGAGGGCCCGACCGTGCTTGGGGAAACTTCCCGGGGCCTTGTGAGATCGGTCAGGAATTTCATGAAGTCCTTTTGGGTAAAGTTTGGTCGTGCAGATGCTCGCTCGGTGGAGGAGCCTCGTCATGTTGTGGTTAGCGCTTCATCGTTAGTTAGATTTGTCCTTTGTTTGTTTCTGCTATCTTTTCGTGTTCAAGGTTATGACTTTTATGTTGTGATGGAGTTGAAAAAGGCGGAGGCTGCACGTGTTGCCGTGGAGGCACGTACTTTTGAAGCTCAGGAGGTGGCGGCGCCGAAGGCTCCAACCCAAGCGCAGCAGCCGGGAGAAACTACATCTACTCCGGCTGTCCCGGAGGTGTAGTGTTTAGGCTTTTAGTTGTGGTTTTAGGTTTAGGTTATATGTAACCTTTAGTGCCTTCGCTGGCTAAAACATAATTGTAGATTTGTCCTGTGCAGGTTTCCTTCTTTGGGCCCATGCAGGACGTGATACCCTTAACTATGTATCAAGATGGGATTTATGTTAGCAATGAACTATGGGAATATTGGTGTCCAAGCTTTGGCACAATTTGAGCACTCATCGGGGGTGTTGGTCTTCAATCTTGATGCTTCTCCATAGGCCACAGTGCAATTTGAGCAACCAACGGAGGTTGATGAAGCATTTCTTGGGCGTTGTCTTTGCTTGCTCCAGGATTGCTTTGTTGTTGCCTCCGGCCATGCTGGAGCAGCTGCGCTCCCATTGAACATGGTTGATTCTGTCGCAGAACCGACCAATTTATAAGAGTACAAGTACAATGGCAGCCCGCAAGTGGTCGCACTGTCATACTTGAAACCATATAAACCCGGTAGTCCGTCGAGTACCACGATGGGTCTTGATAAACGATTTACAACAACCAAGATCGTACATGATTCAACATACATGCCACATATTACATAAAGTTCGCAGATACATTTCTCCATCAGAGTACGAATAACAATTATTATACTTCCGTATCAATAATGAAATATGCAGAATGTAATTTGTAAATACTTCCATATATGTATACCCATACATATACTTCCGTATCAATCTACCCGACAATAATTTAAACGCACAATTAAATACGCACCATATACACATGCAAGCATGCATACATAGACGTACCAAAGCTAACTCTCCCCGACCGCACGCTCACATCTTGCGGTCATACACTCATCATCTTACCTTGTCATAGAGGCATTTGATCCATACATTACCATTCAAGTGAATGGCATCCATACAATAGCATGCCGTATGGACGACGAAGTGAAAACCTCCATGTTAGTACTTAAATAGCCACCTAATAGTTCTTAATTTGGGCATAAGGAAAGTGATCATTGGCACACTTTAGATTTCAAATACCTATTATATAGCTATCAGTTGCTAGAGAAGGGTTTTTGAAAACAAAAACTTTTGTTTTTTTTAAATACACATGTGACAATTAACATTGAATCTCGCTCTGATGCCAGCTGTCGCAGAACCGACCAATTTATAAGAGTACAAGTACAATGGCAGCCCGCAAGCGGTCGCACTGTCATACTTGAACCCATATAAATCCGGTAGTCCGTCGAGTACCACGACGGGTCTCGATAAACGATTTACAACAACCAAGATCGTACATGATTCAACATACATGCCACATATTACATAAAGTTCGCAGATCTGAGTTCTCCATCGTAGTACTGAATAATGATTATTACAAACCGAGTTTGATAGATAAAAGCGAAGCAAATTAAGTTTGAAAGTAACGTTTCCAACATAGTTTAGTACAGTGCCAAGATACGATCACAGTCCACAAAAGCATGTAGAAGGATTAATAAGAAGCCTGCCCCGAGCTTACTCCTCATCCACGCTGGATATAAAGCAACTCTTGCAATAACCATGATATCTGATTGCCATCTCAACATGGGAAATAAAACCACGAGTACGAGAAGGTACTCACTAGACTTACCCGCCATAAACCAGAAATAAAATGACTCCAAGGATTATGCAAGGCTGTATAAGTGGAGATAGCTTGACAACATTTTGCATAAAAGCAATTGACTTATTATACCATTAGGATTTCTTTTATCAATTATTTATAACTATCCATCTCTAGATTAGCAACTATCCTGTGCCAAACATGTGGTATATCCATTTAAAAGCATACAATAGTAACCATAGTAGGTATTGAAATTCCATATTCATTCGAACCATCATGTTCCATAACACAGTTACTACGATGTTGGGACTAGCCAAGTTTCTCACTATCCGGGAGAGACGGCGATTCGAATCGATTTCAACCAGCTGGGAATTTATTCCTAACACAAACCCAGGTCTACGAGCCATGATAGCCTTAGGTCACCTTTGGTACAACTCAGGTACACATTTCGCGGGTCCGTACTGCACCACACAATCTGGGACACCAGATGCCAGGACGTTCAGGCCTGCCTGCCCTTGGGCTCAGTCTGATCGCCCCCCGCAAGGAGCGCACAACAAAACGGGTCCCGGCCTGAGTTGAATTACTCGGCTTCGTGGTCGGAACGAGTTATCCGGCCAGCTAAGTGATAGGCATGCGTTCAATCTTGTTAGAAGCACCAACAACGGTATGGTCCTTAATCGACATAGATGGGGATAGATTCACACCCAAGACCTCCATGTCTTGTTGCTTCTCTATCGACATCCCGCCCGGTCTCCATTTACATTAACTATGGTTCTTTTCCACGATAGCAATTATAACCAACCGTGCTCCGGTATCCACCTATATCTCGCAGGTGATAGGAAATCACCCGACTTCTACCGGTCTAAGCATGGCTAAGCATATGTTCGATCCTGGACCTATACCGGTTAAAGGTGTAATAGCTGGACAAGGAATGTATATGCATCAAGTGGTTTCATTCAACTCTTATAACCTAATGCATCAATCATAAGTACTTAAGTAATCATTTGTAAAATACTGGGAGACTTAGAATGCTTCGGGGCTTGCCTCACAGAAAGAAAGTAGGGTGGTGATCAGGACACTCCGGAAGCTCTTAAGGATTCTGCTCCATGCCTTCGGGAGCTGTGGCTTGCGGATTCTCCGGCTGGTCCCCTTCCTCTGCTTCTTCGAATTCCAGCAACGTTATTTCTTCCTCCGATCCTAGATGCATGAATATGGCATAAGTATTACGAATGCATATATGTTATCAAGTGCATCATGTTTATTGAGTAGGTGCATATCTCTTCTCGATTATTTAATTACTACTTCCACAATGCATCTACTATATCACAAAACAGCAGCTACTTGTTTTACTCATAACAGGAGTTCTACTAATCCAAATACAGTGATCCTGGATTTCTGGAAAGCTTATCGAATTATCTACAACTTTGTTATTAACCATTTTTACAGCAAACCTCATCTCTATCATGCAACTTAGCAAACTCCAGAATCTGTCCGGAAACTATTCCAATTCGTATTATAAAGTAACAATACTTCTACTTCATATAAGTATTCAAATATTTATGACCAAAAGTCTACCAGCAGTTTAAGCATACCAAATACATCTAAGAAAACATAATGGTGAAGCCCAAACTATTTATTTAAATGCCTTTATTATTTTATTTGAACCCCTAGGTTAAATAATAAACCTATACCAAATGTGCATCATAAATTCTCAGAAAATTACAGTGGCTTACTAGTGCTACCAATAGACTACTGTAAAAATTTCATGCCATTTTGCCAAGTAGAACATCCTATACAAAAATGACAAGGTAGCAAGGCTTAAAATAGCATAAATAGAAAACCTTAGTGAAAAGTGTCAAGCAAGAGATTTTCTATTTTTCTTAGCATCCTTATGGTACTAGGATAACCTCCAACAAATTTCATGAATATTGGATTCCTAAATAATTTATAAAAATTTACACAAGGATCTCCTAATTATAAAAGAAAAATCTATAACTACAAATCTACACATGCACTCATCTTCAAATTTTTACCAGAGCTCATATATGCTAAGACTAGCTTACCACAAAAATTTCATAATTTTTGGAGCACAGGAACTCTAGATATAAAATAAACAAATTTGCATGCATTCAAAATCACATTTCAAATCCCTATTTAAATCTCCAAAATTTCTACTGTAAATGTCAAGAACATATTTTTCCTAAATACTACACTTCCTAAGGAACACTAACAAATTTATTTCACAATTTTTGAAGCTACCAAACTGAAGATACAAAAATTACAAAACATATGAAATCTGCATTCAAAATGAACTGGCTTTAATACATGGAGTCGCTGACACGCGGGACCCACTGGTCAGTTGACCCCACCGGTCAGCGAAACAAAAACAGAGCCGGCGGCGCTACTCTATGGGCGCGGCTAGAACTCGACGATGGCGAGTTCGCCGGCGGTGACATCTTCACCAGACGTTCTACTCAACGAGGCGCATCGTTTGCACTACTTGCCCAACCCTAACATCGACTCTAGTGACGATGACGGCGGCCATGGCGGATCGATGATGCTGGACGACGGCGCTACGCCGGTGATGACGTCGGTGGCTCGACCTAAAGCTCGGATGAGCACCAGTGTCCTACGGCGAACCTATCGCGCAAGGTTTCACGATCTACGGTGGACGGAGGTGCCCCAGCCACGGTGATGGGGATGCTCTGGCGAGCTAGCGCACGGCGCCATTGCTTACCAGGTGTGGTCAGCTAGCGCGGGTGGAGGCAGTGGGTCACTGGGGAGCTAGTGGTGCTACTGCGGTGACGATTGGGCGGCTCGTCGTGAGCCTGCGCACGGCTATGGCGACGGCGGTGCTGCTCGGTGCTGCGGGAGCTCGGCGGCTCTGCTGTGGCGAAGGAGGCCGGGAAAAACAAAATGAGGGCGCTGGGCATTGCGGGCGAACGTTGGAGTGTTGAAGCCGCACTCAGGCGCGTCGTGGCCTGCGCGGTCAAGGCAACGACGACGCGCGACCACCGCGACCTCCACGCGGCGCTCGGTTCCTGCCGGTGTCGGCCACTAAACATTTTGATTCAGTCGATTCAGACAAGGAATGCCGAGCCTGACGACGTGTTTTGACGTTCATCTAACTGCTAATCCATAGCTCTATTGCGTAAACCATCTAAATGGAACTTGTAGACCGATGTACCATCTACAACTTTTGTTCAAGAATCTAGTTCTAATTCGCAACCGAGACGGAGTAAAATCATGCTTAAGGTCAGCTTGTCAGGCTGTCAGTGATCCAGGACTTAGAAAAATTCGTTAAGTGTTGAAAGCTTGATTTTGCTGGTTTTTGTGGGACCCATTCAAGCATGTTAGAAGCTAAATCAGTCCATGACCTAAAAATAAAAGTTGTTCCTTATGTCAAACACTACAACTTTGCTTTAGTGATCTCCTCCATGCAAGGTCTCTAACACCTAGTTCAAATTTGGTCAAACATGTCACTTTTAAATGATGATACACATCAAAGCATGGCTTAATGACCTAACTACCCCTAACCATGAACATCAAAGTTGTTCATAATGATACTCTAGACATGTTCAAGCAATTTGCAAGGTCATTCAATCATTTCATGTAGTAGTCACTCATAGAGCTAGCTAGTGTAATCACATGGAGCTTAAATGTTGGTTCATGAAATGTAACCATAAATAAGGTCCTATTTGCTACCCTAGGTGTGGCTACATGTTTGTGTGACTCACATCCACCAAGTACATGTGTACACTCATGATCATATGCATAGATACATGGAGACATGAAATAACGAGAAAAGTTGCATATGTTTAAGAACATGCGATAACAAGCAAACGTTGTAGATGTTTCAATCTAATGTTTCAATGGTAAATGCTTGTTTATGAATGCTTGATGATCATGCTCATGTTATGCAAGTCAAGTTATGCAAGGCTAACACCCAAGGTGTTACAGCCCCTCCCCCTTATAAAAATCTCATCCCGAGATTTGCAAGACCTACCATTCTTGGAAAAAGGCGGGATAAACTTCTTGTAGATAATCTTCTCTTTCCCACGTAGCATCTTGTTCACTATGATTGTTCCACACCACCTTATAGAACTTAATAATCTTACTCCGTGTTACTCTCTCCATCTCCTCTAATACTCGAATTGGCTTTTCTTCATAGGTCAAATCCGATTGAAGCTGCACGTTGGTGGGTGCAATAGCTTCTTCTGGTACTCGAAGACATTTCTTCAACTGAGAAACATGGAACACATCAAATATTGCACTCATTTCTGGTGGAAGTTGTAACTTGTACGCAACATTTCCTTTTCGTTCCAAAATTTTGTATGGCCCTACATATCTTGGTGAAAGCTTCTTTTTCATCCCAAATCTCTTCACACCTTTCATGGGTGATAATCTTAAGTATACATAGTCACCCACCTCAAAAGTCAGTGGTCTTCTTCTTCTGTCGGCATAACTCTTCTGTCTTGATTGAGCTGCCTTCATGTGTTGTTGGATGATACGTACTTGTTCTTCGGCTTCATTGACAAAGTCAATACCAAAGTATCTCCTTTCACCTGGCTCAATCCAATTCAATGGAGTTCTGCATTTTCTGCCATACAAGGCTTCAAATGGAGCCATCTTGATACTCGCTTGATAACTATTGTTATAGGAGAATTCAGCTAAAGGTAACCATTTCTCCCATGAACCCTTTGAAGATATAACACAAGCTCTAAGTAAATCTTCTAGGATTTGGTTCACTCTCTCTGTCTGTACTGAAGTTTGCGGATGATAAGCTGAACTTCTGATTAGCTTGGTTCCCAAAGCCTGGTGTAAGTGCTCCCAGAAACGAGCTATGAACTGTGGTCCTTGATCTGAGATTATAGTCCTGGGTACTCCATGCAGTCTCACGATCTGGGAAACATATATCTCAGCATATTTCCCAACTATATACCGTGTGTTCACGGGTATAAAGTGTGCTGACTTGGTGAGCCAATCAACAATAACCCATATTGAATCGTGACCTTGTGGTGTCATTGGAAGGCCTGTGATAAAGTCCATGCTGATTTCCTCCCATTTCCATCCTGGAATCGGCAATGGCTGAAGTAATCCAGCAGTTTTCATATGGACAGCTTTTACTCTACTACAGTTATCACACCTAGCAACATAGGCTGTGATTTCTTTCTTCATCTTAGTCCACCAAAAACGGGTTTTCAAATCTTGATACATCTTACTACTACCCGGATGGATAGACAATTTGGACGAGTGAGCTTCCTCTAAAATTTGATTCCTTAGCTCACGGTCTTTTGGTACCACAAGTCGGTCCTCAAACCATAATACACCTCTTTCGTCCAATCTAAAATGCTTGGTCTCTTGCTCTTGCATTTTTCTCTTGATGTGACTTATTCCTACATCTGTCTGCTGCAAATCTATGATTTTGCTCTCAAGTGAACAACTGATCGTGATATTGTGTAGTACAGCAGGATGTAACAAGTTGAATCCATCTTCCAATAATGCTTCTATAGTGTTGCAATGAGACTTCCGACTCAGTGCATCTGCTACTACATTAGCTTTACCCAGATGGTAGTGCACTTCTAAATTGTAGTCCTTAATTAGCTCTAACCATCTTCGTTGTCTCATGTTCAGTTCTGGCTGGGTAAAGATATACTTGAGACTTTTGTGGTCAGTATAGATATGACATACATTGCCCAACAAGTAATGTCTCCATATCTTTAATGCATGAACAACGGCTGCAAGTTCCAAATCATGTGTAGGGTAGTTGACTTCATGTTTCCTCAATTGCCGAGAAGCATATGCAATTACCCTTCCTTCTTGCATAAGCACACATCCCAAACCTATTCCAGATGCATCACAAAATACATCGAAAGGCTTTTCAATGTCTGGTTGTGCTAGCACAAGTGCGGTAGTCAACAAAGTTCTGAGGGTGTGAAAAGCTGCTTCACATTCTGGTGTCCATTTGTACTTCTCATCTTTCTGAAGTAGTCTGGTCATGGGCTTAGCTATCTTTGAGAAATCTGGAATGAAACAACGATAATATCCTGCTAACCCTAGAAAACTCCAAACTTCATGAACCGAAGTTGGGGCTTTCCAATCCATGACCTCTTGTACTTTTGATGGGTCTACAGAGATTCCATCTCTTAATAAGATGTGACCTAAGAAAGGTACTTTGCTCAACCAAAATTCACATTTGCTAAACTTGGCATATAGCTTATGCTCCCTCAATCTGGATAGGACAATCCTTAGATGCTCTTCATGATCTGACTCATTTTCTGAATAAATCAATATATCATCGATAAACACGACCATGAACTTGTCGAGTTCGGGCATGAATACCGAGTTCATCAGGTACATGAAGTAGGCTGGAGCATTTGTTAGTCCGAAAGACATAACCAAATACTCATACAAGCCGTACCTGGTAGAGAAAGCAGTTTTAGGTATATCCTCTGGCCGGATCTTTATTTGATGGTAGCCTTACCTCAAGTCAATTTTGGAGAATACCTTTGCCTTCGCTAGCTGATCGAACAAGATGTCGATGCGAGGCAATGGATATTTGTTCTTGATGGTCACAGCATTGAGTGGTCTGTAATCTACACACATTCTTAGTGACTTATCCTTCTTTTTCACAAACAAGGCTGGACATCCCCATGGAGATGAGCTAGGTTGAATAAGACCTTTGTCCAATAGATTTTGCAATTGAACCTTAAGTTCTGCTAACTCATTGGGTGGCATTCTATAGGGCCTTCTTGATATGGGTGTTGTACCTGGCACTAACTCAATCTTAAATTCCACCTCCCTATCAGGTGGTAAGCCTGGTAATTCCTCTAGAAATACATCCGGAAACTCACAAACTACATGGATATCGCTAAGTGTGGTGGCTTGGATAGCACAAGCTAAATGTTGGAGTTCAAAATTGCGGGAGAGTGGTACTAGAAAAGCATTCCCTCCTGTGGGTTCTCTCAACATAATAGTACGGGTGCTGGTGTCAATAAGAGCACCATGATACTTCATCCAATTCATGCCTAAGATTACACTGATGGATAACCCGGGCAATATTATCAAATCCATTGTATACTCCCTCCCTTGTATAGAGATGAGCACATTTTTGACTATCTTTTTGGTAGTAACAGTACCCCCTGCTGAACTTATGTTATAACCCCCTTTGCTTACTTCAATTATTTCTTGATCATGTCTAGATGCAAATGCTTGACTCATAAATGAATGAGAAGCTCCCGAATCAAATAAAACAACAGCGGGATGCTTGTTGACGAGAAACATACCAGCCGTGACAACTTCTCCCACGGGCACTTCCTCAACCGTGGTATAATGCACGTATCCTGGACGTGCCCTTGTGTTCGCCTGTCTCTGATTGTTCTGATTTGGGTTGCCATTCTTCTTGGGGTGGGGGCATTCCTTGGACCAATGACCCAGTTAGTTGCAGTTGAAACATGGTTGATTACTTCTGAATCCGGTGGAGCTGTCCTGACTGCCATTTCCTTTTGGTAAGGCAATAGTGAACGCCTTACGGAATGGTTTCTATGGCCTATTATTCTGAGCTTTTGATGGTGGAGGTCTAAACTTGGGTGCAGGTGGACAAAATTGTGGCCTAGCTGTGATAGGCGCTTTTGACTGGAAAGATCCGGAGGCACCGGCCTCAAATGCCCTCTTGCGAGCCTTGGCAACTGCATGCATGTTATTGTGGTTTTCCTGGGTCAAGGCATCACTAATAAACTCATTGTACGTGGCACACCTAGAATTTGCCATAGTCTTCATCAGTTTAGTACCCAGACCTCGCTTGAAGCTCTCTATCTTTTTCTCCTCGGTATCCACAAAACCTGGAGCATATCTAGAGAAGTTGTTGAATGCGTGCATATATTCTGTGAGTGACTTTGTTCCTTGAGTGAGCCTCATAAATTCGGCCGCTTTAATGCGCATCAGGCCCGGGGGAATATGATGTCCCCTAAAAGCCAGCTTGAACTGTTCCCAGGTAACTCGCGCATTAGCAGGCAAGGATGACAGGAAATGTGTCCACCAGATCCCTGCTGGTCCTTGCAATTGATGAGAAGCATACTCAGCTTTCAAATGCTCGGTGACTCTTAACAAGCAAAACTTTTGCTCAATGGTGTTGAGCCACTCGTCAGCCTGTAGTGGTTCCTCAGCCACCTTGAAGATAGGAGGCTTTGTATCTAGAAATTCCTTGAATGTACTGTGCTATTTTGGCTCGGCCCCTGGATGCTGTGGGTGGCCACGAGCGGTGTTTTGCGCGATGAGGCGCAGAGCTTCTTCCATTGTCCTTTGGCTCCCCAAGAACTGAGCAAAGAACTCCTAAGCAGACGACGGCAGTGGTGGTGGTAAGTCATCACCATTGCCATCGTGACTGCTACCAGCTCCAGCACGGGTGCGCGTCATCTGCGAAGTTGCAACAATAAGCGATTATTGGTTGATGTCAAGAGATTGCAGATGAATCATAATCATGCCAAACTGAAATTACTGGAGAAAATTCTCAAATTCACAATAAAAACAGAGGCCTAACAATTCATTCTCGCAACATGGCATCCCCAATTTGACCACTTATCGCGCTCATAACACATGCAAATTTAAATCGTGATCACCAACAACTAACGGAATTGCATTGATGTTCAACCAAAGGTGCGATAGTCGTGCGATTCACAATATTACATGATAGTTGGATTACCCATACTAAATTCGAACTACAGGTCCATTACATGAATAAAGGTGATACATTAGCCCTTCCACTAAGTGCTAAGCGATCTAATCCTCATCATGTTCACTATCGAGGTCAGACGTAGGATCATCTCCTTCCTCAAGCTCCACTCCTTCTTCAGGCTCCACTTCTTCTTCCTTGTCCTCCTCTAGATCCATCTCTGCGGCTCCAGGTGGAACATAAGGGTGGAGCTGGTTATTCAGCTGATGAACCTCCTCATGTAGGTTGTCGTTGTATTCTTCCGCATTGGCCAGTTGCTGCTCTAGCTCAAACTGTCGAGCTCTCAGAACATCTTCCCTAGGCCAGGCTTCATTCCTCTGATGAGTTAACTGAGCCATCTCTACATTGAGCCTCTCAATCTCGGCATCGTGCTCCCTCTGAAGCTGACGTTGGTCATCGCGGGCATGACCAAGAGCACCAGACACACGTCTTAGGCTACCTTCTACTCCATCTAACACCCTCATCACTGCGAACATGGCGCTCATGGTAGGGTTATCGCTGTTCTGCCCTTCTACTGCACCAATATCCAAAGGTCTTCCTCTTGCCTACTGCCATGAGTCAGTGGAGGGGTTGCCCCTCGGAAAGAGTCCAACCAAAGCGGCTGCCAGCTCCTGAGGAAAACGATCCATGATATCCCTCAGTATCCCAAAGGCTGCCCTGCCAGCTGCTTCTTCAGCAGTCCTGCCAGTTGACTCATAACACCAACCTGTCCACTCAGAATCGTCACCTCGGGGACGAACAATGGCCTCCACAGTAACCAAGAGACCTTCCCCCAACTGCTCATTCGCCCAGAAGTAGCGGGGCTCCATTCCATCAGGATAGCCTACATAGCTGAGCACCCTCCACAAGAGTGTAGGCATCCCAAACTTTCCAAAAAATGTGTGACGTTGACGAGTACGTGGAGCAAGCTGACGGCTGGGAGCTCTGCCTCCGGTGGACTTGCGAGCGGTCTGCTTTGTGCGTGCCATCTGCACCATTAACATGTACCACTTGGTGAGACAAGACCATGACGGATAAGAGTTACATAACCGAGTAAGAATTTTATAAGGGGAGGAACAATTTAATTATGTGAATGGTAATTATCATGATGCATGCTCGTTCCATACGTCCTCACAAACTTAGGAAAAATTTGTTTCTAACGGTAGACACGGTGGCATAAATTCGTTCTCTCATATATAGCGTAACTAGTCGAGCTACACGTTTCGTTGTTAGTGTACCTGCATAAGAATTTTCATTTCAGCCCTAAACCCATAATGAAATATGCAGAATGTAATTTGTAAATACTTCCATATATGTATACCCATACATATACTTCCGTATCAATCTACCCGACAATAATTTAAACGCACAATTAAATACGCACCATATACACATGCAAGCATGCATACATAGACGTACCAAAGCTAACTCTCCCCGACCGCACGCTCACATCTTGCGGTCATACACTCATCATCTTACCTTGTCGTAGAGGCATTTGATCCATACATTACCATTCAAGTGAATGGCATCCATACAATAGCACGCCGTATGGACGACGAAGTGAAAACCTCCATGTTAGTACTTAAATAGCCACCTAATAGTCCTTAATTTGGGCATAAGGAAAGTGATCATTGGCACACTTTAGATTTCAAATACCTATTATATAGCTATCAGTTGCTAGAGAAGGGTTTTTGAAAACAAAAACTTTTGTTTTTTTTTAAATACACATGTGACAATTAACATTGAATCTCGCTCTGATGCCAGCTGTCGCAGAACCGACCAATTTATAAGAGTACAAGTACAATGGCAGCCCGCAAGCGGTCGCACTGTCATACTTGAACCCATATAAATCCGGTAGTCCGTCGAGTACCACGACGGGTCTCGATAAACGATTTACAACAACCAAGATCGTACATGATTCAACATACATGCCACATATTACATAAAGTTCGCAGATACAGTTCTCCATCAGAGTACGAATAACAGTTATTACAAACCGAGTTTGATAGATAAAAGCAGAAGCAAATTAAGTTTGAAAGTAACGTTTCCAACATAGTTTAGTACAGTGCCAAGATACGATCACAGTCCACAAAAGCATGTAGAAGGATTAATAAGAAGCCTGCCCCAGGCTTACTCCTCATCCACAGCGGGATAGAAGCAACTCTTGCAATAACCATGATATACAGTGCCATCTGCAACATGGGAAATAAAACCCTGAGTACGAGAAGGTACTCAGCTAGACTTACCCGCCATAAACCAGAAATAAAATGACTCCAAGGATTATGCAAGGCTGTATAAGTGGAGATAGCTTGACAACATTTTGCATAAAAGCAATTGACTTATTATACCATTAGGATTTCTTTTATCAATTATTTATAACTATCCATCTCTAGATTAGCAACTATCCTGTGCCAAACATGTGGTATATCCATTTAAAAGCATACAATAGTAACCATAGCAGGTATTGTAATTCCATATTCATCCGAACCATCATGTTCCATAACACAGTTACTACGATGTTGGGACTAGCCAAGTTTCTCACTATCCGGGAGAGACGGCGATTCAAATCGATTTCAACCAGCTGGGAATTTATTCCTAACACAAACCCAGGTCTACCAGCCACGATAGCCTTAGGTCACCTTTGGTACAACTCAGGTACACATTTCACGGGTCCGTACTGCGCCGCACAATCTGGGACACCAGATGCCAGGACATTCAGGCCTAGCCTGCCCTTGGGCTCAGTCTGATCGCCCCCCGCAAGGAGCTCCCAACAAAACGGGTCCCGGCCTGAGTTGAATTACTCGGCTTCATGGTCGGAACGAGTTATCCGGCCAGCTAAGTGATAGGCATGCGTTCAATCTTGTCAGAAGCGCCAACAACGGTATGGTCCTTAATCGACACAGATGGGGATAGATTCACACCCAAGACCTCCATGTCTTGTTGCTTCGCTATCGACATCCCGCCCGGTCTCCATTTACATTAACCATGGTTCTTTTCCACGATAGCAATTATAACCAACCGTGCTCCGGTATCCACCTATATCTCGCAGGTGACAGGAAATCACCCGACTTCTACCGGTCTAAGCATGGCTAAGCATATGTTCGATCCTGGACCTATACCGGTTAAAGGTGTAATAGCTGGACAAGGAATGTATATGCATCAAGTGGTTTCATTCAACTCTTATAACCTAATGCATCAATCATAAGTACTTAAGTAATCATTTGTAAAATACTGGGAGACTTAGAATGCTCCGGGGCTTGTCTCGTAGAAAGGAAGTAGGGCGGTGATCAGGACACTCCAGAAGCTCTTCAGGATTCTGCTCCACGCCTTCGGGAGCTGCGGCTTGCGGATTCTCCGACTGGTCCCCTTCCTCTGTTTCTTTGAATTCCAGCAACGTTATTTCTTCCTCCGATCCTAGATGCATGAATATGGCATAAGTATTACGAATGCATATATGTTATCAAGTGCATCATGTTTATTGAGTAGGTGCATATCTCTTCTCAATTATTTAATTACTACTTCCACAATGCATCTACTATATCACAAAATAGCAGCTACTTATTTTACTCATAACAGGAGTTCTACTAATCCAAATGCAGTGATCCTAGACTTTCTGGAAAGCTTATCGAATTATCTACAACTTTGTTATTAACCATTTTTACAGAAAACCTCATCTCTATCATGCAACTTAGCAAACTCCAGAATCTGTCCGGAAACTATAACAATTCGTATTATAAAGTAACAATACTTCTACTTCATATAAGTATTCAAATATTTATGGCCAAAAGTCTACCAGCAGTTTAAGCATACCAAATACATCTAAGAAAACATAATGGTGAAGCCCAAACTATTTATTTAAATGCCTTTATTATTTTATTTGAAACCCAAGGTTAAATAATAAACCTATACCAAATTTGCATCATAAATTCTCAGAAAATTACAGTGGCTTACTAGTGCTACCCATAGACTACTGTAAAAATTTCATGCCATTTTGCCAAGTAGAACATCCTATACAAAAATGACAAGGCAGCAAGGCTTGAAATAGCATAAATAGAAAACCTTAGTGAAAAGTGTCAAGCAACAGATTTCCTATTTTTCTTAGCATCCTTATGGTACTAGGATAACCTCCAACAAATTTCATGAATATTGGATTCTTAAATAATTTATAAAAATTTACACAAGGATCTCCTAATTATAAAAGAAAAATCTATAACTACAAATCTACACATGCACTCATCTTCAAATTTTTACCAGAGCTCATATATGCTAAGACTAGCTTACCACAAAAATTTCATAATTTTTGGAGCACAGGAACTCTAGATATAAAATAAACAAATTTGCATGCATTCAAAAACACATTTCAAATCCCTATTTAAATCTCCAAAAATTTCTACTGTAAATGTCAAGAACATATTTTTCCTAAATACTACACTTCCTAAGGAACACTAACAAATTTATTTCACAATTTTTGAAGCTACCAAACTGAAGATACAAAAATTACAAAACATATGAAATCTGCATTTAAAATGAACTGGCTTTAATACATGGAGTCGCTGACACGCGGGACCCACTGGTCAGTTGACCCCACCGGTCAGCGAAACAAAAATAGAGCCGGCGGCGCTACTCTACGGGCATGGCTAGAACTCGACGGCGGCGAGTTCGCCGACGGTGACATCTTCACCAGACGTTCTCCTCGACGAGGCGCATCGTTTGCACTACTTGCCCAACCCTAACATCGACTCTAGTGACGACGGCGGCGGCCATGGTGGATCGGTGACGCTGGACGACGGCGCTACGCCGGTGATGACCTCGGTGGCTCGACCTAAAGCTCGGACAAGCACCAGTGTCCTACGGCGAACCTATCGCGCAAGGTTTCACGGTCTACGGTGGAGGGAGGTGCCCTAGCCACGGTGACGGGCGCGGCAGGGATGCTCCGGTGAGCTAGCGCACGGCGCCATTGCTTACCAGGTGCAGTCAGCTAGCGCGGGTGGAGGCAGTGGGTCGCTGGGGAGCTAGTGGTGCTGCTTTGGTGACGATTGGGAGGCTCGTCGCGAGCCTGCGCACGGCTATGGCGACGGCGGTGCTGCGGGAGCTCGGCGGCTCTGCTGTTTCAAAGAAGGAGGCCGGGAAAAACGAACTGAGGGCGCTGGGCATTGCGGGCGAACGTTGGAGTGTTGAAGCCGCGCTCAGGCGCGTCGTGGCCTGCGCGGTCAGGGCAACGGCGACGCGCGGCCACCGCAACCTCCACGCGGCGCTCGGTTCCTGCCGATGTCGGCCACTGAACATTTTGATTCAGTCGATTCAGACAAGGAATGCCGAGCCTGACGACGTGTTTTGACATTCATCTAACTGCTAATCCATAGCTCTATTGCGTAAACCATCTAAATGGAACTTGTAGACCGATGTACCATCTACAACTTTGATTCAAGAATCTAGTTCTAATTCGCAACCAAGACAGAGTAAAATCATGCTTAAGGTCAGCTTGTCAGGCTGTCAGTGATCCAGGACTTAGAAAAATTCGTTAAGTGTTGAAAGCTTGATTTTGCTGGTTTTTGTGGGACCCATTCAAGCATGTTAGAAGCTAAATCAGTCCATGACCTAAAAATAAAAGTTGTTCCTTATGTCAAACACTACAACTTTGCTTTAGTGATCTCCTCCATGCAAGGTCTCTAACACGTAGTTCAAATTTGGTCAAACATGTCACTTTTAAATGATGATACACATCAAAGCATGGCTTAATGACCTAATTACCCCTAACCATGAACATCAAAGTTGTTCATAATGATACTCTAGACATGTTCAAGCAATTTGCAAGGTCATTCAATCATTTCATGTAGTAGTCACTCATAGAGCTAGCTAGTGTAACCACATGGAGCTTAAATGTTGGTTCATGAAATGTAACCATAAATAAGGTCCTATTTGCTACCCTAGGTGTGGCTACATGTTTGTGTGACTCACATCCACCAAGTACATGTGTACACTCATGATCATATGCATAGATACATGGAGACATGAAATAACGAGAAAAGTTGCATATGTTTAAGAACATGCGATAACAAGCAAACGTTGCAGATGTTTCAATCTAATGTTTCAATGGTAAATGCTTGTTTATGAATGCTTGATGATCATGCTCATGTTATGCAAGTCAAGTTATGCAAGGCTAACACCCGAGGTGTTATAGATTCTAGGCCGCGCCGGACGGTATCTTCGGTTGCAGGGGATGTTATGAGTCTTCATACGATACCCTCCCGCAACCTCTGATCCTAACTGCTTGCTGCCGAACTTTGGTTACACAACACAACATGGAGGTTGTACAACACCATGTGGTAGATGGGTACAACATCTCCATGGCTTTCGCCGGGTTGCGCGAGCTGCTGTAATTATGAGTCTTCACACGGTATCTTTTGGTTTTGATGATTTTAAGGAAACTCTGACCTCCATGGCTCTCTTGCCTTTCTCTATAGTGTAGTGGGTCTTGGTTACTTTAACTTCTCGCTTGCGCTCTCTGGAGTTAGCGATGTGGTGATGCACTGACTAAGGCTAGTGCGGGGGGCTCTGGGTTTTATAGCCTAGTACTTGTACGATTTAATAAATTTCGGTGGTTGGCCTAGGTTTATTGCTTAGATATGTTTTTAAAGTCGTATGAGATTGACAGGCTTCTTTGTACTTAGTGTACCTTTGGTTCTTTAATTCTATTGTACTTCAGTCATTTATTCCTGATTGTTACCTGGTGCCTGATACGGGCAGGTCTTCGCCAGGTGTTTTTCCCACCCGATGCCTACAGCAAAGGTAGGTCATTGTCGGGTTTTGTGGCCTTTTGTCCATTTTCATTAATCCTTGAAGCCTAATTGCGGACAGGTGTTTGTCAAGGTTGCAGGCCAATTTACCCGCTAAGGTCGTTCCACGCTTTAGAGCCTTCAGCTAAGGTAGTGGAAGGTGCTCTGTGTCATGATGTCATTGTCAAATGCTGTGGCTCCGTTGCTAGCCACTTTCGACCTTCGCTTTTCATAGTACTCTTGGGGGATTCCTCTTTATATTTTAAGAGGGTTTTACATGGATCTTGCCTCATCAAAAACCTCACCTCCGCTAGGAGCCCCTTTGTGAGGAAAAGAGTACATGCCCTTTTAGCACGAAAATGTAAAGACTAAATGAGGTGAGGTGACCTTCGCTTATAGTTCCGTGGAGGGCACCCCTTTACAATTATATGTAGAACCTACACAAATTGTCAATGGTCTAGGTGTGAGTCATTGTGTTACCTTCGCTATCTATCAGGCAGAATGACCCCGATCTTCCGACAGCCGTCGCCATGTATGGGCCTTCCCATTTTGGTTGGAGCTTTCCTACGTTGGCCGCGTTTAGCTTTCTTTTTAGGACTAGGTGAAAGCTCTAGTTTGGTTTTGGTGAATTGATAAAACCCTATGTGCTAACCTAGTTTATCAAAGTGATTATGAGATAGGTGGCACATTCCAAGTGGTGAAGCAAATGAAGATCATGACATGATGATGGTGATGGCATGGTGATGATCAAATGCTTGGAAAAGAAGAAAGAGAAAAACAAAAAGCTCAAGGCAAAGGTGAAACTTGATAGGAGCTTTTCCGTTTTGGTGATCGAGACACTTAGTGAGTGTGATCACATTTAGGATCGATAGCCATACTATTAAGAGGGGTGAAACTCATATCAAAATGTGGTTATCAAAGTGCCACTAGATGCTCTAACTCATTGCATATGCATTTAGATCTAGTGGAATGCTAACACCCTTGAAAATGCTTGTGAAAATATGCTAACACACGTGCACAAGGTGATACACTTTGTGGTTGGCACATTAGATCAAGGGTGGTGAAGTTTGGGGTCAAAAGGAGAAGTTTCGTATTGACCAGACTCTGCCTTGGGCAGTGACCGAACTCTGACCCCACGTCCGATTAGTGGCGCGCAGTGAAGGCCGCCCTCGGTCCCTTGACCGGACGGTGAAGAGAAAGAGGGACCGGACGCACAGGGGGTGCGTCCGGTCACCTAGTGATGTACGCTGACACAAGCAACAGAGAGAGGCTGAGTTGACCAGACGCAAGCCTGGGTCCGGTCATGAGCCACCGGACGCGTCCGGTCGCGAATTTCTGTCTCTGGAGCCTTACTAGAATTGACCGGACCCCAGTGATGGAGTGTTCGGTCACTTTGAGCAGCGTGTCCGGTCATAACTTAACATGTGGCATGAAGCAGACTAGCCATTAAGATCAGGCGCTCAGCATTTGAAGCTGATGACACATGGCGATCATCAGGCGACCGGACGCAGGGGTCCAGCTTCCGGTCAAGCTGACCGACGTGTCCGGTCAGCCCGTGTTTCGCTGGACAGAGGAGCCAACGGCTCTATTCATGGGGCTCTCTATTTAAGCCCCATGGCCGGCTCAAGCTCACTCTCTTGGCCATTTGCATTGACATAGCAACCTTGTGAGCTTAGCTAAAGCCCTCCCACTCATCTCCATCATTGATTCTTCATCTTTGTGAGATTGTGAGAGAATCCAAGTGCATTGCTTGAGTGTTTGCATCTAGAGGCACTTGTTATTCGTATTTCGCTGCAGGATTTGCTTGTTACTCTTGGTGGTTGCCGCCACCTAGATGGCTTGGAGCAGCGAGGATCCTCGAGCGGAGGTTGGTGATTGTCTTTGGCTCTGATCGTGGTGATTGTGAGGCGTTCTTGACCTTTCCCTGGCGGAGAGCCAAAAGGTAGTCTAGTAAATTGCTCGTGGCTTGTGTGATCCTCATTTTGTGTTGGTTGTGCGGCACCCAATTGAGGGTTTGGCATGTGATGCCAATTTGCATGTGAACCTCCAAGTGAGTGAATCACCTCAATGAGGACTAGCTTGTCGGCAAGCAAGTGAACCTCGGTAAAAATCATTGTGTCATCATTTGATTCCGAGGTGATTGATCTTCATTGGTATTCATTCTTGTGATTGATTGCTTCATTCCTCGACTCAGCGTTATAACCATCTTGCTCTCTCTATTTACATTACCATAAACTAGTTGTCAAGCTCTTTAGTGTAGCTAGTCGTGAGAGCTTGTTAGCTTGGTTAGTGTGGCTCTTTAGTTAGCCTTTGAGAGCACACTAACTTAGTGTAGTGACATAGGCATTGTGTGGATAGAGACTATAGAAACTAGAATTGTGGTAGGTGGCTTGCATTTTTAGTAGGCTAGCGCAACACTCGCTTTGCCTCATATTTGTCTAGCCGGTTTGCTAAGTGTTGTTGTAGAAATTTTTAATAGGCTATTCACCCCCCTCTAGCCATTAGGACCTTTCAAGTGGTATCAGAGTCAAGGTCACCGTGATTTGAGGCTTAACAATCTTCGGTGTCAAAATGGCTCAAATCAATAACACAAAGAAGCCACCCCAATTTGATGGCTCCAACTATCCCTATTGGAAGGCTAAGATGACAACATATATCAAGTCAATCAATAGGAAGGTTTGGAAGGTGGTGGAGACCAAGATTGAGATTGATGACGAAGACGCTCCCACCGCCGCCGAAGAGATGCTACTCCAAAACAATGACATTGCTCTTAGTGTTATTCATAATGCTTTGGATAAGAGAATATTTGAGCAAATCAAGAACATTGAGAGAGCTCATGAGGCATGGAAGAAGTTAGAGGAATCAGTTGAAGGCACTCAAGCCATGAAGGGTGCAAAGGCATACATTCTCAAGGAGAAGTTTGCAAGCTTCAAGATGAAGGAGGATGAGAGTGTGCCGGAGATGTTCCATAGGCTTCAAGTGCTTGTCAATGATCTCAAAGCACTTGGAGAAGGGGTGAAGGACAAGGACTTCTCCCACAAGTTCTTGAGATGCTTACCTTCAAGATTTGGCACATTGGTCACTATTCTAGTGAGGAGTGGTTTGGACACCATGACACCAAACCAAGTGTTGGGAGATATAATGACCGATGATACATATAGAGATGATGATGAGAAGGAAGAAAAGAAGGAGAAGAAAGATGAGAACAAGGATGAGAAGAAGAAGAGTGTGGCATTCAAGTCCACATCATCTAAGGGCAAGGCAAAGTAAGAATCATCAAGTGAAGATGAAGACTTGAGCTTTGATGAGATGGATGATGAGAAGATGGCTCTCTATGTCAAGTAATTTGGCAAGTTCATGATGAATAAGGGCTACCGTGCTAGAAGAAAGAAGTCTTCATCCAATAACAAGGAAGAGTCAAGAATGTGCTTCAATTGCGGAAGCAAAGATCATCTTGTTGCTCAATGCCCATACAATAGTGACAATGATGATGACAAGAAGAATAAGAAGAAGGACAAGAAGGAAAAGAAAGAGAAGAATGACAAGATGATCTTCAAGAAGAAGAAGAAGAAGAAGGCTGGTTCATATGTGGTCACTTGGGATAGTGATGCTTCCTCAAGTGATGATGATGATAGTGATGATGACAAGATCACCAAGAAGACATTTGCAAGCATTGCTATCAATGAGAAGCCTTCTCTCTTCGACACTCCATCATGCTTCATGGCTAAGGCCACTAAGGTACAAACTTATGATGATAGAAGTGATGAGGAACATGATAATGAAAATGAAAATGAAAGTGATAGTGATGATGATGAACCAACTAAAGATGAACTACTTGACATGCTAGATGATGCTAAAGAACACTTTGACATTAAGAGAAGAGAATGCAAAAGCTTGCGTAAGGAACTAAAAGTCCTTAAGCAAGCCTTTGATGAGCTCAATGCATCTCAAGAGAGGCTAGAGGAAGCCCATGAGAAGCTTGGCAAGGCTCATAAGAAGCTTGAAAAAGCTCATTCCTCTTTGCTTGATGAGCAAAATAAGAAGAAGCATGTTGAGATATGTAATGTAGGCTTAACTTGTGACTTAATTGATGAATCATTCTATAAGCCTATCATTGTTGCTCCCCCTAACCCTTCTTATAGCACTTCCACTTCCACCTCATCTAGTAGTGATGGTTTCACATATGATGCCTCACTAATGGTTGAGAATGAGACCCTCAAGAACGAGGTCAATAAGCTCACTCACACCTTGGCTAAGGCCTATGGCGGTGAGGACCGCTTGCTTATATGCTTGGGTAGCCAAAGAGCCTCTCTATATAAAGAGGGATTGGGCTATACCCCCAAGAAAGGCAAGGCGGCCTTTGGTCCTCACAAGACTAGTTTTGTGAAGAACAATGGTCGGTTTTGCACTAGTTGCAAGCAAGTTGGTCATAAAGAGCATGAGTGCAAGAACAAGAGCAAGAATGCTAATGTATCCTCAATTAAGATTAATTCTTTCTATGTGCTTACTAAGGGTACAAATGGTGTGAAAGCTAAGTTCATTGGTACACCATGGATGGGCTCAAAGAAGAAAGCCATTTGGGTGCCAAAGACCTTGGTCACTAACCTTCAAGGACCCAAGCAAGTTTGGGTACCTAAAAAGAATTGATCTTGTTTTGTAGGTCAATTACAAAGCCTGAGGAAGGCATTGAGTTCTTTATAGTGGGTGCACTCAACACATGACCGGTGATGCAAGAATGTTCAACTCAATCAACACCAATGGCAATGATGGTTATGATAGTATCACATTTGGTGACAATGGCAAAGGCAAGGTCAAAGGGCTTGGTAAGATTGCAATATTCAATGTGTTGCTAGTAGAGAGCTTGAACTTCAATTTGCTATCCGTGGCTCAATTGTGTGATCTTGGATTCGAATGCATATTTTGGGTAGATGATGTAGAGATCATAAGTGTAGATAGCTCTAACTTGAACTTCAAGGGCTTTAGATATGAGAATCTATAATTGGTTGATTTCAATGCTAGTGAAGCTCAATTATCTACATGTTTGTTCACTAAGTCTAGCATGGGTTGGTTATGGCATAGAAGGCTTGGTCATGTTGGAATGAAACAATTGAATAGATTGGTCAAGCATGACTTGGTTAAAGGCTTGAAAGATATAGTGTTTGAGAAAGATAAGCTTTGTAGCTCTTGTCAAGCCGGCAAACAAGTTAGAAACACCCATCCTAAGAAAAGCATGATGAGCACTAGTAAAGCATTTGAGTTATTGCATATGGATTAGTTTGGGCCAACACAATACACTAGCATCGGTGGAAATAAATATGGTTTTGTGATAGTGGATGATTACACTAGATACACTTGGGTATTCTTTCTAGTGGACAAGAGTGATGTTTTTGCAACATTTAAATCATTTGTCAAGGGCATTCACAATGAGTTTGAAACAACCATCAAGAGAGTTAGAATTGACAATGGTAGTGAGTTCAAGAACACTAGAATTGATGAGTTGTGTAATGAATTTGGAATTAGAGATAAATTCTCATCCAAGTACACTCCACAATCAAATGACCTTGTTGAGAGGAAGAATAGAACACGCATTGATATGGCAAGGTCTATACTTAGTGAGTACAATGTGAGTCAATCTTTTTGGGCCGAAGCTATCAACACGGCTTGCTATTGTAGCAACCGCCTCTATTGTCACCCATTGAAAGAGAAGACACCATATGAGCTCTTGAATGGTAGAAAGCCCAACATTGCATATTTTCGGGTCTTTGGTTGCAAATGCTATATCTTGAAGAAAGGCACTAGATTGGACAAGTTTGATAAGAAATGTGACGGGGGATTTCTACTTGGTTATTCCACTACAAGCAAAGCATATAGAGTTTGGAATTTGGATAGTGGTACTCTTGAGGAAGTTCATGATGTTGAATTTGATGAAACCAAGGGTTCTCAAGATGAGAATGAGAACTTGGAAATGCCATGAAGAACATGGATGTTGGTGAATGAGGCCTAGGCAAGTGAATGATGATGAAGATGATCAAGTGCAAGTGCTCTCTAACTCAAATGTGCAAGATGATACAAATCAAGCTAGTACCAGTGGCTCTCATGATAATAAACAAGATCAAGTGGCTAGTGCATCATCTCAACCCAATGATCAAGCAAGTGCAAGCAATCAAGTTCCAATCCTCCAACCAACCAATATTGCAAGGGATCATCCATTGGACACTATAATTGGAGATATTTCTAGAGGTATACAAACAAGATCAAGATTGGCTTCATTTTGTGTGCATTTCTCATTTGTGTCATCCATTGAACCAAAGAAGATAGATGAAGCATTGAAGGACGTTGATTGGGTGAATGCTATGCATGAAGAATTGAATAACTTCACAAGAAATCAAGTATGGGAATTGGTAGAGAGACCAAAGGGACACAATGTGATTGGAACCAAATGGGCCTTTAGAAACAAGCAAGATCAAGATGGGATAGTAGTAAGGAACAAAGGAAGATTGGTAGCTGTAACACCCCGGTATTACGATCTTGTTTAGCACCGTGATTTAGGCCTAAGAAAAACTATCGAGACGATTTTTCAGATTTTAAAATGTAAAAATCCCGCTTTTCGCGTCAACAGTAAAAATCAGAAAGTATATTTTAAAGCGTTGTTTGTGGCGAATTGTTTTGCGTAAAATAATCGCATAACGCTTTAATGTTTTGTTTCATGGCTTGGTACGAGTATGAGCTACCGTGTCTGATGTTTAGGTGAGCGGCAGTCGCACCGAGCATTTAGACTGCAGCACATCCTTGTTCTTTTCCCGCTCTTTCTCGCGTGCCTGCTTTTCAATGACTCCTGTTGTCTCTTTGCCTGTCTTGCGCGGTCTCATCCTTGCCTGCCTCAGTTGTCCACTCTTGTCCTTCTCTCTTGCGCCACGTTCGAAAATTTTAGGCGAGCACTAGACGAGCAGGTACCCTGCTGCATCATTGAGTGTCCTGGCAGCAGCAGTACCCGCACTGGACGCAGGTGCACTCAGCAAGCAGCAAGTACATGCACCCATGCTGCTCTACCGACCTTGCACTGCTCTCGCTAGGCACACCACTGCTGGCCGCGTGGTGCCATCCTTCCCTGTCCCCCATGTCGCATCTATGAAATGGTGCCCTTTCGCCCACACGCAAGAGCACGAGTCCAGTTCTTGCTTTTCCCCCTTTTTTCGCTGCTGCTCCTCGCGTTGCTTGTGCGTGTCTTGCACGCCGACATGGCCGCGTCTCTGCTACCCGCGCTGGTCCACGCTCACTGACAGTGTGCACCACAAGCACGCGTGCAAGTCCTCACTGCCGTCCACATCCGGCCGCCTACGCCCTTGTCTTGCTCTTCCTCCCATGCCCGCACGCCAGTGCCCAGTCGCCGCCTTTGGCGCACCGCGCAGCGCGCGCGCCCCTCGGCCCCAGCCACGCTGGACCGCTCCACCTCACAGCCGCGGCGCCTTCGCGTACGCGTGCTCTGCGCACCGGCGTAGCCACGCTCCCTCTCCCTCTGTTGTCCATGCCGCCGCGCTGCGCCTCCCTCCCGCCGGTGCCGGCTCTCCCCAGCACAAGCTCTTGCGAGCACCACGGCTCGCTCTGGACAGCTACTACTTCCGAGCGCCCGAGCCCGCGTGTGTCTTCATCCTGCTCCCCGTGCCACAGCTGTTCCCCGCTCCTCGCCGGCGCTGGCCGCCCTAGCTGTCCAGTCAGGTGACTCGCCCGCCCGTCGCCGGTCCTCCCCACGCGACCGTGAGCGAGCACCACCCTCCATTCCCACGCTGGACCGCCGCCCAGTCCACGCCTCCCATGTGGCCACACCGTGGCCCGCTGCTCCGGGCGCCCTTCAGCCGGACCGCAGCAGCCACGCTGCCCTTTTTCGTCGCCCCGCACCATCACCTCGCCACGCCATCCCGAAGCCAACAGTGCCGCAGGTGCCGCTGTTGATGCCGTCCCGTGTCTCCTCTGCTCCCCTCTATGAAGAGGATGCTGTGAAGGGTCTAAGTCCAACCACAAACTTTATACAGGGTCCCTATTGCGAGATACTAGACTCACGTAAATAGTATGTTAGTACCGTGGATTAATTTAAGGAAAACATGGGGGCCTTCTTGCAAATTCACCACCGCCCCACTGCACATCTGGGCCATGCATCCAGTTGGGCCGGCCTGTGCCCCACGCCTGGGCCACGTGTGCGTGATGTGCGCTTGGGCCGTGCCCTCTCCGCGCGTGGGCCGCCCGCTTTGGTTGATGGGCCGCCGGTCATGCGCCCCCCCTGGGCCGCTGGCCACGCGCCGCCTTGGGCATCTAGTCAGCCTGTGTTCGTACTGCTGGATCACCGCATCTGCGTGTGCCGCCGGCTTCCACTGGACCGCGAGCGCGCGCTGGCTCATTTCGATTTCTAGAGCCATTTATAATTTAGCTTATAAACTGAACTTGTAAAATCAATATAAAATTATGTAGGTGTCCAAAAATGGTGAAACCAAGTTTGTTAGTCTCCTAAAATCATGATCTACCTGTTAGTAGATTTTGTTCTCATAGTTTGATGATATTTTTGGAAGCTATATGATTAATTAGAGATAATTAATATTATGAAAAGGTAAACTTGTAGGAATCATTATGGTAAATTAGTAATAGTGTTGAATCTGAAAGTTGTACAGTAGGCTCCTAGCAACATTAGGTACTCACTATAATTTGTGTAGCCCCAGAATAATTAGTTTGCTAAATAGATAATGATGCCCTATTTTGAATAAAGATTAAATCGATAGAATGAAATAAAGAAACACCTTGGGTTTTGCATAACTAAAACAGTTGTTGGGAAATAATGCCTTATTCGACAACATGGATACGTAGACTAGCGCGTTAGAACTATCTCGTTAGCTTGTGAGACGTAATCGGATTTCTACACATTTCGGCTGTCGTCGATTATTTACATCTATGCATTTACATCAATGCATATCATATAGGTACGATGATGGATCAACGGATCAATTGAAGGATGATTGGGAATCCGAAGATGGTGTAATGGTATTCTCTTCAGGAGATGATGCAATGGGCTTTCTATTTAGATGATGGTGGATGATCTGAAGATGCAGATACTAACTTTTTAATATATATCTTACCCAGGCAAGCCCCGGTGCATAACCCCTACTTTCTATAGTTTAAATTATATTTATGCATTAAGTTTTAAGGAGTCGATTGAAACCCACTTGCATATACCTATCTTTATCCTATGAGTCTTACTAGTATGATAGGATCGTGTAGATTGCTTTGCTACAGGACTCCGGTAGAAGTCGAGTGATTGCCTGTCACTCGCGAGATATAGGAAATATATTACTATATGATTATCACTTGGAAAATATAAATGGTGGAAAGGAAAATGGTGACCAAGCAAGGATATGGTTTGGGTATTAGTGGGTGTAAGAGGTTGTGTCGCCGTGGACGCGGGGCATAGCTTGGTTACACTGCTTTCCCTGTCTGGTCGGTTAAGGACTGATCGTTGCATAAGGCTCTAGGCAGGTCACAGACTTATTATCCCGAGCATAAACTTGTGTATGGGCACTTGGAAGACTTGTTGCTCTCCTGTCACGGATCCGGCTCTTTCCGGACCGACTGTCAGGGTTTCTTTTTGGTGGAGGAGGTCCTTGCACCGCACTGAGTCCAGGACTCAGGGGCGGGGGCTTGGAGTCCCAGTTTGGATGGGGACCTAGACACCCGGGACAGGAGAGTGATAGGTTGGTCCTGCTTGTGCCCGGGGTACAAGCGGGACGTGTGTTTTCGGGGTACCCAGCTGGGGGCATTGATTCGCGAATCGCTGGGCAATCTGGTATGGCTTGTTTTGTGTCTAGCACCGTAGTAAGAACTGAAGATGAAAGATGGAATGGAAAAAGGAAATCTGATTGCTTACCACCTGCTTGAAAGTAGCACAGGTGCTTACATAGAATGGTTAGTTAATGTACCAATGCGGCTATTAATAAAAATCGAATATAAGGACGCACGCTTAGTAATGCTTCCTACAAATGCAATAAACCCAAAAACCAGATAGCCTTGCATATCCTTGGAGTCTTTTCTTTCCTCCTGTCAGGTAAGTCTTGCTGAGTACAATTGAGTACTCAGGGTTTTATTCCCCCTGTTGCAGGTGATAGGTGGATGCTAGAGCTGACCCTTATGTGTGGATACCTCCTGGTGGGCTCAGCGAGGATTCCTTTACGCTACGATCGTAGTTGTTATTTACAACTCTCACCAAAATGCTTTTATAAAGGAAAGTTTCATAATCTGTTGTCGTAGTTTATATATCAATACTTCATCATGCCATGAATAGATAATTATTTTCGCTGTAATTCTGATCACATATTTATATTCCGCTGTTACATTAAATTGTTCATAACTCTAATAATATGATTACATTCCGCTGTTATAATAATAAATATTATACTCTGATGTTGTATTAAAAGTGATGTAAGAAATGGTTAAGAATGATATAAGCTTTATTCTCTCATTTGTGATCCTGATGGCAAAAATATGGATTTTCGGGTTCTCCACTGGGGTGTGCCCGACGGAACTGAGTAATTTAGTATTCTCCATTTGACTTTGGAGAAACATATGCCCCGGTTGCTAGATTGGAAGTAATTAGAATCTTGCTAGCCTATGCTTGTGCCCATAACATCAAACTCTATCAAATGGATGTCAAGAGTGCATTTCTCAATGGTTACATCAATGAAGAAGTATATGTTGAGCAACCTCTTGGTTTTAAAGATAACAAGAAGCCCGACCATGTATATAAATTGAAGAAGGCATTGTATGGCTTCAAGTAAGCACCTAGAGCATGGTATGAAAGATTGAGGGACTTCCTACTCTCTAAAGCATGATGGGTAAGGTTGACACCACTCTTTTCACCAAGAAGATTGCCAAAGATTTATTTGTGTTGCAAATCTATGTTGATGACATCATATTTGGATCAACCAATCAAGACTTTTGTGAAGAATTTGGAAAGATGATGGCTAATGAGTTTGAAATGTCCATGATTGGAGAGTTAAGTTACTTCCTTGGTCTTCAAATCAAACAATTGAAGAATGGTACATTTGTAAGTCAATGCAAGTACATCAAAGACATGCTCAAGAAGTTTGGCATGAGTGATGGCAAAGCCATTAGTACACCAATGGGAACAAATGGCAACTTGGATAGTGATGCAAGTCGAAATATGGTGGATCAAAAATTGTATCGGTCTATGATTGGAAGCCTACTCTATGTGACCGCATCAAGACCGAATGTCATGTTTAGTGTATGCATGTGTACAAGATTTCAAGCCTCACCAAGAGAAAGTCATTTGAAGGCTACAAAGAGAATATTGAGGTACTTGAAGCATACACAAAATGTTGGTTTGTGGTATCCCAAAGGAGCAAAGTTTGAACTAGTTGGTTACTCCGACTCGGATTATGCGGGATGCAAGGTTGAAAGGAAGAGCACCTCGGGCACATGTCAATTGTTGGTAAGATCACTTATTTCATGGTCATCAAAGAAGCAAAATAGTGTTGCATTATCAACCACCGAAGCCAAATACATATCCGCCGGTAGTTGTTGTGCACAAATACTTTGGATGAAGGCTACCTTGAATGACTTTGGAATCAAGTTCAAGAAAGTGTCATTCCTATGTGACAATGAGAGTGCAATCAAGTTAACCAACAACCCAATTCAACATGCAAGAACAAAGCACATTGATGTCCGCTACCATTTCATAAGAGATCACCAACAAAAAGGGAACATTTGCATTGAGAGTGTAGGCACCGAAGATCAACTTGCTGATATATTCACCAAGCCATTAGATGAGAAAAGGTTTTGCAAGCTAAGGAATGAGTTGAACATATTGGATTTCTCAAATATGTGTTGATGCACCCCCCACTTATATGACATGCCTCTCCTTCGAGCAATCCAAGGTAAAAGTTGATTGGCATGGCATATGTAACAGAATCGTCCAATTTATAAGAACACAAGTACAATAGCAACCACCAAGGCAGTCAAACCATCACACTTGAGCCCATATAAATCCTATAGTCCGTCGAGTATCACAAAGGATCTCGATTCAACCAACATACGAGCCAAGATCATACATGATTCAACATAACCAGTCATATGTTACATCACTATTCACAAATAATTCTCATACATTGGAGTTCACATAGTTATTACAAACCAAGTTTAAAAGTAGCGGAAGCAACATAGTTCAGAGTTTCATAGTCATCTCCAACAAAAGCACAAGGGTGAGATGATATACAGTAACCATGCCCATGGTCCTATTCCTCATCCACTGCAGGAGAAAAGCAGTTCTTGTAGTAGACGTGGTACATAACATTATCTGCAACAATGGGAATAAAACCTTGAGTACAAGAAGGTACTCAGGTAGACTTAGCCATCATCAACTAAAATACTAAGACACCAAGGAGTATGCAAGGCTTTATAAGTAGACCTGATAGACATTATTTGCATAAAAAGCATTAGTTGTCCAATATCTGTTAAACTGTGAATCACCAGTTATTAATCCTATCTCATACTAGATTAGCAACTAGCCTATGCCAAACATGTTGGTACCATTAAGTCAACACAATAATAACCATATCAAGTTGAGTTCTTTCATAATCTCATAACCAGCACTTCCATCAATTACTATGATGAAGCGTACTCCTATCAAGTTCTCACTATCCGGGAGAGATGGTAATTCGAATCTATTCCTACCCAGTTGAGGAATTATTCCTAACACACAACCATACTCCCCCCATCGGGGTCGCATTAGGTCACCTTTGGTACAACTTAAGTCCAATCGCGGGTAAGACTAGTGCCGCACCCTCAAAGATACTACCAATCTGCTAGGAAGCTCGGTACTCGAACCGGCCCTTGGATTCACGCCATTGGCTCTCTACACATCCTTACTGCCTCTAGGGTGCACACTTTAATTGCTCGTGTCCCTATCCTGAGTTGAGCTACTCGGCTTCACGGTCGAAACGACTTATCCGGCCAACTATGTGAGAGGCATGCGTTCAACATGACAAGATGACCTCCAATGATCGGTCCTTAAATGACACAGATGAAATCACTATGATTACCACAACATAAGACTCTGCCCAGTCTCCAATTGTTCAACATCACCAGGTTATGTTCCACGATAGCACAATATAGCCAACCGTAATCAAGTTATTGCCTATAGCTCGCAGGTGATAGAAAATCATCCGACTTCTACCGGTCTAAGCATAGCTAAGCATAAGGAGCGTTCCTAGACTTAAATAGGATTCAGGGTAGATATCTTGGGACAAGGAAAGGTAATATGCAGCAAGTGTTTCCAAACAACTCTTACCACGTAATGCAGCAATACAAGTAACTTATGTGTCATTAATAAAATAGGGAGACTTATAATGCTCCGGGGCTTGCCTTTCACAAATGTGGTAGGTTGTTGATCCAGGCACTCAGGAAGATGATTAGCTTCAGGCTCTCCTTCTCCTAGAATCTCCTGGTGCTGCACCTCTTGGCTCTCCTCTTGTGGATCGGCGTCGAGTTCCACCAACGTGATCTCCTCGGCTGCACCTATTGTAGCATATGCATAAGTTCCATGAATGCATAAGAAGGATCATGTGACATGGGAATGTACATGATGTGATAATGATGTTAAGTTACACAATTATAACAATGCTAACTCCTTGTTTACTGAGTAGGTGCATAACTCTTCTCTATCCATTTCTAATATTCATCACAAGACAAATTCTGATCTACACACAATAGTTACAAGTTTAAATCACAACTGTAGTTATACCTATCCAAATACTGTGATCTTGGACTTTCTGGAAAGCTTATAAAATTCCCTACAACTCTTATTTAATCACCAAAAGCTAATTCAAACTCTATCCTAACCAAAATAGGCAATCTTTCCAGCTCTATCCAGAAATTCCAGAGAACAAGCATTTCAGAAGACCAACTTTAAATAGCTATAACTCATAAACCCTTTGGCCTCTTGCCCTGAAATTTAGACACAAGATAGATGAAGAAGTTCCCTACAACTTTGTTATTAACTATTTTTACAGTAAACTTCATTTTGACTATGCAAAATACCCAACAACAGAATCTATCTAAAACACCTCTAAATTAAATTATAGAGCAATAATATTTTCATGGCATATAAGCATTCAAAATTGGACATCACTAAATATACCAACAATTTAGGAATATTAAATACACTCAAGAAAACATAATGGTCAAGCCCAATTTATTTATTTAAATACCTTTATTAATTTAATTAGATAATTAGGTGAAATAACAAACATATAACAAATGTGCACAGTAATTTCTCAGAAAATTACAGTGGCTTCCAAATGCTCCCAATAGGATACTGTAAAAATTTCATACCATTTGAACATATATAACATCCTCTACAAAAAATGATAAGCTAACAAGGTTTATTTTAGTGAAAATAGTTAACCCTATAGAAAAGTGTCAAACAATAGATTTTATATTTTTCTTAGCTTCATCCTAGCACCAAAATATTGTACAAAAATTTGTATGGCAATATGTTACTTATTTTTATCCCTATGAATTTCCTCAGAAAACACTATTTATTAATAGATAAATAGAAAGACCCTACTCCAATCAAGTTTACTACAAGTTTAGTATTTTTCCTAGCTAGAGCATATCAACACAAGATCAGAAAAATTGGAATCACAATTTTATCACTTTCCTAGCTCCAGTTGTGCATTTTACAAGATTGAAGACATTCAAAAAGCACTTATCTAGCTACATTTTATTCACCTTGAAAAATACTAGAAACAGTGCATTTCATATTTTTATAAAATAACACACTTCATGAGGAATCCAACAAAATTTGGTTCACCAAAATTGGACACTCCTAGCTCGAGATATGATTTTCCAAAGTTAACACAAAATTCAGGAAAAGAATAAGACAAAACCCTAAACTACAGCCGCTGACGCGTGGGACCCAGAGGTCAACGGACCCACATGTCAGTCGAACAGAGGCAGAGGCAGCGTTTGGCCAGCCACTGCTCATCGACGGTGAAGCTACCGGTGGCGAGGTCACCACCGCTGCACTCCTCGTGACCTTCCGCGCCTAGGGGTACCCTCAGTTTGGTTGGAGGTCCACTAGAGCATGCTCGCCGGCGATAATGGCGGACGACGGAGGGTGCACAGCGGTATGCCGACGGTCTTTGGCCACCATCTACTCAGGCAATGAGCCCTATAGCTACATGGTGCTTAAACAGAGCTAGTTAGGGTAGTTAGGGATCCAGCGATGCGACGGTGAGCTTTGCCCGCGTGCATGCCTCTGCGGCGGCGCACAGAGCACGGTGGCGCTCATGTCGTTCTGGCAGGATGGCGGCAAGAGAGAGGTCTCCGCCATGCTGTTAGCTAGGGTTAGGTCTATTCTACCTAAGGCGCACCAGAGAGGAGGAAGCCGATAGGCCAGCTTGGCAGCGGCGAGCTTGCCTACCATGGCAGCCATGGCGGGACCGGCGGCACGTTCCCGTGCGCTTGCATGGTAGCATCTAACCTAGACTTGACCTAAGCTTATATGACCTAGTGCAGTGCTGAACCGGTGAAGAGAAAGGTAGGGGGTGCGGTGGACAGGTGCGGCCACGGTGAGCCGAGCGCACGGTGGCGCTCCGGTGAGGGCTCACGGCGATGGAAAATGAAATGCGGCCTTACCCAGGCGTAATACGGTGAAGCAAAGGGTCAGCGTGTAAGAGCAAAGCAAGGCAAAGCTAGTGGCACAAGTAATTGAACAATGGTGCGGTGATGGCTGCGCACGAGCCCAGTGAACTCGTGGCGGTGATGGCGATAGTGGTGCTCCTGCTGGCGGGCGAGAGAGAAGGCGTGCGAGAGCGAGGGGGTGAGAAGCAAATGGATTAGCGGGGTTGCCTCGGTCTTTACTGCATTGCTGCCCGACTAGCACGGTTGTCACCAGCGTACGGCCACCACCTGGCGGCCGCGGCCTGACGCGGTCGGCCACCCACGGTGTGGTGTGCGCGGCCATCAGCACCCGATGGAAAGCCTGATAGCGTAAATTGAGGGTTCCACGGCGAATTGGTGCAAGACGTTAAAACAAGCATTGTCGAGGTATGTAAGGTCTACAAGATTGCTTTAGAAACAATCTTCTAATTCACAATTGTTTGGAAGTTACATCATCACAAAGTCAGACACATCGAAACGGTGAAATCAATTTGACTTAGAAAAAATTCTAAGTTCCAAAAATAGTACATTGTTGATTCTTGTGAGCCCTATTTGACCATGTTAGGCACTGAATTAGCTCTTGACCCAAAAATAAAAGTTGTTACTCTAGTCAAGTACTACAACTTTGCTTAAGGGTGCACTGCCATGCAAACAATCTATGCTATAGTTCAACCTAGGTCAAACATATAACTTGAAAATGGTAAGTTACACTATAACCATGACTTAGAGGCCAAATTGGTCCAAGTCATGAATACCAAAGTTGTTCCATATGACATTCTAAACATGTTTAAGGTACTCCTAGGGTTCCACAAACATTTTATACATTGGTTACATGTAAACCCTAGCATATGTAAAGCATTTTAGTGACAACACATGCAATATAAGCAAGCATAGAGACAATATTTGAGATGCTCATGCTCATGAATGATCAATGATGCTTGTGCTCATGCAATGCCAATGCTAAATGCATGCTTAACACCTAGGCTGTTATAGCATACATCCTTGCTAAGGACATATTTAGTGCATCTAGTCATCTTTCACACTTAATAGGCTCATTCATGAAAATCAAATGATTTTGATGTTTGTATGGTACCACTATTGCTTCTATGCTTGACTTGATCTAGTGGTAGCATATGACATGTTTGTGGGCTTGTAAACCTAGTGTTTGATCTAAAAAATGAGCTCTAAGTATTTAACTCAATATGGTACAAGATAACCCTTATTTGGAGGTGTGAAGAAGCTTGTCCTTGGATCAAACCGAGTTAAATATGTTTGGCAAGTATTCTAGATTGAACCAAATTTGGGAAATGGTCCTCACCCCATTGATTGACATTAATAATCTCAACCCATCTACATTTTTGAACCTTTGTGGTCATTGATGACAAAGGGGGAGAAATAGTGTACAAAGATAGTGAAAAGACAACAAAGGGGGAGAACTTGACATAGGGGGAGATATGACAAAGTAAGGGGATCAATTAAAATTTTGAGCACACAAGTAGGGGGGCAAGCTTATGAACTTGTATGGTGCATTTGAATGTGCATTTCATATATTTGCTTGCATGGCACAAGTTTTAAATTTCAATATCCATGCTTGTGTGGTGTATGCTAGTTATAGGATTGAATGATGAAATGAAAAACTAGCATGCATAGGTTAAGTAACTAGACTTATGATTCATTTTATGAAAACTAGACCCTTGCTTCTAATGTTGATCTCATGGGGTATTTTAGTTTTTGTGTATGTCAAGTTACTAATGGTGCTAAGGATGGTATATTGGTGCACTCCGATTGGTATCACACTTCAAAGGTCCATCTCTTATACCTTAGCATCATTTGGTAGACATTGTCTCCTATATTTTCTATCTAAGCATATGTTCAAGCTACAATCCAAACTCTTAGCACATATGTAGGGGGAGCAATTGCTACCATATGGGATTCATGAAACTTGTCCATACCCTTTTACACATGGTAAATATGCTTGGGCAAGCAACATGGATTCAAATGAATTTCAATTCATATCTTTGTGAAAGGGTTGTCATCAATTACCAAAAAGGGGGAGATTGAAAGCTCTAGTTTGGTTTTGGTGAATTGATGAAACCCTATGTGCTAAACTAGTTTATCAAAGTGATTATGAGATAGGTGGCACATTCCAAGTGGTGAAGCAAATGAAGATCATGACATCATGATGGTGATGGCATGGTGATGATCAAATGCTTGGAAAAGAAGAAAGAGAAAAACAAAAAGCTCAAGGCAAAGGTGAAACTTGATAGGAGCTTTTCCGTTTTGGTGATCGAGACACTTAGTGAGTGTAATCACATTTAGGATCGATAGCCATACTATTAAGAGGGGTGAAACTCGTATCAAAATGTGGTTATCAAAGTGCCACTAGATGCTCTAACTCATTGCATATGCATTTAGATCTACTGGAGTGCTAACACCCTTGAAAATGCTTGTGAAAATATGCTAACACACGTGCACAAGGTGATACACTTTGTGGTTGGCACATTTGATCAAGGGTGGTGAAGTTCGGGGTCAAAAGGAGAAATTTCGTATTGATCGGACTCTGCCTTGGGTAGTGACCAGACTCTGACTCCGCATCCGATCAGTGGCGCGCAGTGAAGGCCGCCCTCGGTCCCTTGACCGGACGATGAAGAGAAAGAGGGACCGGATGCACAGGGGGTGCGTCTGGTCACCTAGTGACGTACGCTGATGCAAGCAATAGAGAGAGACTAAGTTGACCGGACGTAGGCCTAGGTCCGGTCATGAGCCACCGGACACGTCCGGTGGTGAATTTCCATCTCTGATACCTTACTAGAAACGACTGGACTCCAATGATGGAGCGTCCGGTCACTTTGTGCAGCGTGTCCGGTCGCAACATAACACGTGGCGCGAAGTAGACTAGCCGTTAAGATTGGGTGCTCAGCATTTGAAGCTGATCACACGTGGCAATCATCAGGCAACCGAACACAGGGGTCCAGCGTCTAGTCAACCTAACTGACGCATCCAGTCAGCCCGTGTTTCGCTGGACAGAGGAGCCAATGGATCTATTCATGGGGGCTCTCTATTTAAGCCCTATGGCCGGCTCAAGCTCACTCTCTTTGCCATTTGCATTGACATAGCAACCTTGTGAGCTTAGCCAAAGCCCTCCCACTCATCTCCATCATTGATTCTTCATCTTTGTGAGATTGAGAGAGAATCCAAGTGCATTGCTTGAGTGTTTGCATCTAGAGGCACTTGGTATTCGTATTTTGCTATGGGATTCGCTTGTTACTCTTGGTGTTTGCCACCACCTAGATGGCTTGGAGCAGCGAGGATCGTCAAGCCGAGGTTGGTGATTGTCTCCGGCTCCGATCATGGTGATTGTGAGGGGTTCTTGACCTTTCCCCGGTGGAGAGACAAAAGGTACTCTAGTAAATTGATCATGGCTTGTGTGATCCTCATCTTGTGTTGCTTGTGCGACACCCTATTGAGGGTTTGGGATGTGATGCCAATTAGCGTGTAAACCTCCAAGTGAGTGAATCGCCACAACATGAACTAGCTAGCCAGCAGGCAAGTGAACCTCGGTAAAAATCATTGTGTCATCATTTGATTTCGAGGTGATTGGTCTTCATTTTTATTCATTCTTGTGATTGATTGCTTCATTCCTCAACTCAGCAGTATAACCAACTTGCTCTCTCTATTTACATTACCATAAACTAGTTGTCAAGCTCTTTAGTGTAGCTAGTCGTGAGAGCTTGTTAGTTTGGTTACTGTGGCTCTTTAGTTAGCCTTTGAGAGCACACTAACTTAGTGTAGTGACATAGCCATTGTGTGGATAGAGACTATAGAAACTTGAATTGTGGTAGGTGGCTTGCATTTTTAGTAGGCTAGCGCAACACTCGCTTCGCCTCATATTTGTCTAACTGGTTTGCTAAGTGTTGTTGTAGAAGTTTTTAATAGGCTATTCACCCCCCTCTAGCCATTAGGACCTTTCACTAGGTCTCCATCTTGAATGAGATTCCTGATTACTTGGCTATCTCTCCATTTCCTCGTTTGTTCTTGGTATTTGGTGATGTTTTCTACTACTTCCAACCTTGTGCCTTTGATTGTTTCCTTTGAATATTCTTCATCTACTACCAAAGCCTGCTTCATCACCCAGAGGCTCTGATGCTTAACCTCCTTGGGTAGCATTGCTTCTTTGCTGTACAGGAGCTTGAGTGGTGTAAAGCCCATCGTCCTGGATGTTGTTGTGTTATGAGACCACACAACCTTGGCAGTTCCTCTACCCACTTGCCTTTGCAGAGGTTGAACATAGTCTTTGAAATTGCTCAGAATATTACTCTGTTAGCTCTTTCTACCGCTCCATTTGACTCTGGATGATAGACTGATGCGAAGGCTATTATTGTGCCTATGCTTTTGTAGAACTCTTTGAATTTGTCTGAGTTGAACTGTTTCCCATTGTCAACTATTAGGGTTCTTGGTACTCCAAATCTGCAGATTATATTCTGACAGAAGAATTTTTTACTATTTCTGAAGTGATTGTTGCTAGTGTCTTGGCTTCAATCCATCTTGTGAATTACTCAATTGCTACTATTGAGAACTTGTTCCCCCCTTGCGAAGGTGGTAGTGGACCGACAAGGTCAATGCCCCATCTTTGCAATGACCAAGTGGGTGGAATGAGATGTACTGTAGCCGAGGGTTTTGACTAATCTAGGAAGGTGCTTTGGCATGCTTCACATGTCTTAACAATTTGCTCTTCATCTTTGATGTGCGTGGGCCAATAGAATCCCTGCCTAATTGCCTTCACAGACAATGCTCTTGGGTCAATATGGAAGCCACATGTTCCTGAGTGGATTTCTTGGAGGAGCTCTTTGCCTTCGTTTTGAGTTATACACTTGAGCAATGGTTGGACTACACCTTTCTTGTACAATATGCCATCTATCAGCATGTAGCTTCTTGCTCTGGTTGCCAATCTTACTGTGCTTGCTTCATCCTCTGAGTGGTGCACATTGTTCAAGTAATCTGTGATCAACTGTCTCTAGTCTTCAGTTTCAGTGACTAGGATAGTTTTGAATGCCTTCGCAGTTGCTTGCGTTGCTAGCGCTTGTAATATTTGGTAGAATGCACCCTCTGGTATAGGCAATTTGTTTGCTACTGCCTTCACCAGTTTGTCTGCCTCTGCGTTTTCTGCTCTTGGTATGTGCTTTAGGGTGAATCCCTGGACCTCCGCTCAAATGCCCTTATTGTGTCTAGATATTTGACCAACTCAGGTTCTCTTGCCTTATACTCCTTTTCGACTTGCCCAGCCACAACATGGGAATTAGTTTTTACTAGTACCCTTTTTGCTCTAAGTGCCTTCGGCTTGTTGAGGCCTAGTATGAGGCCTTCATATTCTGCTATGTTATTTGTTGCTTTGAATTCTAGCCTTGCTGCATACTTCGTCTTGAGGCCTGATGGTGCTATCAATACGACGGAGGCTCCAGCTCCTAAATGTCCCCAAGCTCCATCTGCGTAGAGTGTCCAGATTTCAGCTTGGGGTTGTGGTGTTTGATGTGCCAAAGGTGCCCAGTCTGCCATAAAGTCTGCTAACGCTTGTACTTGAGTGTGCATGGTGAACCCAAGTATTCCAATAACCAAAAATCTAAACATAAAAATTTTTCTAACAAAACCCTTGCATGGTGAGTGTGCATACTAGGAAACCACCCTTGTAGTTGCACAAGTAGATCCCAGGTTAGCATGGTTGAGCATTTGCATATTAAACAACTTGTGAGTTGCCTCTTCATGATTTTATGTGATGAAATAAAATCAACTTAACTTTTATAAATAACTTGTTGTGTGTGTTGCCAACCCTTGGCATTGACCCTAATACCCTAGTTGACCCCTAGTGGACCCCACAACAACACATGTATACACACATAGAAGTCCAAGCTATAGCATAGAATGGGAAATAGAAATAGAAAAGGAATTAGAATTAAGGAAGAATTAGAAAAGGACAAAGCAGCCTAGCAACCGCTGCCGGCCCAGCTAACGTGGCCAAGCTTAGCATTGCACCTGCTTCTACGCGTGCCCCGCCAAGACCGGACCAGCACCGCAGCCCACCTCACCCCAACGCGCGTGCCCATGTCCGCGCATGGCCGAGTCGGCCCAACAGGTAGCCCACGCCATGCCCTGCGACACGATGTGTCGTCGTCGTCTTCTCCCCTGCCGCTGACAGTCGGGCCCCACTTATCATCCCTTTCCCCTCACCCTCTGCTTTTGTGCTGAGCAAAGCACGACGCCAGAGGGAGGGAATCTCCTCGCTAGCCATTCGTGCCTTGGGCCATTGGCCACGAACGCTCAGATGTGTGCCACGTCCATGATCCACGATGCCTGCACCCACCTCTATCTCATGCCCACGCTACGTGACGTCGCCGCCATGGCCCCGCACCGCTGACGCCACCCCATCCTTGCCTTGATTACCGTCATTCGTAATTGGGAGCACTAGCTGGCGCACAACCACCCTGCGCTCCCAAAAACCCTAGCTTGGAGCCCTGATCATCATACATGTACCCCATCTATCCCTTTCCACCATCCGCCGCTCGCCATGGCTGCGGCCTCCCTATAGGAGGGCACCCCTAGTGCCCTAGCGCCCTTGCTACACCCTGCTGCCACTTTGTGGCAACCCACGAGCCACCACAACACCCTAGAGGAGGAGAAGGAGGAAGAAGCAGGGAGGGAAGGAGCCGAGACTCATCGGAGTCGCCCAAGCTCGCTGGAGGAGAAGACGACGATCCGAGCGGTTCGGCACTGCACTGCTACCTCACGCCATGGCCTCAACTCGCCACCGTACCACCATCCTACCTTCCCCACCACCACGATGAGCCCCGATGCCGCTCTCCCATGCTTGTTACCGTGGACATGCCATGACCGCGCCGCCGTGTTCTCCCCTTGGGAGGGCCAAAGGCTAGTCTTTTCGCTGTTGTGATTGTTAACACTGGATTTTGGTCGACTTTGAAAGATGACAGGTGGACCCGCATACAGGAAGAAGGACATTCGGCAAACAAAACGAGCGGTCGGCTAAATACTTGTGCGGTTGGTTACTTCAGAAGGTGGTGACTCCATTTGGGAAAGCAGAAGATGGCAGGCAAAGCCGATCGAAAAGATGAAAGTTGTAATAATAAAGGACTTTGAGAGTTTAGGGCAAGGAATCGTAGTTTCCAAGTTTGTTTAAGAGTTCCTTTGTAAATCGTAGTCTTTTAGGACTCGTGTTTTGTCTAGGGTATAAATATTGACCCTCGACCATTGTAAAGGGGGTTCACAACCAAATCAATACAACCGGCCCCGTGCCAACTTTCGAGTCCTTTTGTCGTGTCGTCGAGTTCTTCGAGAGGAGTCATCGATCCATCGACCTCCGTAAGTTCCGACAACCTTGTTATCATGTTTAGTATCATGCGGTGGATTTAAACGTGATGCAAGTAGTCTTGTTTGTTTTCAATGATCGTGCGGCGGATCTTTGTTTGACAAGCAAGAAGTCTTTGCTTATGCTTTGTTTATGAGTAGATACCGTATGCGTGACGCTTGCTCAATATGCTTAGTGAAGGCAACACAGCTTATCGGCTCTATTAGATACGGCAAAATCTAAATAGATTCATTAAGTTATCCTGTGTTGCATGTTTTAAATATTTTATATATTTGTAACACACTTCACCCAATCTAGATTGATATTGTTCGGCCCTCTCTTATGGTTTTATTCGTGCTTCAATGATCATTACTTTTGTATTACCTTTGCAAATAGATAACATGCTCGTAATGGCTGAATTATTTTAATCTAGATTGTCACATGTCGTGGGTTCATGCATGTTAATTACGCTTAAGCTTTGACGAAAACTAGGTGTCTCATGCGGATGCAGGTTTTAGATTAGTTTAATCGTGTTTATTTGCACGTTCCTTCTTCATGGACCCCAACTCAATTTGGATTGCTTTGAGCTTGGTTATGTATTAACTCATGATTAATTTCACTTGTTCAAACATGTCTTCCCATGCACATGCATTCGCAATCGGATCTTTATGTATGCTCATCTTACGATTAGCCAAATGGTTTATAAACTTGTCGCGATAGCTTCCTATAGTCAGTATGTCGTTGTAAGTGGCCTCGTGGTCAGATATATGGAACTGTCTGGTCTCACCCGACATGTTCTGGTTTAGCATTTAACTGTTTTATCCCTTGTTAGTTTTTTCAGGTCAAACTGACTGGCACGTTTCCGGATCACGAAGCACCCGGGCACCCAATTGAAGCTACGCTTTCCGGCTTGCTGTGTGTGGGGCACAGTGCGTCACATTTTGTGTCAACACACTTTTTGGCACGCCCGGTGGGACAATCTGTTAGTTCAAGATGGCGTTTGAGATCAACAATGATCATGTTCTGGATGTGAGCATGGCAGAATTGCCAGATAATTACAGGGATTTAGTGCTACAAGCATGTGAGCAATACCAACGGAAGTGTTTGATGTCTTTTTCTAAAAACAAGAGCAATAAAGTGTTTCAAAAGCAGTCAATGCCAAGGGTTCTTCTTCCACATCAAACTGATTACACTGAAGAGGAGGATGCTCAGAAGATGGCAGCCCTGGTTTATAAAGCTATGGGAGAAACCATGACAAACCATCACACAACTTTTCTGAATACCTTTCGGGCAATCATGATCAGTACTTTTGGTCCAATGGTTGATAAGTACTTTGAAGAAAAGGTTGGCCCATTCAGTGGACCGACACTTTTCAATGTTCCAAAGCATCAAGAGAAGCTTGCTGGAAAAGAAGGACCATCGATCGCAAATATAGGTGGATTGACTCGATCGAAAGCAATCACATCCCACCTATGGCGGTAACATTTGGTACCACAGGAGAAGTGCCACCTTCAAATTATAGAGTTTCTCCGAAGATCAAACAGATTGCGAGAAGAATATGTATGGAGATGGGTATCAAGAATTTATCGATTACAATGCTATCAATGCTTTGTGCCAAATCCAGGTATAGGAGTGTTTCAGATTGCCTTCGGAGTACAAGTACAAGGAAATCGAGGATTCGAGCATTGATGTTTTGATGCACAGGATGGCTGATATGATGCGAGAATCAGTTATGCTCAAGCCAAAAAATCAATCCTATTCATACAAGTCTCCTTACCTAGAGTGGTACAACAGAGAGTGGCGTTACCTCCAAGGGTGAAGCCTCAATGGAATTAACCAAGTTTTCTGGTCAAGATGATACTAGTACCATAGAGCACGTCGATTACAGTACTTAATGCAAATTGGAGAAGCCGCTTGAGATGAAGCTTGGAGGATTCGATATTTTCCTTTGTCTCTTACAGACCAGCTTTCACGTGGTTCACGTCTTTACCACCTCATTCCATTGGTACGTGGGCAGAGCTAGAGCAGAAGTTTCATTCATATTTCTACACGGGTACTAATGAGAAGAAGTTGGTCGATCTCATGAGTCTGAGGATGAGAACAAATGAGACACCATTGGAATATCTTCGCAGATTTAGGGAGACCAAGAATATGTGTTATTCTCTGAATTTACCAGATGATCAACTACCTGGAATAGCTATAGCAGGAATGTTGCCGAATATCAAGGAGAAGTTGTTCGGCATGGAGTTTGATGATCTTGGCCAACTTGCACAACGTTTAGCAGCTATGAGTAATCAGGCCCAAGGATTCAGGAGAGATAATCGCTTTCAGAAGAACAATGCCACTAATGAGGTGTATCAAGGTTTTCTGGAGGAAGCGACTGAGTATATTGATGAAGATGAGATAGCTGCAGCTGAGTTGAATTGGGCAAAGGAGCCTACTCAAATTAGTCAACGCTGGTTGAAACAACAAAAGGGAACCTATGATTTTGATGTTACTAAGGCAGACAGGCTTTTTGCATTATTGATGAAGGAAGGACGCATCAAGTTGCCAGAAGGACATCCCATGCTACGTCCTGAGAGAGTGAAAGACAAAAAGTATTGTGGTTTCCATAACACTAATTCTCACTCTATCAATGATTGCCGAAAGTGTTCGAATCACGAATCCGTAAAAGCTGTCCAAGAGGGACATTTGAGGTTTGATGGCAAGATGAAAATTGATGATCAACCTTTTCCACAAAATATGATTTCTTTCTCTGTGAATATGGTCTCTGCCAATGATCTCAAAGGTAAAGGCAAGATGAAGGTGTTGACTTTTGATAGAGCAAAGAAAAATGGTGCTGTTGACCCGGATCGGCAAGTCACCAGTGAGAGTTGCAAGGAACGAGTTCGGTTTCAGAATAGCCAACCGAGAAAGGTCAAACTTCCAAACCCAGAGTTACATCACGTATTTTGCTAAACAAGTGGCAGAGAGAGCAAGAGAAGGAATACTATAAGAAGCAATGGTTTATGGAAGAATGCCGGAGGTATGAGGAAGAGGTATACCGAAGGGAGCAAGAAGAATACATGATGAACAGAGCGCGTCTCATTGGGGTTGTTCATTCTTTAGGCATTGTTGGAATGAAGGCTTGAGGTTACCTGCTAGAAATAATTGTCCGGAGGTAGTGCTCGAAGACTCGAGTATAGGCAATATCGAGTCAACCGCCGTCCGTCTATGAAAGACTTGGAACGAAGGTTCCTGAAGATGATCGGCGCTTAAAAGCAGATGATTTTGAGAATCAAAAAAGGAAGAGATTTGCGGTGTCAAGGTTGGATTCATGATAGAGTGCATGATGAAGAAGCTTGATTCCTATAGATACGTATGGCAAAAAGGACAGTGGTGTCCTCCAGGCCTGAGGAAAAGTCAGAAAAGAAGAGTTCAACGATTGAGGAATAGGGAGTTAAAACAGGAAGTTACCGAAACAAAGCAAATATGGCGTCCTAAGAAGAAGCCTGATGAATGTGGTCCTTCGGCTGATGCTTGCAAGGCTTTCTTCCTCCCATCAGAGTTTATAGCTCCCGAAAGCCAAGATGTCCAAGAAGAGGTGTACTCTGATTTTGATGAAAGTGAATGTCAGGATTTGATGGCCCAACTTGTATTAACACAGCAGGCTGTTTTTGACAAACCAATCAAGAATCGTCACTTGAGACCACTCTATTTAAAGGGATATGTCAATGGCAAGCCTTTAACTAAGATGTTTGTTGATGGAGGGGCTGCTATCAATATCATGCCTTATACTACCTTCAGAAAGCTTGGGATGACTAATGAAGAATTGTTGAAAACTGACATGGTGCTTAGGGACTTTGCTGGCAACCCTTCCGATACCCGAGGTGCTATCCATGTCGAGCTGACTATTGGGTCGAAAACTCTGATTACTACCTTTTTTGTCATTGATGGCAAGGGGGCATATAGTCTACTCTTGGGCAGAGATTGGATCCATGCTAATTGCTGCATTCCTTCAACCATGCATCAAATTCTCATTCAATGGATTGGAGATGACGTTGAAGTTGTACATGCTGATGATTCGGTAAGTGTTGTCTTTGCCGCAGAGATCTACCTCTTTGGGAATATGAAGGCGTCGATTGTTTCTCCGGAAAAGTGTGGAAAGAAGGTCCCAGAATGTTTTCGCCGAGGGCCAACAAATTGATCCAAGCGAATGGCTCTCATAGTAATTTTTAATGGGAAATCTCATCGATGGCAACAAAGGAAAGTTGGGACGTGGTTTTATGTCGGTGATAAGTTGGAAGAAATTGATGTTGGTGATGGTTCTAAGCCAAGGCCGATGTATATTAGTGCAAAGTTAGACCCGAATATAAATCAAAGTTGATAGATCTGTTGAAAGAGTTTAAAGATTGTTTTGCTTGGGATTACACGGAAATGCCTCGGATTGGATCGTTCCATTGTTGAGCATCGATTACCCATTAAACCCGGATTTCGTCCTTACAAAAACAACCTCCACGGAAGATATACAAAGAGGAGGTATTGGCCGATGTGAAGAAGGAGGTTGAAAGATTAATAGAAGCAAACTTCATTCGGCCCCGCAAGTATGCGAGTGGATTTCAAATATAGTACCCCAGTATACAAGAAAAATGGAAAAATGAGGGTTTGCATAGATTTCAGAAATCTTAATAAGGCCACTCCCATGGATGGTTACCCAATGCCGATTCTTGATTTACTAGTAGATGCAAAGAAAGAGTTATGAAGTCATTAGTTTTATGGATGGTAATGTCGGCTATAATCAAATTTTTATGGCAATGGAAGATATTTCAAAAACAGCCTTCAGATGTCCTGGTCATATTGGTTTGTTTGAATGGATAGTCATGACATTTGGGTTAAAGAATGCCGGTGCAACTTATCAAAGAGCTATGAATTATATTTTTCACGAGCTGATCGGCAATATTGTAGAGATCTACATCGATGATGTAGTGGTCAAGTCTAGAAATCATGAAGGACATTTAGCCGACTTAAGAAAGACTCTAGAGTGCACAAGAAAGCAAGGCTTGAAGATGAATCCAAACAAATGTGCCTTTGGAGTTTCGGCTGGTGAGTTTTTGGGATTTTTAGTTCATAAAGGAGGAATTGAAGTTGGGAAAAAGAGCATGGAAGCAATAGACAAAGTTGTGCCGCCAACCAATCTCACAGAATTACAATCATTGTTAGGCAAAATCAACTTTGTAAGAAGATTCATATCCAATCTATCAGAGAGAGTTTTACCCTTTTCTCCTTTATTAAAGCTCAAGAAGGATCAAAAATTTGTATGGGGTGACATACAACAAAAGGCTTTTGATGAGATCAAGCAATATATGAAGGCACTACCTGTGCTGGTACCTCCACAACTTGACAAGCCTTTTAAGTCGTATGTGGCGGCCGATAGCCTAATGATAGGATCGGCCCTTATGCAAGAATTTGAAGGAAAAGAAAGAGTCATAGCTTATCTTAGCCGAAAGTTGCTAGACCCGGAAACAAGGTATTCGTCTACAGAAAAACTTTGCTTGTGTGTGTAATACTCATGTACCAAATTTCGGCACTATTTGTTGAATGCCGAATGCGTGGTAGTTTCTAGTTTTGATGTAATCAAACATATGCTATAAATGCCAATTTTGAATGGAAGAATTGGCAAATGGATTTTAGCATTGTCAGAATTTAATTTAAGGTACGAATCGGCAAAGGCGGTAAAGGGTCAAATTATTGCCGATTTTATTACCCAACATCGGGATCTTTCTGTTGAGGCGATAAGCATTGTGCCTTGGGCCTTGTTCTTCGATGGATCATCTTGTAACAAAGGTGGTGGTGCTGGTATTCTCTTGATTTCCCCACAAGGAAAAACTTTTGAGTATGCGGTTCCTATTGAATTTCATGTTACTAATAATCAGGCAGAGTATGAAGCGTTGCTTAGAGGGCTTCAGCTTCTTATAGAAGTAAAGGCCGTTGCTGTTGAAATCTTTGGGGATTCTGAGTTGGTGATTAATCAACTGAGTGGTCAGTATGAATGCAAGAACAATGTGTTAAGAGAATATTATGAGGAGTGTAGAGAACTTTTGAAGAATTTTCTGGTAGTAACCTTGCATCATATCCCTAGAGAGTATAATGAAGAAGCAAATAAGTTAGCTCAAGCTGCTTCTGGATATCGAGAGAGTCGGGAAGTTTTTGCTATAGAAGAAGGTGTTTTAAATACTGATCAAGTAGATGGTGATTGGAGATACGAAATTACCAATTATCTGAAAGGTCCATCTCAAAAAGTTTCCCGAAAACTCAGATACAAAGCTCTCAAATTTGTGTTCCTTGATGATCACTTATATTACAAGTCCATCGATGGAGTATTGCTCAAATGTTTAAGTCAGGAAGAGGCCAAGAAAGTGATGTATGAGGTTCACGAAGGACTGTGTGGTGCACACCAGTCAGCTTATCGGATGAAGTGGATAATTAGGAGAACTGGTTATTTTTGGCCTACTATGTTGGAGGATTGTTTTGAATATTACAAAGGGTGTCACAATTGTCAAAAATTCGGCAATATTCAAAAAGTTCCAGCATCTGTTATGAATCCCATAATCAAGCCTTGGCCGTTCAGAGGATGGGGTATAGATTTAATTGGTCAGATCAATCCTCCTTCTAGTAAGGGACACAAATTTGTACTCTTGGCCACGGATTATTTCACCAAGTGGGTTGAAGCTATCCCTTTGAAGAAGGCAACGTCAGAAAATATGATCAGTTTTGTTAAGGAACATATAATTCACAGATTTGGGATTCCTCAAACTATAACAACTGATCAAGGAACTCAGTTTACTTCTTCAGAATTCTGTGATTTTGCCAAAGATATGGGAATTAAGTTGTATAATTCTTCTCCTTATTATGCACAAGCTAATGGCCAGGCAGAAGCATCAAATAAGATTATGATTAAAATCATCCAGAAGAAGATTGATGAAAAACCAAGGAGATGGCACTTAGTTCTTAATGAAGCATTGTGGGCTTACCGAATGGCTTGTCATGGGTCCACTCAAACGTCTCCCTATGAATTGGTTTATGGGCATCATGCTGTATTACCATGGGAATTACGGTCAGGTTCAAGGCGAGTTGTGTTACAGAAAGAATTAGTAGAAGAAGATTATAAGAGTCTGATGATGGATGAATTGGAAGATTTACATTTGATTCGTCTCAAGGCATTGGAAAATATTGAGAAAAATAAAATACGCGTTGCCAAGTATTATAACAAAAGGGTTAGGCTGAAGCAATTCGTAGAAGGAGACTTGGTTTGGAAAACTATATTGCCAGTTGGAACAAAGGATAGAGCGTTCGCACAAATGGTCTCCAAATTGGGAAGGTCCTTCCAAATAGTAGAATGTGTACAGCAATGCATACATATTGAAGACTTTATTTGGGGAGGAGTTTACGAGAGCCATCAATGGAAGGTTTCTTAAGAAATATTACCCCAAAGTTGAGGTTGGTTCATGAACGTAGATCGAAAAGCCGATAAAAGGAAAATCGCTTTTAGCCTAAAACATAAAATCGAGAATAGTCGATATTGTTCATATCGCCTTTAGCATTAAAATAGCCGATGCAGATTTGCATCGCCTCTAGCACAAGAATGTTTATGCAAGACCGGGGTGTTTTCGGCATTTTTCCGACAATCGCAGTGCATTTTAATCAAAAGAATCAAAGAAATAAGCATTCTTCCAAAAGACAAGTTTATTCACAGAAGTCCATCCTAATACAAACTACTCATCAAATAACCTATTGAGGACGGACTGGGGATTTGTGGACTCGGCAAGGGCGACGGCATGATCATCGTAGACCTCCAGACGCTCATCGATGTCGTCGATTTCGTCCGGGCGTCCTCCAGCGAAGCCGACTGGCTGGAAGGAGTAGTCTTCGTTGGTTCGGGAGGTCATTGCCGCCAGCCCGAGAGAAACACCAAGGTGCACACCTTGGATGATGGCCTGATCAACACGGCCATCCACAGCATCAAGGCGTGCCTCGGATGTATCCCCCTGGGCATTCACCTTGTCGGCAACCTTGTTCGCCGCCGCCTTCAGGCGATCGTTCTCCGCAGAAAGAGCTGGGCAGAAAAGAAAATAAGTGGGTCAGCAAGCAGGGGAAGCCAGAATGATAAAACCAAATGAAGATATCAAACCGGTGATGGCGTCGCAGAGTTGCTTCCGCTGGTCCTCCCATTCGGCTTGCTCGATGCCGAATTTCTTGGAGATGTTGCCTAGCTCCTCCCGGGCCTCGTCCCTCTCCTGGCGAAACTTGAGCGCTTCCTCGTGAGAATATGGATGGTGTGCATCTGCTGGTTCCGCCGGGCCCCAAGGATTGGGATGATAGGAGCTTGAAGAGCTGGAGGATCCGGAGGAGCTGGATGATGGAGTTCCCGGTTGAGCTGCTGTCGCCGGAGGGAGGAGATGATATTGACTGGAGCTGATGACCCTTATCCTGATGAATGAGGAAGAAAAATCGAAACTAAGAGATGAACAAATTGCAAGGGGGCAAAAAGCCGATTCGTACCCACGGCGCCGGCAGCGCGATGCTCTGCTTCCTTCCGCCTCTCCGTCGGCAGGTCGCTTGCCACGATCGCCACTGTTCGCCATTTGCTTTGGTGGAGGTTAGGGTTTTCTTCTGGAATGAATCGAACAAAGGAAGTGGAGGAGACGGATATGAGAACGCTAAAACGGAGATAACGATGAAGGCTAACGGAAGGGTCTATTTATAAGCCGAAGCGAAGAATCGTGGCGAATTCCACGGAGTCGTGGGGCGGGAATGCCGAACGATGGAGTAGGGTTTTTCCTTTCAGCTGGGCCACTACTGGGCTGGGCCAGGCATGGATTAAGTCGGGCGTCGTTCGACTATATCCTTGATTTGTTGGAGCCAGTATTGTTCGGCTATACCCTCACAACATTTAAATTAGGATTCGTTCGGCTATCAGAAGAATGGAAACAATCGGCTACATTCTAATCGAGAAATTTATAGGAAAATGGCCGATTGTTTTTTTCAAACGAATAAAATATGCAAACATAAAGTTGATTGATCAAGGGACAGAGGATATCACACTTAAGTTTATTACAAGCTCAATGTCTACTTGTTTAGAAGTTGATTGATTGCCTCTATGGCTTCAAATGATTCGCTAACATTATCTAGCACTTTCGATCCTCATCTTCGTAACTCGGGATGTTTGGATAACTTAGTTTTGATTTGTTGATCTTCTTTTTGATGGCGAAGTTATCTTTAGTGAAGTCGCTTCTATGTTCTTCGACAAATTAGCTATATGGGCCTGTGAGACCTGAATTTTGGCATTCATTCGGCTAGTTGAGCTTCTAGTCCGCTTTTTCATCCTCCATGGCTTTCATTCAGGCTCCAAGGTTGTCAAGGAATTTCTTGTAGTCGGGATATGAGAGTGAAGATCTTTAATCTCCAACTTCTTCAAAGATCTATCTTTCTCGCAAAGCCCCTCGAAGATATGTTCTTGGTTGCCCTTCTCACCATGGCAAAGTGGTCATCAAGATGGGCCGCAGATTCTAGGGGGCCTTGAGGGCGGAAGGGATATCTTCATCAATGAGTTCAAGGAGGTCTCTTATCTCGATCTCGCATCCCGAACCAGACTAATGGTATCCTTGTTCAACAGAATGATCACCTCTTTTAGCCGAGCCTAATTTTCCAGCGATAAGGTTTGTTGAGAAGTAATATCTTCACCTTTCTCAATGATGTAGTCCTCAATAGAGAAGGAGTAGCTGGTGGTCGGTTTAGTAATGTTCTTCTAAAGAAAAGAGAAGAAAGGAGGTGTTAGCCGATTGGGTGAATTTGCTAGAATATAGTGTAAGACAAGGCATTACTCACTGAATCGATTGATCATCGTGGATGGGTTATACCGCTTGTTGGGAAGACTTGGTGAATGTTCGTATGGGGACGGGTTTGGAGCTTGATCGGAGAAGTTTCCCTTGCTAGTTCGTCTAAGATTTCATCTATAAAGTAAATGATAATGAGCATAAAGGATAGATGTTATTTAAAAAGAAAAAGAAGAAAAAAGAGAATTGGTTGAACGATGTTACCTATAGTCTCATCAGATTTATGAGCCTTTGAACCTTCAGCTTCATGAGTCTCTGAAGCTTCACTGTCATGGATTTCTTCATTTTCGGTAGAAACTTCAGGAGTTGGTTTTACAGCTGCTGAGGTGCTGCCTAGTCTGGGAATTTTGACTTGTGGCTGCAATGGAAGTAATGAATATAGAGGTGGTCAGGTTTATTGCTAAGTGGGGTTGTTAACCTGATAGAGGATAAAAGGTTCATACCTTAAGAGATGATTTGGCTTTCTTGGTCCTTGGTTTCTTGGGTAAGAGAAAACTTTCAGGTGTTTTCCTTTTGCTTTTTCCTCTTGAAGATGCAGCAGCTGAAGTAGCAGGAGTTCTCATGAGTACCTTTAAAGGTACTGAATCCGAAGTTGCAGGAATTTTCATGAATTCCTTTAATTTTGGAGCATCAAACCCCAGAGCAGGCTTGGGACCAGCCGAATAGTACTGGATTGCTTTGGCAGGGGGAGTAGATTCAAGATCCTGTGCATAACTAGATGTTAAAATAAGAAGTGAATTCAAGAGCAGGAAATGGTGAGCCTAATGAAATTACCTCACTATCAGAAGCAAAATCGGGCTGCAAGTTTTTGCATAAAGGATGAACTGATATATTGAAGATATGAGCATGCCATTCTTGCCACCAAGAGACAAAGAAGGGATGAGCAACATATATTAGCCCAAATGGAGATGGTTCGTATGTTGGCAATTCCCATCCTAATTCAAAGATTTTCTTGGCTTCCATTCTTTCTGTTCTTACTTCCCTTGGCTTTATGATTGTTGAAAAGAGGAATCTTGGGGGCAGCTGGCCACATCCTAATTGTCTGGCCACCATATTTGGATAGTAGAATTCATAGGTGGACTGCACTAACCTCCCATGATGAAATTCGGCTGGCAGAGTGCAAGGTTTGATAAAGGAGTTGAAGATCTCCGTGGATTCTTGACCTGAACAACCAATTTCATAGCTAAACTTGCAGGGCAAAGTCAAATTTTCATTTTCTCTGTAAGGGAACCAGAGCACATTACCGAATCCTTTGAAAAACAGCTTGAAGAAATGACCAATGTCTATGTCAATGCTGATAGATGATGCTGCTTCCCCATAAGTCTGACAAGCCTTAACCTTTGCTGTGTTGCCTTCAGCATAGTTAACTGAAGGAAAACTTAGATTGAATAGGCTCACAGAGGTTATCTGATGCATGTATAGCTGGAGCCACATCTGAATTAGCCACCAGGGACCATTCACACAAGAGATTTCTCCACCTTGGCGCATCTGAAGAGTAATCTGATGCATCATATGATAAACAGACCCCAAAAGATATTTGCCTAGTGGGATCTGAGTGCCTGCAGCTAAATCTTCAGCCATCACCATATGATTCAGAGTTGGTTCATTGGATTTTCCACAGAAGATGAATCTGCATAGCCACATGTTCATGAAGGCTTTCAACTCTTTGTCAGAAATGATGCGGATGCATTCATGTAGTTACGGATGTATTTGACCCATCCACATCCGTAGAGTCGACGGCTCTTTGATTACTTTTGCTCTTGTACTTATGAGGGTATATTTGGTAGTGACACGTTCAAGCCGATCATCATGAACACGTTGGCTAGAGTGATGGTCATCATACCATGGCAAGATGAAGGCATTAATGGTGTCGGACCAAAAATGCGGTCGCTATCAAAAGGGAATCGTTTACGGGTGTTTCGCTAAGGATAATTCCGGACAATGACCGATGTCTTGACTTTCCCGATGGTCACTTGCTTTTCTCCAAAGATTCTCCTGTACCAATTCCGCCATCCAGCGATTGGGGGAAATGGCCAATTCTTGAACGTGTTTGGCCATCGGTTTGGCAAGGTGATCCCAGATTTGAAAGGGATTCTTTGGGTTTCCTTCTCGATAATTTCAAAAGGTCGATTTCCCATTGGGCCGAGGAAATAGGAATCGGGGTTGGCAAACATAAGGGATCAAAATCTGATTCTTGTATTCTGTAAAGGGTGATTGAAATCAAAGAGGAATGAGCCAAAAGAAGAACGGAAAGATCAAGTGGAAATTGCTGAATATAAGTGAAGTTTACCTCTAGAATTTCATCCTGGGTCTCCATTGAAGATTCGAAGTGGGTTTGAGGTTGCACTGAAAGCTTGAATTTTTGACAGACAATTTTGATGCGGTGTTGAACGGTGCTTGACCTAGGAGGAGAAGGAGCTTGTGGTCAATTTCAGAATAAAACAACTTTTATCCCGAAATTGAGGGGGCATGTGTTAACACTGGATTTTGGTCGACTTCGGAAGATGACAGGTGGACCCGCATACAGGAAGAAGGACATTCGGCAAACAAAACGAGCGGTCGGCTAAATACTTGTGCGGTTGGTTACTTCAGAAGGTGGTGACTCCATTTGGGAAAGCAGAAGATGGCAGGCAAAGCCGATCGAAAAGATGAAAGTTGTAATAATAAAGGACTCTGAGAGTTTAGGGCAAGGAATCGTAGTTTCCAAGTTTGTTTAAGAGTTCCTTTGTAAATCGTAGTCTTTTAGGACTCGTGTTTTGTCTAGGGTATAAATATTGACCCTCGACCATTGTAAAGGGGTTCACAACCAAATCAATACAACCGGCCCCGTGCCAACTTTCGAGTCCTTTTGTCGTGTCGTCGAGTTCTTCGAGAGGAGTCATCGATCCGTCGACCTCCGTAAGTTCCGGCAACCTTGTTATCATGTTTAGTATCATGCGGTGGATTTAGACGTGATGCAAGTAGTCTTGTTTGTTTTCAATGATCGTGGGTGGATCTTTGTTTGACAAGCAAGAAGTCTTTGCTTATGCTTTGTTTATGAGTAGATACCGTATGCAAAAGTTTGCTCAATATGCTTAGTGAAGACAAGATGCTTATTGGCTCTATTAGATACGGCAAAAAAATCTAAATAGATTCATTAAGTTATCCTGTGTTGCATGTTTTAAATATTTTATATATTTGTAACACACTTCTGCCCAATCTAGATTGATATTGTTCGCCCTCTCTTATGGTTTTATTCGTGCTTCAATGATCATTACTTTCAGACATTACCTTTGCAAATAGATAACATGCTCGTAATGGCTGAATTATTTTAATCTAGATTGTCACATGTCGTGGGTTCATGCATGTTAATTACGTTTAAGCTTTGATGAAACTAGGTGTCGTAAGCGCGATGCAGGTTTTAGATTAGTTTAATCGTGTTTATTTGCACGTTCCTTCTTCATGGACCCCAACTCGGCTGGATTGCTGAGCTTGGTTATGTATTAACTCATGATTAATTTCACTTGTTCAAACATGTCTTCCCATGCACATGCATTCGGCAATCGGATCTTTACGTATGCTCATCTTACGATTAGCCGAATGGTTTATAAACTTGCTGGCAGATAGCTTCCTATAGCTGTATGTCGTTGTAAGTGGCCTCAGGGCCGTATATATGGAACTGTCTGGTCTCACCCGACATGTTCCGGTTTGGCATTTAACTATTTTATCCCTTGTTAGTTTTTTCAGGTCAAACTGACTGGCACGTTTCTGGATCACGAAGCACCCGGGCACCCAATTGAAGCTACGATTTCCGGCTTGCTGTGTGTGGGGCACAGTGCGTCACATTTTGTGTCAACAGTGATGCACTACACACATGCACACACGCACATGAACCAAGGCCTAGCCTTGCCGAGCCACTGGTGCTCAGGAACACCAGCGCCTACACGTCACACCCTCCACGGTTGCCATGGCCGGTGTCCACCACGTCGCCGCACTGTTTCGACCACCATGGGCTGGTAGAGGTAGGACAAGCACCTCAGCAAGCTTCGCCTCGCCAAGGGACGCGTTACGTGCTAGATGGAGGAAGAAGAGAAGCCCCAGGGGTCGTTGGTCGCGTCCGCCTCGTCGGACCGCCACGCGCCCATGTCGCCGACGTGCCGAGGATGATCCGGCCAACTTCGGTCGCCTCGCGTGACGAGATTTGGCTGTCAAGCTTTGCCGTGACCCCGTGCACCCGACCATGTAGCTCGTTGGACGATATAAGCCCCCGCCTTGCCTTGTTTTGCCGTATCTGCAAGCTCGTTGGAGCTCCGCCGAGCACCTTGCCACGGTACGGACTCCGCTGTGCCCTTTGGTCACCGCATGTAGGCCGATTAGCCTCCCCACAACCCCAATTGAAGGAAGGGAGCCACCTTTGGCTCCAATCATGGTGGTAGCCACCTCGCCATAGCCTGTCGTAGCCGCCGTGCCACTACCACCATGGCCAACCTCATCGAAGCCCTTAGAGATTCGCCTAGCCCCTTAGCCACGTCTGCTGGAGCACCAGGAAGCCGTGGGAGCCCCGTTGGGGCTGTGCCGGTGTCCTGAGTACCCTCATTGTCGACCCACGCTGCCACAAGCCGCTGCAACACTTACATCGGCCGCTTGGAGCCCCAAGCCAATGCCTTTAGCCCACCATTGAGTTCCCCAAGACCCCATGGTGCCGTAGACCCCCTTGATAGCCCCATCGAGCCACCGTAGCATGGAAACGCGTGAGCTCGCCGTCGTGCCCTTTTGCCTGGACCCGCTTGCACCCAGTTCACCATGAGCAGAAGGGAGGAGAGGGATAGATGGATGTAGTCCATCGCGGACCGAGCATGCGGTCCATAGACCCGCGCGCTGTAGTCCATCGTGGACCATACTCGTGGATCCAAGCTCGTTAGGAGCCCATCCATGCAACGTGGCCAGCCCTACACCTCACATGTGTCCAGGCCTGGCCTGGCCCAGACCGGCCCAACGCGGCCCAATATACGGCCCACCAGGCCCAACCCGAGCCCGGTCAATCGTTGACCATTGACCTGGTCCCACCTATCAGTCTCTGCCGAGCCATGAGCCAATCAGGAAGCGCCATGGGTCAGCCTCTGGTTTTCTCATTTCTTTTTCTTTTTCAAAATATGATTTAAACTTAGGAAATTCATAGAAAATTCATACAACTTCAGACAAATATAAAACCAGTGTCCAATTTTTTTTCTAAAAATGAGCTCTACGTCATAGGCTTATGTTTGAGTGCATTTGGATCTTTTGAATTTCAATTGTTTCTTTGTGATCATCTATAGGAGTCGCTTATCGTGGCTATATGTCTCATTTGACAGACCCAGAGGAGCTGTCGACTGAGGAGCATGACCCCGACTACACTGAGGAGCTTGGAGATGACCTACCAGGTGCCATGTCCTAGCCAACCTCATAGAATCCTATTAGACATGCTACAATATAGATTCTAGTGCTTTATTTTCATGCAAATGATCTGTGATAGGTTGCATCATAGAATTGCTTGTCAGCCATTACCTTGTCACAACCTATACCCCTGCACACCCGTTGTTAGGCTATACGCTCGCTTACTTACTTGCTACTACTTCTACTACGCATTATATCGGTGATGTGATGCTTGGTGGAGGATTGTTTGTGAGTGGATAAGGCACTTGGTGCCGATGAAACTGCTAATAACTTGGGAAGATCTTGGCGTGTGTCTCGGGTGTGTGGTGAGGGTCAAGTCAATCGAGCAGGATTCTACGATGAGTCTTTGGATGAGTCTTGCTAGGGGGATGCGACCTGGGCATTCCCTACGAGAGGTACCTGTGGCGGGTATATGTGAGATGAGGAGGTCCTAGGGTGGAGTGTCTTTGCGGGATAAAGCCCTAGGATGGAAGTGCCATCGAGGCATGGGGCATTGGTTGGCCCCTTTGAGAAGATGTCTTGTTCGGTCACCCTAAGGACTTATACGTTCTGGGAACCAGTTCATAGGAATCCTTGCACCCCACTCGCTTTCCATTGGGGAAAACACGGATGGCCGACTATCTAGGGCGGTGCCACTACTAGTAGGTTGATAGCAGATAGTGTAGGGAGGTACGGCCATGGGACCCACACCCTCCTAAGACAGTGTAGTGACCTTGGGGGCCCGATACTATGTCTTATAGTCTCAGCGTGCCGGTGGACTCTGGGGTGGCCTAGGGCTGAGTGGTAGGGTGGCATCGTGTTAGTTAGAAGGACAGCCCGAAATTAGCCTAGACGAGTCAGATCATCGATGATGGTGATCTTGTGGATACCTCTACAGAGTGTCTAGTTGATCGATCGATACATATGCCGTCTTTTCGGCTATGGACCTTTCCTGTGTTACCGCTTCAATTGACTAGAGAGAGGAGTCCTTTCTTCTTCTTCCCCCTGGGTTCTTGTGTTGGTTTCTAGCTTGGGCCGATGAGGCAAGGCATGAGAGGGAGTCATCCTTGTGGCCTAGAGAGTGTGAGAGTGGTGAGATGTGTGTAATGGGATGGGATAACATGTGGATGAGATGGGTTAAAACGTGATGAATTATTACTAAAACTTGACATACTCGCATAGGACACTACATCCACAAATAGGTATTTTGCTCTACCCTTGCATTGCACTATCACAAAGCAAACATAAAGCATAGGATGGGAGCCAGTGGCCAGTACAAACGGTACTCCTAATTGTTTGGTAGGTTTCGAGCCTGAGTACGACTACTAGGGAGATGGTTTGGAGGATTAGAGGTCTTGTTCCTGCGCTCAAGTTTGGTGAAGATGGAGTCGACGCCCACTACCGTTCTACTTTTTGTTCTAGTTGCTGCATGCTCTGAGTGATTCCACCAAGTAGCGATGTAATAATGAGTATACCTTGTTATTTGTACTCTCTTTAAGACAGGTATTCGATGTATGACTGTGATATCGACTGTTATTGGATAATGTGATGGAATGATCGCCTAAGACTATCATATGCTACTAATGATGGTAAGTAAGCTAGTGCTTGTGATGAAGAGAATGAATTTGCACTTGCAACTGATCTTTATGTAGATAAATTTGCGGATAGTGCTCAAGATCCTAATTTTGCTCAAGATCCTGATGAGGTAATTGATAGTGTGGCATGCACTGCAAACTACAAATCAATGCTTGTTCAGCGTGTTTTGAGTACACAAGTTGAACCAGTAGACAAGCTACAACGCCACAATTTGTTTCAAATGTTCCTCATTGTCAATAATTTCCGTGTTCGTGCTATAATTGATGGAGGGAGCAGCAATAATTTGGTAAGTTCTAAGCTTGTCAAGGCTATTGGTTTATCTACACGTGGTCTTCCACATTCCTACCATGTTCAGTGGTTCAACAATAGTGGTAAGGCAAAGGTAACACAATCTGCTGGTGTGCATTTTTCTATCGGATCATACCATGATTATGCTGATTTTGATGTCGTTCCTATGCAAGCTTGTTCACTTTTGTTAGGCCGCCCTTGGCAAAATGATAATAATGTTCTACATCATGGTAGGCAAAATAGATATACTTTTATGTTTAAGGGAAAGACCATTGTTTTACTTCCTTTAACTCCTGCTGAAATTGTGCAATATGAAAAGGAACTTGTTGAAAAGAAAAGGAAAGGCCATGATAAAGACTTTAGCAAACCAGCAAATGAACCATCAAGTAACATGAAAGAAGTTTTATTTGCTCGTAAATCTGTTCTTGTTGATCATAATGAACCATGTTATGCTTTAACTTGTATATCGCTTATATGTCCACTTTGTCCTGCTTCTAGTTCTATGCCTCTTGTTGGTACTACCCTTTTGTAGGAGAAGGAGAATGAGTTTCTAGCAGGGAGGCCACCATGGCAGCCGCCTTTGCGAAGGATTGGGCACCAAGATGAACGTCTTCTTCTAGAGCCATCGTTGCTGTCATCCAATGGAGGAGATGATCTACTTCAGTTGAGGACGACTTCAATTCAAGAAAGGGAGGATGATGAGGACATCACTACTTCGTCGTATACAAGCCAAGGAGAGGAGGAGGTCCAGCATGGGCGTCCAATTCATCTTTTTCATGGTGGAGGCCCAGTCCAACTGATGTTGGAGCCCATCTCGGGTTCCAGGACCAGTCTGCCTTAAACTAGTCACCCAGGACACATCCAGACTCTGTTTTCGACGATCCACATATGGTTGGAAAGATAATTTGATAAGGAAGAAAATGCCAGTGGTTTCACATCAAAATCCCTTCGGAATCAATGGGAATCGTCGAAATAAGTCAGCGTCCAGAATCTATCATGGTGCTGCGACCCCATCTTTTGGTCCGTTGGACCGTGTATCATGTTTGGGCCCATTAGGGGGCGCGTCCAGCGGGGGTGACGCCCAAGACTCTATAATTAGCAGCCGTTGCTCTCCTTAGGTTTTTGGTTTTGTTTAGTTCTTGATTTCATCTTGAAACAGACATCGTTCTGCTGCAACTGTGCCGCCAAGGCTGCTTGCTGTGAACCAGGGCCCCTGTTCTTGATCTTGTTTGGCTATGGCGATTAGTCCTTTTGAATAAAGACTTGAACTTCTTCTCGTTATCAAAAGCATCATATTTATTTGCTATTTTAGATTGCGTTCATCCTATTCTAACTTGTGTTCTCGATTCGCTTGTAGGAAAGCCTTCTCGGCGAGGTCAATCGCGTTCGCGTGGTTGATAACCAACGGAGCAGTGGTGGTGTAATGGTTACGGGGGTCTGAATTAGTCTTGGTTCGAAGCCTAGATCGTGAACGTTGAGTCTCCACCAATCGACACTATCATACCTTTCGGAAGATCAGCCCTAGTCTACATCAAGTGGTATCAGACACCTTGTTGCCCGTTAGGTATAACTTTGTTTTCCCCTTTAGATTGTTACTGTTTTTGCATTACCTATAGTCCAAAAAAGCCAAAAAAATATATACACCACCACATATTCCCTATCCTATAGCCTCGTTGTGCCGTGCAATTTCATCTCTGTTTCACGTTGTTGAGTTTGTGTCCTATGTCAAGTTCTGGGTACTGGTTTTAGATCGTTTTGAGTCCAGTTTGTGTTTTCCCTTTGTTTTTCATCATAATCCGTGAACACCTTCAAGTCTTGTTGTGTTTCCTTTGTATCCATCAAACCCTAGTTCACGCCATCTAATTTGTTACACTTGTCTTCACTGTTTCCATCAAATCCTTGCTGCCGTGACCAATTTTGCGCGCATTGTTTCCGTTTTGTTCTCTAATTCGGAGTCATTTCATAAAACTGGTATAGTTTTCGCATACGAACTCGGATTTTGATATTCCATATATCAAAATTGATTAGAAAAAAATTTCAGATCCACCCATCCCCTGTTCGCTCAGGGTCAGAAATTTTTATTTTGGTCAAAAACTGATCACAAGATCCTCTTTTCGTGGTCACAAGCTTTTTGTTGATTTTGAGCACGTCTTCTGAAATTTCCACAGGCCACGCCTTTCACTTGTTTAAGCTCATATTTTCTGTGGTTACTTCTTTTGTACTCCTAAGTGAAGGAAAAATATCAAAAAAATAAAAAGAAAAAGTTGAAATTTCCCAAAAAAACAACAACAGCCCAAAAAATAGAAAAAAGATAGGGGCAAAAGAGAAACAATATCTAGAGGAGCACATAGAGAGCGTCATTTGAGTTGTGTTTGCGTGTGCTGATTTCTGCCTTGTTGCTAATCATATTCCTGCTGTTCACATCACTTGATACATCTAGTACTTGGAACGTGAGTAGGCCAGCAATTAAGACAAGTACTCGGGATACTTATTCAGCTTTGCTATTCAGTTGCGAATATTGCTATTCCTTGCTACTATATTGTGTCTGTCCAAGCTCCACTTTCTTCTAACCAAGTACAGGTTCGCCTTGCAACCGTTACACTAAAGCTACAACGGTATCACAGTCACCAACCGATTGCACCGCCTGTTGCTTTGGTTAGAACGCTTGTAAAACCGTGGTAAGACGCATGAGAGTTGAGTGCCTTGTTTTTCCTTGTCCACAACCTCAGTAGTTGGTAGGGATAATACTATTTGTGTTGTCTTCTTCTTTCTACTAACCATGTCAGGAAAAGCCAGAGGCAGCAACAAAGGAAACGGGGACACACCTACAGATTTCAATGACTGTGTTTCTAAGAATGAGCTTCGTGCCGTTCTTGATGACAAGTTCAATGAGATCCTTCAACAAATCACCAAATTGGCCAAGAGGATTGAAGATGTTGAACAACGACATCCTAAACCACGTCCTGAAGGTGATGATGATGATCTCTCTAAGGAGGATGATGGCGACGCGGAGGCTGAAGCCGAAGCTCAACGACGTGCTGAGGATGCACGTAACCGTAATCGGTTGAACTTTAATCGACATGGTATGGGAGGTAATAACCAAGGTAATAATGATCCTTTCTCTAAAACCAAGTTTAAGATACCTCCTTTTTTTGGTTCTGCTGATCCTGAAGCATATTTAGATTGGGAGATGGCTGTAGATCAAAAATTTAGCTCCTATCAAGTACCGGAAGAATATAGAGTTAGACTTGCTACTAGTGAGTTTACTAGTTTTGCTCTTTTCTGGTGGAATGATATTTACAATAATGTTAATGCTAATGCTAATGCTCAAAACCTCAAACCTGGACTGTACTTAAACGACGAATGAAATCGAGATTTGTTCCTCCATACTATCAGCGTGATCTGCGATTAAAACTACAACGTTTAAATCAAGGTAGTAAGAGTGTTGAGGAATATTATCAGGAGCTTTTAATTGGTCTAGCACGTAGTAACATACAAGAGGATGAAATGGATAAGTGTTCTAGATTTTTTGGAGGTTTGCGTCGTGAAATACAAGATGTTCTTGACTATAAAGAATGGACTAGATTTTCCCAATTATATTATTATGCTCTTAAAGCTGAAAGGGAAGTACAAGGGCGACGACATAGGCATTCCACGACTCCGTCCACTCCTCCACATCCAACTGAGGTGAGTAAATTTTCTAATGTGCAGACAGCACCAGCGCCTGTAAAGAAGAGTTCTTCTATCACACCTTGTTCTAGTGGATCTGCTCCACCTTCCTCTAGCAGCTCTTCTAAAGTTGTTTGCCACCTCTGCAAGGGCATGGGACATATTGCTAAAGAATGCCCAAGCAAACGCGCATATATTGCTACTGATGATGGTAAGTAAGCTAGTGCTTGTGATGAAGAGAATGAATTTGCACTTGCAACTGATCTTTATGTAGATAAATTTGCGGATAGTGCTCAAGATCCTGATTTTGCTCAAGATCCTGATGAGGTAATTGATAGTGTGGCATGCACTGCAAACTACAAATCAATGCTTGTTCAGCGTGTTTTGAGTACACAAGTTGAACCAGTAGACAAGCTACAACGCCACAATTTGTTTCAAATGTTCCTCATTGTCAATAATTTCCGTGTTCGTGCTATAATTGATGGAGGGAGCAGCAATAATTTGGTAAGTTTTGAGCTTGTCAAGGCCCTTGGATTATCTACACGTGCTCTTCCACATTCCTACCATGTTCAGTGGTTCAACAATAGTGGTAAGGCAAAGGTAGCACAATCAGCTCGTGTGCATTTTTCTATCGGATTATACCATGATTATGCTGATTTTGATGCCGTGCCTATGCAAGCTTGTTCGCTTTTGTTAGGCCACCCTTGGCAATATGATAATAATGTTCTACATCATGGTAGGTAAAATAGATATACTTTTATGTTTAAGGGAAAGACCATTGTTTTACTTTCTTTAACTCCTGCTGAAATTGTGCAATATGAAAAGGAACTTGTTGAAAAGAAAAAGAAAGGCCATGATAAAGACTTTAGCAAACCAGCAAATGAACCATCAAGTAACATGAAAGAAGTTTTATTTGCTCGTAAATCTGTTCTTGCTGATCATAATGAACCATGTTATGCTTTAACTTGTACATCGCTTATATGTCCACTTTGTCCTGCTTCTAGTGCTATGCCTCTTGTTGGTACTAACTTTTTGCAGGAGAAGGAGAATGAGTTTCCAGCAGGGAGGCCACCATGGCAGCCGCCTTTGTGAAGGATTGGGCGCCAAGATGAACGTCTTCTTCTGGAGCCATCGTTGCTGTCATCCAATGGAGGAGACGATCTACTTCTGTCGAGGATGACTTCAATTCAAGAAAGGGAGGATGATGAGGACATCACTACTTCATTGCATACAAGCCAAGGAGAGGAGGAGGTCCAGCATGGGCGTCCAATTCATCTTTTTTTATGGTGGAGGCCCAGTCCAACTGAAGTAGGAGCCCATCTCGGGTTCTAGGACTAGTCTGCCTTAAACTAGTCACCCAGGACGCATCCGGACTCTGTTTTCGATGATCCACATTTGGTTGGAAAGCTAATTTGATAAGGAAGAAAATTAAAGTGGTCTCACATCAAAATCCCTTCGGAATCAATGGGAATCGTCGAAATAAGTCAGCATCCAATATCTGTCAGGGTGCTGCGACACCGTCTTTTGGTTAGTTGGACCGTGTGTCGTGTTTGGGCCCATTACGGGGCGTGTCCAGGGGGTGACACCCAAGACTCTATAATTAGCAGCCGTTGCTCTCCTCAGGGTTTGGGTTTTGTTTAGTTCTTGATTTTCTCGTGAAACAGACATTATTTTGCTACAACTGTGCCGCCAAGGCTGCTTGCTGTGAACCAGGGCCCCTGTTCTTGATCTTGGTCGCCTGTGGTGATTAGTCCTTTCAAATAAAGACTTGAAGTTCTTCTCGTTATCATAAGCCTCATATTTATTTGCAATTTCAGATTGTGTTCATCCTATTCTTACTTGTGTTCTCGATTCGCTTGCGGAAAGCCTTCTCGGCGAGGTCAATCGCGTTCGCGTGGTTGATAACCAACGGAGCAGTGGTGTAATGGTTGTGGGGGTCCAAATCAGTGATACCATGGAGCAGTGGTGTAACGGTTCGCGTTCGAAGCCTAGATCGTGAATGTCGAGTCTCCACCAATCGATGCTATCATATCTTTCGGAAGATCGGGCCTAGTCTACATCAAGTGGTATCAGAGACCTTGTTGTCCGTTAGGTATAACTTTGTTTTCCCCTTTAGATTGTTACTGTTTTTGCATTACCTATAGTCCACAAAAAGCCAAAAAAATATAAATACACCGCCACATATTTCCTATCCTATAGCCTCGTTGTGTCGTGCAATTTCGTCTCTGTTTCACGTTGTTGAGTTTGTGTCCTATGTCAAGTTCTGGTTGCTGGTTTTAGATCGTTTTGAGTCCAGTTTGTGTTTTCCCTTTGTTTTTCATCATAATCCATGAACACCATCAAGTCTTGTTGTGTTTCCTTTGTATCCATCAAACCCTAGTTCACGCCATCTAATTTGTTACACTTGTCTTCACTGTTTCCATCAAATCTTTGCTGTCGTGACCAATTTTGCGCGTATTGTTTCTGTTTTGTTCTCTAATTCAGAGTTAGTTCATAAAATTGATCTAGTTTTCGCATACAAACTCAGATTTTGACGTTCCATATATCAAAATTGATCGAAAAAAATTTGGATCCACCCATCCCCTCTTCTCTCGAGGTCAGAAATTTTTATTTTGGTCAAAAACCGATCACAAGATCCTCTTTTCGTGGTCACAAGCTTTTTGTCGATTTTGAGCACGTCTTCTAAAATTTCCATAGGCCACGCCTTTCACTTGTTTAAGCTCATATTTTCTGTGGTTACTTCTTTTGTGCTCCTAAGTGAAGGAAAAATATCAAACAAATAAAAAGAAAAATTCAAAATTTCCCAAAAAACAACAACCCAAAAAATAGAAAAAATGTAGGGGCAAAAGAGGAACAATATCTAGAGGAGCATATAGAGAGCGCCATTTGAGTTGTGTTTGTGTGTGCTAATTTCTACCTTGTTTCTAATTATATTCCTGCTCTTCACATCACTTGATACATCTGGTACTTGGAACGTGAGTAGGCCAGCAATTAAGACAAGTACTCGGGATACTTATTCAGCTTTGCTATTCAGTTGCGAATATTGCTATTCCTTGCTACTATATTGTGTCTGTCCAAGCTCCACTTTCTTCTAACTAAGTACAGGTTCGCCTTGCAACCGTTACACTAAAGCTACAACGGTATCACAGTCACCAACCGTTTGCACCACCTGTTGCTTTGGTAAGAACACTTGTAAGACCGTGGTAAGACGCGTGAGAGTTGAGTGCCTTATTTTTCGTTGTCCACAACCTAAGTAGTTGGTAGGGATAATACTATTTGTGTTGTCTTCTTCTTTCTACTAACCATGTCAGGAAAAGCCAGAGGCAGCGGCAAAGGAAACGGGGACACACCTACATATTTCAATGACTGTGTTTCTAAGAATGAGCTTCGTGCCGTTCTTGATGACAAGTTCAATGAGATCCTTCAACAAATCACCAACTTGGCCAAGAGGATTGAAGATGATGAACAACAACATCCTGAACCATGTCTTGAAGATGATGATGATGATCTCTCTAAGGAGGATGATGGCAACGCGGAGGCTGAAGCCGGAGCTCAACGATGTGCTGAGGATGCATGTAACCGTAATCGGTTGAACTTTAACCGACACGGTATGGGAGGTAATAACCAAGGTAATAATGATCCTTTCTCTAAAACCAAGTTTAAGATACCTCCTTTTTTGGTTCTGCTGATCCTGAAGCATACTTAGATTGGGAGATGGCTGTAGATAAAAAATTTAGCTCCTATCAAGTACCAGAAGAATATAGAGTTAGACTTGGTACTAGTGAGTTTACTAGTTTTGCTCTTTTCTGGTGGAATGATATTTGCAATAATGTTAATGCTAATGCTAATGCTCAAATACCTCAAACCAGGACTAGTCTGCCTTAAACTAGTCACTCAGGACGCATCCGGACTCCGTTTTCGACGATCCACATTTGGTTGGAAAGCTAATTTGATAAGGAAGAAAATGAAAGTGGTCTCACATCAAAATCCCTTCGGAATCAATGGGAATCATCGAAATAAGTCAGCGTCCAGAATCTGTCAGGGTGCTGCGACACCATCTTTTGGTCCGTTGGACCGTGTATCGTGTTTGGGCCCATTACGATACATCCTCTGCCAGGACAGGTACATCATGGAGGTTGAGTCACAGAACCATTGGTACCGGGACATGTTGTTCTAGGCCGACGAGGCCATCCTGGAGGAAGAGAAGAAGGAGGTACTCAAGGAGACCATCCATGTGGAGCGTGAGGGCTACAACCGCATGGAGGCCTACTACAAGGCACATGAGGGCAAGCTGAAGGAGGAGATTGCAGATATGAGAGATAAGGCTAGAGACTTTGGGCTCCATAATAACTACTTAGACTGCAAGGTGTATGAGCTTGAGGATGCCCTCGAGTGCAAGAAGAGGTGCCTAAAGGATGACATGGAGAAGGAGAAGAGGTATGGCTTCAGGAAGATGATGCTGGAGAGCAGCTATAACATGTTGGAGAAGGACCTAGTATAGATGAGTGTCAACGCTTCCCACAACTTGCGTCACCTCAACGAGTACATGAAGTATACGGAGTATCTCAAGGAGAAGGCAAATAGGATAAGCCAGGCATGGATTGACTCCGACACCAGGAGGGTCAAGGAGATCAAGGAGGTGTAGAAGACCTTACCACCTGAGTCACGCAAGAGGTTGCGCAAGGAGAACTTCAGTGTTGAGCCCACCAAGCTCAATCTGAAGGCATGCCCGTCCGAGACCTACCCCGAGGCCCCGAAGACTGCTGAGTTGGAGGAGGCCCTGGAGTACATCTCGAGGATACACCGTACTGATGTAGAGCTTCAGGAGATGGATGCTAGCACTTCACCACCACCTAGTCAGAGTTAGCTTCCTAGTGATGCTCTAATAATGTAGTAGTAGTCGTAGTGTTGATGATGAGCCCTACGTGGCTATGAGACATGACTCACTTTCAAGAGTAGAATAGAATGTCCCTCTTTTGGAGCCAACCTACGTGTAGTGCGATTTCCTGCGAGTCTTCTAGTGTAGCTGCTGGAGACATCACCATGTAATAAACTCAAGTAGTGAATGCTTGGATCTAAATGCTTCTTATGGTTGTTCTTGCTTCTTTGTTTGAGTGTATGGCTAGAACTAAATTACTAACTAAATTGCTAATGAATCGCCTAACCACTTGACAATATCCTGTGACCTAACATTTGCAGAAAAGATGTCATGTCGCTGCTTAGAACATCTAAACCATCACTCCCTGTCCCCCGTGCCTGCTGGCCATGGTCATGGTCATGGCCCTAGATGTGGAGGAGGACGCGTTGCCACCCACGCTGCCCTCAATCTTGAGGAGGAGGTACCGCCTGCTGGAGAGCAGCACGTGGAGGAGCCCATCCTAGAGGAGCTAGCCACAGAGAAAGCCTAGGGGTGAGGATGATCCACCTGGAGGCGATAATGATCCGCCACCACCGCCACTTTTGTCTGAGGTGATGGACCGCCAGATGCGTCTCATGGAGACACTAGCTGAGGGGCTACTACGCCACAATGGAGGACCACCCACCGACTTCTAGAGGAAGCTGGAGGGTTTCCTCAAGCTGAGGCCCCCTACCTTCGATAGCTCTGATGATGACCCCATCATCACTGAGGACTAGCTGCGTGAGATGGAGAAGAAGCTAGACCTAACCACTTGCTCTGACGAGGAGTGTGTTGGAGTCATAGCCCACCAACTCACTAGTGTCGCACGCGCGTGGTGGGATAGCTACTGTGACACCCGCGCTGACCCTGCGCACATCTCATGGGAGGAGTTTGTCAAAGCCTTCCATGAGCACCACGTGCCCGAGGGCATGATGGATGCTAATTTGGAAGAGTTCCGCAACATTTCCTAGGGGTCCCAGAAGATTTAGGAGTACGCTAACCACTTCACTCGCATGATGAGGTACACTCAAGGTGAGACAGACTCTGAGAAGAAGAAAATGTACTTCTTCAAGAAGGGTCTGAACACACGCCTCAAGGTGGCCCTCTTGGGTCATACCTACTCACCCTCCATGAGATGATCAACAAGGTCCTGGAGATGGAGAGGGATCGTCTGGAGGCAGACACCCTCTACAAGGAGAAGAAGCACCGGTCTGAGAGCTCATCTCACGCCCCGGTACCTCAGAGGCCAGGTGCTCACATGCCCTCGCTGCCTCGCCCTCGTGCCGTCTAGGGAGCTGCACCTACTTCGAGCCATGGAGGTGGTACCCACACCGCCAACTACCACCGCCCCACTTAGAGCCGCTCTGCTCAGAGCCCTAGCACATGGAAGACCACTATGCCCATGCCATAGGCAGTGTGCCTTTCACCTATTTTGGCTATGGTTAGCCAGGCCACAAGGTTGTTGAATGCCCTATGAAGAATGCTACACCACCTGCTCTAACCCTAGTGAGACAGGTTCCTGTTCAGGGTATGCCACACAAGCCCACCGTGCGACCCACCCGCGGTCGTCTCACCCACCTGACCACTAAGGATGCCCAGAACACCCCCAATGTGGTGTACAGTATGTTTTTAGTGCATGGAGCTATAGCTTCAGTACTATTTGATTTTGGTGCTACTTGTTCATACATATCCACCAAGTTTGCACGAGAGCATAACCTACTTGTAACACCATAGAGAGTGCCCATAGACACTAGTTCACCTTTGGGCAACATCAGATGCACCAAGAGATGTTAGGGACTGGATGTTGTCCAAAGTATGACATCACCATTGAGGGTCACCCTTTCCTAGCCGATCTTACCTTGCTTCCCTCTGATGGACTAGATGTCATACTGGGGATGGATTGGTGGATTCAACACAAGGGGGTCATATCTTGCTCACCAAGATATGTGGAGATAACACATCCGAGTGGGCACGTAATCTGGTGTGAGCAATCATGAGAAGACGTTTTCCATGTTGTGTGCCTTGGAAGCCAAGTCAGTTAATGAGGTACCCATACTATGTGAATATCCTAATGTGTTTCCCAAAGAATTGCTCGGGTATGCCACCGGATTGGGATGTGGAGTTCATGATTGACCTTCTACCTAGTATGGGACCTATAGCAAAGAGGCCCTACCGCATGTCGGTTGATGAGCTAGAGGAGCTCAAGAAGCAACTCAAGGAGTTGTCTGACAAGGGGTACATTAGGCCCAGTGCTTCACCATGGCGTTCCCCTATCTTGTTTGTGAAGAAGAAGGATGGATCTATGAGGATGTGCATTAACTACTGGAACTTAAATGCCATGACTGTCAAGAACAAGTACCTACTACCGAGAATAGATGACCTACTAGACCAGCTAAGGAATGCCAAGTTCTTTTTCAAGATTGATCTCCAATCTGTGTACCATCAAATGAAGATCAGGACTAAGGACATTCCCAAGACAACTTTTGTCACTAGGTACGGGTAGTATGAGTTCACCATTGTGTCCTTCCGGACTCACGAATGCCCTAGCCTACTTCATGAACATGATGAACAAGGTATTCATGGAAGAGCTGGACAAGTTTGCGGTGGTATTCATCGATGGCATTCTTGTCTATTCATCCACCATAGAAGAACATGAGCAGCATTTGAGAGTAGTGCTGGAGAAGCTGAGGCAGAATTAGCTGTATGCCAAGTTCAGCAAGTGTGAGTTCTGACTTGAAGAAGTCACCTTCCAAGGTCACATTCTCACTGCTGAAGGAGTAACTGTTGATCCCGCCAAGATTGAAGCTATGACAGAGTGGGAGCAACCCCGCCATGTGACTGATATCTAGAGTTTTCTTGGGTTGGCAGGATACTACCGCCGCTTCATTGAGAACTTCTCCAAGATAGCCAAGCCGATGACCAACCTTCTGAAGAAGACCAATGAGTTTGAGTGGACTCCAGAGTGTGAATAAAGCTTCCAGACCTTGAAGCAGAAGCTTACCACCACTCCCGTGCTAGCATTGCCCAACATTCAGCAAGACTTCATGGTCTATTGTGATGCATCCAGACAGGGACTTGGCTGTGTTCTGATGCAGAATGAGAGAGTTATAGCTTATGCTTCCCACCAGTTGAAGGACCATGAGCAATGCTACCCGACCCATGACCTTGAACTTGCAGCTGTTGTGCATGCCTTGAAGAGCTGGAGACACTATTTGATCAGGAACAAATGCGATATCTACACCGATCACAAGAGCCTGAAGTACTTCTCCACTCAGGAGGATCTAAACATGAGACAGTGCCGATTGCTAGACCTGATAAAGGACTACAACCTGGAGATACACTATCACCTAGGGAAAGCCAATGTAGTCGTAGATGCCTTAAGCCACAAGAGCTATTGCCATAGTCTAATGACCGAGGCCATACCCCTAGAGCTGAGTCAGGGGATGGAAGACCTCCGGCTCAAGATCCTACCAAAAGGATTGCTAAATGAGCTCCGAGTGCAATACAACCTCAAAGATTGGATCCGCAAAGCCCAACCAGATTGCCCTAAAATTTGGGAGATTCGCAGGCTTATGAAGCAAGGCAAGTGTCCAGAGTTCCATGAAGACAAACAAGGGGTATACTAGTACAAGGATAGGATCTGTGTGCCTGCCAATGCAACACTATGTGAGGAGATCCTAGCAGAGGGGCATGACTCCAAGTATTGCATCCACCTAGGGAGTACCAAGATGTACGCAGACTTGAAGAAACACTTTTGGTGGTGGAATATGAAAGCCAATATTGTGGGACATGTCGTGCGATGCGACATCTTTAATAGGATCAAGGCTGAGCACTAGAGACCGGTAGGACTTTTGAAGCCCTTAGATGTCCCAATGTGGAAATGGGAGAGAGTATCCATGGACTTCATAGTGGGTTTGCCTTGAACTCCGAAGGGTCATGACTCTATTTGAGTGATTATCGATAGACTGACCAAGGTAGCTCACTTTATAGCAGTGAGGATCGATTATCGATGTGACAAGTTGGTAGATCTATATGTGGACAACAAACTCAGGCTCCATGGAGCACCTGTTAGCATAGTGTCTAATCGAGGGACACAGTGGGTGTTAAAATTATGGAAGAGTCTGCACAAAGCAATTGGGACTCGACTAGATTATAGCACCACTTACCACCCTCAGACAGATCACCAAACAGAGAGAGTGAATCAGATCTTGGAGGATATGCTCAGAGCATGTGTGCTGAAGTATGGATCGGATTGGGAGAAGAGTTTGACCCACGCCGAGTTATCTTATAACAACAACTACCAAGCTAGCTTCAAGATGTCACCATTTGAGGCCTTGTATGGGAGAAAGTGTAGAACCCCTCTCATGTGGTCAGAAGTGGGAGAAAGATTGTTCTTTGGCCTTGTAAAGATCAAGGATGCTGAGGAAGGAGCCACCCAAGTGCGAGAGAACCTGAGGATTGCTCAAAGCCAATAGAAGGGTTACGCAGATAATAGGCGTAGAGACCTCGAGTTCAAGGTTGGGGCCTATGTCTATCTCAAGGTCTCCCCACTCTGAGGCATCATTAGGTTCCATGTGAAAGGGACGTTGGCACCAAGGTATATAGGACCTTATCGGATTTGTTAGAGAATTGGCAAGTTAGCCTACAAGCTGGAGTTACCTGAAGAGCTGATAGGAGTGCACCCAGTGTTCCATGTATCTTAGCTATGCAAGTGCTTGAAGCTACCAGATGAGCAAATACCTACAGAGGCACTCGATATACTGAAAGCTCTAGTTTGGTTTTGGTGAATTGATGAACCCCTAAGTGCTAACCTAGTTTATCAAAGTAATTATGAGATAGCTAGGACTACTCCAAGTGATGAAGCAAATGAAGATCATGACATAATGATGGTGATGGCATGGTGATGATCAAATGCTTGGACTTGGAAAAGAAGAAAGAAAAAAAAGCACAAGGCAAAGGTGAAACTTGATAGGAGCTTTTTCGTTTTGGTGGTCAAGACACTTAGTGAGTGTGATCACATTTAGGATCGATAGTCGTACTATTAAGAGGGGTGAAACTTGTATTGAAATGCGGTTATCAAAGTTTCACTAGATGCTCTAACTCATTGCATATGCATTTAGGATCTAGTGGAGTGCTAACACCCTTGAAAACATTTGTGAAAATATGCTAACACATGTGCACAAGGTGATACACTTGGTGGTTGGCACATTTGAGCAAGGGTAAAGAAGATAGAATTGAGAAGGAGTTGAATGCACTGGTCACGGGGTGACCAGACGCGTCCGGTATCTTCCTGATGTGACCGGACACGTCCGATATACATACCGGATGCGTTCGGTATTCTAGCCAGGCGCAGCAAAATTGACCGGACTCTGGGGCATAGCAGTGACCGGACGCTAAGCAATCACTGTTGAGCGTCCAATCGAGGTGACGTGAGGTGCGGGTGTTGGTCCAGAGAGGCCCGGATGCAGGGGTGCCTCCGGTCGGCCACACCAGACGCATCCGGTCACCGTTCAGCGGCTCTGGGAGCTCTCTGGACTCGACCGGACGCAGCGACCGGATGCAGTGACCGGACGCGTCCGGTATGAACCTGCATGTCTCAGGTTTTCAGCGCTATAATTGATCGGACGTAGGGAGCGTCCGGTCAGGTGTGACCGGACATGTCCGATCAACCCAGAGCGGCTCTGGGAGCTCTCTGGACTGGACCGGATGTTGCGTCTCCCACGTCCGATCATTTTCTAACAGCGCGTCCGGTCACCAATATTATTGTGCATAGTGATAGCCATTGGGCGCGAATGGCAAAACGATTTGAATAGGATACGTGGCGGTTAGGCTACGACCGGACATGTCCAGTATACACGACCGGTGCGTCCGGTGCACACGACTGGTGCATCCGGTCGTCCCACAGTCAGCCCAATAATTGAGCCAACGGCTCTATTGTTTGGGGTGTCTATAAATATTGTTTGGCCAGCTCTAGCTCACACTCTTGGCCATTTGCATTGACATAGCAACCTTGTGAGCTTAGCCAAAGCCCTCCCACTCATCTCCATCATTGATTCAACATCTTTGGAGATTGGGAGAGAATCCAAGTGCATTGCTTGAGTGATTGCATCTAGAGGCACTTGGTGTTCATGTTTTGCTGCGGGGTTCACTTGTTACTCTTGATGGTTGCCACCACCTAGACGGCTTGAAGCAGTGAGGATCATCGAGCGGAGGTTGGTGATTGTCTCCGGCTCCGATCGCGGTGATTGTGAGGGGTCTTGTGCCTTCCCTTGCAAAGCGTCGAAAGGTAACTCTAGTGGATTGCTCGTGTCATTGAGTTACCTCACTTGTGAGGAGGTTCTTGCGGTGTCCAATTGTGTGGATGAGGTTCATGCAATACCTCTGAGCTGCCGAACCACCAAGTGTTGGTCGACACAACGGGGACTAGCGTGCCGGCAAGCACGTGAACCTTGGGAGAAAAATTGATTGTCTCTTGCCCTTTGGTATTCTCCCGATGATTGAATTGGTATTCTTCTTGTGAATGGTTCACTCCTCTATGCGACGGTATAATCACCTTACTTACTCATTTACATTCCCACAAACTAGTTGTAGCAAGCTCTTTAGTGTAACTAGAATTGAGAGCTTGCTTTGTAGCTTAAGTTCATCTAGTGGAGCTCTTTAGTGTAGCAAGTGTGAGAGCTCTTAGTGAGTAGTGACTTAGCAAATTGTGTGTCTAGTGATCATAGTAACTAGAATTGTTGGATAGGTGGCTTGCAACCCTTGTAGAGCTAGAGCAAGTTTGCATTTTGCATTTGTCATACTAATCAAATTGCTCTAGTTGGTTTGTAGATTTTTAAATAGGCTATTCACCCCCTCCCTCTAGCCATATTAGGACCTTTCATATACATGACACTCTAGAGTATAGAGAGCACCTGATACAGATACTCGACAGAGCTAACAAGGAGACTAGAAGCACCACTATACCCATGTGCAAAGTTTAGTGGAGTAACCACACTGAACGAGAAGCCACTTGGGAGAAAGAGTCAGAACTTTAAATGCTTTACCCCTACCTCTTTCAAAGGTACATCAAACCTTAAATCTCAGGACGAGATTCCTATGAGGGGACATGACTGTAACAACCCAGGTTTTCCAATAACCAAACAATGCATGGTGAGTGTGCATACTAGGAAACTACCCTTGTAGTTGCACAAGTAGATCATAGGTTAGCATGGTTGAGCATTTGCATATTAAACAACATGTGAGTTGCTTCTTCATGATTTTATGTGATGAAATAAAATCAACTTAACTTTCATAAATAACTTGGTGTGTGTGTTGCCAACCCTTGGCATTGACCCTAATACCCTAGTTGACCCCAAGTGGACCCCACAAGGATGTGAACATGCATGGCAACACATGTATACACACATAGAAGTCCAAGGTATAGCATAGAATAGGAAATAGAAATAGAAAAGGAATTAGAATTAAGGAAGAATTACAAAAGGCCAAAGCAACCCAGCAGCCGCTGCCGGCCCAGCTAACATGGCTTAGTTTAGCCTCGCGCCCACCTCCACGCTCACCCCACCGAGACTGGCCCAGCACCACGGCCCAGCTCCCCCCCCCGGCGCGTGCCCAACAGGCAGCCCACATCGTGCCCCACGTTGCGACGCGCCGTCATCATCTTCTCCCCTGCCGCTGACAACCGGGCCTTGCTTGTCATCCCTTTCCCCTCACCCTCTGCTTTTGCACCGAGCAGGGCACGACGCCGGAGGGAGGGAATCTCCCCGCCAGCCATTCGCACCCGTGCCCGCCTCTAGCTTGCACTCACGCAGCGTGATGTCATCGCCATGGCCCCGCACCGCTGACGCCACCCGTCCTTGCCTTGATCGCCGGCGGTCAAAATTGGGAGCGCCAGCGGGCGCGCAACTACCCCGCACTCCCAAAAACAATAGGTTGGATCCCCGATCATCATACACATACCCCTCCATCCCTTTCCACCCTCCGCACTTGCCAAGGCCGCGATCTCCCTATAAGAGGGCACCCCTGGTGCCCTAGCGCCCTTCCTACACCCCATTGCCACTCCATGGCAACCCACGAGCCATCACAACACCCTAGAGGAGGAGATGGAGGAAGGAGAAAGAGGGAGGGAAGGAACCGAGCCTTGCCGGAGTCGCCTGAGCTCACCGGAGGAGAGGACAGTGCCCCGATCATCTTCCTCGCCACAGCAGTTTGGCACTACATTGCTACCTCTCGCCACAACCTTGACTCGCCATCGCACCACCATCCTACCTACCCCGCCACCACGGTGAGCCTCGACGCCGCTCTCCCATGCTCGCCGCCGTGGACATGCCATGGACATGCCGTCGTGTTCTCCCCCTTAGGAGGCCAAAGGCTGATCTTTTCACCATTGTGATGCACTACACACACGCACACATGCACATGAGCCAAGGCCTGGCTTTGTCGAGCCACTGGTGCTCGGGAATGCTAGCGCCTACACGTCACACCTGCCGTGGTCGCCATGTCCGGCGTCCAACTTGTCGCCACACCGTTCTGACACCATAGGCTAGTAGAGGTAGGACGAGCACCTCAAGAAGCTTCGCCTCGCCAAGGGACGCATTATGCGCTAGATGGAGCAAGAAGAGAAGCCCTAGGGCCGCTGGTTGCGTCTGCCGCACCGTACCACCACGTGCCCAAGTCGTCATCATGCTGGGGATGATCTAGCCAACTCTAGTAGCCTCACGTGACGAGATCTGGCCATCCAGCTTCGCATGACCCCGTGCACCCCGCCATGTAGCTGGTTGGATGATAAGCCCACGCCTTGCCTTGTTTTGCCATATCCACAAGCTCACCGAAGCTCTGCCGCGCACCTTGCCACGGTGCGGACTCCGTCGTCCCCTTTGGTCACTATCGGTAGGCCGATTAGCCTCCCCACGACCCCAATTGAAGGAAGGGAGCCACCTTTGGCTCCGATCGTGGTGGTAGCCACCACGCTGTAGCCCACCGCCGCCGCCGTGGCCAACCTCACCGAAACCCATGGAGCTTCGCCTAGCCCCTTAGCCGCATCTACCGGAGCACCAGGAAGCCATGGGAGCCCTGTTGGGGCTGTGCCAATGTCCTGAGTACCCTTGCCATTGACCCATGCTACCACAAGCCATACAATGCTTACGCCGGCCGCCTAGAGCCCTAAGCCGCCGCCTTTAGCCCACCGTTGACTTCCCCGTGCCCCCACGGTGTCGTAGACCCCCTTGATAGCCCTGCTGAGCCACCGCAGCGTGGAGACACCTGAGCTCGCCGCTAGCGAGAATGCCATCGCAAGAGGAGAAAGAGCCGCCGTGACCCTTCGCCTGGACCCGCCTACGCTCGATTCATCATGAGCCGAAGGGAGGAGAGGGAGAGATGGACACGGTCCAGCGCAGACCGAGCCTGCGGTCCAAAGACCTGTGCGCTGTAGTCCACCATGGACTAGGCCCATGGACCCAAGCCCATTAGGAGCCCAGCCAGGCCACGTGGCCAGCCCCGCGCCTGACACATGTCCGGGCCTGGCCCGGCCCAGACTTGCCCAACTCGGCCCAATATCTGGCCCGCCAGGCCCAGCCCAAGCCCGATCAACCATTGACCATTGACCTTTGACTATTGACCATTGACCTGGTCCCACCTGTCAGTCTCTGCCGAGCCGCGAGCCAATCAGGAAGCGCCACATGTCAGCCTCTAGTTTTTCCATTTCTTTTTCTTTTTCAAAATATGATTTAAACTTAGGAAATTCATAGAAAATTCATACAACTTTAGAAAATTATGAAACTAGTGTCCAAATTTTTCTAAAAATGAGCTCTACGTCATAGGCTTATGTTTGGGTGCATTTGGATCATTTGCATTTCTGTTGCTTCTTTGTGATCATTTATAGGAGTCGCTTATCGCGGCTATGTCTCGTTTGATAGACCCGGAGGAGCGGCCGACTGAGGAGCACGACCCTGACTACACTGAGAAGCTTGGAGATGACCTACCAGGTGCCACATCCCACCCAATCTCAAAGAATCCTATTAGACATGCTACAATATAGATGCTAGTGCTTTACTTTCATGCAAATGATCTGTGATAGGTTGCATGGTAGAATTGATTGTGTACCATTACCTTGTCGCAACCTATACCCATGCACACCCGCTGTTAGGCTAGACGCTCACTTACTTATTTTTTACTACTTCTACTATGCATTATATCTGTGATGTGATGCTTGGTGGAGGATTGTTTGTGAATGGATAAGGCAGTTGGTGCCGATGAAACTGGTAATAACTTGGGAAGATCTTAGTGTGTGTCTTGGGTGTGTGGTGAGGGTCGACTAGACCGAGAAGGATTCTACGATGAGTCTTTGGACAAGTCTTGCCAAGGGGATGTGACCTAGGCATTCCCTACGAGAGGTACCTGTGGTGGGTATATGTGAGATGAGGAGGTCCCTGGGTGGAGTTTCTTTACGGGATAAAGCCCTAGGATCGAAGTGCCATTGAGCCATGGGGCGTTGATTGGCCCCTTCAAGAAGACGTCTTGTTCGGTCACCCTAAGGACTTATACGTTCTGGGAACTGGTTCATAGGAATCCTTGCACCCCACTCGCTTTCCATCGGGGGAAAGACGGATGGCCGACTAGCTAGGGCGGTGCCACTACTACTAGGTTGTTAGCAGATAGTGTAGGGAGGTACGGGCATGGGACCCACACCCTCCTAAGACAGCGTAGTGACCTTGGGGGCCTAGTACTACGTCTCACAGTCTCAGCGTGCCGACGGATTCTAGGGTGGCCCAGGGTTGAGTGGTAGGGTGGCATCGTGTTAGTTATAAGGACAGCCCAAAATCAGCCTAGACGAGCCGGATCGTCGATGATGGTGATCTTGTAGATAGTGTGAACCTCTACAAAGTGTCTGGTTGATCGATCGATACATATGCCGTCTTTTTGGCTATGGACCTTTCCTGTGTTACCTCTTCACTTGACTAGAGAGAGGAGCCCTTTCTTCTTCTTCCCCCTAGGTTCTTGTGTTGGTTTCTGGCTTGGGCCGATGAGGCAAGGCACGAGAGGGAGTTGTCCTTGTGGCCTAGAGAGTGTGAAAGTGGTGAGATGTGTGTAATGGGATGGGACAACATGTGGATGAGATGGGTTAAAACTTGATGAATTATTACTAAAACTTGACATGCTCGCATAGGACACTACATCCACAAATGGGTCTTTTGCTCTACCCTTGTATTCCACTACCACAAAGCAAACACAAAGCATAGGATGGGAGCCAGTGGCTAGTACAAATTGTACTCATAATTGTTTGGCAGGTATCAAGCCTAAGTACGACAAATAGGGAGATGGTTGGGAGGATTAGAGGTCTTGTTCTTGCGCTCAAGTTTGGTGAAGATGGAGTCGACGCCCGCTGTCGTTCTACTTGATGTTGTTCTAGTTGCTGCATGCTCTGAGTGATTCCGCCAAGTGGCGATGTAATAATGAGTAAACCTTGCTATTTGTACTCTCTTTAAGACAGGTATTCGATGTATGACTGTGATATCGACTGTTATTGGATAATGTGATGGAATGATCGCCTGGGACTATCACGTTATACTTCGAATCTATGGATTTCCCTTCGAGGAAATCAGGATCGTTTCAAAACTAGGATAGCTCAGTTGCCCATTTCCCTATTCTTTCAGAGGCCTCTTTGTTACTGAATATGTCTCCGAGCGGTTGTGATGAAGGTACTGCGATCTCGTGTGCTTGGAAGTAGTGCTTCAACTTTCTTGATGAGATAAGGACAACATACGCTATTTTTTCAATTTCTGTGTAGTTCAACTTAGCTCCTGATAGTGCTTCAAAGATGTAGTAGACAAGCTATTGAATGACCATCGACTCTTCTTCTTTCTCTTGAACTAGCACCCCACTGACTGCATGGTCGGAGGCTGCGACATATAACAATAGTGGTGCCTCCGGATCTGGTACTGTCACCAGGAGCTTGCCAGCTATGTAGCTCTTGATTTGCTAGAAGGCCTTCAATTGTTCCGGCCCCCATTCCACCTTGTCTCTACCTCTCAGAGCTTTGAAGAATGGGAGGTCACGCTCTGCTGACTTTGAGATGAATCTGTTTAGCGCTGCTATCCTTCCAGTAAGCTTTTCAACTTCCTTTTTGGTTGATGGTTCAACCATTGAGATTATGGCCTTCATTTTTTCTAGGTTCGCCCTTATGCCTTTGGGCCCTATGATGTACCCAAGCATTTTCCCTCTGTTGACACTGAGGACGCACTTTTCTAGGTTGAGTTTGAGTCCTGCTTCCCTGAGATTGGCGAAGGTTTCTTTTAGATCTGCTATGTGATCTTCTTCGTTCTTGCTCGTTGCTACGATGTCATCAACATAAGCTATGATATTCTTCTACAGCTGAGGGCCAAGAAGTGCCTTCGTCATTCTGGTGAAGGTCGAAACTGCATTTTTAGCCCTTTGGGCATTCTAATGTAGCAATAAGTTTCGAAGGGAGTAGTAAAACTTGTCTTCTCCTCATCTTCTTTGTTGAACCAGATTTGGTGATATCCTGAGAAGCAATCCAGGAGTGAAAAGCGCTTGCATCCCCGCCTTGTCAACAGAAGCATCGGTCCTTGGAAGTGGAAATGGGTCTTTTTTGCAGTCTTTGTTTAGGTCTGTGAAATCTATGCACATTCTCATTTTCCCATTTTTCTTTGGCACGAGTACTATATTTGCCAGCCATTCTGAATATTTGACTTCTCTGATAACATTTGCATCTAGCAATCTCTGGACCTCTACCTTCACTGCCAAAACTATGTCTTATGACATTTTCCTTTGCTGCTGCTTTCTTGGCCTTACTTTTGGATTTAAGTCGAGTAAATGTTGAATTATGTCTCTGCTGACCCCTTGCAGATCGGAGGCTAACTAGGCAAAGACATCTTTGTTTTTGGCTAGAGTCTCTATTAGTTCTGCTTCTTCTTGCTTTGAAAGTTTGCCTCCGATAATTACTTTTCTGTCCAGCACTGCGTTCTCCAAGGGGACTGATTTTGTTTCTTCTTGGTCCTTGAGATCTGTTTTGCTCTTCGACGTATCCAGAGGCTCCGGCGCATTGCTATTGGCTGTCTCGATGGAATTAATGTTGCGCTGGGACTTGTAGATGGCTCTTTCTATGTTTCTTGCCTCCTTCTGGCTGCCGTGAACTGTGATGATGCCGTGCAAAGCGGGCATTTTCATGCACAAGTAACCCATATGGATTGTTGTATTACACTTATTTGCAAACCCTCTACCGAAGATGGCGTTGTATGGGTAGTAAAGGTCTACCACGTCGAAGGTTACATACTCGATTCTTGCATTTTCTTGATCTCCGAAGGACACTAGCAGAGAGATTTTTCCCAATGCGTCAACTTTCTTTCCTCCAAATCCAATCAATGAGGAATCCGAAGGCTGTAGTTGGCTTCTGCTTAACTTCATCTGATCGAAGGCATTGACGAAGGTGATGTCTGCTGAGCTCCCGGAGTATATCAGGACCCTATTAAATTCCCAACCTGCTATATTGGCCTTGATCACCATTGCATCAGTGTGGGGGTAGCTTTCCAACTACAAGTCTTGCTCTGAGAATGTAATGGGTGTCTTCGACCAATGTGTGCAGCGCACTGGTCCCTGCACCGCTATGTTGGTTGACAAGCCTAAGATGATCTTTCTTTTGCTTCTTTGTCTGGAACTCCATTGAAGAACCTCCGGCTATTGGTAGTATCATGCCAATAGTGGGTGTAACATCCCGGCCCAGGGCTTAACAGGATTAATATAATACTCATACCAATAAGTTGCAACTTCTTTTTCGGAAGCCCATCTACAAATAACTCCGAGGTTAAGCGTGCTTGGCCTGGAGCGATGGGTGACCGACTAGGAAGTTCTTCCCGGGTGCGCACGAGTGAGGACAAAGTGCGTAGAAAAGACCTGTATTGGTCTGTGAGGGCAGTCTATATCCTAGTTAAGCTACCAGATGTAAGCGGGTCCAGCCTCGGAGAGGTGGGATGTTACAGAATGGTATCAGAGCCGACTCTCGCTGTTTTACGGGCGCGTGTGTCGCAGTTGCACAGGCATGGTGCGCATGGCTGGTGTGGATCCGGTGTGGTCACACAGCATGGCACATGCACTGGCTCTGGACACACGGACGTGGCCAAGAGAGGACGCTCCTGGCTTGGGATTGATCGACGAGGACGTCGATCTCTTAAGGGGGTGAGGATGTAACATCTCGGCCCAGGGCTTAACAGGATTAATATGATACTCATACCAATAAGTTGCAACTTCTTTTTCGAAAGTCCATCTGCAAATAACTCCGAGGTTAAGCGTGCTTGGCCTGGAGCGATGGGTGACCGACCGGGAAGTTCTTCCTGGGTGCGCACGAGTGAGGACAAAGTGCGCAGAAAAGACCTGTATTGGTCTGTGAGGGCAGTCTATATCCTAGTTAAGCTGCCAGATGTAAGCGGGCCCAGCCTCGGAGAGGTGGGATGTTACAGTGGGTAATGGTGTATGAGGGTTGAGCTGGTTTTCTGGGTTGGGCTCGTTTTTGGGCGCAGCTAGTTGTGGCCGAGGTGGTGGTGGAGGTAATGCTTCAAGTTGTCTATTGTGAACTTGAGCTAGCTGATTTGTCTCTATGAATGTTATGTGTGGAGGCCTTGGGTTTATGTAGGTGAGGTTGGCACCCACACGCTGGTTACTGGCTTGCCCTTGCTGCTGTGTAGTTGGTCGCCAAGCGGGTAGTAAGTTGGGGTAGTATGCTGCTGCTAAGGTGGATGTGTGGATTTGACTGGAGTTAAGGCTTGGGTAGATTGGCCAATAAGGCTGTTGTGAGGGTGCAGCGAAGGTATGGTTGACTTCTCTAGCAGGTTGTTCTTGCGGAGGTTGAGGGTTTGCCCTATTCTTTATCCTCTCTTGAGTTTCCTTCGCATCTAGGCAATCTCTAGTGATGTGCCCTTTGTTCTATCCATGGAAGAAACAGTACTGCCTTCGTTGTCTTGGTTCCTAGTTTTTGTTCCAGTTCTTCCTTTGATTGTATTTGTTGCCTTCGTACTACTTCTGTGGTGCTTTGTTTGGGGTTGCCTCTCGGCATCTGCTGCCGTTGCTGGTTGTTCCCTTGCTGCTATATATTAAAAACTTGTTGATCTGGCGCTTGCTGAGGCTGTGACTGGCCTTGGCTTCTATTGCCCCTCTAAGCATTCCTGCTACTTCCTTAGTACTACTTGTTCTGATTTTGCTCTTCCAGCCTTCTGCGAAGGTTGTTACCTGACCTGCAATACTTCTCAAACTCACTGTATAGTTCTTCTATGGTGCTTGGCTTCTCCCGAGCTAGATGAGCTGCGAAGGCTCCAATACGGAGACCTTTAATTGCGGCCTCGATTGCCACATCCTCTAGGATATTTGGTGAATTCACTTTAAGTTGCACGAATCTATGAAAATAATCCCTCAGGGCTTTACCTTGATTTTGTTTACACTGAAACGAGTCCATTGACGTCAAGGATTCGGTGGTGAACCCTTTGAAGTTAGCGATGATCTTGTCGTGGAGGTCCTCCCATGAATATACTAAACTTAGCCTCAACATTGAGTACCATGCCAATGTATCACCTTCGGCTGCAATAACAAATAACTTGGCCAAGACAGTGTCGTTCCCACCTACGGAGGCTACAGCTGCCTCAAAACTCATTATGAACTGGCGTGGATCGGATCTTCCATTGAATTTGGGTAAGGTAATTGGTTTATAGGAAGAGGGTCAGGGTGAGTTTTGGATTCCTTCGAACAATGGGTATCTGGAGTTTATAGTTCTGTGGACTGATGGTAAGGTGTAAGGAGTGCCGAAGGTTGGTTAGGCGGCTATTCCTGGCGAAGGGTTGGGTTGGCTTTGATTTGCTGAATGGGGCTGGTTCGGTGCGTTGGGAGGAGGCTGGGTGGGTTGCACGCTTTGTATTTCAGCTTGCAGAACAGCCAGCTGCTGCCTGATCTCCGCTGCCTGCAGTGATGTCTGGACTGCCTTCTGGTTTGCAGTGAAGGTTACCGCCAACCTATCTCTCTCCTGCTACGTACTCTGCAATTGAGCTTGGAGCTATTGAAGCACTTGCTCTGGGGTTGGTTCTTGCGCTGGTTCCTCCTCGGTCGCTGCAGGCTGATCCTCCGCAGCGTCTTCTTCGATGTCTGGCTCTTCGGTAGTAGTAGCATAGGTGCTGCGGGTGCTATGTCTGGACCTCCCCCTTCTGGTGGGCCCCGAAAGTGCTCTTGCGGAGGCTGCTCTCTTTCTTGCCATTGTGGGTTTTACTTGGCCAACACGCGTTTGGTGCCAATGTTGGAAAACTAGGTTTCTAATAGGTGGGACACAGAGGAACCTTCGCCCAACCGGGTGCCCTGGGCGAAGATTAGGAAGGTGGTAGGTGGGCCCAGACTCAATCAGGGTTTCATAAATGCATTCACCAACCTCCCCTCCATAGGGTTTGGCTGCCCCTTTTTATAGGACACTGTTTGCTACTATTTCATCGTACATCCTTGTCCTATGCTAGCTTGGGTACATTCCTAGAATATCCTCAGACCAGTTCAAATCTTCAGGGGTGCATTATGGGTCTTTTCCTCTCGCACCGCCTTTGCCATTCTGACCTCACCATCAGGCCCAGAGGAGGCCCATTTCTGACTTTGGGCCGTGGCGCCGTAAGAGCTCCCTTCTCCGACCTCTGCCAAGGAGCTCTTCCGGGTACCTTCAGAGTCCATGCCTGGACCTCCGCCTCACCGGTGATCAGAGGCGAAGGCTTCCCTTGGTGTCTTTTCTAAAGAAGCTTTGTAATACGTTCAGTGATCAGAGTTTTGTAATACGTTCGGTTTGATGCTTCTTTTCTAAAGAAGTTTGAAGCAAAAATGTTTACATTATCTAAAAGAATTCTCAATGTTGTGGAATCAATCCCATCGGCTAGTCCACTAGTGTGTGCCTGGTCAGTAACCATTAGCGTGTTTGGTTGCCTGGCGAGGGGAGCCTGACTCGTACATGGGAACCAGGCCCGATCTAGACAGGCCGCAGAGATGCAAACTACCCTTGTTTGGTTGACTCCAGAAGACCTGTGTCCGAGCAGAGCGTTTATTTGGTTGCCTGCGTTAGAATATATATGTTCCGTTGAATTGAAGTAAAAAAAGATAAGTACTAGTATACTATTTATTTTGCATGAATCCATTGCATAGCATTTATTTTTTATCCCACTAAACCTTAATTTACATTGAAATAAAATAATATGCCTTATATTACGCTAATCATCTGCTAATATACCATCGCTAATCTATTAATATACTGCATCCCGCGAGCATGGCTCTCGAGATACGGTTTTGATCTACGTTTTGAGCTAGGCTCGCTGGGTACTTTTCCATCCATGGTCAGGCTCGAACTGTCAGAGGCAACGAAACATTCAACACCTGTATCTACGGAGCATGCCTGGCTGACAATTGGCAGCCTCGGGAGGCTCCAGCAGCCTCTGATTTTGACGGTCTCCAGGTTGGACGCAGATATATTTGTCGTCACATGGCTAGACCACCCTTGGATAGCCACTATTCCATACAACTTGGGGAGCTCGTGAAGGTGGAGGTGCTTCAGCCAGTGAAAGTGGACCTCTGCTATACCTAAAATTTTGCAAAAAGGATAAGCCACACTAAATTTTTTACATGCAATTCGGTAAATAATTGTCAAAAAAATTGCACAAAGTACAATACAAATAGTCCAAAAACATTATTTTAACATTTCAAAATATGCATAAAAGAACCTTACAAAACTATTTTGAATGGTATATGCTTACAACACTATTTAGCAAGCATGTCACGCTCCACTAGGCTAGTACAATGCAGGGTTGCCAGTATCTTGATCTGTATTCTAAATTCTTAGGATACCATGACCCCTACCAAGTCGAAACAATACAGATCCTAATATTTATCGTGAATTTTTACAGAATCCCCATCCTACATGAAACCTCCATAGGATCCTACGTAAAAATCTATTGTATCTGGTTACTATGATCCCTTGATACTATATAATAATTGACATTGACGACATTTAAAATGACTGAGTTGTGATAAAACACTATATGAAGTTGAGGGGCATTGAAAATTATGTCACCAATTGCACGTACAAGTAAAAAAGTCAAATAAATTAATCATATATACTTAAAACTTTACATTATATTACAAATCTTGTATATCAAATATATAATTTGTAATCCAATAGAATCCCATTAGTACGTTTCGATCCTCTGATCCGATATTACCAGGCAAAGAAATGATCCTATACCTAGGATCTCGATTCTAAAAACCTTGGTACCATGATATTTTTAGTTGCAACAAAGTATATTATCTTTAGTTAATTTTTAGAGGTGTTGGGGTTTGAACTGTGATATGTTATCCCCAAACGGCCTCAGAAATGACCTTTTCTGTGTTTATGAATTTAAACTTCGTATGCGAGCCTTGTAGTAGAATTTCATTAAAAAAAAGACACAACACTTTACACAGCGACTAATATAAGTGATAATGAAATGATGCTAAAGTGATATCGCTTTTATCTTTAGTACCATTTCATTTAGTGATGGGTCTCATGGGACACAATAAAAAGAGGATAAAAATAGAAAAATATAAATGATAAGTATATTATCTATAGTTATTAACTTCTAGAAGAGATACAAAATTGTAAAGTAAAAAGTAGAGATCTTACGGAACAAAACAGAGAGAGGATAAAAAAGTGGAAAACTAAGGTGAGGAGATCTCAGTCACGGTACACAAAAAAAACACGACTCGAGGGGGAGATGCCCCCTGCCGTTTTTCATCAGAGGGTTCAGGGGATTTTTATTGTGCAGCACCCAGGATTCGAGCCCTAGGTGGGTGGCACCTCTACTGGATAACCTACCACTGAGCTAAAAAACTCATCTGCACGGGACACAACAAAGACGAGATAAAAAAATAAAAAAAGGTAAAATCGTCGATGAGGAATCGAACTAAAGGCCCTCTAGTTCAAAATCAAGGAGCTTACGAAAAGATATGCTCTCCTCATTGTTGAAGACCATGTTGAGGTCACCACACCACATGATCTCGAGGGTCTCCAATCTTCCAAAGCACTCCAAGAGGTTCAAAGGGAGAGTGTGAGCCAGCCTGGGGCAGCAGTAGAGGTGCAACGATGTGAGGCCTTGAAATGATGGTTCGCGACGAAGCCTCGCGTCCATGACGTATCGTGCACTGGTGAGATGTGCCGCCCAGATTGTCCTCAGGTTGCCAATGGCATCATCGGCACTACTGCTGCTAAAGACACATTCCAACTTGGGACATCGCTCGACTCGGCACCACTCCAGCTTATCCCATTTTGATTCTGAAGCAGCTGGGAGGACTATTGGGGTGACGAACAAGCTATATCATGCACGTGTAGAATTTTAACGCCATCACATATAAATCCCTGAATAGTAATTTTATTATTGCCACCTGCAGCAGCATCTGTAGTGTCGTCTATTCTGGCGTCCCCGGACATCATCAGCTGGTGGTCTACTATGTGCATGTAGCAGCCTTGGGATGGCACGCCTGGGGCAGGAGGACATGTGGACATGATTGCCGAGTCATCATCCCCGTCATCAGCTTGTTGCTGCTGCATGCCACTAGCAGCGACATCTGCCTTTATTGCATAATTATCTTTACTAGTAAGGAGATTATTATGCTGGTCTACTTCAGCTTCCAGCTTGCTACCAGCATCTGAAGATGATGGCATCCTTGTTGAAATATCCAAATGCACATCGTTGTCACCAAAGTAACCTTTGACAGGCTCGAGCGACTGAAGAAGCCTTGCATCTCTTACACAGACATACCAACCACATTCATCGGCAGGTGATCTGCAGCCGCTTCCACTACTATCATCTTCCAACTTTTGGGTGGTGTCAATGCGAAGCTTGCCCAAGTATCTTTTTCAACTGCCTTTGCCTTCACCTGCTGCTGCTTTTGGCCATAGGATTGCAGTAAGCTTCACACAGTCAAGCAGGAAGAGCTCGTCGAGCTTCGGGGCCATCACTGCACTCAGATCTAGTGTCTTCACTGCTGCACCAGTGAGGTCTAGACTGCGCAGGTCCGGAAAGGACCCGCTCAAGAGTAGATTCTTCGGTTTAGCCCACCCTTTCAAGGATACCTCTTCCAAAGAAGCACATCCGTCAATAATGACTGTCTCAAGGCCGCTGCAGCTGCTGCTTTCCACTGATAAACTCTTCATGCTGCCACCATTTCCTGACAGCTCAAGGTGCTCCATCTTGTCCTTGCCCGACAACAGGTATGTCCGATTGCTGCAGTTGGTCTTGGACTTCGTTACTTTGAGCTTTCGGATGTTGTGCAGCCTCCCCTGCAGCATGTCCATGTTGAACTTCTCTTGTCCCATCACATGTAGCTCCCTGAGTTGAGCCATGAAATCCATCTTCTCAGACAGGAACTTGGAGCTTGAGTACCGCACCTCCGGCACCCACAGCTTTTTGAAGCACCGCCGCCGGATGTCCGCCTCATTCGCTGCACCGTCGTCTGTGCTGCTGCTTTCGTTCTGGCAATGGTCAAGCCAGAGAAACCTGAGGCTGTGGCAGCAGAGGAACGGAGGCGATGTGAGGCTGAATGTGCATGCTGATAGCTTGAGCACACAAAGTCTGTCATATTGTTGGAACATGCCTTTAGGAATACGGCCACGCTGATCCTTAATCAGAGTGGATCCATAAGCTGGTGAAGTCCAGTATGCCATGCGCTCCTGCAGGCGCCTGACCACCGGAGATGCTGGCAACTGCGGACTCTGGTGGTAGTCAGCATCCAGCCGCATCTCATGCTTCAAAGCATCACAAGATAGCCACAACGTTTCAGCTGCAGCATCATCACTGCCGACGACATTTCCCTGCTGCAGCTGTATGATGCCATCGCATATCCAGTAGTTGCAGCCATGTGTGGCCAGGTCATAGTCGATCAAGTGGCCACCCATGCCGCAGAGCCTCATCGTGTACAGGAAGCAACCGGCAGCTGCTGCAGGCCAGTCGATGCCGCCGGTATTGATCATCCCCAGTGCAAGTTCTTCTGCTTCATGGCGCAAAATCTCGGAAAAATAGTACTCGCTGAGGTTAATGGAGGTTGCTGAGAGAAAAACATCTGTTGATGACGCCGTCTTGCTCTCCAGGGCCATGTCAACCTTCATCCGAGGGTAGAGCCGGAATCCTCCTTGGAATGACCACAGGGCCTTGTTCCTTGAGTACCCAGACAATGGGAAGCCGAAGCTTTCAAGATCAATCTCCTCGCAGCTCCCGTTGTTGAAGATCACCAAGAAACTTTGGCCCAGCTGCTTCTGTACGTGTTCATATATCTCCCTGGAGACCTTGGGTATCTCGAGGCGCGAGCCCTGGCCCACACCCCGGTAGTCGTCCTCCTCGTCTTGTGCATCAAACATCCCTATCACATGAGCGGGAAGCTGAAGCTGCACCGCGAGAGCCCTCTGCACCGCTCTCCTGCTCTCCCACTTGGAGCAGTCGATGTGGATGATCTGTGAGAACTCCCAACCAGCGCTGAGGCGTTGGCCTACGGCTCGGAGGACGGCAGATGCCCCCAGCCCATCCCAGACATCAAAGTAGATGACATTGTGCCGGACGCTGCCGGTAGTGTCGTCATCGTCGTCCTTCAGTTCTTGGAGAATTCGTTTGACAGCTTCATCGATTGTGTCTGCCTTGATAATCTGCATCCAAAATGAATGCATATATGCGTCAGTCCTCTGTTGCAAACAAAGCCATCGACTTGTGTTCTGTGCCTGCCATGCACACGGAGAGAAAGATCAAGAAGAAAAAATGGTCATAACAATGCAGTTTCAATTCTTGCAAATAAAGTGTACATATATATTGAGTTGAAAGTTCAACTAAGAAAAAAGAAAAGAGAATACTTGCTAGCTGTTTTAATTACCTCGGTATGCATTATGGTTGGATTGGGCCGACTGGTTAACTAGCCGGTTAGCTCAATCGCCTCGACTGTCGAGCAATATCTATGGTCTGCGTAGGCGTTGTTACTTGATCTTCAGATATTCTGTAACACCCTAAAATTTGTACTTTAGAAAATATGATTAAAATGATTTATTTATGAATTTTTGTGCACATGAAATCTAGGAAAAAGAATATTTTTTATTTTATTAAAATTCATCATAAAGAGTAGCAACATGGATGTGCATACATGCCGGTGCATTTAATTTATTGTAATGAGTGGTTCAATCCAAAATTCAAAATGAATTCAAAATGCTTTTGAAAATGAATTTGAAAATGGCTTTGAAATAAAAGAAAAGAAAAGAAAAAGAGAATTGGAAAATAAAAGAGTTTTCAAAATATTGCAAAAGTTCAGTTTTGGAAATCTCCCAAAAGTTCTCATCTTGAAAAGATATTTAAATTTGATTTGGATCATATATGAATTTGGATTTGAAAATAGAATTCAGAAAAAGAAAAGAAATAAAAAGAAAAACACTCCCTCTCTCCTTTCTGGCCCAGCCAGCCCGCTCCAACCTTCTCCCGCGCGGCTCACTTCTCCCCGTGGCCCGCTTCTCTTTTTCCCCTTCTCCACGAGGCCCAGCTGGCCGGCCCAGCAACGCCGCGTCGCCCGCTCCCGCTCCCGTGTCGCCCACCTGCTCACTTCCTCCGCGCACGGCCCAGCGTCGCCCACGCCGCTTTCCCCAGTCGCCGACAAGTGGGGCCCCCGTGTCAGCACCATCCCTTACCTCTGTCGTAGCCGAAGCGAACTCCGCCGCCAAGAGTCCAAAGTCGCCCCGCCTCGTCTGCCTTGTCATGCGCGCCAAGATGCTTCCCATGCCATAAATAGCAGTCGCTCGCATCGTGCCGCCTCCCTACCAAGCTCTAGAGCAAGCCGCATCCGCCGAGTCGCCGCGCCGCCGTAGCCCTAGGCGCCGCCATCGACGCTGTCCGCCATCTCGAGCTTGCAGCACCATCTCCATCCGCTCCACGCCGCCATTTTTCGTCGTGGTAAGTTCGCCTTGGCCTCCTCTTGCTCTCTATATCTTTCCCAAGTCGAACCATGGCCCGTAGGCTGTTTTCCCGTGCATCGCTCACCGCCGGCCATGTCCTCCGCCACCCGCGGTCCTGTTCCGGCCGCCGGCCGTTTCCCTCTCCCTCCTCGTTTTAATCCCCACCGTCCAATCTCAATCCAACGATCCAGATCAGCCGGTACCCCTTCACGGGTAATTTTGCATAAGAGCCCCTGCCCTTTTCTAGTATAGAACCCGTCGTCCCTGTAGTTTTTCGAAAGAGCCCCTGTCTTTCTTCAAAATAGTATCCGCGGTCCTTGGCCGGTTTAAATCAGATTTTATTTATTTTTAAATTTGAAAATCAAGTTCTATCTATTTACAAAATTGCCACTATTTTCATTATGCCATATCTTCTCTATTTTAACTCCGATTTGATCTGTTCAAGTTGCGTTAAATTCGTAATTGAGTCATCTACATGTTCAACCTACTGTTAAATATATTTTCAACTTTTGAAATTCGAGATTAGTTTTAAATCTATTATTTTATTAAAGAAAATCTTATTTAATTCATAACTTTTCCGTTATAGCTCCGATTAGCGTGCTTTTCGTGTCTGTGTTCGTAGCAACGTGTAGAACATCTTTAAAACCTTTTTACTTGTTGTTTCATATGTTTGGTGTACTATTCTAATTTAGTTCTATTGTTTCCTTCGTGTATGATTGCATAGATGCTTGTGTTGTGCTTTATGATCATGTCCAGTCGGTGAGAAGTACGTTGGTGAAATGGAAGAAGTTGGTGATCCAGAAGAAGTCTTTTGGAGGTTACAATTCAGTAGAAGAAGGATCTGAGTTTTAAGGCAATTATAGCACGGGATCTTTCTTGTTGTTCTATACACCTTTAATCATTTAATTCATACTACATGTGTCTACCTTGACTACCACTAAGGATTTTCTAGTACTTTGTTACCTTGTGCCTTGATACCAATGGGGTATTGCATTGGGTAGCATGATGTTAGTGCTCAACTACAACCATGATCTTGTAACTTGACTAATGAAATATGCAATAAACACTAAAATATGCTTTTTAGCAACATAGAATCAGGAGGCTAGAGCATTAGGCTGTTTTTATGGTGTTCTAGATTCCTCTCCCTAAGGACTTATCTGTAAGTTATCATCCGGGACTTACAGTACAACTATGAGGGCCACATGGCTCTGGCTTTAGCTCAGTATGAGGACATTTTCTAGCTTATTAGCAGTTACCTTTATGGCGTAAGAATGGCTTGTCGAATCGAGTATAGGACAACCTCTACTCTTATGTGTATAGCCGTGATGGAATTGTGCCATTCGACAGGGGGTTCCTATATCTGTTTGTCGAGTGAATCTAATGGCCCTAACTTGTTAGACGAACCTTTGAAAGGCTTCATAGTGAACCCTATCGACCTTCCTTGGTAGTGGGTCAAGAGGTTGGCCGCCTCAGGAGAAAGGGTAAATCACGACTCACAGTGAAAGTGTACAACCTTTGTAGAGTATAAAACTGGTATATCAGCCGTGCTCACGGTCATGAGCGGCCTTGGAACCCTTATGGAATAGATGATGAACACTGATAATATTGGTGATGAAGATGCTCACTAATGATTACTGTTTATGCTATTCATTATTCATGTTTACCTGATTGTGTGTTTATATGGGCTTGTGAATAAACTTGTTGCCACCCAATTGCTAAAAGATGACTCATTAAAAGCTAATCGTAGTTAAATCAGTGTCAGCCTTTTGAGCTTCATGAACCCCATGATATATTTGTTGAGTACGACATGTACTTACGCTTACTTTATTTTTCAATTATTTAGATAAAAATCCTAGATGGGTACCAGATTGTTAGAGTTTAAGAAGTTAGGCTTGTGATCAACCAATCAGTTGTCCCAGTAGAACTGGAGTCTTCACCCAAAGATCGGAGTTGTCTTTCCGCTATTTGCTATCTAAGATTATATTCTTTATACTAAGTACGTTATATATTAAGCATTGCCTATTGATATTACCCTTATTTATAGCTATATGTGAGATTTGACTTCCTAGGCTCAAATATGGTGTGTATCTGATTTTGTTCTTAAAATCGGGTGCTATAAATTGGTATCAGAGCAATGCTGACTGTAGGACGCAAGCCTAGTAGAAACTAGTCAATCTAAGGTTTAGAAGTTGCTACAAAAACCCTTGCTCTACGAACTTTGATATTTTCTTTTCTTCTTTATTATATCTCTACCATTACTATTCATCTCTACCTTGGTACTTATTTTAAAGTCCTTGTTCTCATCTTCACTCCTTGATTTGATATGCTTTTGAAACTGTTCCTCATCACCTTCTTGCGTAATCTGAAGATGAGTCTTAGGATTGTTACCCCTAGTACAATGAGGACGATAGTATCACAAGTTGAGTCAATGATTGATTTGTGCACCTTTATCGCTTTGTTGAATTGTCATTATGATTATGCTTGTTTTAAATCTTTGTAATGAGTGCAATGATCTTATGGGGTTTGCCCACAATTTCATTTAGTTTATAGACCTAAGGTATAAGGATCAGTGCAATAAATAGTTGGGTTTTGGTTTCTCCTATTTTCTCTATCCTGTCTTTTCGGAGCAGTCTGCACTCTTTGGCTTATACCTCTGTCTTTGGAAAAAATCATGAAAAAATTCTAGACAATAGTACACTTCAATATCTTTCTCCGACCACAAGAATCACCCTGATAGCTATTTTTGTTATGGAGTTATGAAAATCACAAGATGATACACATGTGCTGTTTAAAAGCTAGAGCAGTTTCTTTTGTGCCCCTGTTTTCGACTTTCTTAACTACAGAATTTGGAAAAGTATTTTATAAGGAAGTTGTGGAGAATTTGATAAGCTTTCCAATGGTATAAGCTACAACTTCATTGGATTAATAGAATGAGAGTTATAGCTATTTTACTGCGCTGTTGTTTTTCTGTTCGTGAGGAATTTCAGATTTCTTATTCTTGCCCATATACAAGAGTATCATTGGGATGTCAAAATGTCTTAATACTAATTAGCTCATCTAGAAGGAGATCCAAGCTATACTTTGGTGTCCCCTACTTTATCTTTTCTTAAGGGGGTAGCCAAGTTGAAGAATTTGTAAGATGAAGTATCATACGTTCTAGTTTGTGCAGTGGAAGCATGGTGGGCTCATAACCCACAAGTCCTAGGATTGAAACCTTTGGAGGAGATCAATAAGATAGATGATCATGCCTATGCAAGCTATGCAATAAGAAGGGTTCAAATGCTTAAGGTGCCATATGAAGTTCAGTTATGCTCTCTAGCTCTCACTTGGAAGAATCGGTTAATCTGGTAAGGAAGGTGGTACCCAAGGGTGTAAGAGAGAACTCAGAATTTTCAATGAGGTTTGCTTAGAGGTTCAAGAGAGGTTTATCCAAGATCATCAAGATATTAGTAGAGCTACTGGAGAAGGTTTTAAGTTCGGATCAAGATACATTAGCCAAGTATTTGAAGGAGTAATAAAAAAAGAGGTTGAAATAAAACCTATGTATTAGCTTTGCCAGATCTAGACAAGATCTTTATATCCACTATGGTGCACCCTGTCAAGGTGTGGGATATGTTCATATGCAGGAAGAAAAAGTAGAGGTTTATGTAAGAAAACATGAGATGGAACATCTGACGTATGATCTAGAGTTATCCATTGTGGAGCATGGAAGTACTATCTACTTGGGCATAACAAGTGACATTTAGGTGGATCACAAGAATCTAATGGACATCTTCACTAAGATGGTTTTGAGCTCGTGGCATCATTGTTGGATTGAAGCAATCAAGATTATGACTTGGAAAAGTGCTATCACCTGGGGAAGAAAAATTGTTGTCGATGCCTTAGCCACTACCGGAGGCGGCTTCTTTGCCGAGTGCCTCAGGCACTCGACAAAGGCCGATATACACTCGGTAAATCCTTTGCCGAGTATTACACTCGACAAAGAGCGTTCGGTAAACAATTGATCGGCAAAGACCTCTTTGCCGAGTGAACTTTATCGGGCACTCGGCAAAGCCTTTGCCGAGTGCTAATCTGACACTCGGCAAAGAAAAGTCGCCGTGACGGCGAGCGCCACCATGACGGCGGCTTTGCCGAGTGTCAAGGTCAAGCACTCGGGAAAGGTCACCTCTTTGCCGAGCGCCATTGACTCAAACACTCGGCAAACGTGGACACTGTGCCGAGTGCCACCGGCAAGACACTCAGCAAACAAGCCACCTTTGCCGAGTGCCTGGCCCGTGGCACTCGCCAAACCTGTGATGTTTGTCGAGTGCAATGGCCTGTGCACTTGGCAAATCATGTTCTCAGGCATGTTCCCAGGTCGTCACTTTGCCGAGTGTCATGGCCATTGCACTCGGCAAAGTGACTGAAAACAGTCTTTTTTATTTGTTTTTTACATTCTATCCAAACAAACAAAAGATATATATAACAAACATCACATATATATCATCAACAGCACAAATATCTAACACCACATATATATCACAAACGTCACATGTCTCACAATATATCACAAATAAGTTCACAAGTAATCCAAGTGCTCCATCATCTACAACCACAATTGCAAATAGAAGTACCATTAACAACCACAAGTATCATCACCTAGCTTCCTCATCCCACCGCCCACCAACTTTGTTCTATCACCTATAATTAAAAAGAGTAAACCAATATGCATAGATAAACAAGAAGTACTTAGAAAGAGATGCAAAATAAACAAAACGTAATTACAAAATAACATAATATTACATGTATTAGAAATAATCTTCATGATCGGGATTAGCTGGATCATAAGTCTCATCATCACTATCAATCATGTCAAAATAATCAACACTATCCGATTGAGCAATGTTGCCATTGTCATTGTCTAAATGTAATCGCTCAAGCATTTGTAAGTCCTTCACATTTTGCACCTCATCTCCAGCGTCCTCTTCAATAACTATTTCATTGTCTACTTCCATTCCGATCGCTTCGGTTAAGTCTATCTCAAACCTCCCTTCTAGTCCCTCTTCTTGAAAGAACTCTCCGTCATATGTGTTTGGGTCTAAGTTGTAATCTTCATCATTTGGGACAGGCACTTTACCGTGTGGCGATACCCTATGCACAATATTCCAACCCTTAAGATGACTTTTGGTTTGACACGCATATGGGAGATAATAAACTTGCGTGACCTGTTGGGCCACAATATAGACATTGTCTCCTGGTAAGACGAAATCCTGTCAAATTTCGACTAGCCCAAGATTAGAATATGTCCGTCTCGTTACTTCAGGATCAAACCAATGGCATTTGAATATGACGAGATTAAAAGGTTTGGAACCATGAAACTTGAGTTTGTATATTTCTTCAATTCTTCCATAATACTCGACCTCATCAACGCCGTTCGTAAAAACTCCGAAACTTGTGGTTCTTCGATTGGGCCGACTCTGCTCGTAGCTTGTTGTACGAAAGCGATATCCATTCACGTCATAACCGAAAAATGACCTGACCCTATAGGCAAAGCCATCGGCAACCTATCTCAACTCGACATGCATAGACGCATCCCACTGGCCCTGCAAGCTCAAGCAGGATACATCGTTATATTATTCGCACGTACGAGTAACTTGGAATGTCAAACTAAGTACGAGCTAAATTGGACGGTACCTTCTGTTTGAACCAAGAAATGAAATCGGGCATTCCATTTCCCGCACCCTGTCTAAGAAGGGTTTCTACCTGCTGTGGGGTAGGATCCCTTGATTGACGCCAGAATTCATGAAGAAATTCCCTGTACCAACGAGAAACAAGGGGGTTAGATGTAGAATAGTGACGGTGTATTTAACAAGTTCGTTGAGAACTTACTGCATGTACGGCGCCACTTCGTCAAGGTTGGTCAACACGTATAGCATGATATGGCACCACTCTTCATGATTTCGGCAGCACCTCCCCGCTGTTCTCCAAATACACGAACTACCAGGGAGAGTGTGTATCCGGAGAACAACAAGGAGATGATGCCAAAACTCTATCTCGGATTAGAGCAGACCATGGAAACTAACCCCACCTACGCATCCACGGGCTGTCCAAAAAACGTGGACAATTCGAAACAGATACAGTTTTAGATATGGAAATATCTGCATATTTCCAACCGTATCTCTTTTGAATGGGAGATGCCTAACTGGGTTACGTGATCTACGACCATGATACGGAAAGAGGTGTTATACCTAGGGTGGTGGTGGAGTCAGGCTAGCGGGGCCATGGCAGGTCGGTGCAGTGGCGAGGCGACGCGGTGTAGGCAGACCCACGGCGGCGAGGAAGGCGATCGGGGTCACCGAGGTACTCCGGCTCCGCTCTGACAGGCTCTTCTCTACAAAAAAAGAAACATAAAACTATCAATACAAAATTTTGGCAGCACCTCCCCTGCATGGTGAGGTTTTCAAAACCTGCAAGAAAATCAACGGCACGATGGCCGACATGCACATATATATGAACGACACGATGGCTGACATGCACATATATATGAACGGCATGATGGCTGACATGCACAAGATTATATCCAACCACATATATATAACAATGTCACAACCACTCCTACGACTACCACCACTTCTACTCTACCACTACTACTACCGCAACTACAAGTAATACTACGACGATGGTAGGGCATACCTAGTGGGCGTCGTAGGGTGGCAGTGGTGAAGGGGCCAGGGGGCCGGTGGACAAGGCAACGGCTGGGGAAGCGCCGGGGACGTGGCAACGGCGGCCGGGGCGCCTCCTCCTCCTTCTTCCTCCTTTCTTCTTCTTCTTCCTCCTCTTCCTCCTCCTCCTCCTTCCTCCTTCCTCCTTCCTCCTCCTCTTCCTTCTTCTTCCTCCTTCCTCCTCTCCTCCTCTCCTCCTCCTCCTCTCTTTATCCTCCTCCTCTGGCGGCGCGGCGTGGGCGCGGGCGGCGGCGGCGCTGGCGCGGGCGCTGGCAGAGGGCGCGGGCGGCGACGGCGGCGCTGCCGCGGGCGCAGGCGTGCGTGTGTGCATGAGTGCGGTGTGTGTGGGCCGGCTGGGCCGAGAGGTTAAATCCCCCCTTTGCTGAGTGCCCCTGATCTGGCACTCGGCAAAGTTTTTTTAATTTTTTTTAATTCTTTGCCTAGTGCCACCTGGCCTGGCACTCGGCAAAGAGGGTTTTGTAAAAAAAAAATCTTTGGTGAGTGCCCTCGGACTGGCGCTCGGCAAAGAGGGGTTTTTAAAAAAAATTTAAAATTCTTTGCCGAGTGCCATACGTCCTGGCACTCAGCAAAGCGGTGTGACACTCGGCAAATCATATTTTTTTACTTTTGACCTCCAAACTTTTTCTACAGTTCTCATACAATACCTGGTACTCTATGTTGTAATGTGGCACATTTCTCGGACTTTTTCCATATTTGTTTAATTTATTTCATTTAATTGAATTTTCTTGGATAATTCAAATTATAACGGCTAGTCATTCGAATAATAAAAAAATGATATTCATGTTATTTAGTATAATGTGAGGCCATATCTAGGACCAGACCACCAATTTCGAACATCTTGTTCACGATACATGACCACGAACTCGCGGTCGAGTTGTTTTTAAATTCTATAAAAAGCAAACAAAGTCCAAAAATCATGAAACTTGTCAAGATGTTATGATATCATATTTGGAGGCTGTGATAAAAATGTGAGAAGGTTTCGCATAAGTTGTCACGTACGATGCTTACCACCTTGTCGGCCTCCTCACGAAATCATGAAACTTCTTCGGAGATTCTTCGGTTTGCAAGCATCGTACATGACAACTTGCGCGAAACCTTCTCAAATTTTTATCATAGCCTCCACATATGATATCATGACATCTTGACAAGTTTCATGATTTTCGGACTTCGTTTGCTTTTTATAAAATTTAAAAACAACTCAACCACGAGTTCGTGGTCATGTTTCGTGAACAAGATGTTCAAAATTAGTGGTCTGGTCCTGGATACGGCCTCACATTATACTAAAAAACATAAATATCATTTTTCCATTCATTTTTTCATTATTCGAATGACTAGCAGTTATAATTTGAATTATCCAAGAAAATTCAATTAAATGAAATAAATTAAAGAAATATAGAAAAAATCCGAGAAATGTGCCACATTGGAACATGGAGCACCAGGTATTATATGAGGACTGCAGAAAAAGTTTGGAGGTCAAAAGTGAAAAAAATATGGTTTGCCGAGTGTCATAAAATGACACTTGGCAAATAACCGCTTTGCCGAGTGTCAAAAAATAACACTCGGCAAATCAGCACTTTGCCGAGTGTCAGAAGAAGACACTCGGCAAAAGGTTAACGGCGGCTGTCGGCCGTTAACTGTGGCGGCCCTTTGCCGAGTGTCAGGAGAATAACACTCGGCAAAGCCAGTTTTGTCGAGTGTTATTGTTTGCCGAGTGCTCGGCACTCGGCAAACCACCTCTTTGCCGAGTGTCACTTGTTTGCCGAGCGCTTTATCTCTGGCACTCGGTAAACAACCTCTTTGCCGAGTGCCCGATAAAAAGCACTCGGCAAAGTGGGCGACACTCGGCAAAGTGGGCGACACTTGGCAAAGAAGCCGTCTCTGGTAGTGAGCAAAGGAGAGATTAGCTAAGAAGATTTTGACGACACCAAGAACTAAGAATTGTATTCCAAGTTCGAGCAACTTTACCAGAATCATTAATGTTTTGAAGATTGATGGTAGATTCTCTTTCTGACTAAGAAAGTGAAAAGGCTCCGTTAGAAAGTGAACATATGAAGAAAGAGGTCTAATAAGTATGGACTAAAAAGAAAAAAAATGGCCTAGTGATTGAAGCTACCTAGGCATGGTCTGGAGAATCTGTCAAAATCTTGAAATTAGTTTGGCAAGTTACTTGAGTAAGATTAGCAGGTATGCAAAGTAAAATGGAATCCTTATCAAGAAGACGGAACTGCACGATGAAACTACACGAGAAAGTGAAGAAGAATTCAAAGACGGAGTATCCCTATCTCCTAGTCGACGTCTTCCGAATCTTGGGGACGAGATTCATCTTAAGGGGATAGAATTGTAACACCCTAAAATTTATACTTTTAAAAATAGGATTAAAATAATTTATTTATGAATTTTTGTGCACATGAAATATAGGAAAAAGAATATTTTTTATTTTATTAAAATTCATCATAAGGAATAGCAACATGGATGTGCATACATGCCAGTGCATTTGATTTATTGCAATGAGTGGTTGAATCCAAAATTCAAAATGCTTTTGAAAATGAATTTGAAAATGGCTTTGAAATAAAAGAAAAGAAAAGAAAAGGAGAATTGGAAAATAATAGAGTTTTCAAAAGTTTGTAAAAGTTCAGTTTTGGAAACCTCCCAAAAGTTCTCATCTTGAAAAGATATTTGAATTTGATTTGGATCATATTTGAATTTGGATTTGAAAATAGAATTCAGAAAAAAGAAAAGAAATAAAAAGAAAAAACACTCCCTCTCTCCTTTCTGGCCCAGCCGGCCCGCTCCAACCTTCTCCCGCGCGGCTATTGTAGCGAAATATTTATATCTTTTTAGATAAACATTTGTGCATAATGAGAATCGTCCGGGCTCCTAAAAGTTTCTGGCTCCGCCACTGGTTTGGGTGGCTTGTGTAGTTCATTCGTCCATTTCCAGAAGATCATTTGCTCTTTTCTTCTGCATTTGAGTTTCCTCATTCATTTGAATTTCTAAACATTAAATTAGTGATCATGCAGTTTAGTGCTGTTGTCATGCAGTTCTTTTAATATGCCAGCAATTCTCATTATTTCCTCAAATTGGCTAAAATTCAACAAGTAACTCATTTAAATCAATTGTGGTAGCCCTGTTAGATTTCCGGTGTGGGACTATGTGCCTACTATTTTTTTTTTCTTGGGGCATGTTGAACAGCTTTGTAGCTTCCTTCTAAATGAATGCACTACCTACAGGCTTGACCGAGGAAAAGTAGTGTTCTGTTTCTCTTGGCTTGGCAGTGCTTCACCATTTGCCAGGTCTTGAATTAGTGCTCCTCTGTCAGACAACAAATCAAGCTCTCTAACCAAACACAATGATGACAAAAGCCTGTAAGAAGAGGAGGAGAGTTTGTGTAAGCAGTGAATTGGGATACTTGAGTACAATCTTTGATTGACGAAAGCAGACTCTCTGAAAAGGATGGTGTGACATCAATTCCTACATGTGAGCACCAATCGTCTTATGAACTGAAGGCTGAAAGTATGAATATAGGAAGATAAGGTGGTGCACAAAAATCTTAAGGAAGCTCATCGATCACAAAGGTGGCTGTCTTTTCAAAGAACCTGTTGATCCAATGCTATATGGGATTCCTGATTACTTTGACGTTATCCACAGCCCAATGGATTTGGGTACTGTTAATAATAAACTCACAAAAAAGCAGTATGTAAGCATCGAGGAGTTTGCAGCAGATGTGAGGCTAACATTTTCAAATGCTATGAAGTATAATCCTCCAGACAATGACATCCATACTATCGCTAAAGAATTGAATGGAATATTTGATTCAAAATGGGAATCAGTGAAAAAGAAATTTAGAGGCCCAAACCCATTTCAAGAGCAGAAGACAATATTCACAAAAGCCTTTAAGAAGAGGAGGGGAGTTTGTGTAAGCAGTGAATTGGGAGACTCGAGTACAGTCTTTGAGGTTGAGGAAAGCAGACTCACTATAAAGGATGGTGTGACATCAATTCCTACATGTGAGCACCAATCGTCTTATGAACTCAAGGCTGAAAGTATGAATACTAGGAAGATAAGGCGATGCACAAAGATCTTAAGGGAGCTCATGGATCACAAAAGTGGTTGGATTTTCAATCAACCTGTTGATCCAGTGCTATATGGGCTTCCTGATTACTTTGATGTTATCGGCAACCCGATGGATTTAGGTACTGTTAAGAAGAAACTCACTAACAAGCAATATGTAAGCACTGATGAGTTTGCGGCAGATGTGAGGCTAACATTTTCAAATGTCATAAAGTATAATCCTCCAGGGAATGATATCCATGCTATCGCTCAACAACTGAATGGAATATTTTATTCAAAATGGGAATCAGTGAAAAAGAAATTTAGAGGCCCAAGCCCGGTTCAAGAGCAGAAGACAATATTCACAAAAACATGTAAGAAGAGGAGGGGAGTTTGTGTAAGTAGTGAATTGGGAGACTCGAGTACAGTCTTTGAGGCTGAGGAAAGCAGAATCTCTAAAAAGGATGGTGTGACACCAATTTCTACATGTGAGCACCAATCGTCTTATGAACTCAAGGCTGAAAGTATGAATACTAGGAAGATAAGCCTGTGTGGAGATATCATAAGGAAGCTCATCGATTACAAAGGTGGCTGACTTTTCAAAGATCCTGTTGATCCAGTGCAATTTGGGATTCCTGACTACTTTGATGTTGTCCGCAACCCAATGGATTTGGGTACTGTTAAGAATAAGAAATTTTTTACAATAATTGGGGAAAAATTCGATGTCTGACATCGACCGAGAGCGGCCAATCCGACGGCAACAAAGGTAGGAGGCAACGGGAGGCAATGGGACGGAGGCAACGGGAGGCGATTGCTGTGTCTATGATCGGTGGGCCATATGCGCAAAAATCGCCTTCCATTGCCTCCGCAAATGTGGGGAATAGGACTGGGCGGTAATTCCATTCTCGTAGTTTTTTTTTTGATAAAGGGTAAAACGGTAACTCTAAATGTAAAAATAATGTTTTGAGTAATATAGTTAGGATGGATAATACAATTAGTATAGTTAGTTAAATGAATATGTCGTTTACTTCTTGTTCCACCGCCGCCGTCCTGCGAGCCGCTGCCGCCGCCGATGGGAGGAGGCCGGGCGCAGGGCAACGGGCCACCCCTACCTCTTGTTCCTCCTCGCCGTCATCCGCTCGGGCGCCACCCTCGGCGTTCGTCCATGGTGGAGCAAGAGGAGGCAGGTGAGGATGGGGGCCATGAAACCTAGATCCAAGCGCGCCATGAGGAGGAGGAGCCGGCGCCGACACCGACGCTTAGTGTCAAGCGTGTTTGCACACGACCAGGCAGGTTCGACACCGCCAGCGGTGCTATTCTGCGATTCCACCGCCGCCCGTCCCCGTGAGCCGCCGCCGCCGACGCGATGGGAGGAGGCCGCGCGCGGCAGGCAACGGGCCACCCCTACCTCTTGTTCCTCCTCGCCGTCATCCGCTCGGGCGTCGCCCTCCTCCTCGCCGTACTCCGCTCGGGCGCCGCCCTCAGCGTTCGTCCATGGTGGAGCAAGAGGAGGCAGGTGAGGATGGGGGCCATGAAACCTAGATCCAAGCGCGCCATGAGGAGGAGGAGGCGCCGGCGCCGACACCGACGCTAGTGCTGGCGTGCTGCACACGACCAGGGGCAGGTTCGACACCGCCGTGGTGCTATCTGCGATGGGCAGGTTCGGCGTCACGCGCCTCGCGCTGGCGCCGCCGGCGCTGCTGGCCATCGTGCGCACCGCCGAGGAAGCGGACGCGAGCGCTACCGCCCACGTGGCCACGCTCTTAGCGGTGAACTGCGGCGGCGCGCCCCTTGCGGCTGACCTCATTGCGCGGTTCTCGCGCACTTTACCCGGCGTAGGTGTTACCTAGGTTGGTTTCTCGCTGCTGCAAGTTCATGTCTTTTGATTCTTAGTTCAGAGAATATCGTAACTACTAGAGTAGTTCATACAAATCACTTGCAATTGTGTGTTACAATGCTTGTTTCCAATTGGCAAAAGGGGTATGGTCTTACAGGATTGATGGTTTTCGTATACTAGGTTAGAAACTGTCAAGTATGCTCTCTTTAGTTAGTGAATTATTTATTGACAAATCTCATTTGCAGATATGAGCTTGAATTAAATGTTCTTGGACTTAGGTTTTTAGTTTGACACAGCCATCATGTGTAATTTTGAGTTTTGTGAAAAGAGGTATGAAGAGCAACTGATACAACTATAGTTCTGTCAGCCGGTTCAACTTTGACTTTCATAGTTTGCAGAATTTCTGGTGGCTTGGTTGGAGCATTTGTAACATTGGGCAGGATTGACATGTCATTCAACACATTAGTGCGAGAGAGGAACGCTATGCTTCCTACAATTTCATCAAAGGTAATTTATATAGTGAAAAAACACTTGCTTTGATTTGGAATTTGCTGCTCATACTTTGTGCTCAACATTCAATGTAGATATTCAGCTCAGACCGAATGTAAATTTATGCCATTCCATATTGACCCCTTGGGTTGTCTGATCTTTTTCCTAATGGCTAAAATTAGTTTCAAGAATGTGAAGGGTTGGATCACTCTGGAACTTTTATCTTATAGACTTCAGTCCTGAAATAATAATACAATTTCCATCATTATGACAGCAGGGACTTTTGCTATAACTGACTAGTTAGTAATGACTAATTTGATTGAGAATACCACAACACAAACACCTTTAACTTTTACTTGAATGTTGCCCAAGTGCTGTTTTTGTTGCTGCCATGCTGGAAGATAGAATGGAACTACAGCTAACATGTAAAACTTGGTTACAAATTTTGATCAGTTTAAAAAAGAAACAACTTTTGTTGCAAGAATGATGAAGCCAAATGTAGTTTGCTACTATGGGCTATGGCATTCCATTTTATTCTGGTTTGGTCATTGGGGAGTGGGGATACTTGGGACCAGTTCAAAGCATTATGAAGTTTTGAACTGTCCAATTGCTTGGCTATATCTGCTCTTTTGTGCTTGAAGGGAAAGCGTCGGTGGTCCTGCTGGTGAAGAGAATGTACAGGATGCTAGGCAGCAAAATGGACATCAAAAACAAGTTGTTGTGAGGAGGTTTCACTTTGCTTTTCAGCTTGACTTGGCCTTGATCATCAAACTAGCCGCAGTGGTGTTTCTCTTTAGCCAGGAAGGCTCGAAAACAAAGGTTGTTTCTTCTCATACTGTTTGCCTCATTGATTAACTTGTTAGTACTTTGCTCAAATCATCTCCAATATACTTAATGCTATTTCACAGTTTACTCTTCATTACTTGTATAGCCTATATATGGTGCTGCTAGATAACCTCGTGGTTCTGTATCCTGTAGATATCAAACCGGAGCTATTACACCTTTTGTAAGATGGCTTCAGCGGGCGGGAGGTGCAGCTGCTCGTCCACCACAGGCCCCTGCTCGGGTTGAGAACCGTGCTCCTCTACCTGCCCAGAATGATGGCAATGAGCAGCCCAATGGTAGCTTCCATATACTGCTCTTTGTATTGTTTGTGCTCTATGCATGATTGTTCATCATATTGCAACACCAATTTCACTTTTTAGTATATTTTAGTCCCACCATAATATTGTAACTTTCCTTTTCACTACCATCTGCTCTTCAATGGGAGGTTCATATAAACAGCAGTAGCCCTTGCATGAAATAAAATTGTAAATGGCCACGATTAGCACCAACGAATGAGACATGTTACAGCTGTCTAATGTCTCATGTTGATTCCTGTTTTGATGGAATGGTGTTTCATGCTTTAACAGTCAAGTTGTTTGTTGCTTTTGATTTGACTACAAGTACCAATAATGATTCATATTTCTCTTTTTCTAAGGAAGTGTTAATGCACAGTTTGCTAGTATCTAGTGACTAAGCGCTTCTGCTGTTGTGCAAAATCTTGCAGGGCCTGCAAACCCTGACCAAGCTGCTGAGAACCATGAACAAGATGCTGCAGCTGGTAACGAGAATCCGCAAGAGGCAGAGGTAGAAGGAAATCAGCGCAATTGGCTTGGAGGTGTCTTGAAAGAGGTCCAGCTGGTTGTTGTAGGGTTTGTTGCATCGCTTCTTCCTGGTTTTCAGCACAATGACTAGGCCTCATCTCGTCACTGTGGAATAAGCTATCAGCAGTGATATAATTATGGTGATATAGGGGAAATAATTATATGAAGCAGCTGAAAGATTTCTGTTTACGCAAATGAATGCATATTTGTTGTTAATGTTGTTTTGTTTCATGTTCAAAGACTTATTGAACAAATCCTGTGACTGAATGCATACTTGCAGCTCACATGTAAAGAGTAGCCTGACACATCATCAAGTGAACAAGTATTATTTTCGTTGCAGAAATATGGGATGCTTGCACCTGAACATAGTATCAGTCCCTTCTGCAAAATGTCTGAAATGAAGGATGTGAAAGTTTTTTCAAGGCTGAAACCTTGATTTATAATGTGTGACAGTAGAACAGAAAATTTATGTCAGAGTGAAATACAATAATTATTATTTTTCTCGGTTGATTTTGTCGATCTTGGTCAGTTGCTCTCGCCGATGAATCAACTCAATAAGTGTTTTATACTGTTTAAAGGCTTTGTTGTTGTTGTTGGTTCGTACTATGATTAGCCTACCCCAACTTGTTTTATACTGTTTAAAGGCTTTGTTTGTTGTTGTTGGTTCATTACTATGATCTAGCATTTTGCTTGGCTTGAATCCAAGTAACATTGAAGTTGAAGATAGCTGTGTTGCCTTGACAGGAAGGAAGTTAAAATACAAGAAGAGCATGTGATTATTTGCACCTACTTCTTGCACCACCGGACTTGATACTCAGAGATTTTTTCTGTACTCGCAAAGCTAGAGGCAGACCGCAAGCATAACCGTCGCTGACAGCCTAATGCCGATGTACTCGCAGTGTCTATTCTATTTGTTTTACAATCACAAGTGTACTGGCTGCAAAGCTCAGACCGCAAGCATAACCGTTGCGGATAGCCTAATGTTGATATACTTGCAGTGTCTACTCAGTTTGTTTTACAATCACAAGTTCCTGAGCGGTTGATGTACTTGCAACGGCAAGAATAACCGTCGCTGGTGGTAGCCCAATGGTGGTGTACTCGCAGTGTCTATCCTGTTTGCCTACTTGCTACAGCAATCGCAAGAATATAAAACATTTGTCAGCAGGCAGAGGAGCCTTGCACTGTTCGGGCTTTTAAGGTCGTGAGTTTGAATCTATGCCTATGAGGCTGTTATTATCATTAAACTCTATTCCTCCACCGACGGAAATACATCTGATCATATATCATTACATAGCAAGTACCTGTTCGCTTGCTCGTAAACGATCGTAAATTTCCAGCCGGGAACAGTGTTTTTCTCTCACACCAAACCAGCCAGCAGTAAATAATCCACGATTGTTTACGGCCTCCCGACGTAAAAATCTATATAGTATTCCTCATTTAAAGAAGAATCAAAATCAGTACAACAATGCTCTATTGGCTAAAATCTATATATAGCATTCCTCATTAAAAAAAATTAAATGAGTTCAGTACAACAATGCGATTCTAGATCCTGAACTACGCCTTTGAGGCGAATAACTTACACCATGATCAGAAACTACCGATGAAATCTTTTTGGCTCTACAGCATCTAATGTTCCTCGACACCCTACGTAGCCTCATCTTTAGGCCGTCAAATAAAAACTGGGAAAATTTAAGCAACCAAAATTTATCCTCAAACTGCCTTCTTGTAGTATATGCGTAATGCGTCTTTCCGACCTGTTTCTATGGATTCTGGTACTCACAACTCGTCATGAGATTCAGGTTCTGAATCGCTAGTGTTGGCTGATGCAGACTGATCCTCTTAGATTCCTGAGACGTTTCGGTGTATTCACCGTCGTTGGGTGCAGATTCCGAAGAGGTGGTTTTCTCCTTGCTAGCATGTTCTTCCTCCTTTGCTGTTTTCTTCTCAACCTTGGGTTTTGGTTTTGGAATCCTATTGACACTTGAGACCTGCACAATGAAAGAGCACACATTATACTTACTACCATGAGTAGTATGCATAACTTTTTATAGGGCGCTCTACCAAATTACTAACCTTATCTTGCAAGTCCAGAACTTTCTCATAAACTTCTTCAGATGTGAAAACTTGTGGGCTATAGATAGGGGTACTGCAAAAATTTCAACGGGAGTTAGACACCTTTTACAAGACAATAAAAAAAAGCAAGCTGACTCGAAAGGTATACTTTTTCTGCAGGTTTTCCTTCTCCTCCAACCAAGCTTTCACTTTCTCTGCTTCACTTACAACCTAGAACCAGAGCATTACACGACCAACAAAATGAGCATTACACATAATCACAAAGTCAACTTCATTAAGCTCACAGGTTTACCTCATCTACTCTCTTTTTGGGGAGCCATGGTTTGTTTGTGTCCCAGTTCTTGACAATCTGAAAAACCAAACGTGCACTGAATTAGAACAGAATAACACATCAACCATGCATTACATCGGTCGAACAGTTATACTGAGCAGTTCACAACATGGATAAAATGGATGTAAAACAACGGTTTTGTCCCCTGCTGTGGAATTCAGTGTATAGTAAATTTAGCCTTTTTCCTGCTTCCACGAAATTATTGATCAATCCTTTTTCGTGCAAGAAGATACCTGGTGGTCTGACACGTCCTCCTCATCACTCCAGTCCTGACACCCATTCAAGCATCTACGGATCTCATGGCTCCAGCAGTTGCAGCACCACGCCAATAGGTCGTCGATGCCACCGACAGGATTTAGGCACGGAGAGACATTGTTCTTGCAGTTGCGGCACAGATACTTATTGCATCGGCCGTCGTCAGGGCAGAATTCATGATTGCACACCTGAAATATAATGGATCATATAAAAGAGCCAATGCATCTATCTCTCGTGGAACCAGACCAAACACTCATTAGCACTTGAAAAAAAATTGCATAGAAATATGCATGCATGAGCTATGGACTCGATTGCATAGAAACAAACAGGCATAGGTGTTTCCAATTCAACTACAAACAGATCTCTAAAAATTTGTCGTTCCACAGACATACCTCGTTGGGCGACCTGGGCCTTTTGATACGAAGATCACATCCTCCGTTCACGCAAGCATTGCGACGACCGCGATTCCAGTTCCAGCAGTTGCAGCAGCTGAAGCCGTCTCTCCCTCTCGGGGAGAGGCATGGAGAGACTCCGTTCACGCAGTTCACGCAGTCAGGGGCCAAGCACCTTTCGGCGCTCTTCTTCAGAGCCGTGGATTTTCCCGTCTTCATCTTCTTCTCAGCCGATGATTTTCCTGGATTCATCTCTAGACGGCGTGGATGTGGCTGGCGACGCGGTGAAGGTGGAGATCAGCGGCGGAGGCGCGTCGAGCTCCGGCTGGTGGCGGGCTAGGGCTAGGGCTAAGGCTACGGCTCCGAGCGGCCCCTTTAGGGTTCTAAGGTGGCGGCGCGGTGCTCTGGGCATACTGTTTATAGGGGCGGGGGCGGGGAACCTCGGGGCCACGATCGAGGGATCGGGCGGCGGTGGCTAATCCCGGTTGATGCGGCGCGGTGGGGCACGTTCGATGGAGGGAAGGGGTAGTGGGTTTTGGCCCAAAGGCATATCGCCGGGAGTTGGGGAGAAGTTGCCGCTCTGTGTCCGTCTCCAGGGAAGGAGGCGACATGGTGCGTGGAGCCGCTGACACGCGGGCCCTGTAGGTCAGCGACAGGGGCGCGGGCAAAGGGCGCTGGGCCACGTCGCCTGTTGTTGCGGGGCTGGCCTGTTGTTGCTGAGGGCTGCGGTTGGTTTGAGTGGCCGGGTAGTGGGCTATGGCCCAGAACTAAAATAGAGGGGAGTGCGAGAGCGGTGGAGAAGGAAGTCAGCTACATGCCTGGTTTAGTCCCACCTCGCTTGCATATCAATCAAAAGCACAGCTTAAAAACGCAGGCAAACTAGCCAGTTCGAACACTTGTAATACACTACCTATGCTCTTGAACGTCTGTTACCTGTGCTAATTGGGCCAGCGCGGCCTGGTTGGGCTCCCTTCGAGGTCGAGCTTGACCTAGCCGTTGCTGGCCCTTAGCACCAATTTTTTTTCAAACCATCCATTTTGCAATTGAAGTCCCTCTTGCAAACCTTTTATTTTGTAATTGAATTTTTTTTTGTATCTTCCAGTATTGATTTGTAATATAAAGCTGGACCTTAAAATAAAGAAACTCGGATTCACACATAAAAAACACGTGGATAGAGTGATCGGTTCAACCTATAAGTGCACTCGGATGACACATAAGAGTGATCGGTTCACTTCCTATCATGTTAGGTTAACGGTCTATCAGTCCACTGATCAAACGAGCCGCGAGAATGTAGGTTCAGTACTTGTCGTCCTACGAGCACTAGTCTAGCTACTCAGAGGAGACATGAGAGTGATCGGTTGACTTTGTTATCGTGCTATTAGCCTGTGAGTCCACTCGGACGACACGTGATAGTGATGGATTAGTTTGTATCATGTTAAGGCTAGTGGTTCACTCTGTCGAGACATGAGAGTGATTGATTCACTTCCATTCACTTTAGGCCTTTTACTCCACTTAGTCAGTATGTGCAAACTACAATGGTTTGCAATTGAAGTCCCTCTTGAAAACCTTTTTTTTCAAACCATTTATTTTGTAATTGAATTTTTTTTGTATCTTCCAGTATTGATTTGTAATATAAAGCCAGACCTTAAAATAAAGAAACTCGGATTCACACATAAAAACACGTGGATAGAGTGATCGGTTCAACCTATAAATGCACTCGGATGACACATAAGAGTGATCGGTTCACTTCCTATCATGTTAGGTTAACGGTCTATCAGTCCACTGATCAAACGAGCCGCGAGAATGTAGGTTCAAGACTTGTCGCCCCTCTGAGCACTAGTCTAGCTACTCAGAGGAGACATGAGAGTGATCGGTTGACTTTGTTATCGTGCTATTAGCCTGTTAGTCCACACGGACGACACGTGATAGTGACGGATTAGTTTGTATCATGTTAAGGCTAGTGGTTCACTCTGTCAAGACATGAGAGTGATTGATTGACTTCCATTCACTTTAGGCCTTTTACTCCGCTCAGTCAGTACGTCCAAACTACAATGGTTTGCAATTGAAGTCCCTCTTGAAAACCTTTTTTTTCAAACCATTTATTTTGTAATTGATTTTTTTTGTATCTTCCAGTATTGATTTGTAATATAAAGCCGGACCTTAAAATAAAGAAACTCGGATTCACACATAAAAACACGTGGATAGAGTGATCGGTTCAACCTATAAGTGCACTCGGATGACACATAAGAGTGATCGGTTCACTTCCTATCATGTTAGGTTAACGGTCTATCAGTCCACTGATCAAACGAGCCACAAGAATGTAGGTTCAGTACTTGTCGTCCTACGAGCACTAGTCTAGCTACTCAGAGGAGACATGAGAGTGATCGGTTGACTTTGTTATCGTGCTATTAGTCAGTACGTGCAAACTACAATGGTTTGAAAAAAAAATTCAATGGTTTGCAACAAAAAAAAAATTGGTGCCATGGGCCAGCGACAGCTAGGTCAGGTTCGACCACAAATAGGGCCCTACCAGGCCGCGTCGGCCCAATTAGCCCGGTATATAGCTGACTCCCCGGTCGAGCCCGAGCGCGCGGCCCAAGGCCCACTATGCCCTCGGCGCCCAGTTGCGCCGCTCGGCTGCCAAACACGGGGGTAACTGGAAACGGGGTTTGAAGCCATGATCTCCGCGCGTAATTATAGGATCGTAGCCGCCACGTTCCCGGCGTAGTTGCTCTTTCTCTACATCCTTGATTTCTATCTCGATTTCTCCGGCGAACAATGACAACATCACCTGGAATCGGCATCGCACCATGGACACAAGGAGATGGAGAGCGGTCCCCACGCATCTCCGATCAACATGGGTACAGTGAATGGTACATCCTCCTTCATTTAATTAGCACAGGGTTTTTGTACGGGGAATTATTTTGCGTCTTTAGGTGTGCATCTTGGCATTCTTTTGCGTCATGAGGTGTGGATCTTGGCATTCTTTTGTACGGGTATGCGTTGATGGTGAGGTACGACCCGGTCCGCTCCAGGAACTCGATCATGGGCTTCATCACCGATTGCGCGATGTCGTCCCGGAACCTGCCCGCGGACGGCGGCCAGGACTCCTTGAGCGCGGTGAACGCGATCGGCGTCGACACCTTCACGGCTGTGTCTAGGCCAAGCTTCACGAGCGCGTCGTGCACGTTGGCCATGGCCGGGACGAGCTGCCAGCTCAGGTTCTTGGCCTCCTCGAACACCTTGTTCCCCACAGCCTCGCCGTGGATCCGCGTCGCGGGGTAGTACGCCGCCACGTTTCTTTGCACCCACCGTGGCGCAGTCGACGGGTCCACGGCCGTAGCTGCATCGCCGGGTAGTACGCCGCCACGTTTCTTGCACCACCGAAAGCCGTGTCAGGCAGGTCATTCCCCAACCGGCCGTAGCTCACGCCCACCACGCCGGCATCTACATTGTACACAGTAAAAAACAGTTAGCATAGCACTAGATTGGACCTGGAAAAATAAACAGCAGTCTGAGCTAAACGCGGTTACCTGCAGGGGATATACTTTCTTTTTCTCTTAACAGGAGGGGTCAGCACGCTGCTTTGGGAAATAACATTAGGAACATCACCATGAGTCCTGCTCTAGGAACGCACACCTCCAGCAGCATCTCCAATTATTTTAGTCTTCTTTTGTGGCCTTCCCTCCTCTAGTACCTGCAAGTTCTAATAGGTTATTAAGCATGAATTTTTTTTAGTTTACAACATAAGCAATGGTTCAGTTCACATCACTTTGATAGTATACTGGTACTTGCCTCTTTGCCTTTCTCCATAATGCTTCTCTCCATAATCAGTACAAAATTAAAAAAATGCACAAGATCAAGACAAAATTGTAAGAGTAGCCGGTAGCCACCTTGCCTTGTTTAGTTTCAAATCTTATGAGAGGTCAGAATGAAGCTTATACTAAAAGATTTCTTATGCACAAAATCTGATGCAGATGGCAATCATAGAAGGAGTACTACCACAGGGGAAGCGACATCGACCAGCAACAAGGTAATCTCAAAGTATCCAGTTTTAGTTCTTGTGTATGTTGCCTATTCATTTTTACCAACTTATCATCACCAACTGGCTGCTGCAGAAAGTTGATATGCATGTAACACACTCGCCTACGAGACTATTTAACGTCATAGCAGCCTTAAAGGCATCGCAATCACACATTAATGCTATTGAGGCTATGGGATTTGGTGGTCTGATTCAAATGCCAAATATTAGTCTCAGGAAAGGCATGATACAGGACATTGCAGACACATACCAAGTCAGCAACCGAGGATTCAATTTATGTGGTCAAGTAGTTACTATTCATCCAGATGATGTCCAAAATATAATGGCACTCCGGATTACAGGCATTGATGTAGATGAATATATAAATAAAAAAATGAAGAGTAAAGATGGAAGTAGGCAGAGTGAATTATTCAATAGGTATGCCAATGATAAACACAAGCTCGACCTAACATGGCTGGAAAAGATGCTTGATAAAGAACGACCTGCGGATGATGACTTTAAAAGAGGCTTCGTCTTGTTCACGATTGGTTGCATCCTAGCATCACCTACAGGGAACGACATCCATTGGAGCTATATAGAAGTTGTTCGAGATGTCTCAAAGATTCCGCAATTCAATTGGGGTCAATTTACTCTAAACCACTTGTTGAACTCATGCCTTAGTTACAAGAATAAGAAAGAAAGAACCATAAAGGGAAATTTGGTTCTGCTACAGGTCTGTTCTATATGGTATGATCAAAACCTATAAACATTGTTTATTTTTGGTCTTACATATTTTCTTCATTTTGTTTATAGTGTTGGTACTGGGAGCGCGTCAGAGTGCCCAGCCATTATCAGATCGACTACACCAAAAGGACATACCAACCACCGCTGATGGTGTTTTGGGATAAACAGAATGCCGAACGTCGAATGACTACTTATAATAATGATGGGATATATGGAGGAACTGTAAGTTTCCAACCATAGCACCATTATGGGGCTGTTCTTACGCGTACAATTAATCTAACTATCTAGATTGTTTGCAGCTTCATGTGCCCCTTGTTTCGCACACCACCCAACAAAAAAAAAGCAAGCAAAGTGCCAATGTCACAAGCGCGACAAGCAAAAAATGTGCACACGACGGTCAAAAGCAACCAAGAAGTAAGTATGACATCTTTTTATGAGTTGTACATCACTTGTGTGCTTATTCATTTTTTCCTATTTTGGTAGGTGCAAAGCCTTCCACATTGGAAGAGAGAAACCAAAATGGAGCTTGCAATAGAGGTGGAAAGCAAATTTCTTGATATGAGCTACAAACTTGATCGGCAATTTGTGGAATGTAAGAAGGAGTTTGCTAAATTTACAATCGATGAAGCCTCAGAAGATAGGATCGATGGCTCGAAGCTAAGGTAGAGGATTATCATGAACGAATGAGTACGGAGATCCGTGTAACTAGCGTGGTAGTACTCATTTTAGTTACTCCCATGCTTCAATCTCTAACAATGTCTCGGCGCAGAAATCAAAAGCTAGTGCATTCTAATTGAGCAAACTACTTGTACAATCGCACATGTTCGCCACATATGCCTTCATCTGCACAAGTTCACCCACACATGCCTACGTCTACACATTTTCGGTATTGCATCTTCACAAAGTTCGAGTTATCACTAGTTCTGTCGATGCTAGAATTGATACTTTCAATCTAACAAAACAACACCAATTGTAGGAACCGCCGCTCAAATGTTTCCACCAGTGCGGATAGATAGAATAAACGCCGAACCACCCACCGCAAGAAATGATACGATGGAAAATACCATGGAGCAACAAAGCGACCCCCTACAATGCATATCAAACCAAGAGAGCCAATTATCAACCAAGATTACGCTACCTCTCCAATTGACTTAGAAGCTGCCTTGTTCGTAATACAAAGTTACGAGGACGCTCGGGTTGTAGACATAGATGGCATTATTCTTACAGCAGGACAACTTCACCGAAATGTCTCAGAGGAATTTATAACAGACGAGGTAATATTGTTTCAGATCCATGTCGTCAGTGTAAACATGTGCACACCTACTACGTACTAACTCAACCATTTGCAGGTCATAAATGCCTATGTCCATTTGAGCAATGTTGGGACTGATTCAGCCTCATTTATAACAACGTTCGAGGTCCAAAGGTTGGTAGACTCAAATTGGAAGCAAGGCGATACTTTCAAGAAGGAAATTTCTGAGAAATGTAAAGGAAGGCATTTGGTACGTAATATTGATTTTGTTTTGTCACATTTTTTGGGTTGCTATCTCGTGATTTACTATGAATTTTGGAAACGTCACCTGTTTGGATTCAATTCATGCATTCAATAGTTTGTCAATACTTAACTTTCCAGGTATTCGTGCCAATGCATATTAACGGCAACCATTGGGGTCTCTTGGTGCTAAACTTTATAAAGAAAGAGGTACAGATCCTTGAATCTCTAGGAACACGAGACGAAGACCTAGAGAAGGCATTGGTAAGTACAGATCCTCTGCGCATCATGTACCAACTATTGTGTGTACATCTCTAAAAACATGTTCCCTATAGGTGAAAGCCATACAGTCTTGTATCGACTTTTCTGTCAACAATGACTTGGTTAAATTTGAAAAACCATTTAGCTTGCGCGACTGGGAAATAGTTCCCTATGTGGAAGGCATACCGAGACAAGAAAACAGGTACTCTTTTTCCTTTTGTATATTAATGTTGTAATTCAGTTACTAATGTTTATGCTACGTTGCAGTTTTTCATGTGCTGCGTTTGTAATACAATATATTCTGGCATGGGATGGAGAAAAAATGGCTCATGATTTCACAAGTGTGAGTCTTAGAATTATTGTGAATTCCAAATTTGTACAGAATGAAATGAAAACTGCTATGTGACGACATGCACTACATTTCTCTTGTACAGGAGGCAATGGAGAGTTTTTGCTACAAGATATGCACGAGGCTGCTACATTCTGATCGCAATAAAAATCGCTTGGAATCATACAAAAAACCTATCACGGTATATGCTTTTATTGCATTTTGAAATCTTTCGGTTGAGACAGCTTGTTTCAGACTGCACAAAATAATCGGGTTTAACATTTTCTGTTGATGATACTTAGAAGGAAGCGTACTTGGCGCCAAATCCGGATGAACGAGAGGGGAATGGACAGGATGAAGATGCAGATGATGTTCAGATAATACCGCCACCAACGGGAACTCCAACCACCGCTGCGGCTAGCAACAAAGGAACTCCAGCATCCTCTGCGCCGCCTAGCATGAAAGAAAGCAATGCAAGGAAAGAAGGGGAAGCAAATACAGTATCGGGATCGGTAATAACGAAAAGAGGACGAGGACGACCACGAAAGATTCAGGATGAAGAAAATTCAGCAACAGGAGGATCTGCAAAAGTTACAGGAGCTGCAACTAGGAAAGGAGGACGACCCCCAAAGAGAAATGTTGACACTGCTCCTCGTACTGTCGTAGATGATTTCCATATCGAATCTATCACTAAGCGAATTAAACGGAATACGCATCCAGGAAAATATCTAACCAGCCCATATAAGCCTAGTTAGAACTATGTGTTGTCTATTTTGTAATATGTAATAAGGTTCAGTTCCGCACCAAGCATGGCTATAAATTTGCCGATGCACTCCTGCTGAAAGCAACAGCTTGTCTCCCAACCGTGGATAGTTACTTAGTTTCCTTTGCACTCATCTTTGTTGGTTTTCATGAGGCTCTCAGATCAGGCACTGAAAGTGACAGTTGGAGAAATGCAAACTGGTGGATAAACATGGCCAAACACTCATGGTCACTGAAGTTAGCCTGCTTTATTTTTCTCCAATGACTCACCTTCAGACACGGTGCTTGATGTCTGTCTCTATGCGACTACAAATTGTAGTGTACCTACAACATATGAGCGGATTGGATATAGAAGGGAGCTTCTGTGTTTGCATCATGGCATGTGACATTTGATTTGTGGATTATTAGAGGGAACTGAAACCACATGTCTTATCAAGACAAACACAAACAGTTACTACTAACTACTTCCAAAATCAGGCACAATACCAAACAGTTACTACTAACTACTTCCAAAATCAAGACATACATAACCAAACAGTTTTACCCATGAAAAATATCAGTGAACTCACCAATGCCCTTGATGTCAAGAGCTCCAGACGCCACCTCTGGCTCCGGGGAAGATCTCGCGGTGGCACAGCTCCCCACGACCACCGCCGGATTCGCCCAGCTCGTCGACTCTAGAGCTCGATTCGCCCGCTTCGGGGCCCCGTTGATTCGCCCACATGAGCTCGGATTGGAGGTGGTGCTTCTGATCCCCACTGGTCGGAGGCGGAGGCATGAGGGCATGTGGGTTTCTCTGGTGTGGATACGGGGCTGCGTGGGCGTCAGGTTCATCATTGGGGAGGCGGCGGCGGCGCGCACCAGGGTAGGGAAGGGGACGCAGCCCCACGGGGCGAAGGCGAGGAGCAGCAGTGGTGAAGCAGCATAGCAGGAGGAGGGGACGGTAGGAGGGCCTCCGTGATGGCGGCAGCCTGGGCCTGGCAGCCAGCGGGCGTGGGATCTGGGAAGTGCATCTAAGGCGGGGCGGTGGACGCGGGGAGGGAGAAGCTCAGTCGTGCCGGCGATGGCGGATCAGACGAGGGCGTCTAGCTCGGTCAACTGAGGAAAGGGAGTTCGGACAAGGTAATGACCACCCGGCCCCACGTGGCAGTGGAAAGGAGAGAGGGAGGGCTACGGTTGGTTTGCTGGGCCGGGTAGTGGGCTGTGGCCCAGAATGAAAATAGAGGGGACTGCAAGAGTGGTGGAGAAGGAAGTCAGCTACATGCCTGGTTTAGTCCCACCTCGCTTGCATATCAATCAAAAGCACAGCTTAAAAGCGCAGGCAATCTAGCCAGTTCGAACACCTGTACTACACTGCCTATGCTCTTAAACGCTTGTTACCTGTGCTAATTGGGCCGGCGCAGCCTGGTTGGGCTCCCTTGGAGGTCGAGCCTACCTAGTTGGGCTCCCTTGGAGGTCGAGCCTGACCTAGCCGTTGCTGGCCCTTAGCACCAAATTTTTTTTTCAAACCATCCATTTTGCAATTGAAGTCCCTCTTGAAAACCTTTTTTTTCAAACCATTTATTTTGTAATTGATTTTTTTTTGTATCTTGTAGTACTGATTTGTAATATAAAGCCAGACCTTAAAATAAAGAAACTCAGATTTACACATAAAAACACGTGGATAGAGTGATCGGTTCAACCTATAAGTGCACTCGGATGACACATAAGAGTGATCGGTCATACCCTCTCAAAGCCGCGTTGACCGTAGGATGTTGAATTTCTATTTTGGGTTGTGAATAGTTTTCATTGAAAAAATAATTGATCTTATGAATTTACTAAAATTTTCCAATATTTAGTTAGAGGTTTAGTATTTCAAAATGTGCACAATGGGAACTTTAAATAAATTTAAAAATTTTAAATTGAGGGATGTTGCATTCATGCCTTTGCATAAATTTTTATTGCTGTGAAAATTGAATTTATAAAATTCGACATAACTTCGAATCAAATTTTTGATGTATTTATAAAATAAATAGAGTCTTTAAAAGTTTATTTCAAAATCAAGTTCAAAGCTGTATTTCAAAACTCAGAAATGTTAGGAATATTTCAAAACCTGATTCGTCAGAAGCCCTTTCCCTCGCTTGGGCCGAAGCTCAGCAGGCAGCAGCCCATCAGCAATAACAGGCCCAGCACCTTGTGCCCGCGCCACTACCGCTGACCTGCGGGGCCCGCGTGTCAGCGGGTCCACGCACAGTGTCGCCTCCTTCCCTGGAGATGGACACAGAGCGGTTCTCCCCTACTCCCCTCTATTTTGCCTCTGGGCCAAAGCCCACTACCCCTCCCCTCCTTCGAACGTGCCCCACCGCGCCGCATCAACCGGGCGTAGCCACCGCCGCCCGATCCCCTCGAACGTGCCCCCCGAGGTTCCCCGCGCCCGCCCCTTATAAAGAGTAGGCTCAGAGCTCTGCGCCGCCACTTTTCATCCCTAAAGGGACCGCCAGGAGACCTAGCCCTAGCCCGCGAGCCGCCATAGCCGCTGCCAGGAGGTCGACCCGCCGCCGCCGCCGCCGCTGATCTCCACCTTCACCGCGTCGCCGGCCACGAGAACCCTTCCACGACCTTCATTGCGAGGTGAGCAATCTGTTGATTGACATTCTTTCAATTTCATGTAATGGGATTGTCCAGAACATTGTGTTACATGTCCACTCACTTACTTGAATAAAGTTTGCCTAAAGCTGAAATGTTTATAATATCTCTATGGTGGAGCTTGTTTGTGTCACACCTTGGCTGGTTCCTAGTTCCTAAATGCATACAAACATAAGGTTGTTGTTTTAGAACATGTGCTGATGTCCAGGTTAGCTAATAGGTAGGCTAGCCTGTGCAGAACAGTAGAGCAATTGTGAGTCTGGGCTCACTAGCAAGCTTCCTTATGATTACTTGATCCCTCAAGCATCATTTGTCCTTTGATGTGGTTTTTTGCTTAACAAATGCTGGTACCTTTTTTGTTTCCTAATGTCTGTTGAACAATCCAAGAAATGTTTTGTTGAAATTTCCAGAAACATTTGATTTTGTTCAAATTTCAAACAAGCTACTAATGGGCAAACATGTTACACATCTCAGGAATTAATTTGGTAATTAAACTATTATTAGTTCATCATATATATTTTTTTGCCCACTACCTTGTTCCGTAAAAACCTTAGGCACTGCCACAACAGTTTTCAGGTCAGCTCATCTCCTTCAGTTCAGTCTTAGTGAAAATGTTGCTTGCTAATTGATGATCCCTATATGGTAGAGACACTTATGAACAGCTGCTTTTAGCTGTATATGCTACACACTGTAATTGATCTATTAATCAGCATGTCACTGTTCTACTTCTCAGGACATGCAGGAAAAGCAAAAAGATAAACTTTGGGAATTAAATCGTATATGTTGTGCTTTCATGTTTCAAGTTTGCACCGAATACAATACTGATAAATATCTTCAATGATCTGTGGCTACAGTATGTAGTGTGTCAAGGAAGGGCAGATATAGTAAGAACTTCACCTGTACCTGTAGTATGTAGTGTGTCAAGGAAGGGCAGATATAGTCCAACTAGACTACTGTCTCCTTTACTACCTCTCATATATGGGATAATTTTATGAATTGCATTCTTGAGTGCTGTGTTTTTCATGTGAAAATGATTTGATTGACTGATTGCTCAGAACTTACTGCATTGTAAATGTGCAAGTGCAAAGATTGCTTGGATATCTGAAATCGTAAGCTTCTAATTATATTTTATTCTCCAACTTATGGCATTTTGACTGGGTGTTACTTTATAAATTCGTAGGTGTCATGGAACAAGTTCGGAGGTCCCTGCAAGAGTTCGAGGAGAAGGCTACCCAACTTAAGAAGGTCCACAACAATGAGTATTTGAAGATCAAGCTTGACCGTACCAAAGCTGACATCAAGAAGATGAAACAACAACATCAAACTGACACGGACATATCATTTGATCGTGACCAGCTGGACAAAGCGGAAGAGGAAGAGCTTGCTGCCTTTGCCAAAAGAATTGAAAAAAAATAGGTTGCCCAGCTGAAGAAAGTGCTAAATGATCAGCGTGATCTCTTTGCCCACATGATATCAAAAGAACGTGCTATTGCAGATGAAGTCTTACAAAAGACCCGTCAAGAATATGATGAGAACATGAAGACACAACAACAAACAATTGATTCCTTGAGTAATCAGGCAAGGTCACAATTGGAAGGGTTGCAGAATGACTGCTCAAAGTTCAAGGGCCTGACTGACAACTTGAATGTCGAGGTAACCACGGTACTCTTTTAATTTAATTTTTTTACTATATAGACAGTGGTCTTAAACCCTCTAATGTTAGGACTTTAAGGTACCAGATGATATGATTTGTATGCCACGTTGGTACTTCGACATGGCAGTGGACAACTACTGTGCACCGGTATATATAATTTTCGTACATTTTTTTTGTGTAAGAACTCGTTGTGCTCAAATGATTCTTATTCGTGTAATCCCTACATGCAGTATTTGGCTATGAGATTTAAGGTTTTCAAATTGGAGGAGCTTTATTCTGATCTAGAGAAGTACGACATTCGAGCAGATTTGAGAGGCTTTGCAATTAAAGGCAGATCTGTTAAGTTCCACAAATTCATGAGGGCTTTGACCTATAATGGGCACATATTCGACTCAGAGGTATACTACCTCAATCCTGCTCCTTGGAGTAAGCCATCAACTGACCTTGTAAAGATAGTCGGAGAAGATGACGTGAACCAAATGGTGCGTGCTCATGCTGAACAGGGGACTAAGATTTGTCTTTTGTACCTAGTGAGCAGATATGAAGACCAAGACCCGGATGTGAGTATTGGTTCCTCTTGACAAATACTGCTCCTTGGAGTAAGCCATCAACTGACCTTGTAAAGTACTGATGCTCTAACATCTAATGGACTATAATGCAGGATGTGCCAATGGAATCATCTGATGAGTCCGATGATGAAGCTGACGGAACGTCTAATATGAACGTGGTACTGAATAGTACTGAGGGCATAAGGTGGGATATTCGATCTATTTTCAAAGATATACTAGTTAAAACTTTAGAATCAATCGTGTCCATATAGCAGTATGCAAAGTACAGTAACCTTCCATGCAAGTTTTGACATAGCTATGTCCTATGTGTTGCCGCTCTGGTGCTGACATTTAAGAAAGCGATCTCTTAGCATAATCGGAAGACATTTAGTTACTTGTCATGTCGGATACTTGTCATTTATGTAAAGATTGCTTGAAACCAATGAATTAAGAATCCATTGATGATTCATCTTTAAGCTGCACTCAATGTGTGACAAGAAGCTGAAATTTTAATTTATGCAGACAATCTGGAGATGATGGACAGCTACCTGGAGCTAGAGACAACCCTTGAGGCAGACCTGAAGGCACTATACCACAACCCATCTTTAGCGTCGCATGGGAGTCGTTAAAAGTAGCCATCTATTTGACTAGTGGATTTTAGTTTAAAGCGAAGTACTAGATAAAGAGGAGCATTTGAGTTTAAAGCAAAGTACTGATCCGATTTACTCTGTGATCCAGTTCATTATTCTTTCTTAACTCTTAAGTAAGGATCTGCAAGTGGTGGGTATATGATAGTTATCTCTCATAGCACCTGTGACTGAGGCAACATCATGTTTTTACACTTGTTATATCACTATAGGGTTACTTTTTCAAAACAAAGCAGTAGGTTGCTGTTTATTTGAAGTTTCCAAGAAATACAATATTTGCTGATTTGAGCTAGCAGGATGATTTTGACGCTTGTGTTGTTATGTTCACCTCATCTTGTGTAGGCCTATCTCTGGCCCCTAGGAAGATTCATAAAGCTTAGTTTTTCATATATTGCTATGAAGTTTTTCATGTCCTATGAATGCAACAACAAGTGGAGTCTCTTTTTGTACTAACAGTAGAGGTGAGTTCTGTTACACATATGGGTGAAGATGCCTACTTTCACTAAGTAACAAGTGTGGATACATGATAGTGTACTGGACTATCTAGGCTCTCAATATGCTCCTGTCTTATTTCAAATAGGTTGACAATATTCAAATGAATAACAATTGTGCTATAGAAGCTTGGTAGCTGGAAGAAGGCGCTATCACTTTCCGAGGCTGACCAGATATTGCTAGAAAATATGTTGTTGCAGCAGTAACTGGGTATTTCTATTCTATTGCTTGTGCATCTACTATGAAATTTGGCTATTAATTTTAGAGAACCTCTTGGAGTTTATCTTATTGGTTGTCTTTCTCCAACTTTGGTAAAAAATGTCGCTAATTGGATATTCATATTGCATTTCAGCCATCGTGCAAGGCCTAGGCAGCGTACCTGATGGTGTCGACAAGTTAAAAGGGCTCATCGAATCTGTGTTTTGTTTTGAACCTATTAGAGATAAGACTGTGAGCTCACTGTTAGTGAGATTTGAGCAGTGAGCTTTAGGTGTTAGTGAGCGAAGCTTTTGGTTACAAGTGGTGGATGTATGACTTTTGGTCACATGAGGTAGATGTAGGGATGTTGATGGCTTGCTCATGCACAAACTTCATGTTTGCGAGCTTCTAATCTATTTTGTACTTATGATCTTGAATCTATTTTCTGCTTGTAATTGTGTTCTAAGATGCCTGATGATATCTGTTTTTCTGCGTGATACAAGAGATCGGGACATTAGTCACTCCCTTTTTTTACGCCGTTTGAGTTTTTTTTACATCTTATCGTATACGGTTTATGCTTTGTAGCGAGAGATTTCAGAACACAATAAGATACGGGGATCAAGAAGCTTCTCCAAATATCCGTGCATCTATATTACATATAAGAAACATAAGAAACCTAAACTTTTGACACGGGGGCTAGTGTACGAATGTAGATTTCAGAATGACTAGAAACATACGAAGCTGTAGGCCGCAGCAAACAATTTAGGCAGGCATCAAAACAGCTTCAGGTAACACACAAATTGTAGGCAGCCTGAAACAGAAGTACGGATATTTTCATGGTAATAACAAGCACCACTACATCTCTATGCACCAGAATCAAAACATTAACATCCCCGTCTTTATTGTATAATAAACTCAGTTCTGGGCAGGTAACTGCAAGTTCAGAAAGATTACAAGCTTAACGGGACATAGACCAAACATACCAAAACCACGACCATACAGATAGATACCTGGCGTTCCATTTTTTACTTCCATGAAACATATTCAGGTCGGCAAGCCACTTAACTCGAGCACCATAGACAGGCAGAGATCACCAGTATCCTTCATTCTGTTCTTGCATCCCAAACCGAGCAGATAGATGCAATGCAATAATCACAAATATGAATGCAACAGCCAACAAACACAGGCACTGCAACGCATATCTGTCGCACTAAATTTCAAAACCATTTTATTATCAACCAAAACCATCTCTTCTGTATCAATATCTTCCCTTCATCTTACATGCTAATATTCGATACAACAACTTCCTAGCTGTGCTCCACAGAAATGTAATTTACTCCCAGGCATATGATCACCTCACCAAACAAATGTGAGATTGAGGGTGAGTTGGGATTGGATATACCCATCTAGTAGTATACAACATCAGGATATACACTACTACTCAAAGTTGGCATATCACCATGGTACCCCACCGATTACAGTACAAAATTGAGTTGTTCTTCAGGCTTCACTTCTGGATACCAAACAGAACCCATCCCATCTACAGGATGCATGACCTGGTTTCCACAATAGCTACACTTCAGGTCTTCTCATCGTACAAGCACATCTTGGAACTGTTGCTTCCATACATCACAAGGTTCAACCTCAACCTGCACAAGGCCACACATGTTATTAGATGCTTGACTTTTGCATGATTGTAATTCTAGTAACAACAAATCCACTCAACAGATATAAGACAACTGTGCTATCCTCTTTAGGGATTTTTTAAACACCATGCATAAGCAAGTCATGATTTTTGTGTTTTGAAGCATAGGAAAAATACTGAAAGTACAAAAATCAGCATTGCATTTAGATCTGGCTAGAACCACAACTTTTCTGAGGCAAATTATGTAGTGTTCTCAAGTAGCAAATCGGGCAAGACGCCTATACGACTTGGTCGCAAGGGTTTAACGCTGTGTAAAGCAACCAGGGGAGCAATACAATACCTTAAATGGTTTATCGATCCACTGGAAAACACACCCTCGTGCCTCGACATTTTTTATCATATGAGGCGGCATCATGGATTTGAATGCTTCATGAAGCTTCACTTTCGTCAAACAACCACAAACCATAAGAGTAGCTGTCACGCCATTCGGCGTTGTACCCGCTAAATGGACGATGGTCATGTTCTGCAAGCCGGATATGCTAGAAAGGGACAGAAGTCCGATATCGGTGACTGAACAATATGACAAGTTTATCTGTGATGAGACATAGATGGTATTAGCACAATTGCAGAACATACATGGTACCATCAGATTCCAGTTATAGGAGAAAAGGATAATACCTGACGGAGGCTATGAGAGAACTGGGAAAGGTAATGCATTCCCACATCATTAATCTCAAAGCATTTCTTAATATCAAGCTTGGAAAGTAGCCTGCACCCCATCGCTATTTCTGAGAGCCCAGTGGATGTAATCATGGGGCAGCCACGAATCTCCAGAGTATTCAGCTTTGCGCATTTTGAAAGTGATATCAGTGAATTGTCTATTATTTTTGTACAGTAGGATAGATTGATACACTCTAGCATTGGACAACCCTGTGCAATTTGAATAATTCCATCATCACTAAGGCCTCCAAACCTGAAACAGAAAATATAAGTTAGTTTACTGACAAAGAACCAAATAAAGAAAACCATAAGGCATGTCTAATAATTACCTGTACAGATCAATGCCCCGGAGTTTTGGGCAAGACCTTCCAATGTGGGTAAGACCTTCATCGCTAATCTTCAAGCAAATTCCAATTTTTAGACTTTGAAAGTTTGCTGCATCTGGCAAGAGCTTTCAATCCTACACAATATATCTAGGGTCAACTTTATGTTCATCTGGCAAAGAATAATTCAGTAACCAGTTCAGTAAGTACCTTTAGCAAGAGCTTCCCGATCAGTTGGAGTGCTCCACTGGAAACACGGCTACAAGACTCCATCCTCAGAGAGACGAGGGAAGTGCATGAACTAGTTATGGCCGCAACAAGTAATGTCCAACTTCAGCAGGTTCTTTAGTCTTGACACCGCAAAAGAGAGTTCTGTATCCTTCACTCCATAGCACTTGCTCAAGCTTAACTCCCTTAAAGAAACACAAGAGGTTCCAATAGCTTTTAGTCCATGAGCTATGAATTTGCAGCCTTCCAGATTCAGGGTTCGCAGTTTAGGAATCTTCTGTAAGCTTCTCACCATAGAAGGAGTAACCTGATACACAAAGGATGTAAGTTAAGCTGTGAGGGCTCAAGTTATGCCCAGGTGATAGAATAATACGACTAGATGGTTGGCTACTTACAGGACAGCAGTATGTAAGATCTAGTTCCAATAGATTGGGTACCGACTTCAGTATGGCTGAAACTCCCACACATCAGTGATATTCTGACACTGAGACAGATCAAGCACCTGCAACAGTGCAAGCATGCGAGTTCAGTCATAAGCGGAGCTACTATCAAACAATTTCTTTTGTGAATTATGAAAAATACATATTTTAGTCAGTTGACTAGTTCATACAAGGTATCAGCAGAATTCAGAACCTAACAGTGACCAAGCAGATCAAAATACTACCAGTGTTTCAAATGAAGGTGATGTGTGATTGCTAGTAACAAGTATAAATCAACAAAAACAGCAAGGGTATGGGTTTCACATGACAAGGAAAGCAAATATGCTAAACAGTGTAGTGTTTACACAAGACTAGGCCATTTTAGTTACCTTTGGCAAATCATATATCCGGCACATCCTCAGGGAGCATTGTTTCCTACAAATGAAGAGGAACATTACTGTCGATGTTTTACCACCGGCAACCCGCCACGGGAGTACCCGGGGTGGTGATTTGTTCGGAGGGGTATCGGCGTATGCAGGAACTCGATGGTAAACGCAGGGAGACAACGATTTATACTGGTTCGGCACGCCGGAAAGTCACGGCGCCCTACGTCCAGTCTGGTGTGGATAGTATATTGCGCCCTGCGCTATTTGTTGTGTTTGTGTTCCGGTATTGTCTCTCTCGATCTAGGGACCCCTACCCTCCTTTATATAGTCCAGGAGAGGCGGGAGTCCTAGTCGGTTACAAAGTAGAGATCCTAATAGGATTATACGTAACTAGTCCTAATAGGATTACATGTAGGGAATCCTAGTTGGACTAGGTCTTCTTCTCTCTTCTCCGTGCGGAACCCTATGGGTCCCACATCGACAATTACCCATAAGTACACATGCCTCACAGATAGCCAGTTTTCAGCTTTGATGAACTTTACACTTAGCTTACCTCTTCTCTCTTGGAGCATGTTCGCCGATTGTGACCCTCACCCTTACACAGGGTACATTTCTTCTTAGATTTATCTGAAACTGACTTCAACTTTTTCTTCGGGGCCCCTCTACCAGGCACATGTATGGGATCAAAGACATCTGCAGAATCAACATCCAGGGCTTGCGGCAGCACAGGACCAAACCTCTTGCCTCCGTTCTCTCCTCCATTTGGAGGGATCATAGCAGCTTCCTCATGAAGAACGCATTTCAGCCGCCCATATGCTTCAAGTGATTGAGATGCTACGAAGGATGCCGTTTGACTGATATTGTGTAGCTCATGGTACCTCTGTAGGCTATCGGAATAGTCATACATGGCGCTCTTCCTTATAGGAGGAAATCCACGCTTGGCCCCCCTCGTCCACCTTTCCAAAACACAGGAGTCTGGAAGCTTGTGTTCTCCTCGATGACCCAATACAAAGAAGATGTGTGAGCATGGGGTTCCAAGGGACTGTAACTTTAGACAAGAACAAGAAATTTCCTTCAGCTTGCGTTCAACAACGCATATCTCACATTTCACATAGTATTGTTTGTCTCCTTTATCAACCCTTCCAACAATATACTCAACAATATCATAGCCATCTACAGTCTCAATCAAATAACACTTGTCGACTGCTTTTACGCTGTACTGCACATCAGCAAAATAAACACTTGGTGTGAACAAATTCGTAGCCTCTTTCTCAATAGTTGAAGCATCTGGTTGTAAGCATGGCTTAGAACTTGCTTGAAAGTCCAGATATGCTTCATTACTGCGCAACTTTGAAAGACAGTGGTCAACGTGCTGTATCAGCTCTAATAGTGTCATTTTCCGATCTAGATTAAACTGAATCCTAGAGTGTAGGCTCTCACTATGCTGGTTGCTCCTCAGTCCTAAGTAGCACTTACCAGCATGATACGCCGCACACCAGATTTCCCTCATCTCATACATTTGGTACAGCCACGAGTCCTTATCTGTAACTTTCTCCTTTGCCAAGAATGCTATCCATTTCCTCTCAATCTTTTCTATGGAGCAACGATCATAAAGAAAACCCCTAACCTTATCCTTCAGATCCTGGGTGTGAAGATTACGCGCAATGCACACCTCAATATGCCATACACATAGCCTATGCGATGAATTCGGCCACACAATACTGATTGCTTTCTGCATAGCACGATCTCCATCGGTGATCACAGAAACCGGATGCTTCTGAATCATGGCATCACAGAATGACCTAAGCAGCCACACATACGACTTAGTATCCTCGTGAGAAAGAATTCCACAGGCAAAAAGAACCGTGCTTTTATGGTGATTCACCCCAACAAAAGGAATAAGGGTCAGGTTGTATCGATTCGTTTTGTACGTGCCATCAAACACGACGACATCACCAAACGCTCTATAATCCATCTGACATTGAAAGTCACACCAGAGCAGTCCCGTTAGGTGCCCTCTCCCATCAGTCTTGTACTGGAAAAAGAAATCAGGATCTCTATGTTTTGATTCTGTCATGTAACTGATGATTGTTCGAGCATCACCACCGGAAAGTGTCTCCGCCTTGTTGCGATGGCAGAAATTGTAAAGGTCCCTTGATGTAAATCCAACCTTATCATACCCACCGTACCGCCTAACCATAATATCCATTATCTGGTGTTTGCGGATCCCAGAAATCTGCAGCTGCACAATCTCTGCTTTCTGATCATCGCTGATTCTTCTATGTGAACGCAGAAAGCAAGCAAGGTCTGGTTCCGTCATCGGATGGTTGTGCTCGTCGATGAAATCCTTCACATACCACTGCTCTGTGTTCGGATCCTGTGCAATCACAAGTTGAGCACGGCATCCACAACGAGTGATATTCCGTGGCCTCCGCTTCTTGATCTCCCTCCTCACCTCCTTCTCTGCGCGGAAACCTTCACAGCTGCAAACAAACTTCCGAAGGGTCCTATCATTGTGGCCGTTGTCCCACTCGCAGTATTCCTTTCTCACACTAAATCCTTTCTCATAAGCGTAGTTGTTATAAAACTCAAATCCGTCGTCCTCACTGCCAAACATCTTCGTAACAATTTCACTGTACTCCAGCAAAGAATCATCATCCGACATTTCCTCCTAAAAAATGAAGCCTTCAGCCCCACGCAAGGTCACACACACACATGTTCACTCACTTGCAACCAAGTGAGATCAGTCTTTTGTTTAAGCTTACACTTGATCAAGGGACTGATTCAACAGTACTGCCTATCTACTAAAAAATTAGCCAAGTAGGCCTTGCCTACTACACAGATGGCTGGAATCACATGGATTATCTTAGCATATATCATTACATTAACAAGCTCCCACATGCTTCACTTATTTTTAATCTGTCACCCTGTTTGTGCATAAAGTTTGAAAAGGCTTATGTGAATCATGTGGACCAAGTAATCTGTACAGCAGATCAACCAGGGACAGTGATGACTGATGAGGCCTCATGGACTGATACTGAAAAGATCCTCAAGAGGATGGTCAAGTTCAGGAATGATTGCGATATGTGGGGTTATAAAAAGTAGCATTTCACACCACAGCACTGACATGGTTTGGCCATCACTAATAAAATCCCTTAACTGACAATCTCTACAGCATGATGAAAGTGTCTTAGAACACTTCTGTAACAAACTTCATAAATATCTCAAATTGGTTTATGCTATCACCACATGTTGTCAGTCATCACAGCTTGTAAATCACTTAACAGAGTAAAATTTTGATTCCTGAATGAAAGTAGATCATACCTATGACACTTTCAAGGATATACATAGGGCCGAGGACAGAGCTATACTGAGGGACCTTTCAAACATAGCTTGTAACGAGCCCAGGACAGTAATTGTAGCGTTATTTAGAGGTGTCTGTGCGGATGACTAGTGAAGCTTTACATGAACAAAAGACCGAAGTTAACTGCCAGATGACTAGGTTGAGAAGTCCGATCGCATTTTTCCACACAAAAGTAATTGCATCACAATACTATTTGGTTGATTTTATCGGGAAGCATAGGATAATCCCCTACTGCAAAGGCTTCAACTCATTAGTAATTTTGGTCGCTTGGTGGTTATGGAAGCACAGTAATGGATGCTTCTGTGAGGTGAGCTCTCCTAATTTCAATGTCATTATGCAAGATACAAGGGATGAGACCATCTTGTGGAGTATGGAAGCTAATGCAGCAGTGGCATTTGCATGTATATGTTGGTGGTCGTTTTCCTTTTTGTTTACTTGGCATGGTCCATGTATTAAACCCTTCCCCAATGGGCTTGTATAAGTCTTATACTCTTCTTAGACTCCCTTTCTTCTTATTATTAATATAAAAAAACAAAGATTTCAAAAAAAAACAAAGGTCATGTTTTGATTTTTGACTAAACAACAATCCAAAGCTGGTGAGACCATGGATATGCTGTGGGGGAACAGTACTTATGCTGAAGTGTATGGATGATATTATTGGTGGCTCATAAGCCAATAATTGATTTTCTGTGGTTCAGAGACACTCAAACCACTACAGTCTTTGTCAACTGAAAGTTGCTGCTTAAGATTGGTTGGTACCATTTGAGGCAGGTCCTTTTCAGTTGCTTAATGTTTTAACCAAAATATGCCATTATTACCAACATGCATTTCCCATGCCAGATATCCCAGATGAATAATTGATTTCCATGTTCTACGTTTAAATCTAAGAAATGTTTGATTATGTATTGAAATTGTTGATATGGTTGCAATATTAATATATGCAAATACCACTCATCTCCTAAATATAAAAGCTAACTACTAGTCCTACTTCGATCACATGTCAAAGAAGACAGTGGAGCATTCCTTGCCGCATGAGCTTGACATGTCAGAATTATCCAGAAGAAGGAAGATCCTACTTTGATCCTATTTCTCTCAAACGATACAGATATTTTGATAGTCTGATAATTATTTCAGAACAGTTTACCACAAGGTCACTCAAACAAAATGATATATGTGAAATTGCATATAGACCTAATTAAAAGAAGCAGCCACCGCAAAGAGGCATATGAAAACTATGCAGATTAACAACAAAACAATTTTGAAATCAGAATGAACACAAACCAAATTGATTCGAGGTTTCATCATGTGATCGGATTACAGGGGAGTTGGTACCTCGAGGCTGGCCTCGGACTGGAGGGCGGCGAGGGCGTGCGGGAATCCGGCGAACTCGACGAAGGCGGCGACGGAGGCGACCACCGCGACCCTCGCGCTGGGGGCGAGGGCAGCGGCGCGGCTGGGCCGCCGTCAAATCTATGTAATGAGCACGAATCAGCAGGCAGACATTGAGCAGAGTGTAGTACTGCATTGATATATATGTACTTTAATTCTGCATTACTCAACTCTATAAATCTAACTGCTTTATTTTTTGGTAATGGTACTACACACATTCGTACTTCAGTTTTGATGATATTATTATTTTTTCAGTTAGTAGGTTAGATTTCAGCACGGTCATCAGGAGTTGCTCACTGGTGCATATTGCAAATGGGCAACACTTGTTCTTTAATTGCCTTTATCTTACCTTAACATGGCTACAACCTACAAGCATTCTCATGTCAGTAAGGTGTACATCACACTGAAATTAACTAGAGCACTTTGGTTTAGGGGATTAACTAGAGCACCCCCGCCGCCGCCTCTCCCCCTCCTTGAAACCCTAAAAAACACAGATTATACCTGGAAGGCCTACATAACTATGAGCAGTGCAAAACTATCGTATTGCTTACCTAAAAAAATCCCTACCATACCACGGAATCTCTCCTAGTTCCCTACAAGGCACCTTTTCTTTTGTTTAGATGTATGCTGATAGTGAAGGCTCCTATACCTGTCCTGCTTTTTGACCACAATCGTCACATTCAAGATTTCTTTGGTGAGGGGTTACTTTCATGATCACATAGACTAAATGCAACGCGTTCCAACGAGGATCATTTTTACACTATTACTCGTTTATTAGATCTTTGAAAGGCACCATATGTTCCAAATAAGCTTCTGTTGTTGATAGTCCAGCTTCAATTACAGCATCCAAATAAAACTTTAATCTTATCTGCTCAAATAGTTAGTTGTTAAGTTTTGATTAGCTGGTGTGGATATTTTTGTGAACCATCAGTGATTTAGCATCATAAGTCACTTCGTGTAGGTCAAAGTTTTATCAGGACGCATATTAGGATATGCATTGGAGAGGACAACTGCATCTGTCACAAAGATGAAGGTTCTTTAACTTCAATGCTTCTTCTTTGTCTTGTGATTATGTTGTATTACAGATATGCAATTTAAAACTTGGTAACAGATGTAGTTACAAGTGTTAAATTGGGCAACTGATACATAGTGTTGAACCCTCAGTTGCTTTAGACTTCAGCATTCCTTTTCTTTTTAAAAAATGGAAGGTTTGATAGACTTTACTGTCATTCGCTTTTCCTATAACTTCATTTCAAGGCCATCCTCTGCTCATCAACTTCTCTCTTGCAAGTGATCTAAAGCGGACTTGAACCTGGGTGTGGGGGTTTACTTTACACCCATACCTCTAACCAGCTCAGGTTCTTATAAAAGTTGTTGCAGTAGGTTCACTGATTTCATGATTATGTTGATATCATGGGTTATCCATACCAAATTTAGGTGTTTTATTGCTTGATCTTGAATTGTTGATTAGTTGATGTGCTTCTTGTTAGTTGAATGTGTCATGATTTATTCATTTTTTCCCTGGAGAGTCATCTGACATTCAAGGCTAATAATTCCTTTAGCTACAGAGATCACAAGGAGGTTGAGAATGGTTGAACCACTATTTTATTGCTAACAATTCTCATCATAAATAGCAGTTGATAGACTAGCTATCAAAAAGATGAACATATATTACATATCTTGATATGATTCCAGATAGCGCTTCTCAATTTCTTCTCAACAAAAAATAACTTTGCTGTGGCATGCATAATTTGATGTGTTATGCGGCAATTGAAGCTTCAATTATTGCCTGTGTACTTACTCCTGCCACAGTCTGGGGTAGGAGCTTCTCAATTTATTCTCAACCAAAATTAATTAATTAGTACAGAGGAGTTAATCACAAAAGAAAATATAGATAAGTGGTCGGGTGGCCACTTCGTCCATGATTATAATGCTTTATTTTCTAGATTATCTTATTTTCTCTGTAGGGTGTGCATTTTAAGGACTCTTAGCAATTATTTCACCATGGACAGTATACCTTCAGACATTATTAGCTCCATAACTGGTTCCAGAAATGATTTGTGTGACATCTGTCCCTAATTAGAATGATATCTCCATATGAAAGAGTAGTGAATGGAATCAGAATGAACACAAACCAAATTGATTCGAGGTTTCATCATGTGATCGGATTACAGGGGAGTTGGTACCTCGAGGCTGGCCTCGGACTGGAGGGCGGCGAGGGCGCGCGGGAATCCGGCGGACTCGACGAAGGCGGCGACGGAGGCGACCACCGCGGCCCTCACGCTGGGGGCGGGGGCAGCGGCTGGGCCGCCGTCGTCGCGACGAGGCTCCGGCGGCGGCTAGAGGGAGGGAGAGAGCAGGGCAGCGGTCGCTAGGGTAAGAGCAGGGCAGTGCGGGCGATGGCAGGCCGGCGCGGCGCCGTGCGAGGGCGGCGGCGGCGGTGGTGGCTTTGGTGAACGCGTGCGAGGGTTGGGGCGTCGGGCGATGCCGAGTGCGAGGGCGAGTCGGGACGACGGTTTCGGGCGCGGATCGGGGCAGCGGCGCGGCTAGCTAGGCCGCTGTCATGACGAGCTCAATGGCTAGAGAGGGAGGAGAGAGAGCAGGCAGCGGTCGCTAGGGTAAGAGCAGGCGCGGTCTGGGATGGCAGGCCGCGCGGCGCGCCGCGCGTCGGCGGCGGCGGCGGCGGTGGCGGCTTTGGTGAACGCGTGCGAGGGTTGGGGCGTCGGGCGATGCCGAGTGCGAGGGCGAGTCGGCTTCGGGCGCGGCGAGTAGTGATAGGCACGTGAAATGACCAACGTACCCTTTAGGATGATAATTAAAATTTTCAGGAGGCAATGGGAGGCAACGCGAGGCAATTTCAAGTACTGTAAAAGGGCTCGAAGAATAAACTCACAAAAAAGAAATATGTAAGCATTGAGGAGTTTGCAGCAGATGTGAGGCTAACATTTTCAAATGCTATGAAGTATAATCCTCCAGGCAATGATGTCCATACTGTCGCTAAAGAACTGAATCGAGTATTTAATTTATTATGGGAATCAATGAAAAGGAAATTTAGAGGCCCAAGCCCGGTTCAAGAGCAGAAGACAATATTCACAGAAGTTCAAGCTGTAATGGATTCAAAGTCTACAATTGGGTGCTCAAATCAAAACTTTCGGTTATTAGAAGGCCAGTTGCTTGCTCAAATTCGATTGTAAAGAAGCCACTGACAGATGCGTTATCCTTTAAAGTGAGATCACATATGCTCTTATTCACTTATGATTATAGTTTGCTTTAATTGGTGGTTATATGATTTTAAAAGTACTGCTATCTGTTGCTTGTACAGGTAAAAATCATATCTTTCGTGGGCAGCGACGAGCGGATTTCTTCCAAAGGTGATATATTCTTTGCATTACACGCAACAAGCTTTTATTCCTGGGGCCAATTAAGACTTGTTACTGTGATTATTAATGCTTTGTCATTTTCCTTTTGGTATTCAGGTATACCTAGCAAATAGGGGTTCTTAAATCACTTTGTCCCTGCTGGCAACAGGGGGCATCTTTAAATCATTCTCTTCCTTTCACTAAGGCTTTGGGCATGACCCATTAGTTCCCGGTACCCTTATCATTATTTTTTGACTTGTTGTGGTCTGTTCACTAAGGCTTTGGGCATATGAACCACCTAAAGCTATACCTTCTACCTTTATGAGAATGCTAAAATATAAGGATACGAGCAACTGATCATGTAAGCATCTACATCTTTGCAAAAAAGTGGGATTGAACCCAAATTTATGCAGGGCGAAACAGAAAAAGAAATCAACATATAAATAGTTGAGTGTTGTGTATCAAACATGAATAGCTGCCTCTACAAATATGGAAGGCCAAGCTGCCTTGACTTTACAAAATTCTATTCTGACTAAATCTCATAAAAAGAAAGTGGAGGGGGGATACTTCTTGTGCCTTTTGCAGAGAGAGAGAGAGAGTATCTCATCTCTTTTTTGAATGCCCTGCCAGTAAATATGTGTGGAGCATTCTTGCCTTCACATTTGGAGTGGTTGTTAGACCCTCTTCTTTCGTACAATTTTGGTTGTGGATTAAGTGGAGCCTACCAAATGGCAAACAAGTGTACGGTGTTGGTTTGGCTACAGTTTGTTGGGTCATTTGGAAGACAAGAAACTCCATCAGTTTTGAAGGAAAGAGAGGGCCCTGTTCGCTTGAGCTACTTTTCAGCCACGAAACAATGTTTTTCTCTCACAACATTTCAGCATAAACATCAGTATAAGCCAAATTTCAGCGTAAGCCCATATGTTTGATTTGCTCCTTGTTAATGTATTGGGCAGGATTCCAGAAGGATGAGGTTTCTTCCAAGGTGGAGCACGGCACAGAGGTCCTAAAGTCGGTGGCCCTGCATTTTTATCAGCAAGGTCAGAAAGAAGATGGAGACAACAGCCTTGCGATCAAGTCAAGCAGCCTGCAGTGAGTGTGTAAGGCGTGCAGTTTGGAAATGGCCTGTGTGCTGTAACAGCCGCATAGGGCTTGTAGTAAATCAAACATATGACGGCAAGAAATATTGGACTTGGTTTCTATACCTCGGCTGTGCCTGGGTTTGGTGGTTTTGGTTGCTTTTTGTCTAAACCCTGGGGGTTGAGTACAACTGGCAGCTTGGTTAGCTCTGGTTAAGAACATACTATGGATTGTTCAACTTTTGTAATTTTGTTGCTCTTGGGTAAGGAAATTCGGTTCGTCCATGGTAAAAAAAAAAGATATGAATAGCTGCAGCAGCAAGTGTTTGCATGCTGATCATATGTTTGATTTGCTCCTTGTTAATATATTGGGCAGGAATCCAGAAGGATGAGGTTTCTTCCCAGGTGGAGCACACGCAGAAGTCCTGAAGTCGGTGGCCCTGCATTTTCATTAGCAAGGTCAGAAGGAAGGAGACAACAGCCTCGCGATCAAGTCAAGCATCATGCAGAGAGTGCGTCTGAAAGGTGTGTAGTTTGGAAATAGCCTGTGAGCTGTAATAGCCAGTCTGGGCTTGTAATAAGTCGTAGTCATCTTAGCCATGGTGGTGAGAAATATCAGACTTGGTCATGGGTGTTGTATCCCTTGGCTGTGCTGGGGTTTGGTGGTTTCGGGTGCTTTTTGTCTAAACCCTGGGAGGTCACTACAGCAGGCTGCTTGGTTAGCTCTGGTTAAGGGAGTGTTCGGCTGGCTTTAAGCCGGCTGGCTGGCTGGCTGGCCAGCTAACTCACGGAATCACTATTCACGTCCTGTCAGAACAGTATTTTTCTCTCACAACAATCAGTCAGAACAGTATTTTTCAGTCCTGCCGAACAGGCCCTAAGCTCATACTATGGATTGTTAAACTTTTGTTATTTTGTTGCTCTTCGGTTTGTCCATGGTATAAAAAAAAGACATGAATAGCTGCAGCAGCAAGTATTTGCATCCTGTCCAGTTTCTTTTATTTGGCCTTGCTTTTTTTTACTTCAAAATTTTCATTGTAGTAGATGCTTGCATGATCTATCGAACAGTATTTTTAGATGATTTTTCTTTGGATATTGAAGTGCTGCGGAATGTTTAGTAGCACAGTACCACCTGTCACCTGAACTGCCTATCTCCTGTTCAGAGCGTGCCACAGCTTTCCCCGCCTAAGCCTTTGCCCGCGTTTGCCTCACGATTGAACTTACGATTGGCCCCGTTCGATATCTTGTTCGGCTTCTTTTTCCAGCTAGAATAGTATTTTTCTCTCATAATATTTCAGTAAAAATAGTGTTTTCAGCCACTTTCAGCTAAGTTTCAGCAAGCCGAACGAGGCCATGCTGACGTCCGTGCGTGACTCTGCGTCTGGACACGGCCGCCCAGGGGCGAGCCCCAAACAAAAAATAAATCTTCATTTTCTCGTGCTTATCCGCCTGTCTCTCCTGAACCCACCCTGACTCACTACCGGAAACGTCAAATTTGCCGAGTGTTTTTATGTTTGCCGAGTGTATTCCCTCGGGCATTCGGCGAAAAGTTCTTTGCCGAGTGCTGCGCTAAAACACTCGGCAAAGAGGAGGTTTGCCGAGTGTCAAAAAAATCACTCGGCAAAGGGGGGTTTGCCGAGTGTTTTCTTTTTTGCCCTCGGCAAAGAAATAAAATCTTTTTTTCTGGGAAAGAAGGAGAAGAAAAAAAATAAAAAAAAAACTTTGCCGAATGCCCAAATCTAACACACTCGGCAAAGGAATAAAATCTTTTTTTCTGTGAAAGAAGGAGAAGAAAAAAAAAAAAAAAAATTTGCCAAGTGCCCAGATCTAGAACACTCGGCAAAGGACAAAATCCTATTTAATTCCCTAGCCTTCCCCCCCCCCCCCTTCTTCTTCTCCCCCGCCGCCTCCTCCTCCCCCTCCTCCTCCCCTTTCCGGGCGCCGGGCTCCCTCCCTCCTCTCCGGCCCAGCGGCCCCCCTCTCCCTCCATCCACCCCGCCCTCCCCTCCTCCCTCTCCGACACCGGCGCGGCCCCGCCCTCCCCTCCTCCCTCTCCGCCGCGCCCCCCTCCCCTCCCTCTCCGGCTCGGCCCCGCCCTCCCTCACTAGATCCGACGCCTCCCTCTCCCGGCCCTCCTCCCTCTCCCGAATCCGGCGGCGCCGCCCCCCTCCCGGCCCTCCCTCTCCAGATCCGGCGGCGATGGGCGTGGTGGTGGCGGTGGGCGTGGCTGTTGCGGCGGTCTGGGCGTGGTGGCGGCACGGCGTGGTGGTGGTACGGCGTGGTGGGGCGTGGTGGTGGCGCGGCGAGAGGGAGGAGAAGACGGCGGCTTGTTTTTTTTTATTTTTTCTGAAAAATTGTTTGCCGAGTGTTTTTTGAGCATTCGGCAAAGTCTTTGCTGAGTGCCCGATAAAAAGCACTCGGCAAAGTTAGTTTGCCGGTAGAATTTTTGTCGTGTGCCTTACACTCGGCAAAGGGTTTGCCTAGTGTTTTAGTGGCCCTAGGCACACGACAAAGCTCCCGTTCCCCGTAGTGACTCCTTCGTGCTTATCCGTCCGGACCTAAAGCAGCGTGGCTGCTCATCTGTCCACCCCTTCTCTAGCGTGCGCTCGTTTCCTTTCCCCGTCGCCGATCGCGCTGCGCACCCTCGCTCCCTGCGCCGCTCACCTGTGTCGCTCGGTGTGGCTGCTCATCCGTCCGCCCCCTTCCCAGCACGCGCTTGTTGGGCTACCGCGCCGTGCCTTTCCCTCCATCGCTGGCCGCGTCGTGCGCCCTCGCTCTCTGCGCCGCTCACCTGCGTGGTAGTCACCTGCGTCGCTCGCTCCCTTCAAGTGTTTCAGACGTTTCAGATGTGTGTTGCAATTATTTCATCTTGATGTTGTAAAAGTAGATCGGTGGATGTTGCATATGTTGCAAGTGTTTCAGAGGCATGTTGCAAGCGTATGTTGCAACTGTATATTCTAAATGTTTTATCTGTTTCAGTCTTATGTTGTAGGAAGCTGTTTCATGTTGCAAGTTGCAAATCTAGATGCTTCGTGTGTTTCACACATATGTTGCAAGTGCATGTTCCAAATTTTATCTATTTTCTGGCATATGTTTCATTCGAATGTTTTTCATGTTGTAAGTATTTTATGTTGTACGGCTGGGGCCGAGCAGACTGGGTGTGCGGCACGCCGGGGGTGCCGACAGACGGGGCGCGTTGGGGGCGTGCTTGTCCTCGGCTGCCCATCTCGGCTTCCTGAGTGCTGCCCGCACGGAGAGAGAGGAGGAGGTCACGAGCGACCGGCGGACACAGAGACGGGGCGAAGTGCACGCGTGGGTCGAGGCAAAGTGGACAGAGTCAGGACAAATGCAGACGGGGGCGGGCTGTGCGGGCGTTTAGACACGCGCGTCCCTCCGGACATCAAACGCTCGCCACGCCCTTAAACTTATGGCAACTTGTGACGTGCCGCACCCGCGTAGACCGCCGCCGTGTAGCGTTTTTTCCTTCTCGTTTCTCGCCAGACGCCAACTTCTGGCGATCCTTGTGACCGCCTCTTTTTTTTAGTGATATATTTGGCATGTTTATCTCAGTTGCAAAAACCTTCACGTCGCCTAGAACAGAACTTTGTGAAAAATAGCAGACTGTCGAGGTATCGACTAGAGACAATATACATGCATCATGATGCGTTTATTTACAGAAACACTGTTAAATAACCACATAGATAGATATAATGACAATAAGATAATAAAGGAATAAGCACGCGCACACAAAGATAACGATAATAAAGGACGCATTTGGTTGGAGGGGCTCGTTTGGTAGGGATCCAGATTCTCTGACAAACGTTTCAGTTTCAGATTCATTTAAGAAACGTTTCAGGTGGTTAATCGAAATCACATTATGAAATCGTTTGATAGGTAGGGTAGATTTTGATTCCAAATGAAGATGTTTTCTATAAAAAAAATTATATAAATTGAAATATGCTTCAAAAAATAGAACTTTTTTTATGAATGAAGAATAACTTGAATACAACCTATTTTAGTTTGTTGCACTCAAAAAGGGTAGCAAGAAAAAATACAGTCGCAAGTGTGTGGAAGAGGCTAGAAACGAAATCTGGCCAAACCAGTCCAGATCCGTTTCACCCATCCAGGAGAGACTTTCACGAAGAGAGCGTTTAGTGCAATTTCTACGGATTCGTCTGAGAATCGAAAACGATCCTGGCATCCAAACGGTGCCAAAGTTTGGTTGTTGACCGGAGATTTTTGTTTGGTTAAATATGCCTCGATTTGGCCTACCCCATCCGGTGCTGCTAAACTGCAGCTCAAATTTCTCTCTCTGTGCGGTCAAACCGGGGTGTTCGCTTTGGGCGCCAAACTTTGCCTGGCTGCTGATATTTGGCCACGCGTCCAATAGTTTATGGGTGCTTGGCAGAGCTTCACGTAGCTCTAAATACTAAACTTTAAGACAAGCGAACGGGGCCAAAACAGCTCGCTTTGCCAAACTTTGCGTGCTTCTCCTTCTCGATCTCCCGTCACCACGAGAGCTGCCATGGCCTAGCCAGCGACACATTGGCGCCCCGCCCCAGCGCGATGCTGTGGTGAGCTACACGCGGCCCAGTGCACCGCCACCTCGCCCCGTGCGCACAGCTGTGGCCCGCCGCCGCCCCATCTCGCACACCACCATGTTCGCGAGCCATTGTGGCCCACCGCGACAACGCCGCGCGCCAGCCCAGCGCGCCAGCCCTGCCCCGCCGCCAGCCTTGCAGCGGCTCTGCCCCCGCCTCCTGCGACCCCTCCCCCGCCATGGCTGCCCGCTCAGGAGGAGGAACAATATGTGTTTTTTTATTATTTTTAGCCCCTATTTATGTTTCAATAATTATATATGAGTCCATCTCCGAGTTGGAGCTCTACCAAACGGTTTGGTGGGAGCTCAGCCGTAGAGCTGCTCTATGCTGAACCACATGCTTTGGAGCTGTGTTTTCAGAGCTGGAGCCTTGTCAAATATGCCCTTAATCCAAATGCGCCCAAACAGTCCACACACACAACTGATAACCATGATGCTCATTGTTGACGGTCGTTAACATCAATCATACAACGTCAACATAACTTGTATAAATGCATAAAAATGATCATCAATATAGGATTAGGGGTTTAAACTAACAAATTCCATGAGTTTTGGAGAATCTATGTTTTTAGCTGGGTTTATCCAGAAAACGAGCAAGCAGGACCTAATCGTCATATTTAATCGCGCTTAACCGCGGCGTAAACAACTCCAGAAGGTTCTAGAGGACACCAGAGGACTCTCCACCGAAGATGACCGCAAGAGGCTAACATGGGGGGCCGGCCAGCCCCACTTGCAGGCCGGCCGCCCTGGTGGGTCCACCGTTCAGTGTCTCATTCGTACGTCGGTTCTCCACCGCCTTAAATATCACATCTACGCCGTTTATTCAACTCGGTCTGATCCGAGGGTCCAGAATTGACACTATCCCCTATATATATGGCCATGTAGCCCCCTCCCTGAGATCATCCTAAAACCCTATTTCATATCCTCATCTCAGGATCAGGACATTGCATTCAAGAGAGATTAGTCCTCTAGTTAGGATCTATTCTTTGTATACAAATAAAGAGAGAGTAAGGGAAGAGTTTGGAGGAAGTACCAGCTTGTCGGTGTGAAAGGTCCAAAATGGCTAGGGGTGAATAGCCTATAAAAATTTCTACAAATACACTAGAGCAAGAGGTTAGTACACTAAATGGCGAAATACAATTTTGCTCTAGCTCTACGAGGGTTGCAAGCCACCTATTCAAGAATTCTAGTTACTATGATCACTAGGCACAAACAATGGCTATGTCACTACTCACTAAAAGCTCTCAACAAGTCTACACTAAAAACCTCCACTAGGTGATACTAAACTAGCAAGGAAGACAAGCTCTCAAAATTAATTACACTAAAGAGCTTGACAACTAGTTTGCAAGAAACGCAAAAAAGTGAGTATGGTGATTATATCGCCGTGTCAAGTAATGAACCAATCACAAGATGAATACCAATTCAATCTCCGAGAGAATACCAAAGGGCAAGAGACAACCAATTTTTCTCCCGAGGTTCACGTGCTTGCCGGCACGCTAGTCCCCCTTGTGTCGACCAACACTTGGTGGTTCGGCGGCTAATAGGTATCACACACCTAGCCCACCACAAGAGACGCCACAAGAACCTACCCACAAGTGAGGTAACTTAATGACACAAGCAATTTACTAGAGCTACCTTATGGCTCTTTGCCGGTGAAGGTGCAAGAACCCTCACAATCACCAAAGCCGGCCACGAACAATCACCAACACGCGCCGAAGCTCCTCCGCTGCTCCAAGCCGTCTAGGTGGCTGCAACCACCAAGAGAAACAAGAAATCCACAGCCACAACGATCCCCAAGTGACACTAGATGCAATCACTTAAGCAAATACACTTAAAATCACTCCCAATCTCACTATGATGATGAATCAATGATGGAGATGAGTGGGAGGTGTTTGCTGAGGCTCACAAGGATGTCAAGTATGTCAAAGTGCCAAGAGGGTGAGCCCCAAGCCGGCCAAGAACTATATATAGTGCCCCCTTGGCTCAAAGAGCCGTTGGAAGCTTGCAGACACGACCGGAGTCACTGACCGGACGCACCCCAACGTCCGGTTGGCTGCATCCAGTCAGCCGATGCCTGCCACGTGTCCTCCCTTTGAATGTCATCCATTCATCTCTAACGGCTAGCTCCCGATCACGTGAATACTTAAGTTAGGACCAGACTCACTCCTTGATTGTCCAGACTCTGGAGTACACGGCGTTAGGTCATGAACATAAAGGTTCCAGAGCTGATTTCCATTGACCAGACGCGTCAGGTCATAGACGACTTGACGCGCCCGTGCGTCTGATCACGCCACCGCACCACCTTGCAATTTGTGATCGAACGCACCGATTGGTCTCGAGCCAGCGTCTGGTCCTTCCACCTCGCTCTCGGCCAGAGCAGTGCCATCGCCTACGTAAGTAAAATGGACCCTAGGCCTATTTACTTTGGATTTTGGTGTTTGATAACCAACACAACCAAATTGGACTAATGAATTTGCAAGTGATTGTTTTATAGTTCCATAGGGTGCAAAACGTGACTTGGACGAAGGTGATGTGATGATCCCACGATCAACACCATAAGCAAGACCCTAGAAGCACAAGAGAAGACCCAAGATATCAAGCAAAGTCCAAGCACGAAGATAGGAACCAAGCTGGACGCAAGATCTCAAAGAAACGAGCTCACAGAGGTGACCGGACGCTGTCCTTATAGCGACCGGATGCTCCGATCAGTTGCTCGGTAATAGCAGGCGTCAACAGCAGCGATTGAACGCTGAAGACTAAAAGTGACCGTATGCACCGATGGCACTGTTCATCATCCCAGCAACAGCTCAGCATTGACTGGACGCAGGCGGCTAATTGACCGGATGCAGGAACTGCAGCATCCGATCGAGTACAGAGAGGTTCCAGAGTAGCGAAATTGCGACCAGACGCGTCCTGTGGCATGTGACCGAACGCCATCAGTGTCCGATCAGTTGATCGCCCTCTAATGGTCGGGACGACCGGACATGTCCGGTCAGGACAAAAGCAGCGTCCGGTTAGTAGCAGAATGGCGGGATTTTGTCCCCAACGACTACTTTCTTAGTGGGGCTTATAAATAGACCCCCAACCGACCGTTTGAGTAGGATGGAGCTGAGGAAACATATCTAGGGTGTTGATACACCATTTTAGTGATCTCCACTTGCATAGTGCTTAATGATTCATTAGGTGATTAGCGTAGGTGTTTTGCGAAGTGCTTAGGTTGATTAGACCACCACTTATGCACTTGCTCTAGGTTTAAGCCTAGTGTTTAGTGAGGTTTGCATATCTCTTACCACTCGGTGCTTGCATGCACCATTGTTGTACATCAGAGGGGCTTGTAGTCTTGCGAGATCACACCAACCGCATTTGTGGTGTGGCCGCCACCGTGTACCGGAGGGAACATGGCCCGCGGCGTTTCGGCCAGAAGCTTGATAGTGAAGATGGCAGGGAGCGGTCCGGGAGAGGCTTTGCCACGAGTGGCTTAACCGGGGACGCGCTTGCACATGGGGAAGGCCCAGAGCTATCCACGGAGTTACCCGACTGGGAGCTTAGCCCTTGTGAGGGATTCCTTGCGAGGGGCTCCAACGAGGACTAGGGGGAAGCTTGCACGTTTCTCGATACCTCAGTAAAAATACCAAAGTCATTGATGGGAGTTTGCATATTTCTACCTTACTCTTTAGCATCCGCATTTACATTGTTTGTATTACTCCTTTTGCGGTAGAGATAGCAACACATTAGCAAAATCATAGTTGCACATTTAGATAGTTTCTATAGTTTAGAAGTAGAATTTTAAGCCTAATTCACCCCCGCCCCTCTTAGGTGTCACAGTCCCCTATAAAGTGGTATTAGAGCCGGTTGCCTTAATTTGGACCTTTGGCTTAACCGCCGTCGAGCCGACGCTATTTAGAGTGGTTAGGATGGATACCTCTAGGCCTTCATACTTTGACGGCACTAACTTTCCCTACTATAAAGCTAGAATGGCTTGTCATCTTGAGGCGGTTGATTTAGGTGTTTGGAGAGTCACTCATAATGGGATGAAACCCATTAAGAATCACTATAAGCCCATAAAGGGTGAAGAAAAAGAAATTAATTTTAATTCTAGAGCTAAAAATTACTTGTTTGAATCCTTTAGCATGGATGTGTGTTAACCAAGTGTTCACTTTAAATACGGCACATGAAATTTGGTTAAAACTCCAAGAGCTCTATGACGACACAACTAATGTCCGTGAGCAAAAACATTGTCTAGCTAAATAAAGTTATGATTCCTTTGAAATGAATGATGATAAACTTGTTCGTGATATGTATTCTCACTTGAATCTAATTATCAATGAGCTTCATTCAATAGGATTAACAAAGCTAGATGATGCGGACATCATAAGGAAGATCATCTCCGTGCTATCACAAAAGAAATATGCAAGCATCATCACCATCCTTCACAACATGGAGGACTTGAGCACCATGACCCCGGCCATAGTCATTGGCAAGTTAGTGGCATTTGAAATGTCACGCAAGATGGGTCAAGAAGAAGCCTCTTCATCAAGCAAAGGCAAAGCTCTCGCATGTAGTGAGAAGAAGAAGATGAAGGGCAAGAAAGTTGAGACAAGCTCAAGCTCAAGCTCCTCAAGTGAAGATGAAGAAGAAGATGAGGATGAGGATGATGATGATGATGAAGATTCAAATGATGATGAAGATTCAAGTGATGATGATCAATCTTCCTCCTCCACCTCCAACCTTGATGAAGAATTAATCAAACTTATCAACAAGGCGGAGAAGATGATCCAAAGGGTCAATGTTAAGGGTGTGCCCATCCAAATTCAAGATCTCATTTTTACCAATCAAAGAAATGAGCAAAGGAAGAAAGGATGCTATGGATGCGGCGAGTTGGGGCACTTTGTGGAAGATTGTCCAAACAAGCCTACACCCAAGATAAAGAAGGCGTACAAGATCAAAGCCCACACATCAATAAGATCATAGAATGATTCTTCAAGTGAAGAAGAAAACCATCATAAGAGGTGAGGGCACAAGCACTCTTCATCGAGAACCTCACGTGTGTGCCTTATGGCACGAGGTAACAAAGAATCTATCCCTAGTGATAGTGACAATGATAGTGATAGTAATGATGAGCTACCTTCTTATGATAAAATTATGTAACAAAATCTTAACTATGCTAAAGTTTGCTCTAGTCAACAAAAGAAGCTTGAAAAATTAAAGGAAAAGCTAGATAGTTCGCAAGAAGCATATAAAACCTTGCTTGAACAATATGAGACTTTTGCTAATCTTAATATGGAGCTATCAACTAAAATTGAGAAACTTGAGGCTAGTGCAATAACAAATGCATGCACAATCAATGATGAGCAACTTGTAAAGAAAAATAAAAAATTTAAAGAAAAGTTAGCTAGCTCACAAGATGCTTATAAAAGTTTGCTTGCTAAAATGGAAACCATGTGCAAACATTGTGATGAGATAACTAATAAAGTTGCTAATCTTGAAGCCATCGGCACAACCCCCACCAAGGCATCTAAAAAGAAAAGTTCTATCTTTAACATGCCTAAAAAGGATGCTTCTACTTCTTGCAATGATTTATGTTTAGACAAACCCTTGTGCAACCAAGTTTATATTGAGAAACTTGTTGTAGATACATGCACACAAGAGGTTACAATGGAGAATGAGCAACTCAAGCAAGAAGTGGCTCGCCTTACTTACCAGGACTTGACTCAAGTGAAAGGCAAGACGAAGCGAGCCAAACTTCATCAAGATAACACCGTCAAGGGAGTGAAGAAGCTTGATGAAGGACAAATCATGGTTTGCTATGTGTGCCACAAGGAAGGCCACAAGTCCTATGAGTGCAAGGTGAAGAATGTGGGAGGAGCAAAGAAGAAAGAGAAAAAAACAAACAAGCAAGCTCTCCAACACCTACACCAACAAGGTGGACAAAAAGGCCTCCACACCTTATCTCTTGAAGAAGAAGAAAAATGACAAGGTGGTGGCCATCAAGGTGAACAAGCAAGCCAACAATGAGGTCAAACGCTTTTGGGTGCCAAAGGAGATCATTTCCAACATGAAGAGCACCAAGAAGGTTTGGATTCCTAAAGGGAAGTAAGAAGTCCGATGGACTTCGGGGAATTTGGAGACTTGGTAAAGTATGGGTGTATTACATGGGGTGCATCACATTGGATCATGTCAATTGCCTAGTAGGTTAGTGAATACTATGAACCCAAATTCCCCTTCCCATGTTAGGTAACTAGATGTAAATTCTTTCAATTGGTATTTCCCACAAGTAGTATCAAGATTTAATTTCTTGCAATTTCAATTAGCATCTAGTTCTCTTTCATGCCTAGATTTGCATTTGCATACTTAAATCCTTTGTCATGCATACACTAGGTATATCTTATGGTAGGATTGCTCGGTCTCACTCTTAACTCTTGGAGCAAACCTACATGGTTTAAATTGTTTAGGAGCACGACACATAGCTTGTCTTTCAAATGTTCATCTAATATGTGCCAAAGTCCAAATTGTAGATAATTTCCCCTGAATATCATTTTTGAAAATGATTCTCACATTCATGTGATGTCATCTTTCAAGTGGTATTTTTTATTCTAAAATCAATGTGCATATCTCCTACAAGTATTCCATACTTGTGTGCACAAATTTAGGGAGAGGTTACTCTATAAGTTAGATGCTTTGAGACTAACACTTTTTCAAGCTTATCATGTGTGTAGTAGTCTCATTGCAAGGAAAATGGAGTCCCCAGAGTTAAGCATCATACTTCAAATATCCACCACCTATTGCAAGTGGTATAAATCAAATTGGTCTCCATATGTGGTATTTCTAATCCGATATCATCATGTTGATTTCACTTTGATATCTATATGCTTTCTCCATGCATTATATAGATTAAACTCCCTTGAGCATTAATTTGCCAATTATGCATAAATTACATTCTCCATCATATGTATGCATATATTTAGGGGGAGCTTAGTCTATGTAATGTGAGAGTCAAATTTTGTGACCTATTCCACTCCACATACAAAGGTTCACAAAGTTTGACCATCCCTTGTGCTACTAATGTCTTTCTTTTCGGTGTTTGATTCCAAAGGGAGAGAATTTGTAGGACCAAAAGCAAGCCCGATCATAATATTTTACAAGTGGTAATGGTCCGAGAAAGGGAGGATAGTGGATTATGGATTAGTCTATGTAATGGAAAGAATTTGTAGGACCAAAAAGCAAGGCTTAAATCCATATGCCACATGGGAACATTCACAAGGGCAAGATAAGTTTAGCTTTACAAATGGTATCTTCAATTGATATCTTACAAGTGGTATCTTCAATTGGTATCTTTTAGCATCATATAACATTGCCCCTTGCATTGCATCCTAGCAAGTAGATAGTTTTTAAATTCCAAAATTTTTATTGTTTGCTTGCTTTGGTCGTGTTGTCATCAATCACCAAAAAGGGAAAGATTGTAAGGAAAATAGACCCTAGGCCCATTTACTTTGGATTTTGGTGTTTGATGACCAACACAACCAAATTGGACTAATGAATTTGCAAGTGATTGTTTTGTAGTTCAATAGGGTACAAGACGTGACTTGGACAAAGGCGACGTGATGATCCCACGATCAACACCATAAGCAAGACCCTAGAAGCACAAGAGAAGACCCAAGATATCAAGCAAAGTCCAAGTACGAAGATAAGAACCAAGCCGGACGCAAGATCGCAAAGAAACGAGCTCACAGAGGTGACCGGACGTTGTCCTTATAGCGACCGGACGCTCCGATCAGTTGCTTGGCAACAACAGGCATTAGCAGCAGTGATCGGACGCTGAAGACTAAAAGTGACAGGACGCATTGATGACACTGTTCATCATCCCGACAATAGCTTAGCATTGACCGGATGCTGGCGGCTAATCGACCGGACGCAGGAACTGCAGCATCCGATCGAGTACAGAGAGGTTCCAGAGCGGTGAAATTGCGACCGGACGCGTGCGGTGGCATGTGACCGGATGCCATTAGCGTCCAATCAGTTGATCGCCCTCTAACGGTCGGGACAACCGGATGCATCCGGTTAGGATGAAAGCAGCGTCCGGTCAGTAGCAGAATGGCGGGATTTCATTCCCAACGGCTACTTTCTCAGTGGGGCTTATAAATAGACCCCCCAACCAGCCATTTGAGCAGGGTGGAGCTGAGAAACATAGCTAGGGTGTTGATACACATTTTAGTGATCTCCACTTGCATAGTGCTTAGTGATTCATTAGGTGATTAGCGTAGGTGCTTTGCGAAATGCTTAGGTTGATTAGACCACCGCTTATGCGCTTGCTCTAGGTTTAGGCCTAGTGTTTAATGAGGTTTGCATACCTCTTACCACTCGGTGCTTGCACGCACTATTATTGTACATCGGAGGGGCTTGTGGTCTTGTGAGATCACACCAACTGCGTTTGTGGTGTGGCCGCCACCGTGTACCGGAGGGAACAAAGCCTGCGGCGTTTTGGCCAGAAGCTTGATAGTGAAGATGGCAGGGAGCGGTCTGGGAGAGGTTTTGCCATGAGTGGCTTAACCAGAGAAGCGGTTGCGCATGGGGAAGGCCCAGAGCTATCCACGGAGTTACCCGACCGGGAGCTTAGCCCTTGCGAGGGATTCCTTGCGAGGGGCTCCAACGAGGACTAGGGGGAAGCTTGCGCGCTTCTCTATACCTCGATAAAAATACCGGAGTCATCGACAGGAGTTTGCATATCTCTACCTTACTCTTTAGCATCCGTATTTACATTGTTTGTATTACTCCTTTTGCGGTAGAGATAGCAACATATTAGCAAAACCGTAGTTGCACATTTAGATAGTTTATCTTTTGCATAGGTTTTGCTAAGGGTAGAAAAAGAGGCTATAGTTTAGAAGTAGAATTTTAAGTTGCCTAATTCACCCTCCCTCTTAGGCGCCACGGTCCCCTACTGCCTAAAATTGACCAGATGCGTTGGGGTGAGTCCAGTCACCCGCGGTCAGCGTCCGATCGTGGATCATCTCCTCTTTTTCTTTTTCTAAGTCCACAACCACTTCACCCTTACTTCTATATCGCTAACCACAAAGTGTAGAACTTGTGTGCACGTGTGTTAGCATTTTACAAGGGTCAAGGTTAGCACACCAGATTCCTAAATGCATATGCAAGAATAATGTCACCTAGTGGTACTTGATAAACCGTTTAGCCAAAGATTTTCCCTCTTTATAGTACGGCTATCGATCCTAAGTTACTCACACCCTCTAAGGTGTCTTGAGTGCAAAACAAAAACCTATCTTATACCTTTTCCTTGAACTTCTCGGTTTTTATTTTTCTCTTTCTTCTTTTCCAAGTTGAGCTTGGTCATCATCAACACATGTCCATCTCCATGGACTTCATCACCATGCTCCACCACTTGGTATGTACCAACCTTACTTGACACTCATGACAAAGGTTAGTACTTAGGTTTCATCAATTAGCCAAAACCAAACTAGGGCTTTCACGGTGCTACCTCTACGGCTTGTACTTTGATGGATCTAGGCTTCTCCAAGTCTACATCTGACATACCTCTAGTAATTGATTTCTGTTTAAGTAAGTTTTGTGCTCTTTTGTTCATGGGTTCATAGTTCTTTTGAGTGCTCTAGTCCTTGTTAGATCTCTGGATTAGAGTAGTAATCGTTAGCATGAGCGTGGTGCTTAGGCTATTGGCTACCTATGTTTGCTCCCTGTTTCTTGGTTGTGTGGTAGCAGCGGAAGGTGACAGCCCCATCTATTCTTTATAGTCCACACCGAATTGAGCAAGTTCTTAAATTAGTAGGATTATAGTCGCGTCGGTAGAGTTATCTATTAGCGGTGTTTTACCATCTAAGCGGCGTCCTAAAGTGAACATTAGAATCATAAGCCTTGCTTTGCATAGGGCCATAACCATAGGAATCATCTCTACTCATACTTATACCATGATTGCTATCCCTGGACAAACTAGTGTTTAGACAACATACACATGTTTCCCTGTGGATATGATACTCGATAATACTCCGTGTGAAAACTACTTTGATACCCGTGCGCTTGCGGATTTTGTCTCTGTGTGCCACCACAGGTGTCAACAAGTTTTTTGGAGCCGTTGCCGGGGCAACGGTTGCTGTGATTTCATCGAACCAGGTTTATCCTTGTATCTTTTATTTTATTTATCTTTAAGCATGGATAACATCACGTCTATCAATCAATTCGCTGCTCCCACGGGCGCACAACTAGAGCCACCGGAATCTTCGAAACCTATCCTTACATCTAGCTATGAGTTGCGTCTGTCTTTAATAAATTTGGTCCAGGAATAATCATTCTCAGGAGAAGGTGATGAAAACCCATATACTCACCTATGAGAGTTTGAGCAAACTTGTGCATGCTTGCATATCACGGGCATGTCACATGAAACCTTAAAGTGGAAGCTATTTTCGTTCTTTTTTACGGGAACAGCTAAACACTGGTATACCCGAATCGTAGGGAGTGTACAAGGAGATTGGGAAGCCTTATGTTCTAGCTTTTGCTTATATTTCTTTCCCATCTCTGGAGTGGTTAGCCTTCGAATAGAGGTTCTATCTTTTAAACAGAAAGAAAAAGAATCTCTTGGTGCGGCATGGGCGCGTTTTAATGACCTAGTTAATTCTGGCCTTGACCCTGCCATTCAAGACCCTATGTTTTTATAACACTTTTATATGGGTCTTAGTGGGGAGACCGCGCAGCTTCTTGATATAACTTCAAGAGGCTCCTTCTTACACTACTGTCACACTCGGTTTTAAAAACAAAACCTGATTCATCATATGTGTGCCTAGGAAGTCCACACATACAACCACAGATAGGATGGATATCAGAAACAATGTTATATAGCGGAAATACACTCATATTTAACACTTACATCAGAGTATCACGGAACGGTACTAATCTTCAGGCTCCATTCTTCACTGGGATGGCTGACTAGGGGCAACATACGCCTAGCACTTCTCAAAAAATTCACTAGCTCCATCCTCTGGTACCCATTCGAAAAATTTTCAAAGTAATTGAAAAGTAAAGCAAGCATAAGCAAACCACCGCTTAACAAGCATAATATGAGGGGATGTAGGCTCAAATGGTTTTGACACGGCTGAACTGCAGTAGGCAATTTTAGTATATCAAGTTTTATCATTAGAACCTCAGTTGCTAAATTATACTTAAGCTCCAGTTTTCACATGATCATAAATAATGGCAATATGACAATAATGATTAAACATGAGCATCAACATCATAATAAAATAAGAACCCAAAATTTTGTGAGTTTTCCAAGCCGCTCGTGACCGTGAACACGGCCGTTATAACAGTTTTACACTCTGCAGAGGTTGTATATTTTCACCATAAGCCGTGATTTACCCTTTCTTCTGAGGTGATCAGCCTCTTAACCCACTACCAAGGAAGGTCGGCAGGGTTCATTATGAAGTCTTTCAAAGGTTCATCTAACAAGTGTAGCCTGCTAAGGTTTCCCTATCAATAAGCATGAGCCCCCTCCAAAGGGTGACTAACAAAAAACAAATAAACCAAAGTGCACCCTCTTGGCAGGCCGAGATCATACAAATCGGAGCCCCTCTTGCAACTTTCGGTAAGCTACTACGAGCTAGAAAAGCTCGTCATACTGAACTAAAGCCAGAGCCATATATCACTCATGGTTGTACTGTAAGTCTCGGATTTTGCTAACAGATAAGTCCTTATGATTCTATGTTGCTAAAGCACATTTTAAACATCATTGCATATGCCATTAGCCAATATTATGGAGCTTTCATCATTAAGTAGAGCAACTAACAAAACTACCCACATACATAAACATAGTAAGTAACAAGGAACAAGGTAACAAAAGTATACTAGGTAAGGTCCTTAATGTTTCATCATATTAGACACATGCACATGAAAAGATGATTATAATGTTATTAGGTAACAAGGATCCTCATATTATACTTGTCTTTTACACTTGTTTAAACTTCCTCAACATTAGCTTCTGGTCATCACCTTCTGATCTTCAGCGCTCACAAACCATTCTCGTTCTACTCATAGCAAGCACCACGCATAGGCAAATATATAAGCAACAGATAGAACAACTAAGAACAGTACACCACACAAGATTAAGCAACATAACAAAAGAGGGCTCGCTACTACGGTCACGAGAGCGCAAGAAAACGCCGAGAACGAGTCTATAGTTAAAAAGAAAACAACTATCGGGAGTTTTATATTATTTTATATTATAAAAGAAAAGCCTACATACTTTATTTATTTTAATTATGCAAAACAATAAGAAGCGCGTTAATTCAGATTACGCAAATTGTATTTTATTTTAGAAACTGAGTTAAAACTAATCATGTTTTATTTATAAATATTGTCGTATAGATTAAACAAGTTGAACTTTAACTTTGCAAAAAGAAAAATACATATGAAAGCATCTATATGAGTCTATTACATGTAGCGTGTTTAAACTAATCAGATTATAATTAGAAACATATAAGTTAGCGTTAATCAAATTAATATTTATTTAGAAAAGACCGACGTTTACTTTCATTGCTTTTAATTATAAAATCGGTTACATGTATTTTAATCAATTTAATATTTAGCTATATATAGAAAACATGTGGCATGGAAACATTGGTACTACTCGGTAGAGCGCGTCTACACGAATCTAATGCAACTTAACAAACCGAATCGGAATCCAGACAATTAAATGGTAGAGATATTAGGAACTGGTGGCAATTTCGTAAATACCTTGAGCACCTGCAGATCGTACAGAACATGGTGGCCATGGCTGATTCGGCCTTGCCAACCAGCGCAGGGGCCAAGGGCTGTTTGGGCCTCGGCCACGCTGCTGCTGCCGCACGGCACGTACGCAAGGCGCCGGCCGGGGCGCTCAGACGACCGCGGGGGTGATGTCGGCGACGGGAGGTGGCCGGAGAAGACGAGCTCGTTTGTTGGCCTGCTGCTACATGAACAACGAGGAGAAGCAAAGGATCGAGTAGATGAGAGATAGATACGGAAAGAGCAACTCTAAGGCAGCGACGATGGATCTTACCGGCCGATCTCGAGAAGATGATGGCCCAGCAGGGCGACGGTGGGGCACGGCCGGACTGGCGAGCCGGCAGCTCGATCCATCTTCGAGATTGACCATGGTTCTTAATGAAACAGGGATGGTGGCGCGAGGCTCCAAGTGACGATCCGATTTGCGCATGGCAGGGACTGGAGATCGTAGGGACTGACTCTACAGAACCTGGGCGTCAGAGAAAATTCTCTAGACTCGGTCTTGATGGCAGCGAGGAAACGGCGGCGGCGTGTGACTTGCTCAGAGTTCGCCCGGCCAGACTTTATTGGGCCAATGCCTCCTGGTGTGCACGCCGCGATTCACAAAGGCAAAACGCATCCAGGTGGATGGATTCCAACTCAAGTTCGATCTGCATGCGCCTGCGTGAGATAAGCAACAACTGTCCGTGGGGCCTGACAGCAGAGGAACAAAGGAAGGGAGCAGCAGGGCTGACTACGACCTGAGTGCTGAAGTCTGACCTGGCTCCAGGGACGTCAATGACAAGGAGGGTATGGAGCGGGGTACATGCCAATGATCGATGAGGCCAGGCCACAATTGAATCTCCAGTCGGATTGCTGAGATCCCAAATAAAAGATTTGGCTCATAATTTGAGGCATCCAAATAATTAGATTTTACTCGTATAAATGGGAAAAAGCTTCAGCAAAAATCAGAAAAATTTCCGGCAAAGATATTAGAGACATTTTGATGGATGATGATCTCAAATGAATTATTTGGAGCGGAAGAAAGAGATTTTGAGAAACTCCAAACAAAAAGGATTAAGCTCGATAAAGCATGGATTTGATTTTAGAAAAACACAGAGACAAACCAAAGAAAAATAAACGACTTACTAAACGTGCTTTAAAACTTTTCACAATCACAACACAGTCAAGCAACAAACAAACATAACATCGACCAAGCCCATCGAATTATTTTTAGAAAAAATTTGAAAACCACATTTTTCTACATCTAAACTTGTGGAAACTTAAACTAATATTGGAAAAAATTTATATCAATATTGAAATCATTTATTTTACTTAGTGTTTTCTATGCACAACCCAAAATCAGAAAATTTGGGTGTGATAACTGCTCTGCTAGTGAAGGGAGAAACATCCTTAGAAAAATCCTAGATAACACCCCCTACACTAGCGTGTGTGATGATGGCCCACAAGACGTAGTTGAGAAAACTCCTTTAGAAGAACCTTTGATAGTTGAGCCTGAACCTTTAACTACTCCACTTGAAGCCTCAACTACCCTCCAAGTTCCTGAGCCACCGAAGGAGGAAGAAATTCCGACTTTGGAAAATATGTTTGAATTCGAGGATGATCTCTTCTCCAATTTTAGAAATACCTCGAATTATTATGCAATAAAAAAAATCTTCGGCATCATCAGCACCCAACCAGCATCTTCCTAACACAACCGAAGAGAAGTTCCTTAAAAAGATTGTGAAGGAGTTGACAACGATTTTAAGCAATGAGTGGTTGGGAGAATCCAAGCTTTCTTCTGAAGTTATTTGTTTAGATTCTCCTTCTACCTCCATTCGTTGTCAGATTCATAAAACCTCCTTTGATGCTTTTTATAATCCGGTTATAGAAGTAAATCTTATGTCTAAATCTTTTACACATACACTTCCTAGAAATATGCACTTAACTCCAACAACCAAACTCTTCAAAAGTCTCTCAGGGCAAATCCTTCCTAGTGAAGGAATTTTTCACCTCATCCCTATCAAAGTAGACGAAACCAAGGTGTACCTCAGTTTTTATGTTTTCGATATTTGGGAATTCGATCTTTTGATAGGGCATCTGATAGAGAGACTCCTTCATGAAGGAAGAAAGGGGAGTATAAATTTAAGTCTCGGGAAAAGCATAAACCTGTCTATTCCCATCACTCACTCATTACATGTTAAGATAGAGTTGAGTCCCGAGCAAGATTTAATGGAGGAGATTATGGCAGCATTTCTCCTGGAAGCCTCCAACAAAGATCTCCAAGAAGACGCCCATGATTTCATTCAAGATGAAGAAGAACCATGAGATCTTTTTACTCTAGATGAAACTTAAGAGCCGCCAAAACCTCTCATTGTGCTCAAACTCCTTTCTTTAGGTTTGAAATACGTTTTTCTAAACAACGATAGAGAGTCTCCCATGATTATTAGCGATAAACTCTCTAAGGACGAGACTCTCCGGCTCCTTACCGTTTTAGAAAAGCATTGCTCTACTTTCGGCTACTCGCTCGAAGACCTCAAGGGGATTAGTCCTGCCCTTTGCACCCATTACATTCCCATAGATCTAGCATATCCACCTTCTAGGGAGCCCCAACGTAGGCTTAACAATGAGATGAGAGAAGTTAAGAAAGAGGTTTTGAAACTTTTGCATACAGGGATAATCTATCACGTGCCATATAGTGAGTGGATAAGCCCGGTACAAGTTGTACCGAAGAAAGGGGGCATGACTGTGGTAAAAATAGATGACGGATGTGCATTGATTACCGAAAACTTAACAAGGCAACAAAGAAAGATCACTTCTTGTTACCCTTCATCGATGAGATGTTGGAACGGCTTTCAAAGCATTCTTTCTTTTGTTTCCTTGATGGGTATTCTGGCTATCATCAAATGCCGATCCATCCTAAAGACCAAAGCAAAACTACTTTTACTTGTCCCTATGGAACATATGCTTATCGCAAGATGTCTTTCGGATTGTGCAACGCTCCAGCTTCGTTCCAAAAGTCCATGATGTCTATTTTTTCTGATATGTTAGAAGAAATCATGGAAGTGTTTATGGATGATTTTTCTGTTTATGGAAAAACTTTTAATAATTGCTTAGAAAATTTAGACAAAGTTTTGCAAAGATGTGAGAAAAAGCACTTAGTCCTTAATTGGGAAAAATATCATTTCATGGTTAGAGAAGGCATAGTGCTTGGATACTTGGTGTCCGAACGGGATTGAGGCGACCGAGCTAAGATAGAAGTAATAGAACAGCTACCTCCTCTCACAAATGTCAAAGGGTATGAAGTTTTCTTGGTCATGCGGGGTTCTATCGCTATTTTATAAAAAAGATTTTTCACATATTGCTAGACCCCTTACAAATTTGTTTGCTAAGGATGCTCCCTTTGAGTTTGATGATGAGTGTTTAAATGTTTTTCAAATCCTTAAGAAAGCACTCATCTCTGCACCAATCATTCAACCCCCTGATTGGTCGCTACCTTTTGAAATCATGTGTGATGCTAGTGATTATATTGTGGGGGCAGTTTTGGGTCCAACAAAGGATAGAAAGCATCATGCAATTTCTTATGCTAGTAAAACTCTATCAGGACCTCAACTTAATTATGCAACAACTGAAAAAGAGTTTCTAGCTATTGTTTTTGCTATTGACAAGTTTAGATCTTACTTAATAGGAGCTAAAGTTATTGTTTACATTGATCATGCTGCTCTTAAATATCTCCTTACTAAGAAAGATGCTAAGCCTCGGTTTATAAGATGGATCCTTTTGCCTCAAAATTTTGATTTAGAAATTAAAGATAAGAAAGAAATAGAAAATTCTGTAGCCGATCACTTGTCAAGAATGCAGTTCGAGAATCCACAGGAGTTGCCCATCAACAATTTTCTGCGAGACGACATGCTCCTAAAGGTCGCAAGATCCAACCCTTGGTATACAAATATTGTTAATTTTATGGTTGCAGGTTATGTACCACCAGGGGAGAATAAGCATAAGCTTATCCATGAAAGTCGCCTCCACCTATGGGATGAACCGTACCTCTACCGAGTCTGCTCTGATGGACTACTCAGGAGGTGTGTTCCGGCTGAGAAAGCAACCAAGATCATTGAAAGATGCCACTCATCACCATATGGAGGACATTATGGTGCATTCTGCACTAATGCTAAGATCTGGAAAAGTGGATTCTTCTGGCCAACCATGTACGATGACACCACAGAATTTATACGGAAGTGCATCCCGTGTCAGAAACATGGCACAAGAGCCGCCATGCCACTCACCACCAACCTCCAGTTAGAGCTCTTTGATGTCTGGGAAATTGACTACATGGGACCATTTCCAAAATCCCGGCAGTGCGAATACATCCTGGTGGCAGTCGACTATGTCTCAAAATAGGTTGAAGCTTTACCATGTCAAGCTGCAGATTCCAATAACTCCAAGAGGATGTTTTCTGAGACTATCTTTCCATGCTTCGGAGTTCCATGCATGGTACTTAGCGACGGAGGTCCTCACTTCATTGATAGAAAGTTCCGACGCTTCCTATCTGATCACGGAGTCCGTCATAACATCGCGACACCATATCATCCTCAAACTAGTGGACAAGCAGAAACGTCAAACAAGCAAATCAAGAACATTCTACAGAAAGTTGTCAATGAGATGGAAACAACATAGAAAGATAAGTTACACGGAGCACCATGGGCTTACAGAACAGCTTACAAAACACCTCTTGGAATATCACCATACCAACTTGTCTACAGGAAGACATGTCACCTACCTGTCGAGTTGGAATTCAAAGCTCATTGAGACATAAAAAGGTGGAACATGGACTTTGAAGTAGCTAGGAAGAAAAGAAAAATGCAACTCTCTGGGCTAGAGGAATGGCGAGAAAAGACATATCATAATACAAAACTCTACAAGGAGAGAAAAAAAAGATGGCATGACAAAAGATTGAAAAAGAAGAAATTCAAACCAGGTGACAAGGTGTTGCTTTTCAACTCCAGAGTGAAGTTATTTGGACATGGGAAACTACGAAGCAAATGGAAAGGACCTTACAAGGTAATTAGCACATTGTCTCATGGAGCAGTCACACTTCAAAATGATGAAGGTACGCTTTTCAAGGTAAATGGTAAGCGTTTAAAAGTTTTCCATGACACACAATTGCCAGAAGAAGAATTGGATATAATTAACTTTATAGAATTTAAATAATATTTTCAATTCAGCTCTTCTTTACTCTGTAAAAAACTATGTTTACCTGCTAAAGTATATTGCCAGGATTTCTCTAGTCTTTTGTTGGTGCTTGTCTTCACATATTGTTTATGCACGGTAACAGAATTCTAAGTGTGGGGAGGCAAGCAAAGCACGACATTGACAAATGACGAAAAAAACCACGAGAAAGGTAGGCTGACCTATCTTGGGTCTGCCAGCCTTGCACTTCGTTCTCGACCAGGTTTATCATCAACCAACTTAGGGAGAGGCACCCCATGTATCCAAATTTAAAGTATTTCTCTTCCTTTGTTTTATTTAGCTTGCTTTATAAAAAATAAAAATAAGATAAAAAAGAGTGTGTCTAGTTTGTTTTAATTTCTTTTAAGAGTCAAATAAATAAAAAGAGACTTTAAAGATAATCTCTTAAAATAGAAATGATGAATAGTTACTCTATTGAAATTCCTTTCAAGTAACTAGCTTTCAGCCTTGAATTCTCCTGAGTTTTGGATAAAATTGTTTTGATATAAGTATTTACTCTGAACTTGAAACTCGTGGTTAGCATATGCTTGATCTAAGTCTAGATAATTGACGGATATAATATGAGAAGGTATGAGCTACTGTTTATCTTGTTCCAAGTGGCACTAAAATTCTAGAGATTTATCTTTTAAAAAACTCAAAAATGCTACACGATGGGTTTCTGTATGACAAAGCTTGAATTCCTACCAGAGCCATACTTGTTATTTAGGCTAGGAAAACTTCCACATATATGATGCTTGTTTTTGTATAAAGTTTTGTCAAGATTTGTTGACCCTTATGAGAGATTTGTCATGCTCTTAAAATCAAGATCACGTACACACCACCCAAATATGCACTACTCCTACACTAAGAATAGACGCAAAAACATGCCTTATATCTAGATCCACTAAAAAATATTTTGCTCATACACTGGGAGTAAACACAAAAACATGTTTGTCAGGTTTTCCATCAATCAAATAAATGCTCCAAGTTCTTGTTGCTATCCATCTAAAGTTTTGTTGCAGAAAAGAGACATGGGGCTATGGAAAAATTATTCATAAAAAGGAGAAAAAGAAAAAAAGAGTTTTAAAAAAAATGGACAGGTGTTTGAGATATTTAAAACAATGGGTACTCAGATGCCCGCCTGAAAAGAAAAAAAAGATGAATAAGATAGCTCATGTTCTCTCGTAAAGATATTTTCAAGTTTTAAAAGAGAGATATGTTTTCAAGGAGTAAAGTAGAATTAGGTTAGCCACCACATATATCCACACACATGCACATCTTGATTTGATTGTATAACTCATTTCTCTTTGGATCCGTTGTTTGACTTTATAATATATGCATTACAAGTATGCTCTAGCTTTCTCCCTACCTATGAACTCCACATAAGCCTTAGTGGTAGGAAGAGAAAAAGGCACAATAAGTTATGCCTTGATGAGGATCCATAAATACCACATATATTGAGAGACTTGATAGTGTCATACAATGGAATCTCTGAGTTTTATTTTAAAAACTTATAAAAACTCCGGAACAGTGGTGGAACAAAGAACTTGAGACATAGTGTTTGACTTGATCGTTCTATCTTTCAATTGCTCAAGACCCAAGTGAAGGCTAAGAAGCCTCATGGTTGAAGGTAATATGGGTAAGTTTGATAGTCAAATCAGTTTATTCTAATCCGAAAGAGAATTTTTGATTGAACACATGTGTACTTTTGAGACGTGAAAGCATTGTAGCAACTCCAGATCCATTGTAGAGTTTAGCTTTGTTCAGGGACGAGCAAAGGTTAAGTGTGGGGGAGCTTGTTGACGGTCGTTAACATCAATCATAAACCGTCAACATAACTTATATAAATACATAAAAATGATCACCCAATATAGGTTTAGGGGTTTAAACTAATAAATTCTATGAGTTTTAGTGAATCTGTATTTTTAGCAGGGTTTATCCCGAAAACGAGCAAGGTGGACCTAATCATCATGTTTAATCGCTTAACGACGGCGTAAACAACTCTAGAAGGTTTCAAAGGACACTAGAGGACTCTCCACCAAAGATGACCGCAAGAGGCTAACATGGGGGCCGACCAGCCCCACTTGCAGGCCGGCTGCCCTGGTGGGTCCACCGTTCAGCGTCTCCTTTGTACATCGGTTTTCCACTTCCTTAAAGATCGCATCTACGCCGTTTATTCAAGTCGGTTTGATCCGAGGGTCCAGAATTGACGCTACCCGCTATATATACGGCTTTGTACCCCTCTCCCTAAGATCATCCTAAAACCCTAATTCGTATCCTCATCTCAGGATCAGGGCATCACATTCAAGAGAGATTAGTCCTCTAGTTAGGATCCATTCTTTGTATACAAATAGAGAGAGAGTAAGAAAAGAGTTTGGGGAAAGTACTGGCTTGTCGGTGCTACCTCTACGGCTTATACTTTGATGGATCTAGGCTTCTCTAAGTCTACATCTGAGATACCTCTAATAATTGATTTCTGTTTAAAGTAAGTTTTGTGCTCTTTTGTTCATGGGTTCATAATTATTTTGAGTGCTCTAGTCCTTGTTAGATCTCTAGATTAGAGTAGTAATCGTTAGCATAAGCATGGTGCTTAGGCTATCGGCTACCGTGTTTGCTCCTGTTCCTTGGTTGTGTGGTAGCAATGCGGGAGGTGTCAGCCCTCTATCCTTTGTAGTCCACACCAATTGAGCAGTGTTCTTAAATTAGTAGGACCGTAGTCGCGTCGGTAGAGAGTTATCTATTAGCGGTGCTTTACCGCTCTAAGCGGCATCCCAAAGTGAACATTAAAATCATAAGCCTTGCTTTGCATAGGGTCATAACCATATGAATCCTCTCTACTCATACTTATACCTTGATTGCTATCCTGGACAAACTAGTGTTTAGACAACATATACACGTTTCCCTATGGATACGATACTCGATAATACTCTAGGTGAAAACTACTTGATCCCCGCATGCGCTATGCGAATTTTGTCTCTATGTGTTTCCAGCACAGACAGTGTCAACACTCATGATATATGATGTCACCCAACAAAATGGCTGAGATGGCGACTGCGGAACCTCCGTGAGGAATCTATAGAACTTCTGCACAAATGTGTGGAACCTCCGCGCTATTGACACTCATAGCAAAACAAATATACACCATGCATGGCATGAATATCGCACACTAACATAAAAGATCCTTAGTAAGGATATTAGTTTAAATATATCCTTGCATAGACCACACTATGAAAAAAAATTATTTGCCTCGCTTTTGTACATTTTGGTCCACATATCAATCTCTCTTCCTTACACTATCTCCCAAAATCTCTTCCCATTTGACATCAACATCCAAAAACATCTCTCCAAAGAAAAGAATGATATTATGGTAGACAAGTGAGGGTAAGAGAAAGGTAAAAGTTTAGCATATATGATTTCTCTCCTAGTTTTTCTACCAAACAAAGTATGCAACACCTTATGGTAAGATTCTTGAGAAATAAGAAGATCGCAGATTTAGCTTATACTTAGATGGCATTTTTAACACGAGACAAACTCATGCCATCACCAGAGGAGTTGTCCACCAAATATCTTAAGTTCTCTAATCGTCACCAAAAGAACAAACTCTTGACGTGACCCAAAATATTGCATACAAATGCGCACACTAGCATGTTTGGGCCGTCGCGATCATGATTTTTATTAGTTGGATTTAGTGCTTAGATGGGCTTGGCACTTCTTCATGCAAAATGATTTCATCTATACCCATCTCTGTTCACATCATGACCTTCATGAACATATATCGAACTTGTGCTTCATATTAATTGAAAGTCCATTGCTAGCTCTTTGTTGCCATTTTGAGATACCAGTTGAAGACACATCTCTTAATATACCAAATAAAAATAGTCCACCACCAATGTCAATTGAAATATGATGTTCACAATTTGACACCAATTAAAACGATCTTCGCAAGTTGATGCCAACTCGGATAGATTCTTATACATCATATTGCTATATAGGGAATGCTTATAAAGACAAGAGATAGCGTTAAATTGCATAAGATAGAGTTTTACAACTTATGACCCTTTTGAATGTGGGAGGCATGTTGATCGCTAATTGCAAAACCTCTTAACATAGAATAAATTCTCCCTTTTTCATAGTATATATATATATGGAAGGCAAGAGCATTTGCACTTTTGGTCAATTAATCCTAAACAAGGGAATTCGAGCTATATTATGGAGAGTAGGTACAAGAGAGATAAGTTGCAATCCAAATGAAATCGAGATATGCTTTTACCAATTCTGATTGAGTTAGGTACCATACCCAAGAGAAATTTATTCTTACCAAGAGACTACACAAAATTCACTAGAATAAAAGGAACACTAGCATATATGTAACAAAAAACAATAATTAAACACTATTTGTAGATTATGTAGACATTTATATTTACTAGATATATGTCCGCATTGCAATCGGGGTCACAATTTTTGAACTAAACCGAGTAATCTAAACAGACGCTGCGTGAGCTCAGAGGACTTCTTATTGGGCGTGAACACATGGATCCTTTATTCAGATTTCGGTCTTGTGTAGGACACGGACACGTGTGGTCCGAGTAGATGATGATTCGTATCAAACACGAACACGTGAGCAGGGATTAAGATTTGGTATCACCGGGTAGATAATGACGTTAGAGTCTTTTTAGGTGTACAAAAGAGAGTAGAGATTGAGAATATTGGTCAGATATATCGTACACTAGGCATAGTATATATTGATCTGAATCCTCTATCTAGGTAAATAAATAAATAAATATATATATATATATATATATATATATATATATATTGTATTGTTTTAATTTTTTTTTTTTTTTGAAAATTATAAGCGGTGCAAGAGGCCGTTATGGGCCTGCATGGGTTTTGTTGCCAAGGGAGCCCCCACATCTAGTCCCAAGTTTTTTTTCCAACCGCCTCGTCGTTGCCATTCGAGCCCACCGCTTGGCTCGCACGAGCTCACCCACCTCACGTGGCCACCGCCACGCCACCTTTCCTCTCCCCACATTCCCCGAGTCCGACTCCGACTCCACCCGAGCCAAAGAGGAGCTGGCCGCGTCGTTTCGCGTCCCGCCGCCGAAGAAGAGGGAGGAGCCGCGCGGCGTGGCCGGCGAGCTCGACGCGCTCCCTCCCTTCCCGGCTCCCTCCGTCTGCGCGTCCACCCCGATCCGTTCCGCCCTCACCGCGAGGCGGAGGAGGATCTGGGAGGGGAGGGAGCCAGGCCCGGCGCACCCACCCGCTCTCGTCCGCGCCGGCGAGCGCCAAGCGTCCCCCCCACACAGGTAGGTGTGCTCCTCTTCCTCGTCTCTCTTTTTCCTTCGAGCTGGTGGCCTAGGCTTTCATTTCTATCAATCACGTCCTCATCCTAGCTAGGGTTTCCGGGTTTCCAAGCGTGAGAATGTGTTCTTTTCCCATCGATTTGCGTGGAATGATTAGGGAATTGGCGTGCCTTGTTCAGGACTCTTCGAGATAGGTTATGGTTCCTTCGTGAAACAGGGAAATGGACCCATTCCTTTCGGATCTGCAGGGAAATTGATCTCGTTTCGTGGCCAATACGAAAGGACCGGGCCTAATTTCTCGCCAAACCGAATTCCAAAGCAACGTTTATGAGGACCTCGACCTCCCTAGAATCGTTGTTTGTCTCTAGGGCTAGTTTGGGATTCTAGGGTTTGCTTAATGGCTTGGGTACTTGCGTGCCTTATCCTGTGGTTCCTCCATAGTGCTTTAGAATTGCATCAGCATGCATTACAGTGCTTCTTTGATGGTTACCTCTTTGAGATAGATGGTTTCTGTCTGGGTACTTGGTCTGGTTCATAGTTGTTTCTGTTTCTGCATGGCTACCGTTATTGTGGCCGTGAGCTCAAATGAAACGTTAGCTGATTTTGATAATTAGCGGAAACAGAAACATGCAGTACCGTATGGCAACGCGATGCAGTATTAATTAGTGGAAATGGAAATATCGTTATTTTAACAGTTGGAGATGATACTGTTACTATTTGGGAGAATCAGATTTAGCATCGAGAAATCTGAAATGTTGATTCCAATGAAATTTGCAGCTTCGGTTTCTTCAACTGGTTTTGCTATTCTGTTTTGTCATTTCTTTATTATGCTAGTACATCCTCTGCAAGTCGAGAAAAGATTACCTATCATTTCTGTTTACATCCTTTGTACTCATTGTACATAAGCTGAAAAGCTTCCATTTATGGGTATAACTGATAATACTAAGAGCAAATGGCAGAAGAGTCACATAAACAAAATAGCACTTAACAATTCAATGCAGAAACTAAAGGAGCAAATTTCCACTGGCAAAATCAAATATAACATCTCCTAAGTGGCAAATTTATTTTTTCCCAACTGTTATTGGCAAGTGGTGATCAATAGTTTTTCTATTTTCATATACGCTTATGAGGCTCATGTGCGGTAACCTCTTTTGGCTCGATAACGTCGATGGAACACATATTTTGATAGTAATATATGTAATCCTCGCTTACACGAGAAAAAATTAGTTTGGGACGAGTTTGCTAAACCAATAGAATTGGGATAGATTATTTCTAAATTAGAGTTGGACCTGCTCGAAAGAGCAACATGTCACATGATATTTTCATTACTTCAAAACAAAAAACTATGTTTGGTTATTTGGTTAGAGCTCACTAACCGCCATTTTAAAAGCACATAGGGGTGGGCATAAAACCCGATTCCCGATTCCCGAACCCGAACTACTGGACCACGATGGGATAAGTCTCTGTTGGCGGTCTTTTTAGAAATTTTGCAGCAGAAACATCTTGATTGAGAGGACAACATCCTTGCAAATGGTCTTTGTGGGGTCAATTTGTTGATCTTAGCTAGGACAACATCTTAGGACAACATCTTAGAGGACAAAGACATATTAGGACAGCATATTAGCATCTTAGACTAGCATCTTGGCATATGATTGGGCTGGCTAGCAGCCTATAAATATGTATCCCCAACCCCTCAAAGTTGGCATGGCATTGAGAAATAAACCGTAAAATTGTCCCAACTCCTAGTGTCATCCTCTCTCGATGAGAGTAAGAATTTCGCTACTACCAAGAGTGAGAATTAATTTGCCTCGCGTTGCCAAGGAGCTTGGCCACATCAAATAAGCTCGACGGCGAGAGCACTCCGGAGTGTTCATCGGCCACTCTGGAGGCTCGAAGGCCTACCGCATCCTCGACACGAAGACACGGCGCAATGCGCAGACGACGCCGGGCGTTGTGTTCAACGAAGGCGAGGATGGGCGTGGACAAGGCTAGCGATGGGCGGTCGGCTCGGCGCATTTCACGACGACTTCACCGTTGAGTACGTCCCACTTCGAGGAGGCTGGGAGTAGGCGCTTCTTCTTGATGGCGTGTCTACCCCAGATCCCGAGCCTCCACCGACCTCGGCGCCGCTACTCGGAGAGACAAAGACCACGCCTCCAATTTAGGACCTCGGCCGCGATGAGTTCGTCGCCCATCGCCCCCCACCACGGTGCAAGAACGCCACGCACTCCGGACCGACAGCACCACTCGCACGCGTCTACTCCACCACCACTCGTGTCGAGCACGGCCGATTGAGCTCGCTACTCGCTTCTCTCATGACAAGGAGCGCGATCGACGTTGCGTGCGGCGACGGCGAGCCGTTCGCGTACCGTCTGTTGGAGAACCTTCTTGGCGACCAAATGGTGCGCCGGACCGGGCCCGGTGCCTCACGACACGGAGGCGCGATTGCACCTTGCACCTTGCGTGTGACGACGGCGAGCCTCGGTCGTTTGCAGAGGTCGAGAGACACGCGGCATGATGCTACCGCGATGCGATTGGAGATGGATGTGGTTGAGAACAACCGCGACTGGGGAGCTTGGCGACCTTCCTCGTGGTCACCGCGCGATCACCCTTAAGTGGGTGTACAAGTCAAGAGGGATGAAGCCGGCGCCATCGTCAAGCACAAGGCTCGCTTGGTGGCACGAGGTTTCGTGCGACAGAGGGGGTCGACTTCGACGACGCCGCCGCTCCGTGTGGCACCGGATGATGGAGTCTCAGGCGACTCCTCCTTGCGCTTAGCGCCCAGAGGGTGGCGTGTTCATCACATGGACGCTCAAGTCGGCGTTCCTTAACGGCGACTTGAAGGAGGAGGTCTCGTGCACCACCACGCGATTTGCGATCCCCGGCAGGAGTGGCAGGTGCTCCGCTGCGCAAGGCCCTCATGGCTGCAAGGCAGCAGATCGAGGGCGGAATGCCAAGTTGGATTCCACGCTAAAGGGGATGGGCTTCGAGCAAAGCCCGCACGAGGCGGCCATCTACCGACGGGGCAGTGGAGGAAATGCTCTGCTGGTGGGTGTCTACGTCGACGACTTGGTGATCACCCCACACCAAGGATGCGGAGGTGGCGGCGGCTCAAGGAGAGATGAAGGCCACCTTCCGATGAGTGACCCGGCCTCTCTCTCTTCTACCGGGAATCGATGTGCACCGGGATGACTCGGATCACGCTTGACGGATCACCCTCGCCAAGCGCTGGTCGTTGAGCTAGCTGGGCTCACTGATCGCAACCCACCCTCACTCACTCCGATGGAGGAGAGGTCAAGGTTGAAGCTAACAAAGACGACCTGACAGAGGTGGACGCCACGCAATACGGCTGGCGTCTTGTGGGGAGCCTTCGCTACCTCGCCACACACGGCACGGACTTGGCATTCTCCGTCGGCTACATTAGTCGGTTCATGCAAACACCGACAACGGAGCACCAAAGAGTATGTGAAGAGGATCATCCGCTACGTTGCGGGGACTCTCGACCACGGCCTCTACTACCTTAGCGACTTCACGCTGCATGACAATGACAAATGGACCACGCCAAGCGACATCAACACCAAAGAAGAGCACGAAGCGGATCCTCTTCTTCCTCGGCAAGTGCCTCGTTAGGCTGGCGATCGGTCAAGCGGCCAGGTGGTGGCCCGTCCGGTCACCATGAGGCCGAGTACATAGCGGCTCTCCATCGCTTCAACTTCAGCGCTTTGGCTCGCTCGACCGCTTGGTGATCTCCTCGGCAGAGACACTAGAGCGGTGGAGCTCGGGTGGACAACAAGTCCGCTCTGCCCCGCAAAGAACCCCGTTTTTTCCATGAACGCTGCAAGCACATCCGGTGAGGTACCACTTCATCCGAGGCTGTTTGGAGGAAGGGAGCATCAAGGCGAGCTACATCAACACCAAGGACCAACTTGCGGACCTGCTCACCAAGCCCCTTGGGAGGATCAAGTTCCTTGAGCTCTGCTCCAGGACCGGGATGGTTCAACTTTCCCACAAGACGACGCACAAGACTTAGGGGGAGAATGATGGGATAAGTTTCTGTTGGCAATCTTTGTGGGGTTGGCTGCAGCAGCATCTTGACTGAGAGGACAACATCCTTGCAGCTGGTCTTTGTGGGGCTGGCTGCAGCAGCATCTTAGCTAGGACATCATCTTAGGACAGCATATTAGTATCTTAGACTAGCATCTTGGCATATGCTTGGCTGGCTAGCAACCTATAAATATGTATCCCCAACCCCTCAGGTTGGCATGGCATTGAGAAATAAACCAGAAAATTATCCCAACTCCTAGTGTCATCCTCTCTCGATGAGAGTAAGAATTCTGCTACTACCAAGAGTGAGAATTAAGCGACTAACAGACCCATAGCGGAACTACCCATACTTGAAATATCCTATTACAATTTTGGAAGTAACTCTGGATACCCAAATTTAACTTGGGCAGTTCGGGTTCTGATCCCTGGTATCCGAACTACCCATAATACCCGAAATTTATGTTTGTGTGATCTGTGATGTGTATGAGAGTATATGTTTATCTGTATGAACAACATTTGTGTAGTTGTTGAAGACATATGCTGTTTGGTACTTCGGTATTTGCTAGCTGTGTGATTGATTATATATTTTTCTCTATTAAATGCTGGCAAAATTGTTGTTTACTGCTTTAAAACGCCAAACTTTTGTCTATTTTGCTGGTTTTGTCAAATTCAGGTACATCAGGTATACCTGAATTATCAGTAGTGTTCTCTCGGGGCGAAAATCGGGTATCAGTTTGTAATACCCAACTTGAATATTTGGAAGTTTGGTTACCCGAATGCAATATTTGGAAGTTTGGGTTACCCGAATGCATCATGTGCCTTTTGTTTTTAGTTTGGGTGGATTGTGTAGGTCATTCATCCAGCATTTCTGGAAAATCTACATTTGCTCTTTTAATTCTGGATTTGAGTTTGCTCATTCATTTGAATTTCTAGACATTAATAGTGATCATGCTGTAGAAGATTAGGAAACACCTCAAATATATAGTCAAGTGCAATTTGGAATACAAGTAACATGTAACATGATATACATGTGTTAGACTATACATATCTCTAATACATGCAGTTCTTTTAACATGTCAGCAATTCTCATTTTCCCTGGATTAGTTAAAATTAAATAAATAACTCATTTAAATCCATTGCTGTAACTCTGTTGGATATCTGGTGTGGGGCTATGGTCGTACTTTTTTCTTTTGGCGTGATTAGTAGCTTGTTCTAAATGAATGCTTCACCTACAGGCTTGGCTGAGGAAAACCTGTGCTCTGTGCATCTTGGACACGGCTTCACCATTTACCAAGTCTTGAGTTATTGCTCCGCTGTCAGACAAGAAATCAAACTCTCTGGCCAAACACAATGATGGCACAAGCCTGTAAGAAGAGGAGAGGAGTTTATATAAGCAGTGAATCGGGAGACTCTGATTCAGATTCTGATGTTGAGGGAAGCAAACTCTCTCAAAAGTCTGGGGTGACATCAATTTCTACATGCAAGCACCAGTCATCGTATAACCTCAAGGTTGCAAGTATGAAAAATAGCAGGATGATAAGGCTGTGTGGAAATATCGTAAGGAAGCTCATCGATCACAAAGGTGGCTGGCTTTTCAAAGATCCTGTTGATCCAGTGCTATATGGGATTCCTGACTACTTTGATGTTATCCGCAACCCAATGGATTTGGGTACTGTTAAGAATAAACTCACAAAAAAGAAATATGTAAGCATTGAGGAGTTTGCAGCAGATGTGAGGCTAACATTTTCAAATGCTACGAAGTATAATCCTCCAGGCAATGATGTACATACTTTCGCTAAAGAATTGAATGAAATATTCAATTCAGAATGGGAATCAGTAGAAAGGAAATTTAGAGGCCGAAACCCTGTTCAAGAGCAGCAGACAATGAAGGCCATAAAAGTTGAAGCTATCATGGATTCAAAGTCTACAGTTGCTAGAGGGCTAGTTGCATGCTCAAATCCTAAACCTTTGGTTGCTAGAGGGCCAGTAGCTTGCTCAAATTCGATTGCAAAGAAGACACTGACAGACGCATTATCCTCCAAAGTGAGACCACATATGCTCTTATTCACTTGATTTGTTTCTCTCGTGGTAATGTGATTTTAAAAGTACTGCTATCTACTGTTTGTACAGGTAAAAATCAAATTTTCCGTGCGCAGCTCTGTGCATACCTCTTCCAAAGGTGTCAATGGCATAATTTCTTACTTCTTTGCATTACATGACAAGCTTTTATCCTACGGTCAATTAGAACTCATTGTTGTAATTATTAATGCTTTCCTTTTCATTCAGATATACCTGTTCAAGCAGCTGGTAGCAAAGAGGGGTCCTTAAATCACTCTGTCCCTACTGGCAACAAAGAGGCATCTTTAAATTGTACTCTTCCTAATGCTAAGGTATTGGGCATGAGTTACTTTCTCATTCTTTTTGATTCATTATTGTCTGTTCACAGTACAAAAAAATTTGTAACTCCCGATCTAAAGCTATATCTTCTACCTTCAGGAGAATGCTAAAATTTCAAGGACACGAGAAACTGAGCGCAGCTCTGGTTCAATTGGTATGTTGAGCATTTCTGCACAATGTTATTCCAGAGTTTCTGTTTTGCTAATATATACTTGAAATCCTAGGAAAAGAATCATGGTCTTGCAATGACACTTCTACTTCGCCTCTCGCTTCCTCTTTGCAAGGTTATTTCACGTGTTCTCCCATACTTAATTCATCTGCTTATTAACTCCTGTTACTGGAAACAATGAAAACTTAACATTTAGGAGTTTAGGGTACTTGATTTTGTCCATATAATTCTTGGCTAATGTACTGCATGCTCTCATGTGAATTCCAGGTGAGGAAGGTTACCTTCATGATGAACCTTTGTCACCAGGCAGGGCTCTTCGTGCAGCAATGCTCAGGAGTCGTTTTGCTGGGACTATAGTGAAGGCTCAACAGAAGGCACTTCTGGATCATGTAATGTTCCAAACATATGTGCTGAACTTTGTGGTCTTCTAGTTGGCAATGGCTTCGCATAGGACAAGTTTATCTCTGTGCAGCAATGCAGCTCTTGCTGACATGCTGTTTTGATGCCCCAGGGGAAAAATATAGACCCTGTGAAATTGCAATTGGAAAAGGAGAGGCTGGAAAAGAGGCAGCAAGAAGGTAAGAGTCTGAATCTGTTTTTAGTACCTCTAGAATTCCTGTGAGTAGAACAAATATCTGGATATATGTGTACATCTGTCACTGAGACTGGTGTAGATCTCTTACCTAGACTGGTCCAGTCTGAGGGGATAGTTTTGTATTAGTAAAATAATTTTAAAATAAAAATACTCGGATGCTTTCCTGACTTTTCGCTTTGAGAAACCTTAACTTTGCAAAAATGTCCCTGGTGAAGTATCAGCAGTGTCCTGAGTTTAGCATGCTGTCACGTTGATTTGTACTTACTGGTGAAGAGACTAACACAAGGCATGCTGTTTTGGCCTGGGTGTTTAGATTCTGTAGATTGAGGTTTCGAATCAGCACTAGGCCATTAGATGCAAAGGAAAGACCCTCAATTATGCACAGGATGAAAAACTGTGTTAAAAAATCTTTTTACTTCTTGTTTTACGTTCTGGATAGTGCTGAGCTGGTAACAATGGCCTTAATATGTAATCAATAACTGGTATCTGCCCTGCAGTCAACTCAGTCACAGACCACTGGGTGTATGAGCTAGTTTTTGGTAGACTGGTTCCAGTTGGGATTTGGGAACTTCAGCTATTAGTGCGTGGAGATCATGATCCACGTGCTCAAAACATGACCTGCCCTTTACTATCACTACTAAATTTCTATATACCTCTTTTGAATTTTCATGCTGCATTTTTTTTTTGTTCTTGTCGGTTATCATCTTTAGTCTACTTAACTTGCTTGGGACTAAATGTATTTGGTGGGGGTTAAAGTTGGGAACTGGGTATTGGAGGCATGTTATAAACTGTGCTGAAATTAACTTCCTGATTATTTGTTTTTTTTTCACTTCTAAGGTAGCTCTGGACCATTATTTTTGGAGTTAAGAGAAATGACTTACATTGAAAAGTTGACATTCTCATCTTCCAACCAATTTGTGCTGATGAAATTTCCTATTTACTTTTATTTTATGTGCTCTTTAAACATGACCTATGTGCATATACTTGCTAGAATAATAGGCATCTTGAGGTCGAGAGTTCTGTTTTGGGGGATTAAGAATATAGTCAGTACTTTGAGCATTCGGTCAAGAAGCTGCATTGTGGCATATTCAGAAGCTGTAATTTTTGTATCATCTTGACATGAGCCAAGCCATTCCTGTGGATGCTAACAGGGTTACCACTTCATTTTTTTTCACTGTAATACAGAGAAAGCAAGGATCGAGGCCCAGGTGAAGGCTGCTGAAGCAGCTGCACAACGAAAGTTTGAGGAAGAGCTGAGGATGAAGAGAGAGCAGGAAAGGGAGGCAGCACGCCTGGCACTACGCATGGTAGTACCTGCTTGTAGTTTTCTGACCAGCAAGTTTATATGCTTGATGGGTATGCAAGGAATAAATCTCCTCTTGTGCAGATGAAGAAGACTGTCGATATTGACAACAGTGACTTCCTAAAGGAGCTGGAGAACTTCAGCGAAACGTGTCAGTCAAATCCATCTGGCAAATTAATCGTGGATTTTATTGATGGGGACTTGCCACCGGGGTTAGGGAGCCCGCTGGAGAGGCTTGGCCTGTTCATGAAGAACGATTTCGAGGATGAGGTGGAACAGGAAATGGAGGACAGCGCATCACCCTCAATGGACGTTGACATGAAAGATTTACAGGAAGACGTAGGGCATGAAATGCAGGACAGCATATCACCCGTGACGGTCATTGGCACGAAGGATGACTCCCAGGGAGCGGAAGGGCATGAAATGGAGGACAGCTTATCACCATCCACAGTCATTGACACAAAGAAAGATTCCGAAGAAGAGACAGAACATGAGATGGTGGACAGCGTATCACCTTTGATGGATGTTGACGCCGAGGAAGGGGAGATCAGCTGCTGACGATAGCCACACCTCTCTGTCATCATCCACATAATTTATTGAGGCCGTGAGGCAGACATCCTTGCTGGGTTGTTAGATTAGGCGACCTCATAAGCAGAGTGATGAAGAAACATTAGTTTCCTCTGGTTGCATCGTAGAACCATGTGGAGAACATGTGTCAGCCGAACTGAGTAGTGGGTTTTGGCTTTGCTGCGGATTTTAATTTTCGTGGCCTTGTCAGTCGGGCAAGAGTGATGATACTCCGCTGTATGTTGGATTTGTTAGGTACCTATTTAGTGTGAGCTCGTCGGCTGGATGACCTGTATAAAAAGATGAGAAAAAAGGGGTAATTAAGTGTTAGTATATATTGTAGGAGCTTATGGTGGATCCGGTTGCAGCACACAAGCTATAGCATTGTTCCCAGTCAGCGCACCGTAGTACCTTGTTACTGTATTCATTCTAAAACTTCAATAAAATGATGCCAGTCGCACTAGTAAATGTTTTGAAATACTGAGTGTTTGGTTTACTCTATTTTAGATGAAAGTGGACGCATCATGAGTTTATTTCTAAAAATTTAGTGGAATGAATTTATTTGTCATATTAGCATTAATTATAAGCTTATGAGAATGAGGTGGTAATAACTCATCTTATTTTACAAATTAAAAATACTAATTTTAGAAACCAAACAAAGAAACTAAGTGAGGTGGTGATGAACTGTCTCATTCCATAAATCAGACATGTATCCGTATCCGCTGATCTTGTGCAGTCATGGGGTTGGACGTGTAATTTGTTACCTCGTTTAAATGCGCATGTATTTATCTTAATCTATATGTAATGAAGTGGATTGTAATAAAATTAAACTAAGTTCTGTTCCAATCCACTTTAACACATGTGGATTTAAGTGAATACACGTAAATCCAACGCTAAAATTGCACGACGCCATGAACCATCACGACCCCCAAAAGTCTGTATAGGGCTGACTGCTTCGCCGTATCTGTGGCCGTGATGCCTCAAGTCTCATGCGTCATGCCATCGATCCCTCCATGGTCGGCAGTAAGGACGGTGCGCGGTCCGTCTTTTTTCTTTTCTTTTTTTGTACCGGTCCGTCTTTTTTCTTTTCTTTTTTTTTACCCGTTTGTTTTCATATTTGCGGGATCTTATCATCGTATTTACAGAAGGGGGAGAGTGAGTTTCTCACCTGTTTTTGCAGATCTCGTTTTCATTCGAATTCACATTTTGATTATGTTTTAATCCCGTTTTTAATCTATGTGGGGGCATGATATGCACCGATCTGTTGGCAGTAAGGACGGTGCGATTAGTACCTGCTCTGACGACGTTAGTAGAAAAAACTTGCTCTTCTTTCGTAAAATAAAAAGTTCTCCTATGAATACCAAACCCAATCGTGCATAAAAGTTGTACCATACTTTTATGTTTATGAGCTAAAGTTCTAGCATATGAAAGTCGAAGTATACATTCTAGTCGATACAAAGTATGTTTTTCGATGATCCTCTGTGATAATGATAAAGATTTCTACATATTTGACTGAAACAATCAAGAATATACTAGTATGATAAATTAGTCCACATGGGTTTACTCATATGAAAATATGATGCCCTGATCCAGTACAAAACTGAGCTTTCGATAAGAATCCAACGAGAGGAGTAGCAGGGACTGTGATATCGAATTTTTTCATTTAAGTATCTATTAGAAAAGAATTCTCCACATTTGATTCCTTATATGTGCCCATGGGCCAAACCGCATATCCCGTATGCATACATGCTAGTTGGGGAAACAGTACGCCTAGCACCCGGACGTCCGACGCCAGGACGTGTCCGAACGCATCTCCAAAAATGGCACCCACGTACAGAAACAATGCCAGCATGCGTGCGCATGTCCCCATCCGCAGCCCATCTCCTCCACACCCCCATCCCGCCACCACGCTGCCATCTCAGGCGCGCTTCCTCTGCAAGCCCCCCTGCATCGCTCTGCCCGTTTCGCACTGCACGCGGGGCTCGCGCCGCCCGAGCGACAAGAGGGGAAGGGCGCGCGGCGCCTCCGATTCAGAAGAACCTGGCCACGGCATCGTATGGATGCCCTGTCGACTCCGGGAGAGACGGTGCAGCAGAAGGTGGGGAGGAGATGCAACACCTGATCTACTTTTGAAATATCTAAATACAACAGTGCAACATACGCCTTAAGGCATTTGAAACATGCTTCTGAAACACTTGAAAAAATACCTGAAACACACTTGAAAACCATGGCAACCATACGCAACATCCAAAAAAAACACATGCAACGTATGTGTGAAACATATGCAACATCCAGATAAACACACTTGCAACATGCGTCCGGAAAAACATAAAATACCTCTGAAATATCTGAAACACTCGAAATATACACTTGCAAGATGCCTTTGAAAACAATTGCAACATATATATGCAACATGTGCAACATCCCCCGATCTACTTTTGCAACATCCATATGAACACAAATGCAACATACATCTGAAATACTTGAAACATACATATGCAACATAGGGGAGGGGAAGGCTGCGCTAGTAGATTTCGGACACCGGGGGTAGGCGGCGGCTGCTCCAGAGCCTAGGCATCGCCGGTGGTGGGGGAAGGAGCCGTCAGGGTGGGGCAGTAGGATGCAGGGGGTGGGGGAAGGAGCCGCCACCAACCAGGGAAGCAACGATGGCCTCGTCATCGTGTGTGGGGCAGGACGTGAAGGAATAAGAATAGGGAGGGGCGCGAGCGCTGCGGGAGTAAGCGAGGCGTCCGTCTGTCCAAACGTCTTAATCATATCACTATCGTTGGGGAAAAGTAAAACTGCGTATGTAAACATTTGTATCAAGTTTTAAAATGTTACAGCCCAAAGCATATTCCGATTTCACCATTGTAATCCTTACAATAAATACTTAAAAAAGACTTCAAATAGATATATGTAGACAAAATTTTATTAAAGAACAACTTTCTCATGAAGATATATTTTTTTATTAAGCAAAGTGATGTTCTAGGTCTAAGATAGAATGTTTCAGTTTTATAGGACAAATGTTCTAAGTTCAGAAGAATAATATTCCAGATTGACTGAAATATATGGGCAGGATTTTTCTCAGGATGTTATTCAGGTACCCGGACTTCTAAATGCATTTTAGGTCATCGAGCTGTCCTTCTGTGTCATCTAGGTTCCAAACTATGAAAAATGCTATTTCTAAGTCTCCCGAAATTGATTCAGCATGTCACTTATTCGGTCCAGGTAGACTCAATCTACTCCGTGAGTCCACATCGCAAAGTCACATGCCGGATCGGTTGAATCTACACCACATGGCTCAGCAAAACAATGATGTCGCATTGGAATTATGGAAGAACGAGAAAAAAAATATATAGTTTCTTATAAAAAAACTATGTCTACATGAGAACCAAGATAAAAAGAGATGTGACTGGTAAATGATAAAAAAGAGAAGATAATTGATTAGATAATGCAAAAATCTATTTTAAAGAAATCATCCATTAAAAATAAAGTTTTTGTTTAGTGTTTACGTTTTTTTTTAGGAAATTGTATAGTGTTTACGTGACCCGGCAAGTAGAGAAACCATCTTATAGTTTATACGGGTTGGAACTACCCTTGTTGATTGAGTCTGGGCTGGGCTGGGCTGATTAAGGTTTCCTTTTGACGATCCAAGCTGATATCATCCAGCAGTGACATGCAGCCCGGCCTGCCTATCATATAGGACGTACGCACATCCAGCCCTGGTCGCCCGCGGCCATTCATGGTGCATGCATGATGCACCCGCCCGTGCACTGTGGTATTCATTCACCCATCAGTTCCTTCGTCCACAACTCGGCCTGCAGGCAGAGATTACAGAAATGCATGCATGCAGAGCCATCCATACCGACGGAGCCCGAAAACAACAATCACCCTACCCTGTTCGCGGGTGCTTACGTTAAAATATTGTAAGAAAAAAATATTGTTCTATAACTGAAAAGTAGTTTTGAATAAACGCAATGAACGGGACGAATATTATATATAAAAAAAATATGTTTGGGTAGCTGTAGCTTGTTGCAAGCTGCTACTGGCAGAGGGCTGGGGTCCGGAGGAGGTGCCAGGGCCAGAGGCCATGCCATGCCATGGCATGGCATGAGATGACACCACTACTAGCTATACTGAGAGCAGGAGCAGCGGGCACACCACACGTGACCACTTGAAGATCTCGCCAGACGCCAGTCGCATGCATCGGCGCGCGCTGCTGGTGCTCCAGGCCCAGGTGCTTCGCATTTAATTACTCGCATGGGCTGGCGTCCGATCCGGCCATGCATGTGGACTCGTCGACGATCACAGGACAGCATGATACTACTGCAAGTCTGCAACTGCAAGGAAATAAAAATAATAGAGCCATGCGTGCATGCATCCATAAAATATTTTACTACTCTTTACTCTCTCTGGATCGCGAACGTGTTGTTTACTTGCCGTGCGAGCTGAGGCATTTAACCCCGGGCCTTGTTTAGCTCCCTTTAAAGTTTCAAAGTTTTTTCACTCTCTCTCTATTACATCAATTTTTAGACGTTTGCATAGAGCATTAAATATAGGTAAAAAAATAACTAATTACACAGTTTAGTTGGAAATCACGAGATGAATCTTTTGAGTCTAGTTGGTCCATGATTGGACAAAGTTTGTCAAATAAGACGAAAGTGGTACTATTCATCGAGTTGAAATTTTTCTCAATCTAAACAAGGCCCCGGTACGACTACCAGTACCTGAACCTGATGAGCTGATCTCAGGCCATGTTCCCCCAATTCCTGAATTTCGCGCTATGTAAAAAGAAGATTCTCCGTCACATCAAACTTGCGGTACATGCATGGAGTAATAAATGTTGACGAAATCAAAAACTAATTGCACAGTTTGGTTGTACTTTATGAGACGAACGTTTTAAGCATAATTAGTCAACAACTGAGCAATTATTACTAAATAAAAACATAACGCTACAATGCTACAGTAGAGCATCGAATCCGGCGGCGCCGATTGGGTGGCCAACTAAACGAGGCCTCAAGTCCCCAACCCACATACTGCTACGGAGTCAGCTAGCTCTCCTGTCGATCTACTGACGCCAACAGTGACGCCTTTGTCCTCATCTAGCTCCTGTGTACTGACTCACCCACACGAGCTGCTTTGTGTACACAACAAGCATCGAACTCCTCCGTCCCCACAAACTATCAGACTGTTCGTTTGGCCGTTGGGTTATCGTAAACGATCGTAAATTTCTAGTCGGAATAGTATTTTTCTCTCACACAAACCAGCCAGCAGTACTTTTCTATGAACCAGCAACGATACGAACCAGCCAACTAAACATGCTGTATACATGCCTGATTTACCTATGACAAAATTTTAAAAAATCACTCTCGAACTCACTATACCAGACAACTTACCACACATGACTTTTCAAACCGGATAAACACAACCCCCACCCCACACACAGTCACACACACCAGCATTTCAAAGCGGTTTCTTTGCGTGATTTTGCTGATGTGGTGGTGGGACCCATGTATCAAATAGGCGAAGTTTATATCAAAATTATAGAGCTTGATGCAATCTACAACTTTTAGTTACGATCTTTTTACTTGATATATTTTAGAGGCTCAAATATAGGTTTCAAGTTTAAATTTCTCGCTACTACACAAAAACTTAACCGAGGCTGTTGGAAAAAGGCTTCCGAGGTGGTTGGACCGGTTGCCCACCTCGATTATTCGTGGCAGGGTAGCCGGCCTAGCAACCGACTCTGTTAATGCTTAGCCGAGGCGGGCAACTTAACAGAACCGCATCGCTTAACGTCTATTAACCGAGGCGGTTGCCCTCCTAAAATCTATTAACCGAGGCGGACCTTAAATGCCTCCATTTTCGGAGGCGGACCTCCTAAATGGCCCGCCTCGGAAAAAAGGCCCGGAGCCCAGCCGGCCCATTAGCTTAGTCACGCATATAAGGAGTACTTAGGTTTTCCAGTCGCACTTCTGTCTCCCCCCTCCCCGCAGTAGCGTAGCCAAGCAGCGCGCTCCTCCCTCTCGAGGCGCGAGCCCGACGGCGCCCTCCACTCTCCCTCCCGAGCACGGCGGCGCACCTTCTCCCTCCGAGCCCGACGGCGCCCTTCTCCCCCACAGCCGGTGGCGACGCTGGGAGGCGGATGTGCGCCACCGGCGGCGGATCTGCGTCGGGGTCACGTGCCCGCTCAGCGGGAGCCCGGCGGCTCTGGCCCTAGCGCGCGGCTGCGGCTTTCTGGAGCAGCACCGACGGCGGCGTAGCACGTGGATCCGACGAGCGGCGGTGCTTGGATGGTCTTGGCGGGCCTCATCGATGGGCTCAGCGGGCTCCATCAACAGGCTTGCTGGAATTTTTTTTTGTTTTTTTATTGATTAACCGAGGCGGGCAGACAACCGCCTTGATAGTTCCTGTATTAACTGTGACCTTTCGCCCGAGGCGATTGTGTTGCTCGCCTCGGTTAATCCAAACGCCTGCCTCTAGAAAGATTTGTGCAGTAGTGTCTAAATTTTTTCAAACGACCTATAGGATGTTGACATGGTGTATACCAAAATTGTAGGGCCCAACCAATCTACAACTTTATTGTCGACACATTTTAAATCGTATCAATTTTTTGAAGAGACCCAAATATTCGTTTTTAATTTCTTGCCTTTAAAGTTCAATATTTTGAATTTTAAAATGCCCTCGGACATTGACATGGTCTAGACCAAATTATAGATCTCAATGCAATTTATAACTCTGTGGTTGAAAACCTTTTTATTTGAGATCATTCAATTAGATGCCCAAATATCCGTTTTAAGTTCTCTGATTATGAAATTAATTTTCTTTGAAGTTTTCGAACAACCTCATATGGAGACACGCCCTATACCAAATTTATAGTGCTTGAAGAGATCTAGAACCTTCTAGCTGTTTTTTTTTCATTTGAGATCATTTAGGACCCAAAATATTCAATAAAAGATGGCATGCCGAAAAAACTGAAGATTTGTGGGGCCCACATTCCACATCAGCCAAAACCACCATAAAAACCACAACGAACTATTTTGGGCGAAGGATAATTATCTGGTTTCGAAAGTTAATAAGGGGGTAAGTTGTCTGGTATTCGAGTTTGAGGATGTTTTTTTAAATTCAGCGACTAATTTCAGGGGAGCAAATCGACTTTACTTTATGATGTTCCTAATAGCAACATGATGTGCTGTTGAAGACGGTTCTCCAGCGTGTTTCAGGAAAAAAGATTAATAACCGATAATAAGACAGATGGTGCCATCGCATCACACGGTTGGCCACAGGATTTCCCCTGGAGAAGATCCTCCTGGGCGGGCGACAGGACCAAAGGAGGAAGAGTTGCTGTAGCTGTACGTCGGAGCGAGAGCAGTGCAAATAAATCATGACAAGGTTTTGACGAGTCGACGACTCGTCCCTCGTCAGGTCGGTCGATGCCTTGATGACGAGGGTCAACAAAAGCATGCATGTGTCCCGAGACTTTGCAAGCACGCAGCAGTAGTGAGAGGCCAAAGGACTACTGCACAGCTACCGGCGCAATCGGCAGGCCGGCCGGTCGGCGGTCGGTGGACGGCAGCCTGGAGAGATTCGTTCGTGCCCCTGCATGCCTTCGGGTTGGATGAAAACCGATCGGATCGGAGTGAATAATGGCTTTCTTATATCCTAATCTACTTTTGTTTTATCGGATTCGGAGCGGATAGGATATTATGCGGATTCGACACGAATACGGATTTTTTAGATGTCGGAAATGGGACGGATTCGGGCAGATGTTAAAGCGGAAGCGGACTTTTTTAAGTCGGATAATACATGCTTACATGTTGTTTTTTATGATGAGAAACAATTCGTTAACCAAACTCATAAAGCGGCGATACAACTCGAAATAATCACCATCAATCCACCACTTTGGTTTAGGAGCTCACAATACAAGTTCTCAATTTAGATTTAAGAAACAAGCATGTAAAAGAAACAAATATTTTTAATTAAGCAAAACTTCGCTAGATAATAATTCTTTCATTGCCTGTAATTTTAATGTACAGCCTATCAGTATCAGGTAACTTAAAAGATGCAATAAAGTGGCGCCATATCAATTTAGAATAAAAATTGAAAGCTTTACCTCAAACCATCCTATTACTGCTAGCGCTAGGGACGGACGGAGTGGGAGGACAGCGAGCTCCGGCAAGGGTGCGTGGTCACCCGGCCGGCGTGACTGTGAGACGTTGTTCAAGCGCAGGACCGTTTGCTGATTAGCCACCAATCAAATAGACAATAATTAGGATTACCATTCTATGTAGTGTGAAAACATACATAAATTAGTATATATATAGTTGAAAAGTTGATGAGCTTTGCTTGTGGGCTACAATATAATAATGGGCTGGGCTGACTTGTATTCTTGTCGTTTGGGCTCTTTAAAATATTCGGATTATCCTATTTAAAGCGTCCGATAATCCATGTTTAATTATCGGATAATCCATATTCGCTGGATTTCGTCAATCCCATATCTTACGCCGCATCCGCATATAATCGGATTCGGATTATCCGCATCCACACGGATATTATGAACACTTCTCCGTATCCATAAAATTTGGATTCGGAGCGGAGGATTATCCGTACCACTTTCATCCCTGTTCAAAGCCTTCGTTCTCTTCCATCTGCTAGCTAGCTACTTTCAACGCTTTAATTGGACGAAGATAGATCTAAAGCAGCCCAACAATGTCTTGGAATCTTTGGATGGACTTTGTGTAAAGAAAGTGGAAGCATGCCAGTAGGAGATTTACATGCATGCATATGCCCTCTGATAATAACAGAACGAAGAGCGACGACATTTCTGATTGCGTGCAGTCAACGACCTGCTTATCCATCGATCATCACTTTGTGGGTGCTACTAGAAGATTTTTTTTAACAATTGTAAAAATGGAATCGGTAATTAAACTTGTCTCAAAATTAAAGGTATAGTTTCGTAATCAATTAATCACACAACTTTGATGCAGTCTATCAAGGTATTATAGAGGAAATAGGTAGTCAAATTTATGCTTAGGGAACCCCATTCGTTATTATATAAACACAAATGCCATTCCCTTTTTTGTTATTTTTTTCAGAAAATGGAATACTTGGTGAAAGCGTCAACCTTCAATGCTTTGTTCGCCAAGCAAATCATCTCCCTTGCATTTTCACGCTGCAATAACGTATAAAATTGCAGCCAGCATGGTTCCTCCAAATGTAGCCTGTATAAAGGAAGCATATTGTTTTTTTTTTCTCACAAATAAGATTGTTACGTGTACACCGAATTGCCTAACGTAGAGCTGCAGCAGCCCCAGTTCACATTCCTCCATCTCGATGCCCATTATTAGCTAGCAGCTCCCAAAACATGTGAGGTGTGGATCTAGGTGTGGTTAACTCAATAGCTATTTGAACATGTGTTCCAAATAGTAGTGACATGTTGGCACTCAAAAAGGAGGTGTTTAATAGTTTCATAACAATCACATAGATAACACTTCTGTCTACTAGTCCAATTCTTTTTGGCTAAATTATTCTTTTTTAAAATTATACCTCACTAAAGTTACCAAAGGAACAAAAAATCTTTATCTTAAGAGGAAATTTCATCTTCCTGATAAATTTATTAATAAAAGGAGTATTATTTATTAGATACTAGTACATCGATTGTATTGAGAATCAACCATTATTGTGTAGGTCACAATGAAAATACCCCTATCATTAGAAAGATGAATGCTGGCTATTTTAGTTACTAGGTTATGCCAAACCATCATTTTATCTTAAACTAATATTGTGTGAAATAATACTTCGACTAAATTTGGCCAACTTTATAGAGAAGAGTGTCAATATCTACCACATGAAAGAGACAAATTATTCGACAACATTTTGTAAATGTATCTAATAATGTTAAGTTGATGTAATAAATATTACTATTTTTTTTTCTATAAGCTTGGCCAAACTTGTGATAGTTTTACTTGTACAGATTTTGATCCCTTATATTTCAAGACGGAGGAAGTAGTATATTATTATAGAGGCTAGGAAATTTCTCTTTTAAGGGCATGGAACTGTGGAACCTACCCATGTATCTTACCATAATATAGTTTATGAACCATCTCTTATTTTGAAGGTTTCACATCCTAGAAAATTGTTCCTAACGTTTAGAAGATCTTTCCAAAATTGAGAGTTCCCAGGTTTAATCGTACTTGTATCTAACATTTGGATCTCAAATATTTATTTCTAAGCAAGGTCTGTCAGGTTCCATATTTAGTAAGCAGTTTAAATAATCATTTGCTAGAAACATATGTTTTTTCTTCCAAAGGTCTATTATTCCTAGGCCTCCTTGATCTTTGTGGCAGTACATGTTGTCCCACTTGGCAAGGTGATATATTTTTTTATCGCTATTATCTTGACAGAAGAACCTTGATCGATAAAAGAACCAGTATTTTGAAGACACCCTTCTAGATTTCCAAAAAGGATATCATGAACGTAGGTAGGTTATTCAAAGCCAAGTTTAGCAGCACTAGTTTGGCACCATAGGATAAGTGTTTGTCCTAGCAAGTACTTAGCTTCGTCCATTTAAGTCTTTCTTCAATCATACTCCACTCCGCATTCTGTAGCTCACGGTGGCTCATTCGGATTCCTAAGTACCTGAAGAGGTATGACCCTTGGTCACAAACAAATAGTTTGGTGGACTCGCTTTGAAAATGTTTTGCTTGTCCAAAACAATATATCTTTTTTTTTTAAAAAAAAGACCTAGTAGTTGTTCAAAAACACAGAGTGGAAACTTGTATTCATTCTTCACCTGATCCAAATCATGGTGCAAAAAATATGGTATCATTATTGCATATTGTAGGATAAATAACCATCATCCAAAAGATGCAGTATTACTCTAATTTGCCCACATCCTTTGTTCTCTCTATTAATAATATCAATAGCATGCATGTCATCTACTCTATTGAATGACGAAGGTGACATGGTATCTCCTTGCCTAAGTCTTTTCTTTGTTTGGAAGTAGTGTCCAGTGTCGTCATTCATCTTAGTACCCACGCTTCATAAAAAGGAAGGGGGGGGTGGCGACCCAGTGCCGGAGGCCTTTCCCCCACAAAATCTACGGAGAGGCTGCTTCGGACCTAAAAGGATCAAGATGCCCAAGAGGAGGGTGAATTGGGCTAATTTTAAATTTCTTCGCAATAAACAAGTCCTATGGTTAGCCCAATTAACCCCTTGTGCCTAGAGAAGTGTTTCTATTGATCTAACGCACAAAAGTTTTGCAACCTAGTTCCAATCCTACTCTAGCATGACAATTCTAGGAATGTAAATGACAAGAATTGAAATGCTCCAAGTAAATGCTCAAAGTAAAGAGAGGAGAGGAAACGCGGCGATGTTTTGCCGAGATATCGGAGAGTCGCCACTCCCCACTAGTTCTCGTTGGAGCACCTGCGTAAGGGTGTAGCTCCCCCTTGATCCGCGCAAGGATCAAGTGCTCTCTACGGGTTGATTCTTTGACACTTCGTCGCGGTGAATCACCCACAACCGCTCACAATTTGAGTTGGATCATCCACAAGCTCTCCGGATGATCACCAAGCTCCCAATCACCACCAAGCCATCTAGGTGATGGCGATCACCAAGAGTAACAAGCACGAACTCTCACTTGACCACGACAAGCCTAGGGAGAAGGGTGGATGCACACTTTGCTACTCTTGATCTTCACTAATGAGGGCTCTCTTTGGATTCTCAAATCTCAATCACCTCACTAGGATCTTGCTCTTCTTGGCACTCTCTAAGGTGTGTTTCAGCTGTTGAAATGAGCAAAAGTCACTCCACACACGAGTGGAGCTTCTATTTATAACATGGGCTGAAAAATGAACCGTTATGTGCCTCTGCGGGGTGACCGGACGCTCCGGTCAGTTCAACCCGCACACCAGTGTTTACGTGTTGACCGGACGCTGGCAGGGTCCGGTCACCACTGACCGGACGCGTCCGGTCCCATTTTTTCCTCACTGGATGCTTACTGTACTCGATCGGACGCTGGATCCTCAGGGTCCAGTCAGCACTGACCGGACGCGTCCGGTCGCAGATTCACTCTTTTGGAACCTTACTGGAGTCGACCGGACGCTGCCTCTCAGCGTCTGGTCACTTGACCACTCAGTGTCCGGTCGCACCAGACGCAATCTCCTTGGTCAAATGAACTGACCGGACCCTGCGGTCAGCGTCCGGTCAGTATTTGACCCTCCATTCACTTCCAACTCTCGATCATACGTGAATGAAGTTTGCTCCATTGGATCTTAGGCATATGAAGGAGCTACCTAGCGCTAGTTTTAACAAGTGTGCACCACACCTAACTCACTAGACTCATCTAGGTCAAGCTACCCGTCCATACTCCCCTTAATAGTACGGCCAAAGGAAAAACAAAGTCCTAAACTACTCTAAGTGTCTCTTCAACTCCAATCGACACTTAGAACTAGTCATCCTTAACCTTGTCGTCCATCCTTTGAAAACCAAAACGATTTCCATCGTAGGGGCATGACAACCATGATTGCCCAATCGATCTCCATTACCGTGACCTAACTTAATTGTCTCTGCAAAACACACGTTAGTCACAGTAATCTAACATTGTCATTAATCACCGAAACCCAATTAGGGGCCTAGATGCTTTCAGGACCCACGACCTGGTGACTCGGTGAGACAGCTCTCACCATTGCACCAGGCCTGTCCTTCATCCTGTGACAAATTTATGAATCAATCTGGCTACGACATTTTTTGGCTAAACCCTTTAATTAGAAGGGTTTGCTGAAGAAAGAGCCATTTAACCTTATCATATGCCTTTCCCAAGCCAATTTAAAGAACCACCTTGTCATGCTTCTTAATAGTGTGTAATTCATGGATGGTTTCACGCAATGTCACGTCCCTCATGATGGGGGTGGGGGGGGTTCATAATTAACATGTTGCTAGCCACTCGTATACGAGCATATATATATATATATATATATATAGCAACTTTGGTTTGAGTAAGCTGAGATGGGAAAATTTTGAAGGTAGAGATATTATTCTTTTTGGTGACCGGAAGGAATATGTGGCCATGGATCAAAGAGCCAAGGCCAGTCTTAGTGGAAGGTTTCACCTCTCAGTTTTCAAGACACAACACTTCAAATGAAACAGGGTCTCTCACAGTACACAGTTTCATAGGGTAGCTTTAACATTTAATTAGCATACTGTGTTGAGATCAATTGTGGTAGCAAACTGTGTAGCCCCTTGCGGAAAGGATACAGCCAACCACATCATAAATCGATTGAGTATGCCAAGAGATTCACAGCTTATCATCGAAATTATAAGCTTTCAGATTCAAGTGTTACAACTGCATGCCGGATTGCCGAGCACCATGCATCTAGATTCAACCAAACAGCAACATGCATTCAGTCAATCGAACGCCCGCACACACCAACTGAAGTACTCACTAGTAGAGAACAGACCTTTGATCCTCGGTCAAAATGGGCTCTAGTCTCGGAATTTTTTGCGCCTGGGACTAGAAATACCTTTAGTCCCGGTTGGTGTCTCCAACCGGGACTAAAGGTCCCTGCCCAACGGCTACTGCGCCAGACAGAGGTGGCAGGGACCTTTAGTCCCGGTTGGAGCCACCAACCGGGACTAAAGGTATACTTTTACTCCCGGTTGGTGGCTCCAACTGGGAGTAAAGGTCTACTCCCGGGCCGTGGCTGCGTCCGGGGTTGGAAAGTTACCTTTAGTCCCGGTTGGAGCCACCAACCGGGACTAAAGGTCCCCCCTTTATATCCCGGCCGTCTCCTTCTTCCTCCCCGAGCCCGAGCTCAACACATTTTGAAGCTCACTGCACTAGTGTTCTTGCTTCCTCCCTCCCTCCATTGTTCCTCCATCCATTCTTCGATTCCTCCGTCGATTTCTTCGATTCCTCCGTCGATTCTTCAGTTGTAAAGGTTACCAATCTCATACTCTCATTTTTCACCATTGGCTTATCTCATTTTGTTCACTATATATATATATGGTTCTTTATTGTGGTTTTTTTCATTTGTAAGCAATTTGAGCTTAAAATCACTTCAAGCTTGCATATTTACATGAAAGAAGGTTAAAGTAGCTAGTTGAACTTGCGGACCGTGTTCATCTCGGCGAGCATGTTCTCTGCCGAGCGGTAACGGACGTCAAGGAGGAGCTTTGATTCTACGAGGGAGAGCGGCAACGGTCGTGGAAGACCGTATTCCCTTCCTCGTAGAATCGGAGCTCTTTCTTGACCAAGTACGGTGCCGTCCGGTGGAGAAATGCTCGCCGAGATGATCACGTAAGCAAGGTCAACTAGTACGGATGATTATTTATTCATACGTCCCGATATCATCGCAGTAGTCTGTTATGTGTGTACACTCCCATTCTTCTGTTAATTTGCGGAAATATCATGTGAATTACTTACCTGCCGCAGTAAAAGACGAGAACACAATGACCATTAAAAATATCATTGTTTAGAGATCTAGATAATTTTATAGTTTCTTAATTTTATTTGTTTATAAAAGGAGAAATTTATAGTGTATTAAAAAATGAGTATAGAGAGTAGATGGCAACTGCTTCCGGGTCCTCGACCTCTCATGGGTTTCCAAAGCGACTTAGGACGGGCCTCCCTCTCATTCCATGCGGCAAGTGTCGTGATGAGACGAAGATTGTGATGGAGTACCGAGTGAAGAAGGAGGGTCCCAACAAGGATCGTATCTTTTACAAGTGTCCGGATCGCAATGTGAGTTATTTTATCATATTTAATGATTATGGTTAGTTTATACCTATTTTCATGATGCTTGTGATTAAAGTTCTAATTTTTTGTGTTAATTTCAGTGGGATGACAATGGACGATGTTCAGGCTTCTACTGGGAGGAAGAGTATGTTGAACTCGTGCAAAAATATCTTGCACAACAGGTAGATACGGCGGCTAATGAGGCAGTGATCCAGCCGAAGAAGCCCAAAGATGTTGCACAATCGGGGGATCTGTCTGTTTTAGTTGAGATTGGTCGTGAAATCCTAGTGCTACTGAAAAGTATTTTAGCTTTAGTTCTTTTAGTGGTAGTTGGGATTGTCTACATTGTAGCGATGCTTTCATAAATTTGTATCTTTTGTGGTGGCTTGCATGTTGTATAAATAATTAATTATGATCTAGGTTTTAATATGGTATTTATGTCATGTAATGCAGATGAGCCGTCATTGGATGTATAATGCTGATCGCCGCTCCCAAGAGTTCATTGACGGCGTGCATTCTTTGTTACGTGCGGCCGAGGCAAACAAACGCGACGGTTTCATGTGCTGCCCATGTGCCATATGTAAGAATACGGTGGAATATCCTTGCTCAAGGACTCTTCATTCACACTTGTTCAAGTCAGGTTTCATGCCAAACTATATTTGTTGGACAAAGCACGGAGAAACCGGTGTTGTAATGGAAGAAGGTGAAGAAGAACAATGGGACGACAATGATATTATTCCCGATGGTGCGTGCTTCAATGATACTGCAATGGGAGAAGCTGAAGAAGAGGTAGCCGCAGAAGATGAGCCGGCTGATGATCTTTCTCAGGTCATTCGTGACGCACAAAGAGAATGTGAAAGTGAAAAGGAGAAGATCAAGTTCGAGCGGATGCTAGAAGATCACAAGAAATTATTGTACCCAACTTGTGATGCAGGCGTAAAAAGTTGGGAACCACACTAGAATTGCTGCAATGGAAGGCAAAAGAATGGTGTATCGACAAGGGATTTGGAGAGTTACTAAAATCCAAAAGAAGATGCTTCCGAAGGACAATGAATTGCCCGCTACTACCTATGAAAGCAAAACAAGTTGTCTCGTCCTATGGGGCTAGAAATAGAGAAGATACATGCATGTCCTAATGACCGCATCCTCGTACTGCAAGTAAAGAGTACGAGAAATTGGATGCATGCCCGGTATGCCATGCGTCATGATATAAGATCGGGCGAGATGACCCCGTGATGTTGAGGGCGAACGTCCATGGAAGAAAATCCTCGCCAAGGTTATGTGGTATGCTCCTATAATACCACGCTTGAAACGTCTGCTCGTAAACAAAGAACATGCAAAATTGTTGCTATGGCACAAAGAAGACCGTAAGGTAGACAATATGTTGAGACACCCTGGCTGATGGGTCCCAAAGTGGAGAGCAATCGACCGAGAATTCTCGGAGTTTGCAAATGACGCAAGAAACTTAAGGTTTGCTTTAAAATGCAGATGGTATCAATCCTTTTGGAGAGCGTAACAGAGTCATAGCACTTGGCTGTTACTCTAAGTATCTACAATATTCCTCCTTGGTTATGCATGAAGCGGAAGTTCATTATGATGCTGTGCTCATCCAAGGCCCGAAGCAACCCGGCAATGACATCGATGTGTACCGAGACCACTTATTGATGAACTTCTCATTTTGTGGAATAAAGAAGGTGTGCGTGTGTGGGATGAGTACAAACAGAACACTTTGATCTCATGAGCATTGTTGTTTGTAACAATTAATGATTGGCCTGCTCTAAGTAATCTTTTCGTGATCAAATAAGGGATATAATGCATGCACACACGCTTCTTGGTGATATTAGAGGTGTATTCTTAAAAATGTCGAAAGGTCGTGTACCTTGGCCATCGTCGATTTCTTCCTGCAAATCACCCCGTAAGAAAGAAAGGCAAGCATTTTAAAGGGAAGGCAGACCACCGACCAAGCCTCGCAACCGAACCGGTGAGGATGTACTCGATATGGTCAATGATGTGAAAGTCGTCTTTGGAAAAGGACATGGAAGCCAACCTGTTCTGAACGACGCTAACGGTCACGCACCCATATGGAAGAAGAAGTCCATATTTTGGGACCTACCCTATTGGCAAGTCCTAGAGGTCCGCAACTCGATCGACGTGATGCACACGACGAAGAATCTTTGTGTGAACTCGCTAGGCTTTATGGGTGTGTATGGAAAGCCTAAGGACACATTTGAAGCACGACAGACTCTGCGTTGTTTGAGAGAAAGAGACAACTTTGCATCCAGAGAAGGCGGATGATGGACGCCATTACTTACGTCCTGCTAGCTACACTCTAAGCAAAGAGGAGAAAGAAATCATGTTTGAATGCTTAAACAACATCAAGGTACCATCTGGATTCTCCTCGAATCTAAAGGGTATTATAAATGTGCCAGAGAAGAAATTCTGTAACTTAAAGTCCCATGACTATCACGTTCTCATGACGCAATTACTTCCAGTCGCATTAAGAGGAATTCTACCTCCAAATGTACGTCTAGCCACCGTGAATCTATGTGCATTCCTCAATGCAATTTCTCAGAAGGCAATTGATTCAACTGATCTAGCTAAACTACAGAATGATGTGGTTCAATGTCTCGTCAGCTTTGAGTTGGTGTTCCCTCCTTCCTTCTTTGATATTATGACACACCTCCTAGTTCACCTAGTCAAGGAGATTTTCACTCTCGGTCCTGTGTTCCTACACAACATGTTCCCCTTAGAGAGATTCATGGGAGTCCTGAAGAAATATGTTCACAACCGTGCTCGCCTAGAAGAAAGCATCGCCAAGGGCTATGGAACAGAAGAGGTCATTGAGTTCTGTGTTGACTTTATTCCCGACCTTGACTCAATTGGTGTTCCTGAATCGAGACATGAAGGGAGACTAAGCGTAAAGGGGACACTAGGGAGGAAAACATATATTGGTATGGATGATGATTATTTCAATAAAGCGCACTACACAGCTTCTCTGAACTCCTCTTTGGTAGATCCGTATATTGAGACACACAAGGATCTCTTACGATCCGAAGTTTCGTGGAAGATCTGAAGCTTGGATTACGCGTAAGCACATGGAAACTTTCGACGGTTGGTTGCGAAAAAAATGTCAAGGTGATGAGAGCATCCATGAGCAACTGTATTTATTGGCTATGCAACCATCATGGCATATCATCACATACAAAGGGTACGAGATAAATGGGATTCTACATAGTAGCCCAAGATAAAAGGAGTACCAACCAAAACAGTGGTGTCCGCATAGATGCCACAGACCCGAATGGGAATAAGCAGACATATTATGGACGCATAGATGAAATATGGGAACTAGAATATGCACCTACTTTGAAGATCCCATTGTTCAAGTGCCAATGGGTCAAGGTGACCGGAGGCGGGGTAACAGTAGACAACGAGTATGGAATGATAACAGTAGACCTTAGTAATATTGGGTACAAAGACGAACCATTCGTCCTTGCCAAGGATGTGAATTAGGTGTTCTATGTCAATGATATGTCTACCAAACCAAAAAGAGGAAAAAACGATAATGACTCAACCAAAGAGCCAAAGCGCCACATAGTTCTTTTAGGGAAAAGAGTCATCGTGGGAATTGAGGACAAGTCGGACATGTCAGAAGATTATGAAAAGGATGACCGAATTCCGCCATTCAAAGTGAACAAAGACCCTAGCATCTTGGTAAATGATGAGGACACTCCATGGTTACGACACGATTATAACCAAGGGACATACGTAAAGAAGAAGTTCACTGCTATGCCCACTTGATGATATAGTGATTTAATGTAGTGTGTGTTTGAGATATTATGTAATAATTGTGAATTCAGATGTTTATTATATCGTGTTTCAAATTAAATCAATATTTGATTTGGTGGGATTTCTCTCTCAAAAAGATAAATTAGGATATTGAGTGATGAAAAATTAAAATATTAACGTTAAAATGATGTGAAAACAAATTTCCTGTCCAAAACCAATAGTTTTAATAATTTTAATTAAACACTATATTTTTGCATTAACGAAATAATAAATATTAGTTACATTATGTTTTATAATTGTAACAAAAAATAAAAAAAGTTAGGTTATAGATTTTTCCTATGTGCAATAAAGAAAAAGAAAATCCATATTTTTAACAAAATAATTTTATGCCTTTTATTTAATTTACTATGTATTTAACAAAAACTATTGCATTTCTATTGTATTTAACAAGACTATTGCTTAAAACAGTAAGGGAAGCAAGCTGAGGCCACCTTTACTCCCGGGTGGGAAGCCCACCCGGGAGTAAAGGTGGGTCAGCTGTCGTTCACTCAAAACCCTCTTACTCCCGGTCGTCTTACCAACCGGGAGTAAAATAAACGACCGGGAGTAAAGTACCTTTACTCCCGGTTGGTAATACGCCGAGGGGTAAATGGCCTTTACTCCGGTGGGGATGGCACCGGGAGTAAAGGGTATGGCCTATATATACCAGGGCCATCTTCTTTCTTCTTCGTTCTTCGCCGATTCCTCTCCCTGCGCCCACGCCACACCGAGGACGCCGCCACCCCCCACCCCGCCCGACCCGTCGTCACCACCATCATGCATCCGTCCATGATCCCCATGCCACCCAGCAGCTACCGACGACCTCGCTCACTGTTGCTGCCTTCGCCCAACGCTGCCCACCATACCGCTTGGTAAGTTTTGTAAGTTAATTTCGTCATTAGCGCCCGACGACCTCGGCTTGATGCGCGATCTTGAATGTGTTTAATCATTAGCGCCGACGACCTCGTACGATTGATGCGATCTTGAATGTGTTTAATCATTAGCGCCTAACGACCTCGCCAAATACCGCTTGGTGTTGTAAAAAATGTGTACCGCAGCACCGACGACCTCGGCTGGCCGATGCGATCTTGAATGTGTTTCATCATTAGCGCCGATGACCTCGGCTTGCTCATTGCTGTTAGCGTCGACCTCATTGCTTGGATGTGTACTGTGTTGTAAAAATGTTAAGTTAAATGGATTCGCGAGTGTGCACAAGCAATTGTTGTTGGCCACCAGGCCATTCCTTAACGACGACGACAAGCGTAGTCTTCGTCATTAGCGCCACAGAATCGACGCGCGTGTCATCCAAATGACACCAACGAAAACGGCAAATTAAGCGTACGATGATACAGTGGCTAGTCACCATTTATCTTTAAAAATAGTTACAGATATTACGATTGATGTTTCAAGTTACCACCATAAATCGATTTATAAAGACGGTTGGTATATCACCCTGAAATCGATTTGTAGACATAGTTGGTAATAATGTGACCAGTCTCAAAAAGAAATACAGCGCAATGAAGTTCATAACACTTTCAAGTTAGATTAAGAACTTTCTATTGAAGTTGTTGAGCTAGAAGACATGTACAACCTTTACTTGATTTCAAGCTAGAAGACATAGTTGGTAATAATGTGACCGGTCTCAAATAGTAATGGTTATATTAGCAATAAGACACATATACTTACATTTCATAATGACTTATACTTACATTATCAGCATAGAATTTTCTCATATGATGAATGACTACAAGGTTCACATGGTACATAGGATCACAACATCACGCACCGACACCGCCCCGGCCCGCCTCACGCCGGCCCGCCTCACGTCGTCGTCGTCAGCACACCGGCCACCGCGCCGACACGTATATATACGTCATTTGTATTCATATGCATGTATATATACGTCGCGGAGCACCGCCGCCCTCGTTCGCCCATGCGTTTCTATGTATACGGCGGAGCACCGCCGCCCTCGTTCACCCAATGTGTGGCATATTGTTCGTAGATTTTACGCATGTAAGCAAAGATTTGACGTACTATATATTGGTTTTATTTTTTGAAGCTAGATGGCCGACCCGAGAAACATGGATGAGGAGGAGTTGATGATGAATTTGATCAACACTGGCACTCAAGTTGCCAGCGATGATGGTGCTAAAAATAATGTGCAAGAGGATGCAAATGACGGGAGTCAGTACTTAGCTCTTGAACAAAATGAGCAACAACATATTGGCCAAGTATATATTTTTTATTATTCGCTATATATATTATCATATGTCTTATGTGTGCTCATGACATTAAAAATAATGTTTATGTTTTGTAGCCCTCTGGATCGACATCAACAACTACAACGAAGAGTAAAAATGTTCGAGGTCCTAAAAAGCCATTGGAGGGCCGCTTCATCATCTCGGAGTTCAATGTGGATACAGGAGAACCGGGGGGCCGAATAAAATGAAATTTGTGCACCACTGTGGTTACCTTGTACGGGACCGGCTCCCGATTAGTACCCGTGAATGGAAGAAGAAGACCAATGCTCCTCATATCAGTTTTGTCTCCGATCGTGACAAGACGTTAATTTGGAAAGATGTCTTGGTACATTTCACGCTCCAAACAGATGGTTATGATGATATAATTGATGGTGATGAATTGAAGGAGCGAGTTAGGGATTGGGCAATGAAGAAGATGGCCACCCAGTTTTAGACTTGGAAGAAACACCTATACACGACATATGTCAAGAAGAACATAGCACCAGATTTTACTGTCCCAGTCCCGATCTCAAAGCAGAGGCCCTATTGGGATGAGTTTGTACAATACAAGACTTCGGAAGAGGGTGTGAGTCGGGTGATAAAGAACCAACGTAATGCCCAATGTAAGACATACCACCATAACTTGGGATCGGTAGCTACCCGACCGCCATTAAGAAGTGGAACAAAATAGAAGCGCACCTTCTTGCCAAGGGTATCGAGACCCGTAATCACTTTCGAGTGGGAGAACGTGCAAAGAATTGGTTTTTTCGCTCATGGGGAACACTAGACCAGAGATGTGGAAGTGCGTTTATGGCGCAAGACCGCAAGAAGCAGCGAAAAGATTGTTTTATGCTCGAGAGAGCTACCGCTAGTGGTGCGTTCAGCCCAACAGGGGAGAAGGATGAGTGACATACGTCATCGGGACTATTGAACATGGTGGCGAACTAGAGGCAAAGGAAGTGTCTCGTGGGAGCATGGATTCCCTCGAGATGACCTTCCTCTGAAGCCGCCAAAGAAAGAAGGAAGAAGAGGCACAGCGGCTCCAGAGGTTGGAGGAAGCGGTGCGTGAAGCACAGGAGAGGGAAAAAAACCTTGAAGCGAGAATGCAGGAGGAAATCAGAAGGCAAGTGCAAATAGCAATGAGTGCAAGCAAGCGAGCATCGAGCCGAGAATCAATATTAGCCAATCTGTTCAGTTGAAAAGCAACAAGCTTCCACGGAGATACCAAATCAAGGGGACACAGGACTGCGCTTCCCTGTGGATGACGTCACTGAACCTTGTACAACGTGTGAGCTACACATTTCGAAGGGGAATTCCACAATCAAGGTGGCTATCGGTCTTGTTAATCCTATCGACCGAACCAAGACACCAAGGATTCATGGGAGCCAAGAAGGATATGCTACCATCTCGGTAGATAAAGCTGAAAAAGGTTTTAGTGATTTGCCTCTTGACATTCCTGGAGGTGATGGCGAGAAGACTCTAGGAGAAGCGGAGAAGACATTCATTCTATGGCGCAAGCGCTACATTATCATTCCAGGGATGTCGGCTCCACCTCCTCCTGAACTACCTCACCATAGGTACGTGCGGATGAAAACACTACATCATTAATTTGTATTGGCTTAAATAATTAACAATCTGCTCATAATAATATGTCATTCCTTTTTTTGTAGCAGATCCTCCCCCAACCTAAATCCAATTGTTCAATCGCCAGATCATCATAGTGCTATGTACGATGACATTGTGTTGGAAGGCAAGGCTGCATCCACACCATCTCCAAGGAGGTCTCCAACGCCGCAGCCGCCACCTCCAAGGAGGTCTCCAACGCCGCTGCCAACACCTCCAAGGAGGTCTCCAACGCCTCCCCCTCCAAGAAGGAACTGATGCATATAAAAAAGACATGTCTAGATTCTATGACAAACTTAAAAAGAATCAAGAAGCAAGGAGAAACCCAGAGAAACCGTACTTCTTCGTAGCTCCAGATATTCTAAGAAAAAGGGTGGCTTCTTACCAGCAACAACAGCGGGAATCTCGTAAGCCGTCCAAATCAACATTATCGGACTATGACCGCACTCTCACCAAGTCAATTGAGGCGGCACAGAAAAAGAAGCGGGCAGGGAAAGAAGTTGCCCAACTCGGACAACAAGCGCACCAATCAGTCCCCCCGCTAGTTGTTGGTAATGAATATGGTTCGAATTTAGGATTAATGCATCAGACAAACATACCTCCGGATGTCGATTTGGATCACCTTGGTGAATTTATTGATGAGACTGGTCTCGACCTTTACCAGATGTTTGGTGATGGAAACATTGAGAGTGCGGCGGAGGTTGATATTTGGAAGAAAAAATTTGTATTAGGCCAGAGTCTATACAACCCTCAAGCATTATCTGATCTGGGGACGCAAATGTACCTGCTAAACAAGTGGTACATGCAGGCGTCTACCGGTGGAGACTTCTGCATTGGTGTCAGAATTAGAGACGAACATTGGTTCCGTGGCGATGATGTTATGTATGTTGACTTTGCAGAATTTCATCAAGTATGCCACCTGACCTCTCTGGACAAAGTTATCATTAGCTGCTATTGCTTGTAAGTAATAATTTTTTCGATCTATTATTAAACTCATCATATGTGTGTATATGCATATAAATTATCCTAACAAGTACTATATATATGTAGATTTACAATGATGAGCTTTCGAGAAGGAAGGCTGCAATGAAATTGGTTTTGTTGATCCCCATATAATATTCAAAGACCCAATTACTCCAAAGACTAATTGGAAGTCTGAGTCAGAGAGTAACCTCATGAACTTCTTAGTGAACCAACGCCACAAGAAGGATATACTCTTTCCCTATAACTTCAAGTGAGTGTTAATAATATCGATCATCCTTAATGACTCATATGTTGATTCTAGTTAATTAATGAGTGTTATGCGTTATATCCTATAAACACATGCAAAGAATCACTTTGATATTGATGGACATCGATCTGGTGAAAAGTCACTTGATAATCTATGACTCGATGAGAAAACCACAACAAGACTACCAAGATATGATAGATATTATCCAGAGGTAATTTCGAGATCTCTAGCAACTATATATACACACAAACATGATGATTAACTATATCTGATGACGTGGCAAATTTTTTATTGGACAATGTTTGGAAAACCTTTATTGAGAAGCAACACATGGAAAAATGCAAAGCGCCACTGAATGTAATCCCTTTGAAAGTAAGTCCCCTAAATCGCATCATCTTTATTAATTAAACATATAGCTTTCACCAGATCACCAGATTGGATGACAAATCTTTTTCTCGTAAAGTGGTGTCTCGAGGCGAGAAACAGGGAACAACTCATCGTGGTTATTATGTTTTGCAAGTTTATCAAGGTGGTCTCCCAAAGAACTCCTACAGAGAGATTCAAAGTACGTTAAAAATACACTATATATTCATTTAATTATTATTATTGATTGTGTTACTATGTCTTTATATATATATATATATGTACATATATTAATTTATTTTCCTTTAATTCAAACCTGTAGACTCGATGGTTGGAGGAAAAGGTCATACGGCAAGACCAAATCAAAGCAATTCAAGAGTCTATAGCCGGATTTTTTAATGAGCAGGTCATCGATTCCAAGGGCGAGTTCTACTTCGACCCAACACTGCCATGGAAGCCAAGCTAGAGGATGAGAGGAAACTTGTTATATCACAATAAATGTAATGCAATCTTTTTGTAATATATGCACATGAAATAATATAATGTAAAATACACATATTAATGCATGCATATAAATATATATATATATATGATGCATGCATGCATATATATATATATATATATATATATATATATATATATATATATATTCTATGCTTGAATTATGTGATTTAATATGTTCATTGTGCTTGAACCGAAACATACTATACGCGCGTATAAATGTATAATTAGCAGCGTACAATACGACTTCGAAAACAAAAAAATGAAAAGAAAAGAAAAAAGAAAAAAACCTTTAGTCCCGGTTCGTATTACCAACCGGGACTAAAGGTGTCGGCCATCGTGGCATGTCAGGAGGCACCTTTAGTCCTGGTTGATGTTACCCACCGGGACTAAAGGTCCTCCTTTAGTCCCGGTTCCTGACCCGGGACTAAAGCACCCCCTTTAGTCTCGGATGGTTGCTCCTGGGTGAGGAATCGGTACCAGAGGGGGTTTCCCACCGAGAGTAAAGCTCGACTCTCTACCAGTGACTCCATTGAACACGCCCCGAACGATGCCTTGCGACGCTGGCCGGCCGCGAGCAGCTCCTTGCCGCGGTCCTCCACATGCCCGGCTACCCGCCATCGCCCGAACAGGCCGCCCGACCACGAATGCGAAGCGCTTGGAGACGGCGACAAGCGCCAGGCAGCGTACAAACCGCATCCGCCCGGCCTCCTGCTGCTCACCGTGGCCTCGCTTCGTGGAGCCGCCGGGCCGAGGGTGGTTGCCACGCATGGGCACGGAGGCCATGGACGCCAGTCTAAAGGCGCTTCGCCCGCCATCGTCGCAGGGGGCCCGCCCGCAAGGGAAGAAATGCGAGAGTTGCCGCTTTTCGAACACGCACGCCTTGAGATTTGCCGCCGGGCCGCATACGGATGGGATGAAACGAAAGGAAGCCGCCCGAGGCCGTCCCCGGAAAATTAGAGGCCTGTGACGATACTAAGAAATGAGGCCTATTAGCCTAGAAAAAAAACTAAATATACGATATTATAAAGCATGCAGTATGTTGCAATAAAATATATATCAAGATTCAAGAATGATACCTATATTACATAATCTTTACTTGAATAACATCATTCTTTTAGTGTTCTTTGAAATGAAGTCTTCAATAATATGCTCATAATCAATCTTCTCCAACAGTTCACCTTCAAGTGCTATTATAGCCAAATCATTAAGTCTTTCTTGTGTCATTGTAGAACGCAAATAAGTCTTCAATAGCTTTAACTTAGAAAAGCTTCGCTCTGCTTCAGTTGTGTCATTGTAGACGTCGAGAGGTAGTCGTGTGAGACCTAAGATTTGCGATCTGATTCGGTTGGAAATTGGGATCGGCAACATTGCCAATCGAACAATGACGGGCAACAAGCCATTGTTTATTGGGCTTTGGTCAATTGTTGTACACGTCGCTTTGCTAATGGGCCAAAGGCCAAAGCTACTGCTGTACGTTCTTATTTACCAAGCAATACATATATACGTATATATACTCTATATATATTTGGAGGCCCCTGAAAAGTGGAGGCCCTGTACCATCGCACACGTTGCACGTGCCAAGGGACGGCCCTGAAGCCGCTCAGTGCAGGTTTCGTCCGTTTTCCAACGTGTGGGAAACGGAGGCTAGTTCGTTCCGTTGCCACAAAACTCTAATACTCTCTTCTTCCTCAATACATGTAAAACAGTGGTTTTTTCTGATATGTCACCTCATTTAATTCTCATGAAACTCCTGTGACATCGGCCTAATAACTCGTACATTATTAATTTTGTCTCTTTTCTCTTTAATTACTTAAATCGATCAAGATAATAAATACACTAACCACTATATATCGACATTCAGTTATCCAAAATACACGGTGAAAACTGATCCACGTCACTTTAATTAAACTCTAGTTTGAATGAAAACTAAAATTTCCATGAGATTTCAAAATTTTGCTTGCTAATAGTTACCTTACCAGTCAGCAGGGACTATTTCTGGTTTCCCCGGCCAGGGTCCTATATGCACATTTGTTGCATATAGGTGCACGGATAAGGATAGGCACGCGTCTCAGCTCGTGTTCAGGGCTTCAGGCAGGCACACCGCACACGTGCGAGCTGATACTCGCTAGTCTCTCAGACTCAGAGCGCTGCCACAATGCCGCAGGCAGAGGAATCTTGATGAGCTTTTGTTCGTGGACGAGCGAGCGAGATATATAGCCAAGTGCCAAGCCAGCCATGCATGCATGTTGCTGATGAGTGATGAGAGCGAGGGAGCTGCTTTTCATGCGCTGTCGAGTGTCGACGACGCATGCATGTGGCCTGCTCCATACATACACAGTACAGTACTACTATATGCGACGATCGCTTTCGATTTCGGAAATGCTATACGGGTGTTTTATCATCCGTGGCACACGAAATTTTTTTACCGCGTCAGCACCGCTGTGCCTGCGCCCGCCCGTCCCCGCGCCGCCGCTGCCACGCCCGGCATCTTCCCAAACTCCGGCGAGCTTCTTCTTCCCCAACTCCAGCGCCGCCACCAAATTTTCTCTTTGTCTTTTTATAGAAAAAAAAATATTATTTATGATTTGTGATTTGTTACTTGTGATTTGTTACTTGTGATTTGTGATTTGTGCCAAAGAGGAAGAGGGGAGAGGAGAAAGATAAACAGTATCCATAGGGGAAAAAATTCATATGTTTCCAAGTGCTAAAACACCCGGGCGTTAGATAGACAGACTCTTTCGATTTTCATCTAGTGCATGCATGAGTGCTACTAAATGCTGCTATAATGAGCTACGATCAGCTAGTAGCTGACTTCTTGGAAACGAAAATAACTTCTATTTTAGGACGGAGGGACTTTTGAGAAATTAGAATAGCTTCTATTTTAAGACAGAGGAGTAGGCTCCACGCGCATACATACAGCTGAGCTGATTGCAATTCTCGATCAATAGATCCGGCCGCGGACGCTGCGCTGGCCTGGTTCAGCAACTTTTCTTGCATGCAGATGCAGGGAATTTCAATTCCTCCATGTTGTTATTATTTATATATGTTGGAGATTGTTTGAGCATATATTGTGAATGATGTATACACGGCATTGTTACAAACCAACGTGAGTATAAACGACCTACTCCTTCCATTTTAAATTAAAAATCGTATCTACAAAATAAAGCCAAAAAGACGTTTTACGATTTGAGAAGGAGGAAGTATATATGTATAATATCAAGGCACATGGTACATTATATTTTTATATACGCCTGTCTTGTGGCATAAGTAGTTCTTACTTCACTGGCTCTAGCTCTAATGGTAGTGTCGGGTTCATAAACCCGGGTCCCTTATGGACCTGCTTCCCAGTAAAAACTCGGCCCAAGCAGACGATGTTGTGAACAACGCGTAACTCCTGGGCCGGCCCAAAAACTTAAAGACAGGCCAGAAGGACGATCCAATCTCCGACCGAGAGGCCTGGCCAAAGAGGAACGGCGCCCGCTTCCGACTTTGGCCCGCCTCTCCGACCGGAAGGCCTCGCTTCCGACTCTGGCCCGCCTCTCCAACCGGAAGGCCTGGCCAACAACGCTTCTGACTCTGACCCGTGTCTCCGACCGGGGATACACCAAACCTCTGTTTATAGCTCTTCTCCGACTGGAGCAGTAGGAGCCGACTGGGACCAACCGACCGGAAACGGGCGGAGCAAGTAAAGCAGGGCGCTCAACTCAAACCGCAGAACCAAGGACCGTACCCTATACACATGTAGGACATTACCGACAGGACATATCAGAAGGGTGCCCTACAACCTTTTAGGCATGCCAGAACCCAAGTAGTGTTGTGGGCGCCGATATTTGCCCTACAGTATTGTGGGCGCCATCAACTCCTAACCAGACAAACACGATAAGGCTCCCCCCACGTGCCTCTGGGCATCAACAGTGTTGTAGGTGCCATCATTTGCCCTACATGGAGAACACGGTAAAAACCTCCCACATGCATCAGACATCAACAGTGTTATGGGCGCCTACAATCATCTTGTACCGGACGGCATGGGCAACAAGACTTAGTAGCATACGTACTATCTCTCTCTCGTTTGTAAGGCCGTCCCCTTCATCTATAAAAGGGGACGCGCTCTCTCCCAACAGGAGGCAAATCAGTTCACAACTAAAACACGCTCCAACGATCCGAATGACCAAGAATCCCAACGAACAACAGACGTTCAAACACTTAGCGCACAACGGAGTTCCCAGCACTCTCGACCCTTCGGTCCAGAGTCTGACCGGACCTCTTGCACCCCCATCTTACTCCCTTCCGTTTGTAACCCCACAGCAAACTTCGAGCACCTGGGCTTAGGAATAAAGTCACCGACCGACTCAAACTGGACGTATGGCACGTTGCCTGAACTAGTATAAACCCTGTGTCATTGAGTGCTAGGCCACATCTGATCTCACACCAGAGCCAGGGTCCGGTCAGCATTTGACCCTCCATTCACTTCCAACTCTCGATCATACGTGAATGAAGTTTGTTCCAATGGATCTAAGGGCTTTTTAGGAGCTACCTAGTGCTAGATTTAACAAGTGTGCACCACTCCTAACTCACTAGACTCACCTAGGTCAAGCTACCAGTCCATACCCCCCTTAATAGTACGACCAAAGAAAAAATAAAGTCCTAAACTACTCTAAGTGTCTCTTCAACACCAAACGACACTTAGAACTAGTCCATCCTTAACCTTGTCGTCCATCCTTTGAAAACCGAAACGATTTCCATCGTAGGGGCATGACCACCATGATTGCCCAATCGATCTCCATTACCGTGACCTAACTTAATTGCCTCTACAAAACACACGTTAGTCACAGTAATCACGTATTGTCATTAATCACCGAAACCCAACTAGGGGCCTAGATGCTTTCAATCTCCCCCTTTTTGGTGATTGATGACAATACCACCTCGAGTATGTGAAAGAGATGAGGTTTTTAACATGCTTGGATGATATAAGCCTTTGGCAATAAGAACAAAAGAGTTAGGCAAGCTTATATGACTCAAGCCAACATGATGTACTCAAAAAATATGAAATAAGCATGAGTACAATAATTAAAGCTCATTTGCATCGGAGTTAAAACGCGGAAGCAAAAGCAAATGAGCATAGCACAAGTGATATGACATATAAATAATTCAAAGTAGAGAGCACACATGTCACATATCACATAAATATCATGATCACATTAATATCACTATTACGATCACACTTATGTAGTTCAATGCATAATAGTAAACATGAATGCATAATGTATCACATATAAAACTCCAAATGTAATAGATAAGCAAATAGATAAACTAAGCTCCCCCTAGATATGTCGCTCCCCCTAAGACTAACATACTCGAACCCTCTCCCCCTTTGGCGTCAAACACCAAAACCTAAGGGTCGGTCGGCGGGGCTACAGCAGATGAGCCGGGCGCTGAGGTACGAGGAGCGAGCTGGAACTAGGTGCCATCATCATCTGACCCTGAGCTCTGAGCAGTCTGACCCTCTGTAGCAGGAAGCGATGCTAAAGCGGTCTGGGTCGGATCAGGGACTGGAGCGGCCGTAGACTGTGCATGTACCACTGAAGCAGGCGGCTCTAATGATGCAACAGAAGAAGGGAGCGTCTCTGTAGTCCCAGTAATAGGTGCAACTGTAGAAGGACCTGGGACATATAGATATGGCGGAGTAGGCTGCCCTGTCAACTCACTAAATGTTGCTCCAAGGCTCCTAGAGACTAAAGTATCTCGCACTAGCAGCGAGGACGTCTGAGCCGGTGTGAAGCCTGTCTGAAGAGGTGTGAACTGCGGGGCTGGCACTGGCAAGGCAAATCACTAGGACACCTGCTCTGTAGGTGAAGCAAACTGTGCTAGTGGCTGTCCCTAACTCTGAAGCCCACTGGGCTATAAACCTGGAGTCATAGAAGTGGTGGCATGCTGACCAAGCTGGGGCGAAGGCTGTGGCGGTGGAGCCCCAATAGCTATCACAACATGTTGCATAAACCCAAGTAGCTGCTGCTGCATGAGAAGCTGCTGCTGATGCTGTATAGCCTGCTGTTGCTGCTGTATCACCTACTGCTGTCGTTGGAACTTGTTCTGCCGAGTCTAGAACTGCGCAAATGTAGCAGCGGTCTCCTGAGCCTGGCGAGCCTGATCCTGCCTCATCCGCTCAAGTATAGCAAGTAGAGCGGGTTCGGTCTGTGGTGCAGGTGGAGCTGAACTAGAGCTACCGGCCTCATGGTCATGTCGGCGTGGAGGCATATGAGGAATGTCTCGGTAGTCCTCATCTGAACTATCACTGGGGTCACTCTCGACCATCCCCTCCTGCTGAGCATCTATCTGCTCCTCCTCAGTAGCTGCTATGTCCCTGATAGTATCATCCTGCTAGGTTGTAGTCTCTGGCACCTCTAGACAATGGCGCGGCTGGCTAGGTGCACTTGGTGTACTATGTCGGATCATCTGAGTCAGGTTGTATGCAGGGAACTCTATCGTAGCACCACTATACTCAGCTAGCATCTTAGGTGGCCTCACAGTAACTGCCATGTGAATAAGAAAAGTGATCCAGTGGGCATAGGGCAACTGTCGATGACCTCCGAATCCCTCTGCAATAGTATCCTCCATCTCAAATAGAAGGAGATCCCAAATATCAAATACCGTCTGCTGCATCAGAGAGTTGAGAAGCCATAACTAAATGTGAGTCAAGCCCTCGTGATACCCCATCCTCGGAATCAGGGTCCTCCTCATAATAGCATCTAGTACTCTAGTTGTAGGAGTGAGATCACTAGGAGTCCTGCTCGGCCCCTCGCCAAAGGGCTCTTTGAAGCAGTGGCGGAATAGATCTGTAGGAGGTATCATACCGCCATGAGGGCATCTGGGAGGCGTTGTCTATCCATAGCAAACCTCATGTAGCCGAACGGGCTGCTCCTGAAGCCTAAGAATCTCTCTGACCCTAGAGCTCATTAGTCTGTAATCTCTGCCTCTGAATGCAAAGTGTATAAACTTGTGGTGCGGGTCAATCCAGAGAGTAGCATAGAACTTATGGACCCAAGATGGAACATATAAGCATGTCCATCAGAGTAAATCTATCAGCCCTGGTAGATATGCTAGGTAGGGGCGAATATGCTCTCCAGCTGCTGCTACTATGGACTCAATGTTGCGCACCCTCTATGACCTAAATAGTGCCCCACTGTTAAGATATGTATTATAAAAATCATCCTGCAGTGGTGTATAGAAACCCTCTGAAGCTCGGTCATCTCTCCTCGGCGGGAACCACTGCTCAAAGTCCACAAATCTGAGCTGCTGCACCTGCTTGGCCGTGGCGGCCCTCAAATCCAAGTGAGTCACTGGAGGCGGACCCTATGGTCTAGGCGGTGGACGAGAACCCCTCCGTTGTGTCTCTAACCTCGGTGTGCCTGAAGCATGGGTACGACTAGAGCGGCGAAGCTGTGGCTGAGGTGCCTGCTATGTCTCCTCGGCCTGCTCTCCCTCCTGAGTCTGCTCCGCTGGCTATGGCTGCTGCCATGACTCCCCCTGAGGCTGACTCTCATCAATAGCCATACGCCGTCCTCCAACCATGACAGTCCCAGCTAGACCACCATGACGACGCTCAACCTGCTCTAGTGCAGCCCTCGTAGATGGAGAGAGCTGATCTATAATAACAACACCACTCCTAGCACCTCCTCTCTCTGCGCGCTCTGCGGCCTCTACAACTATGGCTGCTCTCGCTGTATCTGCATCAGGGTACTTCCGCTTCTTTGTTGCCAGCTTCTTTGTCGCCTTGCCTTTTGTATCTGTAGGCTGGCGAGGCTGGGGCCTTAGATCCTCATCATTGGGACCTCCTCCGACATTCTTCACACGAGCCATCTGATGAATCTGAAAAGAACAACTGCCGCTGATAAAGATCAACTGCCAACTATCACTTCCGAGGCTTGGCCTCGATCCGTACTCGCAAACTTGACTCCGAGTTGACTGACAACTGCAAATAGGACTACAACGGCACTGACTCGTTGTACGATAGAATAGATAGGATATACAAATAAATACAATATATCTAAAGATACGAAATCCTAGGAAGCAAGCAATTAGGAACGAAATTGGAAACGAGGGCTTGCTACCTGACGAACCGGCGAAATGACGAGAATAGGAACGGATCGGGGAAACACCGGGTCGGCTAGGGTTTGTAGTGGCGTGGATCGGCGGTGCACTATGGTGAAGGGGCACGGTGACCAGTGGCTAGGGCACCGGGAGCGTTAGGGCAGAGCACGTGCACGGCGACGCGGACTGGAGGCGGCGCTAGGAGCAGTGGTGCGGGCGAGCGCAGCGGCGGTGCTAGGTCATGGCACGGGCAAGCTGCGGCAGCGCGGGCACTGAATGATTCAGCGCGGCGGTGCTGGAGACAGCGGTGGTGCAGAAGCAGCGAGGAGGCACAATGCGGCGGCGGCGGCTCGGCTCGGCGACTTGGATGCGGGAGTGCGACGCGGGTACTGGAGCAGGGCGGCGCGACGATGTTGGCGCGGGTGCGGGTGCGACCTTAGGTCAAACGGCGCGGCAATATATGAGGGTCCCCCGACGAGATAGGAAAGGAAACGGAGAAAAAGTCCTGAAATCGCACGTTTCCTATTGACCGGACGCTCCGGTGGCAGCAACCGGACGTTGCCATCCAGCGTCCGGGCAATTCTAGAGAGGTCCAAAACCCCTGGAATCGAAACAAAAAAAATTCCCCCGCTGGCAACACGAAAAACCCTCCCGAACGATTCTACCCAAATCACCCGAGGTCTCGTGGGCTACACCCACGGGTGCGCTCGCGTGCACCCACTATCAAGCCAAAAATCCCCCAGACGATTCTACCCGAATCACCCGAGCGCTCGGGGGCTCCTGTCGGGTTCATAAACCTGGGGTCCCTCATGGACCTGCTTCCCAGTAAAAGCTCGGCCCAAGCAGATGATGTTGTGAACAACGCGCAACTCCTGGGCCGGCCCAAAAAACCTAACGACAGGCTAGAAGGGCGATCCAATCTCCGACCGAGAGGCCTGGCCAAAGAGGAACGGCGCCCGCTTCCGGCCCGCCTCTCCAACCGGAAGGCCTGGCCGAGGAGGAACTGCGCTCGCTTCTGACTCTAGCCCGCCTCTCCGACCAGAAGGCCTGGCCAACAATGCGTCCGACTCTGACCCACATCTCCGACCGGGGATACACCAAACCTCTGTTTATAGCTCTTCTCCGACTGGCGCAGTCGGAGTCGACTGGGACCAATCGACCGGGGACACCCGCTCGGTGAGGACCAGGAAACGGGTGGAGCAAGTAAAGCAAGGCGCTCAAGTCAAACCGCAAAACCAAGGACTGTACCCTGTACACCTGCAGGATAGTACCGACAGAACATGTTAGAAGGGTGCCCTGCAACCTTCCAGGCATGCCAGAACCCAAGCAGTGTTGTGGGCGTCGATATTTGCCATACAGTATTGTGGGCGCCATCAACTCCCTTACCAGACAAACACGGTAAGGCTCCCCCCATGTGCATCTGGGCATCAACAATGTTGTAGGCGCCATCATTTGCCCTATATGGAGAACACGGTAAAAACCTCCCACATGCGTCAGACGTCAACAGTTGAAAGCTCTAGTTTGATTTTGGTGAATTGATGAAACCCTAAGTACCAACCTAGTTTATCAAGTGATCATGAGATAGGTAGCACATTCCAAGTGGTGAAGCAAATAAAGATCATGACATGATGATGGTGATGCCATGGTAATGATCAAATGCTTAGACTTGAAAGGAAGAAAGAGAAAAACAAAAGGCTCAAGGCAAAGGTATAAGTGGTAGGAGCCATTTGTGTTTTGGTGATCGAGACACTTAGTAAGTGTGATCACATTTATGATTGATAGCCGTACTATTAGGAGGGGTGAAACTCATATCGAAATGCGGTTATCAAAGTACCACTAGATGCTCTAACTCATTGCATATGCATTTAGGATCTAGTGGGTGCTAACACCCTTGAAAACATTTGTGAAAATATGCTAACACATGTGCACAAGGTGATACACTTGGTGGTTGGCACATTTGAGCAAGGGTTAGGAACTTCACCGGTGGAGTGTCCTATACAGAAAAGATGGAGGTCACTATAAGTGACCGGACGCTGGTCTCGGCAGGACCGGCTCGTCCGGTCAGTGGTAGCAGTGAGCGTGCGGTTTCGGTCTAATGACCGGACCCTGGCGCAAGAAATGATCGGACGCTCAGGTCCTGAGTCCGGTCAGTATGACGTATGATGACATATGCAGCGCACAAGGGAGACGTTGAGCGACCAGACGCTGGGTGAGTCCGGTCGAGCATGATCGGACGCGTTCGGTCATGATTTTTCTCTTCTGGTACCTTACTGGAAACAACCGGACGCTGGTGTTGGTGCGTCCGGTCACATTGAGCAGCGCGTCCAGACACTACTTAAATGTACTAATGACCGTTGAGATCGGGCGATCAGCATTTGAAGCTGATGACACGTAGCAAGCATCAGGCGACCAAACGCTAGGGTCCTGCGTCCGGTCGATATGACCGGAGCGTCCGGTCACCCCGAGCAGTGCCCAGTGAAGGGGTACAATGGCTCTATTTCGTGGAGGCTTCTATTTAAGCCCCATGGCCAGCTCAAGCTCACTCTCTTGGCCATTTGCATTGACATAGCAACCTTGTGAGCTTAGCCAAAGCCCTCCCACTCATCTCCATCATAGATTCAACATCTTTGTGAGATTGGGAGTGAATCCAAGTGCATTGTTTGAGTGTTTGCATCTAGAGGCACTTGGTGTTCGTGTTTCACTGTGGGATTCGCTTGTTACTCTTGGTGGTTGCCGCCACCTAGACGACTTGGAGCAGCGAGGATCATCGAGCGGAGGTTGGTGATTGTCTCTGGCTTCGATCGTGGTGATTGTGAGGGATTCTTGACCTTTCCCCAATGGAGAGCCAAAATATACTCTAGTGGATTGCTCGTGGCTTGTGTGATCCTCATCTTGTGTTGGTTGTGCGGCACCCTATTGAGGGTTTGGCGTGTGATGCCAATTAGCGCGTGAACCTCCAAGTTAGTGAATCGCCACAACGAGGACTAGCTTGCCGGCAAGCAAGTGAACCTCGATAAAAAATCATTGTGTCATCATTTGATTCCGAGGTGATTGGTCTTCATTGGTAATCATTCTTGTGATTGATTGGCTCCTTCCTCGACATGGCGGTATAACCATCTTGCTCACTCTCTCTACATTACCGCAAACTAGTTGTCAAGCTCTTTAGTGTAGCTAGTTGTGAGAGCTTGTTACTTTGGTTAGTGTGGCTCTTTAGTTAGCTTTTGAGAGCGCACTAACTTAGTGTAGTGACATAGCTATTGTGTGGATAGAAACTACATAAACTAGAATTGTGGTAGGTGGCTTGCAATTTTAGTAGGCTAGCGCAACACTTGCTTTGCCTCATAATTGTCTAACCGGTTTGCTAAGTGTTGTTGTAGAAATTTTTAATAGGCTATTCACCCCCCTCTAGCCATTAGGACCTTTCAACAGTGTTATGGGCGCCTACAATCATCTTGTACCGGACGGCATGGGCAACAAGACTTAGTAACATACGTACTCTCTCTCTCGCTTGTATGGCTGTCCCCTTCATCTATAAAAGGGGACGTGCTCTCTCCCAATAGGAGGCGAATTAGTTCACAACTGAAACACGCTATAACGATTCGAATGACCAAGGATCCCAACGAACAACAGACGTTCGAACACTTAGCGCACAATGGAGTTCCCGTCACTCTCAGCCCTTCGGTCCGGAGTCCGACCGGACCTCTTGCACCCCCATCTTACTCCCTTCCATTTGTAACCCCACAACAAACTTCGAGCACCTGGTCTCAGGAATAAAGTCACTGAATGACTCAAACTAGATGTAGGGCACGTTGCCTGAACTAGTATAAACCCTGTGGCATTGAGTGCTAGGCCACATCCGATCACAACGTACGGCAAAACTACAAATATTTACGTGTTGGTCACTTTCTGCACCGACGGTGAAAGGTCCTTGTTGGTTTTGGTAATTGAGTGACAACCTAGGTAGACTAATTGTGTTTATGTGAGATACACAGGTGATTAGTCCACAGGTACATGTGTATGAGCAACATATGCCACGGAGGTGAAAATGGCTTGGAGATGTTGCAAAGCTCACACATGTGATGATGAAGGAGCTTATTGCACATGAGACATGACATTGAGTCATGTGATCAAGATGGAGAAGATCAAGACAAGACTTGGCTTGATGGACCGGTTGCAAGCGTGAAGGGCAAGTCAAAGGCTTTGGAGTGATGGACCGCGTGGCGGTGAAGCTTGAGCAAGACTTGGCGCCGATGGACGATAGCAACGGTGAAGAGCAAGTAGAGTCAAGATCGATGAACCAATATGATCATGTGATGATATGAAGTGGATCATATCATTGTTGATCGTGTTGGTGCATGTGTTGCATCGACATTGAAGGAGATGGAATGGAATGCGCAAGGCAAAGGTATAACCTAGGGCATTTCATTTCACCGGTCATAGGTGTGTAGAGAAGTTTATGACCGGATTTAGGATAGATGGCCGTACTATCAAGAGGGGCAAACTTGTTTGCATATCGGTCATCTAGTGCCACTCGAGTGATCTAACTTTGCATTGTCGCTAGGATTGAGTGGCGTGGCAAGTTGAGTGGCTAACATCCTTTGGGAAATGATGGTGAAAATGCTAACACACATACACATGGTGGTGTACACTTGGTGGTGTTGGCACATTTACAAAGGAGGTGGTGTTTGTAGGGGTGAGATGGGTTTCGGCGCTTTCGGGAAAATAGAATGCCTATTTTCTATTGCGCCGGATGCAAGTTCTTGTGGTTAGCACATTGGAGCAAGGGTGATGAAGTTAGAAGTGAAAACGAGTTAGTCGCGAAGATGCTGGCGTCGGTCAACTGACCGGACGCTGGATCTGAATGCACCGGACGCTGGTAGGCTGCGTCCGGTCAGGCTAACATACAATGACGCAGAAGCTGGAGTGTGACCGGACACTGGTTGCGTCCGATCAAGTGTGACCGGACACGTCCGGTCGAGGTCGGTACCTTACTGAAAATGACCGGACGCTGGGGGTTCAGCGTCCGGTCAGTTGAAAGCTGCTGCGTCCGGTCAAGTCAAGTGACCGTTGGAATCAGGACACGTGGCCATCTGCGGGCGACCGGACGCTGAGGTCCAGCGTCCGGTCAACACGATCGGAGCGTCCGATCGGCCCGACCGTTGCCCAGTGAAGGGGTAACGGCTAGTTTAGCCCTTGGGGCTATAAATAGAAGTGGCCCTCGGCCATGGCTGGTGTGGAGCACCTCAAGGGACTTAGTGTCCATGCTTGTGAGTGCTTGGGAGCCCTCCATCACACATATACTTGATAGTGATCATTCGATTGTGTGAGTGAGCGATTCTAGTGCGATTGTATCGTGAGGTTGCATCGAGTGGCACTAGGTGGTCGTGTTGCAAGCCGGTGGTGCTTGTTACTCTTGGAGGTTGCCACATCCTAGACGGCTTGGTGGTGGTCTCCGTCGAAGCCCGCAAGAAGCTTGTCTTGCGCCTCCCGGAGAAGTGCTTGTGAGGGGTACTTGTGCTCGCCCCGCGGGAGTCGCGAAGAGCAACTTTAGTAAAGCGTGTCATTGAGCTACCCTCACTCAAGGGGTAGGTTCTTGTGGTGCCCGACGTGCGGGCTTAGCGGGTGATGCTAATTAGCCGCCGAACCACCAAGTGAGCGGTCGACACAACGGGGACTAGCGTGTTGGCAAACACGTGAACCTCGGGAGAAAAATCATCGTGTCAACCTTGTTCTTCCCGTTGGTTTGCATCCCCATTACACAAGCTTGCAATTACTTTTATATATCTTAAGCTTGTGTAGTTGCTCTTGTAATTAGTTAGCTTGTGTAGCTTACTAGTTACCTTCTTGCTTGTGTAGCATAGAAGTAGCTCCCTTGCATGGCTAATTTGGTTTTAGTAACCTTGTTAGTCACATTGCTTAGTTTGTGTAGCTAAGTATTTGCGCTCTCTAATTAGGCATTGGTTGCCTTGTTATTGAGCTTTGCTAGTGAGCTTAGTTGGCTTTGTGCTTTTGCTTACTAGCATGTGTAGGAGCTCCCTTGTTGCTTAAAGCACTAGTGGCATAGGTTTATGTGACCTTGCTCCTAGAATTGTTTAGGAGAGCTCTAGCTAGCCCGGCACCTTAGTTGCATAATTAGTATCTTTGCAAGGTGCTAGTGAGCATATATAGAGGGGTGTAGTCTTGGCTAGACCGATTGTTTTAATTCCGCATTTATATCGGTTAGCTGACGCGATTAATTTTAGAAAAGACTATTCATCCCCCCTCTAGTCCGCCATCTCGACCCCTTCAGACGGGTAGCTTCAACAAAAAAAGATAGAGCAGTTGTACCAAATGCCAGAGGAGAAGAGGAGCCGTTTTCTGACGTATTTATGCGAGGAACCACAACCATTTTTTTGTGTATGGAAGAGGACCTACATTTTGAGGCTTATGCTCTAGCTGAGATGTGACAAATACACACTTAGTGCCACCTTTTAAGCCTCATCCCTGCCAGGGGCGGATCCAAAGGGGGGGCTGCCGGGGCTACAACCCCCTAGTGAGCCTGTTTTTTTCATTAGACCACGGTTACTTAGCCTCAAATCACTATTAATCTCTAGCTCTAGCCCTAAATCTTTATTATTTAGCCCCCCTTTGTCCCCATCCTGCATCCGCCACTACCCTGCCGTTTACTTCAAGCCAACAGTTTAAGTATAACAACCAGTTATGCAATTGGTAGAGATGCTAAGGGCCTATTTGGGTCCACTCATCTAAAGTTCAGATCTGAAGTCTCCAAACATATGGTCCAAAGGTAGATTTAAACTTTAGCAAACTCCTCAAAAAACACTATAGACCATTAGACAACAAAGGTGAGATAAAGTGGTCTAAAGTTTTGGTTCCTTAGACAAAAATACGATTTTGCCCCTACACCTTATCTCTTCCCTCCCACGCACACGCTCAAAATAAAAAACGCGCGCCTGTCAGTCGCCAAACTTCTTCTCCGCTTGCACCAACTTCCATCGCGGACGTCACATGGGCTAGCTGTTCCGGCCCCGTTGCTCCACCTGTGTGCCCGACGAATAGGGTGCCACCGTCGTGCCCTTCTCCCTTCTCCTCATGTTTGCAGCAGTCCTCGACACACCCAGCAACCTTCATGTCACTGCCACTACGCGCCTACCCCACACCACCTCAGAACACCAGCTACTGTGGCTAGGGAGGTCAAGGCAAAGGTCCTACGCCGCCTCGAGCTCCGCCTAGTCAGGTCTAGCGGGCAGCCAAGGAGCTTGGCCTCTGTGTCCTCGTCTCCTTTAGCGTTGGCCTCCTCAGCGTGCTGCTCCCGCATGGACACAAAAGTATTTTGGTTGAATGAAATCTAAACTTTAGTCCATGATCCAAACTGACATATGGTCCTAAACTTTAGACCTAAGTGAAATCATCTAGGCCCCAAATTTGGTTTTGGCGATTAATGATGACACAATCATTGTGCCTAACGTGCATTGGGACTAATGTGTGTTTTGCAGAAGCATTATAAGTTAGGTCAAAATGATAATTGATTATTGGGCAATCAATGATTTTCATGCTCCTATGATTTGTTTTCGTTTCGGTTTTCAAAGGATGAGCGACAATGTTAAAGACTGACTAGTTCTAAGTGTTGTTTGGCACTAAGAGACAATTGGAGTAGTTAGGACTTTTTTTCCTGTGGCCATACTATAAAGGCCATGAATGGATAGCTTGACCTAGGCAAGTCTAATAAGTGAATGTGATGCACACTTGTTAAATTTAGCACTAGGTATCTCAAAGAAATTGTTTGGTGACACTAATATAATGATGATGTCATGCACACTAATATAAGGGCATGTTTGATGTTACTCTTGTTCCAGATTTTGACTGGCAGCTCCGGCATTGGAGCCGGAGGAGCTTCCTAAGAGAGGAGAAGCGCTTCTACCCTTTTGGAAGAGGAGCCGGAGCCGTTTTGCATGTACAGAGGCGAAGATGCTTTCTAGGGGCTTTGGCAACGGAGTACGCACAGAGGATCTACGCTAAATGCGCCCTAATGAGTCAGCATGAGTGCTATTTAGTAATGCTTGTTGTTTGGAGTGATGTTTCTTTGAATGGTGACCACACATTGTTACACTTCCTATAAACATATAATCTGTCAAATTTGTAGATAACCTAACAATGTGTTTGCCACACATTAGGCATGGTTTGGAAAAGAAATTGGTCAATGACAAGTGAGCCAGAAGTATGGTAAGTTGTAATTGTGTCAAACAACAGCTTAAGTTACTGTGGCATGTCTAAACTGCAGCGTGGCAATGTGTTTGGCCATGAACAAATTAAACATGCCCTTATTAGTTTTTCACACCTTAATATAGAATTGCACACCTGGAAATTTGCGAAAGGTAAACATAGAGTTTAACTCAAACAAAATTTGCCTAACAAAGGAAATGGGATTATGTTTGCCACTTGCAGTAAATTAAAAGATATTTTTACAATACTAATCCAGATATATACACCAGCTAAGTGCAAGTTCCTTTTTTTAAGCTTTGGGCAGGGATATACAGAACACGCGCGTGGAAAAAGATACTTTTGCGAGCAGTTTGCCTTTCAGCAATGCTATCGTGAGTTCCATCACGGTAATTATAAATTAATGCAAGGATGAATTACAGTTACTGCATGCATTACAACAGTCATCATGCATGGTTAGATGGATATTACCTGACGATCGAGCAGCAGACAGTGGCCTGCTTGTTTGACACTGGCCAGCCGGGACCATTCCTTGTCAGCTTGCTATTATTGCCTATTTCTCTGCGCATTCTGTCGAGAGACTTTAACCCAGATATGTACGAATGTATACGAGTAGCTTGTCTTGTGTGTGTCTGTGTAAATTACTATGCTACATGCATGTTGCTACCATCCGCATTAACTGATCATCGCAAGGCTAAGCGACAAGTTAACGACAATGCATGTACACATGAATTAGTGACTACTATGCTGTGCACATGTAGAGCAACAGTAGATATTATACTATGGCTATGGGCGATCGACCAACATTTCATGCCATGCATGCTAGCTGCAGCACAAAATTAAACACAGTCGTAACGACGATGATCGTCGAGATAAATGAGATCCAATGCGACAAAATTCATAACACTGGATATGGTGATACACAGAAGCATACTAGTGAATTTTTCGACGTTTCTGCAGGCCGTAAAAAATGAATGGTGGTGTGATCCTACATCTGCTGCTGCTGCTGCTGAATGTTTTATTACCATATAGTGCTAGCATTGTGTTATTAGTAGTAACCTACAGTCCTGTGTCATTTTTATCTGTTGCTATGGGAAACATGCTATTCAAATTTTCTCAATTTTGACTAGGTTCCTTTAAAAATATTAGGAACATTTATATCTTCAAATAAATTTATTATAAAAAATAGATTCAGCGATCTATCTAATGATACTAATTATCTATTATAAATATTAATATTTTCTTGTATATATTTAGTCAAAGGGTCTGTTTGGATCCACCAACTAAACCTTAGCTGACTAAATTTAGTTGCTAGGGATATAAACAGCCTAGCTAAAAGACCAGCTAAACTTTAGCTGAGTTTAGCTGCTTCAACCTAGCTAAACTCAGCTAAAGTTTAGATGAGTCTATTACCTGGAGGATCCAAACACTCCAGCTAAAGTTTAGCTTAATTTTAGCTAGCAACTTTCGTTGAGTGGATCCAAACAGGGACAATAGTTGAGTACGTTTGATTTCTCAAGAAGTGAGAACAACAGATAAAAAGGGACGAATAGAGTAATTTAAACCGCGTAATCACTACACCATAGTAACACGGCTTTTTAACCCGTTTCTAGCCCCTTTGTATTGCTCCCACCGGGAGCATGCATGCTATTGTAAGGGCAGCTCCAACAATGTTAAACCAACTAGCTCATAGATCATTTATTCAGCAAAAAGGAGAGAGAATGGTAAGGTAGCTCTTCATGGACAATGTTAAAACATCTAGCTCATAGAAATATTAATTCAACAAAAAAAGGAGAGAGAATGGTATAAGGTAGCTCTTCATGAAGAGCTAAGCGCATACACTTTTCTATGATTCATGTGTCTATATATGCTCACACGTTTTGCTATAGTAGCATATAGGTTTCTCTATTTTTATCCTTTTTTAAGTTCATATTGCATTAGTAGCAAGTTGGCTCTATTGGTGAGGGTGTCCAAAGGAGTAGTTATGGCTACCGATTTTAGAGCCGGGAGTAATATATTTTCAACACGCAAAAAAAAAAGAACGAGAACTCCATGGTTGCCGCCATTACGACCTGCTCATTTCTGGCTTTCTTTTAGTAACAAGCTTAGTATATAGTTGTTAAAATCACGATTCTATGATGCGATTTTACGGCTTTGCCATGCATCCTAGTTTATCGGGTTGAGTCTCGATTCTAATATATTCTTATGATTATTCTATGCTTTGTGATCCTGCCATTCAAGGTCCAATCTGATCAAGGATCACGTTTTTAACAACACGACCTTGAAACATAAATTGTATTATCTCCGAAAATCGATCATACATACAAGTCCCAAATTAATGTCATGAGTCAGACATCAATCTCATTCTAGGTAAACAACCGGGAGTAGTACATTCATCACTAACTGTTCATTCCTCGCCAGTTGTAAAGATGGTTTCTATAGCGGTAACTATATGGCTACGTTCGGTAGGATTTATTGCTGCTGCGGCTGATTTGTTGTGAAAGAAAAACAATATTCTATGACTGAAAAGTAAAGCTGATTCTGGCTTATAAGCTCAGGCGAACAGAGCCTATATATTACTAGTATATATAAAAAAAACATAGTATGATTTGTTTTTGTGTGTGAGTGATGATGCAAGGCAAAGGTGTGGAGGACTACTACTGGAGCCGGGCCCGCCGGCCAGACAGATCGAACATGAGGTGCCAATGCATGCATACTACTCCGTACGCACGAGAGGGCGGTAGTAGGTTGTAGGTAGATAGCAAGCACTTTTGTCGTCGATATTTCTTGAATTCAGAGCGAGCCAATACTGGCCGTGGCCGGCTGGTAGCTAGGTAGACTTGGATATGATTGAGAGCTGAGTGGAGCATCGTTTTGTGATTAACCCTTGATGATCCTTGGAAATGCATGGAGACGACAGGAGTAGCATGCGGCCTTGCCTTGCCTCTCTATATCTGTTTGAAACTTTGCAGAGAGAGAGAGAGAGAGAGAGAGGAGGAGGAGGAGGAGGAGGAGGAGCTCAGAAGCAGCGACAGCAGCAGCAGGGGTGGTAGTGTGTGAGAGTGAGTGTGGGAGTGTGTGGAGGTGAGTGAAGAGACCTGGTTGGCGCTGTTGGGGATGAGCTGTCAGCAGCATTAGATGCTCCCCGCTCTGACACCCCGCACCTGCGATGTCTCCCCCCGCCCCGTCGCTCCGCTACCCCGCTCCCGTCTACCCACGGACAACACATACACATCATTGAATTGAAAGAAGCCACAACACAGGTGGGTGATGGTTGTGGTGGTGCAGGACTCTTGCCATAGAGCTCCTCCCTCTGGTCTCTTATTATGTGGACCGTGGCATCTGTGTGACGTCCTCGGATTTGATCAGATAAAATAAAAAAGACACGGTTACATAGTCAAGCATTTATTTATTTTATTGTAAACTCATTACTATTGGTTGCTTTTAATCGAAACATTAAACCTAGGTAAATACTACCTCCATCCAGAAAAGAAAAGAATGTAATTTGGTTCTGTATATACTAGTCAAACTATCTAAAGTTTGACCAAATATGTAGAAAATAGTATGAATAGTTGCACGTGGCACAAAATAGAGATACTATACAAATACGTTTTTCATAATTGACCGACGATATATACTTATTTAGTATCACAAATATTGATATTTTTTTGTATAAACTTGGTCAAAGTTATTAAGATGGTTTTGCCTTGGTACTATTATTTCTAGAATTGTGGTATTTTTCAGACGGATGGAGTAGTCTAGAACTACAAAGATGATGGGAGAATAAGTTAATGATTTATACGGCTAACTTATGCTAAATGGAGAAGGGTAGAAAAAAATATTGACATTGTTATTGCTAGTCGTGTGCATTACAAGAGGAAACTAGACCCTCTCTCCTGTTATAATAAATACTAAACTCCGCTACAGTAACTATCATACTTAGTTTATACTGCGGTAGGTCTTAGTTTATCCTATGGCATCACTAACAGAGAAGTTCTTGCTCACACACAGTTTGAATTGGTAAGTAAAATAAGTGATAAGAAGGACAGTGTGTGGGAGGGGGTGCGTTTGTGGGGGGCTTTCTAGCGTTTCTCAGGCGTGTCTCGGCTCAAAGGGAAAAGGGGCCGCTCTGCCCTCTTTAGCTCCTCATCATTCCAAGGCCCCACGAGTGAGTGAGTGGCCTAGCAGCAGGCGGGTGTTTGATGTAGGGGAGAGGCGTCATATCGGATGTCACATGAGGTATCACGTAGAGATGTCTGGATACTACTAAATGCCCTATTTGCTTGAGTTATTTTTCAGCTATGGAACTGTGTTTTTCTCTTACAACATTTCAGTATAAGATCAGCATAAGCCAAAGCGAACAGGGCAAAAAAAATTACATAAGTTCTCAGTAATCCGCGAGACGAATTTATTAAGCCTAATTAATTCGTTATTAGCACATGTTTAATGTAGCACCACATTGTCAAATCATGGACTAAATAGGCTTAATAAATTCGTCTCGCAAATTAGTCTTAATCAGTGCATTTAGTTTCATAAATAGTCTATATTTAATACTTCATGTATGTGTCCAAATATTCGATGGAACAACGACTAAAGTTTAGGAGTTGGACCAAACACCCCACTGCTAATTACATACCCTCCCTCCCTGGCTCCCTCGCAGGCCAAATCTCTATTTAATTCTATTTAATCTTTTCTTGGAAAACATAATTGTTATTAGAGTGAATTAACCCTTGTTGCTCAAAACAAAAATATATATTAGAGTAGACCCATAAAAATGAAAACATGCATGTACAAACAATCTTATGACCACTCTAGCAAAAATACAAACCATTTTGGGCTCCGTTCGCTTCGCTGAAAAAACGAGCCGAAATACCGTTTCAACTGAAAAAATAAGTCAAAAAGTACGAATTATAAAACAAATGAATAGGGCCTTGGTCAACCATGAACCTTGCATGCATGCTAGCTACTTAGGAGTATATAATAGGGATGATTATTCCGTTGGAATAACAATGTGCTGTCACGGGAGGGGGTCCATAGATGGAATCGTGCATGGAAAGTAGTGCACGCAAGAGCATTATGCATATATGTGTACAGCTCTCTCCAAGCCTACAAACTTTCCACTTCGGATAGATTATCTCGCTTCTCTCTCTCAAGTTTGAAAGATCACCATGCACGCGTTCACACCAATCACCAATGGATCCGGCATCATCCTCATCCGTGTGTGTGTTTGAACTCGACGAGTTGCCAATCTGAAATGGCAAGAAACGCTCCATCAGCTAGCTGTCCATTATTGATTAACCTCCATATTAACCTCATGGACCAGCAGATATATGCATGGCCGGAGACGGACAGATGATCCATGGATCCATCACCCCTACACCTAGAAAATCTTAGAGAGAGGAGGGGGAGGAAGGAGGAAGAAGCAACGAGGTTTGCAGGGTAGGCCCCGGCCAGCAATGGCGTTTTGCTTAGGAAATTAGGGTAGTGGCCATCATCAGGGATCAGGCCATGACATAATCAAGGGAGAACACCCAACCCCACCCCTCTTTCTCCCTCCTCTCTCTCGTCAGTCATCACCATCCACCCTCTGACCTGAGCTCCCTTGCTCCCTGCTTCTCTCTCCACCACGTCCCTCTCTCTCTCTCTCTCTCTCTCTCTCTCTCTCTCTCTCTCTCTCTCTCTCTTTCGCCTCCCAGCCCCACACCTCTGATCTCCACTCCCCACACACATCCGCGTCTGCCACGCACGTGCAACGGTGCACACACGCCGCCGCCGCGTCCTTCTCCGCCGCGTTCTCCTCGCCGACGCCAACGCGCGCCGCCGTCGCTTGTGCTACATGAAGGCGCACACCACGCGGCCGGGAGAGCAAGCGTAGCTAGCTCCCTCGCTCCAAAGGTAGCTTCTTTCGCTCGGGAGGAAAGGAAGGCGAACGGACGAAGCATCATGGACGCGCCGTCGAGCAGCACGAGCACGAGCACCAACAGCAGCCGGAGCGCCTCCGAGCAGCACCAGCAGCAGCGCCACCACCACCACCAGGCGGCGGGGCACCAGCCGCACCACCCGTTCTACTACGCCGCCGCAGCCAACACGGGGGGGATGGCGCCGTTCATGGGGTCGCTGGCCATCGCGCCCGCCGCCACGTCCGTCGTGGGCGGCGCGGGGGAGGTGCAGCAGCTGGCGCAGCAGCAGCAGCAGTCGGCGGCGGCGGCGCCCGCAGGTGCAGGATCGTCCGGCGGCGCTGCCGCCGCGGACAAGAAGAAGGCCGTGGTGCCCGCGGGGAGCAACAAGCGGCCCACCAAGGACCGGCACACCAAGGTGGAGGGCCGGGGGCGGCGGATACGGATGCCGGCGCTGTGCGCGGCGCGGGTGTTCCAGCTCACGCGGGAGCTGGGCCACAAGACGGACGGCGAGACCATCGAGTGGCTGCTGCAGCAGGCGGAGCCCGCCATCGTGGCCGCCACCGGGACCGGGACCATCCCGGCCAACTTCTCCTCGCTCGCCGTCTCCCTCCGCTCTGGCGCCTCGCACCCGTCCTCCGCCTCCGCGCGCCGCGGCCGCCTTCCACCACCTCCCTCCGGCGCACACGCAGCACGAGGTCGCCGCCATGCTCGGCTGGAACCACCATCACCACCAGCAGCAGCTTCTCCCACCGCCTCCGCACCACCACCACCACCACCAGCAGGCGCCGCAAGATCCCGGCGCCGGGGAGTTCATGAGGAAGCGCTACAGGAGGGCGCCGACGACCTGTTCAAGGACCCCGCCACGCGCCAGCACCATCCCGACGACGGCGACGGCGGCCGCGGCGGCGCCGAGGGGGACGCCGAGGAGCACAAGGCCCGCGTGACGCCAACCACCGCAATGTGGGCCGTGGCGCCCAACAGCGCCGGCGGCGGCGCTTTCTGGATGCAGCCCACGTGGGCGTTCGGCGGCGGCGGCGGCGGGAGCACGGTGCAGGCGCCGCTCCAGTTCATGTCAACAAGCAGAAGCCGCAACAACTTCCCCGCCGGGACGACGATGGACGCCAACATCGGCATGCTCGCCGCGCTCAACGCCAGCGGCGGCGGCGTCCAGCAGCAGCAGCACCAGCACCAGCAGCAGGACGAGGGGCAGCAGCCGCCGGAGATGGCCCAGCGCCACCGCGGCGCGAACGGCGGCGACGCTGGGCGTGGCGCCGCGAGCCCCCAGTAAGGATGGAATCGATCGATCGCATGATGAGGTAGCAATGCAATGCTGGTGGTGGATGGTGCAGGCGGCATTTGGCGGCGATTAGGGCAGAGTTAGTGGCTTGATTAGGTGATTGCTACTGCTCTTGTGATGAGTTGATCCTCCATTGATTGCTTCTTAGTTTATTCTTCAAGGATTATTTTAGTTTGCTCGTTGGATTAATCTATGATTGTGCTGATGGGAGTGATGATTAGCTGTGGGTCCGATTAAATCACAAAAGGATCAGACTGTCAATTCTTCTTATATGCTAATGCTATGGTGCCACCAAGAAGATTGCTGAGAGATTTGTACAGTCATTGCTGCTTTTTGCTATCTACAACATGTTGATTGATCTGGGGCTCTAGGCCTTTTATTTGCAAGAACTACAACTTAACCCTAATTGAAACAAAGGGATCCTCTGGTTATTAGACTAGCTAGCTCTTGCATTACACATTCACACATATGAGGTTATATTAAGTCTCACTTTAAATGATCCAAGTCGTTTTTAATAAATAATAGTAATACCATTGTTAAGGGATGATTTTAACAAAAGATTGGCTTTGTAGGCAAGTTAATTTGACTGCATGCAGTATATATGATCCATGTTTCCCTCCTTTCTTCTTGATTAAAAACTTTAGATTAATAAAACTTTAAAAGTTCAGTTGAAAGTATTGGAGATTGGACCTTCTAGCACAACTTCAATCTTTCAGCTAATAAGATAGTAATAAAAATAGAAAATTTTGACTAGAACTGTATTAAGTTTCCACCTGAGAATCTAGAACAGCGCTAACACAAAAGTGACACCCGTCTTTTTCCGGTAACAGTGTAGCTGTTGGTGATATATATAGCATAGGTTTTGCGTTTGGGACAACTTATTGACTAGGCATTGAAACAGCAGGAGAGGGGTGTTGATCATCATCATTGATGTTTATTTGATCAGATAGCACTCATCATAGTGTACTGAGTTATTTATGTGTTTATTAATTAGTTAAGCTATAACAATGACAGCTGACGCAGATGAGGTGTTAATCATGAGCACTCGCAGTACTTTACACTAGTATGTCGCTCAAAGCGGTTAGTGTTTTAGTTATGCTACAATTTAATGGTGTCAAGTCCTTGGGTAAGCTCACATGTTTTTTTTGCTTTATATAAACTGTATACAACGGGATTTATTTAAAGGAGGGGATTGTGCGCTAATTTAGTGACCAATGTTGCCATTGATTCGTTTTTGGATTCAGCTTGAGTGCATGGAGGCGCCATGTTATATTGTTAAATTAAATGTTACTCTCTTTTTTTTTTCTAAATTATAAGATATTTTTGCCTTTTCTAGGTACGTAGTTTTCTACGTTCTTAGTATGTTTAGATGCATTGTTAAAGCAATGTATTTTAGAAAAAACTAAAATATCTTATAATTTAGAATGGAGAGAGTAATAAACTATGTATATATATCCACTTCGTATGGGATGCTTTCAAAATTAAAAGGGTTGCGGACGCGTGCGTAACGCGGTGGTGGCGCCTCCCGTCGTGGACACACCCGCCCGCGTTGGATTCCCTGTCTAGGATCCAACCAGGTGCTACACTAGGGATTTTCCCAAGAGGGCGGAGCCGAGCGAGTAGTGTGTGCGTGCCTGTGCTCGGTAGACGCGTTCCGAGAAATCTCGGGTACTTGAGCGTACGGGTAGTATAGATGTCCAATACGAGTCTTACATTATATGCCAGTATTCTTGGCGGTATTCAAAAAAATAAAAAGGGGTTTTGGCTTCGAGGCGAAAGTTTAACTCTATTATTATATATCCTCATGCTTCTATCCTAATCTTTCTGCTAAAAAAAACTTTTATATTCAAAGTTTCATATATTTTAGCTACAAGTATTGCACTTGTAATAAAAAATCTAGTACAAAATCAACACAATTCAAATCTTCCAACTAGAAGAAATGAAAATTTTTGACTAGAACGCTTACACTTCCACGAGAATGTTGAATAATTGGCTTGGGCGACAAAAGTGACAGAAGTCTTTCCAGCAACAGTAATGTTGGCGTTGCCATTTAGCGTAGGTTTTGTCCTTAGTAGAGCTTTCTTATTCATACATACTTTATTGAAATGGAACGAGGGAACGAGGGGATATATATATGGGTCATGTTCGTTTGTCTTATAATTCATCCTTTTCAGCTTGTTTTTTCAGTTAGAATAGTATTTTTCTCTCGTAACAAATCATCCGGAACAGTGTTTCAGCTTTTTTTCAGCGAAACGAACGGGTCCATGGAAGTTGTGCTAATCATCACCATCACCTATAGGCTAGCTATATATGCAATATGTATTTAATTTTGTCACATAGTGGTTGTAACAAGTAATGTTCCGATCAGCTAAAAAGCTAAAACAAATTAAGGTGCTAAAAACCATTTTAAACTATCCAACCTTTTCCGATAATGCCAAGGTTGAAGATTTGTGTGAAAAGAGAAGTGTACTTTAAAAAAAAAAATACATGTTCTGTTGATCGAACGGTCGGGCTACTAGTTAGGTGTTTCCATGGAATATTAGAACCCTGATGAAATTAAGATATATAGCCAAAACCTACCGTCAGAAGATTCACTGCTTTATTAATTCTTTACACATATGCTTTGGACTCTCGACCAATGTTTCCAAGAGTGGTGTAATTGTTAGCGGCAAGTTGAGTAGGGGCTGTTTGGATCTGGTGACTAAAGTTTATGAGGTGTCATATGAGGGTATCGTATGGGGCGTTCGGATACTAATAAAAAAACAAATTACAGAATTCGTCAGTAATCCACGAGACAAATTTATTAAGCCTAATTAATCCGGCATTAGCACATGTTTACTATAGCAACACATTGTCAAATCATGGACTAATTAGGCTTAAAAAATTCGTCTCGCAAATTAGTCGTAAACTGTGCAATTAGTTTCGTAATTAGTCTATATGTAATACTCCATGCATGTGTCTAAACATTCGATGGGACAACGACTAAAGTTTAGGAGGAGGAACGAAACACCCCTATTAATGGTACGGTTGTGTGCGTACGTGCTTTTCCTGTTTATATCTAAATTTGATTGATGGATCACCCCGGTTGTAATTTGTTTGCATGTACGGAGTATATATATTAAATATCCAATATCATGGATTAATTGACACAACTTTGTCATATTCGTACTAGTTTATGCTTTGTCATGACAAAGCTTTAACCCAAACCAAACGCAATCTAATAGTTTTGAGGAGTGACACAAATAAAACTTTGTTTTAATTAAGGAGTGATCATATAGACGCGTACTATTACAGAGTAGCCACGAATAAGTTATTCTGTGGCCAATTTGAGTTACGATAATTACTATACTAATTTACAAGATTATGGTAACTCTCTTACAAGTGATTTACTATAGCATTATGGTAAGTATTATCTTAAATAGTAACCCATGTACCGTAAATATGTGTTGACATTATCATAAATTAGTACAAACATTATCGTAAATCAAGGTGGCCATAAAATAAATTATTCTGTGGCCAGCTGCAGAATAGCCTTACTATATATATATATATATATATATATATATATATATATATATATATATATATATATATATATATATATATATATATATATATATATATATATATATATATATATATATATATATACTACCTCAGAAAGGTGCTACAATTAACTTATTCTCTAGCCACTTTGAGTTACGATAATTACTATGTTAATTTATGAAATTATAGTAACTCCTTACTGAATGGTTTACTGTAACGTTATGGTAAATATCCCCATATGTTATAGTAACCCAACTATCATAAATATGTATTGACATTATCGTAAATTAGTATATAAAATTATCGTAAATAGAGGTGACTACAGAATAACTTATTTTTGTAGCTGCCTACTGAATATACTCTCCATATATATATATATATATATATATATATATATATATATATATATATATATATATATAGAGAGAGAGAGAGAGAGAGAGAGAGAGAGAGAGAGAGAGAGAGAGAGAGAGGGGGGGGGGTTTTGAGAGCTTTATATATATTTAACACATAGTATATATATGTGCAAGTGCATAATGATAATTTGGTCACTAATGCGTGATGTCGCAATTAGGTATAGGAATCCATACGCATGCTACAAGGACAACTAATAAAGAGGAAAAACGAATAAAAATATAAATAAAGACGGACAAGGAGAGGGCACTATCATGCAGCCAAAAATTAACACAAAACGGAAACGTCATTATCTACCATGATTTGTTGGCAGACGATAGATATTTTATTAATCACGGCAGACGATATTTTAGTTTGGTCTGTTCCTGCCGTGTTGCGTGCCCATCGTGTCAGCTGCCCTAATCCATCCGCAGCGTAAATCTCAAAGCACATCCAACGGCGTGCGACTCTCGGCTCGGCTCCCATCTGCCTGTTCCTGTCGCCCACAACAGCACAATCGAAAACTACTGCTCAAGGAACATCATCAATCTTCCACAACTTTGATATAGCTCAAATAATGGATGATAGTTCCTTTGCTAAGTTGTTAATATCGGGAGCCTGATTACAACTCCAATGATAAGATTATACTCCGTCCCTCAATAAAAGAATATAATTCTCGTTTTTTTTGACAAGTCAAATGATTTAAATTTTGACCAAAATTATATAACAATATATTAAGTAGTATACGAAAAGAAGAAAAAAAGACTGGCAGTGATGCATGACTGGACTGATGTGTGACGTGAAGTAATCGTCGGTCGCAGCATCAACTGGTCCTCCGATCCGACTCCGAGCAAGGAGTGGCGTGCTACGAAGCAATGGGTGTTGCAGTGAGAAAGGCGAGGCAGCAGAGCAGACGGCCGGCCGGGCGCAGGCGTGCTGCGACACGCTCGAGCAAGCCATTGGCAACCCTCCTGGCCGGTCGGTCCGGTCACTGTGCTCCGGTGAATTTGGCTGCCTTGTCACGGATACAACGCTCCCCTTTTATTTTTACCCCTTTCGTGCTGCAGGCAGGTTTTCCGGAGCCTTTTTCCTGCTGCGGCCATGGAAAAAGCCTCTGAATTTCGTGTATGGCGTCGTCTGCTTTTCTCAGAGCTACTGCAGCAGCTCACAGTACATCCATCCATCCATCAAATTGGGAGAAAGAGGCAAGAAAAGGCTGGATTCTTTTCCAGCACCCCCAAATTCCCCTATTCTCTGTTGGAATCCATTGGACAGGGCTTAAAGCAGATTCTTTCTTGGTATAGCATGTCCACGAAATTGCAGATTCTTTCTCTGTTTTTAGCTAGAATCTACGGTATTTTTCTCTCATAATAAATCAGCTTCAACCGGCTGAAGCCGGCTTTAATACCAGCCGAACAAACCCGAAGGCTGTTTTGCGAACCAAGCATGTTCACGCAGGACAGTCGCCTGACAAGGACTCGCTAACAAATTCTGTGCAGGGACTTTGTTGCTTGCAGTGCAAGGTCTTGAGTCTCCGACAGCGATGGGGAGACGTGTTGAGGCCCGCAGATATACACGCATCGCCGTCAGGGGTCAGGCTCAGGCATCAGCCCATCACCATTTTCTGCATCTTCGCCATGGGCACCACCGCACCAGAACGCCGTCCGAAGCGTGTGAACCCCTGGGATCCATTCAATTCACTTCAACGATCCCCCGACCTGCCGACAGAGCGGCGGTTCCGGCAGCACCAGCAGCAGCAATATAAGTAATTTCCTTGTCAGGTCCAGCCAGGATCAAATCAAAAGGGTTTCAACATGGACGCCAGACATCCTGACCATTTTGAATGCTCAACATCACACTCACAATGGATGCCAATGATAACGATGACAGAAATAGTCTCACAATGGATGGAAATGATAATGGTGACAGAAAGTCTCACGTGATTGTGTTACATACATGTGTTTAGGCTCAGCCATGAGGTTCTACTTCTACACTACAGAATCACTGCACATTTTTTGGAAATCACCCAGAGATGCGGCTGGAACTAGGGGTTGCCTCTTGTCGGGCGACAGACGTGGTTGAGCTTCTTGGCATGGTCAGGCCGGTGGTGCTGGGTGCGGCACATGAAACCATACCAGCAGCTCTCCCTGTCGGCGGCATCAGGCGGAAGGAGCTGCAATAACAGAGCATCACGATTGCAATTAGTGGACCAATGGGATCAAATCAAATAAATAAATGAGGCAGTGCTGTGGCGCTTCATCAGGAGGTTTATATATCTATGTTTGTGCTTGATGTGTCTATTATGTGCTGAAGATAAGATTCGCTTAAAATGAAAGCTAACTTTCATTTTCATGGAGGAGACTGGGGCCCACTTATTATATATCAATAACAAGCACAAAGTCTTTAGCATCGTGTTTCTTAAGACACATTTGTTATTCTAATCAGGGTATTTGAAAGCAACAATAGTTAGACAGTCAGCACTGGCCTTTTCTTGGCCAGCTCAAATAGTCAAGGATTTAACATGAAAGAAACTCATACATTGATATGTACTTCCTCGATCCCAAATTATAAGACGTTACTTTTTTGACACCAAGTTTAACCACTGCGTCTTATTCAAAAATTTGTGCAAAATATCACTTCTTTTGTCGTGGCTTGCTTTATTAATAAAAGTTCTTCAAGAATGACCTAAATTTGACTATGTTTGCACAAATTTTTGAATAAGACGAATGGTCAAATTTGGGGTCAAAAAAAAACGTCTCTTATAATTTGGGATGGGGAATAGAATTGTAAAGTTAAACCTAACTCTTAACTTCGTACCAATCAGTGGATAATTCAGAAGCATGTTCAGTTTAACAGCTCAAGCATTCAAACACAAAATTTAACAAAAAAAAAATTCTGGGAACACAGGAATGTAAGATAAATATAGTTTAAAAAGCCGGTTATGTTTCTGAAATTTATTGCTCGACTTAATATATCAAATAATATTTGATCCAGATCCACCATATACTAATCAGTGAAACACAACTAATGTCATTTATGTTTACTTCCACTATTGTATAGAACATGAATTACTACAAGTGCAGAACAAAAGAAACACATTACAAATGACATGAAAAATCAGAGAATAAACTCTATTAGTATGCATGGAATAGTTGTCATAAAATAGATTGGAAATCACATGAACGATCACTGTTTCTTTTTTGCGGCAATTGCAAATTTGTTTTCATGTGATTTGGTAGGCCTTCTTGTTTTTTCTTGGTATATATTTAAACATTTGTCTCAGATGTAAGTATTAACAGTATCCAAAGCTCTTAGGGAGGCCAAACTTACACTGAACTTGGGAAGCAGGAAGCCCACACACTAATGACAACAAACTACCAGTTGTGCAATCAACGACATGGACCTTGCCTTGACTTTTTGAGTTTGATTGAATGCATGTTTTTGTTTGTGGGTGTAATATATAGTAGCCATTTGCAGAAATTTGGTACATCTGTCAGACTTATTCATGGGTTTCTGACAGGGAAAAAGGTAATGTTTTTCATATACTTTTGTCCATATATTTCATTTAAAGACAGAAGGGCGCGGGCCTGGTGCAAGCGGTAGAGTCTTACCGCCTGTGACCGGAAGGTCCCGGGTTCGAGTCGCGGTCTCTTCGCATTGCATAGGCGAGAATAAGGCTTGCCACTAACACCCTTCCCCAGACCCCGCACAGAGCGGGAGCTCTCTGCACTGGGTACGCCCTTTTTTTTATTTCATTTAAAGACAATATTTTCTAAAAAAATAAGAACATATTGTTTTGAGCTTCAGGTCAGAATTTAGGCTCCAGCCCATGTCAGGAGGATTTGGCTTTGCCATTTCAGTGGCACACCTTTTAAGGCCCAACCCCAGAATATGAACAGGTCTAGTGACACATCAACTAACAGAAAAACATCTTGTAGGAACATAGTGCAATCTGCAATGTTAGACTACCAAGGTAATTAACATAAGTATGTTCAGTATACATACGTTTCGGGGCATTGATACGCGGAACCAGTAGAGCAAGAAATCAATGAACTTGCTGTAACATTGGCTGCATTCATTTGAATTCATAAAATGAGTTAATACAACATAATTTAATAGACAACAATCTTCTGAACTCAGAAAAAGTCATTACTTGCAAATATATGTCCTGGAAGTAATTGCATCCACATTATTCAATTGCAACCTTGAGCGATCTACATAAATCAGAACAAGAACACCATGTCAGTGCAAAAGCTCAGGCATCTGCAATAAGACACAAGATGTACAATAAAGCCCAGTAAGTAAACCTTGTGCCACATACTTACAGGAGTTTCATTTTCATAGAGTGAATAAAATTAACTGAACAAGTTAACACAGCAGAACTTGAATAATTTAACTGAACAAGTGAACAGTTATATGTATATAAAGTTACAAACCTTACAGTTATGCAAAACAAAAAAATAAATCTGATGCAACAACCCATGAAGGAATGAACCATATACAGTCAATAGATACTAGTTTTATGAATTTTTTGTTGATGTTTAACCAGAAATCGCAAAAAAATGAGAACATGACATAATGTTGGGAGCTAGAAATCACAAATATTAACAGTTCAGTCAATGAAAAGAAATCCGGTTCCTGTTCTGCAACTGAGCAAGCAAATTACAAAGGAATATATTCTTTTGTCATGTGGTTCATGTCAAGGAACAGTTAATGTTTATAATACATATTCTTTCACTGTTATCAGCCCATCACAAAAGCATCAAAAGGAAAATCAACTCTGAAGGTTGCAACATACCTATTTCCATGTTGTCAAATTTTGATATCCACTCTGAGATTACAGCTTGCAATGTTTTGCCTGATTGCTGTATGCATCTTTCTGTAATCTAGAAAACAAAAGAGGAGAAGCCATAATATTTGAAATTACAATACGGGCCAGGGATATGATAATGCTGGAATATTCCTACATCTTTTTCATATGAATTGCCCCCATGAATTATGTCAGGAAGTGCAGAGATATGTCGCTGAGAGATCTGCAATATTACACAATTTGCATTCAGAACATCGCCCAGCACTGTGTATGATGATCAAAAGTATAATGAGACTTAACAAATATCAATGAGTAGCTTACACTCTTGAAAGTATCCGGGTTGCAGATTAGATTACAATGACTTGAATTCACACCTTGTGAACTCCAATAAGCCCCACAAAACACTTTATCACACCCCATGCCTGTGAATACAGTTGGGTAGTTTGGCACCAGCAAAGTTAGAATTCAAGGCACATAAATATAAATATTATCATAGAGTTTGGTGGGAAAAACGTGCAACTGAACTTCCAGTGGTGGTTGCCAACTTAGAAATTTCTGAGGGGCAAATGAGAATATTTCTCATCCTATTCATGCATGAACAGTATCATCAAACTTTGGTTGGGAAAACGTGCAATCAAACTTTCCATGGAGATTGTTATGTTCAAATTTTATGAGGGGCAAATGGGAATATTCCTCATACCATTTGTGCATCTTTATGAAACAAAAATAAATATAGTTAACCAACTAATGTCAAGCATATTCATCAGGTCAAGAAAAATAAAAGGCAAAAAATAAGTACAACCAAGAACAATACAAAGCATTAAATTCCATTCCATTTCCTAATCATGGCACCACTTCCTTGTAAAATGGATTAGGATCCAAGGGTCAAGGCACATGCAAAAAAGGCCTTTTCAGGGTTATACAATCAACGAAATGAAAAACTTTGGGGTTATAACTTATTGCAATCTACTAGAGAAGAAATGAATATCAGAACAGGCAATCACATTTTTGTGGTATACTGATGTTAGATCTGGCTGGCATCATCCCTCCACATCCATTGCATTGCGAATGCACAGCTCCTGGACTGCATCTAAATCCAGCAAATTCATTGCCTGAAATATTCTTGTCATTCAGGTGCACGAAAAAGGAAAGATGAACAACGCTTTTCAAGAAGCATTTAGAAGGATAAATCTAATTCTCAACCAGTCATATTACTATGCTATAAGATCAAAAGGTACATTTTCCTGTTTTTTATTGAAGAGATAAAAGCTACCTCAATTACCACGCCAGTGCAAGAATAGTTAACTAATTTCAAACTCATGTGAAACATAGCATGATTGAATCACAACACAACTCGGACATTGTGATTTTTTTTTTTGAAAATAATTTCTAAAAATATTGAGCCAAGTTACCAACCAACTCTTCAACCCATTTTTTAATTAAAATATTAAATTAATACATATAAAGAACAAATATATGATTCATGGGTTAAAGAGGTTCCATAAGCCTATGATAAAAAAATCATGATATAATCTTGACATACAGCTCACTGACAAGAAAGATACTCTGACATGATCACCAACAGAATTTAAGATCACTGGATATCAAGGCTTATTTAACTGAACTACAATATTCCGCACTTACGGCATTGAGGACATGGTAGGTCCGGATTGTTGATCTCATCACTAGAACGTGAAAAACGTCTTTTCCTTGATTGATTTTGCTGTTTACCCAAAACCTAAGCCATCAAACAACACATCAACCAAAATTAAGTATATTGGGGCCAGAAGATATAAATAACAGAAATATATAGTTGTAGAACAGAATACAATAGTACCAAACATCCATAAATTCGGTACGTTGAGCACCTTAGTACCTAACAATTGTCACAAAATGCTAACTTTGGTTCAGTGATCATTTTTTTTTTCTGTGACCGGCTAACTTCAGAAGATTATGAATGCATGGTATGAAGGTAAAGCTTGCACCCTGCAGGTATTATCTTATATGAACTAACTCAAAGAAAAATGTTAATTTAGAACTGCTTCACTCACAATATTCGATTTAACTGAAGCATATGACTCTAACAATGCAATCTCCTCATCAGACCTCTGTAGTGAGGAAAAAGCTTGCAATATAGCCTACAAAAGGCATAGAAACAAATAAACCTAGCAGTTCATAGCAGTTTTAGGAACATATTAATGAACAAAGTCATTAGCAGTAAATATCGTGCCTCTTCAATATTATGCAGGAAGTGATTCCTTCCAACTGATTGAACTGCTGTCCTACATTGTGGGCATGCAGCACTCTGGCTTTTATCACGTGAATTAGATGAAGACCTTCTTAACCACTCTGAGAAACATCCATTGCTTAAAAAAATGAAGGATCAGAGCCAAGACTTTCAGAGAAGCCAACAGAAGCATGTAATACTAACAAACTTACCAGAAGTTGTGCAGGCATGGAGCAACAGTAACAACATCATGCCATAAATTCAGGCATATGCTGCATTTTGCATTCTCGATATCTAGAACAATCTGACACCATATATTTAGCTAGAAGTTAGTTTTTCTTTCTCCAACCTGGCTGTAGGAGAGCTAGGTACCGATAAAAGAGTATAAGAATACAACACACACATGCCCAGGGAAAAATAGTATGTGAAGTCGATCTTTGTACATGACTACTAACTTCCAGAATAATACCTTGACATCCTTTTTTTCATGATCCTCTGCCTCTGTAATTTCAAAGGTATATATTAAATGCCCTGGAAAAATAATGAAGCACATGCATGTGTTGAGACATTCATTTCACTTGTTAAGAATTAGAGAGGCACAAAAAAAAAAGGAATTTTAAAATTGTTCACTGTACCAAATCATTGATATATGAATATGCAAAACATCTCAAAGCTGTTCAAGGCTTCCCAAAGACACAAGGGTAGTACATTCTTTTTCAGGATAAAGATTTGCTGTCAAGGTCCTGAAAATAATCATACCTTCTTTCTGGGGTCCAGAGATAATCTCACTGCCTGGTTTGATGTCTACACATTCTTGTTTGACAATTCTTCCATCAACAATAATTGCATCCGAGCTTTATCAATGGAACAGGGAAGACATGAGAAGCATGTAACATCAGGAGGAATTCAACAAAAACAAATCATAGAAAAAGGTTAATTTCGTGAGCCAAGAGATTACATAAAGATCAAACATTTTTTATTTTCCTTTTGGCAAGACATATCTTCCAGTCATCAAATAAGTTAAAGAGAGTGCCAAGAATTAACAGTCTGGCCCCCCAAGTCCATGTGAGTTTGCAATATGCATTTCCATTCTTGATTTTGCACAACCAGACTAATCAAATGTATAGACAAACAGCTACCAATTGGAATCTATGATTTATATGAAATGTAGGCAAATCCCGCCGCAGCAAAACTGCAACTTGCCTGACTTCTCTAGCTATATAATGAGCATTCTCAACAACTTTTAGACTACAACAATCTAGGAAAACAGATAAACCCAATCTGGAACAGACGAGGATACAAAAAGCTGGTACCTCCAAGTCGACTAAAAGGGGAACAGGCAACAAATTAGCCTCGCTATCACTACCACTGTACCGCTTTCAAGGGACCACACTGGAGAACATTCGAGGTATGCAGGCAAGCACTAAAGGTAAAGGTAACACATCCATTCCAACATTGGAGCCGTGACAACCAATTAGGTTGTAACCTACCACCAATTCCTGTAACAACTGACGAGGCGATGAACAGAGCTCACACAAAGTCCCCGTCAGTTACCTTTTTCTGACATTTTGTCACTCGTCTCGCAAGGACACGCAGTGAAACAACGGAGTCTTACACGACACGGCACCAGAGTCAGAGAATCCGCAAGAACACGAAAACGGCATCGACGTAATCCGCACAGGCAGGGATAGAGCACCTGAGGTTCCGAATCGTGGCGGACGACGCGTCCCCGGCATTGCGCCTGATCTCGCACCACGCGACCTCCTCCCCACCGCCGCCGCAGGCCGGCGGCGCGACGAGGGAGCAGACCACGGAGTCGTCCTCGGCCACCTCCACCACCGGGCACGCAGAATCGGCGGGCACTGCCAAGTAATCAGGAATGGGACAACCAAACCAAAAAAAAAAAAAAGAATCAAGAAGCCGTGCAGATGAAGGAACCCGTGGAGAAGGAGGGGAGGGGGCGGCTGCCCTGCCATACCTAGCCTGACCCACACGGAGGGGGACGGCGGGGAGGCGGCCGAGGGCTGCGGGGTTTGGTGGAGGTGGAGCACTGCCGGCGTCCATGGCGCAGGGAGGCGACAGGCGAGGCGAGGAGCGGCGACGGCAGCGTAGGGGGAAGAATGGGCTCCTTTGGGAGGACTTGGGAGTTTGGGGTTTTGCGGTTTTGTTGCAGCACCGTGGGCCCCGCTTGGGACGTCGTGGTCGCAACCCATTTTCAGGGGCCCGTGAGTGAGTGAATGGGCCGACCGTTGTAACGGTCTGGGCCAGTAAAGTGTCTTTGGAAGTTTAATGGGTTGCTAAACTTTTGAAGCCTGTACGAGTACTATTTAGCACTAAGCCCAGTCCATGATGAAAGACGGACGGATGAACACGGGCCGGCCGAAATTTAAGTCGGATTTGCTTTGCTTGTCCGATTTCCCTTCTTAAAAAAAATATGCAAATAATTAATGTGGTGGGTGCATGATTATAAGTGGGTGTTGCGTTTTATAACGTGGCAAGTGGAAAAGCAGGTCCACCATCGTTGGAAAGACGTGAGGATTGAGATCACACGCCAAATTGGTACTTTTAGCTTATTTTATGGTATCTAGGATTCGCACGAAACTTTGCCTCCTACTTGTTGCACTTGTTGAAAATTGAAAACAAAAGTTCCCAACGATGGACAATGGAAACACGGAACTGTGGTAAGCTGACTTTGGGCACTTTATATTGGGCACGTTTGTTCCCTAACCAAGTCCAGCTAGGAACTGAAAAATGTAATGAGTTTTTTCTCCCTTGATTTCTATGCAAGTCGGCTTTTTCTTGACCATGGCTCTCCTTAATGGGCAAGATTAGGCTTGCCTGGCTGAGCAAGGTCAGGCAAGACTAGCTCCACATCCAAATATGCTCAAAGTGTAACAATGTGACATGCAGGCTTTGGTGATACAGAAACACTGTGATACTACAAATTTTTTTTGAAGGATTGTTGTATTACTGTTGTTTCGCAAAAGATATGTCTCGTTCGATCCCGCTTCGACAATGCAAGCATGGTCGTCATCCTTAGTCACCTTTGAAACATCTCAATTTCTGGTGGAGTGAAAAGGAAAAAAGTCGTGAGGACAATAATCAATGGTGTGCAACTCATTTATGATTTTTATAAACAACTCTTAGCTAGCTGGTTAGTGGTGGCTATTTGAATTCACCTTCTGATCTGTGGCTGATGGATAGTTAGCGTATCAACATCTATGAGGAATTTGCCACCGGCTAATGAATTAGTAGCAGCACTTAGGCTAACACTCAACCATCCTGAAAATATTAGATGTTCTTTAAAAATTATCGCAAAAATATGCAATAACCACCGACGACACTTCTCTAAGGTAGGAACAGATAAGGTCCTCCCGGCCCCGTGCGATCGTTTTTTTTATGGATGAGGACACAAAGGCCCACTGCCAGAATATCTCGGGAGCCTTTATATTAAATTAGATTAGCCATCAATGGTTCACATATTAGGTGAGTATAAAATATTACATGTATAGTATTTTTAGTTCCATCGTCTTTTTATAGTATAATAGAATATAAACAAATAGCACATATCAGATATAACTTAATGTTTATTCGTTGATTAACAAGAAAAAAAAGGTTGTGGCGATACCGAATGGTGTGCAACTCATTTTCATGATGATTATAAGAAAACCATGACTTTTAAAATAGTCTCAACGAGAGGCTTTTTAAGTTTTATGAACACTAAATAAACTAACTTTCATAATATAGACGAAGAGAAAGATGATGGAAGGTCATATGACCTCGAGTTCTGCAAAAATATCTCATCCGGTCCTTTTCACTTTCGAGCAAAATCTGTAGGCAGCGTAATCAAATCATCCATTGTTCTCCTTGCCCATTTTTCATAGAATATTAGATATATTCTACGAATGTTTGGCTAATACTCACTCCACTTTGACATGTTAGATATTCTAAGAATTTTATAACATATTTATGTGGTAAAAGCAAATAGCGTATATAACATGATGTTTATTCGTGGATTAAAATGGAGGGCATTGACTATTCTGCAACTCGTTTTCATGATGATTACATTGGCTCCGTTTGGCTGGCTGAATTTTGGATGAAATTGGGTGAAAAACACTGTTCCGGCTGAATTGTTGTGAGAGAAAAACACTATTCCGACTGAAAAAATAAGCTGAACAAATCAGATATGGGATAAACCGAACGGGCATGTGTTAACTGAGGTCATCGAAGATGTGACAACACTGGTTTTGATTGATTTTAAAATGAAAAGGTGCCACAACAACTGCTCGTTGCGTTGGTACTGCTACGTGTGACCGGTGACTCCGGATTCTGCAAAAATATCTCATCCGGTCCTTCGCTTTGGAGCAAAATCCGTTGGACATCGTCATCAAATCTCTTGTCCTCCTTGAACAAAAAAAAATGTTTAAGTACTGGTCAAATGATAGCAGCCAGCACCAACTCCTGATGGAGGACTAGTAGCAGCCACCAGCCGATGGCCTTTATGTGCCACGTCGGATCCTGGTCAGCCCCGTCGGCCGGAGCCTGCACCAACTCCCTTTCTGCGCCGACTACTCGGAAGCAGCCTGCCGGCGATTCAGATTGACCCACACTACTCCCATGCCCAGGAAATTTCCTCCCAAAAAGATTCCAAAAAGATTCCAGTGGTAGTATCTTATATTATATCCTGTCTTATCCGCTGTCATTATCAGGCTGCGTTTAGATCCAATTTATTTTGGGTTTTGGTTTGGCAATTAGTGTCTAGTTATAGACTAATTAGGTTCGAAAGTTTCGTCTCTCGATTTCTCACCAACTGTGCAATTAGTTTTTTTTCGTCTACATTTAATACTCCATGCACGTGCCGTAAGATTCGATGTGATGGATACTGCGTAAATTTTTTTTGGAATCTAAACATGCCCTCACTTTTGGTTGCCAATGAATTAGCAGATTTATTTTAGGATATAAATCTACACAGGCAATCAATACTTACTCAAACTGTAATAATATAATAGAAAAAATTACTGGTGAGCAGGTGTGCAGTAGTACTTTGCATGGTTTTCTATGGAGGTGCATTCTTTCTTTGGTAATTTGGATATAATATGCTGCATGTGACAGCACGTTTTACGTTTCTTTTTTGTGTTCGCCTCGGAGATGACGCATAAAGAAAATATCCACTCGATCTACGTCACATGGCTGATATTCTGCATACTACTTACCTGTTGTTAGTCCAATCTGTGGATGTTTCTGTCATTGAAGAAACATGCTCCGCTCAACAATAAAGTCTGCGAATATTCTTGCTCATGGAAAAAGAGATTTTGTGTCAAGTCATATAGTATTTATTTATTAGCGTGTATCCATGAGACAGCGTAACCGTGTTTTTCTCTCACAACATTTTAGCATAAGCCAAATTTCAGCATAAGTGAACACGCCGATTGCAGGTTGAATCATAGTGTTCTGGTATCTAAGGTAAAAACGATTCCTACGGATAACTTTTATAATTATTAAGGATTAAGGAGAAGAAAAAAAAAGATACAGTAACATTTAGGGCCTGTTTGGCATGGCTTCTGCCGGCTCGGGCTTTCCAGACACCAACACTGTAGCATACTGTTCATAAAAGTGGCTTCCTCTCTCCTCCTCCCCCCTCTCACTCACACTCGCACTGTTCATCAAAGCCGGAGAAGCTCGTTTTTCTGGCTTCTCCGGCTTTATCTCCCGCATGCTATAGTACCCGCGCTACAGTGAGACAGAAATGGTGAAGAGAGAACCGACTCATCGCTACAGTGATTAACGCAGATTTTGTCATGAGCCGGAGCGGCCCTTAGGAAGTCATGGACGTGCGTAGTACATACAGATACAGTCATCTAATCCCGTCGTGGCGGTAATCCATAGGCTGTGTATTGGGTTCCCAAAAAAAAGCTTTTACAGTAGAAATCTGATCTGATCCCTGTTCGTTCAAAAAGGTAAGCTAATCCCTTCACGAATATCTATTTTTATATTTTATATAAGTGATTTTGCTTCATTTCCATAGTTTCGGATGGGTCTTTTTAAGGCCCGGCCCGAAGCCCATCCCATCCGTTGAACACGGGGTCACAATTTCTTCCCCCAAAATTTTCGGAGGCTTGCCTTGTCCACCACCGCACCACCACCCTGCGCGCCGAGCTCACCCCGATCCAGATCCACCCCCCTCCTCCCTCCGGTCTCCGGCGACCGCCCTCCTCCTCACCCGCCTCCCCACTCCCGTGCCCACGCAGTGACCATCCATTCCACCCGCCTCTCCTCGTCTTGTCGGTAAGGACGCCGGACGGACCTGCTGTTATTTTTTTTTCTTCCTTCTGTTTTGTTCGTTTGCCATTACCGCGAATCCTTGAATGAAATCCAAAATCTCGCCAGGCCAGCCGGCGGGCAGCATGAAGCGGGTGTCGTCGCACGTCTCGCTGGCCTCGGAGGCGGAGATCAACCTCGATCTGTCGCGCCTCATCATCGACAGGCCGCAGCGGTTCACGCTGGAGCGGAAGCGCTCCTTCGACGAGCAGTCGTGGAGCGAGCTCTCCCACTCCCACTCCCACCGCAACAACGACGGCTTCGACAGCGTGCTGCAGTCGCCCGCATTCCCGTCCGGCGGATTCGACTCGCCCTTCTCCATAGGCACGCATTTCGGCGGAGGCGGACCGCACCCGCTGGTCAACGAGGCGTGGGAGGCGCTCAGGAAATCGGTTGTTTACTTCCGGGAACAGCCCGTCGGTACCATCGCTGCCGTGGATCATGCGTCGGAGGAAGTGCTCAACTATGATCAGGTAATGTTGAATGCCAATCGGGCTTCACGGAACATCATGTTTGTGGAAACAGAGGAACCTTGTTGTTTTGTTTTGTTTTGAGCATTATGATTACTGGAGTGTTATTTACATGTTACATGTACAAACCCATAATTTGTCTACTTAGCGCTTATTGATTTCCATTGCTCTGTTTCTATACTTGTTTCCACCATATAATTTTCCTTTTCAGGCTATAATTTGATACATATATCATGATTAATAAGTACTCAATCTGTTATTTACGTTTGACATTGTTTCTCGTACTAATATCTTATTTGTTTTATCATTGATATGACTTCCAGTGTCTTTACTATCACTTGCAACAAGATTTCAACTTCTGTTCTGTATTTTCTGAGATTGATCGATCAATAATGCCTTCTTGTAATATGTTATCATGGAGCATTAGCAGTATGGTCTGTAACTGAAGTTTCCTTGTATTTTTGTTTCTGACTACGTGCTACTGTTGCCTGCCCCCTTATTGCAGGTTTTTGTGAGGGATTTCGTTCCGAGTGCATTGGCTTTTCTAATGAACAATGAGACCGACATAGTGAAGAACTTTCTCTTGAAAACTCTTCACCTTCAGAGCTCTGAGAAAATGGTAGACCGATTCAAGCTTGGAGCAGGAGCGATGCCTGCAAGTTTCAAGGTGGACCGTAACAAAAACAGAAACACTGAGACCTTAGTTGCTGATTTCGGTGAGAGTGCAATCGGCAGGGTGGCACCGGTCGACTCTGGATTTTGGTGGATCATTCTCCTTCGGGCATATACAAAGTACACCGGAGATGTTAGTTTGTCGGAATCACCTGATTGCCAGAAGTGCATGAGGTTGATACTGAATCTCTGCTTATCTGAAGGATTTGATACTTTTCCAACTCTGCTTTGCACAGATGGCTGCTCAATGATTGATCGTCGAATGGTAGGATCATTTCACTTTGATCTAATTCATATTTAGATGCATATCTGTAGAATTATTACATATCAGCTGAGGTGGCAATGGGATTGGCAGGTCCTGCATGTTCTTCTGTAATCAAGGAGCATCCCTGTCTCCTTAACAATACTTAGGGATAGCCTCAGATTGTTAAAGTGTCCTGTTCAGGTGATAGTGCAGACACCTTAATTTTCAAATAAAATTTCTAATTTTCAAGTTTTTATGGTAGTTTTACAGTTGCACATATTCTCATACTACTCGCAACCAAATTTTAAAGGCAATCTTTTATAGCCTTATTGGTACAGGGGGGGGGGGGCAAGAGATGCATAGTTTTTGCAGAAGTACAAACAGATAGTACTGGCAGAAATTGGCAATCTGTAGTACATTGTCCCCACATGTTCTCTTGTTGTCTGTTCTACTTTGGAATTAAATGTTAATTTTAAATGAAACTTTCCATCAGTGCATGATTGTAATTACTGCAATTTTCAGGGTATATATGGTTATCCCATTGAGATCCAAGCCCTATTCTATATGGCATTAAGATGTGCTCTCCAAATGCTCAAGCCAGAGGGCTTAAGGGAAGGATTTCATAGAGAAGATAGGGCAACGGCTACATGCACTGACCTACCACATGAGGAATTACTTCTGGCTAGATTTTCACCAGCTGAATAACATATACAGATACAAAACAGAAGAGTATTCCCACACAGCTGTGAACAAGTTTAATGTCATTCCGGATTCCATTCCTGATTGGGTGTTTGATTTCATGCCATGCCGAGGAGGCTACTTTCTTGGCAACGTCAGCCCAGCTATGATGGATTTCCGGTGGTTTGCCCTTGGCAATTGCATTGCCATTGTATCATCTCTGGCAACCCCTGAACAGTCAGTTGCTATAATGGATCTGATCGAGGAAAAGTGGGATGAGCTAGTTGGTGAGATGCCTCTGAAGATATGCTATCCTGCCCTCGAGAATCATGAGTGGAGAATTATCACTGGATGTGACCCCAAGAACACCCGGTGGAGTTACCACAATGGAGGATCATGGCCAGGTATCGTCTCTCTTTGCAAAATGCTTTTTGTTTGTTCTCGAAAAAGGACCTGTAGTTTCCATGTGTTGCACTAGTGATTTGATGAATGCCTGGACATATTTTACTTATTGCTCCTGAACGAAGATTGAAAGTTAATTCATAATAAATTGTTGGAAACAGAAAAGGTTTAAACTAAAATCCATTCTGAAATTGACAAATGGAATTCCCCATGCTCTCCACCTAAAAAATTGTTTGGTCTAATAATCCTTGATAACCATGTCATCTTCTGTAGGATCACTGTACTTGTCATTCTACTTCTATAATTGGTGCTTGTATGTTAACAAGGTAGTCTGAATATTTTTTATTTACTCTTCCTATGCTTCTGCATGAGCAGGGACGGCGCTTCACTGCTTATTGACTCCTTCAGGAGTTTTTGGCTCAGTTACAAATGTTTATTTAATCATTGTTCAGTACCTAGTTGCAGCTATAGCCAAACTCAGAACTAAGCACAGCATTAATATTTTTGTTCACACTATTTTTATGTGCAGTTCTTCTATGGCTGCTGACAGCAGCCTGTATCAAGACTGGTCGGCCACAGATGGCAAAACGTGCCATTGAGCTCGCTGAGTCGAGGCTGCTCAAGGACGGCTGGCCCGAGTACTATGATGGCAAGCTAGGAAGATTCGTTGGTAAGCAGGCCAGGAAGTTCCAAACCTGGTCCATTGCAGGTTACCTCGTCGCCCGCATGATGCTGGAGGACCCATCGACACTGATGATGATCTCCATGGAGGAGGACCGGCCTGTGAAGCCGACCATGAGGCGGTCAGCATCATGGAATGCCTGAATGCGTGGGTTGTTGTTTCTGAATTAAGGAAATTCAGAATCAAAGGTTATACGAATTTGTGATTTGTTCAGACCACAAAAGTTGAACGCTGATGTGATTTGTTGGGACCACAAAAGTTCAACGTTGATTATAGTTGAACTCTGTCAATTAGGACAGAAAGTGTATACCATAGAGGATCGTAGGAGTTACACAAGATTTTGCCACACCTTTTTTTGTTTTTGTTTCAGAACAATACTCAGGATCCTGTTCAGTTGAGACCTTGATTTTGGAATAACAAATCACTGTTTATGCATACATTTCTCTTCGGCATTAATGGTATCTCTATAATTCTGGAATGCCACTTAATAAAAAATATAAAAAAGAAAAGGGAGATGAGCCGTGGTACTCTCTTAGACGCTGCAGAACTTCTGGCCTGGTACTGTCTTACAGGCAGCAGTCTTACAGTTTGGAGTTGTTTGGACGTCTCTGTCTTGGATATTTCAACATGATACTATATATTTGGAGTAGTCTATATACTACATTTGTTTCTGAATAGATCAATTGCTAGAGGTGCCTTAAATCATTTTTTTTTAAATTTAACCAAATTTATAAAAAGAGCACAAATATTTATGACACCAAATTATTATTATTAGATACACATCATAAGATATATTTTTGTAATGTGCTTATTTGGTTTGATAAATATTTGTGCTCTTTTCAATAATTTTGGTCAAACATAAAAAAAAAGTTTAGCTTACGAATCTAATTAATTTATTCTAGGATAGAGAGAGTACAGTAACGAGATAAAATCTAAAGTATTTTTCTTCGTAACAGAGTTGTTATGGAAAACATCCATTTTAGTACAAAACTAGTACCAGAAGCGAGAAATTGAGAGTGATCTGATGAGGGTGTTCGTCTGTCCGGACGCACCTCCCTTGGCCTACAGACCAACCCGGCCTGCTTTCCCTCACGGTCCATCTAAAATTCTTAAGGCTCGCTCGATGATGCATACTCACTAGTTACTTACAGTCCTACTCTAGTTGTAGCCATCTGAGAACCGAGGGATCCTGGAGCCGTGCCCCCCTGAGCAGCAGCCCCATGAAGTAGCTTGTGGCGTGCAACATGATGACGCTCTTCCTCGACATCGGCCTCGCCCGTGGCGTCTTCTTCTCCGGCTGCGTTTGTCTCTCGGTCAGCATCGCCTGTAGTGTCGGCACGAACAACATCTTCTCCCACCATGCCTCCTTCCTCACATGCCCGCGCGGCGGGCCCTGAGCGCTCTCCTGTCGCTATCTTTGTCCTGGGCCCATTTCCTCCATGGCGTCATGGCTCCATCCACCAGCCTGCCACAGGGTTTGCTGAAAGCACATGTTGCAAGTGTATGTTTCAAGTGTTTCATATTGTAAGTGTATGTTTCAAGTGTTTCCGATGTTTCAGAGGTACGTGGCGAGTGTTTCATTTGGATGTTGCAAAATTATATCGGGATGTTGCATATGTTGCAATGGTTATACACGTATGTTGCAAGCGTCTGTTTCAAATATTTCATCTGTTTTTTAGACGTATGTTGCAAGTGTGTTTATCTGTATGTTGCATATGTTGCAAGTGTTTTATCTGGATGTTGCATATATTTTTGTAATGACTTTTCAAGTGTTTTCAGGTTTTTTTGCAAGTGTTTCAGGCACATGTTTTAAGTGTTTCATCTGTCTTTAGACGTATATTTCAATTGTTCCATCTGAATGTTTTAAAAGTAGATCGGGTGTTGCACATGTTGCAATGACGCCGGTGGCTGGTGGACAGCGGCCTGCCGCAGGGCTTTGACTCCTTCCTCATGCGGCGCGCGCCCTCTCCTCTCCTCTCCCTCCCCTCCATCTCGACGCAGCAGTATGATGTAGACGCTCGACGAGCGCGATGCTCACAGATGTGGTGGCCCGACGAGCGCGGAGGTGGTGGCCCTGGGTGGGCCAATGGCGGGTGCTATGCTCACGTGGTGGCCCTGTAGCAAGCTGAGGTCTGCGCCATCCGCTCGCTAGGCACGGGAAACCAAGCAGCCCGCAGGCGTCCGGACATGGGCATGCGGGCGCTAGTCTAAGGACAAGATAGTGCAACGAAAAGAACAGCAACAAGCCTAATCTCTAAGGTAAGTTGAGAATAAGACAACGTGGAATGAAAAGAACGGCAACAAGCCTAGTGCCCTAGTCCCTAATCAACCTGTCTCTAGCAAGTAGTACCACACGACCAATGCAACCCCATATTTCTAATCAGCCTGTCTCAAGCAATTAGTCGTTCGACATGCACTCAGCAGCGCGAGCTGTGAAGTTTTGCTGGCAAACAGTTGACGTAGGTGACACATCGCACTGGATGGGGTGGGCAGGGCACGACAGATATCAGTGTCTTCCTCCTCATGTACACCTCGAGTGCCCATATCTTCTCGTTCGCCTCGCTATCCATGCCCTCGGCCACGAGGAAGCAGACGTGTTATGTGCCTAACATTTGGTATCGAAGCCATAATCACACGCCTGATCTTCATAGTTTGCGGCGATGAGTGAGACACGCTCTGGCGGTTTCGGCGGTAGGGTTGGCGGTGGTGGCGGTGAGCGGTTTGCATATCCGCAGCTGACGGGAGGCAATTACACGAGCTGGAGTATCCGGGTGCAAGCAATTATGGAGGATCAAGGTGTGTGGGAGGTGGTAGAGCCATTGGGGGGGGGTCGGAGACGACGTCGGAGGGCCAGGCGGCCGTGGCGGCGAGGACGGCCAAAGACAAGAAGGTGAGGGCACATCTCCTTCAATATCTGCTCGATGATCTATTGATGCAAGTGGCAAAGAAAAAGACGGGGAAGGTGGTCTGGGACAACCTCAAGGAATGGTTCATGGGAACGGTTCGTGGGAGCGGATCGTGTGAAGGAGGCGAGATTGCAGACGTTTAAGTGCGAGTTTGACGCACTGTGCATGAAGGATGACAAGAAGGTGGACCAGTACACCAGCAAGATCTCGGCGATGTCAGCGAAGTACGAGAATTTTGGTGGAACCTTGGACGATCAGGCCATGGTGAAAAAGCTCTTCGACACTGTGCCGGATCGGTACATCACGGTGGTTGCCGGGATCAAGCAGTTTTTTTATCTGAAGAAATTGGTGTTTGAGGAGGCGGTTGGACGACTGAAGGCCTACGAGGAGAGGATCCAGCGAGGAGCGAGAGGATCTAGGGGCAACGGTGGTCAATTGTTGCTCACGCAGGTCGAGTGGGAGGTGTGACATAAGAAGTCCGGTGGGGAGTCCTCGGGGAAGGGGAGAGCGCAGGACGGCGGGAGTCATAGCCGAGGCTGAGGGTGCGGCGGGCAAGGCCGTGGCCGCGGCGGGCGTGGGGAGGCGTCTGATAAGGAAGGCGGTGGCAAGCATGACAAAAGCCACATCAAATGCTTTAAGTGTCACATGTATGGCCACTATGCCAATCGGTGTCCAGGGGAAGAAGAGAAGAAGGGAGATGAAGCTCACCATGCTCATGTCATCAACGTTGAGCCGACGCTGATGCTCGTGGTCACGGAGGTGCCAGAGCCCGCTCGAGTACGTGTCACGGGTGATCACGGGTGTGCAGCGCAATGGTATGTTCCTGGACAAAGGGAAGGTGATGCCCGAGGTACATCTTACCGGCGGCGAGAGGAAGGCAGGAGATGCCTGGTACTTGGACAATGGAGCGAGTAACCACATGTCTGGGAATGCAGACATGTTTTAGGACCTTGATGCTAGTGTTGTAGGCAGGGTCAGGTTTGGAGATGGTTCAACTGTGGAGATCAGGGGAGGGGAACTTTGGTGTTTCAGTGTAAGAATGGTGACCAGTGGTTGTTGTCAGATGTCTATTACATTCCTAGATCGAGGAGCAATATGATCAGTCTGGGACAACTCACTGAAACCGGGCACAAGATCGTCATGGATGATGACTGGCTAGAGGTGGTGGAGAAGAGCAGTCAGAGGCTTGTTATGAGAGTTGAGCGTGCAGCAAATCGATTGTATCAAGTTGCTCTGAAAAACTCTAAACCAGTGTGCTTGCTAACAAAGGTGACTGAAGATGCTTGGCTTTGGCATGGGAGGTTGGGTCATGCAAGTTTTCATACCTTGAAGCTGTTGTCAAAGAAGTCCATGGTGGGAGGTGTACCTGTAATTGCTCATCCTGAAGAAGTGTGTGAAGCTTGCATGGCAGGGAAGCAGACAAGGATGACATTTCCAAAGTAGGCACAATGGCATGCTACCAAGCCCTTTGAGCTACTCCACATTGACCTTTGTGGTCCTATCACACCTGCAACTGCAGGAGGTAACAAATATTTCATGCTTGTTGTTGATGACTGTTCCAGATGGATGACAATGTTTATGCTTAAGTCTAAAGATGAGGCAAGTAGTGCATTTGCAAAGTTTAAGGCTATAACAGAAAACAATTTGGGACAACACATCAAAGTAGTGAGGTCAGATAGAGGGGGAGAGTTCTTAGCTGGTTCTTTCAGGGAAGTGTGTGAAAAGGCAGGGATTGAAAGGCAGTTTAGAGCACCCTATACACCATAGCAAAATGGTGTAGGAGAAAGGAAGAATAGAACTATCATGAACATGGCTAGATCACTACTGAAAAGCATGAGAGTGCCAGGAAGTTTTAGGGAGAAGCTGTTAGGCACTCAGTTTATTTGTTGAATAGGCTACCAACAAAGGCTTTGGGAACTAAAACTCCATATGAGGTGTGGAATGGGAGAAAACCACACTTGGGTCATCTAAAGTTGTTTGGCAGTGTTGGTCATGTGAAAAACACAGTGCCACATTTGAAAAAGTTAGATGACAGGAGCACTCCAATGGTGTATTTTGGAGTTGAAGAAAGAAGCAAGGCTCATAGAATGTACAATCCTCATACCAACAAAATTGTAGTCAGCAGGGATGTTATATTTGAGGAGTCCAGGAGCTGGCAGTGGAATGCAGACACTGTTTCTGATGAAAATGCAGATTTCAGTGTTGAAAATGATTTTCATTTTGTCACCCATCTTGATGGAATAACAGATGCAGCTGGTGGAGGTAGTGTATTGCCACAAGTCAGTGACAGTGGTGGATCAACCAGTGTTGGAGATGTTGGCATGGATGTGTCAGGTTTAGTGGATGCAGCAAATGAAGGAAATTCAGCTACTGTTTATGAACCGACAACAGATGTAGAAACAGCATCTCTAGGGAATTCAGCTGTAGGGGGAGGCTGGGATCAAGGAGATGGTGATGAGGTGAATAGCAGTGACTATGATGAAGAGCCACTTAGGTTCAGAAGTTTGAATGATGTATATGATGACTCTATTGAAGTAGAGTTGGGTTCTGACTCTGAATTGGGTGCTTTGCTTGCTCTGATGGAGGAGCCCGCCAATTATCAGGATGCTGCAAAAGACAGTGATTGGGTGGCTGCAATGGACAGTGAAATTCAATCCATAAACAAGAATGAAACTTGGGAGCTTTCTACTCTTCCACCAGGTCACAAGCCCATTGGTCTTAAGTGGGTGCATACAAATTAGCCGCCACTGCTTATGGCCCTGTTCGCTTGAGCTTATCAGCTAGAACCAGTCCTACTTTTTTAGTTATGAAATAATATTTTTCTCTCACAATAAATCAGCCTTACATATCAGCTGTAGCAGCAATAAGTCCTGCCGAACAGGACCTATATGGGTCTCCACGTGACCGAAAAAAATTAGGTGGATCCCGTATCCACCTAGAATCCGTGCATACTTCCACTAGATGGATCACACATGGATAGGTGGCAGATCCTACGTTCATCCTGTGAAGCGCCTCTCCACATTGTTTTAGTCAGTTGCAGGTATCACTGCCGGAGAATCAACCGTTGCACCACTTTCTAAAATGCATGCATACGTGTTAGTCATTGAGTGGAAGTATGCATGGAGTTTGAGTGGATACTGGATCCACCCAATTTTTTCCCACGTGACTCGTACACGCAGCCACCACGGTCCACGTGACCCCACCCTAACTACAACTTATGGGTCTCCACGTAGCTTCTTCGTTTCGATGTCGTAAGCAGCTTAAACTTTTTCTCAAGCTTGTGCATACCACGGGATGAGAGAATGCTAAGTTTTAGATTTTCTGGAGGTGTTTTGCTATTTTCTTTCATTTAAATAAATTTCTGCACGGCAGGACGCCATAATTGTAGGTTGAATTGAGGCTACCCTAGAAATGATTTGGAACGGTGCCAAATTTTTACACTAGGTCTCACATGCCCCAGGGTACTTTTTGGTGGAGGTGGATGGTAAAATATCTTATTTTCAAGGCGTAACTCGCCCATTCTTTCTCGATTTTACGATAAATAAATTCAGTAATTACCTAATTTGATAAAAAATATAAGATCCGGCGTGAGGCCATGCTCAGGGCGTATTGTACAAGCTTCACAAAGTCCATGCGCCATTTCAAAGAACCCTGACTACAACTCATGGGTATCCACGTGACTCGTTCGCTTTGATGTCGTAAGTTGCTCAAACTTTTTTCTCAAGCTTGTGCAAGCCACGGGATGAGGGAACACTAAGTTTTAGATTTTTCGGAGGTGCTTTGCTATTTTCTTTCATTTAAATGAATTTCTGCGTGGTGGGACACTGTAATTGTAGGTTGAACTGAGGCTACCCAGAAATAATGCAGAACGGTGCCAGATTTCTACACTAAGTCTCACATGCCCTAGGGAACCACTTTTGGTGGAGGCGGGTGGTAAAATATCTTATTTTCAAGGCGTAACTCGCCATCTGGAAGGTCCTTGTGTGGTTTTGGTAACTGAGTGACAACTTAGGCGGACTAATTGTGTTTATGTAAGATACACAGGTGGTTAGTACATAGGTACATGTGTGTGAGCAACATATGCCATGAAGGTGAAAATGGCTCGAAGATGTTGCAAAGCTCACACATGTGATGATGAAGGAGCTCATTGAACATGAGACATGACATTGAGTCATGTGATCAAGGTGGAGAAGATCAAGATAAGATATGGCTTGATAGACCGGTTGCAAGCGTGAAGGGCAAGGTGGAGGCTTTGGAGCGATGGACCGCGTGGCGGTGAAGCTTGAGCAAGACTTGGCGCCGATGGACGAAGGCAACGGTGAAAAGCAAGTGAAGTCAAGATCGATGAACCAATATGATCACGTGACGATATGAAGTGGATCATATCATTGTTGATCATGTTGGTGCACGTGTTGCATCAACATTGGAGGATATGGAATAGAATGCGCAAAGCAAAGGTATAACCTAGGACATTTCATTTCACCGGTCATAGGTGTGTAGAGAAGTTTATGACGGGTTTATGATAGATGACCGTACTATCAAAAGGAGCAAACTTGTTTGCATATCGGTCATCTAGTGCCACTCGAGTGATCTAACTTTACATCGTCGCTAGGATCGAGTGGCGTGGCAAGTTGAGTGGCTAATCCTTTAGAAAATGTTTGTGAAAAGCTAACACACATACACATGGTGGTGTACACTTGGTGGTGTTGGCACATTTACAAAGGAGAAGAATTTGGAGTTGATGTGGATCAACTCGGTAAAGAAAAGGGTTCAAAACTTCACCGGCGGAGTGTCCGCCCATAGAGTGCGGACAGTCGACGGAGCCATCGGCGTCCTGTACAAAAAAGATAGGGTTTCGTAGAGTGCACCGAACGCTGGTCACACAGTGACCGGACGCTGGCCTCGGCAGGACCGACGTGTTCGGTTAGTGGCAGTAGTGAGACACGGTCTCGGTCTCGTGATCGGACGCTGGCGCGAAGAGTGACCGGACGCTCAGGGCCTGCGTCCGGTCAGTGCTGACGTATGGTGACATAGGTGGCGCTGGAGTTAGGCGCACGGGCATAGAACTGATTGGACACTGGTTTGCGTCCGGTCATGGTGGACCGGATGCATCCGGTCGCAAAACAGAGGCTCGGGGAGCTCTCTAGAAATGACCGGACTCAGGCGTAGCATGGTCCGGTCATTCACTGTGCTGCGTCCGGTCGCAACTTAACCGTTGGCGCATGAAGTTACTGTTGAGATCGGGCGGCTCTGGTTGAACGCAGAACAACACGTGGCGTGCATCCGTTGACCGAACGCTGGCAGGGTGCGTCCGGTCGATCTGACCGGCGTGTCCGGTCGTCCTGAGTTTTGCCCATTGAAGGTGTAACGGCTATTTTAGCCCATAGGGCTATAAATAGAAGTAATGGTTGGCCTTTGGCCGGCAGCTTGGTAGAGCTAAGCACACTAGAGCCTTGGTGCCTTATGTGGTGGTGCTTGGGAGCCCTCTAACTCACTCTAGCTTGATAGTGTTCATCCGATTGAGTGAGTAAGCGATTCTAGTGCGATTGCATCGTGAGGTTACATCGAGTGGCACTAGGTGGTCGTCTTGCAAGCCAATGGTGCTTGTTACTCTTGGAGGTTGCCACCTCCTAGAAAGCTTAGTGGTGGTCTCCGTCGAAGCCCGCAAGAAGCTTGTGCGCGGAGAAGAGCTTTGTGAAGGGTATTGTGCTCGCCCCACGGGAGCCATGAAGAGCAACTCTAGTTGAGCATGTCATTGAGCTACCCTCACTTTCGGGGTAGGTTCTTGCGGTGCCCGACGTGCGGGCTTGGTGGGTGATGCCAATTTGCCACCGAACCACCAAGTGAGCGGTCGACACAACAGGGACGTAGCGTGTTGGCAAGCACATGAACCTTGGGAGAAAATCACCGTGTCAACATTGTTCTTCCCGTTGGTTTGCAATCCCCTTACACAAGCTTGTGATTACCTTCATATACATTGTGTTTGTGTAGTTGCTCTTGTATTTAGTTAGCTTGTGTAGCTCACTAGTTACCTTCTTGCTTGTGTAGCATAGAAGTAGCTTCCTTGCGTGGCTAATTTGGCTTGTGTAACCTTGTTAGTCACATTGCTTAGTTTGTGTAGCTAAGTATTTGCGCTCTCTAATTCGGCATTGGTTGCCTTGTTATTGAGCATTGCTAGTGAGCTTAGTTGGCTTTATGCTTTTGCTTACTAGCATGTGTAGGAGCTCTCTCGTTGCTTGAAGTACTAGTGGTATAGGTTTGTGTGACCTTGCTTATAGTATTAGTTAGGTGAGCTCTAGCTAGCCCAGCACCTTTGTTGCCTAACTAGGATCTTTATAAGGTGCTTGTGAACATTGATAGAGGGGTGTAGTCTTGGCTAGACCAAATTGTTTTAATTCTGCACTTGTTTTGGTTAGCCAACGCAATTAAATTTAGAAACGACTATTCACCCTCCCTCTAGTCGCCATCTCGACCTTACAAGTGGTATTAGAGTGAGATCTCTCATTTGTGGTCTTCATCGACCTGAGAGGATGACGTCTAGTGGGCTAGATGTTTGTGAGACATATTTTTGATGGCACAAACTTTACACTTTGGAAAAATCACATGCTTATTATTTTCGTGCAAAGGGACCTAAGTTTTAGTGGATTGTTACTAGTGGTCTCACCCATGTCTTGGATCATAGAAATCTTACCAAAGCTCAAAGAGTTCTCTATGAATTTGATGCACATGCTTGTTGTTTTCTAATGGATGCTTTGAGTTTTGATTTGATGAAACAAGTAAATATCACGGGAACCGCTCGTGAGATATGGGAGTTCATCAAGTGCACCTTCGGTGATTCCTCCACATGGGATGATGGTAAGTTCAAGGAGGATGAGCCCAAGAAAATGGCGCATGAGGATGTTGAGCATGACCACAACTTGGTGATTGTGGAAGATTGCTCCGCCTCATGGTCAAGTGATGATGATGATGATCGATCCACTACAAGTTCACTTGACAAGGTTGATGATGATGCCACAAGTGTTGCACATGAAGATTCTACCTCAAGCACACTTGGTGGTGATAATGATGATGGTTCATGCTCAGGCCATGATTGTGATGCTACTATAAGCCCATCCACTACACCACATTGCTTCATGTCACAAGGTGACACCAAGGTATCAAATGCTAATGTGGTTCATCATGTTGATTCATATGATGAGCTTGTTAGTAGACTTGTTAGCATGACCATGTCTTTAGAAAATGAGAAAACTAAAACAATGAAATTGGAAAATAAAAACTCATTTCTAAAGAACTCTTGTGAAGAACATAAGAAATTACTTGATGTTCTAAAATTGAATCATGAGACACTACTTGCATCTCATAAAGAATTATTAAAACAACATGCTTCTCTCATTAAAGTGTTTATAAAGAAACTTAAAAATAATGAGAGCTCATCATATGGATCAAATAATAAAATTGCAAAATGTTGCTAACCTTTATGATGTAGGCAAGAAGCATGTATCCACCTCTTGTGATGATTTATTAGATATGCCATGCTCTTCACATATAGATGCTTGTTCTACTTCTATATCTTGTGAGACTAACCTTTTGAAGGAGAACAATAAGCTCAAAAATAAAGTGAAGAATTTGAGTAACAAATTAGAGAGGTGCTACAACACCAAAGTCACCTTTGAGCATATGATGAAGAATCAAAGAAGCTATGGTGACAAGAGTGGCATTGGCTTCAAAAAGAGCAAGGGCAAGAACATGAAGATGCAAGAAGAAAAGATATTTCATCTCATGTGCTACCGATGCCATGATATGGGACATGTTGCCACGTATTGCCCAACCAAAAAGCCTCAAGTTGAGCCAAAAGCAACACCCCAAGTTCAAGTCAAGATCAATCATCAAGATGGTGATTTGGGGATGAAGAAGAAGAAGACAAGAAGAGGTGGTAAAGCAAGAGCAAGGCATCCAACTCCTAATCAAGATGCCAAGATGGTGAGCAAGACACAAGATGAGAAGAAAGTCTATGCTCACATCAAATGCTTCAAGTGTGGAAGTACGGGACACTTTGCCTCTAAGTGTCCTACCAAGCTTGAGAAGAAGGCTCAAGCAATCCATGAGAGGCAAGGCAATGGGAATCACCACATGAGCAAGGAAGAGAAGGCTCAATCAAAGAGAAAGTGATACTCATGCCGAAAAAGGGGACACATGGCACATTCATGTCCCCTAGGAAACACTCCTAAGCATATTTCAATTGATGATGATTCTATACTTAGGAAGGATGGTAATGGTACCTCTATGGTTACTATTGCAATACATCCCGCTACTCATACTAAGGCTATGACTAAGTATGTTGCTCCTAACTTGAGAGGACCCAAAATTGTTTGGGTACCATCAAAAAGTGGTGATTAATTGTAGGTACCATCGCCATTGGAGACTTGATTCAATTGAGTTCATATTGATCATCATATGTTGAGTCAAGTTATGAAGCCTAGTGCACATCCAAACCCAATGCCATGATAATTGAGTGAAGTCTAAAATGTGCTACATTATACAAGTGCTATAATTCAAGTTGTTGGTGATTCATTAGATATATTTGATGGCTTGCAAATAATTGAGTTGAAGCTTGCTAGTTGGATGATCATGAGTTAACCAAGGTATATCTCTTGTTGATTATTTTATTTGGGTGCATATGAGTTGATTGAATTGGATAAATATACAATGTTGCTTGCTATAAGATGATTGAAAGGATGAATTGATTAGTAGTCAAGTTTGGATTGATTTATGTTGGATAAATTCATAAGATGACATTTAGTAATTGGATTGAATAGATTTATGTCTTGTGAAAGTGTTCAAACAAGTTGATTTCAAGTTTGATTCATATTTGATGAAGTATAGCTCAATAGTTGAAATCTGTCCTATATTGAAAATCTGGGTGAGCTGTGATCTTAGCCATGTTTGAGTAATCAAAACTTATTGGATTGACATAAAAATTGGTGTACATGCTCTAGACTTATGGTATAAGATTCAGTACCAATTGCATGAGAATTGGATAAGATATGCTTCGGTTTTGGAGTGGATCTTGTCAGCTATAGTGCAGCAGTTTTTCAGCATATAGCAGTGGTGAAAGAATTGAAATCTGGTAGCAATCTAGAAGTCAAATGAAGCTCAAATTTTTATAGCTGCTAGATAACTTAGTGAAGCATATCTCCACCAAATTTAGTGGTATTTGGATTTATACTTTGGGAGTATGTATTTTTCTTTGAAGGGTACAGAATCTGTCAGAAAAGTGATAATTATTGGATTTATTTGGAGTCACTTTGATTGAAAGGTCCTCAAGTTGGAAACTTATTTATAAGTAATTGAGGCACCTAAGTTTGGTTTTAAGATGATCTAGAAGCATGACAAGCAAAGAGTACACGACAATTTGATTGTTGAGTGTACTTTACACACATTTAGTACTCAAATTGGAAGATCAAGATCAAACTCAAGATGAAGATGAAGTTTAAGTTCTAATGACTATTGGAAATTATTTGATAGAAAGAAAATGACTTAAACAAGTAGAAAGAAAAGGACTTAAAAAAGTAATCAAGGTTACTCATCAAGTTAAGTCAATCACTTGGATTAATCAATCAAGTTATTTCAAGTGAGTGTCAAGAATGATTCTTGGAGAGATGTCACTTCTCCTTAGTGTAGGGGCTTGCTGCCTATGTGTAGGTAAACCAAGTGTGGTACTTGAAAGGCAAATATGAAAGTGGTGATCCGAGGGACATTTGAGATGCTTAGTTGAAGCAATCAAAAGGGTTGATCAAAAAAAGCAAGCAACACCCAAAAGAGAGCTAATCATGATATTTCAAGTGGTACTCTCACTTTGATGCTCTCATGCAAGCATTGATCAAAAGATGACGCAAGCCAACCACAACAGAAAAGTGCACTTGATCATAAGTGGTATTCATTTCATATGGGTGAAGAATGGAATTCAAAATGGTATCTATTGGTCTTCACCAAGCTTAAAATTGGACTTCACATTGCTATTGGAGTAATGAATTAGAATCTATGTGACTATCCTCTACTCCAACATAGCAAAGGTATCATTGTAATATGCATAATCATTTCATCCCTTACTAGTATGCGATTAGTGCATATAGTACATACTTCATCGGATCATGCATAACAAATGAAAGTTTTTAAATTCATAGCCTACCACTATTGCTTGAATGATTAATTGATCTAGTGGTTAGTATATGAATTTGTTCATGAGCTAGTGAACCTAAGTACTTGATTTAATTTGGATTGCTAACAAATGACAAGTACAACATTGGCAAGATAACCCTTGTAAGAGGTATGAAGAAGCTTGTCATTGGTTCAAACCGAACTTGGAAGCTTAGAAAAATCAATTTAGTTCAAGTCAACTTAAAAGCTCATGATAAGTAACAAGAGTACAAGCACAAGACAACAATGTAAATGGATATCTAGGTTATTTGTTTCAAATGGTATCTAGACTCAAGTATTTCATCAAGAATTCACAAGTGATGTCTAGATCAACTCACAAGTGATATCCTATAAGTGGTACTCATGAAGATAGCAAATGTTCAAGAAATAGTTTTCATTGATAAATCCAACAAGTGGTTCCATACTAGAAGATTCTTTCAAGTGGTATCACATCTACACGTGGTATCAATCATGTAAGACGATGGTTTCACAAGTGATCCTCAACTTTAAGTGATCATCAAATAAAGAATGCATCCCTCACCTACAAGAGCTCAAATTTTTAAAATGGATGACACATGCTATGACATAGGGGGAGATGTCCCACAAATTGGTATCAAGATCAAAGATCCTATGTGTGGTATCTCAAGAAGCCCTACAAGAGTGGTATCTACAAGTGGTGTCATTCCAACAATCAAGTATGATGTCCATAAAAAATGCAAGATTCAAGCCTCAACCATCTACCCCAAATGCAAACCTTTGCATAAAAAAGAAGCACACCTTTTATGGAAATTGATGACAAAGGAGGAAAGATCGTACAAAGATATGAAAGCTATGAAAAGCCTTGGGGAGAGATTGTAACTAAGATATGAAAGCTTTGGGAGAGATTGAGACAAAGAAGTAGAGGTTGGACATGGACATGGACAAAGAGGGAGCAACATTGAAGAAAAGAGATGGATCATGATTCTTGGACAAGAGAAGCACACAAGTAGGGGGAGCAAGCTCATGAACTTTGATTGGTTGCATAAGTTTTTAAATGTGATATGCATGCTTGCGTGATGTATGCTAGTTGTAGAACTTGAATGATGATTTGATAACTAGCATGCATATGATGATAGCTAGACACTTGGTATATTTTTTTAAGTAATACTAGTACCTTGCTGTTAATGTTGATCTCATGAGGTATCTAGTGCTTTGATTTCCAAGTGATATCTAGTTAACCATGGTGCTAAGGATGAACTTAAAGGTGCAACTTCGATTGGTATCACACTTCAAAGGTTTACTCTATATACCTTAGCATTATTTGGTAGTAATTACTCTCCCACAATTCCAATCTATGCATATGTGCGAGCTTCAAACCAAACACTCTAGCACATATGTAGGGGGAGCTAATACTACCATTTTGATTTTGTGGTACTTGTCCAAAATCATTTACACATGGTAAAATTGCTTGGGCAAGCAACATGAATCCAAAAGAGTTTAATTTCCATATCTTTGTAGAGTTGTCATCAATTACCAAAAATGGGGAGATTGAAATGTCCTTGTGTGGTTTTGGTAATTGAGTGATAACCTAGGTGGACTAATTGTGTTTATATGAGATACATAGGTGATTAGTCCATAGGTACATCCTGAGTTTTGCCCAGTGAAGGGGTAACGACTATTTTAGCCCGTGGGGCTATAAATAAAAGTAATGGTCGGCCTTTGGCCGACAGCTCGGTAGAGCTGAGCACACTAGAGCCTTGGTGCCTTATGTGGTGATGCTTGCGAGCCCTCTTACTCACTCTAGCTTGATAGTGTTCGTCCGATTGAGTGAGTAAGAGATTCTAGTGAGATTGCATCATGAGGTTGAATCAAGTGGCACTAGGTGGTCGTCTTGCAAGCCGGTGGTGCTTGTTACTCTTGGAGGTTGCCACCTCCTAAACGGCTTAGTGGTGGTCTCCGTCGAAGCCTGCAAGAAGCTTGTGCGGTGCTCTGGAGAAGAGCTTTTGTGAAGGGCATTGTGCTCGCCCCATGGGAGCCGCGAAGAGCAACTCTAGTTGAGCGTGTCATTGAGCTACCCTCACTTTCGGGGTAGGTTCTTGTGGTGCCCGACGTGCGGGCTTGGCGGGTGATGCCAATTAGCCGCCGAGCCACCAAGTGAGTGGTTGACACAACGGGGACGTAGCATATTGGCAAGCACGTGAACCTCGGGAGAAAATCATCGTGTCAACATTATTCTTCCTATTGGTTTGCAATCCCCTTACACAAGCTTGTGATTTCCTTTATATACATTGTGCTTGTGTAGTTGCTCTTGTATTTAGTTAGCTTGTGTAGCTTTGTAGTTACCTTCTTGCTTGTGTAGCATAGAAGTAGCTCCCTTGCGTGGCTAATTTGGCTTGTGTAACCTTGTTAGTCACATTGCTTAGTTTGTGTAGCTTAATATTTGCGCTCTCTAATTCGGCATTGGTTGCCTTGTTATTGAGCATTGCTAGTGAGCTTAGTTGGCTTTGTGCTTTTGCTTACTAGTATGTGTAGGAGCTCCCTCGTTGCTTGAAGTAATAGTGGCATAGGTTTGTGTGACCTTACTTATAGTATTGGTTAGGTGAGCTCTAGCTAGCCCGACACCTTTATTGCCTAATTAGGATCTTTATAAGGTGCTTATGAACATTGATAGAGGGGTGTAGTCTTGGCTAGGTAAAATTGTTTTAATTCCGCACTTGTTTTGGTTAGCCGACACAATTAAATTTAGAAAGACTATTCACCCCCCATCTAGTCGCCATCTTGACCTTACACCCAACGATCTAGAGCACCTAAGAGCCTAACTGCCTAGCGAGGGAGCATTAGTAGACTACTGTGGACCTAGCCGAGGTGACGATTAGGGTGGAGGATGGTGGAGAAGGGCTGATCACATGTGGCCGAGCCGTGCGGTGGTGCACCGTGGCGGCACGGTCGCATCAGCAACGACGGGGAGGCGGTAGCGGTTCTGCTGACATGCGTAAGGTGGAGAGGGAGGCAAGGCGAAGTTAGTGGTGCAGGTGAATTGGTTTTAGAGGGACGGTAGGAGGGCTGCCCACATCCACGGCCGGATGCGGCCTTATCGGCACGACGGCGAGGAAACTCCAAAATTGGAGCTTGGCCGTACGCGCTTCAAGGTTGGGTGGGGTCGGACAGCGGGAAGACATGATGGTGAAGCCATGGATGCGATGAATTGAATGGAGGTGATCGTTCGCTGGGGAATTTGATGGCGCGGCTCATGGCGGCAGCAGAGGGAGAAAGAGAGAGACGGGGCAAGGCAGGTGGGCTCGGCTCGTCCTCGCCTTGGCGGAATGCGGTCGGTGTGAACGTGGAGGCCCACGCATAGGCACTAGCAGACAGGTGCGCGCTTTCGCGACCGGCATGGCCTACTTAACGCAGTGCCATTAATGACAAGGCGACGGCGAGCCCGACCACGTGTGCGCGGCAGAGGCGGCATCGCACTGGGCCGGCAGCGACATAGAGGTGTAGAGTGAGGCACGGACATGATGGCGAGGCGATGACATCGGCAGCGGCTGCGGTGCGGCGCGGGGCGAGTCGCAGTGTGGCAGTGCGGTGGGGCCGGCGGTAGCACCGCCCGGCTGCGCAAGCAGCAGCAGTGGCAACCAAGTGAACCTTAGGAGAAAATCAAGGTGTCAACATTGTCTTCATCATCTTCTCAATGGTTTGCATTCCGCTCAACACAAGCATGTATTACTTTCATTAATTGTGTAGTTGCTCTTGTGACTAGTTTAGCTTTAGTAGCTTGCTAGTTACCTTCTTGCTTGTGTAGCATAGAAATAGCTCCTTTGCGTGGCTAATTTGGTTTTAGTAACCTTGTTAGTCACATTACTTAGTTTATGTAGCTAAGTGATTTGTGCTCTCTAATTTGGCTTGTGTAGCCTTGTTATTGAGCATTGCTAGTGAGCTTAGGAGCTTTGTGCTTCTGCATCACTAGCATGTGTAGGAGCTCCCAAGTTGCAAAGTACTAATGCATATGTTTTTGTGATCTTGCAAGCTAGATTTGTTAGGTGAGCTCTGGCTAGCCCGACACCTTAGTTGCTTATTTAGGATCTTTTCAAGGTGCTTGATAACTTAGATAGATGGGTGTAGTCTTGACTAGATCGATAGTTTTAATTCCGCACTTATATTGGTTAGCCAGCGCGATTAAATTTTAGAAAGGACTATTCACCCCCTCTAGTCCGCCATCTCGACCCTACAGCCAGTAAAGTACAAGTTCGAGCAATCCCTAACAAAGCACTTAATGTTCAGCCATGGCTCCTTCTTAATCAATACCATGTAGTCCAGTTCTTGCTCCCACGTGCCACCTCGCGACAGGTCGGGATTCAATCTCTTCGGCAAGAATACATGAGTTTTGGCCAAAACAAAGCTATTGATCTCACCACAAAGAAGACAAAATCTATTATATACATGGATGGTATTGATTATAAAAATAGGACAAAAGCTATTGATCTCACCACAATAATTAATTAATTTATTTTCATATTTGATTACAATTAAGTCTTTATATTCGTGTTATTATAATTTATTCATTCGGACCCAAACTATATCGGTGCTATTGAGTAACTTTTTTTTGACACAAAAACTGTGGGGGAGATCCCCACAGTGCCTTTTTGATTTCATTTATAAAAGAGGGAGTACAGGTACAGGTACATACTTACAAAGCTTAACTAAAGGCATCTAGCCAAGCACAAAAGGATGACCTAAGATCATCTTTGAATCTTACAGATTGTATTAAACATTGACTCTTGAAGTTCGACCACCAAAGTGCTAATGTTGGGTCACGTCTTGCAAACACTTTATCATTTCGGACTTTCCAGAGCTCCCATGTTGCTATGGCGCGTGGCTTCAAAGTGAAGAATGGTAACTCGGTGGGCGATCTTGCTTGAATGAATCATCCAGGGATTCAGAGAGAGGTCCCAATTGATTTCAAGCTTGGACCAGCAGTCTTGTGCAAAAGAACATTCAAAAAATATGTGCTCTATGGTCTCCAGACTCCCTGCTGCGCACATGACACATGTCGGGGTCCCCTGAATGTTTAGATGCCTCCTCTGGAGCATATCTTTGGTGTTAAGACGATCAACCAAAATTAACCATGCAAAGAACTTAACTTGTGGGCTGCATTTGCATTTCCATATTATTTTGAAAATAGGGTGTGCATCTAGTTCCTTAAAGGCATATGAATAGAATCTTTTGGAGCTATATTTGTCACCCCAGATGGGTGACCAATTGTCGACGCCCTCCTCATCATATTCCATAATCTGCAATTCCTCTTGCAAACTCACAAATTTAGCATAGGCTTCATTGGAGAAAGGTAGCATGAAGAGTGAGTCTAAGTCCTCTGCTTGCATGACCGCATAAACTGAGATTTCCTCTGATTTTGCAAAGGATGCAAGTCTTGGGTATTTTGTTGCAATGATCTGATCATTCATCCAAATATCTCCCTAAAACAAAACCGATTGACCATTGCCAATTGTGCATTTAGCAATGCCTCTGAACAACACAGTTCAACCTCAATATATCCTTCCACCAAAAAGATCCAACCTCCCCAGCCGCATGAGGAACTCGATTTGTATAGTACCGGTCCATACCATTCTTACCCATGGAAGATCAGCCCTGTTATAGAACTTGCTTAGATGTTTCATAAGCAATGCATCATTCTCAGTAGCCTAAGATTTATGATGCCTAGTCCTCCTTTTTCCTTTGACAACATTACGCTTCCCATGCAACTAAGTTCCCACCTTTCTTCTTTTCAAATTCCCTCTCCAAAGACACTGCTTCCTTGCCTTGTCAATATTCTCAATCACTCCTTGTGGTAGTTTGATGGTGCTCATTGCATAGGTGGTGATAGGTGTAATGGCTGAATTCACCATTTCAAGTCTCCCACTATGTGACAACCAAGTAGAGCAGCGGTGATAATCTTCTTTCCACCCTATCCATCATAGGAGCTAGGTCCTCAATTTTTGGCTTGGTAGTCCCCATGGGCAAAACAAGATATGTGAAGGGCATTGATCCAATATCACACCCAAAAGTGTTTGCAAGGAGGACCATCTTCTCTGGAGTGACATTGATAGGGTACATTTGGGATTTTCTATAGTTCACCTTTAAACTCATCCGATTCAAAGAAAGCTATGGAGTATGGCTTTGAGAAAAATAGTTGCCTAGCATCACCTTGTAGCGATGTAAAGGCCCTGTTGGCAGATCTGAAAAATACTGTATTCTACCGATTGTTGTGAGAGAAAAATACTGTTCTGGCAGGACGTGAACAAAGTGATTTCGTGAGTGGCGGAACAAGCCAGCCGGCTGGCTTTAAGCCAGGCGAACACGCCCAAAGTGTCATCAGCATATTACGCTATAGGAAAATCTTCTTCTGGTTGTGGTAAGGGCTTACATAGCAGGTTTAGGTTGCAGGCATGGTTGACAATGATCTGAAGAAGTTCAGCAGCCAGCACAAATAATAATGGTGACAAAGGGTCACCCCGTTGAACCCCTTTCTTACATTTATATAATTTACTAGGGATGCAATTTAGAAGCACAGCTGAAGAGCCAGATGATAATATATTGTGCACCCACTGAATCCATTTATCAGGCAATCCTAGGTGAGTCATCATCTGAATGATAGTGGAGTGTTCAATTGTATCAAATGCCTTCTCAAAATCTAACTTCAATATTATTATCTCTCTTTTTGACGGGTGGCACTGATGAATATGCTATTGAGTAACTTGTTTCCATAATATTGAAGAAGGATACTAAATCCTAGTTATTTACATTATTTATTTATGTACTCACTAATCATATCATAACAAATAGATACCTGTGAAGGATTGAGACAATCTCGTCTCGGCCCATAATCGGCCTGTTCGCTGGTTGGTTTCTGGGCTGATTTGGATTGGCTGATGCTGGTTTATTGTGAGAGAAAAACACTATTGATTGACTGGTTTGGGCTGGCTGAAACCAATTAGCGAATAGGCTGGTTATGTATTCGGCCCAAAACTCCACTCAACCACAGCCGCTCGATCTGGTAGAACGGTCGGTCATCATTGCTCCATCCAATATAAACTTGTCCGCACCGACGCCTGCTGCTCCGAAACCCTATTCTTCAGCGTCTCCCATCCGTCGTCCAATGCCGCACTCCTCCCCTTCGCCTCTCAGATCCGGATCTGGCGCCGCCTCCTCAGCTGCTAGCACTGCCACGCGCCGTCACCTGCCTCGTCAGCCTCTCCAGCATCCACCTAAGTCGTATGGCGTCAGCCTCTCCAGCATCTCCTAAACCGTAGACCCTAAGGCGGCGGCAGCACTGGCGCGCATCACGTCGGCGGCGGCGGCTTCGCGCAGCTCGGGGATGGCGGCGGCGGCATCACACATCTTGGGGACAACGGCAGCGCCACGCATCTCAGATCGTGGAGGAAATCTCAACAGCCATAGGCAGTGGGGCAGCTGCGACGGGACGGCTGGGGAGAAGCGGGACAAGTCATTGATGATGCTCCGAGAACGCGGTCGTTCAGCTCCGCGATACTTCGTCGAGGAGGTCATGCCCGGCGTTGACGAGACCGACCTTTATAGGACCTGGGTCCCCGTAAGTCCTACCATCACCGCTGCCGTCTTTAGCTGTTGTGTATTCGATTTTGTTTTTTTTGCTTGATGTCTTTTTCTGCCTTTTTGTTCTATATGAATTTTGGTTTCAGACGTCGGCTACGTGGAGCCCCCAGGAGCAGAACACGCCACTGGAGAACATGTTGCGCAGGATGTAGGACCTTTGCCAGGATGGAGCACAGATGCACAGTTTCTGATGCCCCAACCCCACTGTTTTGCTATTTCCTCTTTTTGTTGTTACACAAAGAATAAGATGCAGATGCTGTGATTTCCTGGTAACCTGGGTCGCTACTATCATTCTAAATAAGATGCATATATATGCATTGAAACACTTGACTATTTGGAATTGACATTAAGGATCTGAAATTTGAGGAAAATATGAGAAATAAGTGGTGCTGAGACGATCTCATCTTATGAATTTATTCAGTTCCAGTTAAGGACGTCTGATAGCAAAATTAAGTATTATTACTTACTGCCTAGTTCATGAATTTATTTAGTTCCAGTTAAGGATGTCTGGTAGCAAAATTAACTGTTGCTTACTGCCTAGTTCAGAAAAATTTAATTAAGTGCCCTTTTCTACATTTCTCATATGCAGCCAGCCTTTAAATATTAAAATAGTAGTTATAATCATATATAGTACTTTGTGAAACTTTTTTCCATCAGTTGCATGCATGATTGCTCTATGTTTATTTTTGAAGTGTCACATAATATTTTAACTTCACCGATGTGTGGCTATTGCTCAGTTTTAGTTTGCTTCCTTGTGCTTAGATTTTAACTAATTGATTGTGATGACTATTTTTGTAATACTGTTATGGAAACCTTGAGAGAAGGACCTGAACATGCGAATGGCAGAAACATAACCATGTTGCTTACACCAGTCCTATGCTCACTTTATCTCAGGTAATATGAAATGAGTGATGTGTGCTTCTGAATGTAGGTTTGTGCGTTTGAGCCTTTCTACACACATGTGCATGTTTGGCTGTCAATCATGTAGAGGTTCACCGGGGATTAATTTCGAATTCAGCCGACAGGTACATCCAGATCCATTATCTTTTTTCTTTGTGAATTTCTTTGTGAAATAAGAATGGATGAACTGAGAACAAGAGGATCTTAACTCTGTCAAAAATGATATGTGGGCAAGTTAAGAGAAAAGTTATCTTATTGGAAGCAGATTATATGTATAATTTGGGTGCCAATCATACATCTGTTTATGCTATTCAATCACTTCTCTTCTCAATCACCGTGGCCTGTTGCTTGTCAATTGTTGAACTGTATAGCTGTTGTTATCGTCTAGCGGCCACCACTATTACCTTCTGATTATTGGTGTACTAGTGATTAGTGAAGTACTAATCCTCACGTTAGCTGAGTTCGCTTGCCTAGATTTTTCGTGCTCTTGGCTGCCCTTCTTTTTCATGCATGATTTTCTGCTGTTGTTATTGTCTGCATCATTGATTGGAGAATGTTAACTCGAGGCTTTGTAATTTTCTGCAGTTCTAGCACAGGAACAAGATCTACAAGGAGCTTGCAAGGCGAAGGAGGGAGCTGAGGGAGCCCCTGGTGTCGCAGCTCACCAATAGAGTTGTAATGGCGTATTTTTCTATGGTGGTGTTTGCCGGCTAGTCACAATGTTATATTTTGCTGCAGGTCTTTCGTTAGGGGTGTAGTTAGTAGTTTTAATAGAATGTGATCATATACGTATGTTACTTCTGAATTGGTCTACTGAATGTGCTTCTTGATTATATGTTCAAAATGCATGTCCGAATATGAGTTTGTTTTCAAATAGTATTGTCTCGAATGTGGATCTGAAAATAAAATCGTGGCTTATGATTTTGTAATTGAGAAAAATGGGACCCAGAAAAAAGTAGTGTGGGTTGCATAATAAAAAGTATTTTTGTGTAGGCTCAGTATAATCAGCCCATGAAAATATGGACTAGCCCAAAAACATTAATATGGGCTAGCCCAAAAACATTCGTGTGACCGGCCTAAATTAGATGGGTTGGGCCAAAATAAATATAGGTCAACAATAAGCTTTAACAATGGGCTTGGTCCATTAGAAGCCTGCTTGGTACATGGGCCTAAAGAGGCCGAAAAAGCAGGGAAACAAGAAATGGGCCAGGCCAAAAAATGAGCCATAACAATGGGCTTGGCCCATTATAAGCCTGCTTGCTATGTGGCATGGTGTAAGGAATTGTGACTTAAAACCAATTGTCATAAACTTTTATGACATCAAAACCAATGTCATACATTTGTGACACCAACATCTGAACGACATAAAACATGGTTTAAGGCGCATGGTCTTTGACGCTAGTTTTTTCGTCATGCGGGTATCACATGCTAATATGTGACATAAATTCCATGTATTATGATAAAGATTAATTGTCATAAACCGTCACATATCTTGTAGTGACGGAGATGGTGTCGTCGCCATATAATAATTTTCTCCGGTCTCTTCTTCATTTTGTTATGGTTAGATCTGATTATGATGAAGGACTAATGAAAATAAGTTTAAGATCAACCTTCCTAATTCTTCGGTGACAGAAAGAAGAAGAAGAAAGACACAAGAAAGAAGAAGTTTCTCAACTCCGCCTAATGTTGATCGTCGTTCGTTGAGCATCTATTCTTGGTCATTTGCCAAGTGTTTGCCTGTGCGGTCATTCATATAAAACGTTATACAGGTTTAGTTTTGAGATCAGGAGCTATTCACATCGTGGGTACAATTTAGATAAAAATTAATTTCTGGATATGTGTAGTGTATTCCATAGTGCTTGTAACGTGCTGATGTACCCAGCTATTATCTAATATAATTCTTCTTGTCTAAAAAAAAAGGTTCCACCTAGGAATCGTTTCATCTGATCAAAGGTAATATAAATTAGCCAAACATTTCGACTAGGAATCGTTCTACCTATTCCCTGGAATCGTGCCTTTGATTTGAGAAGACATGTGAGAGGAAGATTATATCTATGTTTCCAGATATAGGGTCGTCCTACTAGTGTTTCGTTGTGAGGAATGAATTGATCCTCTACTCTTGTTTGGGTGGGATTATTTAGTCAAATAAAATGGACTGAGATTTAACACTATAGCTATTGTTTTGATAGGGCCCATCAAACAGTGTATCATCGTTATCTTCTTTGTCTCACCAACCTTCTTCCTATCACCAACTCGGTCTATCCTCAATACATGTGGTCTAGTGGTAGGGCTGTCCAGCGGGAAGCTACTCATCAGGGTTCAAACCCTGGTGTCGTATTTTTTTTCTAAAATTTCTATAGAAAAATTAGGGTACACATGCACATGCGCGTTTGGTGATACTGCATGTTTCTGGCACACTTGAGGCTAGAGAGCCTCCCAATCTATTCTTTGTGTGTGTACAGACGCGCACGCATGTATGTGTGTGTGGTGTGAGTGTGGAGTTGTGTGGATTGTGTACGTCCAAGTTGTACCGATAAAAAAATTCCTCATCCACCACGCACGGCCGGTTGATGGACCTTTTTGCATTTATAAATAATGGTACTATGGTTGACATGGAAGAAATAATTACAGATTCATTTTAAATCCTTATGTAAAACCAATTTAAAATTATACTTTTAACAATCTATATTTGTTATTGTCGTAGATTTCAAAAAATTACTATTTGGTTTATGCGTCCTTAGTGAAATTGAACAATTACAGTTTGCTTTGAAAATTTTACTCTACTAGTTGCTCCAATCAATGGTTTCTTACAGTTCGACCGAATAAATTCACCAAAAGGGGTAAGTATGTTTTTTGGGAGGGGATTCACAGGTTAAGGCTTATGTGTTTACTAGGTGAGTGCCCGTGCGTTGCAATGGGAACAACAAATAATCTAATGTAATAAGAAAAACATGAAAAATATGATATCAACATGCAGTTTTTTGAAATGTAACTTTTACACGTGCCCAGCTATGGAAAAAGATAGCTATTTTCGCACAATTCATTCCCCTGGTAATTGTGCAACTTCTCAAATTTTCATGAAAAATGCATAATTGTCTCTCAATATGGGAAAGATTGACCAAAAGAAGAAAATATTGACACTCCTTACAGCTTGGACTAAAAAAATGCAATTATCCTAGAGGCATTGTCTAATCAACTCCTCTCAATTCATCTTATGCTTGATCCATAACAATCAAAGGTTCAGGTCAATACTCGCATTAATGGATTGGTATGGTTGCAGTTCAAAGTGCTCCAACCTTTGCTCCATGTAATCGATGGAAAATAGCCTATCATGAAGTGCCTGAATGGCCTCATGCAGTGTGAACCACGCATCCCACCACAGTGCCCTCTCACATATCTCGGCCAAGGCACGCACAGCGAGCAGTGGCTCACTGCCCTCACCCTCATGTACCCTCCTCCAGCGACCAGTGGAGACAACGAGAAGTTGTGGAGGCATGAGCTGCACCACAACAGGAAGGACCGAAGGAGGTCAAGGCAAACCATCAGGGAGCAGTCTATTGGAGCCACAAAACACCTGCTGTTCCTTGTATCAAGGGTGTCAATGGATCTAAAATGTAGCTGAAAGTTTGTCGACATCATATCTAACAAAGTAGAAACATAGCCTTGCTTGAAAAGAATTGTAGGTTAAAACAGTCCAATGAACTGAATAATAAGTGTACTGCATTAATTGAATTAGTAAGTTGAATGGTCTACTTTCTAGAATCATGATATGGGATATCATAATAGATAGGACACAAACTATGTATGAACGTGGGTTTGGCCAGTTATAAGCTATGGCTTGAACTAAAGTAGGGAAAAATGCTCTTTTGGTAAAGATGAGCCAACAAGGGTCATGCACTCACCACTGAGATTTTTCTGAAGCCATTTGAGTTCCTGGGGCTGATATGACTAACACATCACCAAGAGCACTGCCTTGAATCATGACAAACCAAAGTCACCATTGGTTCCTGCTTGATAGCAACAGAGATTACTCCAACCAATAAATAACACCTTACTTTTCTCAGCATTGAATAGTTCAGAAATGCAATATCTTGTCCTCAAAATCATGAGTTTTGTTGACTCCCTCACTTTTCTGATGTGGCCATGTGGAATCAACCAAATTAGCACCTGCATAATTATAGGTGCCAATTACTCGAATAAGATCAACGAAGCAAGTTATCAGTAACAATGACAACAGTGCTAACAACATCATGCCAAGAGTTAGTACAGACCAGTGGCAAGTCTTGAACTGGCACACGAGGTGGATCGCTCATGTGCATGAAGAGCAGCAAAAGGGAGCGACAGCGGCAGTGCCAAGATCCAGCAGGCAGCCCGCATTCTCCCTAGCTCTATCTTCTTTCTCAACCCATCCCGTGCTTTCTCTTAGAACAATAGGAATGCACAATTAAAATGTGGCCAATTCAAGCATTTGTCTGAATTGAACATGTTTCAGGTGCTAAAATTGAATTCCACTTTCAGAGATTGTAAGGATGCAAGCAAGTGACTAAAAACAAAGCCACCATTAGGCTATCTCCAACAGCGCAGACCCAAATCAAAGACCCATTCCATAGTTTGGGTCACGCACAATAAAAGGATCACGCACCCAAAACTCGCATTCTCCAACAGCCTACCCAAAAGCCCATCCCTCTCTCCTCACTCTCTCCCCCGCGCCGCCCGTTCCCGTCCCTCTCTCCCTCTCTACCCCGGCGCCACCCCTCCCTCTCTCCCTCCCTCGTTGAGCACGGCGCCCCTCCCTCCCGGATCTGGCCGGCAGTGGCACCCTTCCCTCCCCTCCATCCAGGATCCGGCGGTCGCGGGCGAGGAGGACCCCAGATCCCCGCTCCCTGACGGCCGTGCCCCGCTCCCCGCCTCGCCGAGGTACCCGCTGGCCGCGCCTCGAGGTGGACCTTGCCGCGCTGGCTCCTCGCCGCCCGTTTCCATCCCTCTCTCCCCTCCCTCGTTGAGCACGGCGCCCATCCCTCCTGGATCTGGCCGGCGACAACACCTCTCCCTCCCCTCCCTCCCGGATCCAGCGGTCGCGGGCGAGGAGGACCCCGGATCACCGCTCCCCGATGGCCGCTCCCCGCTCCCCACCTCACCGCGGTACCCGCTGGCCGCGCCTCGAGGCGGACCTCCCCGCAGCGGTCTGCCTGCGCCGGGCTCGAGCTCCACGGGCTCCTCCTCCTCCATGTTCGACACCGTCAGCGGGTAGCGGTCTGCCAGCCACCGGTAGAACGCCGGGACTCCCATCTCCGACTGACCTGCTCTACCGCCGGATCTCTTCCTTGCTCTGGCCTCCCTCTCGTGGGGCAGCGCTTCCGCTAGCTCCTAGCGCCGCAGTGGCGTGCGGTGGTTGCTACCTCCTCTTTGGTTCGATTTGGGGGGATGGAGGAAGGGTGAGGCCTGTGGGGGAAGGAGGGCGATGGCCTCGCGCGTGCGTGCGGGCTGCGGGCGGGTTGGGCTTCCGTCTCGACGATGCAGATTTGCGTTCTCTCGAGCCTCGTATGCAAATGGGTGAGGTGTTTGGGTCTTCCGTTGGAGCGTTGTTTTTTGAGGAAAAACACTATGAATGACCTATTTTGTGTTTGGGTCATGGTTTGCATGCTTTGTTGGAGACGGTCGTAGAACTGAGATTGCTGCTATATGAACGTCACAGAAGCGAGAACAAAGAACATCGTCGCTCTTGCATGCACCATCTCACTGCCTCCGCGGTGGCCGCTGAAGATATTGACTATTGCTATTTGCTACAGGAAAAAATGGGTGAATTAGTATTGCTATTTGGCACTGAATGTGAACAATGTTTAGATAAAGCTCTTTGCCTTTTCTAGAAAAACAATGAAGAAAAATTGAAAATGTGATATCAGTAAGCTCTGTTAGGCATACAGACAAATGACCTTTGATTTCTTATCTACGTAACTTGACCCTAGATAATTGAAAACCAAGGCTGGGTTGAATAAACAACTAACAACTCGACCTCCGTATGTGCTTCATAGATTGTATGTTTAGAGAATTCTTGCATCATTAGAAGGCATCTAAATTAACATCCTGCAATTCATAGAGCTTATTGCCAGGAAACAATTCATAGTTCTGCACTAAATCAAACTTCCTTGCTGTGAAGGATGAGAGTTGAGCAAGTAACAAACACATACACTACTATTGTTAATGCGATCAAATAAAAAATGTATGAACAGATCCGTGTCGATCCATTCAACCATCCTACTTCCAGATTCACACGCCATAGGTGGGTGGCCAGGGACATAAGGCATGGTGCGCAGGGCAGACGAGTACGTATCGATGAGGAGAGGGACGTTGGCCTCGGCGAACTAGTAGAAGTGGTGGTAACACAGTTCGTGGCCAAGGCGCCGAGCACGAGCATGGAGATCTGCAACAGAATTCCCATGCCGGACACCTGCTGCTCCTTCCCGGGCAGGGCGAGAGGTGGTGGCTACGCCAAGCCCGCGTCTTGTCCTCCTCTGACTCTCCGAGAAGTCCGCATCCGTGACGTGGATCTTGTGCCTCAGGTACTTGGATCCCATCACTGTCGTGGCACGGGAAGGGGTGGAGTGTGGCGGGGCTATGGTGGCGCAGCGGGGCTGGGGAGGCGGCGGCGCAGCGGCTGCATGGGGCGGTGGCTGAGGGCGAGGGCAAGGGCGTTGGGGCGAGGTCGATGGCGACGGCGCAGTGATGCCGAATTGCCGATCCACCTCCGTTGCGGATATGCCACGTGCCGAGGCGGGGCGAGGAGCAGCCGGCGACGACGAGGGTGAGGGCACAGGGGCAGTGGTTCTTTGGAGCGAGACGAGTTGCGGAGCTGGTCGGCGTTGTTGTGCACGGGTGCGAGGTGCTGCGGTTCCTTCTTCTGAGGAGACGAGCGGGGCAGGGTAATTACGGAGGGGGGCGATTAGGAGCGCGGTTACTTACGGAGAGGGGGGGGTGGTGATTAGGAGTGCGGTTGCTTTTTTTTCCGATCAGGCGGTGGGTTATTTTGGGACGGGATTAGCACGTGGGACGGGGGGTGATTAACGACCGTGACAATGACTTTCGGGTCTTTTTAGTTGTAGAGACTAGTGCCGGGTGCTCCCATGTCGTCCGCTCACTCTTGCATCGATCCTCCTACTAGTGCCGGGTAAGTCGAAGAACGAGCAGAAGACCGACGAGGAGGCCAAGCTCGGGAGGAGCTCATGAGAAGGGTGAAACTTAGGAGGAGGGGGCACCAAGGAGGCAAAGGTCAAGCCACATTACTTGAGGATAACATTCCTATACTTGGTTAAAAGTGATTGTGTGGTGTGGTGGTAGAGGGCTGGCGCAAGGCAATCGGTTTCGCGTTCAAATTATAGGAACCGTACACACAAAAAATTGCTCGACTTGTGACTTGCAATAGTTTCTATTGGACTTCTCCAAAAAATTAAGAGATATATTTTTTTTCTAATTTTAGGACCAAAAATAATTTTAGAGGCCGGCCACGTTACTAGACACCTCTAGAAAATTTATTTCTTGGGACAGCAAAAAGTGTGGCCATCTACGAAAGTGGCTTATAGCCTAGTGGTTACAAGAACCTCAGTAGCACCTGAGATCTTTGGCTTGACTTCCCGTGAAAGCGAATATTCTAGAGTTTAATGGCTTTGTGCTTTCAGTGGTAGGTGTCGTACCCGTCGACAGCGAGGTACCTGTGGTGACTTCGTCAATCTTATGTAGAGGATTTGGCGGCCCTGTCTTCGAAGGTACTCATAAGGGTAGGATTTGCGTGCGTACGTTCATAGGGGTGAGAGTGTATGAGTTGTGAGCGTCTACGATGTACTGTGTAATGTCAAAAAAAAAGTGTGACCAGCTTCTAAGAATCAATTTCTAGTGGTGGTTATACACCCGGTACTAGAATCTCGAGATTTTGGAGGCCCTTATTAGATGAAGGCGGTTGCGATAACTGCCTCTACAAATTCGATTAAACCATGAGTAAAAATCACACTCATAGTAGTGTGTGGTGAGGACTTGTGCTAGCCATAGCTGAAAGTTTTGCTCCTTGAGTTTATTTCTCCTGGACAACAACACGGATGATGTGGGTTCGATGAGGAAGGTAAATTGGTCGACACTGCAGCCTAGTTCTTTGTTGCACTGATTATACCATGAAAAATATATCAGTGGAGCGGTGGGCCGAAGGCATTCGGTGGTGTTTTTTCGTGTTAATTAATTGGGGCGAGGAAAGACCTGTCAAAAAATCAGCAGGGTTTGTCCTCATGGAACAATCATGAACCATGGACACCTTTGACGACATGTATCCATGCGCAATTATCCAACACACGAGAGAGGCGTATTTTCTCCAAACCTCCTAAATTTATGCAGCAGTCATATATGTTAGATAATTGTATATACACACGTGCCACAGCTGCCCCATATGGGACCATCGGCACTGATTTTTCCCCTATATATAGGTGTCATATATAGGCTCAATAATCCTGATTTCATTAAAACTGATACTGTAACCTACTTGGTATACTAATATATCAACAGGAAAATCTCACGATTGAGACTTGGCAAATGTATGTGGTTCCAACGCATGATAGCTTTCCATCTAGGAGTGTATCTTATTCTCTCTCTTAACAAAACCCTTAAGATTTAGCAGTAGGATCGTTAAAAATCAATCGATGCTAAATATCGCATTCACAGAGTTATATATATAAATAAGCTCACATAGCCGGGGTGAACCATCATACCAAAGCCCCCAAGATCGACTCTCACCATTTCCAATCCAAAACGTCCGCAGCACTGCCTTCGTCTATGGCAGCATCATTCTCCTCCACCGTCTGCAGGATCCTCGTCGTCGTCGCGGTCATCGTCGCTACCCTTTCATCCTATGGTACGGATGCCTAAAACACATACTCCTATGCTCAACAACGCTTTTGTATGCATGTAATGACAGCGGATTGTTCTAATTGTTATGGTACATACAGGGGCGGCCAAGAACGTCTGCATCCTACCGTGCGATAAGATGGTTCCGGACTGCGACTCCTGGTGCAGGGATCCGGGGCTCTTCGGCAACGGCGGAAATTGCTACGGCGGAACCTGCTGCTGCCATCCGGCGGAGTAGAACGGAATAATGGTAAAGCATCATCTCTCGATCATACGTGTAAAATCGACTCGGGGTTGGTCGATTATTACTATGCCAGGAATTGCACAATAAAAATAAATGTGCGTGGTGTGGTTCAGAAAGAAAAACAAATAGTGGGCTAGGGAACTGCTTGTATTGATCCAATCCGACCTGTATGCAAATTCCGAGCAGTACCGGAAACGCCCATAATCCAGATGCTGTTGCTGGCCGCCGTCTTCTCCGTTTTGATCTTGAGAAGAACAACGTGGACTAGGCCTATATAAATGGAGGCGGTCATCGATCAAAAGCATTGTTTAAATTTCTACTCGTCGTGAATCGTGAATTCGTGATGCATATCCATCGATCGATCGTTTGTGGAGAGATTCTACGATGAGTTTGTTGAACATGTCGACCGTTTCTCTCAAATAAAACATGTCGACCGTTTAAAACCGGCAGTGTTGAGGTGTGTGTAGTTACACTAAGAAAATGACTATGTAAAAAGAGTTTCATTGTTGTTTATTTAATCATTTGGTTAGGAATAGTATTATATATCTTGTCAGAGGCTAAATTAGAATCTTTGAGTTCATAGAAGCACCAGCGACAATATATCCTGCTATCATCCCCTTTATATAAATTATCTATAACGCACAAGTTCTCAAGGAAAAGGAAACTGGCCTTGTTACATTGTTAATTAAATGGCCAGTCTATTGATAGCAAGCTCAACTAAAGATCATTACCAATTAAGTTTAGCCAGTAAAAGATCTCCTGCACTGTAGTCTTCATTGTCGCTGCGGACGACAGACAGCAGCGCCTTGCTCCTCGTGTTGATCTGGACCATCCATACTTTCTCATCGTGTGCGCCATCGATGGAGTGGTGGTACTCGCAGACCGTGAAGCAGACGACGTCAGGATCGTCAGAGCTCACCATGGGGTACATCAGTGCCACGCGCGGCAGACACCCGTAGTTGGGGAGTTGCCAGAGCTCATCGCAGTCGAGCACACCGTCCTTGACCCACGCCATTGGCTCCAGGGCCGTCCCGGGAAAATTAGAGGCCCTGTACGATACTAAGAAATGAGGCCTATTAGCCTAGAAAAAAAAACTAAATATACGATATTATAAAGCATGCAGTATGTTGCAATAAAATATATATCAAGATTCAAGAATGATACCTATATTACATAATCTTTACTTGAATAACATCATTCTTTTAGTGTTCTTTGAAATGAAGTCTTCAATAATATGCTCATAATCAATCTTCTCCAACAGTTCACCTTCAAGTGCTATTATAGCCAAATCATTAAGTCTTTCTTGTGTCATTGTAGAACGCAAATAAGTCTTCAATAGCTTTAACTTAGAAAAGCTTCGCTCTGCTGATGCAACAGTCACAGGAATAGTCAACAAAACTCTATATGCAATAGTTGCATTAGGAAAACAACCATGCTCCTTTAAAAACCGCAAAATTTCAACAGGCCCCATTCTTTCTTCTGGAATGAAGTCTTGTAGAAACTTCAGCTCCATATATAGTTCTTTGGCATCAATATCAGATTTTTCATCCTTTTTAAGGACAGCCTCAAGATTATCACAAGAAGACTTCAAGCTTTGGTTATCCAACGACCGCAATGTTTCCGAAGTAAATAAGAAACCAAAATTTTTTTGGTATTCTTTGTACTGCTCAAATCTTGTTTCCAGAGAGACAATAGCTTGATCAATAAGAGTGTTAAAATACTCTATTCTAAATAACTCCTCTGGAGACATTGTGGCAATATTTGTGTCTTCTGGGTTCTCATCGTGATGCCTCTTTCTTGTAATTTTTCTTTTTTTAGTGAATGTAGTACCAATATCCATCTCAAGTGCAATTTCTTTGGCCGACTCCAAAGCTTGTAAGAAACCAGTTTCCCTATAGCCCTCGAAGAAAGAAATAAGCCCTTTCACTTTCTTGATAGCAACATCAATAAGCATATCCTTTTCTTGCATTTGTTTGCTTACCAAATTAGCAGCATACAGTACCTCATACCAAATAGCAACTGCCACTATAAAGTCATATTGTCCAAGTTCATTATTTGCCAAACCTTTAGCCTCACTACTCTTTGCTGGATCGTTATCAATATCAGATACCTAAATTAAAAGAAGGAAAACATTTTTAATATATGAGATAACCAACAAAAGTACATTATTAAATCAGTACCAATATGAAAATGTTGGATACCTGAAGTAGAGCCTCCCGAATGTCTGCACACTGAAACCTGATAGCTTTAACACTATCAATGCGACTCTCCCATCGTGTAGCTGAAACTGACTTGAGAGTCAGTCCAGTTATGTTTTCTTTTAGTATCTGCCATTTTTTTGTAGAGTTAGCAAATGCTGTGTAGATACGTTGGATGATTCCAAAAAAATCTTTAGCTCTGCCACAAGTCTTAGTAGCCATATCACAAAGTGTTAAATTAAGGCTATGACAACCACAAGCTGAATAAAAAGCTCTAGGATTTACATCCAAAAGCTTCCTTTGTACACCTTGATGTTTTCCTTTCATATTTGAACCATTATCATAGCCTTGTCCTCTCACATTATCTATGTCAAGATCAAGAATCTTTAGCTCATTCTCTAGCACATCAAAAAGTGCTTGTCCAGTCGTGTCATTTACATCTAAGAATCCTAGAAAGGATTCTTCAACATGACCTGATGTTGAGTCCACATATCTTATAATTAAAGACATTTGTTCTTGGTGACTTACATCAAGGGGTACAATCAAGTATGACAGAGAAATACTTTGCACTCTTTATCTTCTTAATAATTTCAGACTTAATAGCAGAAGCAAGTAAGTGTATCAACTCATTCTGAATCCTAGGACCAAGATAATGAACGTGAGTTTCATCATTTGTAATCCGGCGGACATGCTCTTGAATAACTGGATCAAATTCAGCCAACATCTCTACTAAGCCCAAAAAATTCCCATTGCTATCATCATATAGTTTGCTGTTACTTCCACGAAATGCAAGATTATGCTTGGCAAGAAATTTTACTATGCCAACAATTCTAAATAAAACCTTCCTCCAATGGTCCTTTTCTTTCTCAAGTTGTCGTTGAGCAGCTTTGTCAATAGTTTGATCAGTTTGCAATCTGTTACGCAACTCATACCAAGCTGTCATGCTCAAAACATGATCTGCACTTGTCTCGTGCTCTTTGAGTCTCTGCCCAAGATGTATCCAGTCATTATAACCCTCATTTGCCAACTGACCTTTTCGATGACCTTTTGTAAATAATTTACAGCTGAAGCAAAAAACTCTATCAAGTTCCTTAGAATAAACAAGCCAATCCCTGTCACAGCTTTCTCCATTTGACAGAATTCTATCATAGAATAGTGAAGAAAATCTTCTAGATAACATGTCCTTAGGACCCTTCTGAATTGATAGGTCTCTTTTAGGGCCCTTTTGTGCTAAAATGTCAACTTGTCTACTATCAAGTGAATCCCAGTATCTTGGATCAAATATATCAGGCTGAAAAGAATCACTAGCATTTGAAGAAGGATTCAAGTCTTCACTGTCTATCTGAGTATTTGTGTTGTCAGCTTCCTCAACTTCAACATTATTTTCTGGAGGATCTATAGGATCATTATCAATATTATTGTCAATCGCCTGCCCCTCCTCAAGCAGGGCCCCTGCCTCAAGTGTTGGATTATCAGACGACACTTGTGACTGTTTTGTAACAAATCTATCCATAGCTCCTTGCTGAGATTGGACTAATTCCTCTATTCTTTGTTTCTTCTTACGCTTTTGAAAACCTGATTCAAATTTTCTAGAACGATTTGTAGAAGACATGGCTTCAATCTTTGAATGCTATTCCAGTAGGTGTCTAGATCAAAAGATAAAAAAAAACAAAATTTAGAGATCGATCAACTACTTATTATTGTTCGCGGCTACCAGTGAATGAATTGAAAAATAAATATGAATGATTTATATTACCTTCAGGGCCTTAGCGCCTCGCTCTCGCTGTTGCGGTTGCAGCTAGATCGTCACGGCTCACGCCCTGTCACTCGCGAAACGCTGCCGGCGGCCGGTACGGCGTCAGGCGATGGCGGCGACACGAGACGAGACGTCGAGAGGTAGTACGTGAGACCTAAGATTTGCGATCTGATTCAGTTGGGGAATTGGGATCGGCAACATTGCCAACTGAACAGCGGCCGGGCAACAAGCCATTGTTTATTGGGCTTTGGTCAATTGTTGTACACGTCGCTTTGCTAATGGGCCAAAGGCCAAAGCTACTGCTGTACGTTCTTATTTACCAAGCAATACATATATACGTATATATACTCTATATATATTTGGAGGCCCCTGAAAAGTGGAGGCCCTGTACCGTCGCACACGTTGCACGTGCCAAGGGACGGCCCTGTTGGCTCCTCCATCTGCAGGACCAGCGTCCGCATGTTTATATGTTGAAGAGTAAAGATCAGGCATGTGATGCTTTTGTGAAATATAAAGCTGAAAGTGAAAACCTGACAGGTTGCAAGATCAAAACTCTTAAATCAGACAGGGGTGGAGAATTTCTGTCAGGTATCTTTGCAGGTGTATGTGAAGAAGCTGGTATTAGAAGGCAATTGACAGCACCCTATTCACCTCGACAGAATGGTGTGGTGGAGAGAGAAATAGAACTGTTATGGAAGTGGCAAGATCAATGCTGAAAGGCATGAAAATTCCAGGGAGATTTTGGGGTGAGGCTGTCAGACATGCAGTGTATCTATTGAATAGACTACCTTCAAAACCAATGGGGAAGCAAACTCCATTTGATGCATGGAATGGAAGGAAACCACATCTTGGTCACCTCGAGGAGTTTGGCTATCTGGCACATGTGAAACAGACAGTGCCACACCCAAAGAAGCTTGATGACAGGAGTCACAAGATGGTGTATCTTGGGGTAGCAGAAGGGAGCAAGGCTCATAGGCTATATGATCCTGTGCAGAAGAAAGTAACATTGAGCAGAGATGTGATATTTGAGGAAGCGGTTGAGTGGAAGTGGAGTGGGAAAACAGCTGAAGAAAATCTGATGGAATTTCAGTTAGAAGAGGAGATATCTGACAACATGGGCTGGGGAGCAGCTAATGTTGATGATGAAGTACCACTAGCACAACCATAGCAAGGGGGAGCTCAATCTGCAAGTAGCTCAGGCAGTGTGCCCGATATGCTATAGTTACCAGTTTCAGGTTCAGAAATTGGTGGAAATGCAGACACTGAACTACAGGAACACTCAGAGTCACATGCTCATTCTCCACAAGTTTCAGTGAATGTGGGGGAGCAGCAAGATCCAGGGATGTTAGTTGACGACTTGTCAGATGAAGAACCACAGCATTTCAGGAACTTGAATGAGATTTATGATGAAGCTGAAGAAGTTGAGTTGGCAGATTCTGAGGGACAAGCTTTGCTTGCAGAAACAGATGAGCCAACATGTTTCAGTGAAGCTGCAGATAACCTAGATTGGGTGGAAGCAATGAACAGTGAGTTTCAGTCCATTCAAAAGAACAGGACTTGGGAACTAGCTAAGCTACCTGCAGGTCATAAAGCCATAGGGCTTAAGTGGGTGTTCAAGTTGAAAAGGAATGCTGAAGGTGAAGTTGTCAAGCATAAAGCCAGGCTGGTTGCAAAAGGCTATGTGCATAAACAAGGAATTGACTATGATGAAGTTTTTGCTCCTGTTGCCAGAATTGATACAGTAAAGTTGATATTGGCAATGGCTGCAAATAGGGGATGGAAAGTGCATCATCTGGATGTGAAAACAGCTTTTCTGAATGGTGAGCTAGAAGAGGAAGTCTATGTTGCTCAGCCTGAATAATTTGCTGTCAAAGAAAGGAACATTATGTTCTGAAATTGAGCAAAGCACCGTATGGGCTCAAACAAGCTCCAAGAGCCTGGAGTATCAAACTAGACAAAAGTTTGAAGAAATTGGGTTTTGTGAAATGCCTAAGTGAATCAGATGTGTACAAAGGAGGAGCTGGAAAAGCTACACTCATTTTAGGAGTTTATGTTGATGATCTACTCATCACAGGAAGTGATTCACATGAAATTGAAAAATTCAAGCAACAAATGGCTGCTGAGTTTGAGATGAGTGATCTGGGGTTGTTGTCTTACTATCTGGGAATAGAAGTAGAACAACATGAAGATTTCATCACTTTGAAGCAGTCAGGATATGCCAAGAAAGTACTGGCTAAGTTTGGTATGGAAGAGTGTAATCCAACCAAGATTCCCATGGATCCAGGAACTAAGTTGCATGAAGACAAGAAAGGCCAGAGAATTGATGCAACGGAGTATAGAAGTATAGTTGGCTGCCTAAGATATTTACTATACACAAGGCCTGATCTTGCTTTTTCTGTTGGAATTGCAAGCAGGTATATGGAAAAGCCTACTGTCATGCACCTGAAAGCTGTGAAACAGATTATCAGGTATGTGAAAGGGAGTGTTGACCATGGGCTTGTGTATACCAAAGGAGGAGATCCAGAGGTACTGAATGGATATTCAGACAGTGATTTGGCAGCTGACTTAGTGGGAAGAAGGAGCACAGCAGGGATGGCATTCTACCTCAATGGTTGTTTGATAACATGGTGTTCACAGAAGCAAAAGACAGTGGCATTGTCTTCATGTGAAGCTGAGTTCATGGCAGCTACAGTGGCAGCTATGCAAGCACTTTGGCTCAAGAGTCTGTTAGCAGAGTTAACCTCAACTCCACGCAAGGCTGTGACTTTGTTTGTTGACAATAATTTAGCCATTCCTCTGATGAAGAACCCAGTGTTCCATGGGCGCAGCAAGCATATTGATACAAAGTATCATTTCATCAGAAAATGTGTCGAGAGAGGACAGATTGTGGTGAAGAGGGTTTGCACAGATGAGCAGAAAGCAGATTTGCTGACAAAGCCGCTGGCAGCTAGGAAGCTTGCAGTGATGAAGCACCTGATAGGTGTTCGTGATGTAAGTGCACAGCAAGATTAAGGGGGAGATTGTTGGGTTAATCCAGCTTGTGCACGCGTACGCTGAGTCAGGCGGTCTAGCCAAGTCAGCAGGAAGCGGGAAAGTGAGGATTCAAATCCTGCAAGAGCCGGTGCGCGGTGAGCGCGCCCACGACGTCGCAGAGCAGCGGCAGTTGCGCTGAGAGCGCATTGTATCTCTTTGTCTAGCAGTTTCTTATGTGTGAGTGCTGTGTGCAAGCTACGGTATAAATAGCTGGGTCATTTCACTAGTTAGAGGTTGCTTCATCCATTGTAATCGTGCTTTGTACTCCACATTATCAATAGTGAAAAAAGGGCACTGTCTCTGCCAGGTTCGTCAGAACTCAGTGTTCTTGCTCGCGTTCATTCATTTGATCTCGCGTTTTTCTTAGGTAGCCACCGATCAAAGCTCGTGATTGTGTTCTTGGCGTCCACACGGAGGAGGTGCAGGAGGCCGCCATCGTCTTCGCGTCGCCCGACGAGGAGTAATAGTCGTGTTCGTTGTTGCGGTTCAGCAACACCCAGCGTGGGCCAGCTGCCGTCGAGTCACTCGGGTCAGTTAGGATTTCCATGTTGCCGGAGCTTTTGATATGCATCACGTACGAATTCACGATTCACGACGAATAGAAGTTGATACAATGCTTTTGATCGATCGACTACCTCCATTTATATAGGTCTATGTACTCGTCGTCGTTGTTCTCGAGATCGAAACGGAGAAGAAGGCGGCGAGCAACAGCATCTGGATTATGGGCGTTTCCGATACAGCTCGGAATTTGCCTGCAGGTCGGACTCGACTTGGATCAATACACGCAATTCCCTAGCCCATTATTTGTTTTTCTTTCTGAACCACACCACGCACATTTGTTTTTATTGTCCAAAATTCCTGGGATATTAATAATCGACCAACCGCCGAGTCGATTTTACACGCACGAGATGCTTTACCATTATATATTCCGTTCTACACCCAACAGCAGCAGTTTCCGTTGATGATGCCGTTGTTGCAACTTCCGCCCCTGCCGAAGCCCGCACGCAAGCACCAATCGTTACAGCTCGGGTACAAGTTCAAGCACCCTGTGAAGCAGATGGACTTGGCATGGATGAAGGCAGTGCTATATATATGCACCGTCCGTGGTACTTCTTGGATGTTTTGGATTGGAAATGGTGAAAGTCGACCTTGGTGGGCGCTTGGTATGGTTCACCCCGTCTATGGGATGAGCTTATATATATAAAACTCTGAATGAAATATTTAGCATCCATTGATTTTTACCGATCCTAGTGCTAAATCTTTGGAAGGGTTTTGTCAAGAGACAGAATGAAATACACTCCTAGATGGAAAACTATAATGCATTGTAATTGAATACATTTGCCAATGCTCAATCCTGATCTTTTCTTGTTGCAAGTAGGTACAGTATTAGTTTGTTGTAATTGTAACCATATTCATATAAATGAAATCAGGATTATTGATCCTTATATATGGCGCCTCTATATAGGGAATTAAATCAGTGCCGATGGTCATGTATGGGGCAGCTGTGGCACGTGTATATACAATTATTATCTAACACATATGACTGCAGCATAAATTTAAGAGGTGTTAAAAAAATATGCCTCTCTCGTGTGTTGGACAGTTGCGCATGTTTACATGTCACGAATCCACGATAGGTGTCCACGGTTGTTCCATGACGACAAACCCCACAGATTTGACGGGTCTTTCCTCGTCCCAATAAACACGATTAACACAAAAAAAAAAAAACACCACCGAGTGTCTTCAGCCCACCGTTCCACGGATTATTTTTTCAAGGTATAATCAGTACAACAAAGAACAAGGCTGCAACGTCGACCAATTTATCTTCCTCCAACCCATTATCTGTGTTGTTCACCCCGACAAATAAATTCAAGAGTAAAATGCATCATGGGTCCTTAAACTTTTAGGGCATTCCCATCTAGGCCCTCAAACTAAAAAAGCGACTATCTAGGTCCCTCATCTATTGCCGCCGTGCACCAGAGGTCCAAAACCAGCCACGCAAGCACCAACATCCAACGTTGGTGCTTGCGTGGCACGTCGGATGTTGGTGCTTGCGTGGCTGGTTTTGGACCTCTGGTGCACGGCGGCAATAGATGAGGGACCTAGATAGTCGTTTTTTTAGTTTGAGGACCCAGATGGGAATGCCCTAAAAATTTAAGGACCCAGGGTGCATTTTACTCTAAATTCAATGAGCAAAATTTTCAGCTATGGCTGGCACAAGTCCTCACCACACACTACTATGAATGTGATCTTTACTCATGGTTTAATCCAATTTGTAGAGGCAGTTATCGCAACTGCCTTCATCTAAGGGCCCCTAAAATCAAGAGTTTTTAGTACTGGGTATATAACCACTCCACTAGAAATTGATTCTTAGAAGCTGGCCACACTTTTTACTGCCCCAAGAAATAAAATTTCTAGAGGCGTCTACTAACGTGGCCTGCCTCTAAAATTATTTTTGGGCCATAAAATTAGAAAAAAGATCTCTTAATTCTTTGGAGAAGCCCAATAGAAACTATTGCAAGTCACAAGTCGAGTGATTTTTTGTGTGTACGGTTCCTATGATTTGAACATGAAACCGGCTGCCTTGTGCGAGTCCTCTACCACGACACCACACGCTCACTTTTAACCAAGTATAGAAATGCTATCCTGGAGTAATGTGGCCTGAGCTTTGCCTCCTTGGTTCCCCTTCCACCTAAGTTTCACCCTTCTCATGAGCTCCTCCTCCCGAGCTTGGCCTCCCTGACGGTCCTCTGCTCGTGCTCCGACTTGCCCGTCACTAGTAGGAGGATCGATGCAAGAGCAAGTGGACGACATGGGAGCACCTAGGGAGAGAGAGAGAGAGATGTGGGGCGAGAAAGAAAATAATTAAATAAAGGAAAAGATATGTTAATAACAGATGAGTCTCACGCGTCATAAGAAAAGTAGGAGCCCCAGGAGGCTACTTCCGGAGCTGAGCATAGAAATAGTGCACCGAAAAGTAGAAAGAGCTCCCAACTAAAAAATAGAGCCCCTAAGACTAGTGTCGGAGTTGCTCAGAGAAAGCATTTTACCGCCTAATCAGTTCTGGACCAAGGAATTGTTGAATACTTGGGTTAAATTCTAGTGGCTAAAAGTACTATATATATATCTATGAGCTTATTTTACTGTGCTTGGAGGTTCCACCCATCCATTTTTATTTTTGGCGTTGGGTTAGTATAGTAATTGGACAATTGGATTTTTTTCTCCTTACAGTTTCTCCCAGACGTTCGCTCTCCTGTCCCTGTCCCCGCCCCAGCTCGTCGACGCTGGCCGCCCCTGCCCCTGCCTGTGGACGCCGTCCGCCCCTGCCCCCGCTTCCTTCCCCACTCGTAGATGCCGCTCGCCGCCGCTCGTGGACACTGCGGCTCCCTTGAGCGCGCGCGCTGGCCGCGCGCCCCTTCGGTCGCCAGCAGCTGTGCCCGCCCGCAGCAGCACCGAGCGCCTAGCCCTGCCCAAGAACACATCTACGTGGTGCAGGGAGCAGCCATGGCAGCAGGTGTGCTGGCGTGCCATTGGAAGTTCCTCTTCCTTGGTATGACCATGGCAGCGGCAGAAGCCGAGGGCCGTGGCATGCAGTGCGGCCCTTTGTCCCTCTGACTCGAGAGGATCTCGTTCCCGGTGGGCGGGCGCAAGCCACCGGCGAGCCCAATCCAGGCTTCCTCGTGCAAGCGGCGAATTAAGAACGAGGATCAGGAACGTCCTAATGTAGAATCTAAGTATTTTAAGGAAAAGATAAAATTAAAGTAGTACAGTTACACCATTCATATTTAATTATCAGTAAAAGATAAGGTACCTGGTCCACGGGATTTTAGTTCGGGTAAGTTCTTATCATTTGGTTTCTATACCTTCTTAGCCATTAGATCAAAAGGTACGGGCGGCTCTAATTATTCCCAAGCACAGTAAAAGCCACTATATCTATATATCTTATAGCACTATTCAACATGGCGCCAACCTAAGAGCATCTTTAAGAGTTCTCAATAAAATCTCCCAATCTAGGAGTTTTGGAAAGAATGGAAAAAAAACTCATCTCCAACTGTTCTAAATCCCACCTCCCAATCTTTCCATGATCGAAATAATAGACCGATCGCGGATATATCTCTGTGCGCCTCCCACACGTATCCATCGCCCAATCTAAAGGTGGAAGAGCGTGGGAAGATATAAAGAGTTGGAAAGGGTTCCTAATGTAAATGTACAAGAGAGAAAGAATATATAAAAGTGGTTAGGATAATTTAGAAATGGTATAGGATTTCTGATATAAATTTGTCTTCTATATTTTAAGAGTGAATTATTAGAAACTGTTGGAGATGATCATATTTATTCCTCCCAATAAGTTTAGGCGAGTTGAAAAACTGTATGGTTTTGAAAAACTTTTAGGCCCTAAATGAATTTAAATGAAAAACTTTTAGGCCCTCGGCAAATTAGTTTTTCAAAGCAAATTTTTAGGCCCTAAATGAATTTAAATGAAAAACTTTTCAACTACAAAGTTGTATAACTTCTCAAGATCTACAAAGTTTATTTTGGTCATTTCTTTATTTGACAAAGCGACAATAACGTTGTTCATAAAATCTACATCTCTCATATTAGTTTCATGAAAGTAAAAGAGAGATATATAAGATTTGTGAACAATGTTACTACCACTATATCGGATGAACAAATGACCAAAATAAACTTTGTAGATCTTGAGAAGTTATGAAATTTTGTAGTTGGCAACATTTTGATTTGAAATCATCTTGTCATGCAAAAACGACGTTTGAATTTGAAATTTTTAAAATTTGAATTTTTCAAAAGACATCAGATGAAAAAACTTCTTAAATGAAAATTGTAGATCTCCAAAAGTTATGAAACTATGTAGTTGACAACTTTTTTATTTGAAATCATCTTATCATGCAAAACTACGTTTAAATCTCTCAAATTTAAAATTCGAATTTTTCAAACGACCTCGGATGGAAAAACTTCCTAAATGAAAATTCTAGATCCCGAAAAGTTATGAAACTTTGTAGTTGACCACTTTTTGATTTGAATTCGTTTAGGGCCTCAAACAAGTAATTTACTCTCGGTTTAGTATAATATACCAGGATAGAAAACAGAATCTAGACACAAGTGACAGTGTAGTGTAGTGGTAGAGCAGCAGACACGCAAGAGAGAGGTCGTGAGTTCAAATCCCGCCGGCCGCGTTAGCCGTGAATTTAGCGCAAAAAATGCACCGACTTCGATGAAGACGGGTGGGTGCTGGCTGGTGGCGGCCTCCCTCGAAATTTTTTTTTTGAAAAATTTGCTATTATTTTTGGGTTTTTTCGCATTTTCATTTTGCCGAGTGTAAATCTTTGCCAAGTGCTTTTCCGGCACTCGGCAAATGCTTCGTCGAGTGCTCGACATGCGGCACTCGGCAAAGAAGCCTTTGCCGTGAAGGGATATGTCGACAGCTCTTTCCCGAGTGCAGCACTCGGCAAAGCACACGTCTACTGTAGTATGGGAAGGACTAAAAAGCGAAATTTTCAGAAAAGAAGTTTTAGCTCTTTTATATACCAGTTTTCCTATATTTCAGGTGACTGAATTTTAAGATAATTTCAGGTAATACTCTTGTACTACCAACTGGTATAAGTAAATCATTACTTTTGTGATTTGTTATTTGTATTTGTGTCATAACATATCAATTTTTTGTCTTTGTCTAACTATATAAATAATTATAAATTGTTAAATTATTTTTGTGCCATACAAATCAGATTTTATCGGATTTGTGGTTTTGTTTAACGAGTTTTTTATTCTTGAAACCGAATTTACAGATTGTGCCTACAGAAATTTCAACGAACTAAAACTATAATTTTAATATAAAATATATGCAATAACCATCGTCTAAAAGGAAACTAAAATTCAGGCACGTGAATTTGAGCAATTCCCTTTATATATTGGGTATAGATAGATACAAACTAATAAAAATATATATATTTAAAAGACATTAAAATCAAGAAACATCAACTATATATGACCACGGAGTTTATTTTAATATAGCTTCTCAGCATAGCATTCATGCTGCATATTTCATCTTCTAGCTGTTCGTAGGAAGATGAATAAATATTCTTTGAGACGACATACCAGCAGAGTACCCCCACGTCTCGGTTTTAAGGGAAGGCCCACTATCTAGTCGCTTTTGTCATGGATATCTTCTCCATCGGGCACCGAGTGCTGGACGGCCAAGAGCCAATACGGGAGGTTACCTCTTCAGCTGATGTAGGACCAGAAACCGCAAGGCCCCGCGTCGCTCTCTCTCTGGGGGCGACTCGGGCGGCACCCAGCTGCTGCCGCCGTGTAGGTCCTTCTGCGTGCCTCCTTGGCCCGGCTGCCGTCGGAGCCCGCCGCCGGAGGAGGTCCGGTCGACGGCAAGGAAGGTGGCGGCCAGGTCCTCTCCTCCTCCCTCCCTCCCTCCCATGGAGTTCCTGCGGTGGATTTAGGCGACATCGCGGAGGAGCTGGCGGGCGGAGCTGCCGGGCGCCAAAGCGGGCGGATCCACCTCCCCACGGCAGGATCTGCCTCCCCATCCGGGCGCAGCGACCTCCATCGACCCGTTGGTGCCCGGCTCAAAGGTCCGCGCCAGCCTCCTCCCTCTCGATCCGGCGGCTTGGGGCCGGATCCGGTGGCCTGCTGGCTGGATCCGGTGGTTCTTTGCCGGATCCGGCGGGGAGCCCATGCGTCCGCGGCGGCGGCTCCAGCCTGGGTGCTGGGAACGGCGCCGGTGGCTGGGGCTGCAGGCGCTTGGTGCTTGGCGCTCCCATTGCGGCATCGTCTTCCTCGCCCAAAGGCTAGTGATGTGGTTTGACCGAGATCCACGGGGGCTGGGGAGCGGGCGTGACGGCGACACCCTAAGCTTTATAGAGATTTCAAGTACAAATTTTATAGAGATTTCAAGTACAAATTTTGTAAACAAGACCGTACCAACCCGGAAAATAATTCTGTGCAAAAATGAAATAAACCAAAGTAAAGATCGCCATATTATCACCTTAGGAAAATAATTCTTCCCAACCTCTCCAAGCAGCGTTATTTCGTCATGCTAGAAGTAATATCCTTGAGAAACCAGGAATTCCTTACACTGGAATATAAGCTTCAAAGATTCTCACCAACCTTTGCTAGCTGGCCATCAAGTGGAGAGCATGCTCAGGTTGCCTATGCATCCGGGAAATAAAATTGAAAGTGAGTTTATCTGAAGAGTAGATATCTGTGTACTACTGTATATACATGACCCTTTTTTGCTAATTTTGTTTAGCACAAACACCATGATGAAACCACACGCCTTCCATTCTGGATTTTTATAACAGTACACGAAATCATGAACATGCCCATGTAAAACAGTGTCTATACATTCCTAGCTCCTCTTTGATGCTGGCAAAGTGGCAATGCAGAAATCGATCAGAATCATTACAACCAATGAAGTTTAGCCGGTAAAAGATCTCCAGCACTGTAGTATTTCCTGCCACAGCGGACGACAGACAGCAGCACCTTGCTCCTCGTGTTGATCTCCACCATCCATGGCATGTTATCTGCGCCGTAATTGTTCTCGCAGACCCTCGCAGACCCTGAAGCAGACAATGTCAGGATCGTCGGAGCTTACGATGGGGGCAGTGCGGGGCTACACACGGCAGGCACCCGACCTCGCCCTCGCCGTACCCCACCTCGAGCTCGGCCACCAGGACGTCGCCCTCGCCGCGGCGCAGTATGCCGGTGCCATTGGCCAAGGACAGGCCACGCGCCTCACCAATGAGAGTAGGAACCTGGCAGCCGGGGAGCAGGGACAGTGACGGCGTCTGTATCAAAAAAAAGAAAAAGAAAAAAGAAAGAGGTAAACATATCTCTAGTTGGTTTTGTGTCTCCACCATAAATTCATGTAGGTCGCTCAGCTCTTGCTTGCCAATCGCCTCTTCAAGCAATGAGACTCTCAAAGACATTCTTCTGCACGTGCATAGCATCAATGGCATGGGGACCAAGTCTGGCCAAGAAGGCGATATCTGAAAGAAGATCGATTGTTTCTTAAAAGATACGCCTTCGACAAGAGGTGTGCTTCTATCTCTGTTCGTCCAATCCGGATTCTTCTTTCTATAGACGACGCGTATGTTTTTCACCATTCTGTACATGTGTTCTCCGTTATGATGTCTCTCCGGAGGGGGTTCAATCTCTGGGGTGTTGTCATAAAATCTAAAGAACAATTTGCTACGGTACTTGTGACTTGTCTTTAAGAAGCACCGATTCCTTAGGTAAACTATCTTCTTGGATGCATCCAGGAACACCCATGTAGTACCATCCAAGCAAACCAAGCATCACGTCTTCCCTTTGTTCTGTCTAGACAAAGCAAACAACGCGGGGTAATCATTGGTAGTAACAAATATTATTGCTCTACATATGATGTTCTCCTTTTGAAACGCATCGTACATCGGCTCCCCATGCCTCCATAGCCTCTCCATTTCTTGCATCAAAGGCTCGAGGAACACGTCTATATCAATGACTGGTTGTTTAGGGCCAGAAATAAGAATAGTGAGGAGAAGGTACTTTCTCTTTTGACACAACCACGTTGGGATGTTGTATATAGTCAAGATCACTGGCCAAGTGCTGTGGTCGCTCATCCTCTCATTGAAGTGATTCATTCCATTGGTGCTCAAGCCAAACCGTATATTCATTGGGTCATCGCTGAATTCTTTGTGCTTCTCATCGATCCTTTGCCACTGACTACAATCAGCCGGGTATGCAATCTTATCATCATCCACCTTGCGCTCATCATCCCACCATGTCATGAGTGCGGTTTCTTTAGGGTTTAGGAAGATATGTCTCAAGCGGTCGGTCACTGGCAGGTACCACATTACCAAGGCACGATTTCTTCTCTGCTTTGCATCATTGCCTAATGGAGTGTCCTCTAGGGGCTGAGATTCTTGTACCACCTTTTTTGTACCCTTCTTATTCCTCTTTTTCCCTGTGGAGGCTTCGTCCCCGCCGTAAAGGTCATTGTTCTTGTACCGGCTAGCCCCACACCGGGGGCATTTATCCAGTGACTTGAACGTTTCGCCATGAAAAAGAATACAGTGGTTGGGGCATGCATGGATTTTTTCAACCCCCATTTTCAATGGACTTATGACCTTCTTCTCTTGGTATGTGTTGGCGGAAACTGAGTTTGGTTGTGTCAGAACCCATGACAGGAGGCGCAATAGATCATTGAAACTACAGTCTGATCAGCCGTACTTAGCCTTCAGGATGAGTAGCTCAAGCACAAAACGTAGCAATGTTCAATATGTCGGACAGCCCTTTTCAACACCATACACAGTCTCCTTCGATGCTTTTGTCACCCTTTCCAAAATTTCTAAACTTTTCGGGCTCTTTAGTAAAATCTTTGGTCCAAGGGCTCAAATCATGTCCTCCAAATCATCTTTATTCCCGACATGTGCTGTACCATCATTATTGGCACCACCTTCGTCGTTACCATCCCAACCATTGGCATCACCATCTTGTTCATTGCCAAACTCGGGATCCATTCGTGCATCAAGCTCTGCTGAATATTAGGACAGGGATTCGAGGGTTTCGTCGTCGTATTCCTCCTCATCCTCGTCGTTAACAATAACCATTTCACCATGATGAATCCACACCGTAGTCCTCAACAAATCCTCGCATAATCAAATGTGATCGATGATAGTCACATCTGTCCATGCCATATAGTTCTTGCAATCTTTACAGAATAAATAATCGTATCCTTATTCTCTCATTAATCTGCTGCATGCTTCTCTATGGCTTCAATAAATTTATCCACCTCTTTACGGAAACCCGCCTTGAACCTTAACGAACCATACATCCAGGACTTCACATACTCCATCTTTTACAACAATAACAAAACAAACATTAAATGACTACATATTCAGATATATATAAAATGAATAAAATTAATAATTACTTGAGAATAATTGTATATACTTCAGATATATATGAATATAAAATCAAATATAATTACATGAAACATACAAACACACCATGGTAGAGAAAAATTAATTAATGTTCATTTATCCATAAATAATTAAAATACATATTTGTTGATTACAATAAACAATTTTAAAGACAACAATTAGCAACAATTATATTTTATCTAATATCTTTCATGCAAATCTTAGTCCAATTTCATCAAACATAAATTTACAAAAACAAAATTAATAAAAAAACCAAACCCTAGATCTAGATCTACATTCACATGAAACATCCATAAAACTAACTAATTGTTCACTAAAATCAACAAACATTGACCAAATAAGGGTATGATCTTGTTCCCCCTACCTAATTTACCCTAGTACATTCAAAACTTGGGTCTAATTTGCTTTATAAGTAGCTCAAGCAACATAGAAGAGAGAGAAAATCAAAACTCTAATTACTCACTAACCAAACATTAGAACTTCAAAAAAAAGTGTGGAATAACATTTTCTTACCTTCTACAACCTCTCCACCAAATGATTTGAGATCAAAACCTTCCCACCTTAGTAGAGCAATTTTTAGGAGGTGCCCAAGTCCTTTCTATCTTTTTTTCATGGGTTAGAGTGAGTGACCCGAGAAGGAAGAAGAGGGCTGCAATCATTTATACAGTGAACATTTATAGAGGGGCGGCTGGTGATTGAGCCGCTCCCTCTCCCTCTCGACGCGACCTCTCGAAGCGAACAGGGGAGCTTAGGGTTTCACCTCCCCGCCGCCGGCCGTCCCCATGGCCGCAAAACACCCCCCCCCCGCGCGGCGGCGTCAGCGGCCATCCCCACGGGCTCCGCCTCCAGCAGCGGCGCCCCCTAGCACGGAACCCGGCGCACCGGCCCTTGGCCGCGACCAGCCCCAGTTCCCAAGGCCCAATGGCGCCACCGTGCCGGAGCTGATGGCCAGGATGGCGCTGGACCAAGGTAAGAGTTCCCAAGGCCCAGTCGTTGTACGAATTAGGGTTTCGATCTGAATTTTGGGGATTGATTTCGCCGCCGCCGCCGTCCTCGTCGAGGTCACCCCGCATGGGGCGGAGCGTCTTCCGAGCCATCTCGCGCCGGACGCAAGCCACCGGCGAGCCCAATCCAGGCTTCCTCGTGCAAGCGGCGAATTAAGAACGAGGATCAGGAACGTCCTAATGTAGAATCTAAGTATTTTAAGGAAAAGATAAAATTAAAGTAGTACAGTTACACCATTCATATTTAATTATCAGTAAAAAGATAAGGTACCTGGTCCACGGGATTTTAGTTCGGGTAAGTTCTTATCATTTGGTTTCTATACCTTCTTAGCCATTAGATCAAAAGGTACGGGCGGCTCTAATTATTCCCAAGCACAGTAAAAAGCCACTATATCTATATATCTTATAGCACTATTCAACATGGCGTCAACCTAAGAGCATCTTTGAGAGTTCTCAATAAAATCTCCCAATCTAGGAGTTTTGGAAAGAATGAAAAAAAAAACTCATCTCCAACTGTTCTAAATCCCACCTCCCAATCTTTCCATGCTTGAAATAATAGACCGATCGCGCGGATATATCTGTGCGTCTCCCACACGTGTATCCATCGCCCAATCTAAAGGTGGAAGAGCGTGGGAAGATATAAAGAGTTGGAAAGGGTTCCTAATGTAAATGTACAAGAGAGAAAGAATATATAAAAGTGGTTAGGATAATTTAGAAATGGTATAGGATTTCTGATATAAATTTGTCTTCTATATTTTAAGAGTGAATTATTAGAAACTGTTGGAGATAATCATATTTATTCCTCCCAATAAGTTTAGGCGAGTTGAAAAACTGTATGGTTTTGAAAAAAAAAACTTGTTGGGAACTCTTGGAGATGCTCTAACCTTCCAATCTTGCATCCTAAAATTCAACTTTAAAACATAACATAAGCCTTAACCTGTGAATTCGCTACAAAAAAAACATACATACTTACCCCTTTTATGAATTCATTTGGTGTAAGAAACCATTGATTGGAGCAATCATTACGAGGCAAGTAGTAAAGTAAAATTTTGAAAGCAAACTGTAATTGTTCAATTTCACTAAGGACGCATAAATCAAATAGTAATCATTTGAAATCTAAGACAATAACAAATATAGATTGTTAAAAGTATAATTTTAAATTGGTTTGACACAAGGATTTAAAATGAATTTGTAGTGATTTCTTCTATGTCAACCATAGAACCAATGGTCCTGTTCGCTTATCTTATAATCCATCTTTTTCGGCTTGTTTTTTCAGTCGGAACAGTATTTTTTTCTCACAACAAATCAGCCGGAACAGTGTTTCGGTTTGTTTTTTCAGCGAAGCGAACGAGGCCTATAAATGCAAAGGGTCCGTCAAGCGGCCGTGCGGGGTGGATGAGGAATTGTGGATATATTGACCGGGTTGGTGAGACCAAGAAGATAACGATGATTGGATGAGCCCTACAAAATAGTATGTTCATAGTTGCCACTTGTAGTTTACACGTGCACATATTTGTTGGCACAAATTTACTACTATTTTTCTGAATTAAACAACATGAAAATGCCTATTCACTTAACAGTTTTCATATCAAACGCACGTTAAAAGGGTCGAGTAGGGAGCAGTCATGGAAGGTGTCGCCGGCGGCATCGACACTCCTGCTGCGTGGCAATTCATATTAGCATAATAATCGTTCGGCAGGCATGCCGTCATCAAAAGCTGTAGCTTCTGTAAATCGTGTGCCGAAAAAAAAAAGTGAAATCCTGCGTTTTTTTTCTTTCTGAACCACACCGGTTTATTTTTATTCTGCATCTCCTGCGATATAAATGGACCCAGTGCCCATCAAGTTTGTTCTACAGAAGAGATGCTCGAGGATTATTCCATTCTCCATTTGTACCAGCTACGTATAGCAGCAGCAGTTGTATTCATAGTTGTGGTTGGGAAAGAGGCCGCACTGTCCTTTTTTGTAGTTCGCATTCTTGCACCAGGCGTCGCAGCCCCGGACACCGCTCATCAACGTGCACTCTTGAATGCATTATTCTCGCTTGGCTGCCCCTGTTCCATAACAATTACAACAGTCCACTGTTACATGCATGCGTTATCATAAGTTAATAAAACTATTTTAAGATTCACCAAATTTATAGAAAAGAAGAAAAAAAATATCTATGACACCAAATTATATTTTTTTCATAATATACTTACTTGGTGTTATAAATGAACTTATTCTTTCTTATAAAATTAGTCAAACTTAAGATAATTTAAATTAGCTAGGATGGCTCTAGAAATTGATTTATTTTCGGATGGAGGAGTACATGTGTACAAATGCTTTAGGCATACTAGGACGAAAGGGAAGCAACGATGACAGTGACGAGGATAAGGATCTTGAAGACGGTGGAGGAGAATGATGATGCAGCCAAAGATGATGGCAGTGCTTCGATCGCACCGTGCTTGTGCTTGGACTTTTTTTTGGTAATGCAGATAGCCGACCTTGGGGACTTCGTTATGAATGGTTTGTCAATTTATATATGACTCTTGGTGGATGGATATTTAGCGCCCATTCATTTTTAACGTTACTACTGCTAAATCTCTGAAAGGATTTGTGTCCAACGCTTGTCTCTGTTTCATATAAGCCAGTAATCGTTTGTCGGATACAATTCATTCATAAGAAAACATGAATTCATAAGTTATTAATTATTTTCCATCCAACCAATAAAAAGTATTACCTCTATTCTAAATTATTAGATGTTTTGATTTTTTTTAAGATACGTAACTTTTGTTATGTACTTAGATATACACTATGTCTAGATACATAGTAAAAGCAATCTACTAAAATATCTTATAATTTGGAATGCAGGAAGTACATCATAATTATTAATGAATTGAGTGCCTAATTAAAATCAATTTCTGAGAATAGTGTACTTTAGCTGCTTTTCGAACGACTGGAATGACGACAACGTGAGGGTGAAGAACCAGAACAGGTGTCCAGAGGACAGTGAATGTGACTCATTTTTTTTTCTTTTCAAGAATGAGAAAGCAGTCTATTTCTCTATCTTTATCTATATCTTCTATACCTCTATATATACCTAATATCTAATCTATATCTATATCTAATACTAAAGAGGCAAAATTTCTGGCTCTCTTTTTCGTCCAGCAACCAGCTTGGTCCATGTCCGATACAAATTCACGGTTGCAAAGGAGACTAGGAGTGGGGAAAAGAACAGAAAGAAATATAGAGTTCCAGATGTAAAGATGCCAGAGAGAAAGAAAATGTTGAAGGGCCTTAATAGTTTTTAAAATAGATCGGGGCTCCTGATGCAAAATGTTCCGATACGAGTGTCAACATGGGCTGAATCCTTACAGTTGGGCCGTCTTCGTTGTGGGTTGGACCAAGCTCGTGCAAGTCTTTTTCCTTTTCTCTTGTTTTTTGTCTTTTCTATAAAAACAGAGATCTTGCAAAATTCACCAAAAATCATAGAAACAATAGAAAAATGGCAAACCAGTTTTTTTTTCACATTATCATTTTGCATGAATGTTTAATACACTACTATAATAAACTTAACCGAGGCGGGCAAACCCGTCCACCTCGGTCGAAAGGTCATAGTAAACCAATCTTAACCGAGGCAGTTCTAATGCCCGCCTCGGTTAATCAAATAATGGTTGTGCTCATTGATGCAAAGGAAACCAGCTAGCCGGGTGTTCCCCTCACATGGCACTATTCATCAATCCAATCCAAACAATGTTTCTCTCTCACACAACCAAATAGTTTCAAATGCCAAGATTCTCGCCAAATTGAACGGGGCCAATAAAAACAAAAAAGATAAGAAAAACCATGGACAAGCCCAGCGAGCCCATCCACGGGCCGCTGTCGCCGCAGCTGCTCGCCGGGACCCGGCCGCCAGCCGAAGGATCCGGTCGTGAGATGCCTGATCTGGCCTCCACCGCTTCCGTGATGCTGGAGTTGACGCCCGTGACGCCAGATCCGGTCTCCCACACCGCCGTGACACCGGATTCGGCCCGTCCGCCACCGGAGTTGACGCAGACATCGAGGAGTAGCGCCATCGCAGGGAGCTGAGGCCGAAGGAGGAGCGCCACCGCGCCCGCGCCGGCCACATCGGTCGCCCCCGCGCCAGATCCGGGAGGTAGGGAAGGGAGGGGTGCCGCCGTCGGCCGGATCCGGGAGGGAGGGCGCCACATCGGATCTAGGTGGGAGGGGAGGGAGGGGTGCCACCGCTGGCCGGATTTTGGAGGGAGGGGAGGGAGGGGCGCCGCGCCAGATCTTGGAGGGAGGAGTGCCGCCGCCGGCCAGATCCGGGAGGGAGGGGAGGGAGGGTCGGCGCCGACGTAGAGAGGGAGAGAGGGAGGGGCAGCGCGGGGGAGAGAGGGAGGAGAGGGCTGGGTGCGTCTGAGAGGGTGCGAGAGAGTGTGTGTTTAGGATTTCTGATTTCGTTTATATATTGGAGATGGTAGTGGGCTGGTGAGGGCTAGTGGGTTGCGCCTGATTTACCGAGGTAGTTGCAGTGGAATGACCACCTCGATTAACGATTTACCAAGGCCGTTGTGTTAGGATGCCCGCCTCGGTTGCTGGGTTGGCTGCCTGGCCACCCAATAACTAAGGTGGGCAACCGCCTGCTCCATATCGAGGCCATTTGGCAAATGTCTTGGAAAAGATTTATTGTAGTAGTGATAGCTTTTTCTCCCGTTGCAACGCATAGGCATATTTGCTAGTAATACTAAAGAGGCAAAAATTTTGGCTTTTTTCGTCCTAGCCTATCCAACACCGGCTCAGGTCAACATTGCCAATAGAGATTAGGAGTGGGAAGAGAGAGTAGAAAGAAATATGGGGTTCCAGATGTAAAGATGCCAGAGAGAAAGAAAATGTGGGAGGGCCTTAATAGTTTTTTGAAATAGCTCGAGGTTCCTAATGCAAAATGTTCAGATCTGAGTGGGCCTCTCTGGTGGGCTTTTTTTTCAACCTAGGCTGAATCTTTGCAGTTGGGCCAGCTTTGTTGTGTGCTAGGCCAAGCTCATGCAATCCTTTTTCTTTTCTTTCATTTTTCTCTTTTTCTCGTAAAAGTAAGGATCTTGCAAATTTCACAAAAAATCATACAAAAATTAGAAAAATGTCAAACCAGGTTTGTTAGCTTCATAAAAATGTGATCTATCCATAGATGTTATGACTCTTATCAGGTTGTGCTTTGTCTATAGGTGTGTTAAATCATCCTTGCATAAGTTGCATGCATATAGAACGTGCTAGAGGAAGACCCAGAATACGCAGAGGTGGCCTTCAATAACTTTTCGATGTCCGGTTTCTACCCAAGGCAAACCCCGATGCATAACCTCTACTTTTCCACAATTATTATGTTTGTTTGTGCATTAAGTTTTGAGGAGAAAGATTTACACTATTTGATGTAGTTTTGATTAGAAACAAAACTTATTTTTATTAAAATATGGTTTAGTCAATGGTACAACTAATTATTTCGTGAACAAATAATCTTGGGCAGATTATTGTCTTATGAAATCTAAACAAAAATATTTATGTAATTCCTAACGAAGGCTGCCGTGTGAAAAATCAAGAAAGATCCCCCGTCATAATCATTGGCAGACATACTAATCCTTTACACATCGATAAAAAAAGTTGAGGTTGATATGATACGTTAAAAAAGCTATAAAGGTCGATATTGAGTCAGAGAAAAACACATGGATAGTATGGAAAATTAAAGTTATGAACTTATGGTGTATTTATATTTAGAAATTATGCACTTTGCAATGGAAGGAAAAATATACCAAGGTGTATTTTAATTCGATACAGGTTTAATAGGACATTGTTATTTATTGTCAGCATTAACTTATGTTATGGATGTCATGGTCATCACAAAATAAATTATAAAACATAAACTTAACTAGATATGTACCATTCATGTTATCATTTTGCATGAATGTTTAATAGTTTTTTCTCCCGTTGCTAACAAGTTGGAAACACCCATCCTAAGAAAAGCATAATGAGCACTAGCAAGGCATTTGAATTGTTGCACATGGACTTGTTTGGTTCAACCACATACACTAGCATTGGTGGAAATAAATATGGATTTATGATAGTGGATGATTATACAAGATATACATGGGTCTTCTTTGTAGTTGGTAAGAGTGATGTGTTTGCTACCTTCAAAACATTTGTCAAGAGATGTCACAATGAATTTGAAACAACTATCAAGAAAGTGAGAAGTGACAATGGTAGTGAATTCAAGAATACTAGAGTTGAAGAACTTTGTGATGAGTATGACATTAGGCATCAATTTTTGGCCAAGTACACACCTCAATCTAATAGTCTTGTGGAGAGAAAGAATAGAACTCTTATTGACATGGAAAGATCAATGTTGAGTGAATACAATGTTAGTCATTCTTTTTGGGCCGAGGCAATCAACATGGCATGCTACTACATCAACCGCCTCTATTGCCATCCCATGATGGAGAAGACACCATATGAATTGTTGAATGGAAGAAAGCCCAATATTTCTTACTTTAGGGTCTTTGGATGCAAATGCTACATTCTCAAGAAATGCACTAGATTGAGCAAATTTGAGAAGAAGTGTAATGAAGGCTTCTTACTAGGATATTCCACCACAAGCAAGGCTTATAGAGTTTGGAACTTGGCTAGTGGTACTATGAAAGAAGTTCATGATGTGGAATTTGATGAAACCAATGGGTCTCAAGATCAAGATGAGAATCTAGATGATGTGAGAGGCACTCAATTGGTAGATGCAATGAACATGGACATTGGTGATATAAGGCCAAAGCAAGTGATTGACATTTAAGATGATAAAGATCAAGTGCTATCCTCTCCTATGGTGCAAGCTAGTGATTCTCAAGTGCAAGATCAACATACTGCTAGTTCATCTCAAGTGCATTAATCAAGTGATCAAGCTAGTACAAACAATCAAGTTCAAGTGCTCCAACCAACCAATGTTGCAAGAGATCATCCCCTAGATCATATTATCTATGATACACAAAGTGGTGTGCAAACAAGATCAAGATTGGCTTCATTTTGTGAACATTACTCCTTTGTGTCATCATTTGAACCAACCAAGATAGAAGATGCCTTGATGGATGTGGATTGGGTGAATGTTATGCATGAAGAACTAAACAATTTCACAAGGAACCAAGTTTGGGAATTTGTGGAAAGACCAAAGAACTATGATGTGATTGGTACCAAGTGGGTGTTTAGAAACAAGCAAGATCAAGATGGCATAGTGGTGAGAAACAAAGTAAGATTAGTAGCACAAGGCTATACTCAAGTTGAAGGTCTTAACTTTGGTGAAACATATGCACCAGTAGCAAGATTCGAAGCAATAAGAATCCTATTAGCTTATGCTTGTGCCCATAACATCAAGCTCTATCAAATGGATGTGAAGATTGTATTTCTCAATGGCTACATCAATGAGTTAGTATTTGTTGAGCAACCTCCTGGTTTTGAAGATGACAAGAAGCCCAATCATGTGTATAAGTTGAAGGCATTATATGGCTTTAAGCAAGCACCTAGAGCATGGTACAAGAGATTGAGAGATTTCTTACTCTCTAAAGGGTTTAAAATGGGAAGGGTTGGTACTACTCTCTTCACCAAGAAGATTGACAAGGACTTGTTTGTGTTGCAAATCTATGTTAATGACATTATCTTTGGATCAACCAACCAAGACTTTTGTGAAGAGTTTTGGAAGATGACGGTCAGTGAGTTTGAGATGTCCATGATTGGTGAACTTAGTTACTTCCTTGGTCTTCAAATCAAGCAAATGAAGAATGTCACATTTGTGAGTCAACGCAAGTACATAAAGGACATGATCAAGAAGTTTGGATTGCAAGATGCAAAGCCTATTAGCACTCCTATGGGAACAAATGGACACTTAGATAGTGTTGCTAGTGGCAATATGGTAGATCAAAAGTTGTATCGGTCTATGAATGAAAGCCTACTCTATGTGACTGTATCAAGGCCGGATGTCATGTTTAGTGTATGCATGTGTGCAAGATTTCAAGCCTCACCAAGAGAAAGTCATTTGAAGGCAACAAAGAGAATATTGAGGTACTTGAAGCATACACAAGATGTTGGATTATGGTATCCCAAGGGGTCAAACTTTGAGTTGATTAGATATTCGGACTCTGATTATGCAGGATGCAAGGTTGATAGAAAGAGCACTAGTGGCACGTGTCAATTACTTGGAAGATCACTTATATCATGGTCATCAAAGAGGCAAAATAGTGTGACACTCTCTACCGCTGAAGCCGAATACATATCCACCGATAGTTGTTGTGTTCAATTGTTCTGGATGAAGGCAACTTTGAATAACTTTGGAATCAAATTCAACCAAGTGCCATTGCTACGTGACAATGAAAGTATGGTGAAGCTTACTAACAACCCGATTCAACATTCAAGAACAAAGCACATTGACATAAGGCACCACTTCATAAGAGATCATCAACAAAAGGGTGATATTTGCATTGAGAGTGTGGGCACCGATGATCAACTTGCTGATATATTCACCAAGCCACTTGATGAGAAGAGGTTTTGCAAGCTAAGAAATGAGTTGAACATTCTTGATTTCTCAAACATGAGTTGATGCACCCCCACTTATGTATGGCATGCCTCTCCTTCGACAAAGCAAAGGTGAAAGTTGTATGACATACCATCCATGCTTTGCTAAGGACTTGATTAGTGCATATAGACATGATAAGTGGTATATAGGAGCATTCATGACAACTCAAATGAATTTGATGTATACATGGTACCACTATTGCTTCTATGTTTGATAGATCTAGTGGTAGCATATGACATGTTTGTGGGCTTGCAATTTGTTAGGGGGAGGTACCCCCGGCACCGCTCCTCCCCTAACCCTCGACCTAGCGCTGGCTCAACTAACCCGCCCTCATCCTGGGCACCACCCCCGCGACTATGGTGCCTTGATCAGCTTTTTTCATCTGTGTGTTCAGGGGCATGATCGAAGGTCAGCTGCGCCAGAGGAGTCTGTGTGTTCAGGGGACACGATCGAAGGTTAGCTGCGCTGGAGGAGCGTGGCGAGAAGGTCGCAAGACGGTGATGGCGAACAAACCCTTGTTGGGGGTGAGCGAAGGTTGTTACCTGCCGTGGGAAGGAACCGTCTTGTCAGCAATTGGACTTGGGAGTGGTTGGCTGGCGAAAGGAGATTACCGCCGTACCCCTGGCTCTTGTATAGCGTCTACCGGCTAGGGTCTAACCCTAATGTAATTAAATTCCACTGCATCTTCGAGTATGACCTATAAATGCCTAGGGCGCTTGTGTAAGAAACAGGTTGAATTGTTTCCGGACAAATTAATGGGCATTTAATCCACACGTTTCCTTGCTTTCTCGTACCCTCGCTCACCCCTTCACGATAGTTTAGTCACTCACCTATGGGAAACCCTCGGCATCTCCCCCCATGCTCCTCAGCGAGGGTGAGAGGCCAGGAGTTACCCCACAGTTGGCACCGTCCGTGGGGACCCTAGTTCGTCACTCCTCAAAAACAATGGCAACAACGAGAAGAAACACCCAAAGGGATCCGCTCCTGCCATGGGGGTCAGACCCCCACCAATAGCCAGAATGACAACAGAGGCAATACCCAAAGCAAACCCAACCCAAGAGACCCAGCGAACCTATACTTCCATTTCTACGGACCAGGCAAAGGCCACTCGACAAAGCAATGTGTGTGTTTCGTGAAGGGAAAAGAATATCAAGAAGCACAGCAAGCCGTCGCTTTAGGCCCACCAAAACCTGTTAACTACACAAGGAGACAACCCACCCCCACAACCACCCCATACCAATACATGCCAGTAAACTACGGCATCCCCTCGCAACAACATCCTTAGCAATACCAAACCTTCGCCGGCTACAATCCCTCCTATCACCATTACAACACCTACGACAACCCCAGCCATCGTACGGCTACAGCAATCGCTCCAACAACCAACCATACATGGTTACACACCCACCATCCCCACCACAGATACAAAGCCAGCACCCAGCATTACCACCACCACCCCCACCACCATCAACCCAGCCGCAACAACAACAAGTAAAACCGAACCCGTGAGCCAACCCATTCAAACAACAATCAACAACCCAGCGCAACCTTCATTGTAATACTACTTAATCACCGGAGGATCCAATGACGATCACGGCAACAAGAGATAACGCAAAGAGCATATGAGGCAAGTACACAACCTAGCCACCGAAGGGCCACACAGGAATTAGCAATGGTCTTACATCCCAATAACCTTCGATAGCACGGATCTCAAACTAAAAGACTACCCGCACACCGATGCCATGGTCATTGAGACAAATCTAGCCGATTAAGGCGTACCAAGGATCCCGGTCGACACTGGCAGCTCTGCCGACATCCTATTCACTTCAACATTCGACAACATGAAATTAGATAGAAATCTTCTCCGGCCGGCTGGATGTCCGCTTTACGGATTCGGGGGCAAACAAGTGAAAGCCACAGGCAAAATCACACTCCCAGTAACCTTCGACGACCAAAGCAACAGCAGGACAGAGCACATAACTTTCGATGTGGTTGACATGCTATACAACTACTAATGCAATTTTTGGCCGAGGGGTCACAAACATTTTATCATAGTCCTCCACTGGCTATCTCGTATGAAGCTGCCCTCCATGAGGCACCCATTGTCGATATCGGTGACCAAGACCTCGCTAGAATAGCGTAAGAAACAACCACCCTAGGACGTAAAAAAATGTACACAACCTAGGCAAAGAAAAGCCAAAAGTCAAGATACCCTTGCCAAACGAACCCGTAACAACAAGTCGTATGAAGCCAGCGGAAGAAACCAAGAAAGTACCACTATTCGAAGGTAACACCAACCAAGTAGGTCATCATCTCTACTATGCTGGATGGCAAAACTAAGGCCACGCTCATCCATTTCCTGCACGACAACAATGACATCTTCGTGTGGTCCGCAGAGGACCTCCGAGGGGTAGACAGATCCATCATTGAGCACACCCTTGACATCGACAAAAATCATCCCCTGATCAAGCAAAAGCTTTGCAAAATGTCTGAAGAAAGAAAGCAGATAGCCAAGGTGGAGGTCCAAAGATTGCCTGATGCTGGGGTCATCCGACTAGTTAAATACCCCACTTGGCTATCAAATGTCGTCCTAGTCAAAAAGAAAAATGGCAAGTGGAGAATGTGCGTCGATTTCACAAGCCTAAACAAAGCCTACCCTAAGGATGATTTCCCACTACCAAGAATAAGCACCCTCATCGATTCAGCAGCCGGCTACGAACTCTTGTCACTCTTGGACTGCTTTTTAGGTTACCACCAAACATGGATGAACCAGGAAGACGAGGAAAAAACAAGCTTCATCACTCCTTTTGGAACGTACTGCTTCCGAAGAATGGCAGAGGGGTTACGCATTGTAGGGTCAATCTTCGCCCGCATGACAACAAAAGTATTCAAAGAGGACAAAACAACCCCAGCTTATGTCGACAATATCGTTGTACAAAGCAAGCTCAAACAAGAACACCTCAAGTACCTCCGCAGAGCTTTCAACAACCTTCGCAACACGGGGCTCAAATTGAATCCAGAGATATGCATATTTGGCATAAGCAAGGAAAAGCGCTTGGTTGCCTCGTCTCAAAGAAGAGGAATCGAGGCCAATCCATAGAAAATCAACGCAATCCTCAAAGATGGAACCCCGACCTTAAGAAACTAGCCTAGAGGCTCGTGGAAGACCGGTGACATTAAATGATTCATTTCAAGGTTCATGCGAGCGAGGCTCCCCTTCTTTGAAGTACTAAAAACACAGATCCTTACAAATAGGGACCCCAACGACAAAAGGCTTTCGAGGATTTGAAGGTCTACTGCACAACCTAATAACCTCTCGCCACCCCCAACCCGGCGAACCGCTCCTCCTATATGTCGCAGACCTCGCCACACGCCGTCGATGTAGTACTAGTAAAAGAAAATCAAGAAGAGCATCGGAAGAAGCAACTACCAAAGGTATTACATATCCGAAACCCTCGTCGAAAGCAAAAAAAGTTCTATACAAAAATGGAGAAGGTAGGATACGCAATCATCATGGCCTCTAGAAAACTAAAGCATTATTTCCAAGCGCACAAGATCACCATACCCTCGAGTTTCCTGTTTGACAACATCTTCAATAACCCAGAAGCCATGGCCGAATAGGAAAATGGGCCACCGAAATCAATGACTTCGCAATAGAGTTTGTCGGGAGAAACACAATCAAATGTCAAGCCCTTGTAGACTTCCTGGTAGATTCAACCACTAACACTCACAATACAGCAGAAGTCATAGAACCAATATGGACAGTGCACATAGACGGAGCATGGGGTTCAGCAGGAGCTGGAATAGCAGCAATCTTAACCTCGTCGTCCGGTATCAAACTCAGATATGCAGTGAGGCTAGAATTCCAATGCACAAACAACAACACAGAATACAAAGCAATCGTACTGGCTCGATCAAAGCTCCCCGCACTCTCAGTAAGGCGAGCAATCATCAAAACTGACTCCCAAGTCAGCTCCGGCAATATCAAGAAAAACTTCAAAGCCATAGATTCCGAATTACAAAAGTGCTTGCACATAGTCCGCAAGATCAAGGGTTTCTTCCTAGGAATCATGACCAAACCAATACCGAGATCAGAGAACAGCGAGTCTGACGAACTAGCAAAAGCCGCAGCTCAAGGCATCACCTTAACCTCAGACGTTTTCTACTAGGTCATCAATCAACCCTCGATAGAACTAAACATAAAAACACCAAAGCCCATCAACGCAATACACAACGAAGAATGGAGAGCACCCATAATGGCCTATCTCAAAGGATATCATGAACCAAAAACCAAAGAGGAAGAAAAAAGGATGTAGCAGAGGTCACGAGGGTACAAAATCATCAATAATGAACTATACAAGGTGTTGACGGTTGTTAATGTCAATTATAAATCGTCAACACAACCTGCATATATGCTTAATTCCATCACCAAACATAATTATAGGGTTTGATTCTAACGAGTTCCACGAGTTTTGGTGCTATCACTTGTCTCGCAAAATATTTATTTTTTCACAGAACAAAACTATCACAAATGATGAATTGGAGTGAACCATTCCGAAGAGCTAATTGAGCTGATCGAAACGAATATATTATTTGCTATATTTGGAGCTCAGAATGAAAAGATATAAATTTTGCAAATAAAAGAAAAACTCCGCATTATGAGCTGCGGGATTTTAATGAGATATGGTAGAAAGTTTAGTACCAATGAGGCTATTCAAAGGGGGAGGGTGCCTGGCACCCCACATAAATAGCAGCCCCTACCCCCTCCCTTAGCAGATCCTTGAAACCCTAATTCATATCCCTCATTCAGATCAACACACACCAGAAGGATTAGGTCTAGAGCTCTCCAATGTAGTAGATTAGTAGCTCAGGAGTGAGGGTCGAGTTGGGCTCATGCTTAAGTTCCGGATCTAGTCTTGGAAGCTAGGCAAAGCCTTATATCTTCACTTCTACATCTTGCAAGATTTATTATCAATTTATCATATTCTTATCTACATGGCTATACTTACTTTGAATATATATCTTGCTTAGTTATGGTTATCGTTACTTTTGTGTGTGGGTTCATAGAGCGCTTAGCCTGCTAGTTTACTGGTTGGGCTAAGTAGCCTCTCATGTAAGCATGGTGCTTATACGATGCTCTGCCTATGAGTGCATCCTGTTCTCTGGTTGGGTGGTAGCAGCGGGAGGTGACAGCCCCGTCTATCCTTTGTAGTCCACTCCAAATTGAGCAGGTTCTTAAATTATAGGACCATAGTCACGTCAGTAGAGTTATCTATTATGGGTGCTCTACCATCTAAGCTGCGTCTCAAAGTGCACAAGAGTAGAGTTAGTCTTAGCTATAGTTTGATGTATATATACTTTGATCATGTAATAGGAATATCATAGGAATCTACCTCACTCGTTGTTCTCTTGAGTTGACTAGTTTACATTATCTTAGTGATCTATCCCCTAAGTGTCATTATGCTTTATTCCTATAAGGAAAATGGACCCTAGGCCCATTTACTTTGGATTTTGGTGTTTGATGACCAACACAACCAAATTGGACTAATGAATTTGTAAGTGATTGTTTTGTTCAATAGGACGCAAAACATGACTTGGACGAAGGCGATGTGATGATCCGATGATCAACACCATAAGCAAGACCCTAGAAGCACAAGAGAAGACCCAAGATATCAAGCATAGTCTGAGCATGAAGATTGGAACCAAGCCAGACATAAGATCGTGAAGAAACGAGCATGACAGAGGTGACCGGACGTGGCTCTATGAGTGACCGGACGCACCGGTGCTCAGCAACACCAGGCATCGGCAACTGTGATCAGACGCTGAGCAGCAGTGACCAGACACTGAGCGAAGCAGTGACCGAATGCACCGGTGACACTGTTTATCGTCACGGCAGTGTTTTCAGCATGACCGGACGCAACAGACTGGACGACCGGACACACAAAGTGCAATGTCCGATCGAGTCCAGAGAGGTTCCAAAGCGGCGCTAGCACGACCGAACATATTTGGTCGATGATGACCGGACTCAGCCCAAAGTCTGATCAGTGCGCACGCTCCAACGGTCGGGACGACCGAATGCATCCGGTTAGGACGTGATCAGCGTCCGGTCAGTAGCAGAAAGTTGGGTTTCGTCCCTAATGACTACTTTCTCAGTGGGGCTTATAAATAGAGCCCCAACCGGCCATTTGACAAGAGTGGAGCTAGGGAAACATACCAAGGGTGTTGATACACCATTTTAGTGATCTCCACTTGCATAGTGCTTAGTGATTCATTAGGTGATTAACGTAGGCGCTTTTATGAAGTGCTTAGGTTGATTAGAGCACCGCTTATGCGCTTGCTCTAGGTTTAGGCCTAGTGTTTAGTGAGGTTTGCATACCTCTTACCACTCGGTGCTTGCACGCACCATTGTTGTACACCGTAGGGGCTTGTAGTCTTGAGAGATCACACCAACCGCGTTTGTGGTGTGGCCGCCACGGTGTACCGAAGGGAACAAGGCCCGCGGCGGTTCGGCCGGAAGCTTGATATTGAAGACGGCGGGGAGCTGTCCGGGTGAGGCTTGTCGGAAGGCACACTGGAGAGCCACTTGCGCGTGGGGAATGCTCGGGGCTATCCATGGAGTTACCCGACCAGGAGCTTGGCCCTTGCGAGGGATTCCTTGCGAGGGGCTCCAACGAGGACTAGGGGGAAGCTTGCGTGCTTCTCGATACCTCGGTAAAAATACCGGAGTCATCGACGGGAGTTTACATATATCTACCTTACTCTTTAGCTTCCGCATTTACATTGATTGCATAACTCCTTTTGCGGTAGAGATAGCAACACACTAGCAAAACAATAGTTGCACATTTAGATAGTTTATCTTTTGCATAGGTTTTGCTAAGAATAGAAAAAAGGCCTTAGTTAGAGTTAGAGTTTTAAGTTGCCTAATTCACCCCCTCCTCTTAGGCATCATGGTCCCCTTTCAAATAGTATCAAAGCCGGTTGGCTCAATTTGGACCTTTGGCTTAACCGCCGTTGAGCCGACGCTATTTAGAGTGGTTGGGATGGATACCTCTAGGCCTCCGCACTTTGACGGCACTAACTTCCCCTACTATAAAGCTAGAATGGCTTGTCACCTTGAGGCTATAGATTTGGGTGTTTGGAGAGTCACTCGTGACGAGATGAAACCCATTAAGAATCCCGATAAACCCACAAAGAGTGATGAGAAAGAAATTCATTTCAATGCTAGAGCTAAAAATTGCTTCTTTGAATCCTTTAGCATGGATGTGTTTAACCAAGTGTTCACTTTAAATACGGCACATGAAATTTGGTTAAAACTCCAAGAGCTCCATGACGGCACAACTAATGTCCGTGAGCAAAAACATTGTCTAGCTAAACAAAATTATGATTCCTTTAAAATAAATGATGATGAGCTTGTTCGTGATATGTATTCTCATTTCAATCTAATTATCAATGAGCTCCATTCAATAGGATTAACAAAGCTAGATGATGCGGACATCATAAGGAAGATCATCTCCATGCTACCACACAAGAAATATGCAAGCATCATCATCATCCTTCACAATATGGAGGACTTGAGCACCATGACCCCGGCCATAGTCATTGCCAAGTTAGTGACATTTGAAATGTCACGTGAGATGGGTCAAGAAGAAGCCTCTTCATCAAGCAAAGGCAAAGCTCTCACATGTAGTGAGAAAAAGAAGATGAAGGGCAAGCAAGTTGAGACAAGCTCAAGCTCAAGCTCCTCAAGTAAAGATGAAGAAGATGAGGATGATGATAATGATGATGAAGATTCAAGTGATGATGATCAATCTTCCTCCTCCACCTCCGACCTTGATGAAGAATCAATAAAACTTATTAACAAGGTGGAGAAGATGATCAAAAGGCTTAATGTCAAGGGTATTCTCATCCAAATTCAAGATTTCATCTTTACCAATCAAAGAAATGAGCAAAGAAAGAAAGGATGCTATGGATGCGACGAGTTGGGGCACTTTGTGGAAGTTGGTCCAAACAAGCCCACACCCAAGACAAAGAAGTAGGCATGCAAAGACAAAGCCCTCACATCAATAAGGTCATGGGATAATTCTTCAAGTGAAGAAGAAGACCATCACAAGAGGCGAGGGCACAAGCACTCATCATCAAGCACCTCATGTGTGTGCCTTATGGCACGAAATAACAAAAAGTCTACCCCTAGTGATAGTGACAATGATAGTGATGATGAGCTACCTTCTTATGATGAAATTGTGCAAGAAAATATTAACTTTGCTAAAGTTTGTACTAGTCAACAAAAGAAGCTTGAAAAACTAAAAGAAAAACTCGACAGCTCACAACAAGCTTATGGTACTTTGCTTGAACAATATGAAACTTTTGCCAATCTTAATATGGAGTTATCAACTAAAATTTAGCAACTTGAGGCTAGTGCAACAACAAGTGCATGCACAATCAATGATGAGCAACTTGTAAAGAAAAATAAAAAATTAAAAGAAATGTTAGCTAGCTCACAAGATGCCTATAAAAGTTTGCTTGCTAAAATGGAAACCATGTGCAAACATTGTGATGAACTATCTAATAAAGTTGGTAATCTTGAAGCCGTCGGTACAACCCTCACCGAGGCACCTAAAAAGAAAAGTTCTACTCACTCTTGTGCAACCAAGTTTGTGTTGAGAAAGATGTTGTAGATACATGCACACAAGAGGTTGCAATGGAGAATGAGCAACTCAAGCAAGAAGTGGCTCGCCTCACCAAGGACTTGACTCAAGTGAAAAGCAAGACGAAGCAAGCCCAACTTCATCAAGATAACACCGTCAAGGGAGTGAAGAAGCTTGATGAAGGACAAACCGTGGTTTGCTACGTATATCACAAGGAAGGCCACAAGTCCTATGAGTGCAAGGTGAAGAATGGGGGAGGAGCAAACAAGAAAGAGAAAAAGCAAACAAACAAGCTCTCCAATACCTACACCAACAAGGTGGACAAGAAGGCCTCCACACCTCATCTCTTGAAGAAGAAGAAAAATGACAAGGTGGTGGCCATCAAGGTGAACAAGCAAGTCAACAATGGGGTCAAACACTTTTGAGTGCCAAAGGAAATCATTTAAAATATGAAGAGCACCAAGAAGGTTTGGATTCCAAAAGGGAAGTGAGAAGTCCAATGGACTTTGGGGAATTTGGAGACTTGGCAAAGTATAGGTGCATTTCATGGGGTGCATCATTATGGATAAAGTAATTGCCAAGTGGGTTAATGAATACTGTGGACCCAAATTTCCCTCCCCATGGTAAGTAACTAGAAGTAATTTCTTACAATTGGTATCAAGATTCAATTCTTGCAATCTCAATTAGCATCTAGTTCCTTTTTATGCCTAGGTTTGCATTTGCATGTTTAATCTTTTGTCATGCATACACTAGGTAAATCATATGGTAGGCTTGCTCAGTTTCACTCTTGACCCTTGGAGCAAACCTACATGGTTTAAATTGTTTAGGAGCACGGCACATAGCTTGTTTTACAATTGTTCAACTAATATGTGCCAAAGTCCAAATTGTAGATAATTTCTACCGAATATCACCTTCAAAAATGATTCTCACATTCATGTGATGTCATCTTTGAAGTGGTATTTTTTATTCTAAAATCAATGTGCATGTCTCCTACAAGTATTCCATACTTGTGTGCACAAATTTAGGGGGAGGTTACTCTACAAGTTGGGTGCTTTGAGACTAACACCTTTTCAAGCTTATCATATGTGTAGTAGTCTCATTGCAAGGAAAATGGAGTCCCCGGAGTTAAGCATCATACTTCAAATATCCACCATCTATTGCAAGTGGTATAAATCAAATTGGTTTCCACATGTGGTATTTCTAAACCGATATCATCATGTTGATTTAACTTTGGTATTTATATGCTTTCTCCATGCATTATATAGATTAAACTCCATTGAAGCATTAATTTGCCAATTATGCATAAACTACATTCTCCATCATATGTATGCATATATTTAGGGGGAGCTTAGTCTATGTAATGTGAGAGTCAAATTTTGTGACCTATTCCACTCCACATACAAAGGATCACAAAGTTTGACCCTCCCTTATGCTACTAATGTCTTCCTTTTCGGTGTTTGATTCCAAAGGGGGAGAATTTGTAGGACCAAAAGCAAGCCCAATCATAATAATTTACAAGTAGTAATGGTCCGAGAAAGGGAGGATAGTGGATTATGGATGAGTCTATGTAATGGGGAGAATTTGTAGGACCAAAAAGCAAGGCTTAAATCCATAATGCCACATGGGGACATTTGCAAGGGCAAGATAAGTTTCCAAAGATGTTTACATATGGTACCATTTAGCTTTACAATTGGTATCTTTTAGCATCATATAACCTTGCCCTTTGCATTGCATCCTAGCAAGTAAATAGTTTTTAAATTCCAAAAAATTTATTATTTGCTTGTTTTGGTCGTGTTGTCATCAATCACCAAAAAGGGGGAGATTGTAAGGAAAATGGACCCTAGGCCCATTTACTTTGGATTTTAGTGTTTGATGACTAACACAACCAAATTGGACTAATGAATTTGCAAGTGATTATTTTGTAGTTCAATAGGGTGCAAAACGTGACTTGGACAAAGATGACGTGATGATCTAATGATCAACACCATAAGAAAGACCCTAGAAGCACAAGAGAAGACCCAAGATATCAAGCATAGTCCGAGCATGAAGATTGGAACCAAGCCGAACGAAAGATCGCACAGAAATGAGCACGACAAAGGTGACCGGACGCGGCTCAATGAGTGAACGGATGCACCGGTGCTCGGCAACACCAGGCGTCCATAGCTGTGACCGAACGCTGAGCAGCAGTGACCGGACGCTGAGCGAAGCAGTGATCGGGCGCACCAGTGACAATGTTTATCGTCACGGCAGTGTTTTCAGCGTGACCAGACGTAGCAGACTGGACGACCGGACGCACGAAGTGCAGCGTCCGATCGAGTCTAAAGAGGTTCCAGAGCGGCGCCTGCGCGACCGAACACATCCGGTCGATGATGACCGGACTTAGCCCAGAGTCTGATCAGTGCGCGCGCTCCAACGGTCGGGATGACCAGACACGTCCGGTCAGGACGTCATCAGCGTCCGATCAGTAGCAGAAAGTTGGGTTTCGTCCCCAATGGCTACTTTCTCAGTGGGACTTATAAACCCAACAAGCCAGTTGACAAGAGAGGAGCTGAGGAAACATACCAAGGGTGTTGATACACCATTTTAGTGATCTCCACTTGCATAGTTCTTAGTGATTCATTAGGTGATTAGCGTAGGTGCTTTGCGAAGTGCTTAGGTGATTAGACCACCGCTCATGCGCTTGCTCTAGATTTAGGCCTAGTGTTTAGTGAGGTTTGCATACCTCTTAGCACTGGGTGCTTGCGCGCACCATTGTTGTACACCGGAGGGGCTTGTAGTCTTGCGAGATCACACCAACTGCGTTTGTGGTGTGGCCGCCACCATGTACAGAAGGGAACAAGGCCTGCAGCGGTTCGCCCAGAAGCTTGATAGTGAAGACGGCAGGGAGCGGTCCGAGAGAGGCTTGCCGGAAGGCACACCGGAGACCCACTTGCGCGTGGGGAAGGACCGGGGCTATCCACGGAGTTACCCGACCAGGAGCTTGGCCCTTGCGAGGGATTCCTTGCGAGAGGCTCCAACAAGGACTAGGGGTAAGCTCGCGCGCTTCTCGATACCTCGGTAAAAATACCAGAGTCATCGACAAGAGTTTGCATATCTCTACCTTACTCTTTAGCTTCCACATTTATATTAATTACATAACTCCTTTTGCGGTAGAGATAGCAACACACTAGCAAAACCATAGTTTTACATTTAGATTGCATAGGTTTTGCTAAGAATAGAAAAAGAGGCCTTAGTTAGAGTTAGAGTTTTAAGTTGCCTAATTCACCCCCCTCTTATGCGTCATCCTTTCAATTCCTATCATTATATTTACCTGTGCTTTAGCTATGCTAGTATGTTGATTAGTAGACATTCCTTTGTTATCAATAAATCTTTACTCCATTATTTCCCTATGGTAAAATATAAATAACGATATCTGGAATACTCCTGGTAAAATGCTACAATGGTATTATGTATGCTTGCGGAATCTTTCATATTCTATTTGCACTTAATAAATACCAAAAAGCATTTTTGGCGCCGTTGCCGAGAAAACAATTGGCGTAAAGATTTAAATCATTAACATACCACTAGATTTAGTAGGATTACCCATGCTCTGTTGAATTGTGGAATAAGATAGGATAGCAGATGCCGTTTTGACCTTTCAGCAAACATCCACAAGAAAAGAAGAACATTAAAGAACCCAGGACATCTCACAGGTTTGTGTAGACATATATATATATATATATATATTCTCTAACCATGTGTAGATTTGAGAAAAAGGTCGACGTCACAAGAATTCAAATCACATCTCAAGTGATGAATATAGATGTTGCACTACTCATAAATTCCATCATGTGAGTCATGGTAAGTATGATCAAGAAAGGTGAGATAGTCTTGCTCATGGACTTTAAACTTGATGAGTTGTTATCTTTTAATATTTGCATACCATTGCATGTTTACTTTAAATGATTCATGCATCCACTCCGTTTTGTTTAAATTCTCTCATATCAAATCCACATCATATTTAGTTTCTTGCATACATTCATGCCACTTGCATCTTTTTATTAAAAAAATCTCTCACCATGATCATGCTCTTTTATCTCTATTTGAATAAATCTCTATAATGCTTTCATGTTACCCTTTGTTTACTATAGTATGTTTAGGTTTGGAAGTATCTTTATACATCTTTTAAAGTAAGCATGGTGCTTAGTTTAAATCAAGAGGTGTGTGACCTTACTTCCAAAGGCTTTTTAAATTAAGCGTGGTGCTTAGGTTAAAATGCCTTCTTTAATCAAATTAGACATGGAGTTTAGTTTGGTTATTGAACTAAAACCTGCTATAGTAGATACTGGTTATTTTGTTGGACTAACCCCTGCAGAAAACTCTCAAATTCAGTCTGGGTAAGTCAAGAGATGAATTCACATCGAAGATAAATTAAGGCATGCGATGAACTCCAACAACTCTGCGCAAAAGAATACATAGCTCATTCTTGATGGAAGGAAGAACTGAAGAATGAATATAAGCTATGCATGTTCAAGGTTTGGTATGAACCTACCAATCCACCACTACAGCTGTGGAAGTGGATGAACAAATCGACAGGTTAAGAGCAGCATCAAACGATAACCTAGCATTAAGCTTTCCCAAGACTCAAGTTTGGATGCTGATGAAAAGCAGGATGCAACCCACCTTGTATTATCCAGAATACGTCTGCTCCCATCATCTTCGAAGACATTGATTCACACGTCGACAGCAAGAACTAGGACAACAAGATGCCACTACATCATGGTGTGCAATCTCATGTCAACAAAATATTATCAATCAGTGGTGGTCTGTTGATAATGTCTTGTGGAATCATGAACAACCATGGGTACAAGAAGACAGCCCTAAGTCATCGAAGATGAAGCTTTCATGCAAATTCCAATGAGGTTCCTTCCTCGACTATAAAGATGGCTGGCGTATCACTAACAAACAAAGAAGAAGAACTCTCCGCCATGCCATTAAAGGACAAAGCCAACCAAGGAGGAGCTTGAGTTTGCATCTCCAATGGACCCCAACTCGTCAACCAAGAATCAACAAAAATTAAGAAAGGTTGATGGAAGAAGAGCATGCAATTGTCCATATCCTCATCGGATGGTGCAAAGACAAAGATTAATGTAAGGAAAGGTCCTACTCAACGGACCACGAGCTCTCACCAACAGGTAAATCGGACGTACCTCCTTCTGGTAGTTCTATCACTAATCATCTGAGTAAAAAAGAAAGGATAAAAACATAAGGTATGTTCAACCAAGCATGATGCAACATTAAATCACATTCATATGAGAGTTCTATCATCCAAACTTGCTTTTGCACTCTGCAAAATTCAAGTATGGGGGATCGAGTTCTTCAAAACATCTCATATCATGTTGCTAGTTTGTCTTGGCCATCCCTACCTTTATGATGTGCTCAACCTACTAAATCTCTAACAAGTAAAAATTTAAATAATCATGCTCTTTGGGTCACCATACATATTTTTGTTTCTACTTGAATGAATCTATAAGCTTCCTTGTTCTATTATAAGTATGCTTTAGAATACTATTCGAACATAATCATTGAATCAAAACATACTTGTATAGAATTCGGTTGTATGTGTGGACTAACCCTTGTAGGAAAATATTCAAATTTTGTTGGGAATGTTTGAATATCATTCGTAGAAACAAAACAAGATTAGAGGTATTCTTCACAATAATTTTTGCACACTTTTGCCTTAGCCTTGTTGAAAGATTGAAGTAGTGGTGAATAATAAAGGCACATTATTTAAAACATGGGATACAGATGACCTTTAGCTCTATGACAACACTATCCCTGTTTTGAATCATTTGTATATTGCTTCGGGTATGTGTTGTCCACTAATCCTTTGTAGATAAGAAATAATGAGTAGAGCAGAAGGTCCAAATAGAATGACAAGATCCACAAAAGAAAGAACAAAAAGATGGCATGACAAAAGAATGAGAAAGAAGGAGTGCGACATGGGAGACAAGATGCTCATAAACAGATCAAGCAAGGAGAGCTTCAAGAGAAGACCACCACAAGTCATCTACCCTTCATCACATGGTGTCATCATGCTCCAATAATGAAGGTAACATCTTAAGGTAAGTGGTCATTGTTTTTCTCTTGATCTTGGTATGCACATAAATGAATACACAAATAAGTTTGAGTTACAACTTTGCTTGATCCAACCTGATTAACTCAACATGTCTTGTTCCTTAAGTTTATTCATAACACCACTTTCTTGATCTCCTAGTCTTAACTAAATGAGCTAAAATATTGCATATCTTATCTTCGAAAGATGATAGTCATAGTCATGAAAAGTTTGATACATTATATAAAGATGGACAATCCTTCCCTAGGTTAAGCAGCTCCACTCTTTTTGTCACAGTCAAAATGCTACATGCATGCTCATCCTTCTAATCTTATCACCCATGTTATAAATGAACAATGCACACAACATCAATCTTATCTCATAATTTAATGTGTCTAAGGCTAGAGAAGAATAAATAAGGTTTTGGTTCTGTTGGTGTTTTCCCACCAACAAAGCCCATGCACTTGATCTCTACCTTGTCTTTATGAGCAGAACACACTTCGAGTAAAGTGTGATGAGTCAATCCCCAAATTCTACAAGTGGAAGTTCTGAATCGACAATAGGCTCACAACCATTGATGAGAGGACAACTGCCATATAAGGTACGTTACATAATCACACACAATGGCAGGCTACTACGGGACACGAGGTGGCCAGCCTCCAGCAACAATAGCAATAGCAAAATTAAAATTGGGAGGCTCTGTTCCAGCACCTGTACATCCGGCCACCTCGTTGAGCAACCACGACAACAACCAGCTTGGGGGGGAAGGCATCTCTCGTGTATCTAGATAAATATTTCTTTTCCTTTTATTGTTCTTAGTTTGCTTTAGAGAAAAAAAGATGAATAACTAAAAACAAAATAAAAAGTTATCTTTATAGAAATATACATAGTTATAATGTGTGAACTAAAACTAAAAACAAATAAAGAAAGTGTGTACAGTTTGCTTTAATTTGCTTTTCAAAGCTGAATAAAAAGGACTCTGAAGATAATCTTTTAAAATGGAAATGATGAATAATCGCTCTGTTATAATTCCTTTGAAGTACCTAGTTTTCAGCCTTGAATTCTCCTGAGTTTTGGATAAAATTGTTTTGATATAAGGATTTACTCTGAACTTGAAACTCGTGGTAGCATATGCTTAATCTAAGTCTAGATAATTGACAGATATGATATGAGAAGGTTTGAGCTGTTGTTTATCTTGTTCTGAGTGACACTAAAGTTCTGGAGGTTTATCTTTTGAAAAACACAAAAATGCTATATGATGAGTTCCTTATGACAAAGCTTGAATTCCCACCAGGGTCATACAAGTTATTTAGGCTAGAAAAACTTCCACATATACTGCTTGCTTTTGCATTGAGTTTATCTTTCAAAAGTTTTGTTGCATAAAAGAGATAGGGGGCTATGCAAAAGTTATTCACAAAAAAAAGAAAAAAAGAATTGAAAATATGGACACAAAAGTGTCCGAGATATATAAAACAATGGGTACTTAGATGCCCACCTGAAAAAAGAAAAGATGAATAAGATAACCCCTGCTCTCTAGCAAATGTTTCCAAGTTTTAAAAGAGAGATATGTTTTAAGGAGCAAAGTAGAATTAGGTTAGCCACCATATATATACCCACCACACATATATCCACACACATGCACATCTTGATTTGATTCTATGACTCAACTCTCTTTGGATCCGAGGTTTGACTTTACAATATATGCATTGCAAGTATGCTCTAGCCTTCTCCCTATCTATGAACTCCACATAAGCTTTAGTTGTAGGAAGAGAAAAAAAGGCATAACATATTTACTGCCTTTGGTGAGGATCCACAAATACCACATATATTGAGAGAGTTAACAGTGTCAAACAATGGAAGCTCGGCACCAACAACTAGCCAACAAACAGAGGGCGCAATAATGAAAAACCATAACCTACCGCAACTATTTATAGGCACAAAGCACCCACACCTAAGGAAAGAAACCAGCGCACATCCTGAAGATTCATGAACCACTTCCCGAGAAAAACGTGAACAGAAAACACCCAACAATCCCGCTTCCCATCCAACTCCACACTGGGCCCATTCATCCAAATCAATCAAAGGCCTAGCTTCGGTCGAGCACGATAGGGCCGTCGCTGGACCAGGGCAGCAAGCTAGGTACCCACGCGTGCCTCCCTCCCCAAGTTTCAACGTTGCTCCGACCCATCACGCTAGGCCCGACCCTCAAGGGCCTGCTGTTGGGGGAGGTACCCCCGGCATCGCTCCTCCCCTAACTCTTGACCTAGCGCTGGCTCAACTAACCCGCCCTCATCCTAGGCACCACCCCCACGATGAGGGTGTCCTTGATCGGCTTTTTTCATCTATGTGTTCAGGGGGCATGATCGAAGGTCAGCTGCGTCGAAGAAGTCTGTGTGTTTAGGGGGCACGATCGAATGTCAGCATCATCGAAAGAGCGTGGCGAGAAGGTCGCAAGACGGTGACGGTGAACAAACCCTCGCTGGGGGCACGCGAAGGTCGTTACCTGCCGTGGAAAGGAACCGTCCTGTCAGCAATTGGACCCGGGAGTGGTTGGCTAAGGAAAGGATATTACCGTTGTACCCCTGGCTCTTGTATAGCATCTACCGGCTAGGGTCTAACCCTAATGTAAATTCCACCACGTCTCCGGGTATGGCCTATAAATGCTCGGGCCGCATGTGTAAGAAACATGTTGAATTGTTTCTGGACAAAGTAATGAGCATTTAATCCGCACGTTTCCTTGCTTTCAGGTACCCTAGCTCACCCCTTCACGACCATTTAGTCACTCACCTATGGGAAAGGCTCAGCCTCTCCCCCCATGCTCCTCAGCGAGGACAAGAGGCCAGGAGTGACCCCACACAATCCTAGTGTTGAATCTAGAGAATAATCTATAAGTGTTTAATTCAACATAGGCAAGATAACCCTTTCATGAGGTGTGAAGAAGCTTGGCTTTGAATCAAACCGAATTAAATATCTTTCGTAAGTGATCTAGATTGAACCAAAGTAAAATATTGATCCTAATTCACCCGAGATAAAAATATGACTTAACTCACCCTACACAATTTGACCACAACCTTTTTAGGTAAATGTTGACAAAGGGGGAGAGATAAGTCACAAAGATAGAATGCTTGAACAAAGGGGGACAAAATAGAGTCTCAAAGAAAGATAAATTTGACATAGGGGGAGAGATATGACAAAGGAAGGGGATCAATTAAAATTTAAAGCACACAAGTAGGGGGAGCAGCTCATGAACAATTTGTTGCATTTGAATGTGCATTTTCATATGACTTTCTCACATTGCACAATTTTTTTAATTTTGATATTCATGCTTGTGTGGTGTATGCTAGTAGAAGAAATTGAATGGTGAATTGAACAACTAGTATGCATAGGACAATAACTAGACTTCTCATATTTTAAGTAGATCAAGAGCTGTGGTTATAATGTTTATCTCATGGGGTTCTCTAGTTTTTTATGAATGTCTAGTCATATATGGTGCTAAGGATGGTGTACAATGGCAACTCCGATTGGTATCACGCTTCAAAGGTCCATTCTTTACACCTTAGCATCATTTGGTAGAATTACTCTCCCACAACTTAAAATCCATACATATGTGCAAGCTTTCAATCCAAACTCTTAGCACATATGTAGGGGGAGCTAATGCTATCAAAATCGAGTTTGTAGTGATTGTCCAAATCCTATTCATGATCAAAATGCTTCGACAAGCAATGCAAATTCAAAACTTAATTAAATACTATCTTTGTGAAGGGTCGTCATCAATTACCAAAAAGGGGGAGATTGAAAGCCCTAGTTTGGTTTTGGTTAATTGATGAAACCATAGGACTAACCTTTGATCTAAGTGGTTGAATTAGATAAGGTGGTCCAATCCAAGGAATGGAGAAAATGGATAATGATCGTGAAGGTGGTGATGGCCACGGTGATGATCAAGTGCTCAAGCTTGGAGAAAAGAAGAAAGAGAAAACAAAAATAGGCTCAAGGCAAAGGTATATTGATAGGAGCTATTTTTTGTTTGCACTCAAGACACCATAGAGGGTGTGATAGCCGTACTATTAAAAGGGAAAACACGGTTAAAACGGTTATCAAGTGCCACTAGGTGAATTCATTTGATCATATGCATTAGGACCTAGTGAGCTAACATCTAACCCTTGCAAAATGCTTTGAAGTATGCTAACACACGTGCACTATGCTGAGACACTTTGTGGTTGGAAAGTTGGAAGCAAGAGTGAAGAGAAAGGAGTTGAAAGAGAGTGACCAAATGCTGGTCACGGTTGGACCGGATGCATCCGATCAATTCACTGCAGGCGCATTCGCGAGAGCTAACAAAGATCAGACTCTGGCGAGTCCGGACACTAACGAGTGGACGCATCTGGTTGCTGTTTTTCCTCTTTGGAACTCTCTGTATCGTGACTGGACTCTGACATGAGTGATGGACCAGACACAGCGCTGCCACTATTGGTGCATCTGGTCGAAGTGGAGAAGAATGGCGAGCGTGACACGAGCGGACAAGTCCGGTCGCTGCTGGACACTCTTGGGAGCTTACTAGACTATGAACGGATGCCATGCTTGGCGCGTCCGGTCGATCGAAGGAGCGTGTCCGGTCAAACATAATGAGCGCGAGATCGTTGAGTTAGCCATTGGGATCCAACGAACAACGTTGAATGCAGTGACATGTGGACAGCCCAGAGCGACCGGCCGCTCTGTGCAGCGCGTCCGGTCATCCCGACTGGCGCGTCCGATCGTGCCTGTTAAAGACCAACGGCTATGTGACTTTGAGGGAGGCTATATATATGTGTTGGCCGGCTAGGGATGAGTCTCATGGCACTTTGACACATTGGACATCCCTTTGAGCTGGGCATACTCTCTCCCACTCATCTCTCTTGCTTGATTGCTAATTCAAAGTGAGATTGAGTGAATCCAAGTGCATTTGCTTGAGTGATTGCATCTAGTGGCACTTGGGGATCGTTTTGCTGTAGATTTCTTGTTACTCTTAGTGGTTGCCGCCACCTAGATAGCTTGGAGCAGCAAAGGAGGATTGGCAAGAGTGGTGATTGTTCTTGGACATCTCCTGGTGATTTGTGAGGGGTGTTGCGCCTTCCCCGGCGGAGCGCCAAAGGCAAATCTAGTGAATTGCTTGTGTCATTGAGCTACCACACTTGCGGTTAGTTCTTGCGGTGTTCAATTGTGCGGACGAGGTTTGTGAAACACCTCTTAGCCACCGAACCACGAAGTGTTGGTCGACACAATGGGGATGTAGCTTGCCGGCAAGCAAGTGAACCTCGGGAGAAAATCAACTTGTCATCATTGTCTCTCTTGGTTCATTGGTATTCATTGTGATTGGATCATCTCACTTGCCCCGCGTCGGTGTAAAGCTCGAATCCCTTGCATTTACATTACTAGTTGTGCTAAGCTCTTTAGTGTAATTAGTTTTGAGAGCCAGCTTGCTATCTTGTGTAGTTTGGCTAGTGAGGCTCTTTAATTAGTCTTTGAGAGCTCACTAACTTAGAAGTAGTGGCATAGCTTTGTGTGCCATCAAGACTATACTAAACTAGAATTATTGGGATAGGTGGCTTGCAACACAAACACTAGAGCAAGGAAAAACTTGCTATTGCCATTTCTTACTAACCATATTGCTCTAGTGATTTGTAGAATTTTAAATTAGGCTATTCACCCCATCTAGCTAATTAGGACCTTTCAGCAACTACCTCTCTTTATCCCTCTCTTTTCCATCTAGTTCTTCTCCTCGTTCTTTGTCACCATTGCATGGCTGGTGGATCTACAAGGATGGAGCCCGAGAGCGGTCAGGCAGGCTAGGGCCGTCCAAGCCATCGCATGCCCCGAGAGGATCCCTCCCGGGTGTGTGGGATTTCGGGTTTCAAGAGACCTCATCGGTGTGTCTTGCATATCGCGCTCCCAACGAGCCTCCTCCGACGACATGCCTTGTTTATTGTGCCCACCGCTGAAGGCACCAGGTTCATGTGCGAACAAACCCTAGCTGCCAACCGACCTAAAAGTCGATTAGGCCCCAATCCAGCGATCTAACTCCTTACAGGTATGGTAACCTAATTAAGTATCAACAGTATTATATTTCGTCATACTCAATTTGTATCTTGAGTTCATAGAATCCCCGATGACAATATGGCCCTGGAACTGCTTTTGGAGCAGCTTTTCATCAAAAGATAGGGAGTGGATAAACGCAAAATTTCTTGAAAGGTTCCCCGCTAAACGCTTCTCAAAAATGAACCACGAGGGTCCATTATTCCTAGGAAGCGGCCCAGCAGGAGCTTCTTGTCGCTTTTCTGGCCCATCCGCCAATGCCTGCATCTCCGCAACTTTGCATTACCATTTCTGAGCTCCACCGATGCTGAGTACCACCGGTGCCAAGGTCACTCTCCCCATCATGCTGAGCGCCACCCGCCTGGCTGCCGCCCATTGGCGCGGGCCGCCGGACTCCCAGCTGCAAGCACCGTCATGCCACTGGTCAGCGTCGTGCTCTCCCAGCTGCCTCCCTACCAGAGTAAGCTGCCCCCTGCCTCCCCAATGGCGATGGCGAGCACCTACGCGCTACTGTCTCCCATGGGACTGCCGCCTCCACCTACACGCAGCCAACCGTGGGAGCGCCGTCTCCGCCTGCACGCAGCCGCCTTCGCATGAGCATGAGGTCCCCTCCATTGTGATTCTTTTTCCAGTCTTCCTCTTAATGAAACACATGTCACTATGGCATGTTGTCGGAAAAAAGTGATTCTTCTCCAGTAAGATCCTCTCTGCTCATCCAAGATCTGGTCGCTGGACCCTTTTCAGCGAGCGTACCTTCAACCGACGGTCCTATCTACCAAACATGTAGCTTTTTATGTCCAGGCTTCTGAAAACAAGAGCTTTTGTGAGCAGATAGCCAATAGCCACTAGCCACTAGCTTATCAAATAATTCTAGCCATTCCAAACAGGTCCTATATTATCGACAAGGTTCTAAATCTATGACTATATATAGCTACCGCTATAGCCGAAAATAGCTGATGGACAGCATCGGCATCGCCACAAGGAGAATTGTGTTTTAAGCGCTAATAACTGTATTTAGCCAGCTATATCGTTGAAATGCACAAGTACTCATGCAAAAGGAATTGAAACTGACATTTGTCATTGTTATAATAATGGCCGGACAACTACTAAGCTCAACTAAAGATCATTACCAATGAAGTTTAGCCGGTAAAAAGTCTGATGCAATGTAGTATTCTGTGTCACTGCGGACGACAGACAGCAGCGCCTTGCTCCTCGCGTTGATCTCGACCATCCATACAGTCTCATCTGCGGCATCGATGAAGTAGTGGTTCTCGCAGACCGTGAAGCAGATGATATCAGGATCGTCGGAGCTCACGATAGGGTACCGCGGGGCCACTCGCGGCAGGCGACCGTAGTTGGGGAGCTGCCAGAGCTCGTCGCAGTCGAGCACACCGTCCTTGACCCACGCCATTGGCTCCTCCGTCCTCAGGGCCAGCGTCCACGTCGTCACGTTGAAGGCGAAGCTTGAGCGCTCGCAGGAGGTCTTGCCTGGGCCGCCGCAGCAGCAGCGGGGAGCAACGCTGACGAACCTCACGGCACCAAGGCCGGCGGCGGCCATCTTGCGGCAATAATGCATGTCCGGTCGATCGCTGCCGCGGTGGCGCATTTTGGGAGGCGACACAGGCAACGGTACATACCGGAGTTTGGGGTCCTCCTCCGCCATGTCGCACAGGAGGAAGCCGCTGAGGTAGTCGACCCAGCACATGAAGCGGCTGCCGACGGACACGGCGGCGTCGATCTCCGTCCAGTCTCACCAGCACGCCTTCCCCTCGTGGTGCACGATGGGCACCCGCTTGTGCACCCAGTCCTGGGCGCCGGGGCGAAGCACACAGAGCTCGGCCGTGCTGTACGGCGCGTAGTACCCCACCTCGAGCTGGGCCACAAGGACCTCGCCCTCGCCGCGGCGCAATATGCCAGTGTCCTTGAATAAGGACAGGTTGCGCGCCTCGTCTTTGCGAGAAGGAACCTGGCGGGCGTCTTTGTCTCGTTCGAACTGGTTGGAAACATAGCAGCCGGGGAGCAGGTACAGCGACGGCGTCCGGCCGGCGCCTGCCTCGTACAGGAAATAATCGAACATATCACGTGACCATCGGTGAGGCACCCTCGACTCGATGAGGACGGAGTCATCGTGGGCCGCGACGATCTGGAGTCGGAGATCCTTGGTATCCTTGTCGTCGTCGCTGGACGGCGTGCTGCCTATGCCGGCTAGCAAGTCGTAGAGGAAGCTGGAGCGTTCCGGCGGTGCCGCGATGCTAAAAGAGACGCTGAAGGGTAGGCCAGAGGAAGTGCAGGAGGCCGCCGTGGTCTTGGCATCGGCGGCAGAAGAGTCGCTGTCCTTGAGGATCTTGCGTTTCAGCATCACCCAGCGGGGGCGGCTGCCGTTGGATCAGAGGGTCCTCTAGGGTTGGTTATTAGGGTTTCCATTGCCGCCGGAGCCTTGGATGGATCACTCCCGAGAATTTGATCGATTCTGTTTCAGCACCACCATATAATGTTACGTAGTTATCTAGATAATTTATGGTTTGGGGATTTATTCAACAATTACGGAATATACTCCAATTTATTTTGGAGTTGGAAAAGATAAAGCCGTATCCACCTGAACTCGTGGTAGCAAACTTGCCGTATCCACCTGAACTCGTATCAACTTGAAACTCATCAAGAGATTTAGCGCATGGCACTACCGGAAACCGGCACTTTGCGGAGTGCCGGAGGCTTCGCCGAGTGTCGAAACACGGGCACTCGGTGAAGAGGCAGTTTGCCGAGTGCCGCACTCGGCAAAGCTGGCACTCGGCAAAGGCTGTCTTTGCCGAGTGCTTTTTTTCTGGCACTCGGCAAAGATGTATTTTGCCGAGTGCTATTTTTCGGCACACGGCAAAATGCGTCTTTGCCGAGTGTTTTTTTTTCTGGCACTCGGCAAAGATGTATTTTGCCGAGTGCTATTTTTTGGCACACGGCAAAATACGTCTTTGCCGAGTGATTTTTTTTTGCACTCGGCAAAGAGGCATTTTGCCGTGTGTATTTTTTGTTGGCCCTCAGCAAATTAGTTTTTCAAAGCAAATTTTTAGGCCCTAAATGAATTTAAATGAAAAACTTTTCAACTACAAAGTTGTATAACTTCTCAAGATCTACAAAGTTTATTTTGGTCATTTCTTTATTTGACAAAGCGATAACAACGTTGTTCATAAAATCTACATCTCTCATATTAGTTTCATGAAAGTAAAAGAGAGATATATAAGATTTGTGAACAATGTTACTACCACTATATCGGATGAACAAATGACCAAAATAAACTTTGTAGATCTTGAGAAGTTATGAAATTTTGTAGTTGGCAACATTTTGATTTGAAATCATCTTGTCATGCAAAAACGACGTTTGAATTTGAAATTTTTAAAATTTGAATTTTTCAAAAGACATCAGATGAAAAAACTTCCTAAATGAAAATTGTAGATCTCCAAAAGTTATGAAACTATGTAGTTGACAACTTTTTTATTTGAAATCATCTTATCATGCAAAACTACGTTTAAATCTCTCAAATTTAAAATTCGAATTTTTCAAACGACCTCGGATGGAAAAACTTCCTAAATGAAAATTCTAGATCCCGAAAAGTTATGAAACTTTGTAGTTGACCACTTTTTGATTTGAATTCGTTTAGGGCCTCAAACAAGTAATTTACTCTCGGTTTAGTATAATATACAAGGATAGAAAACGGAATCTAGACACAAGTGACAGTGTAGTGCAGTGGTAGAGCAGCAGACACGCAAGAGAGAGGTCGTGAGTTCAAATCCCGCCGGCCGCGTTAGCCGTGAATTTAGCGCAAAAAATGCACCGACTTCGATGAAGACGGGTGGGTGCTGGCTGGTGGCGGCCTCCCTCGAAAATTTTTTTTTTGAAAAAATTTGCTATTATTTTTGGGTTTTTTCGCATTTTCATTTTGCCGAGTGTAAATCTTTGCCAAGTGCTTTTCCGGCACTCGGCAAATGCTTCGTCGAGTGCTCGACATGCGGCACTCGGCAAAGAAGCCTTTGCCGTGAAGGGATATGTCGACAGCTCTTTCCCGAGTGCAGCACTCGGCAAAGCACACGTTTACTGTAGTATGGGAAGGACTAAAAAGCGAAATTTTCAGAAAAGAAGTTTTAGCTCTTTTATATACCAGTTTTCCTATATTTCAGGTGACTGAATTTTAAGATAATTTCAGGTAATACTCTTGTACTACCAACTGGTATAAGTAAATCATTACTTTTGTGATTTGTTATTTGTATTTGTGTCATAACATATCAATTTTTTGTCTTTGTCTAACTATATAAATAATTATAAATTGTTAAATTATTTTTGTGCCATACAACTCAGATTTTATCGGATTTGTGGTTTTGTTTAACGAGTTTTTTATTCTTGAAACCGAATTTACAGATTGTGCCTACAGAAATTTCAACGAACTAAAACTATAATTTTAATATATAATATATGCAATAACCATCGTCTAAAAGGAAACTAAAATTCAGGCACGTGAATTTGAGCAATTCCCTTTATATATTGGGTATAGATAGATACAAACTAATAAAAATATATATATTTAAAAGACATTAAAATCAAGAAACATCAACTATATATGACCACGGAGTTTATTTTAATATAGCTTCTCAGCATAGCATTCATGCTGCATATTTCATCTTCTAGCTGTTCGTAGGAAGATGAATAAATATTCTTTGAGACGACATACCAGCAGAGTACCCCCACGTCTCGGTTTTAAGGGAAGGCCCACTATCTAGTCGCTTTTGTCATGGATATCTTCTCCATCGGGCACCGAGTGCTGGACGGCCAAGAGCCAATACGGGAGGTTACCTCTTCAGCTGATGTAGGACCAGAAACCGCAAGGCCCCCGCGTCGCTCTCTCTGTGGGGCGACTCGGGCGGCACCCCCCGCGCTGCCGCCGTAGGGTCCTTCTGCGTGCCTCCTTGGCCCGGCTGCCGTCGGAGCCCGCCGCCGGAGGTCCGGTCGACGGCAAGGAAGGTGGCGGCCAGGTCCTCTCCCTCCCTCCCTCCCTCCCTCCCATGGAGTTCCTGCGGTGGATTTAGGCGACATCGCGGAGGAGCTGGCGGGCGGAGCTGCCGGCGCCGGTGCGGGCGGATCCACCTCCCCACGGCAGGATCTGCCTCCCCATCCGGCGCAGGCGACCTCCATCGACCCGTTGGTGCCCGGCTCCAAAAGGTCCGGCGCCAGCCTCCTCCCCTCTCGATCAAGCGGCTTGGGGCTGGATCCGGTGGCCCGCTGGCTGGATCCGGTGGTTCTTTGCCGGATCCGGCGGGAGCCCATCGTCTGCTGACGACGGCTCGGCTCCACTGGTGTTGGGAACGGCGCCCGGTGGCTGGAGGTGCAGGCGCTTGGTGCTTGGCGCTCCCATTGCGGCATCGTCTTCCTCGCCCAATTGCCGATGATGTGGTTTGACCGAGATCCACGGGGGGCTGGGGAGCGGGCGTGACGGCGACACCTAAGCTTTATAGAGATTTCAAGTACAAATTTTATAGAGATTTCAAGTACAAATTTTGTAAACAAGACCGTACCAACCCGGAAAATAATTCTGTGCAAAAATGAAATAAACCAAAGTAAAGATCGCCATATTATCACCTTAGGAAAATAATTCTTCCCAACCTCTCCAAGCAGCGTTATTTCGTCATGCTAGAAGTAATATCCTTGAGAAACCAGGAATTCCTTACACTGGAATATAAGCTTCAAAGATTCTCACCAACCTTTGCTAGCTGGCCATCAAGTGGAGACACTACTATAGAATGGACCTGTTGTCCCGGGCGGTAACAGCCTTTAGTCCTGGTTACCGCGCCGGGACAACGATCCCGGGACTAAAGGTGGAACCTTCAGTCCGGGTCATCGAGCCGATTAAAGAGGACCTTTGGTCCCGGTTGGTAACACCAACCGGGACTAAAGGCCCTCAACCAGCGAACCTGGCAAGATTTTTTAGTCCCGGTTGGGGTTACCAACCGGGACTAATGTTTCACCTTTTAGTCCCGGTTGGTAACTAACCAACCGAACTAAAGGTTCCTTTTCTTTTTCTTTTTTTTTTTAATTTGTTTTCAGTTCAGTTACGTATTTGTTTAATATATAATATGTTTTTATGTACGTATTCTACGTTGCTAATATAAATACACGCATGCATATAATTACATCTAATTCTCATCTTGAGTATTATTATATTCGAATAAAGTATGAAACTATATATATTATAGATATATATATATATATATGTATATATACAACACTTTCATAATCTTGTTCTCGAAAATAACGATATCAATAAACATTTAATTTACATCATTTATTCCTTAAGATCAAAGTAGAACTCGCCATTGGGATTTAGCACTTTTTCTAGAAGATATCCTGCTATTGACTCTTGAACTGCTTTCGGATGGTCTTTTGCATGACCCTTCGTTTCAACCATTCAGTCTTGCATTTGAAATAAAAGGAAAAGTATTAATACACATATATGTATATATATTCATTTAAAATAAATAAAATTGATATATACGTACTCGAGGACATCTTGGAGTTCTTCTTATGTGCGCATGATAAATTCACAAACGTAGTATCCACACAAGTTATTACACGGTTCTGCCATAAACACCACTTTGTTTAGAAGAAGATTATTCTCATCATCTCACACGTAAATTGAAGTACGATATAGTAATTAAACACGTGGGGAAGTGTATATAGTACAACTTACTTGGTATTTCAACTACATTAAGTGGTGCCTTGCAATCCTTGCGATGTTGCTGAATAAACTCTTTCCAAACCACAATGCGACCAATAATGTACGATCGTTAATAAATTATGGCAAAGTCTATTCAATAATAGTTGTGCGAGAGATCGAAATTACTCTGGATAATGTCTATCATATCTTGGTATAGTGCCCGTTCTTTTCTCAACGAGTCAAAGATTAGTAACCGACTTGAGTTTAACTCAATGACAATGAGTATCCAGTGAAAACTGCATTGGTTTATATACACACGTACATGCATATAAGTTGTATTGATATTACATAAAATGTGTAGACTACATTATTATTAACACTTACTCAAAGTTGTACGGGAAAAGTATTGTTGTCTTGTCGTGCTGCTTCACGAAGAACTTCATGATATTCGTTTGTGCTTCAGATACCCAGTGGTCCTTGACAATAATATCGGTTTTGAATACGATATAAGGATCAATGAAGCCAACACTGGTGTCTTGTATTCTTTGGAGCTCTGACATCCGGAATCTATATATAAATATAAGTTACATGTGAGGATAATTATATACACGTGCGCATGGAAGTGAGTTTATTAAATAAAAGTAAGAATCACTTACAAACAAAAGGAGCTCATGATTGATTTGTCCAGGCGTCCAAGTGGAATAGTTGATGCAATTCTTGAAACTAATATGTAAGATGTCATCGCCATACGGAAGTAATGATGGTCTCTAAATCGACAAAGATCCACTTTGCTCACCCCCGCCACACGCTTTGCATGTACCACTTGTTGAGCAAGTACATTTATGTACCCAATTCATTCAGAGCCCGCGGGGTTGTACAGACTTTTGCCATATTTATAAGTCTTCCGTATCAACTTCCGAGTTACGGATTGGAGCTTTGCCCGTCAATTGATCCAAGGTTAAACCAAAGATCTTTAAAAAAAGCATTAAGGGCTTGAACCGACACTTCTCCAGAGTTATGCGGTCGATAGACTTCTATGTTGGAACCATATTCATTAGCAACAACAAGATTTTGCATTGGTTGCTTCATTGTCCGAGTATGGGACATCCTTCCCCGATGCTCTTTTCCTTTTCTTATCTCGCATCATGTGACTTCACGAGGGAGCGGTCATAGTCGATAGTGGCGAAGGCTTACGAAGTTCAATCATCTTTTTCTTGTGAGCATCGACCTTCCTTTTCGGCACATCTCGTGGTATGTAAAAAATACGGCTTCTCCTTAAGCTTTGCTTGACTCTTGTTTTTGATATCTATAAAAAATCTTTTACTTTTTGTCTTCTTCATGCTATTTGCTCATCGGTCTTTTTCGTGAAGTATTTCTAGAGAAATAACTCTTTTTCTTGGGGTCTTCTTTGTCACGGGACCTTAGACGTCTTTGTAGTGCGTCATTTGTGAGAGGGTGGGGCGGTGTTGGAGATCGGTGTGGAGGCGATGAGGCCGGTGTTGGTGGAGACCGGCGTGGAGACGTTGGAGATCGTTGTGGAGGCGGTGGGGCGGTGTAGGGAGTTGGAGATTGTTGTGGAGGCGATGGGGCCGGTGTAGGAGTTGGCGATCGCCGTGGGGATGAAGTCGTCTCGCCCCCCGCGACGCTGTGATGAGATGGGGAATGAATGATTAGGCTAGGCTGGGGAGAGACCCTGCTATAAAAACAATTTGTGTGTCAATTATTTTTGAAGCCAATAGAAAATTAATGGAAAATAATATTTCATTCACTTTCATTCGTACCTAGGGTGAGGTAGGGGAAGCGGTGGCGCCCCAGGAATGATGATGAAGCGTTTGCGCCATTGAATAAATGTCTTCTCTGTTTCTCCTAGTGTCTTCTCCCCATCACCGCCTTCAATGTCAAGAGGAACATTGCTGTAACCTTTGAGCACTCTATCGACCGAGACGCTAGCATATCCAGGTTGAATAACTGACCCATGGATTCTTGGTGTCTTCGTTCGGTCTATTGGAGATACAACCCCGACAGCCACCATGATTGATGCATTACCATCTGGAATGTGCAGCTCACATTTTGTTAGAGGCTCGGTAATGTCATCAACAGGGAAGCGCAACCCAGCGTCGTCTTGAATAACTGGCAGCTCCGTAGAAGCACAACTGCTTTTCATCTGACCAACGGGGCTAATGGTGACTCCCGGCGTTGATTGCGATTGCATTTGACTCATTGCTAGCTGCACTTGCCTCTTGATCTCCTCCTGCATTCTTGCCTCAAGAGATTTTTCTCGTTCACGTGATTCAAGCAATGCTTGTCGTGACTCATCAACAAATTGCTCCAATGCACGAATTCGTTCTGCCTCCTCATCCTTCTTTCTCTGGCGGCTTCTGTAGGTATCCTTGTCTGCTGGGAATGCGTGTAGCCACGGAACCGCCCCATAGCCTCTTGTTCGACCACCGTGTTCGGGATTCTCTAGGGCATATGTCAATTCATCCTTCTCTCTGTTGGGCTTGAAAACACCACTATCAGCTTCTTCCCTAGCACGAGCTAGTCTCTGTGTTGCTCTCTCAATTTTTTGGCCGAAAATTAGCTTGCCAGTGTCTGGGTCTAGGCTTCCCCCATGAGCGTAGAACCAATTCTTGTGCGTTGAGGCCAGCTTCTTTTCTATTGTTTCGGTATGATTCCCTTGGCGGTAATCTACGCTTCTAGGTTACGCCACTTGAATAGCACTCCTATAACCACACGATCCCATGCGATGATGGTATTGCTTACGCCGGGCATTACGCGCCAATTCCTCATCACACGTTCCTCACTGTCTTGAGATGTCTTGTATTCTACGAAGGCATCCCAATGGGACTCCAACTTGACAAACGCCTTAGCATTGAAATTCGGCGTAGCATTCTTCAAGATAAACTTTTTATACAATGTCTTCTTCCAACTCTGGAACAATGTTGCCATCTTCTTCATTGTCCAATCCCTCACTAGCTCCTTCAAAGCATCATCTGCTTGTAATGTGAAATGCTGAGTGATATCTCTCCAAGCTAGGTTCTTATCACGATCAGATACAAAACTAACATTAGGAGCGGATATCTTCTGCTTCCATTCACGAGCACTAACTGGGATCCTATCCTTACAATGAACCCACATTGATTGACATATGTCCGAGCATGTGGTCCTAATGGTTTGCCGTGTCGGTGTCGAATTCTGATATTATGAAACGGCCCTCTAATGGCTTTTTTGGCCCTCGGACTTTCCTACTTTTGTCGGTGGTTGATGTAGATCCAGAGACCGGCTACATGAGTAGAAACACAACGATTAACAACAAATATACGTACGCATGCATCTATAAGAGATGATAGATAATCGAATATACCTCGCCAGTATTTTCTTGCGCGACAATTTGTTGATCTTCAACCACCGGCATATTCAGGATATCCTCATAATCAGCAAAGTACTGACTCGTGTCATCTACATCCACATTGGTGCCGGCGTTGATAATATCCGCCATTATGTCATCACTCAAGTTATCATCCGGAGCAGCCATTTGTATCTTCAAGATAACACATAGATAGAATTATTATGGTACATAACATAAGTACATGTGATAACACATATAGAATTACTAAATCCAATTAAATATAATAACACATAATATTTCATAAGGATAAACATAAGAATTACATAAGGTATAGGCTTTGGAATCGAATCAAAAACACTTTCGATCCAAAAACATGAAAATAAGTACATGTATATATATACACATAGAATGATACAATATATTTTCTCTCTCTCTCAACACATAGAAATAAGTGCATATGTCTATATCTCTAGATATATGCATGTGATAACACATAGAATGTCTCTCTAGATGCAATTTTCTCTCTCTCTCAACTTATGAAAATAAGTACATGTATATATACATATAGAAATAATTAAGTACATATGTATACACATATAGAATCTCTCTCTAGATATATATATATATAGAGAGATAGAATATATAATTACTAAATCCAATTAAATAAATCTAACATGAAATTAGATAAACTAGTAATAGATAATACATTTTAAAAATTCTAACTAACTAAAAAATTATCTAAAAAACTAACATATATCAACTAACAATCTAACTAACATATATCAATTATCTAATAAATCTAACTAACTAAAAAATCTAAGTAACATATATCAATTATCTAATAAATCTAACTAACTAAAAAATCTAACTAACATATATCAAAAACTATCTAAAAAACTAACTAAACTACTAAATATTATTTATTAGTATTATCTAAAAAACAATTAAAAATCCAACATTATAATCGACGACGGCAGCGAGGCCGGGCGGGCGGGCGAGTTCGACGACGAGGCCGGGCGGGCGGGGCTCGACGACGGCAGACGAGGCCGGGCGGGCGGGGCTCGACGACGGCAGCTGAGATCACGAGGCCGGGCGGGCGGGCGAGAGCTCAACGGAGGCGGGGCGGGCGGGGCTCGACGACACGGCAGACGAGGCCGAGGCGTCTGAAGCGAGCTCGGCCACCACCGAGGCGGGAGCTCGGCGACAGCGAGACGAGGCCGGGATCGACGACAGGCGGGGCTCGGCGGACAGCGAGGACGAGCTTCGGGTGCGGCGGCGGAGGCTGGATCGGAGAGACAGACGCGAGATCGAAGATGAACAGAACAAGTCGATATATATAGGCGGGTACCCTTTAGTCCCGTTTGGTAACACCAATGGGACTAAAGGTCATTAATACCTACTGGTAATCTCAACCGGGACTAAAGGCCCAACCCTTTAGTCCCGCTCTCCTAAAAGCCGGGACTAAAGGGTTTTAGTCCCGTTGGTGTTACTAGCCGGGACTAAAAAGTATTTTGGTGGGCACCCAAATTGCAGCGCACCCTTTAGTCCCGGTTCTTGTCAGGCCGGGATGAAAGGCTGAAAATTTTGCCAACCCCCATGATTGTACTTGGAAAGACACAGGGATTTTGATTTTGTTTAATACTAGGTTAATCAATTAATTCCATAGCAACTTCAATACTTTGCAATATTTATTTTAAAAATTCTATTGATTAACTAATTATTTATTGTAAATAGGAAAATTTTGTAACCTAAAGTTTTAATTTCTTTTATGAATATAGAATATAAATGTGACTAATACTAAGTATTTTGTTAATGCAAAAATATATTTGTAACTTAAAATTAATAAAACTAATATTATTCGATAGGAAATTTATTATCACATTATTGTAACGTCAATGTTTCAATTTTTTCTCGGTTTTTGACCAAAATTGACAGGAAATTTTTGTTGAACCTATAAAAATAAAGAAAATGTAGTATTTTTTGTTCTACAACTTTTTCAAATAAAAAAATGGTCTATATAAGGATTGTAGATATTGATGATATGAACAAACTTGGTATTCAAAACTTTTCAATTTTAGACAATCTAGGGTTCCGAAAACTAGTTTGTAGGCGTCGAAATTTAAAAATCACAAATTTGAACCATCCAAACTTTCTCAAATGGAAAGTTGACCTAAACAACAATTGTAGATATTTTTGAGTTTAACAAACTTGGTATTCAAAACTTTTCAATTCGAAGTCATTTAGAGTCCATAATACTAGGGTCAAAGTGTTGTTTTTTCATTTGACCAAATTTGACTTGGTCAAACTTGCTCAAATGAGACACTAAATGACCTCAGATGAAAAAACTCTGAATACCAAGTTTGATCATCTCAGCAAGATCTACAATTGTTACATAGCTCATTTTCCCATTTGAGAAATTTTTACCAAACACTAGTCACAATTTTCCTTATCTCTTATAGACTTTCTAAAACTATGTCACACACTTGTGAAAATTGAACTACATTTTGTTCAAGCTTTCTCAAATGAAAAAATGGTCTATATAAGGATTGTAGATATTGATTATATGAACAAACTTGGTATTCAAAACTTTTCAATTTTAGACAATCTAGGGTTCCGAAAACTAGTTTGTAGGCGTCGAAATTTAAAAATCACAAATTTGAACCGTCCAAACTTTCTCAAATGGAAAGTTGACCAAAACAACAATTGTAGATATTTTTGAGTTTAACAAACTTGGTATTCAAAACTTTTCAATTCGAAGTCATTTAGAGTCCATAATACTAGGGTCAAAGTGTTGTTTTTTCATTTGACCAAATTTGACTTGGTCAAACTTGCTCAAATGAGACACTAAATGACCTCAGATGAAAAAACTCTGAATACCAAGTTTGATCATCTCAGCAAGATCTACAATTGTTACATAGCTCATTTTCCCATTTGAGAAATTTTTATCAAACACTAGTCACAATTTTCCTTATCTCTTATAGACTTTCTAAAACTATGTCACACACTTGTGAAAATTGAACTACATTTTGTTCAAGCTTTCTCAAATGAAAAAATGGTCTATATAAGGATTGTAGATATTGATGATATGAACAAACTTGGTATTCAAAACTTTTCAATTTTAGACAATCTAGGGTTCCGAAAACATATTACATAATATCCGTCTCTAAAACATAATATATTAAACATGCATCGTTGTATCATGCGGGCACAACAGTGAATTTCTTCTTGACGTATGACCCTTGGTTATGATCTTGTCGTAACCATGGAGTGTCTTCATCATTTAACATGATGCTTGGATCTTTCTTCACTATGAAGGGTGGAATTCGGACATTTCTTTCGTAATCTTCTGACATGTCTGACTTGTCTTCAATTCCTACTATATTTATTTTCCCAGAAAGAATTATGTGGCGCTTTGGCTCATTGATCATTGAGTTGATGTCTTCGTTTTTCCTCTCTTTGATTTTGTAGACATGTCTTTCACATAGAACACACGACTCACATCGGCAGAGAAGGACGAATGGTTCCTCTTTGTATCCAATATTGTTGAGGTCCACTGTTGTCATTCCATACTCTTTGTCATTGTTACCCCTCCTCCGGTCAGCTTCACCCATTGGCACCGGAACAAAGGGACTTTAAAATTAGGTGCGTAGTCTAGTTCCCATATCTCTTCTATGCGGCCATAATATGTTTGTATATTCCCATTTGGATCTGTGCCATCTATGCGAACACCACTATTTTGATTGGTGCTCCTTTTATCTTGGGCAACTGTGTAAAATGTATTCCCATTTATCTCGTACCCTTGAGTGCGTGAGGATATCTCCGATGGTCTGCCTAGCCAACAAATCAGATTGCTCATCAATATTGTCATCGCCTTGACATTCTTTTCGCAACCAACCACTGAAACTTTTCATGTCTTGACGCCTAATCCAAGCTTCCGGTCTTCCTGGAAACTTGGATCGTAAGAACTCCTTATGTATCTCGATGTACGGATGCACCAATGACGAGTTCGAAGAACTGTAGTGTGTGCTTTATTGAAATAATCGTCTTCCATGCCAATATATGTTTTCTTCCCTAAAGTTCCTTTACCATCGAGTCTCCCCTCATGTCGTGATTCGGGAACGCCAATCGAGCAATGTCGAATAAAGTCAACCACGAACTCAATGACCTCCTCTGTTCCATAGCCCCAGGCGATGCTTCCTTCAGAGCTTAGAACGGACTTTCACATATTTCTTCAAGACTTCCATAAACCTCTCGAGGGGAACATGTTATGTAAGAACACAGGTCCAAGAATACTAATCTCCTTCACCAAATGAACTAGGATGTGTGTCATGATATTAAAGAAGGATGGAGGAACACCAACTCAAAGTGACAAGACATTGAACCACATCGTTACGTAGAGTAGCTAGTTCCACTTTGGATTGATTGCCTTCCGAGAAATTGCATTGAGAAATGCACATAGCTTCACGGTGGCTAGACGTACATGTGGAGGTAGAATTCCTCTTAAAGCAACCGGAAGCAATTGCGTCATAAGCACGCGGGCGATCGTGGGACTTTAAGTTTAGGAATTTTTTATCCGGCACATTTATTATACCCTTTATATTGGAGGAGAATCGATGGGACCTTGATCTTTGCTTAGACATTCGAACATGCTGTCCCTCTCTTCTTTGCTAAGCGTGTAGCTAGCGCGGGACTTAAGTAATGACGTCCATCACATCTTCTTCTCGGATGAAGGTTGTCTCGTTCTTTCATGCACTTTGCAAGTCTGGCGTGCTTCAAGTGAATCCTTTGGCTTCCGTACACACCCATGAATCCTAACGAGTTCACACAAAGATTCTTTGTCGTGCATCACGTCGATTGCGTTGCGGACCTCTAGGACTTGCCAATAGGGTAGCTCCCAAAGATGGACTTCTTCTTCCACATGGGTGCATGTCCATTAGCATCTTTGGGAACAGAGTCAACGCCTTGTCCCTTTCCAAATACTACTTTCACATCCTTGACCATTGCGAGTACATCTTCCCGGTTCGGTTATGAGGCTTCTTCCGGTGGTCCGGCTTACCTTTAAAATGCTTCCCTTTCTTTCTTACTTGGTGGTTCAAAGGAAGGAATCGACGATGGCCAAGGTACCACGACCTTTCGACATCTTTTCAAATATATCTTTGTCAAGGTCATCAAAACAATGTGTGCATGCATTATATCCTTTGTTTGTCGACACGAAAGATTACTTAAAGCAGGCCAATCATTGATGATTCTTACGAACAACATTGCTCGTAGGTCAAAGTGTTCTTGTTTGTACTCATCCTAGACATGTACACCTGGTTTGTTCCATAAAACTAGAAGTTCTTCAACTAATGGCTTCAGATATACATCAATATCGTTGCCAGGTTGCCTCGGACCTTGGATGAGGATCGGCATCATAATGAACTTCCGCTTCATGCATAACCATGGAGGAAGGTTGTAGATACATAGAGTAACCGGCCAAGTGCTATGACTAGTGCTCTGCTGTCCAAAAGGATTCATACCATCTGTATTTAAAGGCGAACCTTAAGTTTCTAACCTCATTTGCAAACTCTGAAAATTCTCTATCTATCGCTCTCCACTTTGGGACCCATCAATTTGGGTGTCTCGGCATATTGTCTACCTTACGGTCTTCTTTATACCACCGCAACAACTTTGCGTGGTCTTTATTCTGAACAAACGTTTTAAGCGTGGTATTATAGGAGCATACCACATAACCTTGGCGAGGATTTTCTTTCTAGGGCGTTGTTCACCCTCGGCGTCACCGGGATCATCGCGCTTTGATCTTATACCGCGATGCTTTACATCTGGGGCATTCATCCAAATTCTCGTATTCATTGCCATGGTAGAGGATACGATCATTAGGACATGCATGTATCTTCGCATTTTTAATCCCAAAGGCGGACAACCTTTTTTGCTTCGTGCGTAGTGGTGGGCAATTCATTTGGCTTCGAAGCATCTTCTTTATGAGGTTTAATAAATTCCCAAATGCCTTATCGGATACACCATTCTTTGCCTTCCACTTTGTAGCAATTCCGATGTTGTACCCACTTTTTTTGCCCCTCTTGGCCGTCGGGTATAGCAACTTCCTATGATCCTCAAGCATGCGCTCCAACTTAACTTTCTCTTTTCACTTTCCCATTCTTGTTGTGCATCACGAATGGCATCGCCAAGAGCATCACCGAGATCATCTTCTACCGCTACCTCTTCTTCATCTCCCCCATTGTAGTATCATCAAAGGCACCATCTTGAGCAATAATGTCATCAATGTCTAAATCTTCTCCTTCACCTTCTTCCATCATGACCCGCTTTCTCCATGCTTAGTCCAACATATATAGTTTGACATGAAACCCGACTTAAGCAAATGTGAATGAAGACTCATTGAGCTTGAATATTCCTTTAAATTCTTACATAGGGCACATGGACATGACATATGAAACCATCCCGCTTATTTGCCTCGGCCACACCTAAGAAATAGTGCAAGCCCTCTATAAAGTCTTGGGAGCGGCGATCGGCATTGTACATCCAATGGCGTGACATAATCAGACATTACCACGACAAATTATGAAAACCTTGAACATAATTAAGTATTTTATTACACAACATAAATGACACACACACGGTTGATTAATTAACTAAGCACGGCTACAACGTAAGCAATCCCAACTATCACTAAACAAACTAAAACTACAATGCACTTCAAAGAACATAATTATTTTGTGATCGTGCGCAACTAAAAACAGACAAATCATTCTTACATTGAATATCAATAAGCTTCTCCTGCTTTGGCTCATCGCCTCATCGCCAAAGATCCGCTACCTCAAGCGCACCCAAATTACTGCACGTATGTAGCATAATCTTCCTCCCAGTACCAACCATCACATCCATTGCCCTCCCATCGAAATTAAAGCCAAAAAATTTAGTCAAAAATATTCAAGAAAAGCAGTCAATTAGCCATAATTATAAAATGCGTAAGAAACTCACATCGCGATCCGGGCACTTGTAAAAAACACGACCCTTGTTGGGTCCCCTGTCTCTTGACTCGGTACTCCATCACAATCTTACGCTTACACTTGCCGCAGAGATAATGAGAGGGAGTTCGGCCTCGATCGTTCGCAACCCGAACAAGAGGCCGAGGATCCAGTAACAGTTGTCATCTACTTTCTATACTTATTTTTGCAAACTAGTGTAAATTTCATATTTTCAAATATCCATCAAATTATAGCTCAAAAACATGTTTCAATAAATAACCATCCGTACTAGTTGACCTTGCTTACGTGATCATCTCGGCGAGCATTTCTCCACCGGACGGCACCGTACTTGGCCAAGGAAGAGCTCCGATTCTACGAGAAAGGGAACACGGTCTTCCATGACCGTTGCCGCTCTCCCTCGTAGAATCAAAGCTCCTCTTTGACGTCCGTTACCGCTCGGCAGAGAAAATGCTCACCGAGATGATCACGGTCCGCAAGTTCAACTAGTACGGATTTTCTACAATTTTCTAACTATTTTCTAAGTTTTTCATTTCATGGAAAAATTAATTCTAAGATCACGTAAGCCGCCGGTTACGAGGATGGCGCGTGCTCCAGCGAGGACGAGCGAGGCGTGATTTTGATGAACTAATTTAACTTTTGTTTATCCAAACATATATGCAAATCATCATGTGATTTTGAGCTAAAAATGACATATAAAATCATAATAAAGTCCAACATATAAAGTTACACATGCATCTACATCGCAAAATGAGATAAGCTACTGATAAAACATAAGAGGATTAAGTTTGTTACCTCCAAAATCGAAGAGCAACACCAATGGAGGGGGAGAGAGCAAGAACAACAGCAAGCTGAAGAACAGAGGCAGTGAGTTTGAATGGAATGGCTCGGGCTCGGGGAGGAAGAAATGAGCCGTTGTATAGGCCCGCATAATTAGTCCCGGTTAGGTGGCCAAACCGGGACTAAAGATTAATATTTATTCCCGGGATATCACCCAAACCGGGACTAAAACCTTTAGCCCCGGCTGGTATTACCAACCGGGACTAAAGGTTTACCTTTAGTCCCGGGGGCAAAAAATGCCGAGGCTAATGCTAAATTGGGACATCGTTCTAAAGTCTGTTCTCTAGTAGTGCTAAATCTTTGGAAGGGTTTTGTCAAGAGAGAATGAAATACACTCCTAGATGGAAAACTATAATGCATTGTAATTGAATACATTTGCCAATGCTCAATCCTGATCTTTTCTTGTTGCAAGTAGGTACAGTATTAGTTTGTTGTAATTGTAACCATATTCATATAAATGAAATCAGGATTATTGATCCTTATATATGGCGCCTCTATATAGGGAATTAAATCAGTGCCGATGGTCATGTATGGGGCAGCTGTGGCACGTGTATATACAATTATTATCTAACACATATGACTGCAGCATAAATTTAAGAGGTGTTAAAAAAATATGCCTCTCTCGTGTGTTGGATAGTTGCGCATGTTTACATGTCACGAATCCACGATAGGTGTCCACGGTTGTTCCATGACGACAAACCCCACAGATTTGACGGGTCTTTCCTCGTCCCAATAAACACGATTAACACAAAAAAAAACACCACCGAGTGTCTTCAGCCCACCGTTCCACGGATTATTTTTTCAAGGTATAATCAGTACAACAAAGAACAAGGCTGCAACGTCGACCAATTTATCTTCCTCCAACCCATTATCTGTGTTGTTCACCCCGACAAATAAATTCAAGAGTAAAATGCATCATGGGTCCTTAAACTTTTAGGGCATTCCCATCTAGGCCCTCAAACTAAAAAAGCGACTATCTAGGTCCCTCATCTATTGCCGCCCGTGCACGGAGGTCCAAAACCAGCCACATAAGCACCAACATCCAACGTTGGTGCTTGCGTGGCACGTCGGATGTTGGTGCTTGCGTGGCTGGTTTTGGACCTCTGGTGCATGCGGCGGCAATAGATGAGGGACCTAGATAGTCGCTTTTTTAGTTTGAGGACCCAGATGGGAATGCCCTAAAAATTTAAGGACCTGTGGTGCATTTTACTCTAAATTCAATGAGCAAAATTTTCAGCTATGGCTGGCACAAGTCCTCACCACACACTACTATGAATGTGATCTTTACTCATGGTTTAATCCAATTTGTAGAGGCAGTTATCGCAACTGCCTTCATCTAAGGGCCCCTAAAATCAAGAGTTTTTAGTACTGGGTATATAACCACTCCACTAGAAATTGATTCTTAGAAGCTGGCCACACTTTTTACTGCCCCAAGAAATAAAATTTCTAGAGGCGTCTACTAACGTGGCCTGCCTCTAAAATTATTTTTGGGCCATAAAATTAGAAAAAAGATCTCTTAATTCTTTGGAGAAGCCCAATAGAAACTATTGCAAGTCACAAGTCGAGTGATTTTTTGTGTGTACGGTTCCTATGATTTGAACATGAAACCGGCTGCCTTGTGCGAGTCCTCTACCACGACACCACACGCTCACTTTTAACCAAGTATAGAAATGCTATCCTGGAGTAATGTGGCCTGAGCTTTGCCTCCTTGGTTCCCCTTCCACCTAAGTTTCACCCTTCTCATGAGCTCCTCCTCCCGAGCTTGGCCTCCCTGACGGTCCTCTGCTCGTGCTCCGACTTGCCCGTCACTAGTAGGAGGATCGATGCAAGAGCAAGTGGACGACATGGGAGCACCTAGGGAGAGAGAGAAGAGATGTGGGGCGAGAAAGAAAAATAATTAAATAAAGGAAAAGATATGTTAATAACAGATGAGTCTCACGCGTCATAAGAAAAGTAGGAGCCCCAGGAGGCTACTTCCGGAGCTGAGCATAGAAATAGTGCACCGAAAAGTAGAAAGAGCTCCCAACTAAAAAATAGAGCCCCTAAGACTAGTGTCGGAGTTGCTCAGAGAAAGCATTTTACCGCCTAATCAGTTCTGGACCAAGGAATTGTTGAATACTTGGGTTAAATTCTAGTGGCTAAAAGTACTATATATATATCTATGAGCTTATTTTACTGTGCTTGGAGGTTCCACCCATCCATTTTTATTTTTGGCGTTGGGTTAGTATAGTAATTGGACAATTGGATTTTTTTTCTCCTTACAGTTTCTCCCAGACGTTCCGCTCCTGTCCCCGTCCCCGCCCCAGCTCGTCGACGCTGGCCGCCCCCGCCCCTGCCTGTGGACGCCGTCCGCCCCTGCCCCCGCTTCCTTCCCCACTCGTAGATGCCGCTCGCCGCCGCTCGTGGACACTGCGGCTCCCTTGAGCGCGCGCCTGGCCGCGCGCCCCTTCGGTCGCCAGCAGCTGTGCCCGCCCGCAGCAGCACCGAGCGCCTAGCCCTGCCCAAGAACACATCTACGTGGTGCAGGGAGCAGCCATGGCAGCAGGTGTGCTGGCGTGCCATTGGAAGTTCCTCTTCCTTGGTATGACCATGGCAGCGGCAGAAGCCGAGGGCCGTGGCATGCAGTGCGGCCCTTTGTCCCTCTGACTCGAGAGGATCTCGTTCCCGGTGGGCGGGCGCAAGCCACCGGCGAGCCCAATCCAGGCTTCCTCGTGCAAGCGGCGAATTAAGAACGAGGATCAGGAACGTCCTAATGTAGAATCTAAGTATTTTAAGGAAAAGATAAAATTAAAGTAGTACAGTTACACCATTCATATTTAATTATCAGTAAAAAGATAAGGTACCTGGTCCACGGGATTTTAGTTCGGGTAAGTTCTTATCATTTGGTTTCTATACCTTCTTAGCCATTAGATCAAAAGGTACGGGCGGCTCTAATTATTCCCAAGCACAGTAAAAAGCCACTATATCTATATATCTTATAGCACTATTCAACATGGCGCCAACCTAAGAGCATCTTTAAGAGTTCTCAATAAAATCTCCCAATCTAGGAGTTTTGGAAAGAATGGAAAAAAAACTCATCTCCAACTGTTCTAAATCCCACCTCCCAATCTTTCCATGATCGAAATAATAGACCGATCGCGCGGATATATCTGTGCGTCTCCCACACGTGTATCCATCGCCCAATCTAAAGGTGGAAGAGCGTGGGAAGATATAAAGAGTTGGAAAGGGTTCCTAATGTAAATGTACAAGAGAGAAAGAATATATAAAAGTGGTTAGGATAATTTAGAAATGGTATAGGATTTCTGATATAAATTTGTCTTCTATATTTTAAGAGTGAATTATTAGAAACTGTTGGAGATGATCATATTTATTCCTCCCAATAAGTTTAGGCGAGTTGAAAAACTGTATGGTTTTGAAAAACTTTTAGGCCCTAAATGAATTTAAATGAAAAACTTTTAGGCCCTCGGCAAATTAGTTTTTCAAAGCAAATTTTTAGGCCCTAAATGAATTTAAATGAAAAACTTTTCAACTACAAAGTTGTATAACTTCTCAAGATCTACAAAGTTTATTTTGGTCATTTCTTTATTTGACAAAGCGACAATAACGTTGTTCATAAAATCTACATCTCTCATATTAGTTTCATGAAAGTAAAAGAGAGATATATAAGATTTGTGAACAATGTTACTACCACTATATCGGATGAACAAATGACCAAAATAAACTTTGTAGATCTTGAGAAGTTATGAAATTTTGTAGTTGGCAACATTTTGATTTGAAATCATCTTGTCATGCAAAAACGACGTTTGAATTTGAAATTTTTAAAATTTGAATTTTTCAAAAGACATCAGATGAAAAAACTTCTTAAATGAAAATTGTAGATCTCCAAAAGTTATGAAACTATGTAGTTGACAACTTTTTTATTTGAAATCATCTTATCATGCAAAACTACGTTTAAATCTCTCAAATTTAAAATTCGAATTTTTCAAACGACCTCGGATGGAAAAACTTCCTAAATGAAAATTCTAGATCCCGAAAAGTTATGAAACTTTGTAGTTGACCACTTTTTGATTTGAATTCGTTTAGGGCCTCAAACAAGTAATTTACTCTCGGTTTAGTATAATATACCAGGATAGAAAACGGAATCTAGACACAAGTGACAGTGTAGTGCGGTGGTAGAGCAGCAGACACGCAAGAGAGAGGTCGTGAGTTCAAATCCGCGTGACGCGTTAGCCGTGAATTTAGCGCAAAAAAAATGCCGACTTCGATGAAGATGGGTGGGCGTTGGCTGGTGGCGGCCTCCCTCGAAATTTTTTTTTGAAAAAATTTGCTATTATTTTTGGGTTTTTTCGCATTTTCATTTTGCCGAGTGTAAATCTTTGCCAAGTGCTTTTCCGGCACTCGGCAAATGCTTCGTCGAGTGCTCGACATGCGGCACTCGGCAAAGAAGCCTTTGCCGTGAAGGGATATGTCGACAGCTCTTTCCCGAGTGCAGCACTCGGCAAAGCACACGTCTACTGTAGTATGGGAAGGACTAAAAAGCAAAATTTTCAGAAAAGAAGTTTTAGCTCTTTTATATACCAGTTTTCCTATATTTCAGGTGACTAAATTTTAAGATAATTTCAGGTAATACTCTTGTACTACCAACTGGTATAAGTAAATCATTACTTTTGTGATTTGTTATTTGTATTTGTGTCATAACATATCAATTTTTTGTCTTTGTCTAACTATATAAATAATTATAAATTGTTAAATTATTTTTGTGCCATACAAATCAGATTTTATCGGATTTGTGGTTTTGTTTAACGAGTTTTTTATTCTTGAAACCGAATTTACAGATTGTGCCTACAGAAATTTCAACGAACTAAAACTATAATTTTAATATAAAATATATGCAATAACCATCGTCTAAAAGGAAACTAAAATTCAGGCACGTGAATTTGAGCAATTCCTTTATATATTGGGTATAGATAGATACAAACTAATAAAATATATATATTTTAAAAGACATTAAAATCAAGAAACATCAACTATATATGACCACGGAGTTTATTTTAATATAGCTTCTCAGCATAGCATTCATGCTGCATATTTCATCTTCTAGCTGTTCGTAGGAAGATGAATAAATATTCTTTGAGACGACATACCAGCAGAGTACCCCCACGTCTCGGTTTTAAGGGAAGGCCCACTATCTAGTCGCTTTTGTCATGGATATCTTCTCCATCGGGCACCGAGTGCTGGACGGCCAAGAGCCAATACGGGAGGTTACCTCTTCAGCTGATGTAGGACCAGAAACCGCAAGGCCCCCGCGTCGCTCTCTCTGTGGGGCGACTCGGGCGGCACCCCCCGCGCTGCCGCCGTAGGGTCCTTCTGCGTGCCTCCTTGGCCCGGCTGCCGTCGGAGCCCGCCGCCGGAGGTCCGGTCGACGGCAAGGAAGGTGGCGGCCAGGTCCTCTCCCTCCCTCCCTCCCTCCCTCCCATGGAGTTCCTGCGGTGGATTTAGGCGACATCGCGGAGGAGCTGGCGGGCGGAGCTGCCGGCGCCGGTGCGGGCGGATCCACCTCCCCACGGCAGGATCTGCCTCCCCATCCGGCGCAGGCGACCTCCATCGACCCGTTGGTGCCCGGCTCCAAAAGGTCCGGCGCCAGCCTCCTCCCCTCTCGATCAAGCGGCTTGGGGCCGGATCCGGTGGCCCGCTGGCTGGATCCGGTGGTTCTTTGCCGGATCCGGCGGGGAGCCCATGCGTCCGCGACGGCGGCTCCAGCCTGGGTGCTGGGAACGGCGCCGGTGGCTGGAGGTGCAGGCGCTTGGTGCTTGGCGCTCCCATTGCGGCATCGTCTTCCTCGCCCAGTGCTAGTGATGTGGTTTGACCGAGATCCACGGGGGGCTGGGGAGCGGGCGTGACGGCGACACCTAAGCTTTATAGAGATTTCAAGTACAAATTTTATAGAGATTTCAAGTACAAATTTTGTAAACAAGACCGTACCAACCCGGAAAATAATTCTGTGCAAAAATGAAATAAACCAAAGTAAAGATCGCCATATTATCACCTTAGGAAAATAATTCTTCCCAACCTCTCCAAGCAGCGTTATTTCGTCATGCTAGAAGTAATATCCTTGAGAAACCAGGAATTCCTTACACTGGAATATAAGCTTCAAAGATTCTCACCAACCTTTGCTAGCTGGCCATCAAGTGGAGAGCATGCTCAGGTTGCCTATGCATCCGGGAAATAAAATTGAAAGTGAGTTTATCTGAAGAGTAGATATCTGTGTATACTGTATATACATGACCCTTTTTTTGCTAATTTTGTTTAGCACAAACACCATGATGAAACCACACGCCTTCCATTCTGGATTTTTATAACAGTACACGAAATCATGAACATGCCCATGTAAAACAGTGTCTATACATTCCTAGCTCCTCTTTGATGCTGGCAAAGTGGCAATGCAGAAATCGATCAGAATCATTACAACCAATGAAGTTTAGCCGGTAAAAGATCTCCAGCACTGTAGTATTTCCTGCCACAGCGGACGACAGACAGCAGCACCTTGCTCCTCGTGTTGATCTCCACCATCCATGGCATGTTATCTGCGCCGTAATTGTTCTCGCAGACCCTCGCAGACCCTGAAGCAGACAATGTCAGGATCGTCGGAGCTTACGATGGGGGCAGTGCGGGGCTACACACGGCAGGCACCCGACCTCGCCCTCGCCGTACCCCACCTCGAGCTCGGCCACCAGGACGTCGCCCTCGCCGCGGCGCAGTATGCCGGTGCCATTGGCCAAGGACAGGCCACGCGCCTCACCAATGAGAGTAGGAACCTGGCAGCCGGGGAGCAGGGACAGTGACGGCGTCTGTATCAAAAAAAAGAAAAAGAAAAAAGAAAGAGGTAAACATATCTCTAGTTGGTTTTGTGTCTCCACCATAAATTCATGTAGGTCGCTCAGCTCTTGCTTGCCAATCGTCTTCTGTAGCAATGAGACTCTCAAAGACATTCTTCTGCACGTGCATAGCATCAATGGCATGGGGGACCAAGTCTGGCCAGTAAGGCAGATACTGAAAGAAGATCGATTGTTTCTTAAAAGATACGCCTTCGACAAGAGGTGTGCTTCTATCTCTGTTCGTCCAATCCGGATTCTTCTTTCTATAGACGACGCGTATGTTTTTCACCATTCTGTACATGTGTTCTCCGTTATGATGTCTCTCCGGAGGGGGTTCAATCTCTGGGGTGTTGTCATAAAATCTAAAGAACAATTTGCTACGGTACTTGTGACTTGTCTTTAAGAAGCACCGATTCCTTAGGTAAACTATCTTCTTGGATGCATCCAGGAACACCCATGTAGTACCATCCAAGCAAACCAAGCATCACGTCTTCCCTTTGTTCTGTCTAGACAAAGCAAACAACGCGGGGTAATCATTGGTAGTAACAAATATTATTGCTCTACATATGATGTTCTCCTTTTGAAACGCATCGTACATCGGCTCCCCATGCCTCCATAGCCTCTCCATTTCTTGCATCAAAGGCTCGAGGAACACGTCTATATCAATGACTGGTTGTTTAGGGCCAGAAATAAGAATAGTGAGGAGAAGGTACTTTCTCTTTTGACACAACCACGTTGGGATGTTGTATATAGTCAAGATCACTGGCCAAGTGCTGTGGTCGCTCATCCTCTCATTGAAGTGATTCATTCCATTGGTGCTCAAGCCAAACCGTATATTCATTGGGTCATCGCTGAATTCTTTGTGCTTCTCATCGATCCTTTGCCACTGACTACAATCAGCCGGGTATGCAATCTTATCATCATCCACCTTGCGCTCATCATCCCACCATGTCATGAGTGCGGTTTCTTTAGGGTTTAGGAAGATATGTCTCAAGCGGTCGGTCCTTTGGCGGTACCACATTACCAAGGCACGATTTCTTCTCTCGCTTTGCATCATTGCCTAATGGAGTGTCCTCTAGGGGCTGAGATTCTTGTACCACCTTTTTGTACCCTTCTTATTCCTCTTTTTTCCTGTGGAGGCTTCGTCCCCTACCAGAAAAGGTCATTGTTCTTGTACTGCTAGCCCCACACCGGGGCATTTATCCAATGACTTGAACGTTTAGCCATGAAAAAGAATACGATTGGTTGGGGCATGCATGGATTTTTTCAACCCCATTTTCAATGGACTTATGACCTTCTTCTCTTGGTATGTGTTGGCGGAAACCGAGTTTGGTTGTGTCAGAACCCATGACAGGAGGCGCAATAGATCATTGAAACTACAGTCTGATCAGCCGTACTTAGCCTTCAGGATGAGTAGCTCAAGCACAAAACGTAGCAATGTTCAATATGTCGGACAGCCCTTTTCAACACCATACACAGTCTCCTTCGATGCTTTTGTCACCCTTTCCAAAATTTCTAAACTTTTCGGGCTCTTTAGTAAAATCTTTGGTCCAAGGGCTCAAATCATGTCCTCCAAATCATCTTTATTCCCGACATGTGCTGTACCATCATTATTGGCACCACCTTCGTCGTTACCATCCCAACCATTGGCATCACCATCTTGTTCATTGCCAAACTCGGGATCCATTCGTGCATCAAGCTCTGCTGAATATTAGGACAGGGATTCGAGGGTTTCGTCGTCGTATTCCTCCTCATCCTCGTCGTTAACAATAACCATTTCACCATGATGAATCCACACTGTGTAGTCCTCAACAAATCCTCGCATAATCAAATGTGATCTGATGATAGTCACATCTGTCCATGCCATATAGTTCTTGCAATCTTTACAGGAATAAATAATCGTATCCTTATTCTCTGTTAACGGCGTTGCATGCTTCTCTATGGCTTCAATAAATTTATCCACCTCTTTACGGAAACCTGCCTTGAACCTTAATGAACCATACATCCAGGACTTCCTGTACTCCATCTTTTACAACAATAACAAAACAAACATTAAATGACTACATATTCAGATATATATAAAAATGAATAAAATTAATAATTACTTGAGAATAATTGTATATACTTCAGATATATATGAATATAAAATCAAATATAATTACATGAAACATACAAACACACCATGGTAGAGAAAAATTAATTAATGTTCATTTATCCATAAATAATTAAAATACATATTTGTTGATTACAATAAACAAATTTAAAGACAACAATTAGCAACAATTATATTTTATCTAATATCTTTCATGCAAATCTTAGTCCAATTTCATCAAACATAAATTTACAAAAACAAAATTAATAAAAAAACCAAACCCTAGATCTAGATCTACATTCACATGAAACATCCATAAAACTAACTAATTGTTTACTAAAATCAACAAACATTGACCAAATAAGGGTATGATCTTGTTCCCCTACCTAATTTACCCTAGTACATTCAAAACTTGGGTCTAATTTGCTTTATAAGTAGCTCAAGCAACATAGAAGAGAGAGAAAATCAAAACTCTAATTACTCACTAACCAAACATTAGAACTTCAAAAAAAAGTGTGGAATAACATTTTCTTACCTTCTACAACCTCTCCACCAAATGATTTGAGATCAAAACCTTCCCACCTTAGTAGAGCAATTTTTAGGAGGTGCCCAAGTCCTTTCTATCTTTTTTTCATGGGTTAGAGTGAGTGACCCGAGAAGGAAGAAGAGGGCTGCAATCATTTATACAGTGAACATTTATAGAGGGGCGGCTGGTGATTGAGCCGCTCCCTCTCCCTCTCGACGCGACCTCTCGAAGCGAACAGGGGAGCTTAGGGTTTCACCTCCCCGCCGCCGGCCGTCCCCATGGCCGCAAAACACCCCCCCCCCGCGCGGCGGCGTCAGCGGCCATCCCCACGGGCTCCGCCTCCAGCAGCGGCGCCCCCTAGCACGGAACCCGGCGCACCGGCCCTTGGCCGCGACCAGCCCCAGTTCCCAAGGCCCAATGGCGCCACCGTGCCGGAGCTGATGGCCAGGATGGCGCTGGACCAAGGTAAGAGTTCCCAAGGCCCAGTCGTTGTACGAATTAGGGTTTCGATCTGAATTTTGGGGATTGATTTCGCCGCCGCCGCCGTCCTCGTCGAGGTCACCCCGCATGGGGCGGAGCGTCTTCCGAGCCATCTCGCGCCGGACGCCGCCGCCTGAAGAAGCTCGGGTTGACAGGTTCCTTCATCTTCGTTTCTCCTGCAGAAGAGCATCGTGGATCTCATCTTTCTTTCTCGGGTTGTTCTTCGCCCCTGTCCCATGAGTGCATCTAGTGCAGGGGAGCCTGCAGTATTTGCCGGTGGATCGCAAGCCGTCTGCGATTCGGCCACGCGATTGGAACAGCCGACAGAGAAGCAGAGTATCCCTGAATCGCGAATCCAGGGCATTGAAGAAAATCATCGAGTTTGCAACGCCGTATTCTCGCCGTTGGATTCCAATGGATTGGCACCATCTAATCACGGTGATATGCCTGCTGGTCTTGCGATTCCTGGATCTCTATTTTCTGCTTCAGCGTCGCACCAGGTCGGGCAACATCAAAATCTTCTTAAGAGGTAACCAATCCATTTGCAACAACTATTTTATCATTCAATTGCCTCGGCGTCGTAGGTGGTGCAGCACTGCTTGAAGATTTTTATTGCTGCTTTAACAGGTTTAGGGTGAGAAGTCATGGAGCTGTATTTTGGTAGCGAAGTGCTTGCATTCAGAACCCAGACAGACCTACAAAAAAGGGAAGACCTGCTAATTCTAGTCTTAGATCGTGGAAGGAAGATCAGCAGAGAAACAATCGGCAGAGCACTGACGAAGAGAACCCAAGGGGTGGCAAGACCCGGTTGATCGCTGATGTAATGGCACGCTTGAGACCTGAACTCCTTTACTCGCTTGTCATGCCTATCTCAGTTTCTTGCCACATCTATCTGCTCTGACGAAGACATCCCATCTTCAGCCAAGATCCAGATGTTCTCTTATGTATCGGCACTACATGTGCAATTTGGTTACAGATACAATCTTAACCTCATGAATCCACTGAAATATCATTCTAGTCTATTCTAGTTTAGTTCCATGTTCAGGTATCTTGTTGTGTGCACTGAAACTCGATCAGCTGTTATTGTTTTTAAGCCAACTCTGCTTTTTCAATTTATAGGTGAAGGGAACTGGCAGGCTGTATTTTCGATTCAACCAATCCTGCACTCCACATGCACACTTACATGTACAAGTATCCGGGCCGCTGTTGATGTTCACAGATCGACAGCAAGATGGACAGTACAAAGCGACGATAAGAGTATCGTGCGAGACTAATCAATTCACAACTGAACCAGCACAGAAACCACACGCAACGATGCAGGATCTAACTGAATTGATTAAGAAGCATGTGATTTTCGGATGAGGTAGATTAAGAAGCATGTGGTTTTTGTCTTACACAGTCTAAGCACAACTTAACCAGAAATGATATTCAATGATTCGGCTACTGCTGGGCACAAGGCAGATACAATTCAAATAACGCTATCTTGAACTCAGCGCAAAGCACCCAATATGACGCCTCCCAGTCTATCTTCTGCATTTGACAATGGGGTGGCAAGACTCATAATCCACAGAGGCCACATGACATACAAATAGCTACCAAGTAGCAGATACGAGAAACCAGTTGATAAACTCAGTTCCAGTATACATATAACATAGTTTCCATCAGTTGGGTCCACACCTTACAGAAAAGATTAGACAAGCATAGATGCCTACTACACTGAGCGACCAGCACAACACCCGATCATTTCCCAGACACTAGGACCACGATGGATTCTACACACAAACACTTCACCAATACATAAATTGTGCTCTTGCGCATACAGAGGCCACCCCTTTGAAATCCTAGCAATCCCATCCCCATATGTGTGAATGGCTCCAGGTATGATAACATGTGACCCAATAAATCGCATAGCCACATTGTCTTTTTCCTTTGGCAGCAAATTGGAATATTCCTTTGAAAAGAACTGCAGGTAGCAGGCAATGATCAGGTACCTTTTAGTAACTTAGAAAGGGACTACAGTACAATTCATAATAGATATAAAGCACAACAATAGAACAGACTACAAACCAAGCACCATCCTTCAGCAGGGGTAGATAGTAGACTGCACACAAACATTGGACTGTATACTCAAGAAGCTGACCACACTTCAGTCTTCAAGCATGGCTCGGAACACTGCAGGTGTCAACACAGTGCTGGAGCTTACTACATAGTCAGGACCACTCCAGGTGACAACAGAAGAGGTGCTCCTCGCTACAAGTTATCAAGAATTAATTATTTCAGTACGTTCACATATGTGGTTACAAAAACAATCGTTATCACAAACAAATTCCCATATACTAAGCAGTGCCAATCTAGAAAGCACTGAACACTCAATTGTACCTGGACTGAAACCGATTGGAGGGTTATATCGCGATGGGTCATTATTCCATATATAGAAACTGTCCTGGGTTTGCATCTGAACATGACCATCTGCTGTTCCTCTAGATTTTCTGAAGCCACTAAAAGTTCCCAGCCATGATGAAGCGAGAAATATCCATCCTTTTTAACCATGTGAATCTTGGAGTAGTGATCATGCTCAGTCTTAATAACAACCCACCGGCTGTCGCCAACAATTTCATCTATCGCGATGATGTGAACATGGCTGGGAACTTTTAGTGGCTTCAGAAAATCTAGAGGAGCAGCAGATGGTCATGTTCAGATGCAAACCCATGACAATTTCAGATGCTCCCCTGCACTAGATGCATTCATGGGACAGGGGCGAAGAACAACCCGAGAAAGAAAGATGAGATCCACGATGCTCTTCTGCAGGAGAAACGAAGATGAAGGAACCTGTCAACCCGAGCTTCTTCAGGCGGCGGCGTCCGGCGCGAGATGGCTCGGAAGACGCTCCATCGCCGGTCACAAGGACTCCAAGGATCTACAGCTCAAAATCATCGCAGCCCACGATGACTCCGTCCTCATCGAGTCGAGGGTGTCCTGCCGATGGTCACGTGATATGTTCGAGTATTTCCTGTACGAGGCAGGCGCCGGCCGGACGCCGTCACTGTCCCTGCTCCCCGGCTGCTACGTTTCCATGCAGTTCGAACGAGACAAAGACGCCTGCCAGGTTCCTACTCGCATTGGTGAGGCGCGTGGCCTGTCCTTAGCCAATGGCACCGGCATACTGCGCCGCGGCGAGGGCGAGGTCCTGGTGGCCGAGGTCGAGGTCGGGTGCCTGCCGTGTGTAGCCCCGCACTGCCCCATCGTGAGCTCCGACGATCCTGACATTGTCTGCTTCAAGGTCTGCGAGAACAATTACGGCGCAGATAACAAGCTATGGATGGTGGAGATCAACACGAGGAGCAAGGTGCTGCTGTCTGTCGCCCGCTGTGGCGGGAAATACTACAGTGCTGGAGATCTTTTACCGGCTAAACTTCATTGGTTGTAATGATTCTGCTCGATTTCTGCATTGCCACTTTGCCAGCATCAAAGAGGAGCTAGGAATTTATAGACACTATTTCTAGACTGCAACTCGCTCCTAGAATACATAGTTGCTTTTGTTTTACATGGGCATGTTCATGATTTCGTGTACTGTGATAAAAATCCAGAATGGAAGGCGTGTGGTTTCATCATGGTGTTTGTGTTAAACAAAATTAGCAAAAAAAGGGTCATGTATATACAGTATACACAGATATCTACTCTTCAGATAAACTCACTTTCAATTTTATTTTCCGGATGCATAGGCAACCTGAGCATGCTCTCCACTTGATGGGCAGCTAGCAAAGGTTGGTGAGAATCTTTGAAGCTTATATTCCAGTGTAAGGAATTCTCAAGGACATTACTTCTAGCATGACGAAATAACGCTGCTTGGAGAGGTTGGGAAGAATTATTTTCCTAAGGTGATAATATGGTGATCTTTACTTTGGTTTATTTCATTTTTGCACAGAATGATGTATGTCAAGTTGTCAAGGATCGGAGTGGGTTGGTACGGTCTTGTTTACAAAATTTGTACTTGAAATCTCTATAAAGCTTAGGTGTTGTGATGATTGGCTTAGCATTTCACTAGCCCTATCCTGTTTGGATCTCGGTATCATGATTTTGGTTAGGACGACTATTGTAAGTGTTATGTATGTGATAGACAAGTCACATAGTATGCAGAGAACATCTATTTGCTAACACTTTGGCAAATTCATTCTGGATAGCGCATTAGAATGCCAATGTTATTATATGTACGATCAAATTCTCGAACCTTCAATTGCTTTTTGTGTGAAATAAATCTTTGACTGGCAGAGCATGCTTTTGAAATGTGTTAGGTAATACGATACAGTGGAGATCTGTCCAGCATACAATTCGTTGGTTTATGCTTAAACTTCTGTCCTTCTAAGTGCAGAGGTTGTTTGTATTCTCATATTTTGTACCAGCTGGACTGATATTATGCTCCAGGTAGTTGTTTTATATTTTGTTCCTTCAATATAATTTATTTGGCCACATGAAAGAATGATCAGTGGTATAGTTTTTTTTTCTAGAAATTTATGATAAAGGATCAGCAAGATGATAGGGGGTCCCTGTTTTGCGATAAGGTGGAACTCACGTGGGTAATTCTGTGGATCTTTCTTTTTGTTTCAGCGTTTGCATGCATGGGATGAGATTGATGTGCATTCTATGCAGGTCCTATAAAATTCTCTTGTTTTAGATCAGATTGCCAATATGTCGCTAGAAGACTAGGATGATTATAGTGAACTTGTGGACAAGGAGACTGAGGTATTTTTCTCTGCACTGCTATAACTTTAGATGCTCAATCTGACAATTCAAGCAAAGCGGAAAGAGAAGAGAGGAAATCAAATCAAAAGGCATGAGAGAGAGATGGAGGCTCTAAAAATTGGATCAAGCGACAACTGAACAGAAGGTTCCCTCACCGGATCGAATCCATCCACCATGGACTAAGAAACCTCCTCCATCACATCTTCTCTATCCCCAAGTTCCTCTACCGGCGTGGCGCTTCTCCTCCACTGCAGTCTCTGCTCGGCACCGTCACTCTCCTCCTCTGCTGCAGTCCCCTCTTCAACGCCGATCTTCTCTTCTCTGCTGAAGGCCAGCAGTTGAGATGGATTTTTTTTCCACCTCCCCTATTGGCTCTTGGCCGTCCAGCACTCGGTGCCCGATGGAGAAGATATCCATGACAAAAGCGACTAGATAGTGGGCCTTCCCTTAAAACCGAGACGTGGGGGTACTCTGCTGGTATGTCGTCTCAAAGAATATTTATTTATCTTCCTACGAACAGCTAGAAGATGAAATATGCAGCATGAATGCTATGCTGAGAAGCTATATTAAAATAAACTCCGTGGTCATATATAGTTGATGTTTCTTGATTTTAATGTCTTTTAAATATATATATTTTTATTAGTTTGTATCTATCTATACCCAATATATAAAGGGAATTGCTAAAATTCACGTGCCTGAATTTTAGTTTCCTTTTAGACGATGGTTATTGTATATATTTTATATTAAAATTATAGTTTTAGTTCGTTGAAATTTCTGTAGGCACAATCTGCAAATTCGGTTTCAAGAATAAAAAAACTCGTTAAACAAAACCACAAATCCGATAAAATCTGATTTGTATGGCACAAAAATAATTTAACAATTTATAATTATTTATATAGTTAGACAAAGACAAAAAATTGATATGTTATGACACAAATACAAATAACAAATAACAAAAGTAATGATTTACTTATACCAGTTGGTAGTACAAGAGTATTACCTGAAATTATCTTAAAATTCAGTCACCTAAAATATAGGAAAAGTGGTATATAAAAGAGCTAAAACTTCTTTTCTGAAAATTTCGCTTTTTAGGCCCCGTTTGGCAGGGCTTCACTTCACTAGTGAAGCCATTTTTTTGGCTTCAGCTCCACGAACAGCTCCACCGGTGGAGCTGAAGCGGTTTTGGTAAACCGTTTGGCAAAATGGCTTCCCTGTGAGAGCATGTTTTTAGGGGCCTGTAGGAGGAGCCGGGAGAAGCCACTATTTTTGGCTCCTTCCCACCCCAAAGCTCTGTGAGAGCACGTTTTTAGGGGCTTCATCGGTGGAGCCGTTTCATTTTACCCCGTTTGGCAGAAAACGGCTCCGAACGGCTCCTGAAGCCGCTGGAGAAGCCCTGCCAAACGAGGCCTTAGTCCTTCCCATGCGCTAAATCTCTTGATGAGTTTCAAGTTGATACGATTAGTTTGCTACCACGAGTTCAGGTGGATACGGCTTTATCTTTTCCAACTCCAAAATAAATTGGAGTATATTCCGTAATTGTTGAATAAATCCCCAAACCATAAATTATCTAGATAACTACGTAACATTATATGGTGGTGCTGAAACAGAATCGATCAAATTCTCGGAAGTGATCCATCCAAGGCTCCGGCGGCAATGGAAACCCTAATAACCAACCCTAGAGGACCCTCTGATCCAACGGCAGCCGCCCCCCGCTGGGTGATGCTGAAACGCAAGATCCTCAAGGACAGCGACTCTTCTGCCGCCGATGCCAAGACCACGGCGGCCTCCTGCACTTCCTCTGGCCTACCCTTCAGCGTCTCTTTTAGCATCGCGGCACCGCCGGAACGCTCCAGCTTCCTCTACGACTTGCTAGCCGGCATAGGCAGCACGCCGTCCAGCGACGACGACAAGGATACCAAGGATCTCCGACTCCAGATCGTCGCGGCCCACGATGACTCCGTCCTCATCGAGTCGAGGGTGCCTCACCGATGGTCACGTGATATGTTCGATTATTTCCTGTACGAGGCAGGCGCCGGCCGGACGCCGTCGCTGTACCTGCTCCCCGGCTGCTATGTTTCCAACCAGTTCGAACGAGACAAAGACGCCCGCCAGGTTCCTTCTCGCAAAGACGAGGCGCGCAACCTGTCCTTATTCAAGGACACTGGCATATTGCGCCGCGGCGAGGGCGAGGTCCTTGTGGCCCAGCTCGAGGTGGGGTACTACGCGCCGTACAGCACGGCCGAGCTCTGTGTGCTTCGCCCCGGCGCCCAGGACTGGGTGCACAAGCGGGTGCCCATCGTGCACCACGAGGGGGAAGGCGTGCTGGTGAGAGACTGGACGGAGATCGACGCCGCCGTGTCCGTCGGCAGCCGCTTCATGTGCTGGGTCGACTACCTCAGCGGCTTCCTCCTGTGCGACATGGCGGAGGAGGACCCCAAACTCCGGTATGTACCGTTGCCTGTGTCGCCTCCCAAAATGCGCCACCGCGGCAGCGATCGACCGGACATGCATTATTGCCGCAAGATGGCCGCCGCCGGCCCTGGTGCCGTGAGGTTCGTCAGCGTTGCTCCCCGCTGCTGCTGCGGCGGCCCAGGCAAGACCTCCTGCGAGCGCTCAAGCTTCGCCTTCAACGTGACGACGTGGACGCTGGCCCTGAGGACGGAGGAGCCAATGGCGTGGGTCAAGGACGGTGTGCTCGACTGCGACGAGCTCTGGCAGCTCCCCAACTACGGTCGCCTGCCGCGAGTGGCCCCGCAGTACCCTATCGTGAGCTCCGACGATCCTGACATCATCTGCTTCACGGTCTGCGAGAACCACTACTTCATCGATGCCGCAGATGAGACTGTATGGATGGTCGAGATCAACACGAGGAGCAAGGCGCTGCTGTCTGTCTCTGTCGTCCGCAGTGACACAGAATACTACATTGCATCAGACTTTTTACCGGCTAAACTTCATTGGTAATGATCTTTAGTTGAGCTTAGTAGTAGTCCGGCCATTATTATAACAATGACAAATGTCAGTTTCAATTCCTTTTCCTTGAGTACTTGTGCATTTCAAAGATATAGCTGACTAAATACAGTTATTAGCGCTTAAAACACAATTCTCCTTGTGGCGATGCCGATGCTGTCCATCAGCTATTTTCAGCTATAGCGGTAGCTATATATAGTCATAGATTTAGAACCTTGTCGATAATATAGGACCTGTTTGGAATGGCTAGAATTATTTGATAAGCTAGTACGTGGCTATTGGCTATCTGCTCACAAAAGCTCTTGTTTTCAGAAGCCTGGACATAAAAAGCTACATGTTTGGTAGATAGGACCGTCGGTTGAAGGTACGCTCGCTGAAAAGGGTCCAGCGGCCAGATCTTGGATGAGCAGAGAGGATCTTACTGGAGAAGAATCACTTTTTTCCGACAACATGCCATAGTGACACGTGTTTCATTAAGAGGAAGACTAGATAAAGAATCACAGTGGAGGGGACCTCATGCCCATGCGAAGGCGGCTGCGTGCTGGCGGAGACGGCGCTCCCATGGTTGGCTGCGTGTAGGTGGAGGCGGCAGTCCCATGGGAGACAGTAGCGCGTAGGGGCTATGTGTTGGCGGCCCACCATAACTGCCTGCTCTCGGTCTTTAAATTATTGTTGTTTTATGTTTATCCTAAATTAAACAAGTTTAAAAAAAATACTAATATTTATAATATCATATAATAGATTCATTATGAAACATATTTTGGTAGTGTACTTAATTAGTGTCATCAGTGTTAATGTTCTTTTGTACATATTTAGTTAAAGTTAAATTAGTTTGACCTCGAACAAACCTAAAACAATTGTTATTTTCTGAATGGATGGAGTATCTTAGAGAATCTCCAGCAACACCCCCTAGTAGTCCCTATTCCCAATTTGGGCAGTGGAGGCAATAAAAAAACAGCTCCAGTAGAACTCCTACTAGACCCCCAAGTCGTTGGCCTCCTATTTTCCCCTCATACTACCCCTTCCTGTTGGCCCCTACTAGACAAGCCAAAACTTTATTTAGTGTTTTTTCCCGCGTAGACTTCTTGTGCCGCCCTGCACGCCCTCCCTCGCGCGTCGACCAGCTGGCCACTCCTCCACGGTGCAGCGATCCGCAGGTCACTCCTCCCTGGCACGGCGAACCACCCCGGTGAGACACTCTTCTCCGGCAAGGTGATACTCCCCGACATGGTGACCCTCCTAGCATGCCCTCGCTGCCACGGCCCTCTAGCGTGCCCTCCCCGGCGTAGCAGGGGTGGGCCTGTCAGCGTGGGGCGCGACGCCCTCCTCCACCGACTCCTCGGCAACCTTCTCCGGCCACTCCACCAGCAGTAGCCTGCTCGATGTACATGGCCGAGTTCTTCAATGGCGACAAGGAAGATGTCCCACATGAAACAACCCCGATTTCCACGAAGGAAAATCCACAGAGTCAAAGTGTTGTAGATCATATTACCCAAATTCCAGTCGAATATCACATCCATACAACGATAATATCAGAGTACAAATAGTGCGGAATTACATAATTTATTACATCGCCGCATTGGCGGAATCAAAAGTAGCATTCATTCAGAACAGCTTGAAGATAAGATAGCCAAACTCGAGCGTAGGAACGAACCCCTCAACCGGCAAACTCCTCGGAGATATACTCCTCAGCAGAACCTGTGTGCCAAAATTTATCAGTACGATTTGTACTGGCCACTCCCAACCCTATGAGCATTGCTTTGTGGAAATTGGATGCAAGTTGGATATAATCAAAAGGGAACCTATAAAGCTGGGGTTTCCTATGCATTAACATACCAAGTATATAATAATAGTTGGTCAAGTTTTAACACCATTCTCACCCATTCCACCTCATTCCCATTCCAGAGCCAGGTTTCGATCCTGGGATCGATATACCACCATATCCACACCATCACCATACCACACCCGTACCATCGCTCAGTCGACAGGCCAACTCCCTCTCGGCACTGTCTCAAGGCCCGTAGCCCCTGGCTACGTCCGAACACTCACTCCCGAGGGAGAAAAGAAAGACTCATCCCACTATCTAGTTTAAGCGAAACCCAGGAAAGGTCCATAGCCGACAAGTCGGCATATGTATCGATCGATCAACCATACACTCTGCAGAGGTTTTACATAACCACAAGATCCGCCTTCCTCGCTGACCGTCGTCAACTGGGCTGATTCCGGCCGCTTGCTACACTAGGATAATGCCACTCTACCATTCAGCCCTGGTACACCCCAAGTCCGGTCTGGGGTGGCTCAAACTGTGAGTCATGAGCCGGGTCCACAAGGTCTCCATGAAGTCTCGGAAGGGTGTGGGGGAAATCCTCCGCACCCCGTACCTCCTTACACTGTCCGCTAACAACCTAGCAGTAGTGGCAATATCCTACCAAGTAGTCCGACCGTCCCGCACCATATAGGGCGAGTGGTACGTAAGGCTTCCCGGTGAATCTGAGTACTAGTAAGTCCTTAGGGATGACCAAGCCAGAATGTCTTCATCAGGGTTTCCATTTACCGTGCCACCACAGCACCTCCACCCTGGGCTCCTCCCATCACAGGATCACACCCAAGGCCACCTTATATACCATTTACCCACCATAGGTATCCATTCCAGGGGTGCCCAGGTAGCACCCCACGGCAAGACTTGCCCCAGGCTCATCGTATACTCCAACTTGGTCGACACAACCCTCACCCTTCCCGCACCCAAGTCACACACGCAGCACTCTCCCCAATCACCAGTTTCCACCACGCATCAATGTAGTGTAAGCGTAGTAGAAGTAATAAGCAATGAAATATAATAGCAATCGTGTGACTAGCCTAACAGCAGGGTGAGCAGGGGTAAGGTTGCGTCAAGGTAAAGGCCATCAAGAAAGCATACTACCATGCAAGTCCTACCATAGTGTGATATGACAATAAAGTAAGCACTAGCATTTCTACTTTAGCCATGCGTAGTAGGTGCTACGAGATTGGGTGGGATGTGGCACTTTCAGTGCAGTCGTCTTCATACTCCTCACGGTACTCACGATCCTCGTCCGTCCGGTTTTCCTCCGAGTCTACAAACGACCGCATTATAGTCGCGTTAGCGACGTCTATAGAATAGCACAAAGAAGCAATAAAAATTCAAAAGAGCCAAATGCACTCAAACATGGGTCCATTGCATAGAGCTCGATTTTAGATGAATTTTGGTTCTGGTTTCGTATTTTTCCGAGGTCGTATGAATTAGTTATGAATTTCTGAAGATTAATTCCATTTTTGAAAATGAAAAAGGCTGAATTAATCCTGGGTGACACGAGTCATGCTGGGGTTGGTCTCACGTGGCTTGCTTGACGTCAGCATGACGTCACCACGGCCGTGTAGGTTCCTGACGTGTGGGTCCCGTGTGACGTCATCACGACGCCAAACGCCACGTCATCGTCGACGTGTGGGTCCAAAGAACACTGTGTCGCTGACATGTGGGGCCAGTCAACGGTCAACGTTGACCGGTCAACGGTCAATCGGGCTGGGTCTCAATCGGGCCGTTGGGCTTCGGGTAGGGCCGGTCTGGGCGGGCTGACCCAGACATCGTGGCGTGTTGTGGCTCGCCACGTCGTAGTCGTGGGCTCTTCTTCGGGCTATGGTCCACAAAGGCGTGGTCCACGGTGAACGCAAGTTCACGGTCCATGGACCTAAGCAGGGTCCATGGTGGACCAAGTCCATCCCTCTCTCTCTCTCTCTGGGTCCACGTGCACGGGTGCATGGGCATGTGGCCGGCGAGGGAGGTGTTCCCTATTTCTTACATGGCGGTGCTCTGCCGCGGTGAGCTCCTGTGAGCCTCATGCGGTGGCGGTGGCGCCTGCTGTCCGATTGGGGTGGGGAAAAGCTTCCCTAGGCCACGGCGACTGTGTCAGTGGGGTCAAGGTGGCGGCGAGAGCTTCCCCAAGGTGCTGGCCACGGCGAGCGGCGGCTCGAGCTCCACCGGCGTGCGGGAATGGCGCGGGGCTGCAGCATAGGCCGGTTCTGTGGTGCGTGTGGGCGACACAACGCCCCAACGGGCATGTTGGGCAGGTCGAGGGGTCCTCCAGGGCCTCCGGTGGCTTTGGCCATGGCGGCGCCCTTCCGAGCTTAACGACGGTATCGGTGTGGTGTCTACGGTCATGGTAAAACGTCTCGGCGGGGCATGCACGCTTCTACGGATTCATGGGAACGCGGCGAGGTCATCTAGACTCAAGGCGATACTCGGTTCTCCTGTGGTCGATGGGGACATCCCGGCGGCCATGGCGACGGTGAAGACAACGGCGAGGCACGCGGGTGAACCACGGGACTCCAGTGGGGTGGTCACGGCGTGCGCGTGAGTTACCCGCGGCTTCAGCGAATGGGATGGGCAAGTTAAGGAGGCGCCAGGCGCTCCCAGCAGTACTAGCCATGGTGGTCGGTGCTCTGACCGGTGGTCGGGTGCTCGAACCGGTGGTCTGGTGCTCGGCACGGTGGTCTGGTGCTCGGCACGGTGGTCTGGTGCTCGTACCGGTGGTTGCGTGCTTGGAGCGGTGGTCTGGTGCTCGGCATGGTGGTCTAATGCTCGAAGGTGGTCTGGTGCGCCATGGCGGTGGCATCGACGGCGATGCACACGCTGGTGCGCTATGGGCTCCGGTGGGGTGTCACGGTGATCTCGGTGTGCGCGTGGGTGCATGTGTTCCAAGTGGCTGAGGCAAGGCACTGGCCTACGCGCTTCCAGGTGTGGAGCGCCATGGCCGACGGTGAGGTTCGACGGCAGAGAGGGATCAGAAGGCTCACCGTAGGTGTTGTGGGAGATAGGATGGCGGTGCAGTGTCAATTCGAGGTCGTGTAGCTCCGGAAGCCGTGCAGTGCTGTGCCGACCCGCGTCGGTGATGTAGCCGACGATGTCGCTCCCGGCTCCGGCGATCTCCTCCCCTACGGCGGCTTCGACGTTCTTCCCCCCTTCTTCCTCTTCTCCCTCTTCTCTCTAGGTTTGGGTGCGTAGTGGATGGCCACCGAGGTGGCGGCGGGCAACGGGACGAGCGCTAGGGCTCCGAGGACCGTGGCCTTTATAGCCGAGCTCGGCCATGGAGCTCGGTGATCGGCGGACAGGGATCAAGGGCAATCGTGGCGCTTGCTTGCATCCTACGGCCAGGAGGGGTTGCGTGGGTGCGGCGCCAAGGGGGGGGGCAAGGCCATGGCTCGGGCGTGACCCCCTGGCCCGCTCTGCACTCGCTGTCAGCCTCCGGTCGGCTGACGGTTGGGCGCGGCGTGGGGAAGATGAGCAGGGGATGGCTGACGGGCGGGGTCCGCTGGCAGCGACTGCGGCGAAGGGAAGAGGAGCGTGCGGGTGAACAGCGCGCGGCTGACGCGCGGGCCCAAGTGGCAGCGGCAGCTGGCGGGGCTGGGCGCGCGGGCGGCCGTGGTAGCCTAGGCCTGCTTGCTGGGCCTGTGAGGCCTTCTTCTCCCTTTCTTCTTTTCTTTCTGTTTCTCATTTCCTTTCCATTGTTTAAATTCAAATTTGGTTTAGAATTCGAATTTAAAACTGAGGTAACTTGTTCATTGGAGTTTAGGGAATTTTGTTTAATAATAACTTTATGATTTATTATTTAAATGGAATTGTCAATCATAGCATAAAGCAAATGAAAACCCAAATCATAATTTAAGTTAACATTGTATGCAACATGTTATTTGTTGGAAATTTAATAATCATAATTAACAAATGATATGTCATGCTTATGTGTTGACTTAGGTGGGGTTACTTCTAATGCAACTCTTAGGGTTGGCTCCTACAATGTCACTCATCATCACATGGGAGTTTTAAGAAAAAATTTTGTAGTTGTGATTTTTGGTGTGTGGATTTCTGGATTGTTACAGTCCTACCCCCCTTAACAGAATCTCGTCCTCGAGATTAAAGCGTAACGTACTCTTCAAAGAGGTAAGGATATCGTAGCCGGAGGTCAGACTCTTTCTCCGATGTTGCTTCTCTTTCAGTATGATTACTCCATTGGATCTTGCACATAGGAATAGTCTTGCTTCGGGTTTCTTTGGTATCTCTGCCCAGAATTCTGATAGGATGTTCTCTATACTCAAGTGTATCTTGAATGTCAAGTGTATCAGTCGGGATTACTTCGTCGGGCACTCTCAAGCATTTGCATAGTTGTGAGACATGGAATATGGGATGTACACCCGCCAATTCCTCAGGTAGCTCAAGTTTGTAGGCGAGCTTTCCAATCCTTTTGCAAATCTTGTACGGGCCAACAAATCTTGGGGCAAGCTTTCCTTTCACATGGAATCTGACAGTCCCACGTAGCGGGGATACCTTGAGATAAATGAAGTCTCCCACATTAAACTCAAGTTCTCTTCTCCTTTTGTCAGCATAGCTCTTGTATAGACTTTGAGCAATTCTCAAATTCTCTCTCACTTGAGCAACTCCTTCTTCGGCATCTTGAATCTTAGCGGAATCAAAGAATGATCTTTCACCCGGTTGAGACCACATCAAAGGTGTCTTACAAGGTCTGCCATATAGGGCTTCAAACGGTGACATCTTGATACTGGCTTGGTAGCTATTGTTGTAAGAGAACTCTGCATAGGGTAAGCATTTCTCCCAGTCAAAGCCATAATTCAGCACACTAGCGCGAAGCATGTCTTCTAAGATCTGATTTACTCGTTCTGTCTGTCCATCTGTTTGTGGGTGGTAAGCGGTACTAAAATCAAGTTTGGTTCCAATGGACTTGTGCAGAGCTTCCCAGAATCGGGACACAAATTGAGGACCACGATCAGATACAATACTAGAGGGAGCTCCGTGTAGTCTGAGAATATGTTCAATATATAGATCTGCTAATTTTTCTGCGTTGGTCTTGGTCTTCACTGGTACAAAGTGAGCAATCTTGGTCAAACGATCAACTATCACCCAGATGGAATCGTTGCCTTTCTGTGAACGGGGCAATCCGACTATGAAATCCATGGATATACTCTCTCATTTCCACTCGGGAACGTCAAGAGGCTTTAGCAATCCTTCAGGCCTTTGATGTTCAGCCTTAACTCTATTACAGGTGTCACATCGTGCCACATGTCCTGCAATGTCTGTCTTCATGCCTTTCCACCAAAAGTGTTTCTTCAAGTCTTGATACATCTTTGAATTCCCAGGGTGAATACAGTACTTAGAATCATGGGCTTCTGACAGAATTTCCTCTCGTAGGGCTAGATCAGAAGGTACAGAGATTCTGTCCTTGAACCAGATGGTCCCTTGTTCATCTTCATGGTGGTTGGTCTTGTAGCCTAGTTTCATCAGACCACGAAGATAGTCAATCTCCTCACACTTTTTCTGAGCTTGACGGATGCGATCTATGAGATCATACTGTATGCGGAGCTCATTCAGCAAGCCATGCGGTAGTATCTCAAGTTGGAAATCATCGATCTCTTCCTTGAGCTCAGGTGGTACAGATTCAGTGATCAAAGTGTGACAGTAACTCTTGCGACTGAGAGCATCTGCGACTACATTAGCTTTTCCCGGATGATAGTGAATTTCCAGGTCATAGTCCTTGATCAACTCTAGCCATCGACGTTGCCTCATATTCAGATCTTCTTGAGTGAAAAAGTACTTCAAGCTCTCGTGATCGGTATAGATATCACATTTGTTACCTATCAAGTAGTGCCTCCAGATCTTCAAGGCATGCACAACTGCTGCTAACTCAAGATCATGAGTTGGATAACGGTTCTCGTGTTCTTTCAACTGTCGAGACGCATATGCTATCACTCTTCCATTTTGCATCAGTACGCAACCAAGTCCTTGGCGGGATGCATCACAATAGACCACGAAATCTTTGCTGATATCTGGCAATGCCAACACAGGAGTGGTGGTAAGCTTCCGTTTCAATTCCTGGAAGCTTTGTTCGCACTCGGGCGTCCATTCAAACTCCTTAGTCTTCTTTAGAAGGTTAGTCATCGTACGGGCTATCTTGGAAAAGTTCTCGATGAATCGACGATAATATCCACCAATCCCAAGAAACTTCGACTTGTCACATTACGGGTTGTTCCCATTCTTTCACACCTCAATCTTAGTTGGGTCAATCTGCTACACCTTCACCGATAGTACATGGCCTAGGAAAGCAACTTCCAGAGCCAAAACTCACATTTGCTTGAACTTTGCATAGAGCTGATGTTGGGCTAGTTTCTCAAGTACGCTTCTCGATGATGTTCGTGTTCTTCAGTGGTGGATGAATAGACAAGGATGTCATCAATGAATACCACCACGAACTTATCTAGTTCATCCATGAAAACCTTATTCATCATGTTCATGAAGTATGCGGGAGCATTCGTGAGTCCAAAGGATACCACAGTGAACTCAAACCGTCTGCACCTAGTCACGAAAAGTCGTCTTCGGATGTCACTCTCTCGAATCTTCATCGATGATAGCCGATCTCGAGATCAATCTTGGAGAAGTACTTGGCACCTCTGAGCTGATCGAGCAAATCATCAATCCTTGGCAGGGGGTACTTGTTCTTGATGGTGACTGCGTTCAAGTTCCGGTAATCAATACACATTCTCATTGAGCCATCCTTCTTCTTAACAAATGTAAGGGGATCCCGGTGGTGAAGCATCTTGGTCCGATATATCCCTTTGAGATGAGCTCATCAAGTTGTTTCTTGAGCTCGGCCAGTTCATCTATTGACATGCGATAGGGTCTCTTGGCAATGGGTCCTGTTCCCGGCAAAAGATCAATGATGAACTCTACATCACGGTCTGGTGGCATACCCGGTAACTCTTCAGGGAATACATCGGGATAGTCTCTGACCACAGGCATATCATGAACTGTCTTTTCTTCTTCTTGTGATTCTGAACTTGCTTTAAGGGCACATAGGATAGAGGTGGACTTTCTAGACTGGGGTTCACATCTAATAACTTGTCCTGATGGATGGGTCACTTGGATGTATCTAGGTGAACATGATATGATGCCTCGGTGAATGGTTAGCCAATCCATACCTAAGATAACATCTAGGTTTGTGGAAGGTAACAGGGTTAGGTCGGCTTTAAAGGTAAGACCCTCAATGGTAAGACTCACTCCCTTACAGATGTGGGTACATTTTAGGTCTCCTAAAGGTGAGCTGGTGATGATAGGCTTTTCACGTGGGGTTACAGGTAGATCATGCTCTCGCAAACTTGGATGATATGTATGAACAAGTTGCTCCGTAATCAAATAGAACTGATGCGCAATGTTGCCATTAACTAAAAACATACCGTACACACAAAGTCAAAGGGCGATCCAGGCTTCCTCGGCGTCCCGATGGTTGAGACGTCCACGGTAGCGAATCTCTTGAATCGAGACTTCGAGCAGCTGAGTTCGAGGACATTCAAATGCTTTGTGACCCGATTGGCCACAAGCAAAGCAGTGAAAGGCGCACCACTTTGTAGGGGTTGGCGCGGGTGCCTTCTAGTTTCTAGTACACAGTGCGGGAGCGGTTCGTCATCTTTGGCGGTCATTCACAATGACGGGACGGTTGAAACGATCCTGAGTGTTGCGGTCCTGAGCATAACAGTCCCTGGTGTAATGATCCTGAGCAGGGCGGGAGTATTTGGTGGTGTAGCCTCCACTTCCCTTACTCGATCCAGGGTTGTCATCCCTGTTGTGGCGTGAGCGTTCCCTGGATGGTGCATCTCTGCGGAACCTCTTGCGATCACGGCCATGGAAGGAATCCTCAGGCTTACGCTTTCTCTCCCTGTACTCTTCTCCAGCTTTAGCACAGTCCTTCTCAATCTGGATGTAGCGATCCACCAGAGCACGCAGTGTGTTACTCTCAATACCGCCAAACTTCAGCTTGATGTGTGGGTTAAGTCCCTTGCTGTAATAGTATAGCTTTTCCTTCTCAGAGTTCACAACATAGGATGGTGCATAGCGTAGAAGGTTGGTGAAACGAGTAGTGTACTCAGTCACCTTATCCTTTCCCATCTTGATGTTGCGGAACTCCTCGGCCTTGGCCTCCATAATACCCTTGGGAATGTGGTACTCAGTGAATGCTTCGGCGAACTCATCCCACGAGATATTGGCAGGGTCCTCATGGGAATCACTAAAACTGTCCCACCAGGCGCGTGCTGCACCTGTGAGCTGGTGTGCGGTAGCTCCAACACACTCATCGTCGGTGAAAGTAGTGAGGTCAAGCTTCTTCTCCATCCCCTTGAGCCAGTCATCGGCTACAAGCGGGTCAGGATCGGTGCCATCATAGGTAGGTGGCCTTAGCTTCAGGAATCCTTCTAGCTTCCTTTGGAAGTCATTCTGCTGACCTCCCTGGCGATGGTTTGCTCCTTCAACAAGAGCTGCAAGACGCTGGGTCTGCTGTGCCATCACTTCTGCCAGGTTCGGTGGTGGTGGTGGTGGAATGTTCTCCTCAACAGGCGGCGGGGTATTCTCCAGGTTGAAGGGTATTCCTCCGCGTCCACGGCCACAGCCACGGCCACGGTTGTTGCCACCACGGCCCCCATTGGGTTCGGCTGGTTCAGGGATGGGCGCACGTCCACGGTTCATTAGGCGAGCAGATCGGCGGTTCGGCATCTGCAACACGGGCCATAAGAATTTTAGTGCTCGTGCCATAAGTGCTTATAATTCAATTATGATTATATGATTTCGACGTTTTAAAGAAAATCATTCATACTATCCAACACTCATTACAAAGAAGCATTAAGATCCATAAGATGCAATAAGATCCAAATCATTCATTACATGGGTTTTATTACATAGCATCATCTCCAATGTAGCTACACTTGAAGACGTCGCGAGAATCATACTACGATAGTGTCTCATAATACATCTCATATGGGGTACATCATGGGTACAACTCATGGAAGCTATCGACATATCTCATGACCACCTTGGGTCATCTACTCTAACTTGTACACCGCAATTGGATCTGACCGTTCTCGATCTCGATCTCCTCATCGACTTGTGAAGTCGACACCGTGCTTCAAGGCCTCGGCGAGCTCCTCAAGAGGCTTAGCTCCGGTAGGGTAGGGCAGGGCATCTAGGTTGAGGCGAGTCGGGCTAACTCAAACTCCTCTATCCTAGGCCTCGTCTTGCAGAATCTCCTTGGGTAGCTGATCCCACATACCCTTCATCTCCCCGAGGCGCTTCTTGTCGACTTCCGCCAAGCCCGCCATGTCCTTTCACACTTGTCCTGTAAGTACTCGGTGCCGCTGAGTGCCTTGATCAGTGACCACAGTTGCGAACGGCCTTCTTCCCGATCTCCTCCAGCTCCCAGGTCGTGGTCTTGTTCCGAGATCGGATTTTCAAAGATATCAATCCCTTGGACCTCTCTCTGTCTCCTCTGCGGTTGAACTCGGCCTTCTTGTCATCCAACTCACTCTGCAACTCTAAGACCTTGCTGTCGAGATAGCAGTTCCTGTTGCCTAGGTCGGCTGCTTTGTCCTGTAAGTCAGCGACCTCGGCTCTGTGGACTTCCTCACGACGGTTGAGCTCATCCTATAGCTTGGCAACTGCCTCGAGCAGACTAGCTTGCTCTAGTGCTCCCTGCGAGTCCCACTCCTGGCACTCCCACAGAAGAGCCTGGTCCTGACGTCTCTTCTGCTCAAGCTGGGTCACGTACCTATCCTACTCTAGTAGGTGAATAGCTGAGACACGAAGGCATCTGTCCTCCTCTGCAAGGATAACTCTGTCGGTTGCGAAACTCTGCTCACTAGGGGTAAGGCTGAGGTCAAGGGCATGGGGAAGTAGACGAAACTCTGTCGTCTTTAGGTGCTCGTAGTGATCCCTCATCACTCTGCGAAGTGCCTTGTGTGAGACAGCTCGCAGTCCCTCCTCAATTGTGTCCTCTATGGTCAACTCGGTGGAAGCTGGGACAGTCGGTAAGGTGGTGCTAGCTGGGAACTCGACTGAGGTGACAACTGGTCCTTCGATTTCTCCTCCCTGAGTTGACTTCCCGGTACAGGTGACCTTGACAAGATCGTCAGGGACTCCTAACATGACGAGAACTCGACAGAGGGTCTGTGCAAAACCCCCGAGCTCACGTAGGTCGAAGGTAAGTTTGGCGTGGTCCAGAGGTAGCGGTCCTAGAGGCGACCATTCGACGTTCGTTGCCATCTGCATGTTTTATGGAACAGGTGTTAGCAGGTCAATAAATAGATAAGCCTTGCATAAAAGTAAATACAGGGTCGGTATATAACCGAAAGAAGGGCTGTCCACGTCCTATTCTATCGTCCATTTCTAAGGGTTTCGTCCTATGGTCAAGTATAGCTCTGATACCAACTGAAACAACCCCGATTTCCATGAAGGGAAATCCACAGAGTCAAAGTGTAATAAGACCGTTGTAGATCATATTACCCAAATTCCAGTCGAATATCACATCCATACAACGATAATATCAGAGTACAAATAGTGCGGAATTACATAATTTATTACATCGCCGCATTGGCGGAATCAAAAGTAGCATACATTCAGAACAGCTTGAAGATAAGATAGCCAAACTCGTGTGTAGGAACGAACCCCTCAACCGTCAAACTCCTCGGAGCTATACTCCTCAACAGAACCTGTGTGCCAAAATTTATCAGTACGATTTGTACTGGCCACTCCCAACCCTATGAGCATTGCTTTGTGGAAATTGGATGCAAGTTGGATATAATCAAAAGGGAACCTATAAAGCTGGGGTTTCCTATGAATTAACATACCAAGTATATAATAATAGTTGGTCAAGTTTTAACACCATTCTCACCCATTCCACCTCATTCCCATTCCAGAGCCAGGTTTCGATCCTGGGATCGATATACCACCATATCCACACCATCACCATACCACACCCGCACCATCGCTCGACCGACAGGCCAACTCCCTCTCTAAGATCGTTGTCTCAAGGCCCGTAGCCCACAGCTACGTCCAGAACACTCACTCCCGGGAGAAAAGAAAGACTCATCCCACTATCTAGTTTAAGCGAAACCCGGAAAGGTCCATAGCCGACAAGTCGGCATATGTATCGATCGATCAACCATACACTCTGCAGAGGTTTTACATAACCACAAGATCCGCCTTCCTCGCGACCGTCAAATCAATCGGGCTGATTTCCGCCGCTTGCTACACTAGGATAATGCCACTCTACCATTCAGCCCTGGTACACCCCAAGTCCGGTCTGGGGTGGCTCAAACTGTGAGTCATGAGCCGGGTCCACAAGGTCTCCATGAAGTCTCGGAAGGGTGTGGGGGAAATCCTCCGCACCCCGTACCTCCTTACACTGTCCGCTAACAACCTAGTAGTAGTGGCAATATCCTACCAAGTAGTCCGACCGTCCCGCACCATATAGGGCGAGTGGTACGTAAGGCTTCCCGGTGAATCTGAGTACTAGTAAGTCCTTAGGGATGACCAAGCCAGAATGTCTTCATCAGGGTTTCCATTTACCGTGCCACCACAGCACCTCCACCCTGGGCTCCTCCCATCACAGGATCACACCCAAGGCCACCTTATATACCATTTACCCACCATAGGTATCCATTCCAGGGGTGCCCAGGTAGCACCCCACGGCAAGACTTGCCCCAGGCTCATCGTATACTCCAACTTGGTCGACACAACCCTCACCCTTCCCGCACCCAAGTCACACACGTAGCACTCTCCCCAATCACCAGTTTCCACCACGCATCAATGTAGTGTAAGCGTAGTAGAAGTAATAAGCAATGAAATATAATAGCAATCGTGTGACTAGCCTAACAGCAGGGTGAGCAGGGGTAAGGTTGCGTCAAGGTAAAGGCCATCAAGAAAGCATACTACCATGCAAGTCCTACCATAGTGTGATATGACAATAAAGTAAGCACTAGCATTTCTACTTTAGCCATGCGTAATAGGTGCTATGAGATTGGGTGGGATGTGGCACTTTCAGTGCAGTCGTCTCCGTACTCCTCACGGTACTCACGATCCTTGTCCGTCCGGTTTTCCTCCGAGTCTACAAACGACCGCATTATAGTCGTGTTAGCGACGTCTATAGAATAGCACAAAGAAGCAATGAAAATTCAAAAGAGCCAAATGCACTCAAACATGGGTCCATTGCATAGAGCTCGATTTTAGATGAATTTTGGTTCTGGTTTCGTATTTTTCCGAGGTCGTATGAATTAGTTATGAATTTCCAAAGATTAATTCCATTTCTGAAAATGAAAAAGGCTGAATTAATCCTGGGCTGACACGAGTCATGCTGGGGTTGGTCTACGTGGCTTGCTGACGTCAGCATGATGTCACCACGGCCGTGTAGGTTCCTGACGTGTGGGTCCCGTGTGACGTCATCACGACGCCAGCATGACGTCATCGTCTGACGTGTGGGTCCAGCAACACTGTGTCGCTGACATGTGGGGCCAGGTCAACGGTCAATACAGGCTGGGTCTCAATCGGGCCGGTTGGGCTTCGGGTAGGGCCGGTCTGGGCCAGGCCGACCCGGACACGTGGCGTGTTGTGGCTCTGCCACGTCATAGTCATGGGCTCTTACTGGGCTGTGGTCCACAGGCGTGGTCCACGGTGAACGCAAGTTCATGGTCCATGGACCTAAGGCAGGGTCCATGGTGGACCAAGTCCATCCCTCTCCTCTCTCTCTGTGGTCCACGTGCACCGGGTGCATGGGCATGTGGCCGGCGAGGGGAGGTGTTCCCCTATTTCTTACCGCGATGGCGCTGGTGTCCGATTGGGGTGGGGAAAAGCTTCCCTAGGCTACGGCGACTGTGTCAGTGGGGTCAAGGTGGCGGCCAGAGCTTCCCTAAGGTGCTGGCCACGGCGAGCGGCGGCTCGAGCTCCACCGGAGTGCGGGAATGGCGCGGGGCTGCGGCATAGGCCGGTTCTGTGGTGCGTGTGGGCGACACAACGCCCCAACGGGCATGTTGGGCAGGTCGAGGGGTCCTCTAGGGCCTCCGGTGGCTTTGGCCACGGCGGCGCCCTTCCGAGCTCGACGACGGTATCGGTGAGGTGTCTACGATCATGGTAAAACATCTCGGCGGGGCGTGCACGCTTCTACGGATTCGTGGGAACGCGGCGAGGTCATCTAGACTCAAGGCGAGGCTCGGTTCTCCTGTGGTCGATGGGGACATCCCGGCGGCCACGGCGACGGTGAAGACGACGGCGAGGCACGCGGGTGAACCACGGGACTCCAGCGGGGTGGTCACGGCGTGCGCGTGAGTTACCCGCGGCTTCAGTGAACGGGATGGGCGAGTCAAGGAGGCGCCAGGCGCTCCCAGCAGTACTGGCCACGGTGGTCGGTGCTCTGACCGGTGGTCGGGTGCTCGAACCGGTGGTCTGGTGCTCGGCACGGTGGTCTGGTGCTCGGCACGGTGGTCTGGTGCTCGGACCGGTGGTCGCGTGCTTGGACCGGTGGTCTGGTGCTCGGCACAGTGGTCTAATGCTCGAAGGTGGTCTGGTGCGCCATGGCGGCGGCATCGACGGCGATGCGCACGCTGGTGTGCTATGGGCTCCGGTGGGGTGTCACGGTGATCTCGGTGTGCGCGTGGGTTCATGTGTTCCAAGTGGCTGAGGCAAGGCACTGGCCTACGCGCTTCCAGGTGTGGAGCGCCATGGCCGACGGTGAGGTTCGACGGCAGAGAGGGATCGGAAGGCTCACCGTAGGTGTTGTGGGAGATAGGATGGCGGTGCAGTGTCAATTCGAGGTCGTGTAGCTCCGAAAGCCATGCAGTGCCGTGCCGACCCGCGTCGGTGATGTAGCCGACGGCGTCGCTCCCGGCTCCAGCGATCTCCTCCCCTACGGCGGCTTCGGCGTTCTTCCCCCCTTCTTCCTCTTCTCCCTCTTCTCTCTAGGTTTGGGTGCGTAGTGGATGGCCACCGAGGTGGCGGCGGGCAACGGGACGAGCGCTAGGGCTCCGAGGACCGTGGCCTTTATAGCCGAGCTCGGCCATGGAGCTCGGTGATCGGCGGACAGGGATCAAGGGCAATCGCGGCGCTTGCTTGCATCCTACGGCCAGGAGGGGTTGCGTGGGCGCGGCGCCAAGGGGGGGGCAAGGCCATGGCTCGGGCGTGACCCCCTGGCCCGCTCTGCACTCGGTGTCGGCCTCCAGTCGGCTGACGGTTGGGCGCGGCGTGGGGAAGATGAGCAGCGACTGTGGCGAAGGGAAGAGGGGCGTGCGGGCGAACAGCGCGCGGCTGACGCGCGGGCCCAAGTGGCAGCGGCAACTGGCAGGGCTGGGTGCGCGGGCGGCCGCGGTAGCCTGGGCCTGCTTGCTGGGACTGCGAGGCCTTCTTCTCCCTTTCTTCTTTTCTTTCTGTTTCTCATTTTCTTTCCATTGTTTAAATTCAATTTTGGTTTAGAATTCGAATTTAAAACTGAGGTAACTTGTTCATTGGAGTTTAGGGAATTTTGTTTAATAATAACTTTATGATTTATTATTTAAATGGAATTGTCAATCATAGCATAAAGCAAATGAAAACCCAAATCATAATTTAAGTTAACATTGTATGCAACATGTTATTTGTTGGAAATTTAATAATCATAATTAACAAATGATATGCCATGCTTATGTGTTGACTTAGGTGGGGTTACTTCTAATGCAACTCTTAGGGTTGGCTCCTACAATGTCACTCATCATCACATTGGAGATTTAAGAAAAAAAAATTGTAGTTGTGATTTTTGGTGTGTGGATTTCTGGATTGTTACACCACATGTCATCCACTTTCTAAAATGAATTTGAGAGGCATGGTGTAGGTAGTACTGCTGGTTTTGAAAGAAAAATATAGGTAGTATAAAAATGGGTGGCTACCCAAATAGGGGGTCTGATTTGGGTTGCATTGTCGGAGATGCTCTTAGTATAGGATTAGACACTTACGAGAATATCCTAATTAAAAAATAACAATTTTAAAAATAAACATCTGCACATTGCAATGTTGTTCATTCGATCGTTTTAGAATTATTAGTTTTGTTGCGTGCCTTTAACAATCCGTTGAGTAGCTCCTAGCTAGACTGGATTATACGTTTTGGCTATAGTGCGTGAAACTTTTGGGTAGTTGATAGGTAGACCACTAACTAACCTTAGTTACACATCTTTCTAACATGTGTAAGTTCATCTTGTTCTAAGTTGTCTTAGGTTAAGTTTTTTGACCTAATTGATGTTGTCCCCCTCACTACTGGAAACCCATCCTTTGCCGAGGGCTTCTGGGTTTGCTGAGGGCTAAATCTCGGGCACTCAGCAAAGGCTCTATTTGACGAGGGCCAGCCCCAGGAGCCCTCGGCAAAGAGGCCTTTGCCGAGGGCCTGCCACTCGGCAAAATAAATCTTTGCCGAGGGCCTCGCCCTCGGCAAATTGGCCCTCGGCAAATATGGCCGGATGGGTCACGGCGGCCACTGGCGTCAGTCTTTGTCGAGTGCCCGCCGTCAGGCACTCGGCAAAGATTTTTTTTTTAAAATTTTCTTTGCCGAGGGCCATTGGCCAAACCCTCGGCAAAGATCCCATTTGCCGAGGGCCAGGTTAGGCCCTCGGCAAAGATTTTTTTTTTAATTTTCTTTGCCGAGGGCCATTGGCCAGGCCCTCGGCAAAAATCCTCTTTGCCGAGGGCTAGGCTAGGCCCTCGGCAAAGATTTTTTTTTATTTTTTTGAACCCAGTTTTTTTGTGGTGCTATAATACATTATTTAAAACTCAATTTTAAAATTTGGGCTAATTTTGACTTTTTTTTTGATATATTTCCCTAATTTATTTCTTTTCGTTGATTTTTTTCGAATATTTCAAATTTGAATTGCAGGTGGATGGAATAATGCAATTTAGTGATTCGAAAAATGTTAATCATGGTATTTGGTGTATGTTGAGTCCCTATCCACGAACTCGTATCAAATTTCGGGCATCTTCTTCACGTAACATGACGAGGAACTTGTCGGAAAAGTGTTTTTAAATTATATAAAATCCATACGAAGTCCGAAAATAACGAAACTTGTCGAGGTGTCATGTTATCGCATGTGTAGGCTGTGGTAAAAAATTGAGAAGGTTTCGAGCAAGTTGTGACGTCGGATGCCTAAAACCAAGACATCTCCACATCACGAAACTTTTTTCTATAAACTTAGTTAAACTTAAAAGTGTTTGACTTTCACCAAATTTATAATTTTTTTTCTAGGACGAAGGTAGTAAATTGGAATATCAATTTATATCTGGATTATAGATAAGCACTTAGAAACTGGATTAATCTGCCTTTTTGGGAAGTTATATACACACATCTGCTAATGGATGTTCAAATCTAACGGTTCAGAGTAATCCATTCGAGTAAACAACGGCCTTGATCGCTCAGTAATGACGCCGCCGAAGGCTTCAAATCCCCGCTTTAACTCGATCGATCCGCAGCGATTCAAAGAAGTCCCCAACCCTCTCCCGCCGCATCACCACCACCTCTCTTCTCTCCCCTCGATCTCCAGATCGCCCTCGCAATTCATCCGCAGCGTCGTCCCTGCCTGGCGAAGCTAGAGAGCGCTTGCTGGCATGAGATCTCATATTGTCTCTCACGGCGATGGCGTGCATCAAGAGCGCCTGGCAATGGCGGCGCTGATGGCGCTGGCGCCGGACGCGCCAGACCTCGCCCGCGCGGGCACCATGACCGGCGCCGTCGACTTGAGCTTCTCCAACTCCGCCAACATCGAGATCTTCCGCCTCGACTTCCATCCGACTCCCGACCTCCCGCTCCTCGCCTCGCGCCTCCCGAGACCGCTTCAACCGCCTCTCCGTCGCGCCGGGCGCCGCCGAGGCGACTCCTTCAAGGCTTCGGACTCCTCGCCGGTGGCCTCAGCGATGGCTCCGTCGCCGTGTGGAACCCGCCGAGCATGATCAGGTCCGGATCCGCCTCCCGCGCCCGCTTCGCACTTGAGATCTGCTCCTGCTCGACTGAATTGCATCATTGTTTCAGCTCGAGGGGAAGCGGAGGACGCCATGGTCGCTGTCTCGAGAAGCACACCGGCCTGTGAGTCGCGCTGGGCTGGCTAGTTAGTTTTACGCGCTGGCGTTACGGCGACGGGGTTGGCGCTGTGTGCTGATTGCGTTTGTGTTCGGTCTGCCAGTTTGTGGACTGGAGTTCAGTGAGCTCACGCCGAATAGGCTCGCTTCGGGCTGAGCACGGGAGCTTTGCATCTGGGATCTCAAGAACCCTGTTGAGCCAATTGTGTACCCACCACTCAAGGTACTTGCAGTTTTGTACAGAGCTTATTGTCATACAAGAGGATTAAGGATTTGCCCGATTGGTTAATGGTTATTCATGAGATGCATGGTTTCTGCTACTCACGGCTTGTAATGATTCAGTGGTGCTTTTTATTCCATGGTAGACATGATGCCATCTTGCGTGCTTACGGTGACCCTAGCATGATTTTTGTCATTCCAGACGGAGATGTTTTGAGTTATATGTAGTAGCATTCTCATTTTTAATTTTCATTCAGTATGAGCAGAACTGGCTACACTATTTGATGCAGGGATGAAACTGAGGGACTTTAGACTGATTGTGCAAGATTATAGTCGTCCTTTATGATCTGGATGTTTGCGCCTGTGCTACACTAGTCCGTTGAATGCAAACCAAGTTTTTCCCCTGTAGAGTCCTTTATGTTATCTTACCGCGTTTCCATGCTTGTTCTTTCATATGATCGATGTGGGTTGCTGTTAATGAAAAAATAAAGTTGAGGTTTAGGGCACGTGACATAGTTGTAAAGCAGGATGTGTTTGGATATTTCAGTTATGTCACTATGTTCTGGCTACATTCTTCTGTTCAACCTTTTATAGCATGTAATCATTTTTTAAAGTATAATAATTTTAACAGAGTGTTGGGTCCCATGCGCAAGCTGAAATCTCTTGTTTATCCTGGAATCCCAAGTTCCAACATATAGTTGCCTCAACTTCGAGTAATGGGATGACAGGTAAATTAAATTTTGGTTGATTCTGCAAAAGTTTAGCTATCAGTTACCATCACTTGGACTTCTGATCATTCTGTCTGACTAATTTTGTTTCCCTGCAGTTGTTTGGGATTTAAGGAATCAGAAACCACTGATTTGCTAATCCCAGGGCACAACCTGGAGGATCTCCTTTTTAAGAATTTCTTTGGCCGGAGGTTTCCCACCTGGCTAGGTACTGCTACCCATTTTCCTTCACTGACATATTTGAACCTCATAGATTGCAAATCATGTATGCATCTTCCACCAATCGGTCAGCTCCCCAACTTGAAATATCTGAGAATCCAGGAAGCCACTGCAGTCACCAAGATTGGACCCGAATTTGTTGGCTCTGTGGTGGGTAATCTCGATCAGATCTCCAGAGGCAGTAGCTTTCCCCAAGCTTGAAACATTGGTCATCTGGGATATGCCCAACTGGGAGGAGTGGTCCTTTGTTGCTGAAGAAGAACAAGAAGAAACAACAGCAGGTACGGAAGGGGGAGAGGATGAGGCTGCTGCAAATCAAAAGGAGGAAGCGCCGCCTCCAAGGATGCAGCTGCTGCCACGACTGAAGGAGTTGGAGCTTGACCGCTGCCCCAAGCTGAGAGCTCTCCCACAGCAGCTTGGACAGCAGGCCACCAGCTTGAAGGAGCTCCGATTAAGCGATGTGAACAGCCTTAATGTGGTGGAGAACCTCGGTTTCCTCTCAGAGGTCCTTGTAATCGTAGATTGTGAAGGCCTAGAGAGGGTCTCAAATCTTCCCCAGGTGAGACAGCTGCGTGTACAGCTGTGTCCCAACTTGTGGTGTGTTGAGTACCAGGTGACTAATATATTGTGATTTGTGGTTCACAATTATGGTTGTGATATATTGTGAGAAAATGGGTTCTGTGTGATATATATATATGTGATGGTTGATATATATATGTATATATATAAAATGCTTGTGTCCATGGAATGCAAAAAAAAAAAATTAAATTTCTGCCTCTTTGCCGAGGGCCTTGGTCATTGCCCTCGGCAAAGAAGGGTCCTTTGCCGAGGGCCGTCCCATTGCCCTCGGCAAAGATTCATTGGAAAAATTCTGGAACATTTCTTTGCCGAGGGCCATGGTTGGAGGCCCTCGGCAAAGATTTTTCAAAAAAAAAAGAATAATTATTTGCCGAGGGCCCTCGGAGACGGCCCTTGGCAAAGACTCCGTCCTAGGCGCCGGCACCGTGACGGCTGCTTTTCTTTGCCGAGTGCCGGTTCAGTCCTCGGCAAAGGCTTTGCCGAGTGTCCGATAAAGGGTCCTCGGCAAAGACCCTCTTCGTCGACTCAAAATTCCCCGAGAGCTCTTTGTCGAGGGCCGCCCTCGGCAAAGCCTTTGCCGAGGGTTAATGAGCCTTTGCCGAGGGCCTCAGGCCCTCGACAAAGAGGCCGTCTCCAGTAGTGCCTCTTAGGTCACGGTCATGTGCTTGGAGGTCGTCCGATCCCTACAACATTTGATGGGATATAGTAAACCTAGGACGTTTGCACTGAAACGGTTGGAAAGAATTCCTTAATAAGGGGGTGTTTAGTTCCTCCAAATTCCAGAATTTGGCACTATGCAAAAAGAAGATTCCCATCACATCAAACTTGTGGTACATGCATGGAGTACTAAATGTTGACGAAATCAAAAACTAATTGCACAGTTTGGTTGTACTGTACGAGACGAACGTTTTGAACCTAATTAGTCAACGATTGAACAATTAGTACCAAATAAAAACAAAACGACACTGTAGCAACAGTGTTGCTACAGTGTTTCAGGCGGCGCCAACTCGGCGCAACTAAACGTGGCCTAAGTTAGGTGAGAAACATCTAATTGATGACAATGATCAACTAATTTGGAGATATTTTGCCGTCAAAAAAACTAATTTGGAGATATGAGAAGTATGGAACGAACTTACACCTCAAGATCTATTTATATTAGACCGCTATCCTCTGGTGGGTTCACTAGCTAGTCAAAAGGATTAAAGAAGCGCTAAGGAAGAATAAGATGCCACTTAAACTGAGAGTTTTCCTTTGGCTAGCATGTCATAACAAACCTATAATCACTAGATTTATCCTAGAGTCAATTCCTATGATGTGAAGTTATTTGGTTTTGTTTGGACCATGGGAAACACGATGGCAATTATTAAGCATAAATTCCCCATCTCACCTACTGAAATGCTATACAAAATGCTAGCTCTTCTGCAGAAATGGCACATACGTACTACTGCAGGGCCACCACCTCTAACCATCGCACGTGGGAACGGCCTGGCTGACCGAGTGGTCAGTACCTCCTCTTGGTGGTCAGAGTTCGAGTCCTAAGGGACTCACTTTTTATTTGTGGCTTTGGCACAACGACGAAAGGGAGAAAAAAACTCTCTCGTCTGTCTCACATCCAAAGCATAGGTCTAACAACCAGATCGATGTTGCTACCATTGAAAATGAGCAGCTCTTAGCTCTTTCATTGCTGCACCTATCGACCTGAAAATAAAGCATAGTAAGCAAGATAATATCAACTTGGCATATATCAGGTAGTAAGCACAACTTTGTTTCAGGTAGTAACTTGACAGCTAACTTCCAGATGTCAAACTGCAAAGCTTCTTAAATTTCAAATGTCAAACTGCAAACCCTTCCTAAATTTCTAAGGTAGAAAGCAATAAATTGGACTCCTGACTACATAGACAAACACATAGAATGTTCCACAAAATCTTAAGAATGTTCACCTAATTACAAAATCGTTGCTCCTTACTGCATATGTTCTACAAATTCTGAATAAAGGGTATTGAACACAGATTTAACAGATTTAATTTTCTTTGTGTTGTGTATACTACTGAACACAGTTTAATTTTCAATAAATAGTAAGTGCTGACACCAAGGCCCATCTGTTATTCTAAATAGCATCACACTATGCAGAGTTGCAGACTGGTGCTGAATTCAGGCAATGGGAAAAATCATAGCAAGAAGCATAAATTATTTAATCATTGATTTTCTCTGCACCGATTATTTAATCACAGCAAGAAGCACATACATACTACAAATATAAAATCTCATGGATCTCCCTTGCTTGTATCCACATCCAGTTTGCTTGAACAACTACTAGAAAAAGAGGCACAACTTGACATTTGAACAGCTATTTACAACTGCATACAACTCTGTTTCACACAACAAGAATGGGGGAGAATGGGATGCACATACCTGATGGGAGCTCGTCACTGGCAAAGGGCCCGATGGAGGAGGCGGCATGGAGAAGAAGGGCTGCCATGTCGCGGACCTGGCCAGAGCTCGTTGTGATGCACATACCTGATGCACATACAAGGTTACAAGATGTGAACAACCTGAGCTACTAATTTCCAAATAAGGCAATCTGAATGAAAAAATAAACACCAAGGAAATTTCTAAACTCTACTTATCAACTACTTCACTATTAAGTATGCTACTAATCCATTCACATCAGTTTTCAGTCAAGATGCCACTAGTAGAAAGGCCAATCAAGTGAATTCCAATAATAATAGTAAGACTGTATTCAGAAAACAAATTACACTAGCTGGCTAGGTAGCTAAGAAAAAACAAAAGACTATATTCAGAAAACAAATTACACCTAGCTGGCTAACTAGCTAAGAAAAAACAATCATCAGTTTTTTAGTCATAATCATTAGAACAATCAGAACATATAAACGGGCATATAGTAACTAGAAACTCATAAATAAGCAACCAAAGGTCGCAAGATCCGTTCCCCTTGAATTCTGCCATGTTTCGAGACACACAATCACAAAGAATGACTGCAAGTCGATACCAAATGGCATTGACTACAACAAATTACACTAGAAAACATACTCTGAATGCAATAAAACTAAATTTATGGTGCAATCTCAAATTGAAAGATGGTTATTTTTGTTGCAATAATCACAAAGATGATTCAGAAATGGGAATTTGCATTGCAGATTACACATAAAAAATACAACAACCAACAACCACCACCACGCTCCGCCGCCGGCCACCACCACCACCACCGCAGCCACCGGCCGGATCCGAGAGACGGAGGGCGGATCCGGCGGGTGAAGAAGGGGAGGGAGGGCACCACCGAGAAGAAGAAGGGGAGGTAGGGTCACCCGTCGGGGAAGAAGGGGAGGGAGGGCGCCGGGGGAGAAGAAGGGAGGGAGGGCCGCCGTCACCACCACCACCGCAGCCACCGGCCGGATCCAGAGAGAGGAGGGCCGGATCCGCCGGGTGAAGAAGGGGAGGGAGGGCACCACCAGGAAGAAAGAAGGGCAGGGGAGGGGCGCCACCAGGGAAGAAGAAGGGGGGAGGGAGGGCGCCACAGCGAGAATAAGGGGAGGGGAGGCCGCCCGCCACCACCACGCCCGCCGCCCGCCACCACCACCACCACCCATGCAGCCACCGGCCGATCCGGGAGGGAGGGCGGATCCGGCCGGGAAGAAGAAGGGGGAGGGAGGCGCCAAGAGGGGAGAAGAAGGGGGAGGGGAGGGCCGCCGCCACCACCACGCCCGCCGCCACCACCACCACCACCACCATGACAACCCGGCCGATCCGGCCGGGTGAAGAAGGGGAGGGAGGGAGGGCGGCCGCCGGGGAAGAAGAAGGGCGAGGGGCGGGGCGCCGGCGGGGGAGGAGGGGCGCTGGGGCCGGGTGAAGAAGGGGGAGAGGAGGGCGGCCGACTGCCAGGGAAGAAGAAGGCGGCGGCGACGCAACATGTGCATGCGTGCGTGAGGAGAGCCGAGCAGGCGAGTCCGCGAGTGCGTGCGTGCGAGGGTGTTTGGGGGCGGCGGCCGGTGGGTTAGGGTTAGGACTTCTTTGTTTTTTTATTTATCCTATGCATTTTTTTTGTGCGTGCACATATTTTTTCTGTGCGTTTTTAAAGAACCGATAGAATAAATTGCATTTTTTTGTGAGTGCTGATTTTTCCGTGTGTGTATTGTCACGCACAGAAAAATCATACAATTATTCTGTGGGTTTTCATATTTTTCTGTCGGAATATTTTGGAACCGACAGAATAATCGTAATTTTTCTGTGCGTACCGAAAAAAACGCACGGAAAAATTCGTCATCCACAGGGCAATTTGAGTTTCCAATAGTGATGGGTGGGGCAGGGGTTCGAGGGTTTTCTCGATCTATGTGAGAAGATCTTCTTCTTAAGCCGAAATACGCGGGGGCTATCCAGCCACCGCGGATGAGTTTTTTAACCATCGCACATTATTGCTCGGATGGGCAGACTAATTCATCTTGACTCGGGTCCCAACCTGTGCCATGCCATAAGAAGGGATTCCCAGCAACCTAATGGTGGAGTGAACATGCTGAGAAGACCACCACTAAGAAATCCCTAATCTACCGATCTAAGAAGGCATGGCAATCCGCTTGAAGACTGATGGCGACAGCATTCCACTGGACGCCGACAACCAGGAGGCCAATCCAGGTGGATCAGCAACATTAACTCATCACGCAGGCAATGGTCTGCAGCAGGCTAATGACATTTTCATGTTAAGGTTAGTGCTAATTCATCTTGGATTAGGTTTTGATGTCATTAGGCTAGTGATCCTCAAGGATAATTCATGTATAAATTCTAACAGGGAAACAACTAGCCGAAGATGGAAAAGCAAATCGAGTGTTGGATAGAAGACTAGCTCTGCCTAGAGTGGTTAGCCTTCTTTTTCGTTTGCTCGGCCCTTGTAGCAGGATTTGTGGCAAGCTCAAACCTCATTAGCTTTCTTAACAGCTGAGAACCTCTTTTAGCATTAAAAAAAGAAAAAGAATACTAGTTAACTTCACCTCTAATCTAAAATATTGTAATGGTACACTTTAAATAACGGGCTAAGCCATTTAGCGATCTCTCTTCTAAAACAGCTAACAGCGGGCTAAATTGACCTACAGCAATTAACAGCAGCTAAATTGTACATAGGAACAAAGAGCTTCACTCTCTACAAACAACTATATCCGGAGATAGCCTTGGCTATAGGTGAATGTAACTAAGCCAAAGCAAGGTCAATGACACATTAATCACAATGCCGATCATGCTTAGATCAATGGACAAACACCAAAAACTGAAAAACCAATACATCAATTACATGAAGTATTTCAGGTTCTAAGAAATAATGTATAAATAGAAGCATTAACTTCTAAAACAAATTGCTGGAGTTTCAATACGTACTTTTCCAAATAACCCTACAAAGCAAGGCTGAAAAAGATACATGTTGCTTCCGGTGACCAGCGCAAATTGCAAAATTTGCAAGTTACTAGCTGGATCTCCATACGCGAGATTATTTTCAATAGCTGGGAACTTTTACCGGTAAATGATAGAACGCTCTCCAGGGATCGTTGGTGAACGACTGGACAGCTGACAGCAGCGTTTTAGTCTTCATGTTAAGCTGAATCATCCATACCTTCTCGTCCCTGCTGGTGTAATCGTTGCAGACCAAAAGGCCGACCACGTCAGGGTTGTCCATATCCAAGCACACGTGGGTGCACTGGAGATTTTCTTGCGCGAGGCGCGGGAGGCCCTCGTGTCCGGGAACCTCCCATAACTCTTCTCTGTCGATTTCACCGTCTTTCACCCACGCCAATGGCTCGTCCGTGCCGAGGTTCATCGTCCATGGGTTGATGGTGAAGCCAGAGACACCGTGTGGGTCAATGCTCACTAACCTTACATTTCTGTCGCCGGCGGCGCCCATGTACCGGGCGCTGATGGGGTCGTCGTGGTCGCTGTCATCTTCCCAGTAGCTGTCGTCGTCGACGTTGTCATCGTCATCGTCGCCTTCATCGTCCCAGCCGCTGTCGTCATCATCGCAGCCGCTATCATCGTCGTCGTCGTCATCGCCATCGCTGCAGCCATCACCACAGCAAGTCACCTCATCCGGAAAAGGTACGTAACGGGCCTTGGGGCTCGCCTCGTCAGCCATGTCGCACAGCACGAAGCCGCTGCTGTAGTGAACCCAGCATAGGAACCAGTCACCGACGCTGACGACATATTTTGGTGACTTCAAAATCAGCTCATCGCCTTTGCCACCTTGGTCATGAAGAATGGGCACGGGCTCCATGAGCTCCCTGCGTAGCATGCCGGGGCGGAGCACACAGAACTCGGCCATCAGCCGTCGCCGGTCGCGTCGCGCATCTTGATCGAACCACATGTGGACTTGGACCACAAGGACATCGTCCTCGCCTCGTCGCAGCAGGCCTGTGCTCTCAGTCGTGGGGGGTTGCACAACATAGGGTACAAAGGAGCTATCGGACTTTGTCAGAAAGTCTCGGACGGGGAGCAGAGACAGCGACGGCGGCCGGGCGGCGCCTGCCGGCATGTACACAAAGTGGTCCTCGGGAGCAGATAGACCGCGTCGGCGACCCATCTCCAGGAGGAGCAACTCGCCATGGGCCGCGGCGACATTGAGGTACTCGTTGTCGTTTCCGGCCTCCTGCGGGAAATCGTAGCAGTGTTTGGAGCTTGCCGGCGGCGCGGCGCATCTAAGGGAGACGCGCAGGTGTCGGACTGTGGAGGTGCGGGCCTTCGCGACGGTCTTGGAATCGGCAACGAATGACTCATTGGTGCGGATGCCATGGCGGCTCAGCATCACCCAGCGGCGCTGGTCTTTGGCGGCGGCGGCGGCAGTGGCAGTGGCTGCATGTTGGGACAACATGCCGATTCATTGTTGGCCGTAGGCTCATCAGAGTGTCAAAGCGACGGAGAGGAATCAGCCTCAGCATTTTCGTACTGGGATGGTTGCGCTTGGTGGTGACAATAATGGCGGCTGCGTGCTTGCGTTGGTAGCCCTAAGTAGGTTAACCATGAATAATTAAGGTGATTTAGGCCTTGTTCGGCTGGTCTGTAAGCCGCTTGTACAGATTTGTACGGCTGATTTGTTGGGAGAGAAAAATGATGTACCATGACTGATAAGCCGGCTTACATGAGCAGCCGAACATGGCCTTATATACCGTACCTGATAGCATCATAGGAGTACTCCCTCTGTACCTGTAAAGAAAGTCGTTTAGGACAATATTTAGCGTACCAAGGAGTGATTAGTTAGGGTAGAGTTTTCCCTGTCTGCCCCTATTAAATATGGTTGCGGGTGCATTCCATGCGAGAAAGTTCCACAGCTCAATCGGTTAGTGTAGCAAGGCGTGAGTCTTGAGGAGCTGAGTTTGATACTTCTTGACGGGCGCACTTTTTTGCTGGTGGCTGCATGGCGCGCTTTTTTCCTTGTTGCGATCGTTTCTGGCGCGTTTTTGTCTCTATTGTTTGCTGGATTGGAAGGGAGGTGAGCGGGCGACTTTGCAGTAAGGGAGGCGAGCACCGAACGGGTGGCGAGTGAAACGAAGCGCTGTGATTAATGCTTTGACCAGCGGAACGGCAGCCGAAATGCATGCCAGGGGCAAATGCGTCCAAATACTCGCCAGCGAGTGTAGAACGCCATCCTATATGAAAACGCCCCACTCGCCCAGAACGACATACTTTATAGGTATGGAGGGAGTACATGGTTGATAGTTGATAATTGGGCTGCCAGAAAACTGCATGGGCTTCACGGTGCCAGCCCATGATAACTACATAGATTTTTTTAGGGCAACTACTTGTTTATCTTAAACAGCCTATCAGATAGGTCTGCACAAAATACTACGACGATAGTTGGATATGATTTCAAATATGGAAAAAGTCTACTTAACCCCCTCAACTATTGGTGGTTGTCTACTTTACCCCCTCACCTATAAAACCAGGTATTCTACCCCTCAAACTATTGAAAACTGTCTAAATAACCTTCTGGGGCGGTTTTGAAGGTGAGGGGCCAAGCAACTGGCCACGGTGCGAGGAGGCCCTGGACCTCCGACATTGAGCATGCCTCTGACCTTATGTGGCTTGTACGAGATGAAGATGAGCTGGACTTGGTCGCCTAGCATCCGATCAAAAGTCGGCACCCCACCCCTGAAGGCAGATATAGTGGAAGACCATAGTTGTGTCGGGTGCTAAGGTAAGTGTGTCTCTTCCTTCTTCTCTTGAAATCTCGGTCTCAACTCGATCTGCGCATGTGTTTCATTGTGCGGGAAGAAGACTGTAGCAGGGATGGAGGTGATTGTGGGGGGAGGAGTGGACCGGTTGGCGGATCTAGTGGATGCATGAGCAGAATGGTGTGTGGCGGCGACCACTATCTCAGGTTAACGACCTCCACCGACGCTGGCACGAGAACTGCATCCTCTCCTCCTAGATCTGGTCACCTTTACCATTGTTTTGTTTGTTGTTTGTTGCTGGGGTGGATGGAGTTTATGGGGTGGCTACGATGGCTGGCTTGATGGGCTCAATGATTTGACGAGACTACCGGCGGGCTTTTTTTGGTTTTCTGTGACTAATTTCTAGATGGGCATTTTTGTCGCCTATGTTAATAAGTATTAACTATGTAAATAAGCATTAACAAGCCCCATGTTTTAGAGCTGAGTGATTGCGCACCTCTAAAAATGACTTCTGACCGTCTTTGAAATTATGTTTGGTAGTAGTGATTATATTGCAAGTCATGATGAGCAGTGAGGATGCATTAATTTATCACTAAAAGTATGATTCCTACTCACTTACCAACGCTCTCCTTGCGAAGAGACCGGTTGAAAGGATCTTAGGACGACTAGTGAATAGCCTAATAAAATTTCCTTCAATATCACAACACTAGGCAAAGAGATTATTAGTACTAGAGACAAACCTAATAGCCACTACCTTGTCTATCCTATTCACTTCAAAGCAAGCCCTCTACAGAATGCCAGTAGCAAGATTACTTCGACATACTGGAGCACCCAAGCCACTCGAGGCTATTAAAACAACTAGCCAAGCTACACAATTTAGCAACTAAACGAATTACTTCTACATGACTACAAGAGCTACAACTATAACTACACAAGCACAAGTATGAATGTAAATTTCAAGTGTGGAAGTAAGCAAACCAATGAGGGCAAGTGACACAAAGATTTACCCCAAGGTTCATTAGCTTGTCGGCAACCTACTCCCCATTGAAGCGAGTCCTATTTGACCACCATTTCACTAGCTTGGCGAGCATACAAGCTCGGCCCTTGACTTGGGCACTAGTGTAGAAGTCGGCCGATCACCAAGGAATTCTCCAAGCCACTTGATTCCACTAGAGTTACTCTTTGTGAATCTCCGTGGTAATGATCACAAAGACCCTCACAAGCCAATCTCTGAGTCTCCACACAGTCATTAAGCAGTACTCGATGGATCACCAACAGCACCAAGCCATGTAGATGGCGGCGACCACCAAGAGTAAAGAGAACTCTAAAACAACAACAATTTCCATGTACCACTAGATCCAAACTCTCAATGCAAAGCACTAGAATCCTCTCCAATCTCACACAAATGCAATCTCTAGCAAAGCAAGGATACCAGCCAAGCGTGCCAAGCTCAAAGTATGCAACCTAACCACCCTCATATTTATAGCCACCCCAATAACGAAACTAGTCATTGGGCTCAAGAAACAACTTATGTGGGGTCACCAAAAAAGTCTAATAACCACTGGAGAAGAGCCACTGGAGAAAATCTTTTGAAGATCCAATGGCTCATATTTAATCCAATCTAGCCGCTGGAGAACCTTTTCTCCGGAGTCCGGTGCTCACCTTGAGCCACCACCAGATAAAACCAGTGGCCTCCCTAAACCACACTACCAACTACTCCATCCATTCTTTTTTACATGTCATATTAGGATTGTTCTAAGTCAAACATTATTATCTTTGACCATCCATTATAAAAAGATCTTTATAATTTTATAGTCTATGAATTATATATTCTGGAAGTATTTTTCAGAACAAATCTAAGAACGCAAAGCTTATATCATGAATCTATATTATTTTTTGAAATCAATGGACAAATCTAATACGACATGTAAACAGTGGCGGATCTAGGACAAAATCTTAGCGGGAGCTGAACAAGTTGTTGTGCTAGGCGTTGGCCCGCTGGCTACTACTGTGCTGCGCTGCGGCTTGCTGGTGCGGGCATTGTGCTGCGTTGCTGCTCCATGGGCACGGCCATGTAGGGGGGCTCGAGCCTCCCAGCCCCAGTGGCAGATCCGCCACTGCATGTAAATGACAACGGAGGGAGCAGCCGTTAAGCTCCATTGCTCCAACAGTTGACTGGGGTTTTCTCCGGTGCCTCTCGGGTGCCCATCACCGGTTAAATCTGGTGGTGGCAAAACCTCTCTGCATTAGTGAACAAAAGATTTAGTACTCTATGTGTTGTTCAGAATTCAGACCATGACAAATTACCGGTGCCAGTTAATGTGTTGAGTGTCCTAGCAAGAACTCTCTTTAAATTAAAGAAAAAAAGGAAATACAAGACGTGTCTAAATGTGTACTTGAGTATTTGATATGTATGACTACAACTTTTTTATGACATGCTTGTCATAATTTTTAACCAAAATCTTACGGTCCACAATTTCGACCTACCTCCATTTTTAAGTTAGGTCCACCACTGTGTACAAGTTTTTTTTATAACGCACGCATACTCACCCCTATGAACGCACGCACACAAATCATGTCCCCTATGAGCATCTTCAAAGACTAGGCCTGTAAATCCTCGAGATTGACGAAGGCACCACATGGGAACTTCGCCTACCATTGAAAGCCCAACGCCGTTAAATCCTGAAATAATCACTCTCACGGGGAGTCGAACCCGATACTTGTGGTGCTACCGAGGCTGTTGTAGCCACTAGGCATTAGGCCCTTTCGTGCCACTATACTGTACTCAAGTAGGTACTATAATTCAAAAAAAGAAAGAAAAGAAAGAAATCAGAAACTGGCCTGACCAGCGTACACTGTTTGGGCTAAGAGGTTTAGACGGGCTGGACGATTTCCTATGAATTTTACTGGGCCAGCCAAAATGACACAGTTTTGTTCTAGGCTTCAGCCCAACTAATCACTCCCTAAGTCCTAAACATATCAACCTAGGGCTAGGGCTCACCTCGTTGGAAGGCAGCCGCCAATCCGCCATTCGTGATCGAGCACCATTACCTGCTTCGTCACCGCAGGCATCCACCCAAACCTTTCCTAGCCAATATGAATCTTGTGACACGACTTGCTCTGGGTGGCCTCCATGGATCCAGGCACCTCTTCACACGTGGTGGTTCCCTCGGCCTACGGCGGTCGATCCATCATCTCTGTTAGCCCACAGGATCACCGGCTCAGGTGAGTGAACCACTCACTGGTCTTGCCGAGCACCCACTAGCTAAGCCGACTACGAACAAGCGTTGTCTGTTCCCACACACTATGGCTAGAGGTTGAAGAAGAGGGAGAACAGAGCATACACACACAGTACAAGACACCAGCGTTGGCTGAAGCCCTGTATGGGAGATGACAAATCTGAACTCTCTTTACTGAGTTGCCGTGGTAGTCTATTTATACAACTCTATCTATCTAGTCCTAGTACAGCGCACATGCTGCAATAGTAACTAGATAACACAGCAGGACTGACTTCTATGCCTGTCTCTGCATGTGGCTACAGTGCGGCAGGTGAGCCATTCGGTGCCTGCCTCTGCAGCGGCTATAGTACCACAGTAGGGGGCCTTTTCGACGTCGCCTTCCCTTGCTGTGTGTTCACACAAGGAAGCAGTAGTTTATTCTAACAATTCTTCCCCTAAACCTATTGTTATCCCTTGTACCCTCTCCATGCCGATCATCTCCTTCAGCTCCGTGAGTCGAAGATGTCCGAGCGGCTTGGTGAGGACGTCCGCAAGTTGCCGACCAGTTTCGACGAACTCGATGATGATCTGCCCTCCATCGACACAGTCCCTGAGGAAGTGGAACTTCACGTCGATGTGTTTGCTCCGGTCGTGCAGAACCGGATTTTTTGCGAGGGCCATGGCGGGCTGGTTGTCCACCATCAGTGCCGGTGGGTGAGCTTCCACGCCGGTCAGCTCGCCCAGCAGCCGGCGTAGCCACACAACTTGGCATGCCACTGTGGCCGCCGCTACGTACTCTGCCTCGCACGTAGATAGCGCCACCACCTTTTGTTTCAGCGACAGCCATGAAATTGGAGCCGATCCGAGGAAGACAAGCACTCCAGAGGTGCTCCGTCGTTCGTCGATGTCCCCCGCCATGTCTGCATCGCTGAACACAGTGAGCTGCAGCATACTTCCACTGGTCTTGGGAAAGATGATCCCTTGATCCATCGTCCCCTTGACGTAGCGCAGTAGCCGCTTCACCGCAGCCCAGGGATCCTCTCTAGGATCCTCCATGAAGCGACTGACATAGCCCATGGCGAACTCAATGTTCGGCCTTGTGTTGACTAGGTAGCGCAGACCGCCGATGATGCTCTGATAGAGTGTTGCATCCACCTTCGCCGCGGTGCTGGCCTTCGTTAGTTTCAGCCGCTCCTCCATCGGAGTCACGCATGGCTTACACTCAGCCATGCCGCTCCGCTCCAATAGCTTGGAGGCATACACGCTTTGACCGAGCGTGATTTCCTCCTTCCCCTATCTCACCTCGATGCCGAGGTAGTAGGAGAGTGCGCCGAGATCGCTCATTCGAAAATGAGCCGCCATCTCACGCTTGAAGCTGTTGATGTCCTCCGTGCGGGCGCCGGTGATGATCAAGTCATCCACATACACACCGACGATGAGCTCCTCCTTTCCCCATCGTCACGTGTAGAGCGCGTGCTCGGTTGCGCACCGTTGAAACCCAAGCTCGCCCAGCGTGGCGTCAAGCTTGGCGTTCCATGCTCGTGGGGCCTACCGTAGCCCGTAGAGTGCCTTGCGCAGTCGGAGCACCCTGTGCTCCTCTCCCTTGACGGCAAAACCTAGAGGTTGCCTGACGAAGACCGTCTCCGCCAGCTCGTCATTGAGGAAGGACGATTTAACATCCAGGTGATGGACGCGCTAGTCCTTTGCTGCTGCCAATGCTAGTAGCAAACGGATCGACTCCATGCGTGCTACTGTCACAAAGACTTCCTCAAAGTCGATGCCCTCGCGCTGAACAAAGCCTCGGGCGACGAGGCGCGCCTTATGCTTGACAATGGCACCAAGCTCATCCCGTTTGACCTTGTACACCCACTTCAGGCTGAGCGGACGGCATCCTGGAGGTGGATCGACGAGCTGCCATGTCTCGTTTTCCTCGATCGCCTTCATCTCCTCCAGCATCGCCCGTCGCCAGTTTCCGTCGCGCTTGGCCAGCGTGAACGTTGGTGGTTCCTCAGCACCGACGAGCAGCAGCTCTTGATCATTGAACAGCCGACCAGCCAGGCCTGAGGGCCCTGTGCCACCGACGATGTTGTCCAGCCGGTGGAACCGCACCTCCTCACCTTCGTGGAAGGCATCCACGAACTCAGTTATGTCACTTGGAGGTGAGGCGAACTCGATCAGTGTTGATGGAGTTCCATGTTCCGCCGGAGTGCTCGGCACAGCACCTGGAGTGCTCGGCACCCTAGTTGCAGTGCTCGACACTACTTCTAGACAGCTCATCACTACTCCTGCAGTGCTCGGCACCACTGTAGGAGTGCTTAGCCTCAGTCTTGGACCGGTCGGCACCACTACAAGACCTCTTGGCTTCGCCATGGGAGTGCTCGGCACCCGTCCTGGAGTGGTCGCCACCACTGCAGAACCTCCCGACGCCACTCCTGGCGTGCTCGGCATCCCTCCCGAACTGCTCGGCACTGCCCTAGGAGTGCTCGGCTCTACCGCTGGAGTGCTCGGCACTCCTCCTAGAGTGCTTGGCACCTCTTGCCCAGCGTCTCCACCACCATGGATGATCAAGTGCTCGACGACGAAGGTGCTAGTGAGGCCGCTAGCTTCCCCCGTGCTCGGACTGGTCTAATCCCAAGCTGCCTTCTCATCGAACACGACGTCGCATGAGACAAGTACCTTGTCTCCTCGTGGGTCGTAGAGCCGGTACACCTTGGTACCCTCCGTGTAGCCCAGGAACACCATTGGTGTTCTCCTGTCCTCCAGCTTGGTGAGGATCAGCTTCGTCTTCCTCATGTGGCCGATGCAGCCGAATGTCTGGAGGAAGGACACGCTCGGCTTATGCCCATACCAAGCTTCAAACGGCGTCTTGCCCGTCAGGGCCTTGGTCAAAGCACGGTTGAGGATGAACATCGTCGTGTTCACCGCCTCACCCTAGAACCTTGCCGGCATGCCTTTGGCCTTCATCATGGATCGGGCCATGCCGACCACCGTCTAGTTCCGTCTCTCCTCCACGCCATTCTGTTGTGGCAAGTACGGTGCGGTGTGGTGTCGCACCACACCCTGATCCGCACAGTACGCAGCGAACTCCACCGAAGTGAATTTGCCGCCATGATCAGTCCTCAACACGTGGAGCTTCTTGCCCCTCTTGGCCTCTGCACGCATCTTGAACTTCTTGATCGCCGCCACCGCTTCGTCCTTGCTCCTCAGGAGTTGCAGCCACATGTAGCGATTGCAATCATCCACGAGCAGGAGGAACTACCGCCGACCACCATTTGTAGCTAGCTTGATCGTCCCACAGAGGTCGCCGTGGACAAGCTCGAGAGTGTCCTTCACGTGATACTTGGTCGCCTTTGGGAATGGTAGCCTCCTCTGCTTCCTAGCTAGGCAGCTGTCACATAGCTCGTCTCTATGCTTGAAGTGGGGTAGCCCTCGGACCATCTTCTCCAGCCGACCAAGCGCGTCGAAGCTGAGATGTCTGAACTAGGCATGCCACATCCACAGTTCCTTGGTGTGCCTTGCCGCCAGGCACACTGGCTGCTCTACCTTCAGGTCGAGCAGGTACAACTGGTTCAGGGACCTCTTCACCTTGGCGAGAAGTCACTGCTCCCGGTCCCTGATCCTAAGGACTTCATCCTTGATCAGTACCTCGCTACCGCGCTCATCTAGCTGACCAATGCTGATGATGCTGGAACGCAGCTGCTAGATGTAATATACATCCTTTAGCGTGCGGTGCTCCCCATTCTGGCACCTGAAGATGATGGTGCCGCGCCCTTGGATAGCCACCCTTGAGCCATCACCAAACTTCACCATACCGGTAACATCGTCGTCGAGCTCGGAGAAGGATTCCTTGGAGCCCGTCATATGGTTGCTGGCACCAGAGTCCAGATACCACCGCTGCTCCTAGTCGGTGCCCACACATCCGAGGTGGACTTGGGCACGCGGTTCGTTGAGGTTGACAGTCTTTAGGGCCTTCCTAGGTCCTTCCACCATCGTCGCCTCTTCCTTCTCCTCGACCTTGATGTCGTGCAGTGCACAGAACGTCGCCATCAGGATAGTGGCATCATCATCATCGGCTTGCGCCAGATGAGCCTCAGCCTTCTTCTCCTGCTTGCAATTTGGGCACTCCCATGCCTAATGGCCCATCTTCCCGCAGCGCCAGCAAGCGTTGGGGTCGACCTGCTTCTTCTTCTCCGAAGAAGCCTTGCCGCAGCGCTTGCCATCGCCACCGCGGTTGAAGGAGGCTGCCTTCCCGGATTTCCTCTGAGCTGCCCACTCCTCTTCCGTCAGCAGTAGTTTGCCATTGTCCTTCGTTGCTGTCGCCTGCTCTAGGTGCTCATCCACCGCCCATAGACGGCATGTCACATCCTCAATGGTGAGGGTGGATAAGTCTAGCATCGTCTCTATGGAGAGAGCGATCTAGATGTACTTTGCCGGCACGGAGTGGAGGTACTTGGAGACCATCTCCTCTTCGTCGATGGTGACGCCATGGCTCTTCAACTTGCTAATGAGTGTTTGCAGGCAGAGGGAGAAGTCCTCCACCGTTTCACCATCCTTGAACTTGAGGTTGGCATACTCCTGCTTTAGAAGCTGGGTCGTCGCCTTCTTTGTGCGGTTAGAATCGGCGTGCATCGCCGCAATAGCCTCCCACGCCTCCTTAGCAGAGCTCTTTGCCCCCAACGGCTCCCTGTACTCCACCAGTACAACAGCGAGGATAGCTTCCAACGCTGACATGTCATCTTTCTCATTGTCCGTGCCCTTGTCAACAGCATTCCAGAGCCGTCGGGCTCTGAGCTTGACCTTCATGGTCACCGACCACTCTCCATAGTTGGTGCGAGTCAGCATCGGCCAACTGGTGCCGCTGACCTCCCGTACCGTGCAAACAACGACCTCCAGTCGTGGTTGGGCAGCCACAGCAGTACCACTACTGTCGCCCATTTCCAAACCGTCCGTCATCGCCAGCAGTTAGTCTAGCGACGACGCTTGTACGGCTCTGATATACCACTTGTTAGCCCACAGGATAACCGGCTTAGGTGAGTGAACCACTCACCGGTCTTCCCGAGCACCCGCTAGTGTTGCCGAGCACCCACTAGCTAAGCTGACCACGAATAAGCGTTGTCCGTTCCCACACACTATGGCTAAAGGTTGAAGAAGAGGGAGAACAGAGCATAAGCCCTGTATGGGAGATGGCAAATCTGAACTCTCTTTACTGAGTTGCCGTGGTAGTCTATTTATACAACTCTATCTATCTAGTCCTAGTACAGCGCACATGCTGCAACAGTAACTAGATAACACAGCAGGACTGACTTCTGCGCCTGTTCCTGCATATGGCTACAGTGTGGCAGGTGAGCCATTCAGCGCCTGCCTCTACAGCGGCTACAGTACCACAGCAGGGGGCCTTTTCGACGCCGCCTTCCCTTGCTATATGTTCACACAAGGAAGCAGTAGTTTATTCTAACAATCTCGTCCCATGTTGGGCCAGCCAAGGGAGCCATCAGATGATTCTCCGACGGCCACCGCCGCCAAAGACCCAAGCTGAGTTCTGCTGAACTGCGGCAACTGCTGTAGGGTCGTCCGAGACGATGACTCCTTGGCTGCCGCGACAGCAAAACCCTAGCGGAGTCCCGCACCTCCACGGGGGCAGCACCATTTGCGCCTCTTGTTCCGCCTTGCGGCGCCGCCAGAGATCTCCTTCCTCTGCTACGATTACGTGGGTGCGGTGCTCGATGACGAGAACAACCTTGAACTTGCACTACTACAGAAATGAGATCTAGTCCCGGTTGGGAACTAGCTCTACTCTCGGTTTCCCAACCGGGACAAGCAATCCGGGACTAAAGGTGTTGTTCTTTAGTCCCGGTTTGCCACAACCGGGACTAAAGATCCTCCCAGCTTTAAAAAAAATAATGCCTCCCACCGCTGCGCCCCGTGAGATTTGAACCCAAGACCTCATGCACTGCCTCGCGCATAGCTTACCACCCCACCTACACAACACATCTAACAATGGATGGGATGCTTTCCTTTTAAACTAACCCATCGGGGGACCTGTTACCAACCGGGACTAAAGGGTCCTTTAGTCTGGGTTGGTGTTACCAACCGAGACTAAAGGGTCTACCTTTAGTCTAGGTTGGTATTACTAACTGGGACTAAAGGTTGGAGGACTTTTAGTCTCGGTTGGTGGCTCCAACCGGGACTAAAGGTCACCTTTAGTCCCGGGGGCAAAAAATGCCGAGGCTAAAGCCAAATTGGGACATCGTTCTAAAGTCTGTTCTCTAGTAGTGTTGCTGTCATGGCAGCCCACAGCGACTCCATAGTCTTGCGAATGATGCCTAGGCGGCGGCGTACTTTGGTCGACGGCCGCGTGGTGCCACCCACGTTCGATCATTTCGTGTATAGGGCAGGCACCGGCACGAGGCCGCCATCGCTGACTCTAGTTCCCATGCCTGAGCTTTCCTAGGAAGTACGGCTGCCCTCGCTTCTGCTGGACGAGGACACTGGCGTCCTGCGACGAGGAGAAGATGACCTCCTGGTGGCTCAGCTTGACACCAGGCACCATGACGACCATCCAGACATGGCCAACCTCTGTGTTCTTCATTTCGGGAGGAGCGAGTACGAGGGAGCTCAAGCGTGCAGTGCCCATCCTTCGTGAAGAAGGCGATGAGCTGATGGGGGGCCCGACATGACCATCCTTGTGGGTGACAGGTTCCTATGCTGGGTCAGCTTTGATAAAGGCCTCGTCCTATGCGACATGGCGGAAGAGGCGAGACCCAAGCTGAGGCACGTACGTCTCCCTGTGTACTATGATCCAAGCTACTACACCAATGACCTGCCTCCCATCAGTGATACGAAGGGCATGGGCGTTGCTGGCCCGGGCGCTGTGAGGTTCGTCGCCATCGAACCCCACACGCGATCGGATGCTGCCTGGGAGGAGCTTCGTCGCTGCGTGCTCCCGCTTTGCCTTCACGGTGACCACGTGGACACTGACCCCGACCATGGACGAGCCGGTGGCGTGGATGAAGGACGGCGTGCTCGACTGTGAGGAGCTCTGGGCGATGCCGGGGTACGAGGGCCTCCCTCGCGGGCACCTACAGTCCCCCATCGTGAGCTTGGACAACCCCGATGTCGTGTGCTTTAAGGTAACCAGGGCCCACAAGGACCAAGACATATGGATGATCCAGGTCGACATGAGGAGGAAGGCACTGCTGGCAGCCGTGCAGTGGACCTCCAACACATGGAGATCACACCTTCATTTACCGGCAAAACTTTAGTGCTTACTGGTACATCCAAAAGGAACCGGCAATAAGACATGTTTCGGTATAGGCACTGCTTGCATTTTCTTTTGGAACTTATTAAGCTTACTATCACCGGTGGTTTAGGGCATGTTTGAATCCCATAGTCTAAAATACAGTTCGCTAAAGTTTAAGTCCTTAACTTTAGTCAAATAAACTTTAGACCATGGGGCTGTTTGTTTATGGGCTAAACAATAAATCTAATCCAAATAAATTTTGAAGACCATGGTCAAGATCAAGCTTGTGAGCAATGCAAGTATAGCCTATAGTTTCCCTTGTTACCCAACAACTTTAATCACTTTTATTCATATGCATGTGTCTAAATTTGGTATACCATAAGGACATGCCTAGATATACTTGATCTATATATCCTTGTTACCCATGTGGGTTTTTGCATAATAGAAGGATAGTTTTGCTACACTCAACAAATGCTTAACTGCAAAATTGACTAATGGATATATGAAACATGAATAAAAGATGTTTTTAGCAACTTGGTAAGAAGGAGGCTGGAGCATGGGGTCTTTTATGCTCCAATTACTCTCTGTAAGGACCGTCACTTAAAGAGGCAACCTAGGATACCCGTACAACCTTGAGGATACTATAGGCTCGTGTAACTAGTTGTCTCTAACTTGTTTGTGTTTACCAAAAGGTGCAAGAGGGGGTGCCATGTTGGATATGGCTCTTGTCCTACCCAAGTGAGTATAGGGCTGTGGTCATGTATGCCACTTGGGAGGAGAGCATCCATATACACTTGCTATTGAAACCTCGCGGCTACTAACTTGTTAGGGTAATTAGCTAGTGAAAGGCTATGTAGTGAAACCCTGTCGCACTTCCTTGGAAGAGGTGATGTGGGCCTTGCAAACCTTGGCATTTGGGAATCACGACTCGGGGGTAATGTTGTCCAAACTCTGCAGAGTTCTCTAATTTGTTATAACAGCCATGCTCACGGACATGAGCGACGTGGATCCTTTTTGTATAGCCAAATATGTGGATGGATGGGAAATATCTTTAATACTGATGCTATAATTACTTGTCACATGGGAATGGGTTTTCTCACTAAGTTAGCAACTTAGGTATAAAATAAAATATGATCAACTAAAATGATGACCGGAGTAACCCGTGTCAAGCCTCTGAGCCTTGCATCCCCATAGTTATACTCGCTGAGTATGTGCTCACACTTGTCGTTGTTCAACAAAATCTCCGATGGGTGCCAGATGGTGGAGCATATGAGGAGCTTCCAAAGATATAGGTTGAGGGTGCCACCGGTCAGAGTCCCAGTGGAGTGGAGCCCAGATATAGAGACGCTTCCGCTATGTTAAGCTTTTGAGCTACAATAATGTAATGTAATAAAGCTGTAAACGTTGCACTTGTGTTGATATTAATACAATTTGTAAATATATGTGATTTTGAGACTTCCTGGGCCCGCATATACTCATTCCTTGGTTTTATTTATAAAACATGGTGTTACATTGTGGCTAATTTTTAGCCATTTGGGATCTAGTGGAGGGACTAAAACCGTAGCTAATTTTTAGCTAGCAGCGGGACTAATTGTTTTAGATCGTTAGTCGATGGGGGAGGAGGATCTATAAACGGGGCTAACACATGTTGAAGTTGAAGACCTACCTGCCCTCCACTTTATTCTCTCTCCTACCCCTTTGACCTCATACACGGTACCATACTCGCTCCGCGTCATCGTCAATCTGCTCACCCAGGACTTCAAACCGGCTGCCGCGTGCTGCCTTCGATCTAGCTGACCCGACACTATGGCCACACCCTAGCCCATTGAGGAGCTTGGCGCCACTGATGAAAGCAACTCGAAGCCAGTGACCTAGGCACCGGAGGCATAAGAGCCGTCGAAGATGGTGTGAATGTGAGCACCTTCACCGTGTGCACGCTCTAAGGGGTGTTTGGATCAGGAAGATAATAATTAGTCCATGTTTTTATATACCAATTAAAAATCCTAAATATGGGCTAATTGGTGGTTACAGCCCATTATCCTTTATTAGCCTATGATTAGCTCATGCTTAATCCATTTTTCATAAGGTGGGCTAATTTTAGCCCTAGGATCAAAACAGACCCTAAACCATGCAAGCCATCACTGGCTTAGTCTACACCATCCACGAATGCCAGGTCGTCGCCTCCACCCCCAGTGTTGTGCTCCTTTGGGGCGAGAGAGCGCTTGTTGCCATAGCCTCCTACTTCAGCGCCACACTGCCTCCTCCAACTACCTCCATCCTCTCCACCATTCAACCTCTAGCCTCGAGACTGGTATGGGCTAATTCTTAGATGACTAATTTTTGGCCCACTAGTATAGAGACGGCCTTTACTCCCGGTGGGGAACCCCCTCTAGTCCCGGTTTCCCACCCGGGAGCAAGCATCCGGGACTAAAGGGGGGTCCTTTAGTCCTGGGTCAGGAACAGTCCCGGTGGGTAACACCAACCGGGACTAAAGGTGCCTCCTGACATGCCACGAGGCCGGCACCCTTTAGTCCCGGTTGGTAATACGAACCGGGACTAAAGGTTTTTTTTTCTTTTTTCTTTTCTTTTCATTTTTTTGTTTTCTTTTCAAAATAGGTTTTCGAAGTCGTATTGTACGCTGCTAATAATACATTTATATGCGCGTATAGTATGTTTCGGTTCAAGCACAATGAACGTATTAAATCACACAATTCAAGCATAGAAATATATATATATATATATATATATATATATATGCATGCATGCATCATATATATATTTACATGCATGCATGCATATGTGTATTTTACATTATATTATTTCATGTGCATATATTACAAAAGATTGCATTACAGTTGTTGTGATATAACAAGTTTCCTCTCATCCTCTAGCTTGGCTTCCATGGTAGTGTTGGGTCGAAATAGAACTCGCCCTTAAAATCGATGACCTGGTCATTAAAAAATCCGGCTATAGACTCTTGAATTGCTTTGATTTGGAATTGCCGTATGACCTTTTCCTCCTACCATCGAGCCTACAGGTTTGAATTAAAGGAAAATAAATTAATATATGTACATACACACACATATATATATATAAAGACATAGTAACACAATCAATAATAATAATTAAATGAATATATAGTGTATTTTTAACGTACTTTGAGTCTCTCTGTAGGAGTTCTTTGGGAGACCTCGTTGATAAACTTGCAAACATAGTAACCACAGTAGTTGTTCCCCTGTTCCTGCCTCAGACACCACTTTACGAGAAAAAGATTTGTCATCCAATCTGGTGATCCGGTGAAAGCTATATGTTTAATTAATAAAGATGATGCGATTTAGGGGACTTACTTTCAAAGGGATTACATTCAGTGGCACTTTGTATTTTCCCATGTGTTGCTTCTCAATAAAGGTTTTCCAAACACTGCCCAATAAAAAATTTGCCACGTCATCAGATATAGTTAATCATCATGTTTGTGTGTATATATAGTTGCTAGAGATCCCGAAATTACCTCTGGATAATATATATAGCTAATAATAAAAAATATATACTTGACCAATCTGTTGTTGCTCATTTTGTTCAAGAGCTAAGTACTGACTCCCGTCATCTGCATCCTCTTGCACGTTATTTTTAGCACCATCATCGCCGGCAACTTGAGTGCCAGTGTTGATCAAATTCATCATCAACTCCTCCTCATCCATGTTTCTCGGGTCGGCCATCTAGCTTCAAAAAACAAAACCAATATATAGTACATCAATAGCGCGGTTCGCCCTGGTGTGATTGTTTAGCATTAACGATAACGATAATACGAATGTTGATCAACTAGGCCACGAGAAAGGGTGGTGTGACAAGAGTGGTGGTGCTCCACTCCGCCGTATATATGTCTCAGTACACATGGGTGAACGAGGGCGGCGGTGCTCCGCCATATACATAGAAACGCATGGATTTAACGAGGAGGCGGCGGTGCTCATGACGATATATATACATGCATATGAATACAAATGACGATATATATACGTGTTAATAAAGTGCGATGGCAGTGTCTTGATGACTTACGACGTGAGCGGCGGGCGTGTCTTGAATCTAATTATACAAGCCATGGATTTACATCGATCTAATTAATTTCTAAAGTAATTTCATTGGTGGTCCTTAATTAAACTTGTCATGAGTTCAGTCCCAAAGTGATCTTAAAATGTATTTTAGTACCATAAAATGCAGTTTTTGACACTCTAAACTTGCTAATTTATCCATATAATATCCAAATATTCAAAACTTGCGTTAAGATATGGTTTTGAGATATGAGCTTGACAACTCCATCTCTCTCTTTGGCCTCGCTCGCTGCATATATAGAGTTCCAAATACTCATTTTCAGTTCCTAGATTTTGTGATTCAAAATTTGGAATTTTCAATCGACCTCGGCGTTGACATGGCTTCCACCAAAGTTGTAGTTTTCGACGTGATCTATAATTCATAAAGAGGGCTCAGGCGAATGTACAAAGAGATCGACGAACATATCACCTCGAGCTCGGCAGTGGAGGGCCTCGGGCGCGGTGGGGCCACGGGCGCGGTGGAGGGGCCTCGGGCGCGGAGGAGGGCGCGGTGGAGGGCCACGGGTCGCGCGGAGGAGGCACGGCGCAGCTTGATGGAGGCCGCCGAGGAAGAAGAGGGGCGGCGCCGGTGTCACGGAAGGCTAACGGACGCGGTGGAGGCGGCGCGAGGAAGAAGAGGGCGGCGGTGTTCGACGAGGAAGAAGACGAAGCGGATCGATCTGCGCCCAAAGCGCTGGAGGTTATATATCGAGAGAATTACTCCGGTGCCGACCACCAACCGAGTAAAACCCTTACTCCCCCGTGCGTGTTACCAACCGGGAGTAAGGTCTCTTTACTCCCTGCAAGCGTGTTACCAACCGGGAGTAAGAGTATCTTTACTCCCGGTTGGTAACACGCACCGAGAGAAAGGATATTTTAAGCGAACCCGCGAAACTACAGCCCACCTTTACTCCGGGTGGGCTTCCCACCCGGGAGTAAAGGTGGCCTGCAGTTTCGTTTCCCGCCTGTTTTAAGCAATAGTCTTGTTAAATACAATAGAAATGCAATAGTTTTTGTTAAATACATAGTAAATTAAATAAAAGGCATAAAATTATTTTGTTAAAAATATGAATTTTCTTTTTGTTTATTGCACATAGGAAAAATCTATAACCTAACTTTTTTTATTTTTTGTTAGAATTATAAAACATAATGTAACTAATATTTATTATTTCGTTAATGCAAAAATGTAGTGTTTAATTAAAATTATTAAAACTATTGGTTTTGGAGAGGAAATTTGTTTTCACATCATTTTAACGTTAATATTTTAATTTTTCATCACTCAATATCCTAATTTAACTTTTTGAGAGAGAAATCCCACCAAATCAAACATTGATTTAATTTGAAACATGACATAATAAACATCTGAATTCATAATTATTACATAATATCTCAAACACACACTACATTAAATCACTATATCATCAAATGGGCACAAAGAAGAACTTCTTCTTTACGTATGTCCCTTGGTTATGATCGCGTCAGTAACCATGGAGTGTCCTCATCATTTACCAAGATGCTAGGGTCTTTGTTCACTTTGAAGGACGAATTCGGTCATCCTTTTCATAATCTTCTAACATGTCCGACTTGTCCTCAATTCCCATGATGACTCTTTTCCCCTGAAAAGAACTATGTGGCGCTTTGGCTCTTTGGTTGAGTCATTATCGTTTTCCCTCTTTTTGGTTTGGTAGACATATCATTGACATAGAACACCTGATTCACATCCTTAGCAAGGACGAATGGTTCGTCTTTGTACCCAATATTACTAAGGTCTCTTGTTGTCATTCCATACTCGTTGTCTACTATTACCCCGCCTCTGGTCACCTTGACCCATTGGCACTTGAACAATGGGATCTTCAAAGTAGGTGCATATTCTAGTTCCCATATTTCATCTATGCGCCATAATATGTCCCGCTTATTCCCATTCGGTCTGTGGCATCTATCACGGACACCACTTCATTTTTGGTTGGTACTCCTTTTATCTTGGGCTATTGTAGAATATGTTCCCATTTATCTCGCCCTTTGTATGTGACGATATGCCATGATGGTTGCATAGCCAATAAATACTGATTGCTCATGGATGCTCTCATCACCTTGACATTTTTTTTCAAACCAACCGCCGAAAGTTTCCATGTGCTTATCGTAATCCAAGCTTCATCTTCCCTAGAAACTTCGGATCGTAAGAGATCCTTGTGTGTCTCAATATACGGATCTACCAAAGAGGAGTTCTGTAGAACTGTGTAGTGCGCTTTATTGAAATAATCATCATCCGTACCAATATATGTTTTCCTCCCTAGTGTCGCCTTTCCGCTTAGTCTCCCCTCATGTCTCGATTTAGGAACACCAATCGAGTCAAGGTCGGGAATAAAGTCAACACAGAACTCAATGACCTCTTCTGTTCCATAGCCCTTGGCGATGCTTCCTTCTCGGGCGAGCACGGTTGTGAACATATTTCTTCGGGACTCCCATGAATCTCTCTAAAGGGAACATGTTGTGTAGGAACACAGGACCGAGAGTGAAAATCTCCTTGACTAGGTGAACTAGGAGGTGTGTCATAATATCAAAGAAGGAAGGAGGGAACACCAACTCAAAGCTGACGAGATATTGAACCACATCATTCTATAGTTTAGCTAGATCAGTTGGATCAATTGCCTTATGAGAAATTGCATTGAGGAATGCACATAGCTTCACGGTGGCTAGACGATATTTTGGAGGTAGAATTCTCTTAATGCAACTGGAAGTAATTGCGTCATGAGAACGTGATGTCATGGGACTTTAAGTTACTGAAATTTCTTCTATGGCACATTTATAATACCCTTTATATTCGAGGAGAATCCAGATGGTACCTTGATGTTGTTTAAGCATTCAAACATGATTTCCTTCTCCTCTTTGCTTAGAGTGTAGCTAGCGGGGCGTAAGTAATGGCGTCCATCATCTGCCTCTTCTCTGGATGCAAGTTGTCTCTTTCTCTCAAACAACGCAGGTCCTGTCGTGCTTCAAATGTGTCCTTAGGCTTTCCATTACACACCCATAAAGTCTAGCAGGTTCACACAAAGATTCTTCGTCAGTGCATCACGTCGATCGAACTCACGGACCTCCGTGACTTGCCAATAGGGTAGGTCCTTAAATATGGACTTCTTCTTCCACATGGGTGCGTGACCGTTAGCGTCTTTTGGAATAGGTTGGCTTCCATGTCCTTTTCCAAAGACGACTTTCACATCATTGACCATATCGAGTACATCCTCACCGGTTCGGTTATGAGGGCTTGGTCGTGGTCCGCCTTCCCTTTAAAATGCTTGCCTTTCTTTCTTACGGGGTGATTTGCGGAAGAAATCGACGATGGCCAAGGTACGACCTTTCGACATTTTTTCAAGAATACACCTATAATATCACCGAAGCGGTGGTGTGCATGCATTATATCCCTTGTTTGACTATCTCGAAAGATTACTTAGAGCGGGCCAATCATTGATTGTTACGAACAACAATGCTTGCGCAGATCAAAGTGTTCTGTTTGTACTCATCCCACACACGTACACCTTCTTTATTCCACAAAATGAGAAGTTCGTCAATAAGTGGTCTCGGTACACATCGATGTCATTGCCGTTTGCTTGGGCCTTGGATGAGCACGGGCATCATAATGAACTTCCGCTTCATGCATAACCAAGGAGGAATGTTGTAGATACTTAGAGTAACAGGCCAAGTGCTATGACTCATGCTCGCTCTCCAAAAGGATTGATACCATCTGTACTTAAAGCAAACCTTAAGTTTCTTGCGTCATTTGCAAACTCAAAATTCTCTCGTCGATTGCTCTCCACTTTGGACCCATCAGCGGGGTGTCTCAACATATTGTCTACCTTACGGTCTTCTTTGTGCCATCGTAACAATTTTGCATGTTCTTTGTTTCTACGAACAGACGTTTCAAGCGTGGTATTATAGGAGCATACCACATAACCTTGGCGAGGATTTTCTTACGCTTGACGTTAGCCCTCAACATCACCGTGGTCATCTCTTTGATCTTATACCGCGACGCATGGCATAACGGGCATGCATCCAATTTCTCGTACTCTTTGCCACGGTACAGGATGCAGTCATTAGGACATGCATGTATCTTCTCTATTTCTAGCCCCATAGGACAGACAACTTGTTTTGCTTCGTAGGTAGTGGCGGGCAATTCATTGTACTTCGGAAGCATCTTCTTTTGGATTTTTAGTAACTCTCCAAATCCCTTGTTAGATACACCATTCTTTGCCTTCCATTGCAGTAATTCTAGTGTGGTTCCCAACTTTTTCTGCCCTGCATCACAAGTTGGGTACACCAATTTCTTGTGATCTTCTAGCATCCACTCGAACTTGATCTTCTCCTTTTCACTTTCACATTCTCTTTGTGCGTCACGAATGACCTGGCAAAGATCATCAGCTGGCTCATCTTCTGCGGCTACCTCTTCTTCAGCTTCTCCCATTGCAGTATCATTGAAGCACGCACCATCAAGAATAATATCATTGTCGTCCCATTGTTCTTCTTCACCTTCTTCCATTACAACACCGGTTTCTCCGTGCTTTGTCCAACAAATATAGTTTGGCATGAAACCCGACTTGAACAAGTGTGAATGAAGAGTCCTTGAGTAAGGATATTCCACCGTATTCTTACATATGGCACATGGGCAGCACATGAAACCGTCGCGTTTGTTTGCCTCGGGACGACGTAACAAAGAATGCACGCCATCAATGAACTCTTGGGAGCGGCGATCAGCATTATACATCCAATGACGGCTCATCTGCATTACATGACATAAATATTATATTAAAACCTAGATCATAATTAATTATTTATACAACATGCGTGCCACCACAAAAGATACAAATTTATGAAAGCATCGCTACAATGTAGACAATCCCAACTACCACTAAAAGAACTAAAGCTAAAATACATTTCAGAGCACAAGAATTTCATGACCAATCTCAACTAAAACAGAGCAGATCCCCGATTGTGCAACATCTTTGGGCTTCTTCAATTTGGATCAACGCCTCATTAGCCAAATGTCATTCTTTGTTGTGCAAGATATTTTTTGCACGAGTTTAACATACTCTTCCTCCCAGGTAGAAGCCCGAACATCATCCAACGCCATCCCACCGAAATTAAAATAAAAATTAGAACTTTAATCACAACCATCATGAAAATAGGTATAAACTAACCATAATCATTAAATACGATAAAATAACTCACATTGCGATCCGGACACTTGTAGAAGATACGATCCTTGTTGGGACCCTCCTTCTTCACTCGGTACTCCATCACAATCTTCGTCTCATCACGACACTTGCCGCATGGAATGAGAGGAAGGCCCGACCTAAGTCGCTTTGGAAACCCATGAGAGGCCGAGGACCCTAAGCGCCACCATCTACTCTCTATACTCATTTTTAATACACTATAGATTTCTCCTTTTATAAACAAATAAAATTAACAAACTATAAAATTATCTAGATCTCTAAACAATGATATTTTAATGGTCATTGTGTTCTCGTCTTTTTTATGGCGTAAGTAATTCACATGATATTTCCGTAAATTAACGAAGAATGGGAGTGTACACACATAACAGACTCTGCGGACGATATCGGGGCGTGTGAATAAATAACCATCCGTACTAGTTGACCTTGCTTACGTGATCATCTCGGCGAGCATTTCTCCACCGACGACACCGTACTTGGTCAAGGAAGAGCTCGATTCTACGAGGAAGGAACACGGTCTTCCACGACCGTTGCCGCTCTCCCTCGTAGAATCAAAGCTCCTCCTTGACGTCCGTTACCGCTTCGGCGAGAGAACATGCTCGCCGAGATGAACACGGTCCGCAAGTTCAACTAGTAATGATTTTCTATAATTTTCTAAGTTTTTCATTTCATAAAAAGTTAAAATAAAAAAATACGGTGATTGACAAACTACTGCGACAATATCGGGATATGTGAATAAATAACCATCCAGACTAGTTGAACTTGCTACGTGATCATCTCGTGAGCATTTCTCCACCGGACGGCACACCAGTACTTGGTCAAGGAAGAGCTCCGATTCTACAAGGAAGGGAACACGGTCTTCCACGACCGTTGCCGCTCTCCCTCGTAGAATCAAAGCTCCTCCTTGACGTCCGTTACCGCTCGGCAGAGAACATGGTCACCGAGATGAACACGGTCCGCAAGTTCAACTAGCTACTTTAACCTTCTTTCATGTAAATATGCAAGCTTGAAGTGATTTTGAGCTCAAATTGCTTACAAATGAAAAAAAACCACAATAAAGAACCATATATATATATAGTGAACAAAATGAGATAAGACAATGGTGAAAAATGAGAGTATGAGATTGGTAACCTTTACAATTGAAGAATCGATGGAGAAATCAAAGAAATCGACGGAGGAATCGAAGAATAGATGGAGGAACAATGGAGGGAGGGAGGAAGCAAGAACACTACTGCAGTGAGCTTCAAAATACGCTGAGCTCGGGCTCGGGGAGGAAGAAGGAGACGGCCGGGATATAAAGGGGGGACCTTTAGTCCCGGTTGATGGCTCCAACCGGGACTAAAGGTAACTTTCCAACCCCGGGCGCAGCCACGGCCCGGGAGTAGACCTTTACTCCCGGTTGGAGACACCAACCGGGAGTAAAAGTATACCTTTAGTCCCGGTTGGTGGCTCCAACCGGGACTAAAGGTCCCTGCCACCTCTATCTGGCGTAGTAGCCGTTGGGCAGGGACCTTTTGTCCCTGTTGGAGCCACCAACCGGGACTAAAGGTATTTCTAGTCCCGGGCGCAAAAAATTCCGGGACTAGAGCCCATTTTGACCGAGGATCAAAGGTCTGTTCTCTACTAGTGTTAATGGCAGTCGGGTAGCCACCTGATCCCAAGTTATGGTGGTATGTCTTCTATTGGGCATTACGTTGGTTCTTTATCACCCGACTCACACCCTCTTCCGACGTCTTGTACTGTACAAACTCATCCCAATAGGGCCTCTGCTTTGAGATCAGGCTTGGGACAGTGAAATCTGGTGCTATGTTCTTCTTGACATACGTCGTGTATAGGTGTTTCTTCCAAGTCTGAAACTAGGTGGCCATCTTCTTCATTGCCCAATCCCTAACTCGCTCCTTCAATTCATCACCATCTATTATATCATCATAACCATCTGTTTGGAGCGTGAAATGTACCAAGACATCTTTCCAAATTAACGTCTTGTCACGATCGGAGACAAAACTGATATGAGGAGCATTGGTCTTCTTCTTCCATTCATGGTCTTGATCTGGAGCCGGTCCCGTACAAAGGTAACCACAAGTGGTGCACAATTTCGTTTTATTTGCCCCCGATTCACTGTATCCATATTGAACTCCGAGATGATGAAGCGGCCTCCAATGGCTTTTTTGGGACCTCGAACATTTTTACTCTTCGTTGTAGTTGTTGATGTCGATCCAGAGGGCTACAAAACATAAACATTATTTTTAATGTCATGAGCACACATAAGACATATGATAATATATATAGCTAATAATAAAAATATATACTTGGCCAATATGTTGTTGCTCATTTTGTTCAAGAGCTAAGTACTGACTCTTGTCATCTGCATCCTCTTGCACGTTATTTTTAGCACCATCATCGCCGGCAACTTGAGTTCCAGTGTTGATCAAATTCATCATCAACTCCTCCTCATCCATGTTTCTTGGGTCGGCCATCTAGCTTCAAAAAATAAAACCAATATGTAGTACTTCAAATATTTGCTTACATGCGTAAAATCTACGAACAATATGCATTATTAAATCTTGCCCCTCGGTCACGGACGCAATTCACCACACTAGGGCGAACTGCGTTGGTACTAGGGTGAATTAGGGCTATACATAAATGGCTGAGGGCAAATTGCGTCGGTGACTAGGGCGAACCACGTCGGTGACATCAACAACGCGGTTTGCCCTAGTCATCGACGTAATTCGCCCTAGTGTGATTGTTTAGCGTTAACGCTAACGATAATACGAATGTTGATCGACTAGGCCACGAGAGAGGGCGGTGTGACGAGAGTGGCGGTGCTCCACTCCGCCGTATATATGTTTGTACACATGGGTGAACGAGGGTGGCGGTGCTCCGCCGTATAAACCCTAAACCCTAGGGCGAACGAGGGCGGCGGTGCTCCGCCGTATACATAGAAACGCATGGGCGAACGAGGGCGGCGGTGCTCCACGACGTATATATACATGCATATGAATACAAATGACGTATATATACGTGTCGGTGCGGTGGCCGGCGTGCTAACGACGACGACGTGAGGCGGGTCGGCGTGCTGACGATGACGACGTAAGGCGGGCCTGGGCGGTGTCGGTGCGGTGGAGGGTGTCGTCGGCGCGGAGCGGCCCGGGCTGGGCCTGCGGTCAATGCACTGGAGGGTGTGGCCCGCGCGTCGGGCCGGGGCTGTGATCAAAAGGAGTATATTATATATCATGCATGCATGTCCACATGTTTTTTTCTTTTTGCAAAACACAATACAAACGTCAATATATAGCATTGCAAACCGGCAAAAAAATAAAAAAAATTACACAACATCACCGTCAATCCTCTACTCGTTTTCCTCTGCTCTCCTTCAGCTCGCAAGCCAGCGCACGTCGGCCATCCCCCCATTCCCAGCCGCGAAACTCCATAGCCACGAGCAAGCCATGGCACCGCGCCATCATCCTCGCCACGGCCGGCCATGCGACCTCGCCATGCCCATACTGCGACTGGCCGCTGAATGGCGAAACCCTAGGCACTAGGAGAGAGAAAGCCGAGAGAACTCACCTCGGGCGGGCGCGGTGGAGGGCCGCATGGGCGTGCGCGGTGGAGGGCCGCACGAGGTCATTGGCGCGAGGTCGTCGGCGACCGCACGAGGCGAGGCGCGGGCTCCGGTGTCATGGCGGCGGGCTGATGCGCAGGGGAAGACGAATCGACGGCGGCGCGAGGAAGAAGAGAGAAAGGACGGCGGTGTTCGACGAGGAAGAAGAGGAGGGGATCGATCTGCGCCAGGCACTGGCGCTTATATACCAGGGAGATTTAAACCCGGTGCCAGCCACCAGCCGGGAGTAAAGGTCCTTTACTCCCGGTGCGTGTTACCAACCGGGAGTAAAGGCAAAGGTTTTTTTGGCCGGCCACGAAACTGCAGCCCACCTTTACTCCCGGGTGGGCTTCCCACCCGGGAGTAAATGTGGGCTGCAGTTTCGTTTCCCGCCTGTTTTGAGCAAATTTTTTTAATAGAAATGCAATAGTCTTGTTAAATACATAGTAAATTAAATAAAAGGCATAAAATTATTTTGTTAAAAATATGGATTTTCTTTTTCTTTATTGCACATAGGAAAAATCTATAACCTAACTTTTTTTATTTTTTGTTATAATTATAAAACATAATGTAACTAATATTTATTATTTCGTTAATGCAAAAATGTAGTGTTTAATTAAAATTATTAAAACTATTGGTTTTGGACAGGAAATTTGTTTTCACATCATTTTAACGTTAATATTTTAATTTTTCATCACTCAATATCCTAATTTAACTTTTCGAGAGAGAAATCCCACCAAATCAAACATTGATTTAATTTGAAACATGACATAATAAACATCTGAATTCATAATTATTACATAATATCTCAAACACACACTACATTAAATCACTATATCATCAAATGGGCACAGCAGTGAACTTCTTCTTTACGTATGTCCCTTGGTTATGATCGCGTCGTAACCATGGAGTGTCCTCATCATTTACCAAGATGCTAGGGTCTTTGTTCACTTTGAAGGACGGAATTCGGTCATCCTTTTCATAATCTTCTAACATGTCCGACTTGTCCTCAATTCCCATGATGACTCTTTTCCCTGAAAGAACTATGTGGCGCTTTGGCTCTTTGGTTGAGTCATTATCGTTTTTCCCTCTTTTTGGTTTGGTAGACATATCGTTGACATAGAACACCTGATTCACATCCTTAGCAAGGACGAATGGTTCGTCTTTGTACCCAATATTACTAAGGTCTACTGTTGTCATTCCATACTCGTTGTCTACTATTACCCCGCCTCTGGTCACCTTGACCCATTGGCACTTGAACAATGGGATCTTCAAAGTAGGTGCATATTCTAGTTCCCATATTTCATCTATCTGCCATAATATGTTTGCTTATTCCCATTCGGTCTGTGGCATCTATCACGGACACCACTTGCTTTTGGTTGGTACTCCTTTTATCTTGAGCTCTTGTGTAGAATATGTTCCCATTTATCTCGTACCCTTTGTATGTGACGATATGCCATGATGGTTGCATAGCCAATAAATACAGTTGCTCATGGATGCTCTCACCACCTTGACATTTTTTTCGCAACCAACCGCTGAAAGTTTCCATGTGCTTACGCATAATCCAAGCTTTAGTCTTCCCTGGAAACTCGGATCGTAAGAGATCCTTGTGTGTCTCAATATACGGATCTACCAAAGAGGAGTTCTGTAGAACTGTGTAGTGCACTTTATTGAAATAATCATCCTCCGTACCAATATATGTTTTCCTCCCTAGTGTCCCCTTTACGCTTAGTCTCCCCTCATGTCTCGATTCAGGAACACCAATCGAGTTAAGGTCGGGAATAAAGTCAACACAGAACTCAATGACCTCTTCTGTTCCATAGCCCTTGGCGATGCTTCCTTCTGGGCGAGCACGGTTGTGAACATATTTCTTCAGGACTCCTATGAATCTCTCTAAGGGGAACATGTTGTGTAGGAACACAGGACCGAGAATGAAAATCTCCTTGACTAAGTGAACTAGGAGGTGTGTCATGATATCAAAGAAGGAAGGAGGGAACACCAACTCAAAGCTGACGAGACATTGAACCACATCATTCTGTAGTTTAGCTAGATCAGTTGGATCAATTGCCTTATGAGAAATTGCATTGAGGAATGCACATAGCTTCACGGTGGCTAGACGTACATTTGGAGGTAGAATTCCTCTTAATGCAACTGAAAGTAATTGCGTCATGAGAACGTGACAATCATGAGACTTTAAGTTACAAAATTTCTTCTCTGGCACATTTATAATACCCTTTATATTAGAGGAGAATTCAGATGGTACCTTGATGTTGTTTAAGCATTCAAACATGATTTCCTTCTCCTCTTTGCTTAGAGTGTAGCTGGTAGGATGTAAGTAATGGCATCCATCATCTGTCTTCTCTGGATGCAGGTTGTCTCTTTCTCTCAAACAACGCAGGTCCTGCCATGCTTCAAATGTGTCCTTAGGCTTTCCATACACACCCATGAAGCCTAGCAGGTTCACACAAAGATTCTTTGTCAGGTGCATCACGTCGATCGAGCTGCGGACCTCTAGGACTTGCTAATAGGGTAGCTCCCAAAATATGGACTTCTTCCACATGGGTGCATGACCGTTAGCGTCGTTCGGAACAGGTTGGCTACCATGTCCTTTTCCAAAGACGACTTTCACATCATTGACCATATCGAGTACATCCTCATTGGTTCGATTGCGAGGCTTGGTCAGGTGGTCTGCCTTCCCTTTAAAATGCTTGCCTTTCTTTCTTACGGGGTGATTTGTAGGAAGAAATCGACGATGGCCAAGGTACATGACCTTTCGACATTTTTTCAAGAATACACCTCTAATATCACCGAAGCAGTGTGTGCATGCATTATATCCCTTGTTTGACTATCCTGAAAGATTACTTAGAGTAGGCCAATCATTGATTGTTACGAACAACAATGCTCGCAGATCAAAGTGTTCCTATTTGTACTCATCCCACACACGTACACCTTCTTTATTCCACAAAATGAGAAGTTCATCAATAAGTGGTCTCAGGCACACATCGATGTCATTGCCAGGTTGCTTCGGGCCTTGGATGAGCACAGGCATTATAATGAACTTCCGCTTCATGCATAACCAAGGAGGAAGGTTGTAGATACTTAGAGTAACAGGGCAAGTGCTATGACTACTGTTCTGCTCTCCAAAAGGATTGATACCATCTGTACTTAAAGCAAACCTTAAGTTTCTTGCGTCATTTGCAAACTCCGGGAATTCTCTGTCGATTGCTCTCTACTGGGACCCATCAGCAGGGTGTCTCAACATATTGTCTACCTTATGGTCTTCTTTGTGCCATCGCAACAATTTTGCATGTTCTTTGTTTCTGAACAGACGTTTCAAGCATGGTATTATAGGAGCATACCACATAACCTTGGCAGGGATTTTCTTTCACGGACGTTCGCCCTCAACATCACCAGGGTCATCTCGCCTGATCTTATACCTCGATGAATGGCATACCGGGCATGCATCCAATTTCTCGTACTCTTTGCCATGGTAGAGGATGCAGTCATTAGGACATGCATGTATCTTCTCGATTTCTAGCCCCATAGGACAGACAACTTGTTTTGCTTCGTAGGTAGTGGCGAGCAATTCATTGTCCTTCGGAAGCATCTTGTTTTGGATTTTTAGTAACTCTCCAAATCCCTTGTCAAATACACCATTCTTTGCCTTCCATTGCAGCAATTCTAGTGTGGTTCCCAACTTTTTCTGCCCTGCATCACAAGTTGGGTACAGCAATTTCTTGTGATCTTCTAGCATCCGCTCGAACTTGATCTTCTCCTTTTCACTTTCATATTCTCTTTGTGCGTCACGAATGACCTGACAAAGATCATCAGCAGACTCATCTTCTGCGGCTACCTCTTCTTTAGCTTCTCCCATTGCAGTATCATTGAAGCACGCACCATCGGGAATAATATCATTGTCATCCCATTGTTCTTCTTCACCTTCTTCCATTACAACGCCAGTTTCTCCGTGCTTCGTCCAACAAATATAGTTTGGCATGAAACCCGACTTGAACAAGTGTGAATGAAGAGTCCTTGAGCAAGGATATTCCACCGTATTCTTACATACAGCACATGGGCAGCACATGAAACCATCGCGTTTGTTTGCCTCGGCCGCACGTAACAAAGAATGCACGCCGTCCATGAACTCTTGGGAGCGACGATCAGCATTGTACATCCAATGCCGACTCATCTACATTACATGACATAAATACCGTATTAAAACCTAGAACATAATTAGTTAATTATACAACATGCATACCACCACAAAAGCTATAAATTTAAGAAATCCTCGCTACAATGTAGACAATCCCAACTACCACTAAAAACACTAAAGCTAAAATGCACTTCAGCAGCACAAAGATTTCGTGGCCAATCCCAACTAAAACAGACAGATCCCCCGTTTGTTCAACATCTTTGGGCTTCTTCGGCTGGATCACTACCTCATTAGCCGCCATATCTGCCTGTTGTGCAAGATATTTTTGCACGAGTTCAACATACTCTTCCTCCCAGTAGAAGCCTGAATATCCAGTGCCATCCCACTGAAATTAAAACAGAAAATTAGAACTTTAATCACAACCATCATGAAAATAGGTATAAACTAACCATAGTCATTAAATACGATAAAGTAACTCACATTGCGATCCAGACACTTGTAGAAAATGCGACCCTTGTTGGGACCCTCCTTCTTCACTTGGTACTCCATCACAATCTTCGTCTCATCACAACACTTGTCGCATGCAATGAGTGGGAGGCCTGGCCTAAGTCGCTTTGGAAACCCATGAGAGGCCGAGGACCCGGAAGTAGTTGCCATCTATTCTCTATACTCATTTTTTAATACACTATAAATTTCTCATTTTATAAACAAATAAAATTAAAAAAACTCTAAAATTCTCTATATCTCTAAACAATGAAGTGTGCTATGCATGCTACAAATGAATGGTGAATACTAGTTTTTAATAGCTACTTTAACCTTCCTTCATGTAAATATGCAAGCTTGAAGTTTAAAGGTTTCCAGAGCGTTTAACACTACTCTGCTTGCCAAGAAAGTTGCTAGTGTTGTGTCGTTGGCATTTTTCATGGCTATGGCCATGGTCATTGTGTTCTCATCTTTTACTGCGGCAGGTAAGTAATTCACATGATATTTCCACAAATTAACAGAAGAATGGGAGTGTACACACATAACAATCGATTATCGTTTGTATTTATATATATACTACGTTTGGGTACAGTGATTGACAGACTACTATGACGATATCGGGACGTGTGAATAAACAACCATCCGTACTAGTTGACCTTGCTTACGTGATCATCTCGGCGAGCATTTCTCCATCGGACGGCACCGTACTTGGCCACGGAAGAGCTCCAATTCTACGAGGAAGGGAACACAGTCTTCCATGACCGTTGTCGCTCTCCCTCATAGAATCAAAGCTCCTCCTTGACGTCCGTTACCGCTTGACAGAGAACATGCTCGCCGAGATGAACACGGTCCACAAGTTCAACTAGCTACTTTAACCTTCTTTCATGTAAATATGCAAGCTTGAAGTGATTTTGAGCTCAAATTGCTTACAAATGAAAAAACCACAATAAAGAACCATATATATATAGTGAACAAAATGAGATAAGACAATGGTGAAAAATGAGAGTATGAGATTGGTAACATTTACAACTGAAGAATCGACGGAGGAATCGAAGAAATCGACGGAGGAATCGAAGAATGGATGGAGGAACAATGGAGGGAGGAAGCAAGAACACCAGTGCAGTGAGCTTCAAAATGTGCTGAGCTCAGGCTCGGGGAGGAAGAAGGAGACGGCTGGGATATAAAGGGGGAGCTTTAGTCCCAGTTGGTGGCTCCAACCGGGACTAAAGGTAACTTTCCAACCCCCGACGCAGCCACGGCCCGGAAGTAGACCTTTACTCCCGGTTGGAGCCACCAACCGAGAGTAAAAGTCTACCTTTAGTCCCGGTTGGTGGCTCCAACCAGGACTAAAGGTCCCTGCCACCTCTGTCTGGCGCAGTAGCCGTTGGGCAGGGACCTTTAGTCCCGGTTGGATCCACCAACCGGGACTAAAGGTATCTCTAGTCCCGGGCGCAAAAAATGCCGGGACTAGAGCCCATTTTGGCCGAGGATCAAAGGTATGTTCTCTACTAGTGGCCAGGACTAACAACTAGTGCTAATCCATCTGAACAGGCCCATAGCCCATAGACAAAGACAGGTAGGGGGCTTAGGCCCATAACCCTCTATATCGAATAAAATCTACTCCATCTATCCTTAAAAAAAATTAGTTTCTTAGGTTGTCTTAAGTTAAAAAAAATTGAGCTTTTTACCTGTATGGCCCTAAAAATTGGCTCTTCCTTGTATGGCCCTTTTTTTGAACTTATTTTTATGGCCCTAAAACGAACTTTCATTCCTTTTATGGCCTTCTGTCAAGTCTGTTAGGGTAGTCTGTTAGTTTCACCACTGGTTGAGACGCGAAAGGTCTAAAGTACCCTTCTATTGTTTCCCCATACCACCGCATCCCACCCCGCATCGGTCAGAGACCGAGACCGAGCGGAACCTCGACACCGAGTGAGAAAAAACCAATGGGGGAGGGCGGCCAGGGCGCCACCGCCGTTGCAGCCGGCAAGGGCGCCGCCACCGCCGGCCAGGGGACGTCGACTAGACCTCCGACCCCGGATCCATCGGATCCACCTCGTCCCACCCTCAATTGTAGCGTCAGTCGCTATGGAGGAAGCGCCGCCGCTCGTCTAGTGGAGAGCGCGCGGCCATGGGTGGTGGGCGGTGCGGCACCAGGCACTCCATCCAACGCCTAGCTAGGCGCGGTGCAGCACCAGGCGTGGCTGGGCCATCCATCGCTGAGTCCGGCGTGGCAGATAGCCCTAGTGGCCAGCGGGGCCAGTAGGGGGAGGCCGGGCGGGGCCAGCCCAAGCAGGGCACTGTCGCCTCCGACAAAGATGCTGTCGACTCCGACCAAGAAGACTGGCTACAAGAGTGAGTCCCCAATTTTTTCTGCTCCTACAAGTAGCTATAGATGTACCAAAACCCTAAACCCTATTTTGATTTTGAATAACAACATGGATCTGAATTCCAGTTTCAAGCTAAAAATTAAATTATTGGGCAACCGTAAGAAGTGTAGACAAGATATGAAATATTTTAGTTTTGACATGGTTGTTGATTCAGACAAAATAAATTATGAGGACCTTGTTGAATCAGTGGTAGAGAAGTACCTACATGGTTATTTGGATGTAGCTCATATTCAGTATTATGATGAAGGTCTAAAATCTTTCCCAGAAGTAAAAATCGACCAAGAGTTGATGTCTATGTTTGATAAACATTTGAAGAGAAGGGTTGTCATCTTGTTTGTCGTATATCGAGGTCATTCTGATCCATATGAGCCTGTCACATAGTGGGATTTTGGTGTGGGTACCCAACCTAAGGACAGCATAGACAATGACAACATAGACAATGATGATGCAGATGAGGATGATTACCTTAGGAATCCTGAACTATAGAATAAACATGTAGGTGTTGATGAGGAAACTATGTACTATGATATTGTAGCACACAATGTTGTACAGGTGGTTCAGAGCCCTATTCAAAAAGACCCATCCTATGTTGTTGATGATAATGAGGATGACAGTGAAGGTGGAGATGAGTCACAGGATGAGGAAGAGATGCCATGCAATGAGGAAAACTATGCTCCAAATGTGGAACATGATCCAGAAGATCCACCAATGGTAGTAGGCTCCACTTATGCTAATATAGAGACATTCAAAATTGGCAATTTCTCAAAGATGCAATCAAAAATCGAGTTCAATACTGCAAAGAGTGCACCAAATAGGTTCAGGGCATATTGTTCAAGGAGAGACAAAGATAATTGTCCATGGTGGATATTTGCTTCTACCACTAAGGACAATTGCACTGTTATGGTAAGGCTTTGTCTTTGCCCTTATATTATTTGAGATTGCATATTATTTGGAGCTTTATTATTGATCTTTGTTACTAATTGTTTCTCATCTTATAGGTGAAGCTCATGCCTGCTCTAGTACAAGGAGGAAAAAGAGGGTGAAGAATGCAACCAAATTTTGTATATGTGAAAAGGTGAAGGACTTCCTCATAGTTGATGCAATGTTGGGTGTAGCAGCATTGGTGGACAAATTGAAAGAACACCATAAGGTAAATATCAACTACAAGAGAGTGTATGATGGTAAGGAGCTAGCATTGAAACAACTTTATGGTGACTAGGGTTCCAACTTTGATAATCTGTTCAAGTTTAAAGCACAAGTTGAGAGTTGTTGCCCTGGTAGCTTAGTCATTATTGACCATCACATGGTAGATGACAAGATTAGATTTAGAAGATTCTTTTTTTGCATTAAAACCATGCATAGATGGGTTCCTTGCAGGTTGTAGGCCATACCTTGCAATAGACAGCACATTCTTGACAGGCAAGTACAAGGGGCAATTGGCTAGTGCATGTGTTGTTGATGGACATAAGTGGTTGTATCATGTTTGCTTTGGAGTTTTTGATTCAGAAACTACTAAGAACTGGATTTGGTTCATGAGTCACCTTAGAGAGGCTATAGGATCACCAAGGGGCTTAACCATATGTACTGATGTAGGACAAGCTGTGATGGCAGGGGTGGGTGAAGTATTTCTAGAGGCTGAACATAGAGAATGCATGTTTCATTTAGTGACCAATTTCAATAAAAGGTATCATGGTAAGGTGTTTGATGACCACTTATGGGCAGCAGCTTACTCATGGAACCCATATTTGTTTGAAAAACATTGGCTGCAACAAATTGGCTAAGGAAAACCCACAAAAGGCTGTGGACAAGGAGCCAATTCAAAACCATTTGCAAGGTAGACTATGTGACTAACAACCTTGCAGAAAGCTTCAACCACTGGATTAAGCCTCACAAGTCCATGAACTTGGATGATTTCATGGACAAGCTCAGGCAAATGCTCATGTCCAAGTGGAACAAAAGAAGGAAAATAGTGAGGAAACTTTAGGGCTTGATTCTACCCCATATCATCAAGGAATTGAATGAGCAGAGTAGAGAAGTAAACTTGGAAGTTGAAGAATGCTCAGAAGAGGTAGCTGAAGTTACTGCTATAGGAGGAAGTGGATTTTGGTTTATTGTTAACCGACAAGAGAGGACTTGTTCTTGCAGACAATGGCAGGTTTCTAGGATTCCTTGCAAGCATGCACTAGCATTCATCACATCCCTTAGCGATGCACCAATAGAGAATAATGTTGACTTGTACTACTCGGTTGAGAAATTTAGTGTTGCATACAGTCAGCTGATTCCTGCTATGCTAGACAAGTCTCAGTGGCCTAAATCTAACCATAAATTTTTCATGCACCCACCTTTATTGACACCAGTTGCTGGTAGGCCTAAAACTGAAAGGCACAAAGGTACCGGTGACAAGAAAAAGAGAAAAGGACAGCACCAGTGCCCTATTTGTATGGACTATGGACATCATTGGCATAATTGCAAGAGAGGTAGACCAGAAGACATTGAAGATATGAAAGCAATCAGGTAATAACTTGTCTAGTCTTCTCTACCATTTATGTTTTTCCTTTGTAAAGTACGTGATATTGATTCTATTCTTATTTCAGGGGAGAACCAAAGAAGAGGGCAAGGAACACCAAATCAGCCCAAAGTTCCATTGTGCCTTTAGAGGAAGATGCACCAGCGGCATCCATGTCTTTTCCTCCAAGGTTTGGTATTTCTTCCTTTCTCACATGGTTATTTCGCACTTCTGATGGATTCTAAGTACCAACTAATTTGTCACCGTAGTCAAAACTTGGAAACGACACCTTCTAAAAAGAGGAAAAGTGATGATTGTACACCTGAAGCCTCTAAAAAGTAATTTATATATTGTTGAAATGTCTCTATATCATCACATCTTACTTTGAAAATTTCATTATTTGACTACCATGACAGCCACAACTTGGAGGTTTCAAGTAAGAAAAAGGAAAACCGCACTAACTCCAACTCTGGACGTTCAAAATTGTATGTTTTCTAATTCTGAATTTCAGTTACATGAATTCAATTTTTCCCTCTTATCTAAACCATTGTCAATGTATAACATTTGTAGGTCAAGAAGTGTGTCAAATCAGCCCAAAGCACTTTCTATTGCTTCACGTGAAGATCGACCTGCTCAAGTTAAAAGGAAGCGGCCACCCATCAAGAAGAAGCTAGGCCTTCCAAAGAAAAAAAACCATAGACATTCCGAAGGTGCCACTTGACAGCCCATCGATGGGTACAAGAAGCAAGGTAGTACTTCCTAGCAGCCCAACCATGAGCATACAAAGCAAAAGAAGACTCAGTCTTTGATTTGTGATATGCCTATTGAATTTTGCTAGTTGTATGTGAGACCAATGTATGTTTGAATTTGCACTCTTGTGTGACCTTATTTATGTGTGACTGAAACTATGGTGGATTTATGTGAGACTTATTTATGTGAGACTTGGTTAATTGCAATGCATGTGTGAAAATTTTTAGAGCACATAATGTACTGTTATGTGTCCTATTTGCTTAATATTACTCTAAATATGTACCGTTATGTGTATTACATACTCCAAATATGCCCTACTATTATGTGTGATTTATTTGCTTAATATTACTCCAAATATATAACAAACAAACAAAACTGCAATTTATTTTTTTACGCCAGGGGCAAAACGGTCTTTTTACCCTTGACTTAACACAGTCAAGTGGCAAAAACGAATGGAAGGCCATAGAAGGAATGAAAGTTCGTTTTAGGGCCATACAAGTAAGTTAAAAAAAGAGCCATATAAAGAAGAGCCATTTTTTCTAGAGCCATACAGGTGAAAAGCTCAATTTTTTAGGTTTCACAAGGAAAGAGAAAATGACTCCTGTATGGATAGTGCTACTATAGTAGCCGGTCCAGGAGGAGCCAGAATCATGAGAAGCCCTGCAAAATAGGGCCTTAGACTCAATCCTCCTAGTACATGGTTTCTTGTAGCAGTTTCTATGTAGAAAGGAATTGTCAGAACTTGTATGTACCAAACAGACAACAATTAGGTGCCCGTTTGGTAGGGCACCTAGACCAGCTCCAAGAGCAGTTATGGGTCCTAACCAACCAAACAACATCGAAGCTCGTTGCTCAGCTCCGCTCCTCCCACAGTTTGCGCTCTTAGAGAGCCGAATGAGACTGAGGAGCATATATAAAAAAAAAGGAGCTTCGACCGGATCCTTGACTGTGCGTAGGGGTCTCCTCCGAAATGCCCCAATGGGCGAGACGCTGGGCCACCGAGCACCGGAGGAGCAGATCAGGTGTGCAGCCGCTATCCATCGGGCGTGGAGGCACCGTGAAGACGCCGCCTACGGGCCACGGAGACGCCAAGCTATCGAGCCACTGCCCGTCGGTGATTCAGATCGGAGATTTGGGACTTCGAAGGTGGACATGACGCGAGGAGGCCGAAGCCCGAAGGCACCTTGGGGTCGCTTTTGGAGCCTAGAGGATAAGGATAAGAAAAAAGAGAGAAGGGAAAAAAGTAGAAAAGAAAAAAAAGAATTATAGACATTTTATCCTTTTCGGGCCGTTCGTTTAAGCTAAATGCAGCCGCTGCGACTGCAACTACACTTTTTTCCTCTCTATGAAACATTGTACATACAGCTGCAAACTGCTGCAGCCGAACATGCTCAGACCTCTACCAAATGGGTCCAAGCCCCCCTCAGCCCCCTTCCCTCGCCACTAGTTCTCGGTCGTGCGGTGGTGCCTGGCCTCACCTAGCTCTGCTGGCACAAGCACGAAGAAGCTTGCCCAGCTAAGCAGGTTGTTTTTGCTCTCCTACACTAGCAAGCCAAAGCTTGCCATCACGGGCTCTAAGACACACAAACAAGGCAACCAAATTCACAAGCTAAGCGAACAGGAGGTGCTGCTAAAAAGAGATCTGAAGAACAGGTATCTTGCCATGGCTGCTATTGAGAAATTAAGGGCAAGGCAAATATCAAGATTGAAGTACCTTAAGGCAGGAGATGCATCCTCAAAATTTTTCTTCCTGTCAGCTAATGGGAGAAGGAAAAAGAACTACATCCAAACATTGCAAACGCAGCAATGGTTCCTGCATACACAGGAGGAGAAAGAAGGGGCAATTCTACAACACTTTTGATCTGTACTGGGGACACAAGCAATTAGGAATCAAACACTGAATTGGGAATCAATTAATATCACAAGGCAAGACCTGAGTCACCTAGAAGAGGAATTCAATGAAGAGGAAGTTAAACTTGAAGCTGCACCTAGCCCTGATGGTTTTATTGCAAAGTTCTTCAGGTCATGCTGGGACATAATCAAGGAGGATCTTTGTGCAGCATTGCATTACTTCTACAATCTGCACGGGCAACATCTCAAGATGCTAAATTCTACCCACATTGTGCTCATTTCTAAATCAGCTGAAGCTCTGAAAATTGAGGATTACAGACCAATTAGCTTGACTAGTAGCATCGCCAAGATTATATCCAAAGTGCTGGCAACCAGGTTGTCCCAGAGTCCGAGCAGTCTTGTGTCAAGAAATCAAAGTGCTTTCATCAGGAAACAAAGCATCCATGACAACTTCTTCTACACACAGAACACCATCAGGCATTTACACAAAACAAACCAACCAGCATTGTTTCTCAAGCTTGATATTGCAAAGGCTTTCGACTCGGTGAGATGGGACTATTTGTTGGAGGCTATGGAAAGTATGGGCTTTGGACAAAGATGGAGAGAGTGGATATCATTGCTGCTCTCCACAACATCTTCCTCAATTCTGGTAAACGGATCAAGAACACCTTTCTTCAGGCACAAAAAAGGTTTAAGGTAGGGGGATCCTTTGTCACCGATGATGTTCATACTAGCATTAGAGCCATTGCAGAGAATCCTGTCAATTGCAGAAGAACACTCTTTAATCACCCCAGTGGCATCCCAATCGGCCAAATTTAGAGTGAGCTTTTATGCCGATGACGCTGCTATTTTTGTTAATCCAGTCAGACAAGAGGTTCACGCAATCAAAGAGATTTTGAATATTTTTGGTGAGGTGCCTAGCCTCCATATCAACCTCAACAAGTCGGTTGCCTACCCAATTAGGTGTGACAATATCGCTGTAAATGATATAATGCAAGATATGCCCTGCACGATCAAAACATTTCCATGCAAATATTTATGTCTCCCACTGTCACTCAGAAAACTCTGAAGGGTGGAGGTGCAGCCACTAATTGATAGGGTGGCATCAAAATTACCAGTATGGAAGGGAAAGTTAATGGACAAGGCAGGAAGATTGACTTTGGTAAAATTATTGCTATCAGCAATGCCAGTTTACTTCCTCATGGTTTTCTCCTTGCCAAAATGGGCAATCAAGAAAATAGATAAGATTAGAAGAAGTTTCCTCTAGAAAGGTGAAGAGAATGCTAGTGGAAGTCACTGCCTAGTGAATTGGAAGAAATGCAAGCTGCCTAAAGAGTTGGGAGGATTGGGCATTCTAGACCTGCAAATGTTCAGTAGAGCTCTAAGGTTGCGATGGATGTGGTTTGAGTGGAAGGACCCAGAGAGGCCTTGGGTTGGGTCGCCAACACCCTGTGATAACATAGACAGACAAGTTTTTAGAGTTAGCACTGTTGTCACTGTTGGCAATGGTGCGGTGGCCAAGTTTTGGCATTGCAGTTGGCTGCAAGGAAGGGCCCCGATTGACATAGCACCAACCTTGTACAAATTGGCATGGAGGAAGCAGCGAACAGTTCAACAAGAACTCCAGAACAACAACTGGACTCACGGTCTGTGGCAAATGACAACAGCACAAGAAATGGCAGAATTCATCATCTTGTGGGAATTGGTACAGGTCGTACAACTTAGTGATGAAACTGATTCAATAACCTAGAGATGGACTGCTGATGGATCGTACACAACCAAATTGGCATACAAGATGCAACTGCAAGGCACCTACTCAGATGGCAGCCAACATAAAGTCTGGAAAGCATTCGATGAGGGGAAGGTTAAATTCTTTGCCTAGGTTCTTCTACAAAGGAAAATCTTGACGGACGACCTGCTATCGGCCAGGCATTGGCAAGGTCCAGCAACATGCCCTTTATGTGACCAAGAGCTTGAAACTGCATGCCATCTGTGTCTGCAATGCTACTTTGCAAGGAAGGTGTGGTTCCTGATTGGCAATTGATGGGGTGGGGTGCTGGCTTTCTCTCAATAGTTGTAACGGATATCCAAGATTGGTGGAATCAAACGTTACAGTCATTGAAGGGCAAAGAGAAAAGATCGGCAACGGCAGTGTTAATGTACGCGACCTGGAACTTATGGAAGGAGAGGAATCGGAGAATATTTGAATCCAAAGCTTTGCGAGCAGATCAAGTCTTCGAGCTCATCAAGCAGGACATCTTGCTTCGGCGTCGGGCATGTGACACACCTCTCATTAGAGAAGACTTGCATCCCCCTTAGAGCTGCACCGTTTAGTTGCTTTTATTACTGTGTGTCAAGTTCTTTTCATCAAACTGTAATAGTTCGTAATTTGTAATCGGTAACCAGAACTTCTATTCTCTTCTTAATTGAAGGGCAGCGCTCCTACCAATAAGTTCAAAAAAAATTCACATGCTCGCTTAGGTACCTAGTTTGGTAAAGCAATACAATGATAGGCAAACAAACCAAACATGCTTTTCCTCTAGTGGAGAAATCGTTTCTTCTTTGTTCTCCTTCTCTCTTCGTTAAATCTCTTGCCTAGCAGTGCAATTAATGCACATAAAAACTATTATTGTTGTAGTATTGAGAGTGCCCTTAGCGGTTAAATAAACAATTTCTGATTGCTCATTGAGAACGACAAGAGGAATTATGTTTTTTTTTCATTGGAAAGAAAATATGCATCCAAAATTATGGAACCGGGACTACAAGCTTAGACACTCCTCCAATGTCTCAAGACTGTATACGATCATCTTTTCTCCCTCAAGGTGGGGCATCGTGTTTCTTTGTCTAAACATTTATTTTTCATAGCAAGGATGATTACAAATTTGGCCATTTTTGTCAAAAGAAAATTCCTTGACATATAAATAGCTTTTATGCATATTTAATTTCTGAAGAAATTTATAGAACAGGTGAGGATTTTTTGGGGATGTTTTAGATGCACCTTTTAAAAAGAAAATATGGCATTGTTTTTGGAATCATATCTTCGCATGGAAACAAGGATTAAGGATTAAGGATTAGGCAACTAATGTCCACCACTTCATTTTACGAAACAGTTTCATTTCAACCGAAATTGTCACCTTTTTTTTTTATGAGAGGATGCCACGTTATCGTAGAGGTTCAAAAATTGTTAATTGTGGCCCATTTTCTGTACTGGGCCCTTTCTGAGCCCATATGACTAGACGAAGCAACCCGTTCAACTTCCCCCGATAAATCTTGCGCATTCGTTTTCCTCCGCCGCCCCAGATCCGATGCCCCTCCCCTTCCCTTCCCGCCCTCCCTCGAGGAGGTCAGGCCAGATCCACGGGCCTCGCAGATCTGGCGGCCATGGAGAAGCCGTGCACATTCCTAGTGCACTTCGACAAGGGCTCGCCGTCAATGGCGAGCGAGATCAAGGCAGAGCTCGAGTCCGGCGACGGGCCCACCAAGGCCAACGCCATGCGCCGCGCCATCTCGCTCCTCCTCAACGGCGAGTCCCTCCCGCACCTCTTCATCACCGTCGTCCGCTACGTGCAGTCCTGCGACGACCACGCCGTCCAGAAGCTGCTCCTCCTCTACCCCGAGACCGTCGACAAGCGCGACGCCGCCACGGGGAAGGCCCTCCCGGAGATGATCCTCATCTGCCAGAACCTCCGCAACAGCCTGCAGAGCCCCAACGAGTACATCCGCGGCGTCACGCTGCGGTTCCTCTGCCGCCTCACCGAGCCCGAGCTGCTGGAGCCGCTCGTCCCCTCCGTCCTCGCCAACCTCGAGCACCGCCACCACTTCGTGCGCCGCCACGCGCTCTCTGCGGTCTCTGCCATCTACAGCCTCCAGCACGGGGACCAGCTCATCCCCGACGCGCCGGATCTCGTCGAGCGCGCTCTCGCCTCCGAGCAGGACCCCGCCGCGCGCAGGAACGCCTTCCTCATGCTCCTGGTGGCCGGGCAGGACCGCGCCGTCGCCTACCTCTTCAGCAATGCCGACCGCGTCGCGGAGTGGCCCGATCTGCTGCAGATGGCCGCCGTCGACCTCATCCGCAAGGTCTGCCGCTCCAAGGGCCGTGCCGACAAGGGCAGGTACATCACGGTCATCTCCCTCCTCTCGGCGTCCAGCGCGGCTGTCGTGTACGAGTGCGCGGGGGCGCTCGTGTCCCTCTCTTCGGCGCCCACGGCTGTGCGCGCCGCCGCCAATACATACTGCCAGCTGCTATCCTCGCAGAGCGACAATAATGTGAAGCTCATCATCCTGGACCGCCTGCACGAGCTGCGCTCCTCTCACAGGGAGGTGATGGTGGATATGGTCATGGATGTGCTGCGCGCGCTGGCTAGCCCCAATGTGGATGTCAGGAGGAAGGTGCTGGATTTGGTCCTGGATCTACTCACCCCGAAAAATGTTGAGGAGGTGGTGCTCTACCTCAAGAAGGAGGTGGTTAAGACACAGGCCGCTGAGGTGGAGAAGGGTGGTGAATACCGCCAGATGCTAGTGCAGGCCATCCATAACTGTGCCAAGAAGTACCCGGAGGTGGCTGCATTGGTTGTACACCTTCTCATGGACTTCCTTGGGGATCCTAATGTTGCTGCAGCACTTGACGTCGTTCTATTTGTGCGTGAGATTATAGAGACTAATCCCAAGCTCCGTGTGTCCATGATCCAGAGGCTGATCGACATATTCTATCAGATCCGGGCATCCCGTGTCTGCTCCTGTGCTCTCTGGATCCTTGGAGAGTATTCCCTGTCTCTGTCTGAGGTTGAGAGTGCCACTTCCACCATCAAGCAATGCCTTGGGGATCTTCCATTCTACACTGTCTCTGAGGAAGGTGAGACAACTGATTCCTCTAAGCCATCCCAGCCAGTGGTGAACTCTGTCACCGTGTCTTCGAGGAGGCCTGCTGTTCTTGCAGATGGAACTTATGCCACACAGAGTGCTGCAACTGAGACTGCTATTTCTGCTCCTGCTTCAGCTCTTGGGTCGTTGGCTTCCAGCCAGAATCTCAGATCTCTCATTCTGTCTGGTGATTTCTTCTTGGCTGCTGTCGTTGCCTGTAACCTGACCAAGCTTGTGTTGAGGCTGGCGGAGATTCAGCCAGCAAAGGTTGAAGTAAACAAGGCTAGTACTGAAGCCTTGTTGATCATGGTGTCCATCTTGCAGTTGGGACAGTCATCTTACCTCCCGCACCCTATTGACAATGATTCGTATGATCGGATTGTTCTCTGTGTGAGGCTGCTTTGCAACACTGGTGATGATGTTAGGAAGATCTGGTTGCAGTCTTGCCGCCAGAGCTTTGTCAACGTGCTTGCTGAGAAGCAATTTAGGGAGACTGAGGAGATGAAGGCCAAGGCACAGATAAGTTATGCCCAACCAGATGATCTTATTGATTTCTATCACCTAAAGAGCAGGAAGGTGAGGCTGATCTACTTTTCTCTTATTTTTTTTCTCTGAAACAATATTTGTTCTCTATGAGTACTCATTGCTAGTTCATATTTTTCTCCTATTCCATTATTAGTTCGTAAATTGACAGTCTCACGTAGTGATATCATGGAGAGTCATGATTATAGAAGTATTGTGTTTGCTCTGTTTTTCTGGTTCATATGTTCTCTAGCCTAATGTTGAAACATATTTCTGTTGTATGAAGGTAGTAAAGCTAAAAAAATTGTCTTTATTGGGTCAAGGAATAACAAGATGTTCATATTTGAAGAGAGTCTATAGAGAAACTGAAATCAATCAACATTTTTTCCTTGCAATGGTCCATAGTGTGTAAAAGTTTTTTTATTAATTCATAAAGAAAAGTGTCATTGTCTTAATTCGAGGCTAATTATTGGTAACATTTTCTTAAGGATAGCAAAGCTATATTTTTCTAAATCATAGTTATATTGTTTTGTGTCTGTTGTTCAAAACTGCATTTTTATCATAGAAAATGAACCAACTTGTGTTGACATAAAGAATTGAACTTCATCAATGTTTAATTGACCATCTTTTTGAAAGCATGATAATTTTCTGTTTTTTGTTTCTTCCATACTAGTTCGCTTCCTTACATCCAATCTTGCATGGGAGCTTTCAGCATTGGGCATGCCCTTTTTCTTTGTGTTTCTTTCATACACTGCTAAATTTGGCATTTTTCTCACAGGGAATGAGCCAGCTTGAGCTGGAAGATGCAGTTCAAGATGATTTGAAGGCTGCAACCGGTCAATTTACTAAGGATGCAGATGATACCAACAAGCTAAATCGTATTCTTCAATTGACAGGATTCAGTGATCCTGTGTATGCCGAAGCATTTGTAACTGTTCATCATTATGATATTGTACTTGATGTTACAGTCATAAACCGAACAAAAGAAACACTCCAGAACTTATGCTTGGAGTTAGCAACAATGGGCGACCTGAAACTTGTTGACCGCCCTCAAAACTATACATTGGCTCCTGAGTCAAGCAAGCAAATTCGAGCCAATATCAAGGTCTCATCAACAGAGACTGGAGTCATATTTGGTAACATAGTTTATGAAACTTCAAATGTGATGGAACGATCTGTGGTGGTCCTAAATGACATTCACATTGATATCATGGATTACATCTCACCTGCTACATGTACTGATGTTGCATTCCGGAACATGTGGGCAGAATTTGAGTGGGAAAATAAGGTAATAGACCTCTATTCTGATTTTTTGTTTGTTTTTTAAGGCGGTTTCTGTAGTTTATGCTTCTATCATATAGATGTAACCTATGCTGAAATTGTGCCATATATAGGTTTCCACAAATGAGTAAATATCCTCTATCACATTACTTTTTTGTTCTTTTTAGAAGTTCTTGATTAATGACAAGCATCTACATGGTAACAACTTCTGGGTGTTTGGGTGAGGGACTAAAGAAATTTTAGGACAAGGAACTTCCCAATCATCTTCCCTCTTCAGAAATATCATCGATGTTCAAGGCTTCAAGCTGACCAATTTCAGTGGTAGCTTTACTCTGTTTACTTCTGTTATATTGGTTTGGCCCTAATATTATGGCATTTGATTGTTTAAACATGGTTGACATCAAACAATGCACACGTGTAGTCCTGCGTTTTTATGACTCCTTTGTCTTATTGATTAATTAGACAATTGTTTCATTGTTTATCAGGTGGCGATGAATACTGTGATTCAGGATGAGAAGGAATTCTTGAATCATATTATTAAGTCCACGAATATGAAGTGTCTAACACCACCGTAAGTTCCGACAAATCCAGACCATACTCATTTATCTGCATACTGGAATTGTGCCTGCCTTTTTATATTAATGCAAGAGATACCTGTAGTGTCATTAGTCATTCAGACACATGTAAAGTACAAAACATTGAAATACAGGCATAAATTTCTCTCAATAGTATAGGCATGAGGCATGAGGCATGTGTGGAAATTTATGGCCTTGTTACTGTCTCTGTATTCAAAATAAACTAGTGTAATGTTTATTTGTTCACATGTCTGTTCTACAGCAGGAGTGATCTATTTAGGTCAATATGGTTTTTACTCAGTTTCCTAGGTTGCAAGGCCAGTCATGTTTGCTTGATTATATGATTAAGATCAGATTACCTATCTTTGTTACAAGAGCTGAGCAAAAATTGCATAAAGTAGAAGAAATGTACCATAGTCCTTTACCAAGCCAACCATGCATGGACAGAGATCCAAATACCCCTTAATATTGATCATTCTACATATGATTTACTCCTTGTAGTGGAAGTACATGGTTTCTTAATTTGGTGTAGCAAAACCGAGAACCCTCCCATTTGTTCACTTAGAAAAGCTGTTTAGTTATTAAATTGGTTGGAAAACTGGGAAATTGTTACACTGCCCATCGCTAATTGTTGAATGAGTGCTGGTATGTGGGATATTTGAAGTTCTATTAGGCTAGAAAGATGATAAACTTTGCGCTGTGCATTTGAATGCTTTGTTTGCTAACACATTGCTCATTTTCTACTTACATCAGATCTGTGCTCGATGGAGAATGTGGGTTCCTTGCTGCAAATCTCTATGCCAAGAGTGTGTTTGGCGAGGATGCTCTGGTGAATCTTAGTGTTGAGAAGCAGGCTGATGGCAAGTTGAGTGGCTACATCAGGATAAGAAGCAAGACCCAAGGAATTGCGCTCAGCTTAGGAGATAAGATCACCCTAAAACAGAAGGGAGGCAACAGCTAGCTCAGCCATGAGTCGTTGATCTCTGTGGCTGGCACATGTCACCCCTGTTGCCATAATGGCCTCACTGGAACTCAAAATTTGTTAGTTGTTCACCAATTTTCAGGATAGCCAATTGTTTTGGATGCGCTGGAGTCGTTTGGCAGGTGGTTGTAGAGATTTCCATCCTGTGTGTACAGGATTGTGTAGCCTTGTTCTAGCTTACAGAATGAAGAATTTTGGTATACTTATACTATCGGATACTGACTTTATGAATCCTTGTACTGAACTCGATGTCTTCCAAATTCAAATGTCATAATGCAAATAATAAAATTATCATAGATTCGTTTATCTCGTCCAAGCACTACATTCTGTGGCAAGGTATACACTCAGATGTGTTCCTTGCTTTACCTGTATCAGTTGACGACTGACAGTATATCAGGATACTGTTACTTACTGTGAGTCTGACCCTGTCTTTGCTAAGTAGTGTAGAAATAATGCCTTAAAATTTGTGAATCATACATCAAACATGTCCATTTTTATAGACCAACAGAACTAGACATTGTACATGAGAATTGACAAATGAAAATTCATTTACTGAGTTATTCGTCCAGAACCTATGCTACTGAGATCGTCCTTCAGTTTCTGCTAAGATATGCATTCCTGATCCCGTGCAGCTTGGCAGCCACTTCCTGCATGCTGATGCGCTCGTTGGGTGAAGTCTTGGCGCAGCAGAGTCCAATGTTGATAACAGACTGCAGGATCTGTGCTTCACTGTCCCTGATGGCCATTGGCGTCTCCATGCTGAGGTCCAGCTCTTGCAGCAGCTGTGGGTCAACAATTTGCAACACGTTATCAGGGAAGTTGTTCTCTGTGAACTTTACAATGCTTATCCCATCCTTGAACATATCGTCTGTTGGCCGCCTCCGTATGAATATCTCTAGGAGAATGATTCGGAAGCTGTAGACATCCGAGGAAGTGGAAACCTGACCACCCCCTGCGCATTCTACACATCACATGCGGGAAGATTTTAGCCAAAACAAATATAGGTATTATGGAATGAACCAATGTCAGGTTACCTATAGTGAGGAAATACAAGGTGAAAACAGACAGTACCTGGAGCATCATATCCAATGGTTCCCTTGATGGCAACTGAAGAGGTCGAATTTGTGTCACTAGTAGAAGCTGATGTTGCGGAATCAAATTTGAACCTTGCTAGACCAAAGTCTCCAACATGAGCTACCATGTCACCATCCAGAAGAATGTTGCTCGGTTTCAGATCACAGTGCACAATGGTTCCTTGGTGCTCGTGGTGTAGATACGCCAAAGCGTCTGATACATCTGCAATGATGCTTAACCTCTTAGCCAGTGAAACATTGTTCAAAACTTGAGAGTTCTCATCCCCACCGTCTCGAGCTGAGTACAGTAAGTGATGCAGATCTCCTCGTGGCATGAACTCATATACTAGGGCCTTGAAATCATTTCCAGTAGAATCGATGGTTGAGCATGCAGTTAAGATAGGTACCAGATTGCGGTGCCGGACATTTCTCAAAGAACTACATTCTGCAATAAAGCTCTTTTGTGCTCCTCTCGTCTCCAGACTGAAGACCTTGATGGCAACAACATTTGCGTCACGAAACAACTGTCCTTTATAAACAGAACCGTATCTTCCCTGACCAATTAGATTGGATGCTGCAAAACCCCCTGTTGCTCTGACAATATCACTGTAAGAAATTTTCTGGAATTCTCTCCCGATAGAGGGTAAAGAAATGGATTCTGTCTTCTGTTTTTGCCTCCGGATGAAGAACACAACAGAAATGACTACAGAAAGTAGCACCACTATGGCCACTGGGATCACTACTTTCTGTACAACTGATATCCTGTGCTTAGATGAATCCAAAGGCATGACATGACATGCAGGCAGGTGTAGCTCCAGCGGTCCACCACAAAGCTCCTGGTTTCCTTCAATCTGTATAGCAGTTGTATTCTTGAAGATCCCTGCTGGTGGCACCTCACCGTCAAGATTATTGAATGATAGATCAAGTTGCTTAAGAAGTTGTAGGCTGCCAAGAGACACTGGTATTGGACCAGTCAAGTTATTGTGAGACATGTTGAGAATCTGTAGGCTTGTCATATTGCCTAGTGAAGTGGGGATACTTCCGCTGAAAGCATTATGTCCCATCTCGATATCTTCTAAACTTTCACAATTACCAAGAGTGCTAGGAATGTTTCCAGATAGGTTATTTGATGAAATATCCAAATATGTGAGTTGTTTGGCATTGCCGATGTCGGCATGAAGTGGTCCCTGTAGGTTGTTGAAAGATAAGGTAATCTCCCTTAATGTTAGAATTCTGAAGAGCTCCTTTGGTATGTTGCCTTGAAGATTGTTGTTGGAAATGTTCAGTGATCCAAGTGTTTGGAGGTTTCCTAGGATCGGAGGTATGTTTCCATCGAACTGGTTTGAGTCTATATAGAGTTGTTCTAACTGAGACATGTTTGAAAAGGATGATGGAATGGCCCCGGTAAAGAAATTGTTGTTTAGTGTTACTTTCTGTAGATTTCTGAGAGTTCCAATCCAGTCTGGAACTACACCTATAAATTTATTGACGTTCAGTGCTACACTGATCAGTTTGTGAAGGTTTGCTATACCAGAAGGAAACTCCCCTGACAGTTGATTATATGCCAACTGTAGAAACAGGAGTTGACTGGAAAGGTTGCCCACTGAATTTGGTACATTGCCTTCTAGCTGATTCATCGATAGTGAGAACACTTGTAGCTCAGTGCAATTTGCTAAACTATTCATAAATTCCCAGTCTTGATTGTTACTTGCTTGTAATTTGTTTACCTCAAGATTTAACCAAGTTAATTTAGAAAGTTTACCAATGGAGCTAGGCACAACTCCGGTGAGCTTATTCCTTGATATATCGCAAAGGTACAGCATGGAAATATTTGTGAAAGAAGGTGGGATACGCCCAAGGAAAAAGTTGGAGCCTAACTCGAGCATTTCAAGATTGGGAAGAGAGTTGCCAATATTTGGTGGTAAATCTCCACTTAGATCACAGTCGGCCGCATTCAGTTCAGTTAGGCTAGAAAGATTAAGGATAGGCTGTGGAAAACTGCCAGAAAAATTATTGCCACCCATGTACAGATATTGCAGCCCTGACAACTTTGCAAACTCACTTGGGATGCTCCCTTCAATGCTGTTACTTTCAAAACCAAACACAAACAGTGCTGTGATGTTGGCAAGAGAATCAGGAATGGTTCCAGTCAGATTATTATACCCAAGTATCAGCTGTTGAAGGCCATGAGGCAAATCTGCAGGTATCTGTAGTTAGTTGATTATTGGACAGCCCCAAAACTTCAAGTCTGGAACAATTTGCAACACTGGGTATCCTACCTTGTAGCGTATTATTAATCAAGTTGAGCTCTTGGAGGCGATGCAGATGACCAAGGGATGGAGGGATCTCTCCAGTGAATGAATTAGTCGATAGGATCAGGATTCTCAGGAATGTTAAGTTTCCAAGCGAAGGGGAGATCGGTCCAGCTAAGCCTTGATTCTGAAGACGAAGAGAAGTGACACGATTTGGGTGCTTGGCGCTACACTGGACACTTTTCCAGCTGCAGAAATGGGTGGTGTCATTCCAGGACACCAAGGCTTGCTGTGGATCACTGGTGATGGCCTTCTTGAACTCCAGCAGCCACAGCCTATCTGTGCTGTTTCGGTCCAAGGAGCAGATGGCAACACGTGCACAGCATGCCATGAGCAGCAAGAGAAATTGTGGGTGTGGGATTGCAGTTGCACTATGCTTCTTCATCCCTAGGCTTGATATCTTCAGTAAATCTGAACCCTTGAGTACATGCATAGATAAATATACTGAAAAGGGTGGCAAATTGAAGTTCAGACAGTGTACTATAATTTATCAAAGACAGTGTACCCATAACTACATTTATCAACAACCAACAAAGGCAGCCTCTGCTGTTTCCAAAAGGTTAATAATATCAACAAACAACAAAGACAGCCTCTATTGTTTCCAAAAGGTTAATAATTTGTTAGCTTTGCAGTTTGCTTGGTGAAACTAAAGTTGCTAGACAGATGGAGGAATTGGTCGAAGAAGAGCTCAAACTCAAAGCAGAGATAGTGAGATACTGAGATACACACCTGCCAGTGCCAGCCAACGATATGATGTAGCTTGCTGATGAGTCGCTTGTTTAGTTTGTTACTAGCCTCACGAGATGCACGGACCCTCCGGAACATATAGGGGTGTAAGGAGAAGCAGAGTTCTTATTTTTACCATTCGCCCGCAACAAAGACAGCCTCTTGTTTAGTACAGCAGTCCTGGTCATGGCCATGGAGGTTAACTGCTAGTAAAGAAACATGTCAGTTAACGTTCCAAGCAACCCATTGTGCGCCGCCGGCACACAAAAATCTTTTTAATTAGGGCCGGCATTCGTGTCTTTTGTGCTCGTCGGAGGTAGGTGTAGTAGGTCTGTGAGATCCACCAAATTTATCGAGTTAGTTGATTGTTTCTATAGAAATTGCAACGAAATAAACCTGCATTTTTTATACAAAATATGTGTAATAACCGTCGCCTGAAAAGAAACTAAAATTCAGGCGCCTGAATTTTAGTTTCTTTTCAGGCGACGGTTATTACACATATTTTGTATAAAAAATGTAGGTTTATATTTTAACCAGACACGTAACTTTTGCTCTACGCCTAGACATAATATATATCTAGATGCATAATAAAATCTATGTATCTATAAAAGTCAGAATGGCTTACAATTTGGAAAAGAGAAAGTATAAGTTACTTAGAGCATTTTACTATTTATTTTAAGCAATTAAAACCAAAGCATAGAATTAATTTCATAATCTATTCTATAACGCTCAATTTGGTCTGAAACAATTTCACTACTATAGAAAACATCTTTAGAGGCGGGTAAAATAGGTTTTCAGAGGTGGTCAGCCCAACCGCTGCAATGCCAGCGATTGTGAAGATAAGTGATTTTCAGAAACCGCCAACTGCATCACCTGGATTCGAACCCACAACCTTTCACTTGCGCAATACCTCCGCTGCCATCACACCATGCGGTCACTTATGTCTAGTTCTACAATACTGTCTATTTCTACTAATATATATGAATCTTGTAATCAATATTTTATCTCATAAATAATCTTAAATGAGAAAACTTTCAATTACAAAGTTTAAAATCTCGTCGAGCATTATAACTTTAATATAAAACATTTCTCCATCCAAGGTCATTTGAAAAATTTAAAATTTTGAAATTCAAAATCTAAGACTTAATTTATATATTTGGAACCCTAAATGATCTCAAACAAAAAATTTATCAACTACAACGTTTTAGATCTCGTTGAGCTCTACAACTTTGATACAAAATTTGTCTTCATCCAACTTCATTTAAAAAAGTTATGAATTTATTTGTGCTGCAACCATTTTAAGGATGACTGACTTAGTCAACCGTCTCAGAAAATCAATTTTTAGAGGTGGTTGACTTAAGACAGCTGTATCTGAAAATGAGTGATTTTCAGCGGTGGTTTTATTAAGTCAGGCGGTTGACTTAATAAAACCGTGGCTGAAAATCATTCATTTCCAGAGACGGTTGACATAAGCAACCATTCTTCGGTTTTCTTAACGGAATCGCCCCTACATGTTTAGAGACGGATTTCTTAATGGAACCGCACCTAAAAATTGATTTCTGAAAGGTCCTAATGGCCAGAGGGGGGTGAATAGCCTAATAAAAATTTCTACAACAACACTTAACAAATATGTTAGACAATTATGAGGTGAACCAAGTGTTGCACTAGTCTACTAAAAATGCAAGCCACCTACCACAATTCTAGTTTAAATAGTATCTATCCACACAATACCTATAACACTACACTAAGTTAGTGTGCTCTCAAATGCTAACTAAAGAGTCACACTAACCAAACTAACAAGCTCTCACAACTAGCTACACTAAAGAGCTTGACAACTAGTTTGCGGTAATGTAGAGAGTAAGCAAGATAGTTATACCACCGTGTCGAGGAAGGAGCCAATCAATCACAAGAGTGAATAACAATGAAGACCAATCACCTCGGAATCAAATGATGAACACAATGATTTTTTACCAAGGTTCACTTGCTTGTCGGCAAGCTAGTCCTCGTGGTGGCGATTCACTCACTTGGAGGTTTACGCGCTAATTGGCATCACACGGCAAACCCTCAATAGGGTGCCGCACAACCAACACAAGATGAGGATCACATAAGCTACGAGCAATTTACTAGAGTACCTTTTGGCTCTCCGCCGAGAAAAGGTCAAGAACCCCTCACAATCACCACGATCGGAGCCGGAGACAATCACCACCCTCCGCTCGACGATCCTCGCTGCTCCAAGCCATCTAGGTGGCGGCAACCACCAAGAGTAACAAGTGAATCCCGCAGCGAAACACGAACACTAAGTGCCTCTAGATGCAAACACTCAAGCAATGCGCTTGGATTCTCTTCCAATCTCACAAAGATGATGAATGAATAATGGAGATGAGTGGGAGGGCCTTGGCTAAGCTCACAAGGTTGCTATGTCAATGCAAATGGCCAAGCTAGTGAGCTTCAACCGGCCATGGGGCTTAAATAGAAGCCCCTGCGAAATAGAGCCGTTGTACTCCTTCACTAGGCACAACGTGGGGTGACCGGATGCTCTGGTCAGATCGACCGGACGCTGGACCTCAGTGTCCGGTCACGTGATTCATGCCACATGTCCCCTGCTTCAAATATTGTTCGTCAGATTTCAACGGTCATCTGTTGACCGGACGCTGTGCACAAACTGATCGGACGCTGAGCCTCCAGCGTCCGGTCGTTTCCAATAAGGTTCCAGGAACGATTTTTCCCGACCGGACACAACCAGCATCCGGTCACACGATGTCTTCTTTCTGCGCTGCCCGACAACAGGACCGGACGCTGCCTTCCAGCGTCCGATCAGTCTGAGACCCAGCGTCCGGTTAGTGACCGACGCTGGCGTCTACGCTGCCACACTTGACCAGACGTGCCGGTCCCTCGAGACCAGCGTTCGGTCACTCAGTGAACAGCGAGACTAACTCCTTTTCACCTCTAACTTCTTCACCCTTGCTCATATGTGCCAACCACCAAGTGTATCACCTTGTGCACATGTGTTAGCATGACCCTGTTCACTTGGATGAATCTGGATGAATCTATGAGAGAGTGAACAATGTTTCTAAGCCGGGAACAGTGAAATCCAGCTGGTTTCTATACCAGCCGAACCAGGCCCATATTTTCACAAATATTTTCAAGGGTGTTAGTACTCCACTAGATCCTAAATGCATATGCAATAAGTTAGAGCATCTAGTGGCACTTTGATAACCGCATTCCGATACGAGTTTCACCCCTCTTAATAGTACAGCTATCAATCCTAAATGTTATCACACTCTCTAAGTGTCTTGATCACCAAAACAAAATAGCTCCTACAATTTATACCTTTGCCTTGAGCTTTTTGTTTTTGTTTTTCTCTTTCTTTTTTTCAAATCCAAGCATTTGATCATCACTATGACATCATCATCATCATGTTATGATCTTTCATTTGCTTCACCACTTGGAATGTGCTACCTATCTCATGACCACTTGATAAACTAGGTTAGCACTTAGGGTTTCATCAATTCACCAAAACCAAACTAGAGCTTTCAATCTCTCCCTTTTTGGTAATTGATGACAACCCTTATACAAAGATATGAATTAAAATTCAATTGAATCCATATTGCTTGTCCAAGCATATTTACCATCTGTAAAAGAATATGGACAAGTTTCATGAACTCCATATGGTAGCATTTGCTCCCCCTACATATGTGCTAAGAGTTTGAATTATAGCTTGCACATATGCTTAGATAGGAAATAAAGGAGGCAATGTCTACCATATGATGCTAAGGTATAAAAGATGGACCTTTGAAGCGTGATACTAATCGAAGTGCACCATTATACCATCCTTAGCACCATTGTTAGCTAGATACCACTTGATACCACTTGGAAATACACTTGAAAATACTAGGAAGTGAAATCACTAGATAACCTATGCATGCTAGATTTTCATTTCATCATTCAAACTTACAACTAGCATACATCACACAAGCATGGATTATTGAAATTTAAAACTTGTGCTATGCAAGCAAACATATGAAATGCACATTCAAATGCACCATACAAGTTCATGAGCTTGCTCCCCCTACTTGTGTGCTTATAATTTTCAATTGATCTCTTTCCTTTGTCATATCTCTCCTCCTATATCATATGTCAAATATATCTTTATTTTTCTCTCCCTTTATTTCTCTTCTCCCCCTTTATTTCTCTCCCCCTTTATTAATATCTTTGTTTCTCTCCCCCTTTGTCATCAATGACCACAAAGGTTTAAATGGGGTGAGGATTAAGATGTAGATAATACTACTTGTAGGGTCGAGATTATCAATGTCAATCAATGGGGTGAGGATCATTTTCCCAAATTTAGTTCAATCTAGATCATTTGCCAAAGATATTTAACTCGGTTTGATCCAAGGACAAGCTTCTTCACACCTCCAAATAAGTGTTATCTTGTACCATATTGAGTTAAACACTTAGAGCTTATTTTCTAGATCAAACACTAGGTTTACAAGCCCACAAACATGTCATATGCTACCACTAGATCAAAACAAGCATAGAAGCAATAGTGGTACCATATAATCATCAAATTCATTTGATTTTCATGAGTGAGCCTAATAAAATTGAGAGATGACTAGATGCACTAAACAAGTCCTTATCAAAGATGTATGTCATGCCAATCAACTTTTACCTTGGATTGCTCGAAGGAGGGGTGCATCAACACATATTTGAGAAATCCAATATGTTCAACTCATTCCTTAGCTTGCAAAACCTTTTCTCATTCAATGGCTTGGTGAATATATCGGCAAGTTGATCTTCGGTGCCTACACTCTCTATGCAAATGTCCCATTTTTGTTGGTGATCTCTTATGAAATGATGGCGGACATCAATGTGCTTTGTTCTTGCATGTTGAACTGGATTGTTTGTCAACTTGATTGCACTCTTCATTGTCACATAGCAATGGCACTTTCTTGAACTTGATTCCAAAATCACTCAAAGTGGCCTTCATCCAAAGTATTTGTGCACAACAACTACTGACGGATATGTATTCGGTTTCGACGGTTGATAATGCAACACTATTTTGCTTCTTTGATGACCATGAAACAAGTAATCTTCCCAACAATTGACATATGCCCGAGGTGCTTTTCCTTTCAACCTTGCATTCCGTATAGTCCGAGTCGGAGTAACCAACTAACTCAAACTTTGCTCCTTTGGGATACCACAAACCAACATTTGGTGTATGCTTCAAGTACCTCAATATTCTCTTTGTAGCCTTCAAATGACTTTCTCTTGGTGAGGCTTGAAATCTTGCACACATGCATACACTAAACATGACATCCGGCCTTGATGCGGTCACATAGAGTAGGCTTCCAATCATAGACCGATACAACTTTTGATCCACCATATTTCCACTTGCATCACTATCCAAGTTGCCATTGGTTCCCATTGGTGTGCTAATGGCCTTGCTATCACTCATGCCAAACTTCTTGATTATGTCCTTGATATACTTGCCTTGACTCACAAATGTACCATTCTTCAATTGCCTGATTTTAAGACCAAGGAAGTAACTCAACTCTCTAATCATGGACATCTCAAACTCATTAGCCATCATCTTTCCAAACTCTTCACAAAAGTATTGATTGATTGATCCAAATATGATATCATCAACATAAATTTGCAACACAAATAGATCTTTTCCAATCTTCTTGATGAAAAGAGTGGTGTCAACCTTGCCCATTGTGAACCCTTTTGAGAGTAGGAAATCCCTCAATCTCTCATACCATGCTCTAGGTGCTTGCTTCAAGCTATACAATGCCTTCTTCAACTTGTATACATGATCGGGCTTCTTGTCATCTTCAAAACCGGGAGGTTTCTCAACATATACTTCTTCATTGATGTAGCCATTGAGAAATGCACTCTTAACATCCATTTGATAGAGTTTGATGTTGTGGGCACAAGCATAGGCTAGCAAGATTCTAATTGCTTCCAATCTAGCAACCGGGGCATATGTTTCACCAAAGTCAAGACCTTCAACTTGTGTATAGCCTTGTGCTACTAATCTTACTTTGTTCCTTACTACTATCCCATCTTGATCTTGCTTGTTTCTAAAGACCCATTTGGTTCCAATCACATTGTGTCCCTTTGGTCTTTCTACTAATTCCTATACTTGATTTCTTGTGAAGTTGTTCAATTCTTCATGCATAGTATTCACCCAATCAACATCCTTCAATGCTTCATCTATCTTCTTTGGTTCAATGGATGACACAAATGAGTAATGCTCATAAAATGAAGCCAATCTTGATCTTGTTTGTACACCTCTAGAAATATCTCCAATTATAGTATCCAATGTATGATCCCTTGCAAAATTTGTTGGTTGGGGTATTGGAACTTGATTTCTTGCACTTGCTTGATCATTGGGTTGAGATGATGTACTAGCCACTTGATCTTGTTCATTATCATGAGATCCACTTGCACTAGCTTGAGTTTCATCATCTTGCACATTTGAGTTAGAGAGCACTTGCACTTGATCATCTTCATCATCATTTACTTGCCTAGGCCTTAATTCACCAATATCCATGTTCTTCATGGCATTTGAAAGTTGAATGCCTCTAACATCTTTCAAGTTCTCATTCTCTACTTGTAAACCCTTGGTTTCATCAAATTCAACATCAAGAACTTCCTCAAGAGTACCACTATCCAAATTCCAAACTCTATATGCTTTGCTTGTAGTGGAATAACCAAGTAGGAATCCTTCATCACATTTCTTGTCAAACTTGCCCAATCTAGTGCCTTTCTTCAAGATATAGCATTTGCAACCAAAGACCCAAAAATATGCAATGTTGGACTTTCTACCATTTAAGAGCTCATATGTTGTCTTCTCTTTCAATGGGTGACAATAGAGGCGGTTGCTACAATAGCAAGTCGTGTTGATAGCTTCGGCCCAAAAAGATTGACTCACATTGTACTCACTAAGCATAGACCTTGCCATATCAATGAGTGTTCTATTCTTCCTCTCAACAAGGCCATTTGATTGAGCTGTATATTTGGCTGAGAATTGATGTCTAATTCTAAATTCATCACACAACTCATTAATTCTAGTGTTCTTAAACTCACTACCATTGTCACTTCTAACTCTCTTGATGGTTGTTTCAAACTCATGGGGAATGCCTTTGACAAATGATTTGAATGTTGCAAACACATCACTTTTGTCCACTAGAAAGAATACCCATGTGTATCTAGTGTAGTCATCCACTATCACAAAACCATATTTGTTACCACCAATGCTAGTGTATTGTGTTGGCCCAAACAAGTCCATGTGCAATAACTCAAAAGCTTTACTATTGTTCATCATGCTTTTCTTAGAATGGGTGTTTCCAACTTGTTTGCCGGCTTGACAAGAGCTACAAAGCTTATCCTTTTCAAACACAACATCATTCAAGCCTCTAACCAAGTCATGCTTAACCAATCTATTCAATTATTTTATTCCAACATGACCAAGCTTTCTATGCCATAACCAACCCATGCTAGACTTAGTGAACAAGCATGTAGATAATTTAGCTTCACTAGCATTGAAATCAACCAAGTATAGATTCTCATATCTAAAGCATTTGAAGATCAAGTTAGAGCCATCAACACTTATGATCTCTACATCATCTACCCCAAATATGCATTTGAATCCAAGATCACACAATTAAGCCACGGATAGCAAATTGAAGTTCAGGCTCTCTACTAGCAACATATTGGATATGCTCATGTCATTGGATATTGCAATCTTACCAAGCCCTTTGACCTTGCCTTTGCCATTGTCACCAAATGTGATACTATCATAACCATTATTGTCATTAGTGTTGATTGAGTTGAACATTCTTGCATCACCGGTCATGTGTTGAGTGCACCCACTATCAAGAACTCAATGCCTTTCTCCGGCTTTGTAATTTACCTACAAAAGAAGATCAATTCTTGTTAGGTACCCAAACTTGCTTGGGTCCTTGAAGGTTAGTTACTAGGCTCTTTGGTACCCAAATGGCTTTCTTCTTTGAGCCCATCCATGATTTACCAATGAACTTAGCCTTAATACCATTTGCACCCTTTGTAAGTACATAGAAAGAATCAAGCTTAATGGAGTATACATTAGCTTGTGACTTTTTGTTCATGCACTTTTGCTCTATGTGACCAACTTGCTTGCAACTAGTACAAAACCGACCATTATTCTTCACAAAACTAGTCTTGTGAGGAGCAAAGGCCGCCTTGCCTTTCTTAGGGGTATAGCCCAATCCCTCTTTGTAGAGAGAAGCTCTTTGGCTACCAAGCACATAAGCAAGCGGTCCTCACCCCCATAAGCCTTAGCTAAGGTGTGAGTAAGCTTATTGACCTCCTTCTTGAGATTTTCATTCTCAACCACTAATGAGGCATCACAAGTGAGACCATCACTACTAGATGAGGTGGATGTAAAAGTACTACAAGAAGGGTTAGTGGGAATGACAATGACAGGCATAGATAAAGATTCATCAATTATATCACAAGTTAATCCTACATTACAAGTTTCAACATGCTTCTTTTTATTTTGCTCATTAAGCAAAGAGGAATGAGTTTTTTCATGCTTCTTGTGAGCCTTGCCAAGCTTCTCATGGGCTTCCTCTAGCCTCTCATGAGTTGCTTTGAGCTCATCAAGGGCTTGCTTAAGGGCTTTTACCTCCTTATTCAAGCTCTTGCATTCTCTTCTCTTAATGTCAAAATGCTCTTTAGCATCTTCTACCATGTCATATAATTCATCCTTAGTAGGCTCATCATCATCACTATCACTATCATTTTCATGTTCATTTTCACTATCATGTTCTTCATCACTTCCATCATCATTAGTTTGTACCTTAGTGCCCTTAGCCATGAAGCATGATGGAGTGTCGAAGAGAGAAGGCTTCTCATTGATTGCAATGCTTGTAAATGCCTTCTTCTTGGTGGTCTTGTCATCATCATCATCACTTGAGGAAGCATCACTATCCCAAGTGACCACATATGAACCACCTTTCTTCTTCTTGAAGGCTATCTTGTCCTTTTTCTCTTTCTTTTCCTTCTTGTTCTTCTTGTTGTCATCATCATTGTCGCTATTGTATGGGCATTGAGCAATAAGATGATCTTTGCTTCCACACTTGAAGTACCTTCTTGACTCTTCTTTGTTCTTGGATGAAGACTTTTTTACACCTCGTGATGCATGTCGGTGATGAGTTTTTTATAGGCTTTGATAGTCACCTGCTCTGCCCTGGCCTCAAATCCCTCCTCACATCTGTAATAAGTCTGCATACAAAAGCAATGTATCCATTCATTATTTCAAGAAAAGTTCAATGAATGCGACATATTGAGCAATGTTCTTTGCCAGGGAGACTTACCCCAAACTCTGTCTTCACCCGTACCGCCTTGTTGGGGTACTCCGCATCGGGGGCGACGGCGTAGTGGTCAAACGAGTAGGCCGGCTCTGTCTTCGATGTGTACGTGACAATGCCGGGGAAGTGTTGCCTGCACAGAAGACCCAGGATGCCATTGACTAGCCATGCGCTACCACCCGACACAACCACCCAGTTCCTGCACAAGTGATTAAGAAAAAATATTAGTTTTTTTTCATCATATCATATGAAGTAGTGGTGATAACATATAAAGTTACTTACTTTTGCCCTTCGGGGTGAATCACTGGGCGTTGGTGAGGAAGCGGAACCTGTGGGAGGCTTGCGGGACCTCGCAAGTAGACACTCGAAGAGGAGTCAGAGGAAGCGGAACCCGTGCCTACCACCCCCCCTCCTCCTCCTCCTCCTCCTCGTCTGTCTGCCAAACCAGCTCCTCGTCCTCCTCATCCACGGGCGCCACCTCCTCCTCCAGCTCCTCCTCACACGGCGTGGGAGGAGACGGCCCCCTCCTACGGTGGGTCCTCCTCCTCCTCCTATCCGATCCCTCCGCCGCCCCCTCCGCCTCCTCCTACAGCCGGCGTGGTCTTTGGTAAATCAATTTCATGGACCTATGACGGTCGGCCGCCATCTTTGTTCAATCACCTGCAATAAAAAAGAAAAACAAGATGTAATTAGAAATAGGTGCAAAATGAACAAAACATAATTACAAAAAACATAGTATTACATGTATTAGAAATAATCTTCATGATTGAGATTAGCGAGATCATAGGTCTCGTCATCACTATCGACATTGTCCAACTCATCAACACTATTCGAAGGAGGAATGTTGTCTTCATTGTCATTGCCTAAACGTAATCGCTCAAGCATTTGTATGTCCTTCAGATTTCACACCTCATCTCCAGCGATCTCGTCATCATCCCTTTCATTGTCTACTTCCATTACTATATCTTCGGTTAAGTCTATGTCAAACCTCCCTTGTAGCCCCTCTTCTTGATATAACTCTCCATCATATGTGTTTGGGTTGAATTTGTAATCTTCATCGTTTGGGACAGGTAGTTTACCGCGTGGAGACACCTTGTGCACAATGGACCAACCCTTAAGATGCTCGGCGTCTTTGCACGCGTATGACGTATAATAAACCTGGACGGCCTATTGAGCCACAATGTAGACATCTTTTCCTAGATAGATGGAATCCTGTCGAATCTCGACTAGCCCAAGCTTAGGGGTCCGTCTCGTTACACCAGGATGAAACCAGTGGCATTTGAATATGATAGGAGTAAGAGGTTTGGAACCATAGAATGATAGTTCATAGATTTCTTCAATTCTTCCATAATAGTCGAGTCCATCAATGCCGGACGTAACAACACCGCTGTTTGTGGTTTTTCGATTGGGCCGACTCTGCTCGTAGCTTGTTGTGTGAAAACGATATCCATTCACGTCATAACTGGTAAATGACTTGACCCTAACGGCACAACCATTTGTAACCTGTCTCAGCTCGTCACTTATAGGCGCATCAGTTTGGGCTTTCTGTTTGAACCAACAAATGAAATCGGGGCTCTCTAGTCCCGCACCCCATGAAAGAAGGGTATCATTTTCTTGCGGGGTAGGTTGCCTTGATCCATGCCAGGATTGATGAAGAAATTTCCTGTACCAACGAGAAACAAGGGGGTTGGACGAAGAAACAAGGACATACGGCGAAATGAAACAAGTTCGTTCAGAACTTACCCAATGAATGGCTGCACCTCGACAAGGTTGGTCAACACATATAGCATGATACTACGCCACTCTTCATTTTTCAATTGCTTAGTGGTCGATGCACTTGCACTTTCTGAGTTGCCCTTGGAAAAGGCTGAGGTTCGATTCATTTTCGCCAGCATTATAACGAGGGGGTGGATTATAAACGCTAGGAAGGTTCTCAGTGTAGTATTTCTCTATGAAGTTTGACACCTCCTCTAGAATGTATGCCTCTGCAATGGAAGCCTCAATTCTGGCTTTATTTCTACATTTTTTGCGAAGAGTCTTCAGACATCTCTCGATTGGATAGCACCAATGGTTCTGCCCGGGCCCCCCCATCCGTGCCTCATACGGGAGGTGCACAATCAAATGCTGCATCGATAAGAAGCAGGCGGGTGGAAAGATCTTCTCCAACTTATAGAGCAACATGGGTGCCGCTTTTTCCAAGTCATCAATGACGGTCCGAGAGAGCTCCTTGGCACAAAGCTGGCGGAATAAGTAGCTCAACTCTACCAGCACTTGCCAGACATGCTCCGGGACATAGCCTCGAACCATCGCTGGAAGAAGCCGCTCAATCCATAGGGGAGCCTCATCATGCCCGAGATATGAGTCCACATATGTTGCTCACCATATCCCACAAAACCACCTTCTTCATTGGGCACGAGAGCATCTATCTGAGCATGAACCTCGGCACCAGTCATCATCCGCGGTGCAGGGATTGTCACTTTGACACCTTTTGTAAAGTTCTTGATGTCTTGTCTGAATGGATGGTCCAGAGGTAGGAATTGACGATGTCTGTCGAACGACGAATACTTGCCACCCTTCTGCAACCAAATGAACCTCACACCTTCCTTGCATATTGGGCATGGGAACTTCCCGTGAACACACCAAGCGCAGAATATCCCATACGCCAGGAAGTCATGTAGGGAGTAGTGGTACCAAACGTGCATTTTGAAGGTTGTCTTTGTAGCTCGATCGTATGTCCATACCCCTTCGTTCCAAGCACGAACCAATTCATCAAACACGGGCTCCATGAACACACCCATATTACTCCCTAGGTGTCCAAGAATTATCAATGACAAGAATACGTTATGTCGTTGAAAGGAGACACCGGGGGAGATTAAGGGGGATAACGAAGACGGGCCAACATGTGTATGGGGTAGCCATCATTCCATAAGGATTGAACCCATCTGTTGCCAATGCAACACGTACATTATGAGCCTCATCTGCTTTGTCACGATGTTTGTCATTAAATCGGATCCAAGCTTCACCATCGGATGGATGTACCATCTTGTCAGGATTGTACCGTTTGCCATTTTATGCCATGTCATCTATTTCACGGATTCCTCGGTCATGTATAGCCGTTGGATCCTCGGTAGAAATGGAAGGTACCGTAGGATTTTCATGGGGATCGTAAGTTGCCTCTTCTGGCTATCATCAGAGTCTACCTCCAGGTACCCAGAGGATTTACACTTTGGACAGAACTTTGCATGCTCGTGTTCTTTCCTAAATAGGACGCACCCCTTCGGACAAGCATGTATCTGCTCATACGGCATCTTAAGTGCTCGAAAGAGTTTCTGTGACTCGTACATGCTCTTTGGCAGAATGTGGCCCTCCGGAAGCAGGGTGCCAATCACGGCCAACATCTTATCAAAGCCAGTTCGACTCAAGTTTAATTCGGACTTCAACCCCATTAAGCGTCCAATGGCATCCAGTTGAGACACCATTGACCGATCGTGAAGGGGTTTCTGTGCCAAGTCCATCATGTCATAGAATGCCTGTGCAGCTGCCTCCATCTCCTCCTTCTCACGTCCCTCATCGAACTGTCCTTGGTGAAAGTCATCTAACAAGTCTACTACCCTGGCATCAGCATCAAAAGCCTCCACCCATGGTCTCAGCACCTCCTCTCTCATATGATGGGCTTCACCATGGTGGACCCACCGGGTGTAGTCCGGCGTAAATCCATTCTTCACAAGATGTTTACCCATTTCCACCTTGTTTACCCTTCTGTTTCCACATTTGCTGCAGGGACACAAAACTAGGCAATGTCCTTTAGCAGCGTTGCCAAATGCACTGTTCAAGAAAGGATCAGTCTTGTTCATCCATTCCGTGGTGTAATCACTCTGACTTCTCCAGCCCGTGTACATCCACTGACGGTCATCCATCCTCTAACATATGTATCAGCGAGTAATGTAACCATCAATTGCATCTACATGGTGTTCCTACCGTCTAATAGGTGAGGATAGGTCCTAATCCCACCCGCGGATGCATAGATGAAGTTAGTTTCCATGCTCTACTCCTATCCGAGACAGAATTTTGGCAGCACCTCCCTGCTGTTCTCTAGATACACGTCTTGCCAAAGAAGAGTGCGTATCCGGAGAACAACAGGGAGGTGATGCCGAAACTCTATCTTGGACCGGAGCATAACATGGAAACTAACCCATCTACGCATCCACGGGCTGTCCAAAAAACATGGACAATCCGAAACAGATACGGTCATAGATATGAAAAGATCTGCATACCTCCAACCGTATCTCTTTCGAACGGGAGACGCCTAACTGGGTTACGCGATCTACGACCATGATACGAAAAGAGGGGTTATACCTAGGGTGGCGGCGGAGTCAGGCTAGCGGGGCCATGGCGGGTCGGTGCAGTGGCGAGATGACGCGGTGTAGGCAGACCGGCACGACGGCGGAAACTCCGACTCGGCTCCGACGGGCTCTTCTCTAAAAAATGGAACAAAATACTGTCATTTACAAAAAAATTTGGCAGAACCTCCCCTGCACGGTGAGGTTTCCAAAACCTTCAAAAAAACAACAGCACGATGGCCGACAAGCACATATGTCTCAAGAGAAGCCATATAGTTTGGATATCAATCCATGTAGAAGAATATATCCAAGTAGTACCACTACTTGTACTACTACTTCCACTATTGCTACTACCACTACCATTAGTTCTACTACTACTACTACCACTATTGCTACAACTACTACCATTAGTTCTACTACCACTACTACCACTACTTCTACTACTACTACCACTAATTCTACTACTACTACTACCACTAGTTGTACTACTACTACCACTAGTACAGCTAATACTACTACAACTACCACTACCTTGACAACAACAAGAGAGAAGGCATACCTGACGGGCGACGGGGGTAGGGGCGGGCGGCGTCGGGGTCAGGCGGCGTCGGTGTCGGAGTCAGGGTCGCCGGAGTCGGTGACAGGGTTGGGCACGGGCGGTGTCGGGGCGGGCGGTCCACAGGGCGCGGTCGGGGCAGGGAGCGGGCAGCGTGGGCGGCACGGGCAGCACGGGCGTGGGCGACGCGGGACGGCGTGGGCGTGGCACGCGGCGCGGAGGAGGGGGCGGGTAGGCGTGGGCGCGGCGGCTGGCTGGCTGTCTGTTTGACTGCCCGGCCGACTGAAAACGCCTAAGTCCTGGAACCGCCCTTTGCCAAGTGCCGGATCAGGGAGGCACTCGGCAAAGATAAGATAATTTTTTTTTTAAAAAAATTCTTTGCCGAGTGTCCCAGATCTGGCAGTCGGCAAAGATTTAATTTTTTTTGAAATTTCTTTGCTGAGTGTCTCAGATCTGGCACTCGGCAAAGATTTTTTTTTGAAAAATACTTTGCCGAGTGCCCCTGGCACGGCACTCGGCAAAGATTTAATTTTTTTTTAAAATTTCTTGGCCGAGTGCTCCTGAGGAGATTTTTTAAAAAAAATTCAAAACCCTCTTTGCCGAGTGCCTTATTCTGGCACTCGGCAAAGACCCCCTTTGCCGAGTGCCATGCCCCAGCACTCGGCAAAGTTTTTTTTTGGCCTCCAATTTTTTTGTGCAGCCATTTTAAAGCATCAGGAACTCCGAGTTACAATTTGGGGATTTTTTGTGGCTTTTTGATATATTTAGTTACTTTATTTTGTTTACTTGAATTTTTTCGAAAAATAGAAATTTGAACTGCACGTGGTACGAATAATGGAATTTAATGATTAAAAAATTGATAGTCATGTTAGTGAGTGTTGTGAGAGGCCGTATCCAGGAACGGACCCGAAATTTTGGACATCTTGTTCACGAAATATAAAAAGCAAACGAAGTCCGAAAATCATAAAACTAGTTGAGATGTCGTGATATCATATGTGGAGCCTATGATAAAAGTTTTAGAACATTTCGTGCACGTTGTCACGTACAATGCTTACAAACCAGGACATCTTTACATGTCAGATATCACACCAGATATCAGATATCACACCAGATATCAGATATCAGATATCACACCAGATATCAGATATCAGATATCAGATATCGGATATCAGATATCACATGTAGAGATGTCCTAGTTTGTAAGCATCGTACGTGACAACGTGCACGAAATGTTCTGAAATTTTTATCATAGCCTCCACATATGATATCACGACATCTCAACTAGTTTCATGATTTTCGGACTTCGTTTGCTTTTTATAGAATTTAAAAACACTTTGCACACAATTTCACGGACATGTTTCGTGAATAAGATGTCTGAAATTTCGGGTCCGTTCCTCGATACGGCCTCTCACAACACTCACTAACATGACTATCAATTTTTGAATCATTAAATTCCATTATTCGTACCACGTGCAGTTCAAATTTCTATTTTTCGAAAAAATTCAAGTAAACGAAATAAAGTAACTAAATATATCAAAAAGCCACAAAAAAAATCCCCAAATTGTAACTAGGAGTTCCAAGTGCTTTAAAATGGCTGCACAAAAAAATTGGAGGAAAAAAAAACTTTGCCGAGTGCCGGGGCATGGCACTCGACAAAGGGGGTCAAGGCACTCGGCAAAGAGGGTTTTGATTTTTTTTTTAAAAAAAAATTCCTCTTTGCCGAGTGCCTCCACAGGAGCACTCGGCAAAGAAATTTAAAAAAAAATTAAATATTTGCCGAGTGCCGTGCCAGGGGCACTCGGCAAAGTATTTTTCAAAAAAAAAAATCTTTGCCGAGTGCCAAATCTGAGACACTCGGCAAAGAAATTTCAAAAAAAAATTAAATCTTTGTCGAGTGCCAGATCTGGGACACTCGACAAAGAATTTTTTTTTTAATTTTTTTTAAATCTTTGCCAAGTGCCTAAGAGCAGGCACTCGGCAAAAAAGGCCGTGACCGAACACCTTTACGCGGGCAACCTATGCCGAGTGCAGAGATTTTGCCGAGAGTCTGGCACTCGGCAAAGAAGTCTTTTGCCGAGTGCCCTTTTTTGCCGAGTGCCCGGCACTCGGCAAAGAACTCTTTGCCGCGTGCAATTCTTTGCCGAGTGTAGCACTCGGCAAAGAAGGTCTTTGCCGTGTGCCCGATTTTTGACACTCGGCAAAGAATTTTGCACTCGGCAAAGTCTCTGTTTCCAGTAGTGTACCCATACCGGTTGATATATAACAGTATATCAGTTGTTATTTTTATAGCACAGACCACCCTTCAGTAAACTAACATTATGTAATGCTAATATATCTCCCCACGAATGATTACGTTAATAGCCAGTGGCAGCAAGTGGCATTCTCGTGCACACGACAGGAACCATAGAGTTATATAGATGGTGACCTGAGTGATGACATTGCAATAGCCGCCCCTAGATTCTTTCCTTCTTTTCTAGGTCATAAGTTGACACAAGGGCTCAAACACCTCACCAACGTCAATTGTCAAAGCTAAAAATCTAGTACTAATACTAGTCATAAATATGAATTAATTCTGGTATAGGACAATAGGACCTCAATCTTCACTACTGCAAAGAATATTTCTGAAAGACGGGTATCCCGTCCAACTCTGCAAAATGATATTAATTTCTGAAATATTAATCTCATAAATACATATGATATTACTTTTATATATGTATTCACCCATTTACATATGGCTCTCACAAATAAATACAAATACTTGATACATACATGACTCACAAGTGCAAATATCCCAGGTACCATTATAATAAGTTATTAAACTTTCTTGCATGGCTGCTAAGCTGAAGGTTCTTGGTATATCTATTTTAGAAAGCTTTCTTGTCCACACTGTCATAACTTCACGGCCCTTAAGTTCAGCTACGAAACTCAGAAAGGGAAGTGGAGCATTCCTGATCTCATAAGCTGGTGTATATAGAACAGCCCTATTTTCCATGTCCTAAGGAGCAGATGAATCTGCAAAGGAGCAAGCTCTGCATCAGTTCTCTGCACTTATCATGATAATCATTATGTAAACAACAGTTGAACAATATGATACTATTACTGGAATAACAAGTATATTACCCATGTTTCGCTTCAGATATGCATCCTTGATTCCGTGCAGCTTTGCAGCCACTTCCTGCATGCCCATGCGCTCTTTTGGGGATGCCTTAGTACAGTGAAGTCCAATGTTTATAACTGAAATTAAACATTCTAAGCTTTTCTCGTTCATGGACACTGAAGTTTCTCCTGAAAAATCATGCTGCGCTTCTAGTAATTCAGGATCTACAATCTGGAACATCCTGTCAGGAAAGTTTGCCTCAACGAATTTCACAATGTCCAATCCATCACTGAACATATCGTCAGTTGTCCTCTTCCGCAAAAATATTTCGAGTAGAACAATCCCAAAGCTATAAACATCCCCTGCACTTGAAACTTCACCACCTTGGGCACATTCTGTAGATAGAAAACAAAAAGTTTAGTCCAAAGTTTAGTAGAGGCACCACACAGGATTTTATGACAACTAACACTACCTGGCGCAACATATCCTATTGTTCCCCTTATAGCAGCTGAAGAAGCTGAGTTCGAGTCACCTAGGAATGATGCTGTAGAATCGACTTTGAACCTTGCAAGACCAAAGTCACCAACATGTGCTATCATGTTGTCATCCAAAAGAATGTTGCTAGGTTTCAGGTCGCAATGAACAATAGTTGCTTGGTTATTATGGTGGAGGTATTCTAATGCATCTGCAACATCCACTAAAATGTTTAACCTTTGAGCCAAAGTAATGCAGATTGGAGTTGAACTGTTTGCATCATCTCGATTCATGTACAGTAATGCTTGCAGGTCACCACGTGGCATGAACTCATAAACCAAGGCCTTGAAATCATTTCCTTTATTATCAATACTTGAGCATGCAGTTAGGATGGATACTAAATTGCGATGCCGCAGATTTCTCAGAGCATTACATTCTGCAATAAAGCTCTTGTGTGCTCCCTTTGTCTCCAGGCTGAAAACTTTTATAGCAACCACAAGTCTATCTTGGAACAGTGTACCCTGATATACTGAAGAATATCTTCCTTTACCTATTAAATTGGATGTAGAGAACCCCTCTGTTGCACTGTTAAGATCACTATAAGAGATTTTGGGGAATTTGCTTCCAAATAAGGGCAAAGAGACAGATGCTTTGGTTTGCTTTCGCCTAAAAAGCAAGATACCATACATGACCACAGCAAGTGACACCATGCTGACCAATGGGATCGTTACTTTCAGTGCAATAGATTTCTTGTGGTCAGGTGAACTCAATGGCATGATAGAACATGCGACTAGGTGCAACTCAAATGGCCCACCACAAAGTCTCTGATTGCCATCAATCTGCACGGCAGTTGCATTCTTAAATATTCCTTTTGTTGGGACCTCGCCCGTGAGATGGTTGAATGATAGATCCAATTGTTCAATTACTTGTAGGTTGCCAAGAGAAAATGGTATTGATCCAGTTAAGTTATTGTGAGACAAATTGAGAACTTTTAGGCTCCTTATTTTACCTAATGTACTTGGGATGCTTCCGCTGAAAAAGTTCCAGTCCAGCATTATCTCTTCCAAACTTTCACAATTGCCTAACATGCTAGGAATATCTCCAGATAGATTATTGGATGAAAGGTTAAAATAATTTAGTTGTGCAGCATTGCCCACTTCTGGGGGAACTTGTCCAACTAGGTTGTTGAATGACAAGTCCATTTGCCAAATAGTTGGAATTTCAAATATTTGCTTCGGTATACTACCATGAAGAAGATTGTTGGAAATGCTCAAAGTTTCAAGCATTTGAAGGTATCCAAAACCCGGAGGTATTTGTCCATCAAACTGGTTTAACTCCATAAGGAGCACGACCAAATGAGATAAATTAGAAAGGGATGATGGAATAGAACCTGAAAGCATGTTACCTTTTAGGTCTAATCCTTGCAAGTTTTTTAGACTTCCGAGCCATTCTGGGACTATTCCAGTAAATTTATTATTTTCCAATCCTAAAATAATCAGGTTCGGTAGGTTTATTAAACCCAAAGGAAAACCACCTGATAACTGATTATTTCCCAAATATAGATGCTGAAGTTGAACTGAAAGGTTGCCTAAAGAGCTTGGTACCTGGCCTTCTAGCTGATTAAAGGCAACCGAGAGAACTTGTAGCTCAGTGCAGTTGGCCAAGTTATCCAGAAACTCCCAGTCTTGCTTGCTATAAGCATGGAGTCTATTCAACTCGAGATTCAATACTGAAAGTTTGGTAAGTTTGCCGATGGAGCTAGGGATCATCCCAGTAAAATTATTAGCTGACATAGCAACCTCAAAAAGATTTGAAGCATTATTCAATGAAGATGGTATATGCCCTTGAAAGTAGTTGCCATCTAATGCAAGCGCTTGGAGATTGCGCAGAGTGCTACCAAGATCAGAGGGTACCTCACTGCTTAAATGGTTCTCAGAAAGTCCCACGGCAATAAGAGTAGTAATATTCAAAATGGCTTGCGGGAACATACCTGACAACGGATTGCTACTCACTAGCAGCGTCTGTAGGCTTGGGAACTTTGCAAACTCATTAGGGATGTTTCCCCGGATATTATTGAAAGCACAACTAAACCTTAATAGCGTTGTGATGTTGGGTAGGGAAGAAGGGATGGTTCCAGTAAGATAATTATATGCAAGACGGAGTTCTTGAAGTTGAGAAGGCAAACCAGGAAACTGTCCAACTAGATCATTGCTATCCAACCATAAAACCTTGAGACTGGAGCAGTTTGCAAAATCAGGTATAATTCCTTGTAATGTGTTATTGCTCAAGTAGAGGGTTTGTAGGCTATGCAAGTGGCCAAGGGTTGTAGGTATTTCCCCTTCGAATCTATTGCTCGATAGGGACATATTTTTTAGATATGATAAATTTCCGAGTGAATAAGAGATTTGCCCTTGTAAACCTAGATTTGCAAGATCAAGAGAAATGACACGGAATGGAGCCTTCGCTGTGCACAAGACACCTTCCCATTTGCAATAGTGTGTGCTCGCATTCCAGGATATCAGGGCTTGCTGTGGATCAACAAGGATTGCCTTCTTGAAATCAAGTAGTGACAGCCGATCTGTTTCATTTCCACTAGTGGAGCTCCAGGTGACAGCATGTGATCCACTGCAAGCTATGAGCACCAACAAAAACTGCACCGTTGTAGTAATCTTCATGGATATTTTTCCTTGAGATCTTGATTTAGTGAAAACATGAAGACAAATTAAACTTTAGATAGACTATATAGAGCGATGTTAGCAGATATTCATTTGTGTCGTGGAGGTACCTGAAGGAGTGAAGCAGGCCCCTGAACCAAATATGCGATGGGGCCCTAAAATTCAAGAAAATAAACAAATAAAACTCCTGTCTCCTCTTTGGGTTCCTGATTATAATACAAATTTTTAGATTATTTAATCGACTAATCTGCTAGACAACAATAAACTGTTAGAATTAATTGCTATTTACTTTAATCACCTAGTTACTTGTGTAATCTCCTAGCTAGCTGTGCTGAGTTAATGCCCAGCTGGCCCCTTGGGGTTCGGCTGGCCTCTTGGGACTCGGCTGGCCCTTTGGGTCACCCTCCTCCTCTCTTTTTATATGTAATCTCTTCTGTAAACTCAATTCAAGGAATCTAAGCCTGTTAGGCTATTGTCTATCATGGTATCAGACTAAACCATCGATCCTTCTGCTTCCGCTCCCACTCCACCCACCCCAGGCTGCTGCGCGCGCCCATGGCCACCTCCAGCTCCTCCGCCATGGCTACCGCGACCAAGCTCCGCGACGAAGCCCTCTCTGTTGCCAAGCGCCTGGAGGATGAGGCCTCCTCCCTGCGCTCCACCAACACAGAGCGCAGCCAGCAGCTCGAGGAAGAAGCTGCCCTTCTCAAGTCCGCCGCCGCCGCCCAGGAGCATGTCCGCGCCGCCGCTGCTGCTCTTGACAAAGAGCGCGCGCAGGCAGATACCCTGGAGCAGCAGGCCGCGGCCCTCCGGGATCGCCTCCGCCCCGAGCATCCGGACGACGACGCCGATCCTGAGGATGACGATGTCCACTCCGCCTCCTCTGAAGCAGCGGCCATCGCCCACCTCCACACTCAAGCTGCTGCCGTCCAGAACATCAAGAACCTCATCCCTATCATTCTTGATCTTCAATCCTCCAACTACTCCAAGTGGCGCGGCTATGTCCTCCTCATCCTCGGCCGTTTCGCCTTGAAGGATCACGTCCTCAGCGACGACTCCCGCCCCTACGATCCGGCGTGGTCACACATGGACTACGTCGTCCTCTCTTGGCTTTTCAACACCATCTCCGCCGACCTCCTGGACGTCATCCATGAGCACGACGGCCTCACCGCCCGGACAGCATGGCTCGGGATTGAACAGCAGTTCCTCAACAATCGCAAGTCCCGCGCCATGCTCCTCGACGCCGAGTTTCGCACTCTCTACCAAGGTGCCCTCTCCATCGATGACTACTGCCGCAAAACGAAGAGCATGGCGGGTGCCCTCGCCAACCTCGGCGAGCCCATCTAGGACCGAACTCTGGTGCTGAACGTTCTACGGGGTCTCAATGAACGTTTTCAGTTCATGTCCCAGCTCGTCACCCGCCAGAGGCCGTTCCTGTCCTTTGCCGATGTTCGTGCTGACCTCCGTTTGGCCGAGCTCAACATGGGGACGCCCTCTGCCTCTCATTCGGCTCTCGTCGCCGCGCCCTCCATCAGGCCGCCCACTTCGTCCTTGCCTGCGCCTCCACGCCATCATCAGGCCACTGCTGGCCATCATGCTGCTACTGGACAGCAATCCAGTGGCAACGGCGGCCGACGCCGCCGCGGCGTGCGTGGCTCTTGTGGCTCCCACAGCAGTGCACAGGGCGGGACTGCACCAGCCACACCACAGTGGCCCTCGCTGCTCAACCCCTGGACTGGCTCTATCCACATGTGGCCAGGGTCCACCACTGGCGGTGCCTATGGCCCTCCACCACGCGTAGTCCAGCCTGCACCTCTGCAACAGGCTCTGGTGGCTGGCGTGCCACCGGCATACTTCACTCCACCACCGGTTTCTGGGTCCTACTACCCGTAGCCCCCTCAGGCACCTCCTGCTTGGGCGCCCTGGACGCTCGAGGGTCTCGCTAGCGCCTTCAGCACCGTCTCTCTCACCCCACCACCGAGTTCCTCGGATTGGGTGATCGACTCGGGCGCCTCCTCCCACATCACTGCCAACCCTGGTATGGTCACCGCTACACCACTCTCTTCCTTTCCCTCCTCCATTGTCGTAGGCAACGGGGCCACCCTCCCTGTTATTGGCACCGGCTATTCTATCCTTCCTGGACCCTTTCGCCTCGATAATGTCATTGTAGCTCCTGACATTATCAGAAATCTCCTTTCGGTTCAAAAATTCACTACTGACAATTGTGTTTCTGTCGAGTTTGACCCTCTTGGTGTTTCTGTGAAGGATCTCCATACCCGGAACACCCTCCTCCGATGTAACAGCATGGGGCCTCTCTACACTCTTCAGCTCCCTTCATCCACCACTGGCTCCTGCGCCCTTGTCGCCACTCCTTCACCAACTACCTGGCACAAGCGCCTCGGTCACCCCGGCAAGGCCACTCTTCAGTCCCTTGCACAGTCCTCCTCCATTGTCTGCAGCAAGCCTGAAGATGACTCCCTCTGCCACGCCTGTCAGCTTGGGCGTCATATTCGTCTCCCTTTTTCTATTTCACTATCTAGAGCAGCCAAGAATTTTGATTTAATCCATTGTGACCTGTGGACATATCCTGTTGTTAGTGTCTCTGGTTTCAAATATTATTTAGTTATTCTTGATGATTGCTCTCATTTCCTCTAGACTTTTCCCCTTCGCGCTAAGTCCGATACATTCCCCACGATTTCTAATTTCTTCGCTCATGTGTCTACCCAATTCGGCTACACCATTAAATCAGTCCAATGTGACAACGATCGCGAGTTTGACAACTCCACCTCTTGTGCTTTCTTTCTTGCTCACGGCATCACTCTCCGCATGTCGTGCCCCTATACTTCGTAGCAAAACGGGAAAGCCGAGCGCATGATTCGCACCGTCAATAACATCACACGCACCCTCCTCTTCCAAGCTTCCATGCCCCCCTCTTACTGGGCTGATACTCTAGCCACTGCCACCTATCTCATCAATCGCCTTCCCACCAAAACTCTAAACATGAGCACCCCCTTTTTCGCCCTCCATGGCACCCTCCCCTCCTATCATGATCTTTGTGCCTTCGGGTGCACATGCTACCCCAACCTTTCTGCCACCACTCCTCACAAGCTTGCCCCCCGCTCCACCCTCTGTGCTTTCCTTGGTTATTCACCGGATCACAAGGGCTATCGGTGTCTCGACCTCAACACCAACCGTGTCATCATTTCTCGCCACGTTGTTTTCGATGAAACAACGTTTCCTTTTTCCCTCAGCCGGCCATCCCCTCCTCAGCAGGAACTTGATTTTCTAACTGACGACGACACCATTCCAGTGTCTCCCCTTCCTACAGGTACACCCGGCGCTGCTGCCCCCTTCTAGTTGGTGCCTCTGGCACCATCTCTGGCACGCGTAGGCATGCCGGCGTCTAGGGTCCCGGTGCTGCCAGCGCCCTCCACCCCGGCACCACCGGTTGTGTCCAGGGGGTCCCCAGCGTCCTTTGTACAGGCGCCCCTTGTACAGGCGCCGGCTCCTCCCGTCGTCCACGTCTATAGCTGGCGCGCTCCCTCCCAGTGATTGCGCCTCAGAAGCCGCCTATTATTCATGTCTACAGCAGGCGTGCTCCTGCTCCTGCCCCGCCACCCGAGCGCCCGGCAGGAATGCCTCCTCGACGTTCCAGCATGGTCCCCTCTCCACCTCGCTATGTCAAGAGCGATCCTCTGGTTCCTGCTAGTGCTGTTTCCATTCCGCCGGTCGCCAACTCCCACGGCATGGCGACCCGTGGAAAAACAGGCTACCGGCAGCCTCGCCTCGCCTTGCATACCGAGGCCTTGTCTCCCCTACCGCGGTCCTGTCGAGATGCCCTTGCTGATCCTCATTGGCGCCAGGCCATGGAAGATGAATATGCGGCTCTTCAGGACAACCACACCTGGGACCTCGTCCCCTACCCCACCAAGGCCAATATTATTACTGGAAAATGGATTTTCAAACACAAGTTCCATGCCGATGGCTCATTGGAGAGATACAAGGCTCGTTGGGTACTTCGGGGATTCACTCAACGCCCCGGTGTTGATTATGATGAAACTTTCAGCCCGGTTGTCAAGCCAGCCACTGTTCGGACAGTCATCACGGTGGCACACTCCAGGGATTGGCCGATTCATCAACTTGACGTGAAGAACGCTTTCCTCCATGGGACTCTTTCAGAAACAGTATACTGCTCTCAGCCTACTAGGTTCGCTGATCCTGCACTTCTAGATCATGTCTGTAGACTCAACAAATCCCTCTACGGCTTGAAGCAAGCCCCGCGGGCCTGGTACAACCGCTTTGCCTCCTTTCTGATCTCTCTGGGGTTCACTAAAGCCAAGTCAGACACATCTCTCTTCATATTCAGCCGTGGCACCGAGACAGTCTACTTGCTCTTATATGTGGATGACATTGTCCTTACGGCTTCATCTCAGCAACTCCTTCACCGTGTCATTGCTGCTCTGAAAAAGGAGTTCGCCATGAAAGATCTTGGACCCCTACATCACTTCCTTGGCGTTGCAGTTCAGCGCCACAGGGATTATGTTCTCCTTTCACAGCGTCAGTACACTCTGGACATACTTGCTCGCCATGGCATGAGTTACTGCAAGCCTTGCTCCACTCCAGTTGACACTTGTGCAAAGGTACCAGCTGATGTCGGCCCGTCTGTTGCTGATCCCACTGCTTATCGCAGCCTTGTGGGTGCCCTCTAGTACCTCACCTTCACCAGGCCCGACATTGCCTATGTCGTCCAACAAGTGTGCCTTCATATGCATGATCCGCGGGAAACTCACCTTGTCGCTGCCAAGCGGATCCTTCGCTATCTTCAGGGCACCCTCAGCCATGGTCTGGTCATTCCTCGAACAGCCCCAACACAGCTCCGTGTCTACACCGACGCTGATTGAGCCGGCTGCCCGGACACCCGTCGCTCCACCTCCAGCTACGCCATCTTCCTCAGAGGCAGCCTGGTCTCCTGGTCCTCCAAGCGGCAGCCCATTGTCTCCCGGTCCAGCGCCGAGGCAGAGTACCGGGCTGTTGCCAATGGCGTCGCTGAAGCCACTTGGCTGTGGCAACTGCTCCAGGAACTTCACCATCCCCTGGACTCCGCATGCCTCATCTACTACAACAATGTCAGCGCCTGCTACCTCTCCACCAACCCCGTTCAACATCAGTGCACCAAGCACGTGGAAATCGACCTTCACTTCATCCGTGAACGTGTCGCCATGGGTGCAGTCCGGGTTCTTCATGTGCCCACCACGTCGCAATTCGCCGATGTCTTCACCAAGGGGCTCCCTTCCTCTGTCTTCATGGATTTTTGCTCCAGTCTAAACGTTCGCTCCACCGATGATCTGACTACGGGGGGGGGTGTTAGAATTAATTGCTATTTACTTTAATCACCTAGTTAGTTGTGTAATCTCCTAGCTTTAATCTCCTAGCTAGCTGTGCTGAGTTAATGCCCAGCTGGCCCCATGGGGTTCGGCTGGTCTCTTGGGACTCGACTGGCCCTTTGGGTCACCCTCCTCCTCTCTTTTTATATGTAATCTCTTCTGTAAACTCAATTCAAGGAATCTAAGCCTATTAGGCTATTGTCTATCATAAACAATTGGGGATTTAAAGCCTTATGCGTACTTTACGGCCTTGCCGAGATGCGATCATACATTATTAGGCTCTTAGGCTCTCAGTGCCTTGGCATATTGGTGATGGCAGGCAGTGCCGCCATACCGAGGTGCTGAGTGGGGCAGACACACAGCCATAGTAGCTAACATATGCATTCTGTGGCATGATAAAGATGAACCATCTCTGACTCCAGTGGCAGAGCTAGCAAAAATCCATGCCTAGAGCCACTATCTAAGTGCCAAAATATATAGTCCATAGTGAGCCAACATACCGATAGTTCACGTAAGCGACCAGGGGCGAGGGGCTCCAAGGCCCACTAGTCAGCTCCACTAGGCGGGGCTCCTTGCAGTCCAAGGAAGCCTCGAGAAGGTTCACCCGGGGGAGGCCGTGTTGTAGTAGACAACTCCTAATGGCCAAGTGCTAGAACGGCGGCAGCGATGTCAGGACACGGTTGTGGCTCTGCCAAATCCTCCCTACACGACAAGGCCAAGTCCATCCATGCCACGACAGAGCACTCATGCACCCGGTGCATAGACCTTAGACTAGCTAGAACCCAAACTGACTTGTACACTAGCCCTCCTCGAAACATAAGGGGAGGGACGACTGCTGTAGAAAGGGCACAATTCCAAGAGAGCTAGAAAACCTCAGCTATAGAAGGCTAGTTTCACAAGTAAACAAATTTTAACAGTGGTGGGAAAAAGGCTTAATTGAGGTGGTTTTTGCAACCACATCGGTCGAAAGGTCATGGTAAATCGTGGCCTTAAATGAGGCGGTTGCCCTGCCCGCCTCGTTTAATCAATTAAAAAACTAGAAAACCCAACGAGCCCACCGAGCCCATCCCCGTGCCGCACTGTAGCTGGCCGAATCTGCACCGTCGTCATGTCCGTTCGCTGGAGGAGGCCGCCCATTCACTAGATCCACCAGCTACTCGCTAGATCCGGCCACCACGGGCGTGGATCCGGACACCACGGTCACAGATCCGCTCGGTCATCGTTGTTGTTGGTGGTGGAGGTGGTCCAGAGGCACATCCGCCTCGTCCTCGCGACGCCGATGCCGCACCGCTGCCGGAGCGCCCGTCGGAGAGGCTGCTCGCCTAGGCCTCAGCGCCCTCGACGGAGAAGGGAGGGAAGGGAAGGAGCGTCGTGGTGGAGATGTGGATGGAGGGGAGGAGGGGCGCACCATCGCTATGGCTGCCCCATGGGGAGAGGGGAGGAGCGTGTCGCCCCATAGCCCTGGAGGGATGAGAGGAGGGGCGCGCCGTCGCCGTGTTCGCCCCGTGCCGCCGAGAGAGGGCCGAGCCACCCCATGTCACCACTTGGAGGGGCTAGGACACCCCGCGCCATGGCCAGGAGGAGAGGGGAGTGAGCGATGGGATAGGGAGGGGAGGGGTGCCAGGACAGGAGGGGAGGGGAGGGGAATGGCGGGATCGGGAGGGAAGGGGAGGGGGCGGTGTGCTGGGGAGCATCAGGCTCTAAGGGAGCATGGGTGTGACTAGGACTAGGAGAGGGAGCAAGGGAGTTAGGCTTTCCTAATGATTTCATTTATATATCAAAGATGGTAGTGGGCTAGTGTTGGCTAGCGGGCTGGGCTTGTTGAGGCGGTTGAGTTAGAATGCTCGTCTCGGTTAATGATTTACCGAGGCGGTGATGCCCGCCTCGGTTAAGTATTAATCGAGGTGGTTGCTAGCTCGGCTACCCTATCTCTAATAACCGAGCGGGCAACTAGGCCAACCGTCTCAGAGCCCAAAATAGAAATGTCGTGCAAAAGATTTTCTGTAGTAGTGTTTCTTACTCGCTGTTGGCAGTCACTAAAGACCAAATCTGACCGCCAATTAAAGTCTAAAATAGGAGAAATAAACATACTTTTGATGCATATACATGTACTATTGACCTAGTTCCACTTGTATTGGAGAAAACATGTTTTGCTGTACACACATTCGAATACAAATAGAAAACCAAGCAAAAGGCGCAATCAGGGAAAGCATAAAGCAGATTCGCGCAACCAAATACCAAAGACGGAGAGGAAAGGCCACCTAAACGCCAAATCTAGGCCGAGCACCGGCGTAGCAATGGTCCAGGACCACCTAGGAACCAACCACGCGAAGGCGGTCATGAGGCGCGCCAACCAGATGGTGGCCACACCCCTGCCACCGCGCTCTCAGGCCCATGCTGCACAGGTGGTTGCTTATTGCCATGCATATGCGGTTCCTGGGTGTTTCCTATTTTCCCATGCCGAAACCAACCACTTAGCACAGTAAATTGATGGCTAGTCTCACCTTTCAAGACACCATCATTTGGAGCTACACCTCACTACCGCCTCTTCAACTTTTACTTTTAGTAGTATTTGTGAGCTAGCAAAGCTATCAAGGAGGGCTTGGCTCCTTGGAGGAAGAGAAACATCTTGGTATGAATACTATGATAGAGTTATTCCATAGTCATGCTCTCATACTTACAATATAGCAATGCATATGAACAAGACTATAGTTTTCATGTTATAATAATGATATATGAACTAGCATATAGTTTGTGTGTTATGATCTTGACACGTAGAACTTTATGCTTAACCATTCATATAACTTATATGTGTAGATTTAGAGCTAAGTTGAGGTGGCGATTCATCATGCCTTCGGGTGTGCCCAAGTTCTTTACCTGTTGATCCGTAGGGTCAGGGACCCAGAGGAATTTGGGCAGTTTCTGTATATGCAAGTGTGGTGCTTGGGTATGGAGAGACCGGTAAATGCATTTCCTACTCTCCGGTTGAGGGGTAGGTGGCAGGTGGTGACAACCATGTCCGTCCCTTGTAATCCCCTATGTTCGGGTAGGGTGTAGGAGTCTAAATTATCACATGAGGTTGCTAGCAGACTAGTACTCGGTGGTCTTCCGACCTATCTTACACTCAGTTCTAGCTCTAACCATGTAATTTGTAAAATTATCAACTGTTCTTTGGACGGCTATATTAGAACATGCCTACTCCACTTAGGAATATTCTTTTATTCTTTGTTTTCCTTTTATTCTTGTGGTTGGCCTAGATGTGTGTCCACTACCCTTGATATACCGTTTTACCCCTGTCATGAACTATGGTCTATCATGCAAGTATGTAATCATGTTTATATCCAAGCTAGACTCTTAATATCTTGCCCTCCTTTGGGAAAATATAAATAACGATACCCTGAATACTTTTGGGTAAAATGCTATAACGATAGATCCGTGCACTTGTGGATATTTTCTATAATCGTTAAGAACTATCGTAGTTGGTGTTTCTTAGCGGTATCGCTAAGGTTAACTCAATCTTAGTGATGGTGCTAAGAAATACCAATAGGCATTTCTAGCGCCATTGCTGAGGATGGACTTAAAACCTCCACACTTGGTGATTGCGCTAAGAAATGCCAACACTCGCTGAGGAAGAACACCGATGAACACTAGGATAGCTGAAAGCACCTAGGCCCCTAGTTGAGTTTCGGTGATTAATGACAATACGAGATTACTATGACTAACATGTGTTTTGCAGAGGCAACTAAGTTAGGTCATGGTAATGGCAATTGATTGGGCAATCATGGTTGTCATGCCCCTACGATGGAAATCATTTTGGTTTTCAAAGGATGGACGACAAGGTTAAGAATGGACTAGTTCTAAGTGTCGTTTGGTGTTGAAGAGACACTCAGAGTAGTTTAGGACTTTGTTTTTCCTTTGGCCGTACTATTAAGGGGGGTATGAACTAGTAGCTTGACCTAGGTGAGTCTAGTGGGTTAGGTGTGGTGCACACTTGTCAAATCTAGCACTAGGTAGCTCCTAAGTAGCCCCAAGATCAACTGGAGAAAACTTCATTCACATATGATTTCGAGTTGGAAGTGAATGGAGGGTCAAATGTTGGTCGGACGCTGATTTCGGTGTGACCGGACGCTGGCAGTAGAGTTCGGTCAATTCATTTGATCAAGAGAAGTCGTCTGGATGCGACCGGATGCTAAGAGAAATATGATCAGACGCTAGGTGCCAGAGTCCGGTCAACTCCAGTAAGGTTTCAGAGAGGGAGAATCCTGATCGGATGTGTCCGGTCAATGCTGACCGGACGCTGGTCAGGTTCCGGTTACTGACCAGACGCTGAACAGCAATGTGACCGGACTCTGGGCGCCGGCGTCCGATCAACATCAGTAAGGGTCCAGAGAGCAGTTTTTGTGACCGGACGTGTCCGGTCAATGCTGACCGGACGCAGGTCAGAGTCTGGTCACAACTTAACGGCTCTGTGATGGGGAGAACTGACCAGAGCGTCCGGTCACCTTGATCGAGGCGCCTGGTCACCCCGCAGAGTGCTGACTTAGGCACATAATGGCTCGTTTTGAATGAGGGGGGTATAAATACTTCATCTATTCATTCAAGGGAGTACTCTTGCCCATTTCAACAGCTGAGAAACACCCTTGAGAGTGCCAAGGAGAGCAAGAGCCTAGTGAGGTGATTGAGATTTGAGAATCCAAGATTAAGACCTCATTAGTGAAAAGAGAGTAGCAAGTGTGCATCCACCCTTCTCATTAGGCTTGTTGTGGTCAAGTGAGAGTTCTTGCTTGTTACTCTTCGTGATCGCCATCACTTAGATGGCTTGGTGGTGATTGGTTGTTTGGTGATCATCCGGTGGAGCTTGTGGATGACCCAACTCAAGTTGTGAGCGGTTGTGGGTGATTCACCATGACGGAGTGTTGAAGAATCAACTCATAGAGAGCACTTGATCCTTACGCGGATCAAGGGGGAGCTACACCCTTACGCGGGTGCTCCAACAAGGACTAGTGGGGAGTGGCGACTCTCTGATACCTCGGCAAAACATCGCCGTGTTCCTTGTCTTCTCTTTACTTTAAGCATTTACATTTGAGCAATTCAATTCTTGTCTTTATATTCTTATAATTGCCATGCTAGAGTAGGATTGGAACTTAGGGTGCTAAACTTTTATGTGGTAGATCAATAGAATCACTTTCTAGGCACAAGGGGTGAAGTGGGCTAAGTGTAGGCTTTATTTATTGCAAAGAATTTTAGAATTAGCCCAATTCACCCCCCTCTTGGGCATCTTGATCCTTTCAATTAGTATCAGAGCCTCGTGCTCACGTATTTAGGCTTAACCGCCTAGAGAAAGATGTCCCACGAGGATGGACCTCCTCCTATCTTTGAGGGAGATGATTTTCCTTATTGAAAAATCCACATGGAGGCGTATTTAGAAGCTCTAGATGTTGGAATTCTTATAGCCGCCTCTCAAGGTTTCCCAAAACCTAGGGATCCCAAGCACCTTCAAGGCAATGAAGTGAATTACGAAAAATAGAATGCAAAGGCTAGAAACACTATCTTTAGAGGCCTTTGCAAAGATGTGTTTAATCGGGTGAGGAACCACAAAGACGCCCATGCACTATGGTAGGATATTTGTGCACTCCATGAGAGAACTAAGAGCGAGCGTGAGAAACACTATCATCTTGTTATAAAAAAGCTTAATTCATTTGAGATGCTTCCGAAAGAAAGTGCTAATGAAATGTACTCACGCTTAAATGTTCTTGTAGAGGAAGTCAATGGGCTTGGACTTACACAAATGCAACCATCCGATGTTGTAAGAAAAATCTTGAGTGTCCTCCCTATTGACAAATATGGGCATATTGTGACCATACTTCATCAAGGTGATCTTCCACCACTACACCAACTCAAATCTTGGGAAAGATCAACACTCATGAGATGTACATGCACATCACACCACAAGATGGCTCATCCTCTACCAAGAAGAAAGACAAGGACTTGGCATTCAAGGCTAGCCAAGAGAAGGGGAAAGCAAGAATTGAGTATGAGAGCTCAAGTGATGATGAAATTGATGATGCAAGTCTTGCTCTCATGGTGAGAAGAACCACCAAGATGCTAAAGAAGCTCAATAAGAATGGCGTCAAGTTTGATGGCAAGAAAAAGAAGTTCTTCACTAGCACTAGAAGGAAGCCAATCTCTGAGATGGATTGCTATAATTGTGAAGAACTTGGTCATCTAGTACATCAATGCCCCAAGCCTAAGAAAGACAAATACAAGAAGAAGAACAAGGGCAAGAAAGATGACTCAAGTGATGAAGATGAAGATGAGAAGAAGAAAAACAAGCCATACAAGAAGAAGGATGGCAAGAAGAAGGACTTCCACAAGAAGAAGAGAAATGACAAGGCATACATCATCGGTGATTGGCTCACGGATATTGATTCATCAAGTTGCTCATCCAATGATGATAGTGAGAATGAGAAGGTGGCCGCTATTGTGATTGACTCTTCATCATCTTCACCGACACCACCGCCATCATCCTGTACACACCTATGCCTTATGGCCAAGGGTGAACGAAAGGTATCAAATGATGATGAAAGTAGTGGCGATGAACATGCTTGCAATGATGATAGTGATAGTGATGATGATGAATTTGAATCACCTTCATATGATGATCTTGTTAAATTGCTAAATCAATACACTAAGATCATTAGAAAGTCAAGAGCTAAGAATGAAAAGCTAGAACTTAAGAATGATTCTCTTTTAGCTAAATGTGACATAGCGGAAAAGGCTAGTGTTGAGCTTAGAGAAGCAAATGATCCTATGTCATCCAAACTCAAGGAGCTCAAATCTTCTAAGAAAGAGCTTAAAGAAAAACATGATAAACTTGAGGGGATACATAATGAGCTCATCACTAGCTATAACATGCTAAAAGAAGAGTATACCAACCTCAAGGTTAATCATGATAATCTTGTTATATCTCATGAGTTTTTATCCAATGAGCCACATGATGCTACTATTGATGTTGTTAAGATTGATATAGCTACATCATGTGATGATTTGATTATTGAGAGCATTGAGCAAGGTTCTAGTAGCAAAGGCAAGCAAGTGGTTGAGCCCGATGACTATAATGAGTATGTCAAGATCAAGAATGAGAATAAGAAGCTAAAGAAAGATCTTGAGAAGCTATCAACCACCAACACCATCATGATAGAGAACCTTGACCATGATAGTGATCTAGCTCTTGAGAATGAGAAGCTTAAAGAAGAAAACAAGAGACTCAAGAAGGAAAAAAATCATGATGAGCTCAAAGAAGAGAACAAGAAGCTCAAGTTAGAAAAAGAACACCTCAAGACCGGGTTGAGCAAATTCACAAGACGTCAACATCTTCAAAGTGAGCTACTAATGAACACCGTCATAAAGTTGGATAGAAGTGGAATTGGGTATTTGGCACATCAAGAGAAGAAGGCTCAAGCTCAACAACAACAACACAAGTCAAAGCCAAAGCAAAGAGATGTTTTGAGTGTGGATAAGAAGGTCACTTTGCCCATGAGTGTCAAACTCCACCACCACAACCCTTGCCCAAGCATGCTAGACCTTTTGCTTTCAATGCTCATTACATGCTTAGAAAGGATTATAGTGGTAAAATGAAAGTCATGTTCTTAGGGCCTACCAACAAGAATAGGTCTAAGAAAATTTGGGTTGCAAAGTCACTTATAGAGAAACTCAAGGGCCCTCAACAAGCTTGGGTCCCTAAACAAGCTTGATCTCTTATGTGTAGGTGAACTACAAGACCGGTGGAAGTTATTGGGTAATTGATAGTGGTTGCACACAACATATGACCGGTGATCCTCGTATGTTCACCTCACTGGATGAAGAAGTAGATGGCCAAGAAAGAATTACATTTGGAGATAATTCAAAGGGCAAAGTGAAAGGATTGGGCAAAGTGGCAATATCAAATGATCACTCTATTTCAAATGTGCTATATGTTGCTTCTTTGAGCTTCAACTTGCTATTCGTTGGACAATTGTGTGATCTTGGCTTCCAATGCTTGTTTACCGAGAAGGAAGTGATTGTATCCAAGAAAGATGATGATCAAGTTATATTCAAGGGATTTAGATACAACAACCTATATCTAGTGGATTTCACCTCCGAAGATGCTAACTTGAAGACATGCCTATTCACCAAAACATTACTTGGGTGACTATGGCATAGAAGACATCCTCATGTTGGGATGAGCTCACTCAAGAAGCTTATGAAGAATGAATTGGTGAGAGGGTTGAAGGATGTGAAATTTGAGAAGGACAAGCTTTGTAGTGTATGTCAAGCCGGCAAACAAGTTGCAAACACTCATCCTACAAAAGCTTTCATGTCAACAACAAGAGTGCTAGAGCTCCTTCACATGGACTTATTTGGACCAACAACATACAAGAGTTTATGAGGAAATCTTTATTGTCTTGTGATTGTTGATGACTACTCTAGATATACATGAGTGTTCTTCCTTCATGACAAGACCGAGGTTGCTTCATGTTTTAAGAAGTTTGCCAAGAGAGCACAAAATGAGTTTGAAGTGAAGCTCAAGAAGATTAGAAGTGATAATGGAAAAGAGTTTGACAACACAAACATTTAAGCCTATTGTGATGAAGTTAGAATCAAGCATGATGTCTCCGCAACATATACTCCTCAACAAAATGGTGTAGTTGAGAGAAAGAACCGAACACTTATCACTCTTGTAAGAACAATGCTTGATGAGTACAACACACCTGAAGCTCTATGGGCGGAAGCTATCAACACCGCATGTTATGCATCCAACCGCCTATTCCTTCAAAAGTTTCTTGGCAAGACACCTTATGAGTTGCTCAATAGGAAGAAGCCAGACGTCTCCTTCTTTAGGGTGTTTGGTTGCAAATGCTACATCTATAAGAAGCGGCAACACCTAGGGAAGTTTCAAAGATGTTGTGATATTGGTTTTCTTGTTGGTTACTCATCAAAGTCCAAAGCATATCGAGTATTTAATCATGCCACCGGCTTGGTTGAAGAAACATATGATGTGGAATTTGATGAATCTAATGGCTCCCAAGGAGCATATGAGAATCTTGATGATGTAGGTGATGAACCATTGAGGGAGGCTATGAAGAACATTCCAGTTGGAGACATCAAACCTAAAGATGATGAAGATGATGTACAAGTGATTGATCAACCTTCTTCATCAAATGTGCCATACGATGGTGATAAAGATGGGGAGTAGAAAATGAAGATACTCATGTCTCTCATGATCAAATGGTGGCACAAGCACAAGATGTTGATGCTCCACAACTTCCCCCTCAAGTGATTGATAGAAGAAATTCACCTCTACTACAAGCTCATTCATAAGATCTCATCATAGGGAGTCCATCAAAGGGTGTAATGATTCAATCTCAAAAACTTGCTTCTTTTATTGAACATCACTCTTTTGTCTCTTGTGTTGAACCTAAGAATGTAGAAGAAGCTCTTCAAGATTACGATTGGATAAATGTCATGCATGAAGAGTTGAACAACTTCGCCCGCAATGAAGTTTGGACTCTTGAAGTGCGACCATAAGGTGCTAGAGTCATTGGAACAAAGTGGGTGTTCCACAATAAGCAAGATGATCAAGGCGTTGTTGTGAGGAACAAGGCAAGACTAGTTGCAAAGGGGTTCTCTCAAGTTGAAGGGTTGGATTTTAGAGAGACCTTTGCACCGGTTGCGAGACATGAAGCCATTCGTATCCTCCTTGCATATGCATCGCATCATGAAATGAAATTATATCAAATAGATGTTAAAAGTGCATTTTTAAATGGCTTCATAAATGAACTAGTCTATGTTGATCAACCTCCCGGGTTTGAAGACCCTAGATATCCTAATCATGTTTATAGGTTATCCAAGGCGCTATATGGGCTTAAGCAAGCCCCAAGAGCATGGTATGAACGTCTTCGGGATTTCCTCATTGAGAAGGGCTTCACCATTGGGAAGGTCGACACCACACTATTCACCAAGAAGCTTGATGGAGAGATCTTCATTTGTCAAGTATATGTTGATGATATCATCTTTGGATCATCAAATGAAGATTCTTGCAAAGAGTTTGGTGAATTGATGTCGAAGGAGTCCGAGATGTCTATGATTGGAGAGCTTATATTCTTTCTTGGTTTTCAAGTCAAGCAAATGAGAGAAGGGATTTTCATCTCTCAAGAAAAATACATCAAGGATCTTCTCAAGAGGTTCAATATGGATGAATGTAAACCAATCAAGACCCCAATACCATCTAATGGACATCTCAACCTAGATGAGGGAGGTAAAACAGTTGATCAAACTCTCTACCGCTCTATGATTGGTAGCTTGTTATACTTAACCGCATCTAGGCCCGACATCATGTTTAGTGTATGTATGTGTGCTAGATTTAAAGCTAATCCTAAGGAAGCTCATTTGATTGCCGTTAAAAGAATCCTTAGGTACCTTAAGCACACACCAAGCATTGGCCTTTGGTATCCCAAAGGAGCTAGATTTGAATTAGTTGGCTATTCCAATTTGGATTATGCTGGTTGCAAAGTTGATAGGAAAAGCACATCTAGAGGGTGCCATTTGCTTGGTAGATCACTTGTGTCTTGGTCCTCCAAGAAGCAAAATGTGTGGCTTTGTCCACCGCCAAAGCAGAATACATTGCTGCGGGTGCTTGTTGTGTACAAATACTTTATATGAAGCAAACTTTGCTAGACTATGGTGTAATTCTAGAAAAAAGTACCTCTTTTGTGTGGCAATGAGAGTGCGGTAGAGCTTGCTAATAATCTGGTTCAACACTCTCGCACCAAGCACATAGATATCCGCCATCACTTTCTTAGAGATCATGTTGCTAAGAATGATATATCATTAGAAGGTGTAAGGACCGAGGATCAATTGGCGGATATCTTCACTAAACCGCTAGATGAGGCTATATTTTGTCGGTTGAGGAATGAGCTCAATGTGCTTGATTTTAGTAACTTCACTAGAAAATGAGCTTGTGTTGTCCCTTGCATTGCATTGTAATATATCACATGTTTAATTTTTGGTAATGCATTTAGGGCTTGTCTAACATGGTTAAGATAACAGCCGAAAAAGCGTGTGAAGAAGCTCAACCTTGGATCAAACTTGACAAGCAACTAGAATTACTTTCAAGTATTGCATTGCATATGCATGTATGTTGTTTTGTCGTTTCTCTTCAATCACCCTTTTATTGCCTATTTTCTTAAAAAAGAATTATAGCCTAAGACGAAATACTTTGAAAATTTTGAGGGTTTGAGAGAGGTCACTCACATCAGTCCCAATTGGTGTTTATTTTGTTCTTATTAAAGTTGGGACTTGATTGGGAATAGGCAGCACGAAGGAACATTGAAGATTTGCTGAAAAAGGGTGACCGGACGCTGGACTGAACTCTGCTCCCTGCGTCCGGTCAGTTCATAGGAGGTGAACCGTTGCTACGAAGGAGTGACCAGACACTGAAATAGTACCTTTCCTGCGTCCAGTCAGATGGCGTTCCTGTGTCCGGTCAAGCAAAGAAGATCACATGATGGACCAGACTCTAGTTGCGTCCGGTCAGGGTTAACCGGACGCATCCGGTCGTGACTCGAGGGGATTTGGATCTCTCTGGAGTCAACTAGACTCTGGGTGGCAGCGTCTGGTCATTGCCACCAGAGCGTCCGGTCAGTTGAAGTCATGTGGGTTCTGAACTCTGTTCCGTTTTCTTTCCTTATCCATCACGGGGACCACCATATATCCGTACATCGCGCTATGGGTTAACCTAATCCCACATCCACTAACCCACGCCGACTTCGCCGCTCTCATGATGCCACATCCTCCCACGCCTGCTCCGCTCTCCTGTGCTAGCGCCGCTCACCCGCGCCATCCCGCAGCAGCACCACCGTGCCGCGCCGACCTCGCTTGCGCCCACAATCGCGCCACAACACCGCCGTGCCCGCATTCATCCATGCCACCATGCCCTAGCGCCACCGCGCTCGCACATCAGCTGCTCCACCGTACACTGCCAGCGCCGCCTGCCCTGCAACAGGACCACATTACATCACTGGTGCCCTAACTGCCATCTACCGCGCTTACATTGGATTGATCGGCCACCGCACTACTTCAACCCTAACCCTAATTGCCGATTCCGGTGGTGCCCATGATCCGTTCCTCTTCTCTTCGGTCACTGATTCGTCAGGTAGCAAGCCATCGCCTCTGATTTCGTATCCATTGCTTGCTTCTTAAGGTTTCACATCTCTAGATGTATATTGTAATTATTCATATATCCGATCTATTCTATCGTGCAGCGAGTCAGTGTTGTTGAGGTTACTTTGGCCATTGTCAGTTAACTCGGGGCCAAGCTCGCGAGTACGGATCGAAGCCAAGCCTCAAAAGTGATAGTTGGCAGTTGATTCTTGTCAGTGGCAGTTGTTCTTTTCAGCTTCAGCAATGGCACGTGTCAAGAACGCCGGAGGTGGTCTAGGTGATGAGGATCCGAGGCCTCCGCCTCGCCTGTCTGCTGAGGTGAAAGGCAAGGGGACAAAGAAGACTATATCCAAGAAGCGAAAGTTTGCAGATGCTGATACAGCAAGAGCAGCAGCAGTAGAAGCCGTTGCAGAGCGTGCAGAGAAATGAGGTGCTCGGAGTGGTGTTGTCATTGTAGATTAGCTCTCACCAGCACAGAGGCCCACTGTCGAGGCGGTAGAGCATCATCATGGTAGTCCAGCTAGGACTGTCATGCTTGAGGGATGGCGTGTCGTTTTGGAGGAGAGTCAGCCTTAGGGGGAGCCACAACAGCAGGCTTAGCTAGTAGAGCAGACTCAGGAGGCAGAGTAGACTGAGGAGACAGAGCAAGCACCTCAACCATAGTTACGCCGCTCTGGTCGTACTCGTACCCAGGTGACACCAAGGCCAGAGACACAGAGGAGGGGTTCTCGTCCGCCTCCTAGACCACAGGGTCCGCCTCTAGTGACTCACCAGGATTTGAGGGCCGCCACAGCCAAGCAGGTACATCAGCTCAGGTTCGTGCAGTTCGAGGACTAGTTCCCGCCGAGGAGGGATGAGCGTGCTTCAGAGGGTTTCTATACACCATTGTAGGAGGACTTCTACAATGCTTATCTGAACAGTGGTGTGGCTTTCAGATCACAGAGGGTCTGCTCCATTGAGGCCATTGTAGCAGCAGCTGGAGAGCAGATCCACCCTCATCTCTCTTACTTGCTAGGGTTGATAGACTTACTTGGACAGACAGGCAGATATGTTCCATCTTGGGTCCGTGAGTTCTACACTACACTTTGGATTGACCCAGCTCACAGGTTCATACACTTTGCATTCAGAGGCCGTGACTACAGGCTGATGAGCTTCAGGGTCAGAGAGATCCTTAGGTTATAGGAGTCACCCATCCGCCTTCATGAGGTTTGCTGTGGACAAACAAAGCCTCCTAGATGCCCTCATGATGGTCTTGTGCCTCCCACCGATCTCATCTGACCTTGCTTCACAGAGCCATTCGGCGAGGGGTCGAGCTGGACACCTAGGGATCTTACTCCTACAGCTAGACTGCTTGACACTATCATGAGGAGGACCCTGCTACCAAGGATGGGATATCACGAGGGATTGACTTGCATTCAGCTATGGCTACTGAACTCCCTGATCCAGCAGACAATATTTGATATATGGGATGTTATTCTTTCTGAGATGGAGGATACACTTGTAGAGAGATTCAGAGGTCACAGGCAACTATCGTATGCTCACTGGATCACTTTTCTGATTCACAGGGCAGTCACAGTGAGGCCTCCTGTGATGTTGGCAGAGTATTCTAGTGCTACTACCGAGTTTCCAGCTTATAACATGACTCAGATGCTCTGTCACAGCAGAGTGAGGACACCTAGCCAGCCGAGCCATCGCCCAGAGATGCTAGAGTCCACAGCCCAGCAAGATAAGATTATCAGGGGCATTGCAGCGACAGAGGAGGAGCAGCTAGATGCACAACAGGAGGGTATGGTTGAGGGTGATCCTAGTGACAGCTCAGATGATGATTATCAGGCTATTCCTAAGATGCCTCCACGATGACATGACGGTGAGGCCAGTGGCTCCAGCTCAGCTCCACAGGCACCGCAGACAGACCCCGCTCTTCTTGCGATTCTTGAGCGGATGAGGCAAGATCAGGCACGCCAGGCCTAGGAGACATCAGCTGCTCTAGCATAGGTTTAGGCTAGACAGGACAAGTTCCAGCGACAGCAGCATGCTATCCAGCAGTAGCAGCAGGCCATGCAGCAGTAGCACTCCTCATTCAGCAGCAGTTACATGGTTTCATGCAGCATGTTGTTACTGCCATTGGGGCTCCACCACCATAGCTTACACCTCAGCTCAGCCAGCCTACCACCACTATAGTGACTCCAGGTTTTCAGCCCAGTGGGCTTTAGAGTCAGGGATAGCCAGCTACCATGTTCACTTCACCTACAGAGCAGGTGTCCTAGTGGTTTGCTTCGCCAGTGCTAGCCCAAGGTCTTTCCTTCACACCTCTACATACGGGCTTCACACCGGCATAGAGTTCCTCGTTGCTTGTGACTGATACCCCAGTTTCCAGGAGCCTTGGTGCTACTTTTAGTGAGTTGACAGGGCAGCCTACACCGTCAGAGCTACATGTCCCTGGACCTTCCACCGTTGCTCCAGTTATTGGGACTACAGAGACGCTCCCATCATCAGTTGCATCATCAGAGCCACCTGCTACAGTCATACCTGCAGAGTCACAGGTCGCACCAGTTCCATCATAGACCCAGACCGCTTTAGCGTCACTTCCAGCGATAGAGGGTCAGACAGCTTAGAACTTCGGATCAGAGGATGATGCTACCCAGTTCTAGATCGCTCATCGCATCTCAACACCCGATTCGTCCGCTGCTGCCCACCAACAGACCCTTAGGTTTTGGTGCTTGATGCCAAAGGGGGAGAGGGATCGAGTATGATAGATATAGGGGGAGCGATATATCTAGGGGGAGCTTATTTATTACATTTGACTTTTTATGTGTGATACATTATTATGCATTCATATTTACTTTCATGCATTGAACTACATACATGTGATAGTGATATTTATGTGATATGTGACATGTGTGCTCTCTACTTTGATCTTTATATATGTCATGTCACTTGGTTATGCTCATTTGCTTTGCATAACCAAATGAGCTTTATTCCTTGTACTCATGCTTATTTCATATCTATTGAGTACATCATGTTGGCTTGGGTCATATAAGCTTGCCTAACTTTTTTGTTCTTATTGTCAAAAGCTTATATGAACCAAGCATGTTAAAAACCTCATCTCTTTTACATACTCGAGGTTGTATTGTCATCAATCATCAAAAAGGGGGAGATTGAAAGCATCTAGGCCCCTAGTTGGCTTTCGGTGATTAATGACAATACGAGATTACTATGACTAACGTGTGTTTTGCAGAGGCAATTAAGTTAGGTCATAGTAATGGCAATTGATTGGGCAATCATGGTTGTCATGCCCCTACGATGGAAATCGTTTCGGTTTTCAAAGGATGGACGATAAGGTTAAGGATGGACTAGTTCTAAGTGTTGTTTGATGTTGAAGAGACACTTAGAGTAGTTTAGGACTTTGTTTTTTCTTTGGCCGTACTATTAAGGGGGGTATGAACTAGTAGCTTGACCTAGATGAGTCTAGTGGGTTAGGTGTGGTGCACACTTGTCAAATCTAGCACTAGGTAGCTCCTAAGTAGCCCTAAGATCAATTGGAGAAAACTTCATTCACATATGATTTCGAGTTCGAAGTGAATGGAGGGTCAAATGTTGACCGAACGCTAGTTTCGGTGTGACCAGACGTTGGCAGTAGAGTTTGGTCAGTTCATTTGATCAAGAGAAGTCGTCTGGATGCGACCGGACGCTGAGAGAAATGTGACCGGACGCTGGGTGCCAGAGTCCGGTCAACTCCAGTAAGGTTTTAGAGAGGGAGAATCCTGATCGGACGCGCCCGGTCACTGCTGATCGGACGCTGGTCAAGTTTCAGTTACTGACCGGACGCTGAACAGCAATGTGACAGAACTCTGGGTGCCAGCGTCCGGTCAACATCAGTAAGGGTCCAGAGAGCAGTTTTTGTGACCAGACGCGTTCAGTCAGTGCTGACCGGACGCAGGTCTTAGTTCGGTCACAACTTAACGGCTTTGTGACGGGGAGAACTGATCGGAGCGTACGGTCACCCCGCAGAGTGCTGACTTAGGCACATAATGGTTCATTTTGAATGAGGGGTATAAATACTTCCTCTATTCATTTAAGGGAGTACTCTTGTCCATTTCAACAGCTAAGAAACACCCTTGAGAGTGCCAAGGAGAGCAAGAGCCTAGTGAGGTGATTGATATTTGAGAATCCAAGATTAAGACCTCATTAGTGAAAAGAGAGTAGTAAGTGTGCATCCACCCATCTCATTAGGCTTGTTGTGGTCAAGTGAGAGTTCTTGGTTGTTACTCTTGGTGATCGACATCACCTAGACGGCTCGGTGATGATTGGGAGTTTGGTGATCATCCGACGGAGCTTGTGGATGACCCAACTCAAGTTGTGAGCGGTTGTGGGTGATTCACCGCCACGGAGTGTCGAAGAATCAACCCGTAGAGAGCACTTGATCCTTGCACGGATCAAGGGGGTGCTACACCCTTACGCGGGTGCTCCAACGAGGACTAGTGGGGAGTGGCGACTCTCCGATACCTCGGCAAAACATCTCCGCATTCCTTCTCCTCTCTTAACTTTAAGAATTTATATTTGAGCAATTCAATTCTTGTCTTTACATTCTTAGAATTGCTATGCTAGAGTAGGATTGGAACTTAGGGTGCTAAACTTTTGTGCGGTAGATCAATAGAATCACTTTCTAGGCACAAAGGGTGAAGTGGGCTAAGTGTAGGGTTTATTTATTACAAAAAAATTAGAATTAGCCCAATTCACCCCCGTCTTGGGCATCTTGATCCTTTCAATAGCACCGAACGATTCGCTACCCAACTCTCTTGATTTTCACCATTGTAATACCCGATTGGGCATTCCTCAACACAAAGATCACTGACGCGAGTCAAACATAGGGGTATGTTAAGTCCATGTGAGAAAGGCTCCCGACCGATAGACCCCCCGACCAGTCCCCCAGGATCGCTCAGGGGCTATACCCATCGGATACGCTCACGTGCACCCTCTGGTTAGAGTTGGGTAGAGCCCGAGCATGCCCACGATCACTACTCAAGGCTTGGAGGCTAACCAAGCCCACAAGTTCCCGAACAACAGCAGCCCAAGCCTAACTCCAGCTCTGCTCCGACCCAAGCTAGCGCTTGGACCAGCAACCAACGTCCCGAGTGTCGGCCAACCCGCCAAGCGCCGAGGCCCAGTAGGTACGTGGACTCCACGTCGCGAGGCCGTTCAACGAGTGCGAGGTGCTATTGGCCACCCCTCGACAGGGTCACGTAGATGGCATGACACAACATGACAAATGGCTTCACTGGCTCCAGGGGCGTACGGCTCCTGGTCCCACTCATTAGCCCCCTGAGCCGGGGTGCCTTCACCGCCAAGGAAGCCTCGAGAAGGTTCACCCTGTGGAGGCCGAACCACAATGGATATAAGTGTTAGGGGCCAGCGATGTCAGGCGGTGCCTGCGACTTCCCTGAATCTACGACAACGCCAAGGTCCATCCACGCCGCAGCAGCACCATCCTTGACCTCGACGCACGAAGACCAAAGACCAAAGGCCCAAGACCACCTTGTACCCGACCTTATGAAGGTCGACTCCCATAGAGAGAGGGCTGACTAAACAAGGCCGTCCAGTCCACTGGCTGTCAGTAGTCATCTTTAGGGAGCTGGGCCACATATGTCCCATTCTGCATCGATGCTCCTGGTACGGTGGAAATTTTCAGCTGGGAAGCTGCGTTTGATTGACTAGCTGACTAAAGACTAGGAGATCAGAGAATTGAGCACTGTATGTGTACATACTTGCCAACTATACTTTGGGAGTCTGAGTTAACTCCTGCGTAACGCAAACGGTCGCACACGGTATAAATTGAGATCCATGGACGAGAGCCGCGTGCGGATCCCCATCTATTGTAATCGATGAGTGAGTGATTTAGGGAGAAATCATCACAGTACTATGTCGTCATAGGCACTGATCGATCGGTCATCTGCTCTGCCTGCGCCACGTCGCCGGCCGGCATCCCGCTGTGGAGGTGCTTCCGCGCCCAGCTCGCCACCTTATAAGTACGACTTGGAGCGCTGGAGTTCAGTCGAACACCTGGCAACCCAGCAAGAATCGTGGATTGGGGAGTTTTGTTTGGGTAGTGCTAGTGGATCCTCGATGGTTGGTCCCTTGATCAGAATCTTGGATTGGATAGTAGTTGCTTTTACTTTTGCTGGTACTTTTACATACTAATCTTTGTAATTTCATTACTCGCGTAACGAAATTCGGTTTTGACCGGTGTGAAAAAAAAGTTGATTCCCTAAACCAAACACTCCACTAGAGAAGTTATTCGATCAAATCGGTTGCCTAACGACATTGCGCTGTACCCGGAACCGTCTCAGCTGCACAAATGGGTGCTATCGTTCCAAGACATCAAGGCTTGTTGCGGGTCGCTGGCGGTGTTGTTGAACTCCGGTAGCAATTGCTTATCTGTGTTGTTTCCATTGAAAGAGCATATTTTGACTACAAGTGAACAAGCAACACGCTGTCACAGCACCATGCGAAACATTACATTCTGAGCAGATTGCACGAAGCATCGTATCAAGGCTTCATTGAGCTAGATAATGAGGTAAACAACTAGGCGAACTTCATGTATGTAGTAGTAGAGGTAAATTGCTTTGGGTAAAAAAAAAATGGCTGACAGCCTCCCTGAATGAAGCAAGACACGAAACTGTGAAAGCCGGACATATAAGGTGGGATTAGGAAAGGGATGCTTACCCGCTAGCAGGCAGCGCTCCAAGTCGTACTTATAAGGTGGCGAGCTGGGCGCGGAAGCACCTCCACAGCGGGATGCCGGCCGGCGACGTGGCGCAGGCAGAGCAGATGACCGATCGATCAGTGCCTATGACGACATAGTACTGTGATGATTTCTTCCTAAATCACTCACTCATCGATTACAATAGATGGGGATCCGCACGCGGCTCTCGTCCATGGATCTCAATTTATACCGTGTGCGACCGTTTGCGTTACGCAGGAGTTAACTCAGACTCCCAAAGTATAGTTGGCAAGTATGTACACATACAGTGCTCAATTCTCTGCTCTCCTAGTCTTTAGTCAGCTAGTCAATCAAAGGCAGCTTCCCAGCCGAAAATTTCCACCGTACCAGGACCATCGATGCAGAATGGGACATATGTGGCCCAGCTCCCTAAAGATGACTACTGACAGCCAGTGGACTGGACGGCCTTGTTTAGTTCTTTCATAGAAGTTTACGCTATATTCCATCGAATATTTGAACATATACATGTAATATTAAATATAAACTAAAAAATAACTAATTACACATATTACGACTACTTTACAAGACGAATCTTTTAAGCCTAATTAGTCCATGATTTGATAATAAAGTGCTACAGTAACATATGTGCTGATGACGAATTAATTAGGCTTAATAAATTTGTCTCGCAGTTTAGTGACAGATTATGTAATTTGTTTTTGTATTAGTATTCGAACACCCCATGCGATACCCCCATGTGATATCTGATGTGACACCCTAAAACTTTACATCCTGGAACTAAACAAGACCTTACTCCCTACATCACTAAATAATTGTCGCTATTGTATTCGTGCTAATCAAACTTTCTTAAATTTGATCAGGTTTATAGAAAATATTAACAATGTTTTTATCTCCAAACAAGTTTATTATGAAAATAGATTCAACGATCTAACAATACTAATTATGTACTACAAATATTAATATTTTCTTGTATATATTTGGTCAAAGTGAAAAAAAATTGACTCAAGAAGCGAGAACGACAGTTATTTAGGGACAAAGGGAGTAGTGCTTATTTAGATTCTCAAGTCTAAAGTTTAGTTGACTAAAGTTGGCGACTAAAATTTTAGACCATTTTAACTCACTTGTGGGGGTCTTAAATTTTATAAGATGCTCTAAACTTTAGACAACACTTTAGACTTCATGTTTGGAGCCTTAAGAGTGTTGTAACACGACCTCCGAGAGTGGCGGAGACCTACGCGGCCAGCAGTTCGCAAAGACGTCTCCGACCAACTACCTAAGCAAAGGCCTAGCTACCACGCCTCCAGACCCAGAAAGATGATGGTTTCTCAGACTGCTTGCAGGACGCTGCCGGTGACCCTAGCGCAGCCTCCGCCCGGTTAGCTCGTAGACGTCTCCGGGCGGAGGGGGCGGAGGCCGCCCCACTGCAAGGCTAATCAAGTGCCAACGTTACCTATGTGTGTGTGCAGGTAACCAGAGGAAGGCGCTCGTGGACGGCGCGGGAGCGCCGGTTCGGCCTCCGCTCGTAGGGGTAGAGACCTAAGCAGGAGGACGGCAATACTGAGCGTCGGGGGTCTGCGGCCTCGGCATCCTAGGGGCGGAGACCGACGGCGGAGGTCCAAAGGCCCGTCGTCGAATCCTGAGGCCGGATGGGGCAGAGACCGACGGCGGAGGTCCAAAGGCCCATCGCCGATTCCTGAGGCCTGATGGGCCGGCTGATCGCGTAGGCCCAGTACCTGAGGGCGGCATGACAAGATTACCCCCGGGAGGAAAGGCGAGTAGTCAAATATTCCGAGAATGTACTGTAGCAGTTGAAGGGTACTATTGTAAACTCTATAAAAGTGGTAGTTGAGACCTATAAATAGGGAACACTTGTAACAGTACGAGAGGTTGGATGATGAATTAATGAAACCCTAGTTTTACATGCCATTTTCCTACACGCCCACTTGTCATGCCTGTTTCCCGAGCCTCCGCCTAAGGGCAGCGCTCGGCGGGCGGAGGCCTCTACCTCCTCCACACTGTCTGAGACCGCAAGTCTCAACATTGGCGCCCACCGTGGTTTGGCCAAGGCAAACCAACGATGGCAGGGAAAAGAAAAACCACCACCAAAGCAGCAACGACCACGGGTCAGAGAGGAAGGCCTAGGCGCACCACTTGTAGCACCTACGCAACCTCGCCAGTGGAGGATGACACCAGAGCGGATGCCCAGGGTCAACCACCGGAACCCCAAGATCCAGAGATTCAAGATCCGGAGGCCCAACCAAACTCAGCCACAACACTCGAGCAAGAACTACAATAGCTGAAAGCACAGTTGCAAAGAGCGCAACAAGAGAGGGACAGAATGGCAGCAACATTCGTAGCTAATCAGCAAGCTATTCAAGCGTCAGCACAAGCAGCAGAAATAAGGCAGCAGTTGGCAGTCCTACATGCTGAGATGCTAAGTATGCAGCATGCAGTACCAGCGTCAACCTCCGCAATCCCAGCCTCCGCAGCAACACCAACTACAACCATACCACAAGGGCCTCCGCCAGTGATCAGCCCATCCACGATGCCATCTCAGGTGATGCGGAGGCCTATCGATCCCAAGTCCCCACTCTCTGAAAGCATACAACAGTCACCATGGCCAACGGCGTACAAGCCAATCACACTACCAAAGTTCAATGGAAAGACAGACCCCCATCAGTTCATTATGAGTTACGAGGCAGCAGTAGCCTCCGCCGGCGGAGATGACGCCGTCTTGGCAAAGTCATTTGTCATTGCAGCTGAAGGCGACACGTTGGCTTGGTATTCTATGCTCAAACCAAGCAATCTATTCTTGGGAGAACCTCCGGGACAAGATATTGGTAAATTTCAAGGGGCCAACAGCACAGTCGCTGACTTCCACAGATCTGTTCTAGTGCAAGCAAATGCAGGGAGAGACACTACACGACTACTTCCGAAAATTCGTGCAACTAAAGGCGAAGGCACCAGACATCCTAGACGAGATCGCCATTGAAGCAGCGATCAAAGGCCTCCGAATTGGGTCATTCGCAGCACACCTAGCAAGAAAGAAACCAACTTCCATACAACAGTTGTATGACGAGTTCGAGAAATACTGCAGATCAGACAATGACCTCCGGAAAAGGCTGGAGGAGCAGGGTCAAAACAGACAGCAAAACAGCAGCAAAAACTCCCAGAAAAGCTATACGAACCAGAATGCATCAAATCAGAAACTAGGCCAGGGGCAAGTGCTCAGCATCGAGGGTCAACCTTACCCCGAACAAGGGCAACTGGCAGCGCTAGCGGGGCCGGAGACCCAGACCAGGAACCAAGGTCGGCAAGGTTACCAAGGCAAAAACTGGAACAAAAACCACAACCAGAAACAACGCAGGCCATATTGTGTTTTACATGGCGAAAGCGCAGGGCACAGCACCAAAGATTGTCCGGAGACAAAAGAGACAGGAAAGGATGAAGAACAAACACACTGCCCAACCTCCGACACAGCAGAGCGCAAGAGAGGTCAACACCACCTACACAAATGGCCACCAGCAGTACTGCCCAATGTACCCAGCGCTAAACGCAAACCAAATACATCCCTCCACACTAGCCTCTGCCTATTACCCAAACTTCCTACCAGCATGGCGGTTAGTGCCTTCGCAGCAGCCTCCGACGGGTAACTATAGGTCGGAGGCAAGCCTAACCTACATAAACCCAAAACCTCCCCACATAACCTACCTCGAAACAAACCCACCGCCACAAAACCAAAGCAGGTTCGAGCCTCCGCCGCAACAGCAGCACATGCAGCAACTGCCTCCGCCGCCACCCCACAACCAACCACCAACACCAAAAAATGAGCCAAACCTAGAAAACCAAGTCAACCCCCATAGACCGCTACCCACAATAGGCATGATACTACCAATCGCCGGAGGATCATCAATGGAGTTTCAAATGAAAAAGCAGAAAAAGGATCACCTCCGCCTGGTAAACAACGTAGCAGTCCAAGGCCCAGCAAAATACACAGATTGGTCCAGAGTCCCAATCACCTTCACAGAAGAAGATCTCCACCTAGAAAGCTACCCTCACACAGACGCAATGGTAATCAAGACCAACATAGCAGCATGGGAGATAAGCAGAGTACTGATTGACACTGGCAGTTCAACAGATATCATCTTCACAAATACCTTCGACCAAATGAAGCTCAGCAGAAATCAACTAAAGCCATCCGAATCCCCTTTGATAGGATTCGGAGACAAGCAGATACAAGCATTAGGAAACATCTCACTCCCAGTGTCGTTTGGAACCCAAGCAAATGCTAGAACCGAGTACATAACCTTCGACGTCGTTGATTTGTATTACCCATACAATGCCATCTTGGGCAGAGGATTCACAACCAAATTCAATGTAGCCCTTCATATGGCCTACCTGTGCATGAAAATACCAGCACTCCATGGTATTATCACAGTCCGAGGCAGCCAGAAAGAAGCAAGAAACATAGAAAAAGCAATCTACAAAGCCCAAAGAAACATCAATGCAGTCGAGTCGGCAGACAAAGAACTAGAGCCTCCGGATATGCCTAGAGGAAAAATAGATATGGCAGGTCAAGAAGAGACAAAGGTGACCCCTCTAGAAAAGGAGTTACCAGACAGAAAAGTAACAATCAGCTCAGAATTGAGCAAAGTAGAGGAGGAAGAGCTCATGGAAACTCTAGTAAAAAACAAAGACATCTTCGCCTGGTCAGCCTCCGACCTACAGGGAGTCAGCAGGGACATCATACAGCATGAACTGGACATCAATGAAAACATGAGGCCAAGAAAGCAGAAATAGAGAAAAATGTCGGAGGACAGAATCCTGGCAGCAAAGGCGGAGGTGCAAAGATTGCTAGATGCAAAAGTCATCAGGGAAGTCAAGTATTCAGAATGGCTTGCAAACGTAGTACTGGTACCAAAGAAGAATGGCAAAATGAGAATGTGCATAGATTTCACAGATCTGAACAAAGCTTGCAAAAAAGACCCTTTCCCATTGCCAAGAATAGATGCCTCCATCGACAAGGCAGCCAGATGCCAAAGGTTTTCTCTCCTCGACTGTTTCTCTGGGTATCACCAAATCTAGATGAAAAAAGAAGACAAAGACAAGACGAGTTTCACCACTCCATTCTGGACATATTGCTACACCAGAATGCCGGAGGGCCTCAAAAATGCTGGAGCAACCTTTGCCAGAATGACAAAGGAAGTTTTGGGCTCACAACTAGATATAAACATCATAGCCTACGTCGACGACATAGTGCTCATGAGCAAGAACAAGGATGATCATGTCTCCGACTTATAGGAGACCTTCGCCAACCTCAGGACAGCTGGCCTCCGCCTCAACCCAGAAAAATGTATATTTGGAGTTACAAAAGAGAAGATGCTCGGATACATCATAAGCAGCGAAGGCATCAAAGCAAACCCAGACAAAACCAGAGCAATAATGACAATGGCAAAACCCAAAAACAAGAAAGAAGTGCAAAAGCTGACGGGAAGAATAGCAGCGCTCAACAGATTCATCTCAAAATCAGTAGAACGCAGTCTCCCCTTCTTCCAAGCCCTAAGGGGCGGAGACAACTTTGAGTGGGGCTCCAAGCAGTCGGAGGAATTTCATAACTTGAAAGAGTATCTGGCAAACTCACTGGTGGTCTCCGTCCCAGAATCGGACAGCCACCTATTGCTATATGTGGCGGCCTTCGACCATGCAGTCAGCGCAGTCTTAGTTCACGAGCTGGAAAAAGAATCAGACAAAACTCAAAAGCCAGTTTATTTTATCTCAGAAGCACTGTCCGGAGCCAAGCTAAACTACACTGAGGTAGAAAAAGTTGCCTACGCAATGCTGATGGCATCAAGAAAACTAAATCATTCTTTCCAAGCCCATGAAATCTCAGTTCCAACATCGCTGCCACTGCAAGACTTGCTCAGAAACAAAGAAGCCTCCGGCAGAATAGGCAAATGGGCTACAGAGCTATCACAGTTTGGTATCTCGTATGTCCCCAGAACAGCAATCAAATCACAAGCACTAGCCGATTTTGTAGCAGATTGGACACCTCCGACAGAGCCCAAGGTACAACCAACCACTCAAGGCTGGATAACATTCACGGATGGAGCCTGGGGCCAAGCCAGAGTAGGAGCCTCCGCTGTCCTAACGGCACCCTCTATCGTCAGACTGAAATACACAACAAGGCTAGAGTTCAAATCAACAAACAACATATCCGAATATGAAGGCCTGATCCTAGCGCTCAGTAAAGCAAAGGCCCTAGGGGCAAAAACATTGACAGTCAAAATAGATTCTCAAGTGGTTACTGGCCAAGTAGAGAAAGAATACACAGCAAGAGAGCCAGAACTCATCAAATACCTATCCGTTGTCAGAAATTTGGAGCGGAGATTCGAGGGCTTCACCCTGAAGCACATCCCAAGATCAGAAAATGCAGAGGCAGATGAACTAGCAAAAGCTACGGCAAACAACCTGCCACTGCCACCAAACACTTTTTACCAGATCCTGAAGTCTCCGGCAACTACGGAGACATCTAAGGCACCTAAGCCCATACTACACCTGCAAAATGAAGATTGGAGAAAGGAGATAACAGAATTCTTAGAAGGCAAAACCACCAAAGAAGATGAAGCAAAAGCAGCAAGAATACAGGCTAGGGCAAGAAATTACACAATCATAGATGGTGTGCTGTACAAGAAAGGAGTAGTCCAGCCTCTCCTCAAATGCATATCGTAGAGCGAAGGCATAGAGTTGCTTCAACAAATACACTCAGGAATTTGCAGGCCGCACATTGGCTCTAGAGCATTATCAGCAAAGGCAATAAGGCAAGGCTTTTACTGGCCAACACACATACAAGACGCAGAGCAGATAGTCAGAACATGCAAAGCATGCCAAACATTCTCTCCCGGGCAGTCAAAACCATCGTCGGAGACCCAGCCATACCTCTGACATGGCCGCTACAAAGATGGGGTATGGACCTGGTCGGCCCATTACCACCATCCCAAGGAGGAAACATATTCACAGTAGTGGTAGTAGAATATTGTTACAAGATGGATCGAAGCAAAGCCGCTGGCGAAGATAACCTCAGAAACTATCAGAAAATTCTTCTGGCAAAACATCATTTGCAGATTCGGTGTACCGAGGATTCTGACAGTAGACAATGGAAAGCAATTCGATTCAGAGAACTTCAAAGAATTCTGCAAAAGCGTTGGGACAAAACTAGCCTTCGCCTCAGTATACCACCTAGAGTCTAATTGTGCTGTGGAAAGAGCAAACAGAATAGTGTTTTCAGCAATATCAAAAACATTGCTGGGCCTATGCAAAGGAAAATGGGTAGATGAATTACCCAGAGTGATTTGGTCACACAATACATCTATCTCAAGAACAACAGGATTCACACCATTCAAACTGCTTTATGGAGAAGATGCCATGATGCCAGAAGAAATCAAGCACGAAAGCCTCCGCACAACGAGACAGCTAATGTTGCAAGATGAAGAATATGCAAAAGAAACAATAGAAGCCATAAGACTGGAAGCAGTCAAAAACATTGCAAAATATCAGTCCCAAACCAAGAAGTGGAGAGACTCTCAGGTGGTAAGGAAAGACATAAAACACGGAGACCTCGTACTAAGAAGAAAACCCAACGCACAACTTGTTGGCAAACTGCAACCAAAATGGGAAGGCCCATACACAGCAACGGCAGCAGGCCGCCCTGGCTCTTTCCACTTGACCAACAGCGAAGGTGTCACGACAACCCACACCTGGAATATTGACAGCCTCCGCAGATACTACATCTAGGCAATGTACCAAAGGGCAACCTCCGTAAATAATAAGCGGAGGCCCCCTCCGTTCATTTACCTTTCAGCTTTTTTTTCTTCAACCCAAAAAATGTAAAAGAGCATGTACTCTTTTCCTCACAGGGGAACTCCAAGCGGAGGTGAGGTTTTTAACAAGGCAGGCTCAATGTAAAAATCCTCTAGAAGTAAAAAGAGGTAATTCCCCAAAAGAACGTTTCAAAAGTCCAAAACCGAAAGCGGCTAGCTCTGGCGCCGCAATATTCGGTGAACAAAAATAAGCACAGGTCCTTTCAAAGCGCCGGCCACAGTCATGGGCAATTTGAAACGACCTCTATGGCCAAACAGGCCTTCGACCTTGACAAAGACCTGTCCAAATTCAGGCATCAAGGTAGAAACCACCTTGGCCAAACAGGCCTTCGACCTTGACAAAGACCTGTCCAAATTCAGGCATCAAGGCAGAAACCACCTTGGCCAAACAGGCCTTCGACCTTGACAAAGACCTGTCCAAATTCAGGCATCAAGGCAGAAACCACCTTGGCCAAACAGACCTCCGACCCTTGACGAAGACCTGACCAGATTCAGGCATCAAGGCAAAAACAACCTTGGCCAAACAGGCCTCCGACCTTGACGAAGACCTGAACAAATTCAGCCATCAAGGCAAAAACAACCTCGGCCAAATAGGCCTCCAACCTTAACAAAAAACTACCCCAAGCATCAGGGGCAACACCATTATGGCGCTAGAACCAGGAAGAAGGTCTCCGCCATCGAAAACAGCAAAACGAGGAAAAGGTCTGACAAAACCCTGTCACTTAGGCACCAGGCCTATTTACTTCAAAAGATCTCAAAAGGCACGAATAATTCAAGCAAGATATAGGTCATTAAAGCCAAGATACGTTCCAACAAACAACGTACCAAAAATTTAACAACCAAAAGCCACCACCCCGCTATAAAACGGGTTCCCCCACGCCCTTAAAACCTCAGTCAGCATAAGGCGCAAGGGGGGAAGAAGGCAGAGCACAAGCACAAGCCACAGCAACGGCCATGGAGGCAGGGGTCTCCTTAGATATCTAAGTCGGCCGTAGATATTGTACGAAAACTCGTAAAATCGGAGGCACCGGTAGACGGTCGGAGACAGTGGGAAAAGAGACAGGAACTACGGCACGGTGATGAACAGCATAGGCCTACGGAAGAAGGGGGATATCGCACAAAATCTCGTAACACCCCCCCGACGCCAGAGACCTAACATGCCATCTCCACAAATGAAACATGTCCCATGGGTGTGTAGCGTCGGAGGCCCATACCACAAGACAACTAAAACACCTAGCTAAAGAAATACCAAAAGTCTCCGCCGTCTGCATAAGCCGCGCCAAACCTCCTATCGAATCACACACCGATTCAGCAAGCCTCGCCAGGCGGACTTCAAGTACGCCTCCGCCAGCCAAAAAACTGCCAACACTTCTACCCCCGCCATCAAGCAAGCACAGAGAAGGAGAGAACATGGGGCCGAGGTCCTGGCCACCACCTCTGTATCACGCACGTTCGCCCAAGCAAAGGCCCACGGTGTGCAAGCTTGGGACTAGACGAGAAATGTAAACTAGCACAATAGACATAAGCCCCCGCACAAACAATCAAGAAAGTGAACCTGTTTTGTATTCCATAAAACATCAAGTAGCATTCTTATAGGACACAAACTTACAATAAAATCCAAACTATTGTGGCGGAGGTCTGTGCCAAGCAAGCGCGCGAGTAAACCCATTGCGCTCGTCGTCTATGTCAAACTTAACTGACTCAAACACGTCACGCGCAACGCTGCGGGGAAAGGCCGAACGCCAATACTCCCAAAGCTCTCCGCTCACATAAATACCGTTGTTGTAGAGAGTCAAAGGTGCGACATCTTGCGTAGGCTCCCGATTCGGAACCTGCGCAAGGTTAAAATTTTCCACAAAATCATTCAGAACAAAAGAAACTTTATTTACAAGAGCCCAACTGGACTACAATATACAAGTCAAAACAGCTAAGTCCTACAAAGAGCCTAGACCTCCGGTGCCTCGGCCACAGCAGGAGTCCCTGGAACGGAGCCCGCATCAACTGTGGGCGGGGACGGCGCCTGCGGCCTCCGACCATCACCACCACCGATCGTAGCGCCCACCGGAGCGCCATCGGTGGCGGAGGCACCGCCCGCGGTCGCCGAGCATGGAACTGGCGGAGACCTACCCGCAAGACTCTTCTGCGCATCCTGTAGCACAGGCCAAAATATCAGTGGCACAGGCAATGAAAGCCTTCGCAGCTTCGCAAAAAAGCAAGGAGAGAAAAATAGCGGCTACAAAGACTAGAAATACCTTCGCCCTCTTTTCCTCCGCCAGTTTCCGGGCAGTAGGTCTCCCAAATAGAGCCCAAAAGTACCCAATGAAATTTCTCAAGGTTTTTCGCAAACCAAGAGAAGTCTCACCAAGCTCCTCCGGACCCGGCAGCGCTCCCTCCGGAATACTTTCGGTATGCGTACACCCGCCGCGCACCAAAAGCTTGGCGTAATTCGCTACTCCCGCCAGCGCCCCGTAGTCCATGCAGCCATTGATCAGACCGGGGAGCTTCGCAAGGTGACGCTTTAGCCAGGAGGAGAGGGTGTAGACACTGTCTTCCTCCGGAGGAGCGGAGGTTTCGCCTCCGAACTCGGCGATGATGGCCCGATAATGGCCAACGGTTGAAGCAAGGACCCCCTTGACCGAGTCCAAACGCCTCGTCGTCAAAGATAGCTGCTCCCCCACTGCAACTGCGGATCCCTTCTCAGAGGCCAGCTCTCGCCGGAGACCCTCGGCCAACTCGTTCGCCCTACGGGCCTTCTCGGCGGACAAAACTTCTGCGTCCCGGGCCTTGGCGAGATCGGCCCTCAAAGCCTCTTTTTCTTGTTCCTTCTCCACCAGAGAAAGGCGGAGAGCTACAAGGGAGTTGGCCAAACCCCCTTTTTCACCTTCCAGGCGCTCGTTCTCCGCCTTGAGCTCTTCAATCATAGTATCTCGGTCGGAGACCTCGTGAGTGCAACGCTCTTCCATAACAACGGCCATGTGATACCCCTGCGATCAGAAAGAAGAAGACCAAGGCGATCAACAATAAAAACAAAAACAAGCCTAAATGCGAACATACACCAAAAAAGGCAAACTGCCAAAGACGAACCAAGCTCTGGTGTTCTAGATGAACACGGAGAAGTTTGAAGAAATCCATGTCCCTCAGACACCGTTTGAAGCGATCTGTTCAAAGAAGAACAAACAAACACAAAACCATAAGGTGAGAAAAGCAAATCTCACAATAAATACACCAACTGCCAGAGACCACCTCCGACGTCTCCAAGAACCCCAAGATAGCAATCTTCCCAACCTGAGATAGAAGTGTCGGAGGAGCCTGCGTAGCAAAAAAAACAACAACAACAACAACAACTCAGGTCAGAGGGCCGATCAGAAATAGGCAATAACAACAGGCCAAAAGACGAGTAAGATAAAAACACTCTATACTCACTCGGACCCGGCGCCATCGGCCCCGGCTGCCCCGGACCAAACCCGACGCTGGCAGCGGCCACTCGCTCCTCCAGGGTGAGGAGTGCAGCCATGACATCACCTACAAAGCAACAAGTACACAGTATTAGCACTTGATAGAATACATAAACAAATAAACCGGGCGAAGACAGTAAACACAAAAATATGCGCCAAACAAACTCACTCATAAAAAGCCAAGGTTGGGCCGCCTGCTGAGCCCCCTGGGCAGAAGTCTCCGCCCCACCATGCGGCGAAGGCCCAAAGGGCCGGCTCTCCTCAGCCAGCGGCCTGGCGGGCGGAGGGCTCAAAGAAGACTGAGTCGCCGGGGCCTGCTTAGCTAGCACGGCCTCCGACACGAGGCAAGGCGCAACAACAGCGGGAGACGGCGCAACAACGGCGGGAGACGAAGGAGCATGCTCCAAGACGACCTCCGCGCCCTCTTCAGAACTTGAATACAGCCCACCAAAAATGTTGGGCATAGGATCGGCGGTGCTAGCCTCCAGCTGTTCGGCGACACTCGCAGCACCTTGCAAGGAGCGCGCCGGAGCAGCGCTGGCCTTCGAAATCTCCGCACCGCTCGAAGCGCCACACACAGGGAGCAATAGAGCTACAGGAGAGCCACGAACCCCGCCGCTCGTGACCCGCATGTCCACTAACGGGACGGAGGAGCTCTGAACGTCTTCACTGCCGGTGGAGGCAACGCCCGCACTGCCGGCCGAGGACGCGGCCGGCGCGATCACCAGAGCACCGGTCTTCTTCTTCTTTTTTGCAGGCGCCTGAGCAACAGCGGTGCCCTTCCTCTTCTTGGACTCGGCCTCCGCCATAACATTCTTCGCGGATGGCTTCTTCTTCTTCTTATCAATCGAAGCCAGGACCTCGGCGGGAACCTCGCGCTCCCGGTAGACGATCCCGAGCTCCTCAAAAACTCGATTGAGTCACGGCATGGTGCCTGCCACGGCTCTCCGAGACGTGTACTCATGCTCAGAAATTTTGCCAACTAACCCGACGATGGCCTCCTCAACGTCGGCAATGAAGCTGTCCTCCGTCACCCCCTCCCCCAAAAACCGGCCAAAGCGGGGGAAAGGAATCCCGGCCTCCGGCCCAAAAATGGGAACCTTCACCTTTTCCAGCCGAAAGGCTGGGTTGTCTCTGCCCAGGGGCCAGTAGTCGGAGGCCATAATCTCCTCCACTAGGTCGCGGCCCCCGGAGTAGCGGCACGCTGCCGCAAAAGCCCGGTCGCAAGACTTCCTCACCGGAGACATCTCCTCCGACGGATCCACGCGCGTATGCGGCGCCATTGCCTCCATTCTGGAAGTCAATGGATACTCCACGACCTTCGCACCATCCTCGGTAGTGCCATGGACCCCGTAGGTCTTCACGTAGAACCACTGCTCAAGCCAGCCGCGGTCACATTTGCCTTTCTGGCAAAAAGAAATCTCCAGGCGGTCTACGCCTTGGTTCCTCTTTGACATGAAGGTGCAACTACCATACTGGTAGATCACCTCCACCTCCTTGCCCTCCCGCATCTCCTTCTTCTTCTTCGGCTGCTTCTACAGCTCGTAGTAAGCGCAGAAGGTGTCCACATCTGGCTCGTCGCAACAAGAAACACACGCCCAACAGAATTTGCTGAGCGTGAGGAAGGCAGTAGGAGTCAGATGATGGAGCTGGACATTGAAGGTCTCCAACACCCGGCGGAGGAAGGGAATGTTAGGAACTCGGAGGCCGCAGGTGAAAAAGTCCTAAAACACCACTGCATATCCCTCCTCCGGCTCCGGAACGGTCTGGCCGGGCGGAGGGATCTTTACCCTCGAAGAAGGAAAGTACGATTCCTTCAACATCTCCGTGACCGCCCCTTCAGTAATGGAGGAGGGGCCGAAATCCCATGACTTTATCGCCATGTCTCTGGAATCCACAGCGATCAGGTCTCCGACGGACGCGGAGACACTCCCCAAATCCTCCTCCACTAGCTTTTCAAATTCCAACGCGGAGGCGGAGGCAAGCATGCACTCCTCAACGCGTGCACTCCAGCCGGCGGCCCTAACACCAAGAAGGTGGCGATACGGTCCAAAGAAGGCGGGCCGGCGACTATGGGCGGAGGTGGAAAAGAAAGCCACCGCGGCGGCAGCGAGGAAAACGAATGACGGAACGCTCGAAGGCAGCTCAGGCGAAAGCGAAGAGAGCAGAGAGCGATTTATCAGAGGCAAGGAAAGCGAATGAGCAGTGCAGGGGGGACCCCGCCACCAACCCTGCCCTTATATAGGTTGGGGGCGGGCGGTTTGGCTCCCGCCGTACAACGGTCATCTCCGGAGAATTCGCCTGCCGCCCAACGGTCATCTCCGGAGAAGTTGCAAGGTATATAACGGAAAGCAATACGGCGTAAACGGCCACATCGTAGGACAATGGCTAGTTTTGCAGCCTAACGGCTACTATGACAAGACTAGCGGCCACGCCAGAGCGGGCCAAGGGGGAACCTACGGGGATCAGTCGGAGACGTGACCGCGCACAGCCTCCGCCCACGCGGACGTCCTTGCTTAGGGCGTTTTGAGCTCACGACACGCTCGGGCGGACCGTGATCTCAAAAGGGGGGAACTGTTGTAACACGGCCTCCGAGAGTGGCGGAGACCTACGTGGCCAGCAGTTCGCAAAGACGTCTCCGACCAACTACCTAAGCAAAGGCCCAGCTACCACGCCTCCAGACCCAAAAAGATGACGGTTTCTCAGACTGCTTGCAGGACGCTGCCGGTGACCCTGGCGCAGCCTCCGCCCGGTTAGCTCGTAGGCGTCTCCGGGCGGAGGGGGCGGAGGCCGCCCCACTGCAAGGCTAATCAAGTGCCAACGTTACCTATGTGTGTGTGTAGGTAACTAGAGGAAGGCGCTCGTGGACGGCGCGGGCGCGCTGGTTCGACCTCCGCTCGTAGGGGCAGAGACCCAAGCAGGAGGACGGCAATACTGGGCGTCGGGGGTTTGCGGCCTCGGCATCCCAGGGGCGGAGACCGACGGCGTTGGTCCAAAGGCCCGTCGCCGAATCCTGAGGCCTGATGGGGCGAAGACCAACGGCGGAGGTCCAAAGGTCCATCGTCGATTCCTGAGGCCTGATGGGACGGCTGATCGCGCAGGCCTAGTACCTGAGGGCGGCATGACAAGATTACCCCCGGGAGGAAAGGCGAGTAGTGGAATATTCCGAGAATGTACTGTAGCAGTTGAAGGGTACTATTGTAAACTCTGTAAAAGTGGTAGTTGAGCCCTATAAATAGGGAACACTTGTAACAGTACGAGAGGTTGGATGATGAATTAATGAAACCCTAGTTTTACGTGCCATTTTCCTACGCGCCCACTTGTCGTGCCTGTTTCCCGAGCCTCCGCATGTGGGCAGCGCTCGGCGGGCGGAGGCCTCTACCTCCTCCACACTGTCTGAGACTGCAAGTCTCAACAAAGAGTTAAAGTAGTCTAAAATTTAGTGGCTAAACTTTAAACCATAGGATTCAAACGGGCTCGTCAAGCTGTCCAATTTTTTCCACTCTTCGAGAAGCTAGAAACTAATTTTTAAGCTTTTTTCAAGCAAGCTGAGCGCCCGGAAGCATAGCATCAGTTATGCAACTTTCTAGATACTACAGGACTGAATATTTCATCTATAGGCTTTCGCAACTAGTCGTCCCTCCTCTTACTAAAAGCTTTCGCAACTTGTAGGTAAAAGGGGCAGCCCCGCTTGCGCAGGGTCAGGGGAAGGGTCGGACCATTTGGATCTTTCACAACTTGTAGGTCTCGAATATAATTCAGTTTTTGCCCTGTGAATGAAATAAAAGGACTGTGTGGTGGAGTCCAACTGTTCTCTTCTATCCACGACCAGTAAAGATTGCAAAGGATGTTTCCCTGTACTCATGGCCTAATTTCCACAGAGAAAGCTGAGAGAGCGACAGACAGCCGCCAAGGATGAAAGTTTCATCCATGAGTAGACTTCACTTACTCGTGACTTGCCGTGGATCACGACGGATTGCCTCCTTGAACTGAATCAGTGATAGCCGATCTGTCTCGTTCCCACTAAAGGAGCAAAGCACAACAGGTGAACAACTCCAAACCATGAGAAGCAAGAGAAACTGTCTGGCTCCAATGGTTTCCATGGCTAGCTACTTTGCTCAAATACAATTCAGAGCCTGGTTATATGCACAGATAAGAAAAACAAGTGACATACTTAATCTAGGCAGCCAGCAAATGTTAGCAAGTTCATTTTTGGCGCAGGAGGTACCTGAAGGATGCCCCGTTGATCTATCAGAAATCCGAACAAGCTTTTTGTTCCATCAGCAAGATGCAACACAACTGGAAGCTAATTAGGAGGTACCTGAAGGATGCCGCGTCGACCTATCAGAAATCCGAGCACGCTTCATTTTTGGCGCAGGAGGTATTCACTACTGGAGGCCGCGGCTTTGCCGAGTGTAAACACTCGGCAAAGAGTCCTTTGCACTCGGCAAAGGCTTTGCCGAGTGTAACAGTCGGCAAAGTCCGGTCGGCAAAATTTTTCTCGGCAACGGGTCTTTGCCGAGTGTTTTTTATCGGGGCACTCGACAAAATAAAAAATAATTTTGCCGAGTGCTTGGGGCGGCACTCGGCAAAATATTTTCGGCCGTTGCGCGTCGGCCGTTAACGGTTATTTTGCCGAGGGCCTGACCCAGCACTCGGCAAAAAAAAAAATTAAAAAAATTACTTTGCCGAGTGCCCAAGTCCAGGCACTCGGCAAAGGTTTTTTTAATTTTTTTTAAAAAATTACTTTGCCGAGTGCCCCTATCCAGGCACTCGGCAAAGTTTTTTTTTTTAAATAATTTCTTTGCCGAGTGTCCCTGTTTAGGCACTCGGCAAAGAATTTCTGGATTTTTTAAAAAAAATACTTTGCCGAGTGCCCCTGCCCAGGCACTCGGCAAAGTTTTTTTATTTTTTTAAAAAAAAATATTTTGCCGAGTGCCCCAGCCCAGGCACTCGGCAAAGAATTTCTGGATTTTTTTTTGGAAAAACTTTGCCGAGTGCCATGCCTATGGCACTCGGCAAAGACCCCGAGAATTGCAATTTTTTTTACATTCCATTGTAACAGACAATATATATATATACATCAATCATCACATATATATCACCAACATGCATTATATATCACAAGCACACGCATATTTAATAAATCCATCACAAATGCAGCAAAGTTCAACATCACAAGTTTATTATTACAAGTTCAACATCACAAAGTTCAACATCTCTACTGCGGCGACGGAAACTGCAGGTGTGGCCCCCTGGACAGCGGTGAAGGACCGAACTGCGGCGAAGGGTTGACGTGATCAGCCACCGGTAACACGCTAGCGGGATTGTTTGAACCCGCCGACGGAGGCTGCACAAAAGAGAAGAGATTGCATGTGTTAGACTCAAAATTAAAAATTTCGGCAGCACCTCCCCTGCATGGGGAGGTTTCCAACCTGCAAGAAACAACGGCACGAAGGCCGACAATCACAACGGCACGAAGTCCGACAATCCCAACGGCACGAAGGCCGAAAATCACAACGGCACGAAAGGCCGACAATCCCAACGGCACGAACGCATTAAACTTTCATACTCACTGGAGTGAAGTGTCGAACCGGAGCTGGAGCTGGCAACTGCACTTGGACACCCGATGCTTGCCCGATGGTTTGCATGATATGATACATGTCCGTCATCTGCTTCTTCGTGGCCTCCAGCTCTGCGGTCAGGTGCGCTTGCATCTCCCTTGTCTCTGCCAGCTCGGCCTGCAGTGTTTCAATCACATGTTTCAGTATTGCAAATCTGATCAATGTGTGTAACGTTCAATGTACGACGAGTGAAACCGGAATTACCTAAAGTTCGTCGACCCGCGACAGTGTGGAGTAGGCCATGCACGTATGGGAAGGCTTCTGGCTGTGCTCCATGCCCTCACATCGGAGAGAGAGGGTGCAGAGCTCGAGGAGTCGGCGCCGTCTACAATCCACAACCGCCCGTGCTTCCTGCCTTGCCCCAGCCTCACGATCACCTCTGTCTCAAGGGGCTCAGTGCTCAGATTGTGATCTGAGCCACGGAGCGCCCTAACCGCCTCCGTGTAGTCTCTGACCTTAGCGTGGACGCTCAGGTCAAAGTAAGCCTGGGTAGGGGCATCCGAGTTGAAGACGACACCGGATTTCACCTGGCCCATGTGGGACACAGCCCATGCCCCAAACTCCGACACCGGCACGTCCGGGTGTGCCACCTCCTGCGAGAAAAACGGCAAGATGATTAGAAATCAAGCAAAATTGAGCGTTAGAATAGATAAATGACATCTCGTACAAGTGCCCGTTTGAATGCGGGGAGGTTGCGGCTGCCTTGGTGGTGAGTTGGAGCGGTCCTCAGTGCCCGCTTCCGCTTGCCTTGCTCGTGCTTTGCGATGTATGCCGGGTCAAGGTACATGTCCACGATCCTCGACCATGCCGATCTATGCGACATGCACCACGAGGCCGGCACCTACACACCATCAAGTGTTTGACATATAAGAAGATCAATTCTGAGCCTACTAAATCTTAAAACGAATTAATATTATTCACCTACCTGAAGGTACGGCTCCTTGGTCAGCGCCACATTTCTTGCGCCGGTTTTGTTGAGGGGCTCTTTCTTGATGGACCTGTAGAAGTCGACGTGGGCCTGGAGTCGCGCCTCGTGAATCATGTCGCCGACGTACTTCTTACAGGCTCTGTGTGCCGTTTGATCCGCCAGGGTCTCTGTACCTTCTTCGGCCTTGAAGTACCTCTGCATACAAACACGATGTATCCATTCATTATTTCAATAAAAGACTTAAGCAATAGAGGAGATGTATTGAGCTATGTTGTGAGACACTTACCCAAAAGTCCGCCAAAACCCGCTCTTGCTTGTTGTCCTGCTCGTCATCCGAGCCGAGCTTGTACCTGTCCCACGACTAGGCCAGCTCCCACCTCCCCTCTTTCAAGTCCACAAGGCCGAGGAAGTGTTTCCTGCACAGACATCCCAGGACGGTAGCGGGGGTGCGTGGGGGGTCAAGAGCACCCGACAGAACTAGCCAGCCCCTGCATAAGTGATTACGAAAAATTATCAGTTTCTCTTTTGATTTTCAACGTATCATATAGAGTACTAGTGATAACATCTATAGTTACTTACCTTCTTCCCACAGGACGAACCAGTGGGCGTCGGTCAGGAAGCGGAACCAGAGGAAGGCTTGTGGGACCTCGCAGGTAGGGAGCCGAGAAAGCAGAACTGTCCTCCATCTACTGAGTCCCCTCGTCCCCCGACGGAGTGTCTGTGGTTGTGCCTGTGGCCGCCACGTGGTCCTCCGGGGTAGGAGATGGGTCCTCCGGCTGGTCGAGAGCCGAGGGAGGAGGCGGGTCCCTCCTAGGGCGACCCCGGCCCCTCCCCCTCCCCCTCCCCCTCCCCGTGCTGGGGCGACCCGGGCCTGCTCTCGCCGCTAGGGGCAAAGATGTCCCCTCGCCTCCATCAGGAGGGCGTAGCCTCTGGTACACCGAGAGCACCTGCCTCGGTAAACAGTTGCCCACCATCTTTGTTCTGTCACCTACAATGTACAAAGAATGAACAACAAGCGTTAGTACATACATGTCAAATAGTTCAAAATGAATAAACATAACAAAATTTAATAAAAAACATAGTATTACATGGTTTAGGAATGATCTTCATGATTGGGGTCATAGGTCTCATCATCACTATCAAAATTGTCCAAATGGGCAACACTATTCGAAGGTTCTGTGTCTTCTTCATTGTCTTTGCCTAAATGGAATCGCTCAAGCATTTAAATATCCTTCGGATTTAGCACTACATCTCTAGGGTCCTCGTCATCAACTGTTTCATTGTCTACTTCCATGGCGGTCGTCACACCGGGTAAGTAGGAGGTCATTGAAATAGGGGAGCCTCGTTAAGCCGGACTTATGAGTCCACATATGTTGCTCACCATATCCCACGAAACCGCCATCTTCGTTGGGCATGAGAGCATCTATCTGAGCACGAACCTCCGCCCCAGTCCTTAAGTGCAGTCTAGGGTCCATCGCTTTGACACCTTTCGTAAAGCTCTTGACGTCTTCTCTGAATGGATGGTCAAGAGGGAGGAATTGACGATGTTTGTGGAACGACGAATACTTGCCACCCATCTTCAACCATATGAACCTCACAGCTTCCTTGCATATTGGGCATGGGAACTTCCCCTGAACACACCAGGCTCACATTAACCCGTACGCCAGGAAGTCATGCAGAGAGTAGTGGTACCAGACGTGCATTTTGAAGCTAGTCTTCGTAGCTCGGTCGTATGTCCACACCCCTTTGACCCAAGCATCGATCAACTCATCTATCACAGGCTCCATGAAGACACCCATATTACTCCCCGGGTGTCCAGGGATTATCAATGACAAGAACACGGTATGTCGTTGAAAGGAGACGCCAGGGGGGAGATTCAGGGGGATGACAAACACGGGCCAACATGTGTATGGTGCAGCCATCATGCCATATGGATTGAACCCATCTGTTGCCAGCGCGACACGTACATTACGAGCCTCCTCTGCTTTGAGAGGATGCCGCGAATTGAAGTACTTCCATGCATCAGCATCGGATGGATGTACCATCTTCTCAGGATTGTATCGTGTGCCATTTTTGTGCCATGTCATCTGTTTCGCGGATTCCTCGGTCATGAATAGCCGTTGGAGCCTCGGCAGGAATGGAAGGTGTCATAGGACTCTCATGGGGATCTTAAGTTGCCTCTTCTAGCCATCGCCTGAGTCTACCTCCACGTACCTGGAGGATTTACACTTCGGGCAGTACTTTGCATCCACGTGTTCTTTCCTAAATAGGACGCACCCCTTCGGACACACATGTATCTTGTCATACGGCATCTTAAGTGCAAGAAGGAGCTTCTCTGACTCGTACAAGTTCTTTAGCATAATGTGTGTCTTCGGTAGCATATCGCTCCACACGGCCACCATCTTGTCGAAGCCTTCTCGACTTAGGTTTAACTCGGCCTTCAACCCCATTACATGACCAATGGCATCCAGCTGAGAAACATTAGTATGATCATGAAGGGGTCTCTGTGCTGAGTCCAACATCAGGTAGAAGGCATCTGCGGCAGCCTCCATCTCCTCCTTGTCACGTTCTTCAAATGAATCGAGCTTGGTGCGTGTCATCCAAAGATGTCTGCTACCCCAAAGATCATCATCGAAAGCCTCGAGCCGTGGTCTCACCACCTCCTCCCTGATACGATCGGCTTCACCATGGTGTATCCACCGGTGGTAGCCCGGAGTAAATCCAAACTTCACAATATGTTTACCCATGGTTAACCTATCTTTCCTTCTTCTGTTGTCACAACAGTTGCACAGACAAACCACTAGAGAATGGCCTCCAAACTCTCACCAAATGCATCTTTGTAAGAATTCTTCGACCTTGACTATAAACGACAAAGTCGTAATCATGCTCGTCTCTCCGGAGCGTGTACATCCACTCACGGTCCTCCATCCTTTAATAGACGTATCATCACATATGAGTCACCATCAATTGCATCTACGCGGTGTCCCTACTCTCTAATAGGTGAGGATAGGTCCTAATCCCACCCGCGGATCCGTAGATGAGGTTAGTTTCCATGCTCCGCTCCTATCCGAGATTTAATTTCGGCGACACCTCCTGCTGTTCTCCCGATACACGCCCCGCAAGGGAGAGTGTGTATCCGAGAGAACAACAGGGGTGATGCCGAACACCGCCTCTCGGACCGGAGCGACCATGGAAACTAACCCATCTACGCATCTGCGGGCTGTCCAAAAAACGTGGACAATCCGAAACAGAAATGCTCGTAGATATGCAAAGATCTGCATACCTCCAAAGATATCTCTTTTGGACAGGAGACGCCTAACTAGGCTACACCAATCTACGACGATAGACAAGCGAAAAAAGAGATGATTTATACCTAGGGTGTCGGTGAAGTCAAGCTAGTGAGGCAGTGGCGAGTCGACGTAGTGGCGAGGCGACGCAGTGCAGGTAGACCCACGACGCCGACGAAGACGATCGGGGACCTCCGGGTCACCTCCGATAGGTCTTGCTCTGCAAAAGAAGAAACACGACACTATAAGTTCAAAATTTCGGCAGCACCTCCCCTGCATGGGGAGGTTTCCAAAATCTGCAAAAAACAATGGCACGAAGGCCGACAATCATAAACGGCACGAAGGCCGATAAGAACAGCGGCACGAAGGCTGACATCACAACGGCATGAACGCCGACAAACGGAGAAAGGGTGGATATACCTTGCCCACGCTCATAGGCGGTTCGGTGACGGTAGGGGCGTCTGCGGGACGGGCACACGGAGAAGACGGCCGAGGCACCTCCTCCTCCCCTCCACCTCGGCTTCCTCCCCCTCTCCCCTTCTCCTCCTCCTTCCTCTCCTCCTCCTACTTCTTCCTTTTTCTTCACTTTTTTCCTTCTCCTTCTTCCTTTTCCTTCTCTTTCTTTCTCCTTTTTTTTCTTCCTTCTTCTCCTCCCTTCTTCTTCTTACTGCTGCTTCCTCCTCCTTCTTCCAATCCGGCGGCAAGAGCAGGGGAGCACAGGGGTGCACGGGGCCAGCGCGTGCAGGGGAGGATAGCCTCATGTGATGGGTGGGTGGCACAGTGCATGATTGGTAGCAGGGCCATGTTGTGATGTCGTGGCGTGCTCAGGCAGGTTTCCAGCCTTCAGGGACAGGGCGGCCGGGGTGGGGTGCTGGGGGGGTGGGGGTGGGCAGTGGCGGGGCTCGCCAAGGGCTGCGCCTGAGGAGCCACGTGGCGGGCGCAAGCGCATGGGGGCTGGGGGTGCTCGGGGCGGTGGCGGGTCTCTCGCCGGCGATGGTGGGCCAGCGAGCCATGGCTGGGGGGGTGCTTTGGGCGGGGAGCGCGTGGGGGGGGCACGGCAGGCGCGCTGGGAGAGCCGTGGAGGTCAGCCGTGCGCAGGGCTGGGGTGCTTGGGTGGGGCGCGGTGGTGGCGGGTCTCGCCGACGATGGGTCTGGGAGCCACCTTGAACCGGGCTGGGGGTGCTCGGGGGGGGCGCCAGTGATGGGGGCTTTCATGGCGTGGTAGCATGCATGCAAGCCAGCTGATGTGTGGTGGCAACTGGCGACTGGGATCTTGTGGCGGAAGGCCGGACAGAGCAGAGCGGGCGGATAGGGTTCTGGGGGGTGGGGGGGATTTTGGGCCGGCGGTTTTTTTTAAAACATATTTTGCCGAGTGTAAGCCTTGAGCACTTGGCAAAAAAAATTTAATTTTTTAAAACTTATTTTGTCGAGTGCCAGTGCCAGGCACTCGGCAAATTTTTTTTTTGAAAATAAACTTTGCTGAGTGCCCCACATGGCACTCGGCAATTTTTTTTTTGATTTTGGGCCCAAATTTTTTCCTGTGGCCTTGTGACAGTATTTCAAACTCTATTTTAAAATTTGGGGCAATTTTGACTTTTTTGATATATTTCATTAGTTTATTTCGTTTTGTCTAATTTTTTAGGATATTTCAAATTTGAACTGCAGGTACATGGAATAATGGACTTTGGTCATCCAAAAATTGATACTCATGATATCTAGGGTATGTTTAGGCTGTATCCAGGAAGTCACATGAAATCTCGAGCATCTCGTTGACGTAACATGTCGAGGTACTTGCCGGAAATGTAATTTTAAATTATATAAAATGCAAACGAAGTCTGAAAATCATGAAATTTGTCGAGGCATCGTGTTATCACATGTGGAGGCTGTGGTAAAAAATTGTAAAGGTTTCGAGCAAGTTGTGACGTCGGATGCCAAAAACCCAGACATCCCAATGTAACACCCTAAAATTTGCCTCTTTTGAAAATAGGATTAAAATAATTTATTTTTGAATTTTTGTGCTCATAAAATATAGGAAAATAAAATTTTCATTTAATTAAAATTCATCATAAGGTTTAGCAACATGTTTGTTCATACATGCCCTTGCATTTGATGTATTTGATTGAGTGGTTTTGATTGAAAATTTAAAATGGTTGAAATTGCTTTTGCAAATGAAATTAAAAATGGCTTTGAAGAAAAAGAAAAGACAGAGAAAGAGAATTTGAAAATAAAAGTATTTTTTTAAGTTGTAAAATTTATTTTTGGGAACTTACCCAAAATTGTTCATTTGAACTGAAAAATGTATTTTAAACCGTGTTTAAATTTGATTTGGTTTATATTTGAATTGGATTTGAAAAGAAATTAAAAAGGAAAATGCTCTCTCTTCTGGCCAAAAGGGCCGACCTCTTCCCTTCTCCTCATGATTCTCCCGAGCTGGCCCAACTGCTTCTCTCCCTCCTCGCAACACAGCAGCCGTGGCTCGGCCCAGCTCGGCCGTTTCCTTTCCCGCGGCCCATTCCAGCTCTGTCCGCGTGGCATGTTTCTCGCGTCGGCCTAGTTTCACAGCGGCCCAGCTCCACAGGCCTAGCTCTTCCTCCCCGCGCGCCGCTTCCTCTTGGGCCGACGGTCGTGGCCCGCCAGCAGGCGCACCGGCGCCTTTCCTTTCCCACTTGCCCCGCTGCCACCCCGGGCCCGCCCGTTAGCTCCGCCTCCTACCTCGGTCCGTCGTTGACGTGGAGTCTACCACCACCACCAAGCACTCCGTGTCCACGCCGCTCCCGTCTCCTCGATGTCGTGCGCCACAAGTTCCTTCGGCCTCTTAAATAGCGAGCCCCATGCCCGCCGCCTCCCTATCCCGCACCAACGCTGTAGCTACATCGCCCGAGCGCCCGCAGCCATGCCGCCACCTAGCGCCACCATCCGCCGTCGACCCGCCAAGTCGTACGCCATCTCCGAGCTATCTTCGGCCCCGTAGTTGCCCTTGGTAAGTTCGCCCCGTTGCTCTCTCTCTTCCTATGTCTTTCCCGTCGAAAACCGAGCACCGTAGGCTCCTCCCCAAGAACGCCGCCATGCCGGCCATGGTGCCACCACCATCCCTATCAACTCCGGCGACAGATTTCTCTCTCCCCCGCCCGATCCAATCACAGCCATCCATCTCCGATCCTGTGGTCCAGATCAACCCGTACCCCTTCGCGTGGTCATTTTGCTAAAGAGTCCCTGCGCTTTTCAATAATAGAACCTGCAGTTCAAAACGTCTTTTCCAATTCTGTTTTCTTCTTTGGAAAGTGTATTTTCGTCGGTTTAGATCCTAAATACGTTTTCACTTATTTACAGTTTTGCCACTATCTTTTTTAGGCCATAACTTCTCCGTTTTAACTCTAATTTGACCCGTTCAAATTGCGTTAGGTTTGTAATTTCATAACCTACGTGTTCATACTACTCTTAAGTATGTTTTCAACTTTTAAAATTCAAGGTTAGATTTAATATATTATTTTATTAAAGGAAATCTTGTTTAAATCATATCTTCTACGTGTTAACTCTGTTTTAGCCCATTCAAGTTGCGTTGGATTCGTAATAACATAAACTACGCATTGGTAACAATGTTTATCATGTCACTATTTTTGGAATTTCATGGTTTAAACTCTAACTTGAATAATAATTATGCAACTGGATTTTATAAATAAAATATGATTTGTTTTACTTTAGTTTGATAATTCAAGTCTAAATTTGACTTAATTCAATTTATATAAGCTTTTATATAGTTAAAACACATGAAGATTATAGTTTTATATTTTCTCTTTATGAGTAGATCTTTCGGTAGCCGTTTCTTTCAAACCATAGCTCTGATTAGCGTGCCTCTCGTGACTATGTGTTCGTAGCGATGCGTAGAATCGTATTTCAAACTCTTTTACTTATTTTTCTATGTTATTGTACTGTTCTAATTTATATCTATTGTTTACTTCATGTATGATTGTATGGATGCTTATGTGGTGCTTTATGATTTCGTCCAGTCGGTGAGATAAACGTGGTGATAAAAAAGAAGAAGAAGAACGTTGAAGATTAAAGCTTACCGAAGGATCGGTGTTTAAGGCAAGTATAGCATAGGATCTTCCTTGTTGTTCTATACACCTTTAATCATTTAATTCATACTACATGTATCAATCTTGATTACCACTAAGGATTTCCTAGTACTTTGTACCTTGTGCCTTGATACCTATGGGGTATTGCCTTGGGTAGTTTGATGCTAGTGCTCAACTACAAGCATGATCTTGTAACTTGACTAATGGTATATGCAATAAACACTAAAAGATGCTTTTTAGCAACATGGAACCAGGGGGCTAGAGCATTAGGCTGTTTTTATGGTGCTCTAGATTTCTCTTCCTAAGGACTTATCTATAAGTGATCATCCGGGACTTACAGTACATCTGTGAGGGCATGGGCTCTGGTTTTAGCTCAGTATGAGGACCTTTTCTAGCTTGTTAGATGTTACCTTTATTAGCGTAAGAATGGCTTGATGAATCGGGTATAGTGCGGCCTCTGTCCCCTTGAGTATAGGCTGCGCGTCATTGTGTCATCGAGAAGGAGGGCTCTATATCTATTTGCCGAGTGAATCTAATGGCCCTAACTTGTTAGACGAACCTTGGAAAGGCCTCATAGTGAACCTTACCGACCTTACTTGGTAGTGGGTCAAGAGGTTGGCCGCCTCGGGCGAAAGGTTAAATCATGACTCACAGTGAAAGTGTACAACCTCTGCAGGGTATAAAACTGGTATATCAGCCGTGCTCACGGTCACGAGCGGCCTTGGATCATTTACGGAATAGATGATGAATACTAATAATATGGATGATGAAGATGCTCACTAATGGTTAATTGTTTATGTTATTTATTATTCATGTTTACCTGATCATGTGTTTATACGGGCTTGTGATAAACTTGTTGCTACTCCTATGCTAAAATTGTTACCATTAAAAGCTAATCGTAGTTAAACCAGTGTCAGCCTTTTGAGCCCCATGAACCCCATGTTATATTTGTTGAGTACGACATGTACTTACGCTTGTTTTATATTTTTTAAATATTTGGATAAAAATCCCGGATAGGTACCAGATTGCTAGAGTTTGGAGGAATTAGGCTTGTGATCAACCAATCAGTTGTCCTTGTGAAATTAGAGTCTTCACCTAAAGAACGGAGTTGTCTTTCTGCTATCTGTTGTCTAAGGTTATATTCTTTATACTAAGTACGTTATATATTGAGCATTGTCTTTTGATATTACCCTTATTTGTAGCTATATGTGAGATTTGACTTCCTGAGCTCACATATGGTGCGTATCTGGTTTTGTTCTTAAAATCGGATGTTACACCCAAAGTCAAGGGATGCCATAGCTATTTTTTGTCTAGATTAACCTCCTCCACAATGTAAGATATTTGAATATTTCTTATAAAAGCATTATTATATGTGCCTGGTATTTTTTATATAAAAATAAAGTGCATATAACATTTTTTATGCGAGTACCGAGAACTTAAATCTAGGTTGGCAAGTTCTACTACAAGAACCCAATTAATTGAGCTACACTCAGTTCACGTGTATACATACGGTTAGTTTGCTAACCATTTGCATCTGGAAAAAGATCTGTTTCAAATTCGCATGTACCACCCTGTTTCAGTTCTGTGCCCTTTAAAAGACAAGTTTTAATTTGTAGTTCGTGAAAAGAAGAGGCCTGTACAATCAATCTGTTCTCTTTTCAGCTGAATATAATTTGTATCCACGACCAGTCCAGATGGCTTCCGTATATTTAGCATTGGACTAGTGACAGCGACAACCACCATGTCACAAAGTCGCCAAAGACGAAAGTGCTAGTGACAGGACTACGTAGTGCAGAAAGTAGTGGAAATCGTCGACTTTCCATCCACACAGCAGAGCAGCAACCAAACAGACGGAGAGAAGATAGTGTCGTGATTCCCCTCATCTTAACAGGTGGTAGATGAGCTCAGCAACGAAAAATATATCTGCACAAAGTTAGGAGATCTGCCTTTCAGTTATGTGAAAAAAAAGAGCGTATCACTACTGCAGAATTGGACATAACTGTAGAATTTTAAGAAACCGACAGTGATAACCCATCACTGTCGGTTGATAGGACCAACCGACACTATATTCAGGTCTTCACTGTCGGTTCATATCACTGTCAGTTTTAACCAAGAACCGACAGTAATATTGGGTCATCAGTGCCGGTTTTTGCCAATAACCGATACTGATACTACCACTGTCGGTTGGTGGCTTGAACCGACAGTGATATGCTTTAATAAAAATTTCATAAGTTTCTCATATGATGTTCGATGAAGACGAACTCTATATCAAAGTTGTAGTACTCGATGAGATCTATAACTTTTTAGTTCAAACTTTTTTAATTTGAGATCGTTTGGATGTCCAAATATTTTTATTTAAAGTCATCTATCTAACGAAAATTACGTTTGATTTCTAAAATTTAAAATTTAAAATTTTCAAACGACCTCCAGTAGAGAAACTCCCAAAACAAAAGTTATAGATCTCGAAAAGTTATGCAACTTTATAGTTAACAACTTTTTTATTTGAAATCATTTACTATTTAAAAATACTTTTTAAAATTAAAATTTAAAATTATTATAAAACTCTGATTTCTCTTTTTAATCTATGTCTAAAATTTGTAACTCCCTTGTACTATCTTCAAATTTGATGATTCTTTTTTCTAAAAATTTCTAAAATCATGCTCTATCAATTTATTGTGTTCTTACAACTATTATTTTATCCATCTTTTCATATGATTATGTTTTATCTATTTGAATTTTGAATTTAAAAAAATAGCAACTTCAAACGTTATTTTGAAATACTAAATAATTTCAGCTGAAAAAGTCATGAAGAAGTTGTAGAACTTATCAAGATCTACAACTTTTATTTTAATCATTTCTTCATCCGATATAGTGATAGTAACATTGTTCATAAATGTTACATATCCCTCTAATAGTTTATGTATCCGATAAAGTGGTAGTAACATTGTTCACAAATGTTACATATCCCTCTTATAGTTTCATAAACTATTAGAGGGATATATAACATTTATGAACAATGTTAATACCACTATATCGGATGAATAAATGATCAAAACAAAAGTTGTAGATCTCAAAAAGTTATGAAACTCTATAGTTGACAACTTTTTGATATGAAATTATCTTGTCAAGTAAAACTACGTTTGAATTTCTTAAATTTGAGATTTAAATTTTGTAAACGACCTCGAATGGAGAAACTAACAAAATAAAAGTTATAGATCCTAAAAAAATTATGAAACTTTATAGTTGACAACTTTTTATTTGAATTCATCTTATCAAAGAAAACTACGTTTGAATTTCTAAAAATTTAAAATTTAAATTTTTAAACGACCTTGGATGGACAAATAGCAAAAACGAAAGTTGTATATCTCAAAAAGTTATGAAACTTTGTAGTTGATAACTTTTTGATTTGAAATCATCTTATCAGAAAAAACTACGTTTGAATTTCTTAAATTTGAAATTCAAATTTTGTAAACGACTTCGGATGAAGAAACTACCAAAATAAAAGTTGTTGATCTTAAAAAGTTATAAAACTTTATAGTTGGCAACTTTTTTCATTTAAATTCATTTAGGGTCCTAAATACTCATTTTAAAATCAGATAAACATAAAATGTTTAGGACGAAAATCTCATTCGGATACAAACAACTTGTAGGTGGAGTGGTTAGGGGCTGAAGATGCGAAGCAAGAGGTTAGGGTTCAAGTGCTGGTGGCCGCGAAGCGTGTGTTTGTCGCACGAAAAATCATGTAACTTGTGACATGCGACCGTGTGACTGTCTAATGAGGCCTCTCCTAGAATTAAAAATTCTTTTCTATTTTTTCAGCTTGTTTTTTGAATTTGCTGAAAACCACATCACTGTTGGTTCATAAGAACCGACAGTGATGTTAATCCCACATCACTATCGATATACCACTGTCGGTTTAAAATCCAACAGTGAAGGATTTTTTTGAACCGACAGTTATGTGAAGACGTGGGATAGTATATACACAAGCACGCTCAAGGGAAAAATCCCAAACAAAAAGTTGTGAAAGCCACACCACACTCCTAGCTGAGGAACGCCTACAAACAACCACTACGAGGTAGATTCCCAAGCTCGCCTTTGATATATATATATATCAAAGGCGAGTTTGGGAATCTATATATATATATATATATATATATATATATATGGAACATTATTTTCTATTTTTAGGGAGTAGTTACTCTCATGTCTATATTTTTAGATTTAAGGTGTATATGGCCCGACGAAATATACGTTGACGAAGTATATGATCATACTAGACCATCTATGGTAGTATGTATATCAAGTATGTAAGTACACACTGAGTATATAGTTATACTTATTTTGTATACTACTGTCATAGTATTAAAATAACATATTAAAAAAATATAGGTTACAAACTAATCATCCATTGTTTTTCACCGAAGCGAACATGGCAAAACAACCACTAGTTAGTGGTAGATTACCAACCACTAGCAACAAACAAATCATCAGAGGTGGAGCTCAGCATCAGCATCATAGATGAGCGGGCGGTAGCGCCGGAGGCTATATTCGCCATGCACGCTGATTAGGGTAGGGAGGTCTCCTCCTCTCCCTGGCCCAGCAGAGAAGGGCACTGGGCCTCGTTGACCACAACAATAGCGACTCAGGCTTGGGATGCACTGACGGCCCAATTCTCACAACCCTGTTACGCACTTACGCAGCAAAAGTCCCAATTTGAAACTATTCTTCTTCAGCATAAGCATCTTCAGCAAAATGCCAAATACATGTCGAAAAAACTAGCAAACACATTCCACGCCTTTGCCTTTTCAGAGTAGTATCTCCCAGAGCTTGAAAGTTGAAAGTCTAAAACATACAGTATGGGTATCGCTTGACAGCAACGGCATACACATTCTATCTGAGCTGAACTTAAAAACTTCATCAGGATAAGTTGAAAGTTTTCAGAATGCATCTTATTCAAATATTACTATAATCACTAAACTGTTTGTTCATTTAGTTTGCCCTGAGATACAAACATCCTCGATACGGTCCTTATGTTTCCCCTTATATTCAATAGTAATATAAAAAAGATAATGTTTTCAATTTTCTATATTAAATACTTATGTTTTTTTCATTCTCTATCCCCTTAAATTTTTGCATATTAAACATAGTATCCTTCTGTTTCTGAAAACTATATAAAGTAATATTATATAAATATGAACACAAGGTAATGTCACAGAAGTCTCAAATTTAACATGAACTCACATTGACATTAAACATTAAGTGCCACATTTCCTATGTAAATATAATTTCTGAAATTAATTTCTTTGTAAACTAATTTCTGAAACATTAATCTCATAAATACTTGTGGTATTGTTTTTATATATGTATTCACACATTTAACATATGACTCTCACAAATAAATACAAATACTTTATCCATATACATGGCTCACAAATGCAAATATCTCAAATAACATTACAATATGTTATTAAACTTTCTTGCATGGCTGCTAAGCTGAAGGCGCTTGATATGTATATTTTAGAAAGCTTTCTTGTCCACTTTGTTATAACTTCACGGCCCTTAAGATCAACTACAAAACGCAGAAATAGACGTGGAGCATTCCTGATCCCATAAGCTACTGTATCGAACAGCAATATTTTTCATGTTCTACTGAGCAGATGAATCTGCAAATAAAGGAGCCAGCTCTGCATCAGTTCTCTGCACTTATCGTGATAATCATTATGTAAAGAACAGTTGAACAATATGATATTATTACTGGAATAATTAGCAAGTATATTACCCATGTTTCGCTTCAGATATGCATCCTTGATTCCGTGCAGCTTTGCAGTCACTTCCTGCATGCCCATGCGCTCTTCTGGGGATGCCTTAGTGCAGTCAAGTCCAATGTGTATCACTGAAAGTAAACACTCTAAGCTCTTCTCCTTCATGGACACTGAAGTTTCTCGTGCGAAATCATGCTGCTCTTGTAGTAATTCAGGATCTACAATCCTTAATATCCTATAGGAAAGTTTGCCTCGACGAATTTTACAATGTTCAGTCCATCATTGAACATATCATCAGTTTGTGAAGGTTTGCTATACCAGAAGGAAACTCCCCTGACAGTTGATTATATTCCAATTGTAGAAACAGGAGTTGACTGGAAAGGTTGCCCACTGAATTTGGTACATTGCCTTCTAGCAGATTCATCGATAGTGGGAACACTTGTAGCTCAGTGCAATTTGCTAAACTCTTCATAAATTCCCAGTCTTTATTGTTACTTGCTTGTAGTTTGTTTACCTCAAGATTTAACCAAGTTAATTTAGAAAGTTTGCCGATGGAGCTAGGCACAACTCCGGTGAGCTTATTCCTTGATATATCGCAAAAGTACAGCTTGGAAATATTTGTGAAAGAAGGTGGGATACGCCTAAGGAAATAGTTGGCGCCTAACGCGAGCATTTCAAGGTAGGGGAAAGAGAGTTGCCAATATCTGGTGGTAAATATCCGCTTAGATAATTGTCAGCAGCATTCAATACAATTAGTCTAGAAAGATTCAGGACGGGCTGTGGAAAACTGCCTGAAAACTTGTTTCCACCCATGTACAGATATTGCAGCCCTGGCAACTTTGAAAACTCACTTGGGATGCTCCCTTTAATGCTGTTGCTTTCAAAACCAAACTTATATAGTGCTGTGATGTTGGCAAGAGAATCAGAAATGGTTCAGTAAGATTATTAGTCCCAAGTATCAGCTGTTGAAGACCATGAGGCAAATCTGCAGGTATCTCTCCATCGAGTTGATTATTGTACTGCCCCAATACTTCGAGTCTGGAACAATTTGCAAGACTGGGTATCTTGTTGACCCAAATAGATCTTAGATTCAAATTTAGAAACAGAGAACAGCTTGCCCTTGGCCGCTTGTATTGAAGGAAATTCAATGGATTAGTTTTTACAATGACACTGCCCCTGCTTTTATAGACAAATGGCCTCCCCGCTTGCTCAAGCATGTTCTAACCACTAAAGTGAATGATGAGCATATTTCTAATACTAGATTTGGAAGCCAAGGAAAATAAAAAATACACAAAAGTAAGATACAAGTGCTTTTGCACTAGACTTATCTAATATTTCTCCCCATAAGCCTTGTGTCGAGCACTAGAGGTGATCTGTTGTAGTCCAATCCTCTCCCTCATCTCTTGGAATTTGGACTTCCCTAGCAACTTGGTGAGAATGTCAGCCAGCTGATCAGCAATGAGAATGTGGTCGGCCATGATGCTCACATCCTCCGAGCAGTCCTGATGAAGTGATACTTGATACAGATGTGCTTGCTTCTTTCATGTAAGACGGGGGTTTTGGCCAGAGCTAAAGCAGACTTGATATCTACCTTCCGCTCAACCACATCCACCTTCATGCCAAGGAGCTCTACCAGCATGCTTGACAGCCATATTGCCTGAGTTGCTGTAGTACTCCACTTCACAGCTTGAGAGGGCCACCACCTTCTGTAAGAGGGACTGCCAGCTAACCAAGTAATCACCGAGGAAGAACATCGTCCCGGTTGTGCTCTTGCTGGTGTCCACGTCACCGGCGAGGTCGCTGTTGCAGTAGCCGATGAAACGTGCCGTGTCGGCGGCCCTTCCGTAGTGAAGACCGTAGCCGAGGGTGCCCACCATGTAGCGCAAGATTCGCTTGACGGTCTGTAGATGCTCCATCATCGACCGCTCCATGAACCGACTCATGTACCCAACGGCGAACGCGAGGTCCGGCCGGGTGTGGACCAAGTAGCGCAAGCTGCCGATCAGCTACCGGTAATGGGTTGGATCGACCTCCTCCGCCGAACTATCCCGACTCATCTTGAGCTTCTCCTCCATCAGGTTGTGGGCCGGATTGCAGCCTGTCATGCCACCGAGCTCGAGGATGCGCTTGGCGTGGTGGATTTGGCGAAGGGCGATCCCATTGACATCTTGGCGCACTTTGACGCCGAGGTAGAAGCAGAGGAGGCCGAGGTCACTCATGTCGAACGCCTTCTTCATCTGCTCCTTGAACATCTCCACCTTCTGCTCTTTAGTGCCGGTGATGATGAGGTCGTCGACATAGGTAAATTAATATTATATAAATATGAACACAAGGTAATGTCACAGAAGTCTCAAATTTAACATGAACTCACATTGACATTAAACATTAAGTGCCACATTTCCTATGTAAATATAATTTCTGAAATTAATTTCTTTGTAAACTAATTTCTGAAACATTAATCTCATAAATACTTGTGGTATTGTTTTTATATATGTATTCACACATTTAACATATGACTCTCACAAATAAATACAAATACTTGATCCATATACATGGCTCACAAATGCAAATATCTCAAATACCATTACAATATGTTATTAAACTTTCTTGCATGGCTGCTAAGCTGAAGGTGCTTGATATGTATATTTTAGAAAGCTTTCTTGTCCACTTTGTTATAACTTCACGGCCCTTAAGATCAGCTACAAAACTCAGAAATAGACGTGGAGCATTCCTGATCCCATAAGCTACTGTATCGAACAGCAATATTTTTCATGTTCTACTGAGCAGATGAATCTGCAAATAAAGGAGCAAGCTCTGCATCAGTTCTCTGCACTTATCGTGATAACATTATGTAAAGAACAGTTGAACAATATGATATTATTACTGCAATAACAAGTATATTACCCATGTTTCGCTTCAGATATGCATCCTTGATTCCGTGCAGCTTTGCAGCGACTTCCTGCATGCCCATGCGCTGTTCTGGGGATGCCTTAGTGCAGTCAAGTCCAATGTGTATCACTGAAAGTAAACACTCTAACCTCTTCTCCTTCATGGACACTGAAGTTTCTCGTGAGAAATCATGCTGCTCTTGTAGTAATTCTGGATCTACAATCCTTAATATCCCATCAGGAAAGTTTGCCTCAACGAATTTTACAATGTTCAGTCCATCATTGAACATATCATCAGTTGGCCTCTTCCGTAAAAATACTTCAAGTAGAACAATCCCAAAGCTATAAACATCCCCACTACTTGAAACATCTCGACCTGAAGCACATTCTGTGGATGACATACACAAAAGAATTTAGCCCAAAATTTGGCACTGGGACCACATATGGATGTGAAAAAATTTGTATTACCTGGCGCGACATATCCAATTGTTCCCTTTATAGCAACCGAAGAAGTTGAGATGGAGTCACCTAATGCAGAATCAACTTTGAACATTGCAAGACCAAAGTCTCCAACATGTGCCGTCATGTTATCATCCAAAAGAATGTTGCTAGGCTTTAGATCGCAGTGAATAATAGTCCCTTGGTTGTTATGGTGCAAATACTCTAATGCATCGGCAACATCCACCACAATGTTTAACCTCTGAGCCAATGTAATGTGGCTCGGAGTTGAAGTGTTTGCATCATTTCGATTCAAGTATAGTAATGCATGCAAGTCACCTCGTGGCATGAACTCATACACCAAGGCCTTGAAATCATTTCCCTTGTTGTCAATACTTGAGCATGCAGTTAGGATAGGTACTAGATTGCGATGCTGCACATTCCTCAGAGTGCTACATTCTGCGATGAAGCTCTTATGTGCACCCTTTGACTCGAGACTAAAAACTTTGATAGCAACAACAAGTCTATCTTGGAACAATTTTCCTTGATATACAGAAGAATATCTTCCTTTTCCTATTAAATTGGATGCAGAGAACCCCCTCTATTGCCCTAGCAAGATCACTGTAAGAGACTTGAGGAAATTTGCTTCCAAACAAGGGCAAAATAGAGATAGATGCTCTATTTTGCTTTCGCCTAAAAAGCAATAGACCACATATGACCATAGCAAGTGACACCACACTAACCAATGGGATCATTACTTTCAGCATGAGATACTTTTGTTTAGAGGAACTCAATGGCAGAGAACATGCAAACAGGTGGTACTCTAATGCCCCACCACAAAGCCCTGGATTTCCATCAATTCGCACAGCAGTTACATTCTGAAATATTCCTTTGGTTGGGACATCACCCGTAAGATGGTTGAATGACAAATCCAATTGTTCCAATAGTTGTAGGTTACTGAGAGGCATTGGTATCGATCCAGTCAAGTTATTGTGAGATAAATTGAGAACTTTTAGGTTCTTTATGTTGCCTAATGAAGTGGGAATGCTTCCACTAAAAAGATTTTGGTCCAGCTTGATTTCCTCCAAACTTTCACAATCACCCAATGTGTTAGGGATATCTCCAGATAAGTTGTTGGATGAAAGTTGTAAAGAAATCAGTTGTCTGGCATTGCCTACTTCAGTAGGAAGCTGCCCATCTAGGTTATTAACAGATAAATCAATTTGCCTGATTGTTGGAATTCTGAAAATCTCATTTGGTACGATGCCATGAAGATTATTGTTGGAAATCCTCAATGTCTCAAGCATCTTATTGTTTCCAAAACTTAAATGTATTTTTCCATTAAATTGGTTCCAATCTAGAAGGAGCATTGTTAACTGAGATAAATTTAAAAGAGAAGATGGAATCGGCCCTGTAAACTTGTTTTTCACCAAGTCTATTCCTTGCAAGTTCTCGAGAGTTCCAACCCATAATGGAACCATACCTGTAAATTGGTTTTTCTCCAGTCCTAGGGTATTCAGGTTGGGTAGGTTTGCTATGCCCAAAGGAAAACCACCAGACAATTGATTATCTCCCAAAAATAGTCGCTAAAGCTGAACTGAAAGGTTTCCTATTGAGATTGGTACCTGGCCTCCTAACTGATTTTTTGCCAGTGATAAAGTTTGTAGGTTAGTGCTGTTGGCTAAGTTATCCAAAAACTCCCAGTCTTGCTTGCTGTGTGCTTGGAATCTGTTCAACTCTAGATTCAACAGGGAAAGTTTACTGAGTTTGCCAAGAGAGCTGGGCACTACCCCTGTAAAATTGTTAGATGATACATCAATCTCGAAAAGATTTGAAGCATTACTCAATGATGATGGTATATGGCCCTTAAAGTAGTTGCCATCCAATTGAAGTACTCGGAGATTGTTCAGAGAGATACCCAGATCATATGGTACCTCACCATTTAAATGGTTCCCACCAAATCCAAGGGCAATAAGAGTAGAAAGATTCAAGATGGCATGTGGAAACCTACCTGACAACTGATTGACACTAATGAGCAGAGTTTGTAGGCTAGGGAAGCTTCCAAATTCATTGGGAATGTTGCCCTTGATATTATTATAAGCGCAACTAAACCTTAATAGTGTTGTGATATTTGAAATAGAAGAAGGGATAGTCCCAGTAAGATTATTAAGCCCAAGATGTAGCTCTTGAAGTTGAGGAGGCAAACCTGGAAACTGTCCAACTAGATTGTTGCCATTCAGCCACAAAACCTTGAGACTGGAGCAATTTGCAAAATCAGGTATAGTTCCCTGTAGAGTATTATTACTCAATTAGAGCGTTTGCAGGTGACGCAGCTGGCCCAAGGATGGAGGGATTTTCCCAGTGAATCTATTGCTCGGCAGGGTGAGATTTCTTAGGTAAGTTAAATTCCCAAGCGAAGGAGAGACTTGCCCTACTAAACCTCGACTTTCAAGAACAAGAGAAATGACACGGAATGGAGTCTTTGCCATGCACAGGACACCTTCCCATTGGCAATAGTGTGTGCTTGTTAGCCCACTAGATCATCGGCTCAGGTGAGTCGATCACTCACCAGTTTTGCCGACCACGGCCGAGCACGACAGACGTTGTCCGACCACACACTATGGCCAGAGGTAGAGGAAGAAAGGGAGAATAGAACACACACAGTACAAGCACCAGCGTTGGCCGGAGCTCTGTATAGGAGATGGCAAATCTGAACTCTCTTTGTTGAGTTACAGTAGCAAACTATATATACAACTATACTCATCTAGTATTAGTACAGCTGCCCTGCTACAACAATGACTAAATAACATAGCAGGACTGAATTCTGCGCATGTCCCTGCCGTGGCTACAGAGAGGCAGGTGAGCCGTTCGGCGCCTGCCTCTGCAGCGGCTACAGTACCACAGCAGGGGACCTTTTTGGTGCCGTCTTCCCTTGCTGTGTGTTCACATAAGGAAGCAGTAGATTATCTAGCAATTCTTCCCATAATCCTACTGCTATCCATTGTACCTCCTCCATGCCGATCATCTCCTTCAGCTCCGTGAGTCGAAGACGTCCGAGTGGCTTGGTGAGGACATCCACGAGTTGCCGACCAGTTTCGACGAACTTGATGACGATCTGCCCTTCATCGACACAGTCCCTGAGGAAGTTGAACTTCACGTCGATGTGCTTGCTCCGGTCGTGGAGAACCGAATTCTTCGCGAGGGCGATGGCGGGCTGGTTGTCCACCATCAGTGCTGGAGGGTGAGCTTCTACACCGGTCAGCTCATCCAGCAGCCGGCGTAGCCACACAACTTGGCATGTCGCTGTGGCCGCCGCTACGTACTCTGCTTCGCACGTAGATAGCACAACCACCTTCTGTTTCAGCGATAGTCATGAAATTGGAGCCGACCCGAGGAGGACGAGCACTCCAAAGGTGCTCCGCTGTCCGTCGATGTCCCCCACCATGTCTGTGTCGGTGCGGGACCCACGGGATATCCCACAAGGAAGGGAGAAGATCTAGTCTAATTAGGATTCTTCCCATATAATCTTAGTAGTAGTATTATTCTGTAATCCTAATAGGAACTCTCATTGTAAACCGACTAGGATTCTGACCTCCTGACTATATAAAGGAGGGCAGGGTTCCTAGAGACACGATTTTGACACGACACAACACTTTACAATCAATCCAACACAAAGGCTAACGCCGACCGGACGTAGGGTTGTTACTCGATCAACAATCGAGGATCCGAACCAGGATAAATCGACTGTCTCTTGCGTTAACCGTCGAGCTCCGCATACGCTGAAGCCCGAACATACTGCCCCAGGTACCCCCGTGGCAGGCTATCGGTGGTAAAACATCGACAGCTGGCGCACCAGGTAGGGGCTTTCGGCGACTTTGCATCCGAGAGCTCAACGAACCTCGACAACATGATCTTCTCGACGGGATCAACCTTCATCTTCGGTTTGTGGATCTACGAGGCAGGCGACAATGGCAAGCTCCAAAGCCGTCTCCTCGAAGATTCGGATCACCATGAAGACCATTCTATTTCGGTGACTATGATAGATCAACTTGCTGGAAGATTCGCTCAACTCGCGATGTCCAATTCAACTCAGATTTCGTGACTTTGCGCATCCGACTCAAACTCAGGTTCCGCATCCGAAATGGAGTCTTACCCGAGTTCTTCCAAAAAACCGAGTTCTTTTCTGATGGGGCTTAAGAACGCAGCCTTGACCTATCAAGAATACAACTCAGAGTATACTCAGAGTCTTTTCAAGAAGTCAGGTCCTTTTCTGTTCGGACTCCACAACATGGCAACGTCTTATCAAACACGGCCCGAAGGATTCCTCGATCCGGTGCTTAGAATGCCACTGAAAGGAGCTCAGGAAGGTCTCGTGTTAACTATAACATCTCAAGACTGCATCGTCCACTGGCCAGGTTTCGTTCCTGAGGATAGCGGCACCCAACTAGTCGGCAATACGACAACAGCAATTCTACCCTACCAAGAAGGAGACTCAATCTGCGACCTTGAAGCCTCTACTAAAGTTATCAACTACTTCGACAGTGTGGAAACCGACGCCGATAGCGGAGCAATTCACGCATGAGAAGTATTCATGGTTCGTCGTCCTCGATCACCATTGGTCCCCCCAGAAGCGCCCGACGTCAGGTCATCGAATGAATCTGAGTCCAACATATCACCCTTTACCCAGGGGCACGATGGTGAGACTGAGAGTCAGAGGCAAGCCAAAGAGAGAAAGAACAAATTGAAACAAGGACGTCAACGCCATGCTAGGCAGCGCAAGGAAGCTTGGATCAGATATGAGTCAGAGCTAGCCGAGTACAATAGAAGAAAATCAGAGTGAGAGGTCAAAGAAGGATGAGCGGCGAATACACCCTACGATAAGATCCGAGAAGCACTAGAAGAACTCAGGGCGACCTCACATCCCAGTGAAAAACAAGAACAGCTCCGGGACTTTCTCCGATCAACAGTCCTAAGGACGCACGACGGGAGGACCCGCTCAAGACTACCTGCCAGGTCAACATCTCATGAGCAGGAAGATCAAAATCAAAGGAAGTCCGCCTTCGAGAGACTTGGACCAAGTGGAAGTCACAACAGAGAAAGTAGAAGGGACCATAGTCAAAACGACTGAGTCAAACGACCAAGAAAGGTCAGAAGCAAAGCACCTATTCAGACAGCCACGCAGAACTACTCTCACCAAGACAACAGTTGGCAAGAAGGGGGTGCTGAATCAGAATACACAGAAGCCAGAACACACGATAGATTCCCCTGTTTTGCAAATAGACTTGCTTCAATATGACTACCTCATAAGTTCAAGCCGTCCAACCACTCCAAGTATGATGGCAAGACCGAACCAAGGCAGTGGCTCAGGATTTACTCGCAATTGATTGAATTGGCCGGAGGAGACAATGATATCAAGACCTTGTTCTTTCCCATGGCCCTAGAAACCATGCCCCTTCAATGGTTTGACAAATTGAATCTAGGATCAATCAGAAATTGGGAGGACTTGCAAAGAGCTTTCTGTGAAAATTTCGCGGGTATCATTACACACCCAATCACCCACGTAGAGTTAAAAGGACTCAAGCAAAAAGGAGGTGAAAGTCTCAGAAATTACTATCGATGATTTGGCGAACTACGAGCTCAAGTACATGACATCACCGAACGAGAAGTAATCGAAGCTTTCTCTCACGGAATCATGGCTAGGTGGCAATTTCAAGACTTCTACAAAGAAAACCTGAGAAACAATGAAGAATTCAGACGAACAGTAGAAAAGATGATTACTGCAGAGGAAAAGACACGAGAAAGGTTCCTGGATAGAAACAACTGAGACAACCCGGACAAGCAAAATCATTGAAACAACAGACATGAGGAAAGAAAATGTGGACCAGACAACACCGTAGCAGTGACTGGCAAATCAAGGAAGTTTTCTAAACCCAGAAGGTATGACGACATTGAAAACATGCGTTGCATCTTGCACCCTAAAGGAAATCACACCATCGGAGATTGCTACACCTTCAATGATCGATACACAAAAAAATATAGTAAGGGAAGCACTAAAGAAGACAATCAGAAAAAAGAAGAAGACAACCACGAAGACAAGGGATTCCAAAAATCCAGGGGGACAGTAGCAGTGATCTTCGCCGGGGTTCTAGATTCCAGAAGCAAACATCAAGAAAAGCTAGCACTACGAACCATCATGGCAGCAGAACCGGCTACTCCAAGATATCTCAATTGGTCACAGTATCTAATCCAATTTTCAAGAGAAGACCAATGGACTAACGTAGGAAACGCAGGCCATTACCCACTGGTTCTAGATCCAACTATTGCTGGTATGACTATCACAAAAGTACTAATCGACGGGGGAGCTGGACTCAATATCATTTTTTCAGAAACTCTAAGGAAGATGGGACTACAACTCGCTGGGATGATTACACCAATGAGCACCCCTTTTTATGGCATAGTACCCGGCAAGGCAGCGATGCCACTTAGACAAATCACTCTATCAGTTACTTTTGGGACTCCCTCGAACTACCGTACAGAGTTCATCAAGTTTGAAGTTGTAGACTTTGATTCATCATATCACGCAATCCTCGGGCGCCCAGCACTAGCAAAATTCATGGCGATACCGCATTATCTGTACCTGTTGCTTAAGATGCCAGGGCCTAACGGTGTCCTTTCTCTTCGGAGTGATTTGAAGCGCGCTTTTGACTGCGATGTTCAGGCAATCCAAATTGTAGCAAAAGCACAAGCCGCCGATGGTAGAAAAGAAATAGCCACTATCGCAGCAGAAATGAGCCCAAAAGAGCTAGAGATACCGGCTAAAAAACCCAGCATCCTCGCACCACCAAAAGAAGCCGACGTCAAGCAAATCGACCTGGGCACTGGTGATCCCTCCAAAACAGCAACCATTAGCGCCCACCCTCGGCAAAATAGGAATTTACGCTCACCAACTTTCTTCGGGACAATAAAGATATCTTCGCCTGGAAGTCGGCCGACATGCTAGGTGTCCCAAGAGAGTTGGCTGAGCACAGAATTGATATCAATGAAGGCTCCAAGCCTATGAAGCAACGGCTACGACGATTCTCACCCGACAAGAAGGCAGCAATTAAAAAAGAAATCACAAAGCTAATGGCAGCCGGGTTCATCAGAGAAATCCTTCATCTAGATTGGCTAGCAAACCCAGTTCTAGTACAGAAAAAGAATACGGACGAGTGGTGCATGTGCGTCGACTACACAGACCTCAACAAACACTGCCCGAAAGATCCATTTGGGCTACCACGCATTGATCAGATAGTTGATTCAACAGCAGGATCTGCCCTATTATCCTTTCTCGATTGCTATTCAGGCTATCACCATATCGCATTAAAGAAACAAGACCAGAGCAAGACATCTTTCATCACTCCGTTCGGTGCCTACTACTACAAAACCATGTCATTTGGACTCAAGAATGCTGGTGCCACTTACCAAAGAGCTATCCAAACGTGCCTTGGTGATCAGATTAGCGAAAACGTAGAGGCATACGTGGATGACATAGTAGTAAAGACAAAGAACCCAGATACACTAATTGAAGACTTAAAGCAAACCTTTGAAAACCTAAAAAGATGGAGGTGGAAATTGAACCCAAACAAGTGTGTATTCGGAGTTCCTTCAGGACAACTACTCAGATTCTTGGTCAGTCATCGCAGAATCGAAGCAAGCGCTAAGCAAATTCGAGCCATAACAGAGATGAGCCCTCCTCGAAGTGTCAAAGATGTGCAGAAACTAACAGGCTGCATGGCGGCCCTCAATCGTTTCATATCAAGACTCGGCGAAAAAGGGTTACCTTTCTTTAAACTGCTAAAGAAGACAGACAAGTTTGAGTGGACAGAAGAAGCCAACAAAGCTTTCAAGAAGCTCAAGGCATACCTCACCTCCTCGCCCGTTCTCACACCTCCAAAGAAATATGAAGACATGATGCTGTACATTGCGGCAACTTCTACTATGATCAGCACGGTGATTGTCGTAGAAAGAGAGGAAGAAGGGCGTGTATATAAAATACAACGCCCCATATACTACATCAGTGAAGTACTGTCAGAATCAAAAATCTGGTACCCGCATGTGCAAAAACTACTCTACGCCCTCTTGATCACTTCACGCAAGCTTCACCACTATTTTGAAAGCCACAAGATTACTGTGGTGACAGATTTCCCACTCGGAGACATCCTACACAATAGAGATGCAACAGGGCGCATATCTAAGTGGGCAGTTGAACTTGGTGCTCTCAATATCGATTTCACCCCACGGAAGGCAATTAAATCTCAAGCCCTTGCCGATTTTGTTGCCGAGTGGACAGAAATTCAACAACCTATGTCAAATACCATCCTTGATCATTGGAAGATGTACTTTGATGGATCACTCAAGCTAGGCGGAGCCGGTGCAGGCGTTCTCCTCATTTCTCCAGACGAAAAATAACTCAAGTATGTCCTTCAGATATTATGGCAAGCTACAAACAATGAAGCAGGATATGAAGCCCTCATCCACGGGCTACGAGTGGCAATTACCCTCGGAATCAAGCGTTTACTCGTATACGACGATTCGGCAGTAGTCATCAATCAAGTCAACAAAGATTGGGACTGCACCAAAGAAAACATGGGCGCTTACTGTGCTGAAATACGAAAGCTCGAAAAACATTTTCAAGGATTAGAAATTCTACATGTCCTGCGCGGTTCTAATATTGCGGCAGATGTCCTCGCCAAGCTCGGATCGGACAGGGTGAAGGTCCCACCCGGTGTATTCATAGAGGAGTTATCAGCTCCCTCTATCAAACAACCCGGTGAGATAACCCCTGAAATCTCAGCTAAAGGCACCCATATTTTGGTAATCACCACCTCATGGACCCAAGTTTTTATTGATTATATCAAAGAGAATAAGTTGCTAGCAGATAAAGAGGAAGCTGCCCGAGTTGTTCGCAGAAGCAAGAACTACGTCCTAGTAGGGGACAAGCTCTATAGAAGAGCCACGTCATCAAGAGTACTCCTAAAATGTGTCTCATTTGAAGAGGGCAAAGAGATCCTAGACAAAATACACTCAGGTTGCTGTGGAAATCATGCTGCCTTAAGAACACTAGTCAGCAAGGCATTTCGCATCGGGTACTACTGGCCAACCGCTTTGAAAGATGCAGAAGAACTTGTTAGAAAATGCAAAGGTTGTCAAATGTTCGCAAGACAAGCTCATGTGCCAGCTCACAATCTCATCTGCATCCCACCTGCTTGGCCTTTCTCCTGCTGGGGGTTGGATCAAGTAGGACCTCTTAAGAAAGTAAAAGGCGGTTTTGAGTACATCTTCGTAGCAATTGACAAGTTCACCAAGTGGATTGAATACAAACCACTCGCAAAATATAGCACAGCCAAAGCAGGCGAGTTCATCCAAGACATTATGCACCGCTTCGACATGCCCAATCGAATCATCACAGATTTGGGTTCTCCCTTCACAGCCACAGAATTCCAAAGTTGGGCACAGGACTATGGCTTCAGCATAGATTACGCATCAGTCGCACATCCAGAGGCCAGCAGACAGGAAGAAAGGGCTAATGGACTCATACTAGCCGGATTAAAACCAAGATTGTATGAAGAACTAGTGAACTATGGATTAAAATGGATTGAAGAATTACCAAAGGTCGTATGGGGGCTACGAACTCAAATAAGCAGAGCCACCGGATACTCACCTTTCTTCCTAGTTTACGGATCAGAAGCCATACTACCTGCCGACTTGATCTGGACATCACCAATGATAGAACAATATGACGAAGGAGAAGCAGAACACACCTGAAGATTAGAACTCGACAGTACAGAAGAAGTCAGAGTAAACGCTACCCTTCAATCAGCAAGATACCTCCAAGGATTAAGACGCCACTATAACAAGAATACCTAGCCTCGATCACTACAAGTCGGAGACCTAGTACTAAGAAGAATACAAAAAACTGACGGACGCCATAAACTACGCAGTCCATGGGAAGGTCCTTTTATCGTCACAAAAGTCACCGGACCAGGCACATACAAGTTGATAACTGAAGATGGAAAAGAAGTCAACAATACATGGCACATCAGCCAGCTAAGAAGATTCTACGCATGAAAACAACTCAAGGAAGAATATATATACAAGTCACAAGAGATCAATGTTCATGATCAATAAAGATGGTGTTCCTTGACAACATATGTATTATTATGGCTTATCAACGTTCGCGATCAATAAAGATGGTTTTTCAACAACATATGTATGGCTTTCCCAGATTTGTTTCCAATAAGCATACCGGCCGAGAGCAAAAAGAGCTGAAAAGATGCTTGAGCCTGCCGATGAGGATAACTAATAAGCTAACACCCGAACCAAAAAGCAAAATGGCTGAAAATACGCCTGAGCATACCGGCCGAGAGCAAAAGAGCTGAAAAGATGCTTGAGCCCGCCGATGAGGGTAGCTAATAAGCTAACACCCGAACCAAAAAGCAAAGTGGCTGAAAATACGCCTGAGCATACCGGCCGAGAGCAAAAGAGCTGAAAAGATGCTTGAGCCCGCCGATGAGGGTAGCTAATAAGCTAACACCCGAACCAAAAAGCAAAATGGCTAAAAATATGCCTGAGCATACCGGCCGAGAGCAAAAGAGCTGAAAAGATGCTTGAGCCCGCCGATGAGGGTAGCTAATAAGCTAACACCCAAACCAAAAAGCAAAACGACTGAAACTAAGCCTGAGCATAAATCAGAGCAATTTCAAGACAAGACCCTCCAGCTCCTTGTTCCAAATAGCAAGAGGCTCGGGGGCTACACTTAGAAGATCCCAAGAAGCGCTACATGGTTTTGCTCAGGAAATCACTCAGACGACGCTTGTACCTACTCGGCAAGACCTGAAGGAACAAGATGAGGCTGCCAGAACTCAACCATGAAGTGCTCGGGGGCTTGTCGATCCTAGGATGTTTTTGCAACCAGGGAAAGGACCAGATGCTGACCACATCTCGAGTTAAGCCGAAAAGAAGCTGAAGATACTTGAGATCGCCGGTCCTAAGTCTTTTCAGTACTAACAAGAACACAAAGTTTGTCAAGACAACGATCTATACCGAGTTGTTTACAAGTCATAGACGAAAGCCAGACAAGCACTCGACAAATCAAGAAAGTCTGTCAAGACAACGATCTACATATACCGAGTTGTTTACACGGCACAAACGAAAGCCAGAAAGCACTCGACAGATCAAGAAAGTTTGTCAAGACAATGATCTACCTAAACTGGGTTGTTTACAAGACGAAGAAATACAGGCAAAGAAGACATCAACAAAAAATAAAGAATCTTCATTCAATCTTCATTCAAAAAGAAGTATAGTGTTCTATTACAGAAGCTGGAGTACAAAGGTCAATTACATCAAGCATTGTCATCAGGAGAAGAAATATCAATGTTAAGATTATCAACAATCCTCCTGGCTAAATCTTCGACCTCAGGCTCCACCTTCTCAACAGCATCCAGATATTCTTGACTCTCGGCTTCATCAGCAACCTTGGACAAAGGAAACTCCGGAGAAAGAACTCGGACCTAGGCAAGAACATTTCTAGTACACAGTTGGGCGCACCTCTTCACGAACTTCTGGAAACGGGTCGGCACTTGGGGAATAAACTGAGCCCAAGATTGACCATCATCCGTTGAAGTCCGGAGAAGACCGGCTACTGACCGAAAGGATTTCCACAAAGCATTCTAGTTCTCAGTAGCCGTCGCCAACTTACCAGTCAAGTCTTCAACAGTCTTTTGGACCTGCACAAGATCCCTGTTAGCTCCACGCCTAATCAACTTGGCAAGCGTGAGTTCTTCTTCAGCGCGAGTAATTACCTCCTCAGCCCTGTTGTGACTATTGCGAATGGTTATCTTCATTTCCTCAATACCCTCCGAGAGCTTCTACTTTTCAACTCGGAGAGCTAGAACAAGCACCAAAAAAGAAGTCAGCAGAAAGGGAAATCAGAATACAAAAGGAAACAAGAAGAACCTGCAATACCATTGCACTCATTCTTCATGGCCTCCAACGCAGCATCCCTCCGCTTCTCTGCCTCTACTACCCGGGCACGAAGAGCATTTTCCTCCATTTGGTGCGTTTGGCGCTCAGTCTCCATCTCGGCCTAACAGAGATCAAGCTCTGCATTTAGGGCACTCACCTCAGAGGACAACTTTTTCTCGGTTTCAGACGAGAAAAAGAAGCCGGTATGATCCCAAGAAAAAGACTAAACAAAAAGAGAAAGAGAAAGAAGGCATAAGAACAAAGCAAAGATGAACACCCGAAGAAAGAACTTCAGAAAAACTTACCTAGAGCTTTTCCCCAAAAGAAGTCGAAAGGGTCCCCCCAGGCGGCAGTCAGCTCTGACAAATGATGAGTGGCATCGAACTACTGCAACACGTCATCATCCAAGCACCGAGCACCGGTACCAAGAGGAGCAGAGGGAGAAGCCGCCCGATGCGAAGAAGGCAAGGCCAGGGCCATACCCTGGGAAGCCCCGGCTACCTCCTCAGAAGAACCCACCGCCGTGGCCATGGTCACTTCCGGAGCCACCGAGTCAGCAGCAGTGTGATCATCAGGGAACCCTATCTCCCTCACAGCCACCTCACCGACCATACATGCCAAGTCCCCAGACTCAGCACATAGAGGTGCATCAGAGGACTGACAAAAGGTCGGCGGAGGGTTAAGGGAAGGTGAGGGCCTGCAAGATGATAAGGAAACTCAACAATAAGAATATGAGTCAGGAAAAAGGAAAACAGAAGCAAAGAAACATAACAAGGAATCACTCACTCAACTATCTTCTTCTTCATGAAACCAAAAGAAGACCTTACAGGAGGAACTATGGCAGCAAAAACATCACCGCCGCTCTGCGATAGGAGCGGCGGGGCCGGTACCGGAGCCCTAGAAGAACTCAAGCTCGACGGCCATTTACTACAAGAGGACAAGTCCAAAGTTAGAACAAGAAGAGGTGTTCAACAACAGAAAAATAGGAAAACAACTCACCGACACGGGACAAGGGGCGCATCATCGTCCTCTTCTTCCTCACTCTCAAGCAAGGCAGCCATAGCGCCATCTGAAAAAGGAGAAAAGTACTCGGTTCAAGACACAAACAAACCACAAAAAGACAAAACATATTAATATGCTCACCTAGGAGCACGCTACCTACAACTGGAGTACCTGGACGAGTACTCGACTGGCGAGACTTCTTGGCAGCAGACAAACCAGAAGAACTTTTAGCTCGCCCCCTTTTCCTGACACTACGAGGACCTCAAGGAACTGGACGAGGAACATACTCCACATATACATCAAAAACCACAGAAGAAACACCAGGAAACATTATGGTGGTTTGAAACTTACTGGTTAAAGAAGCCCCAGCAACACTATCCCCAATCCCCACAATGGCAGGGCAGTCACCAAGGGGGATCGGATCAACAAAGTTACGCCCTAATTCCTATAAAAAGAGTATAACAACCAGACAAGAAAGATTAAGCAAAAGTGGAGACAGCAAAAGAAATACAAAAAGTACCCGCATAAGAAAAAACAACTCACAGCAGGAGGCGGGTTGTTAGCACTATACTCAAGGACAGCAAGCGGGACAACGCTTACTGCTTTTAGCATCTTCTGAAGATGCTCGACCACCTCCTCATCAGTCAACTCAAGGGCAGGGACCATACGAGAAGGGTCCTCCACCCCAGAGTACTCAAACCCAAAATTCTCCCGCTCCTTTAGAGGCTGAACATGGCGGCAAAGAAAACTAGAGACCATATCGAAGCCGGTCAAGCCCTACTGCTTTAGAGTACATATCCTCTAAAGAAATGGCTTGATCGCTTGGCTCTCATCCATCGTCAGGGGGTTCTTTTCCCATCGGTCATTAACCAAGGGACCAGATCTAGAATGAACGGAAAGAGGAGGAATCAAATTGGCGGCATAAAACCAGTCGGCACGCCAATCCCTCACAGAATCAACCAGGTCATAGTCAAAGAATTTGCTCTTAAGACCCTGGCAAAACTGAATCCCACAGCCACCAAGAACATCGGTGTCATCACGGCAGGGTTGCGGCTTCAGACGAAAGAAGTAACGAAAGAGAGAAAGAGAAGGAGGAATTCCAAGGAAAGTTTCACAAAGATGAACGAAAACAGAAAGATGAAGGACAGCATTGGGAGCAAGATGGTTCAGGCTAATCCCAAAATAGCTGAGAAATTGGTGAAGAAAAGCAGAAGCAGGAAGGCAGAGTCCAGCACGGATAAAGGAGACGAAAAGAATAATCTCACCAGGACCTGGAATAGGGACCCGATGCTCGCCTAGAGCTCTCCAATTAGCAATATCCTTGCTCTGGATCAGACCATCACTGACAAGCTCGCGCAACTGATCCTCAGTTGTAGTCGGAGCCGGCTAGATCTTCTGAGCAGCCCTCATGGCCATGAACTCTTGATTTTCAATCATGGAAAGCAAGGCCTCCTCGTCCACAAAGGTTGCCTGGGACTTGCTCGCTGATTTCTTCCTACCCATATACTAGCGAAAGCAATAAAAGCACTAAGGAAAGGTGATGCTCAGGCGGTAGCGCTCGGATGACGGTGACAATGGAGGTGGCAGAGTTTTGAAGACTAGGGTTTCAAGGCAAAAGTAGGGCAGTAAAGAAAAAGAAGAAGAAAGGCCCTTAAATAGATTTTATAGTAGTAAAACGTGGCCCACCTGGCCCGTTTAAACATGGCATGAGAGCACAATGGTCCATTTACTGACATAGCTAAAATGACGGACGGCACAAATCCACACAATGGTACAGTTCAACGGACAGATTCCAGACTTATCCATCCAGCACCACGGCGGAGTTATCATATTGCTACAAAAAGAACTCATCAACCATGAAGCAACGAAGGGTTACCTCACAAGGAACGCAACAACCCGGTCCTTATAGAAAAAACTTGGGAATCTCATAAACAACCAGGACATCAGCAGAATAAAGAATGACAACTCAGAAGACAAGATTCTTTCCATTATAAATGGTTTCAAAAAAAGAAGATTACACATCTTACAAGACCCAACGAACTCGGTACTACGACAAGCAAGGTAGCAAAGAGGAACCCGGACACAGCTAGGCTCTGGAACGACTACGTGTTCCAAATTGCTACTTGGTAGAACAAACCGCACTCGGCTACACTGTTTTCTTCAAAGGACGGACGTAGTGCATCCAAGGCAGAAATCAGCAGCACGACGGGACAACATGGAGCAGAGAAGGCCGGCAGGCATCTGTCTACCCAAGTCTGATGTGATGCTAGATATGGTGTTGATCTGCACCGGACAGTCTCAGGGCAGGCGATGAGGATCAACCTAGAACTGTCAGATGAAGGAACGTATCCCACATTGCAAGACTCCCTCCGACTACCGCCACGTACTTCCAAGTACAATGCTGCTGCAGGATTAGTCTACCTCTAATCCCTATCACAAGACTCCCTCCAGCTACGACAAGATACACAAGAACTGCAAAATATGCCCGGGGGCTGCTCTACTTCACAAACTACCATATTCATGACTACGGAGATTTCAGACCACGCAACAAAATGCTCGATGAATCAAAATAGCACATAAGGAGGATATTTATAGGCCAAAGAAGCGGTGCACATGGACCGGGAGCACCAACGGAACAAACCTAACAAAGGACACAGTGAAAAGATAGAATTCAATGAAAGAGTACTCAGGCGTGAAGGAGCAGTACTCAAGAACGAGCATATTCGGAAGAATATACCAACACTATACAACTCATGAACAAACAACATTTACTATCAACCACCACCATACAACTACATCTGACAACAGCAGACTACCAGAGAACATATCAAGAACCTGTATCCGAGTTCTTTTTGGATAAAAGAACCCAGGTATACACTCGGGGGCTACACTCAGTGAGTGCACTTTTTCCTTTAAAAAAGCGCACATCACTCAGAAGACTTTCTCAAGACAGCAGTTTTCAAACAACATAAGATTCAAGACCCTCCAACTTTTTGTTCCAAATAGCAAGAGGCTCGGGGGCTACACTCAGTGAGTGCACTTTTTCCTCCAAAAAAGCGCACATCACTCAGAAGACTTCTTCAAGACAGACCACTTCAAGGCCACACGACAAAAAGAACCCGGACCTAGCTATATCCGAGCTCTTTTTGACAAAGAACCCGGGTATATGCTCAGGAGCCCTTCGACGAAGAATCAGAGTGATTTCCAGAGAAGACCCTCCAGCTCCTTGTGCCAAACAGCAAGAGGCTCAGGGGCTACACCCAAATGGGAGTACTTTTTTCTTCAAAAAGGTACACACCACGCGAAGATCTCATGAAGCACTACACGGTTTCACTCAAGAAAGCACTCGGACGACGCTTGTTCCTGCTCGACAAGACCTGAAGGAACAAGACGAGGCTTCTAGAGCTCAACCATGAAGTGCTCAGGGGCTTGTCGATGCGGGACCCACAGGATACCCTACAAGGAAGGGAGAAGATCTAGTCTAACTAGGATTCTTCCCATGTAATCTTAGTAGTAGTAGTATTCTGTAATCCTACTAGGAACTCTAATTTTAAACCGACTAGGATTCTGACCTCCTGACTATATAAAGGAGGGCAGTGTTCCTAGAGACACGATTTTGACACGACACAACACTTTACAATCAATCCAATGCAAAGGCTAACGTCGACTAGACATAGGGCTGTTACTCGATCAACAATCGAGGGTCCGAACTAGGATAAATCGACTGTCTCTTGCGTTAACCGTCGAGCTCCGCATACGCTGAAGCCCGAACATACTACGCCAGGTACCCCCGTGGCAGGCTATCGGTGGTAAAACATCGATAGTCTGCATCGCTGAACACAGTGAGCTGTAGCCTACTCCCGCCGGTCTTGGGAAAGATGATCCCCTGATCCACCGTCCCCTTGACCTAGCGTAGTAGCCGCTTCACCGCAGCCCAGTGATCCTCTCTAGGATCCTCCATGAAGCGGCCGACGTAGCCCATGGCGAACGCAATGTCCGGCCTCATGTGGATTAGGTAGCGTAGATCGCCGATGATGCTCCGGTAGAGTGTTGCATCCACCTTCGCTGCAGTGTTGGCCTTCGTCGGCTTTAGCCGCTCCATCAGAGTTACGCATGGCTTGCATTCAGCCATGCCGCTCTGCTCCAACAGCTTCGAGGCATACGCGCTCTGACCGAGCATGAGTTCCTCCTTCCCTTGTCTCACCTCGATGCTGAGGTAGTAGGAGAGTGCGCCGAGATCGCTCATTTAGAAACAAGCCGCCATCTCGCGCTTGAAGCTGTTGATCGTGGCAGAACCGTCCGAAATAGCATACTTACAGGGGCGTTCATCTCCCACCAGACACTAAGCACCCCGAAAGCAAGCTACAGGGAGCGGTGTTCATCGGGCACACCCCGAGGGAGAACCCGAAAGATCCACATTTTTCCCAAGGATCCAATAATGAAAACGAGTTACAATACAAGTCCATTTCATACACCAGAGTTTCTTAAAAAGTACATTATTACAATACCAAATACCAGAGTGCAGAATGATAAACAGCAGAATTTAAAAAGATAACATCTAGTGATAAAGGGGCGAGGATTCCGTCTGAGCCCACCAGAAGGATCCTCCACACAAGGTACTCTTCAAGCATCACCTGCAACAGGGGTAAATAAACCCTGAGTACACAATGTACTCGCAAGACTTACTCAACTAGTGGGAATAGTTTCCCGACTCCAAGGAATATGATAGGCTTTATGGTTTGCTGGTTTTCTTTAGCGGAAAGCAACACTAATAGTGAGTCCTTATTTATGTATTATTATTATCAGCCGTATTAAGTTATCCTCTAGCCAGTCTATATAAGCACCTGTCTACTTTCAAGCAAGGGTTGAGCAATCAGTTATATTTCTTCTCCTTTCTCCACTTTCAGTTCTTACTACGGTGCTAAACCGCAGACAAGTCGTATCGGATCGCCCGGCGATTCGCGAATCAATGTGCCCAGCTGGGTGCCCCAAAAACACACGCCCTGCTTGTACCCCAGGCACAAGCGGGACCAACCCATCACTCTCCTATCCTGGGTGTCCAGGTCCCCGTCCAAACTAGGACTCCAAGCCCCCACCACTGAGTCTCGAACTCAGTGCGGTGCAAGGACCTCCTCCACCAAAAATAAAACCCTAACAGTCGGTCCGGAAAGAGCCGGATCCACGACAAGAGAGCAACAAGTCTTCCAAGCGCCCATACCCAAGTATGTGCTCGGGACAATATATCTATGACTTGCCTAGAGTCATATGCAATGAACGGTCCTTAATCGACACAGACAGGGAAACAGTGTAACCGAGCTATGCCCTGTTGGCCGCAGGACACAACCCTTTACACCCACCAGTACCCAACCCTATCCCTGCCCGGTCACCATTTACCTTTACCATTTCATCATGAGTTATCATGTTTATCACCTACTTGTGAGTAACGACAGGTTACCCACGCTACCGATATTCTGAGCATAGCAGCTACTCGACCTGTACTAGTAGGACTCATAGGTAGATATATTTATGCATGTAGTTTTCATAAAATGCCTGTAACATAAATGCACAACATATATATATCAGTGATCATTTAAAATAAGGGTTATGCACCGGGGCTTGCCTTGGGGAGGCGCCGAGTCAGCAAGGTCAGCACCAACAGGCTCCAGGGCTTCCTCCTGTGCGAAGATCTCCTCCTCGATCACCTCGTCGTACTCCGGCTCGCCGGTGGGCACAAAATCTACCAGTTCGTGATCTACATGAAATGATGATGCAATGCTTAGGAATATAACATCAGCAGCTCTTACAATATAGTACATTGATTTAACTACTAAGCTATTGCTATCGACAACCAATATAAAGTATGGCGTTCATCATTATTATAGTTACTACCGGTATTTTTACTCCTAACACTGATTTACGCTATATACAAATAGACAAGGGCAATATATACTCTTATTTAATAACCCATTCTAAGACCACAAAACTTACAGCAAGTACTTAATAGCCTAACAAGTCTACTGCAAAATTTTTGTGTCTATAGCTATCACCAATTATCCACGAATAGTCCTACAAGTATTGATCTACCTAATATCAGGGCTCTAGTTTTGAATTTATGACCAATACTTGGCATAGCTAGCTGCAATCTAACTGTACTATCAAGTAGATGGTATTTTTGCGAAACTAACAAAATTAGTTTCACTATTTTAGGACAACTATGCAATTTACTACGATTTATCGAAGTTGGATTCATAACTAAAGTAAATAAACATGTCTATTCTCTAAAAATTAAGAAACCGAAATCGGGCTCCATGGCCCAACACGTGCTGGTTCGGCCCACCCCGCCTTCCCGCCCGCGCGCGTCAGCAAACCACCGCATGGCCCACGCGGAGGCGCGGCCCAGCCGACCAACGGCCCACGACGGGGGAAGGCCTACGCGCGATGACAATTTCACAGAAACGCCCCTGAACTACTTAACATTAACCACGAGCGCTAAGACACTATTTACCTAGTCTAGGCTTTTACAGATATGCCCTCCGAACTACTTGCCTTCTCCCCGACGATACCCCTGCGGCCACCCACGTGCACCGGTGCGGCAGGGCTGGCGCCGGTGACCCACGCCAGCCACCCTAGGCTATCCGCGCCCCAATAACCGAGCCGACACTCACCTAGGAACGAACGTGAAGCGATTGGCGGAGGAAACGCGGACTAGGACATAGTGGGGAGGTCGGACCACGATGGCGGTTAACCTGCAGTCACGGCGGTGCCGTTCTGGTGAACGTCAGCAAGGCCGGGGCAAACCAAGTAGCAATTGAGCACCAGCGACTCACCATGGAACCGAACGACGCGGTGACTCGACCGGAGATGGCTCGAACCACGCTGGCCACGTGCGCGCGATGTGGAGCGGCGATGCACAGCGATGGCATGGCTATGCCAGGGGCTGCTCTATGGTGGTAGGGCTTAGGCTATGGTGAGCACGGTGACACCCGACTAGAGGAGAGGCTAGTAGTGTGAGGGATTGGACCGAGATGCCTTGGTTGCTTGGTTAGCCGACGGCGCAGGACACCATGGTCTTATGGACCCGGCGAGCGGCGATTCAAAATTGGAGCACAGGACTGAGCTATAGGCGGTGATGTGGGGTCGGTAGAGCTGCAGGCTACCTAGCGGAGTCAAACATGTGGTCAATTTGAATCAAGACACCGCTACCTCGGTGAATTTGAAAGAAGCATCTCGGCGGCCATGGAGATAGTGGAGGCAGGGGGGTACTGGTGTGGCTTGGCTTGGTCCGGCTACGGTTGTCAACGCAACCAACAACGTGCGCCACAACAAGGGACAGCAGGACGTGCCTTGGACGACTGTCCGCATGGCCACGACTGCAAGCCGACGAGACTCGACACGGTGACGCAGCGGGCAGCGCCAGACAAAAGACGCAGTGCGATGCGACGCAGAGGGGATGGCAGAGCAGGTGGACATCCTTCACGTGAGCAGCCAAGGGAAGTCAGCGGATCAGTGCCGTGCGTGGCCGCTGGCGACGTGAACGCGGGACCCAGTGCGTCAACGGCCAAAGCGGGGCAGGACAAGGCTTGGCAGAGCTTGGTCGGTGGCTCGGACGCAGCGCGTCAGCCGGGGTGCTGTGGTCCGTGTGTCCACGAGGCAGCAGACGAACCAGGCAGCCACACCAATACCCTGCGCACGAGCTTGGCCTGCATCGCCAGGACCACGTGTGTGCATAGGTGCGGCGGTGGGATGCAACTGGCGTGGCAGTGGGACACGACCGGTACGGCAGTGCGCTGGCAGGCCAGCAGCGGTGGTGACCGCGCCCAGGGCAATGCCATGTGCCATGCATGCTTTTTAAAGCAGTTAGAAAACTTATACATGATGCTCCAAAAGCCAAACCAACTGTTCGATGCACAAGAGGGTATGTTGGGCTGTCGATCAGAGTCAAGATATCGTACCACTTCCTAAGCCGATAGCTCTACAATTATTGCCAGAGGTGGCTTCGTCAACCTTCTTTCAAACCTACGCGGAACGACGTTGATTCGAACGATTTCGCATCGACTCCCAAATCCGACCTACGGGATGTACTAGCTAGCTACCCTTGTCCTCGACCGCCCATGTTTTATCACGTTCGCAAGACCTTTTATAACATTTATGTTTTGACCAGAATTCGATCCGAACACTAAACAATGTTATGTGACATGAAACATAACATTCGCTTTCTTGTTTCGTATAAATGTTTCAAGAACCGAACATTGCTTTATAATTCATGTTATACACATATGCACATAGCCATAATGCTCATACGATGTTTTAGCAAAATAGTGCAATGTGATGTCCTCTGTACGCGCGTCGGTGACGATCAAGTCATCCATATATACGCCGACAATGAGCTCCTCCTTCCCCCGTCACCACGTGTAGAGCGCATGCTCGGTTGCGCACTATTAGAACCTAAGCTCATCCAGCGTGGCGTCAAGTTTGGCGTTCCATGCTCATGGGGCCTACCACAGCCCGTAGAGCGCCTTACATAGTCGGATCACCCTGTGCTCCTCTCCCTTGATGGCGAAACCTAGAGGTTGCCTAACGAAGACCATCTCTGCTAGCTCGCCGTTGAGGAAGGCCGATTTAACATCCAAGTGATGGATGCGCCAGTCCTTTACTGTTGCCAAGGCTAGTAGCAAACGAACAGACTCCATGCGTCCTACTGGTGCAAAGACTTCCTCGAAGTCGATGCCCTCGCGCTGAACAAAGCCTCAGGCGACGAGGCGCACCTTGTGCTTGACAATGGCGCCGAGCTCGTCCCGCTTGACCTTGTACACCCACTTTAGGCTGATCGGATGACATCCTAGAGGTGGATCGACGAGCTGCCATGTCTCATTTTCCTCGATCGCCTTCATCTCCTCCAGCATCGCCCATCGCCAGTTTCCATCGCGCTCCGCCAGCGTGAACGTGGGTGGTTCCTCTACACTAACAAGCAGCAGCTCTTGGTCATTGAGCAGCCGACTAGCCAGGCTTGAGGGCCCTGTGCCCCTGATGATGTCATCTAGCCTGCGGAACCGCACCTCCTCACCTTCGTGGAAGGCATCCACGAACTCAATGATGTCACTTGGAGGTGAGGCGAACTCGATCGGTGACGATGGAGTTCACTGTTCTGCCAGAGTGCTTGGCACAACACCTGGAGTGCTCGGCACCCCGATTGTAGTGCTCAGCACTACTCCTGGACAGCTCGTCACCACTCCTAGAGTGGTATGCACCCCTCTCAGAGTGCTCGGAACACGTCTTGCAGTGCTCGGCACCACTACAAGACCCCTTGGCTCCACTACGGGAGTACTCGGCACCCATTCTGGAGTGGTCGCCACCATTGCAGCACCTCCCGACAGCACTCCTGGCGTACTCGGCGTCCCTCCAGGAGTGCTTGGCACTCCTCCCACTTGTTAGCTCACTAGATTACCAGCTCAGGTGAGTCGACCACTCACCAGTCTTGCCAACCACGGCTGAGCATGACAGACAATGTCTGACCACACACTATGGTCAGAGGTAGAGGAAGAAAGGGAGAACAGAGCACACATATAGTACAAGCACTAGCGTTGGCCGAAGGTCTTTATAGGGGATGGCAAATCTAAACTCTCTTTGTTGAGTTACAGTGGCAAACTATATATATAACTCTACTCATCTAGTCCTATTACAGCTGCCCTGCTGCAACAATGACTAGATAACACAGCACGACTAACTTCTGCGCCTGTCCCTGTCGTGGCTATAGAGAGCCAGGTGAGCTGTTTGGCGATTACCCCTACAGCGGCTACAGTACCACAGCAGGGGGCCTTTTCGGCACTGCCTACCCTTACTGTGTGTTCACACAAGGAAACAGTAGATTATCTAACAATTCTTTCCCTAATCCTACTGCTATCCCTTGTACCCCCTCCATGGCGATCATCTCCTTCACCTCCATGAGTTGAAGACGTCCGAGCGGCTTGGTGAGGACGTTCGTGAGTTGTCGACCAGTTTCGACGAACTCGATGACGATCTGCCCTTCATTGACACAGTCCCTGAGGAAGTGGAACTTCACGTCAATGTGCTTGCTCCGGTCGTGGAGAACTGGATTCTTCGTGAGGGCGATGGCAGGCTGGTTGTCCACCATCAGTGTTGGTGGGTGAGCTTCCACACCAGTTAGCTCGCCCAGCAGCCGGCGTAGCCACACAACTTGGCACGCCGCAGTGGCCGCCGCTACGTACTCTGCCTCGCACGTAGATAGTGCCACCACCATCTGTTTTAGCGACAGCCATGAAATTGGAGCCGACCCAAGGAAGACGAGCACTCCAGAGGTGCTCCGCCATCCATCGATGTCCCCCGCCATGTCTACATCGCTAAACACAGTGAGCTGCAGCCTACTCCTACCGGTCTTAGGAAAGATGATCCCCTGATCCACCGTCCCCTTGACGTAGCGCAGTAGCCGCATCACCATAGCCCAGTGATCATCTCTAGGATCCTCCATGAAGTGACTGATGTAGCCCAAGATGAATGCAATGTCCAGCCTCGTGTGGACTAGGTAGCGCAGATCGCCGATGATGCTTCGGTAGAGTGTTGCATCCACCTTCGTTGTGGTGCTAGCCTTCGTCAGCTTCAGCAGATCCCCTATCAGAGTTACGCATGGCTTGCACTCAGCCATGCCGCTCCGCTCCAACAGCTTTGAGGCATACGCGCTCTGACCGAGCGTGAGTTCCTCCTTCCCTTGTCTCACCTCGATGCCAAGGTAGTAGGAGAGTGCGCCGAGATCACTCATTTCGAAATGAGCCACCATCTCAAGCATTAAGCTGTTGATGTCCTCCGTACGTGCGTCGGTGATGATCAAGTTGTCCACATACACGCCGACGACGAGCACCTCTTTCCCCCATCGCCGCATGTAGAGCGCGTGCTCGGTTGTGCACCGTTGGAACCCAAGCTCACCCAGCATGGCGTCAAGCTTGGCGTTCCATGCTCGTGGGGCCTGCCACAGCCCGTAGAGCACCTTGCGTAGTCGGAGCACCCTGTGCTCCTCTCCCTTGATGGCAAAACCTTGAGGTTGCCTGACGAAGACCGTCTCCGCCAGCTCGCCGTTGAGGAAGGCCAATTTAATGTCCAAGTGATGGATGTGCCAGTCCTTTGCTGCTGTCAAGGCTAGTAGCAAACGAACAGACTCCATGCGTGCTACTGGCGCAAAGACTTCCTTGAAGTCGATGCCCTCACGCTGAACAAAAGCCCATCGCTAGTTCCCATCACACTCCACCAGCACGAATGTGGGTGGTTCCTCTGTACTGACGAGCAGCAGCTCTTGGTCATTGAGCAGCCGACCAGTCATGTCTGAGGGCCCTGTGCCCCTAATGATGTTATCCTACCTGTGGAACCGCACCTCCTCACCTTTGTGGAAGGCATCCACGAACTCAGTGATGTCACTTGGAGGTGAGGCAAACTCGATCGGCGTCGATGGAGTTCCCTGTTCCGCCGGAGTGCTCGGCACAGCACCTGGAGTGCTCGGCACCCCGATTGTAGTGCTCAGCACTACTCTTGGATAGCTCATCACCACTCCTGGAGTGGTCTGCACCCCTCCCAGAGTGCTCGACACACGTCTTGCAGTGCTCGGCACCACTACAAGACCCCTCGGCTCCGCTACGGGAGTGCTCAGCACCCATCCTCGAGTGGTCGCCACCACTGCAGAACCTCCCGGCACCACTCCTAGCATGCTGGGCATCCCTCTAGGAGTGCTTGGCACTCCTCCCACTTGTTAGTTCACTAGATCACCGGCTCAGGTGAGTCGACCACTCACCAGTCTTGCCGACCATGGCCGAGCATGACAGACATTGTCCGACCACACACTATGGTCAGAGGTAGAGGAAGAAAGGGAGAACAGAGCACACATATAGTACAAGCACCAGTGTTGGCTGGAGCTCTATATAGGGGATGGCAAATCTGAACTCTCTTTGTTGAGTTGTAGTGGCAAACTATATATACAACTCTACTCATCTAGTCCTAGTACATCTGCCGACCAGCCATGTCTGAGGGCCCTATGCCCCTGATGATGTTATCCTGCCTATGGAACTGCACCTCCTCACCTTCGTGGAAGGCATCCATGAACTCAGTGATGTCACTTGGAGGTGAGGCGAACTCGATCGACGTCGATGGAGTTCCCTGTTCCACCGGAGTGCTCGGCACAGCACCTGGAGTGCTCGGCACCTCGGTTGTAGTGCTCGGCACTATTCTTGGACAGCTTGTCACTAGTCCTGGAGTGGTCTGCACCCCTCCCGAAGTGCTCGGCACACGTCTTGCAGTGGTCTGCACCCCTCCCGGAGTGCTCGGCATCCCTCCCGAAGTGCTCGTCACCGCCCCAGGAGTGCACAGCTCTGTTGCTGGAGTGCTTGGCACCTCTTCCCCAGCGTATCCACCACCGTGGATGACCAGGTGCTCGACGACGAAGGTGCTGGTGATGCTGCTAGCTTCCCCCGTGCTCGGACTGTTTTAGTCCCAAGCTGCCTTCTCGTTGAACACGACATCGCGCGAGACAAGTACCTTGTCTCCACGTGGGTCATAGAGCTAGTACGCCTCGGTACCCTCCGCGTAGCCCAGGAACACCATCGGTGTGCTCCTGTCCTCCAGCATGGTGAGGATCGGCTTCGTCTTCCTGACGTGGCCGATGCAGCCGAATGTCCAGAGGAAGGACACGCTCGGCTTGCGCCCATACCAAGCTTCAAACGTTGTCTTGCCCGTTAGGGCCTTGGTCGGAGCGCGGTTAAGGATGAACACCGTCGTGGTCACCGCCTCACCCTAGAACCTTGCCGGCATGCCTTTGGCCTTCATCATGGATCGAGCCATGCCGATCACCGTCTGGTTCCGTCGCTCCACCATGCCATTCTGCTGTGGCGAGTACGACGCGGTGTGGTGTCGCACCACACCCTGATCCATGTAGTACGCAGTGAACTCCACCGAAGTGAACTCGCCGCCACGATCAGTCCTCAGCACACAGGGCTTCTTGCCGCTCTCGGCCTTCGCACGCATCTTGAGCTTTTTTATCACCGCCACCGCTTCGACCTTGCTCATCAGGAGTTGCAGCCACATGTAGCGACTGTAATCATCCACGAGCAGGAGGAAGTACCACCGACCACCGTTTGTGGCTGGCATGATCGGCCCGCAGAGGTCGCCGTGGACGAGCTCGAGAGCATCCTCCGTGTGATACTTGGCCGCCTTTGGGAACAGTAGCCTCCTCTGCTTCCTGGCCAGGCAGCTATCACATAGCTCGCCTACATGCTTGATGTGGGGTAGCCCTCAGACCATCTTCTCCAGCCGACCAAGCGCGTCGAAGCTGAGATGTCCGAATCAGGCATGCCACAGCCACGGTTCCTCGGTGTGCCTTGCCGCTAGGCACACCGGCTGCTCTACCTTCAGGTTGAGCAGGTACAACCAGTTCTGAGACCTCTTCACCTTGGCGAGAAGTCGCTGCTCCCAGTCCCTGATCCTAAGGACTCCGTCCTTGATCAGTACCTCGCTACCGTGCTCATCCAACTGACCAATGCTGATAATGCTTGAACGCAGCTGTGGGATGTAATATACATCTATTAGCACCGGTGCTCCCCATTCTGGCACCTGAAAATGATGGTGTCGCGCCTTTAGATTGTCACCCTTGAGCCATCACCAAACTTCACCGTACCGATAACATCGTCGTCGAGCTCGGAGAAGGCTGCCTTGGAGCTCGTCATGTGGTTACTGGCATCAGAGTCCAGATACCACCGTTGCTTCTGTTCGGCGCCCACACGTCTGAGGTGGACTTGGGGGCGCAGTTCGTCGAGGTTGATAGCCTTTAGGGCCTTCCTAGGTCCTTCCACCATTGTCACCTCTCCCTTCTCCTCGGCCTCGATGTTGTGCAGTGCATAGAACGTCGCCATCAGGATAGTGGCCTCATCATCATCATCAGCTTGCGCTAGATGAGCCTCAGCCTTCTTCTCCTGCTTGCGATTTGGGCACTCCTGTGCCCAATGGCCCATCTTCCCACAGCGCCGGTAGGCGTTGGGGTCGACCTGCTTCTTCTTCTCCAAAGAAACCTTGCCACGACGCTTGCCATTGCCATCGTGGCTGGAGGAGGCTACCCCGGAGTTCCTCCGAGCAGCCCACTCCTCCTCTGTCAGCAGTTTGCTGCTGTCCTTCATTGCTGTCTCCTGTTCCAGGCGCTCGTCCACCACCCGTAGACGGCCTGTCACATCCTCAATGGTGAGGGTGGACAAGTCCAGCATCGTCTCTATGGAAAGAGCGATCTGGATGTACTTTGCTAGCACGGAGTGGAGGTACTTGGAGAACGCCTCCTCTTCGTCGATGGTGACACCAAGGCTCTTCAGCTTGCTGATGAGCATCTGCAGGCGGAGGGAGAAGTCATCCACTATTTCACCATCCTTGAAGTTGAGGTTGGCGTACTCCTGCTTCAGAAGCTGGGCCGTCGCCTTCTTTGCGCGGTCGGAACCGATGTGCATCACTGCAATAGCCTCTCACGCCTCCTTAGCAGAGCTCTTCGCCCCCAACGGCTCCCTGTACTCCGCCGGTACAGCAGCGAGGATAGCCTCTAACGCTGACATGCCATCTTCCTCATTATCGGTGCCCTTGTCAACAGCATTCCAGAGCCGTCGGGCTCTGAGCTTTACCTTCATGGTCACCGACCACTCTCCATAGTTGGTGCGAGTCAGCGTCGGCCAACTGGTGCCGCTGACCTCCCGCACTGTGCGAACAACGACCTCCTGTCGTGGCTGGGCAGTCACAGCAGTGCCACTGCTGTCGCCCATCTTCGAACCGTGCGTCATCGCCAGCCAGCGGTTAGTCCAGCAACGATGTTTGTACGGCTCTGATACCATTTGTTAGCCCACTAGATCACCGGCTCAGGTGAGTCGACCACTCACAAGTCACGGCCGAGCACGACAGACGTTGTCTGCCCACACACTATGGTCAGAGGTAGAGGAAGAAAGGGAGAACAGAACACACACAGTACAAGCACCAGCGTTGGCTGGAGCTCTGTATAGGAGATGGCAAATCTAAACTCTTTTTATTGAGTTACAGTGGCAAACTATATATACAACTCTACTCATCTAGTCCTAGTACAGCTGTCCTGCTGCAACAGTAACTAGATAACACAGCAGGACTGACTTCTGCGCCTGTCCCTGCCGTGGCTACAGAGAGGCAGGTGAGCCGTTCGACGCCTGCCCCTGCAGCGGCTACAGTACCATAGCAGAGGGCCTTTTCGACGCCGTCTTTCCTTACTATGTGTTCACACAAGAAAGCAATAGATTATCTAAGAGTGCTCTCATTCCAGGACATCAGGGCTTGCTGTGGATCAGGAATGATAGACTTCATGAAATCAAGCAGTGACAGACGATCTGTTGCATTTCCAGTAGTGAGGCTGCAGGTAACACCATGTCCACTGCAAGCTATGAGCACCAACAGAAACTGGACGATTGATGTCTTCATGTATATATGTAAGTTTAGTCCTTTACTAACTGAAGCCCTGCATATAATTATTAAAGCCAATTAATTATTGTATCTATCATGTATCATGGTTATTCATGATTCATGCTGTTAAAACGTCTCAACAAAATGTTAAAAACCAAACCCAAAGACAATATCTAATAATAAACCATGAAAGTGATGAATCTGATTGTCAATAATATTATTTACTCCGATGGGTTCAGGAGCGACGACAAATTGGGGCCCTAAAGTTTATACAAGTTGTATGGCTAATAAAATCAAATCATAGCTTCAGTGTGTTGAAATATCTGTTAGTTACCAGGATATACTTGAGATATGCATGGGATCACAACAACGTGTTGGCGTGTTGGTTGCTACTCACGGCAGGTTGTTACGGCTCCGAATAAGATAGCTCCAAGTTGTTGTAATCGGTTGTTGTAAACTTGTGTCTAGATTCATTTTCTTGTAATTCAAGTTGTAAGCGCCACGTTAGGGGCTTTTTCTAGGTATATTAACATGGAGCCGTGAGCCCGAGAAGACATCACGTTACAACCATTTTCACATAGTGAAATATATGACTTTAATATTCTGGACATACTTTCACTTAAATTTATAACTTTAATATGTATTCTTTTGTACCATATGTATAAAAACAGTAAAAATATTACTAACCTCAAGAATCATATTTTCTATTTCTAGTAGACATGATGTGGATTGAATTAATTTAAATAAATTCATATAGTGTATATATATTAAGTCAAGTCCCATGCCTAAATGTCTAATGTCTTCAGCCCGTCACTCTAATCAGAACAAAAGAAAACACAAACATATCAAATCAGCCGACAACAGCATTAGAAAATTATTAAATTAAGAATTTGCTAGCACGCTAAGACTGTATAGGTCTAATTAACTTACCTGTTCCAGTCAGTCTAGGCACAGATTCAGAGTCACAAGCAGAGTAAGATCAGAAGGCACTAGGCAGGAGGACAACACTCGGTAGACGGGGTCGACGCTCAGTTCTTGTGATATTGCGGTAGATGAATCACCGAATGTACTGCTTCGGCTTGTGGGCGCGGCGGCAGATGAATCGTCAGGTACTCAGGCACACGGAAGGCAGCAACGGCGATGAAGCTGCTGTCCTTAATTGCGCTGATTGGGACTTAAAAGGCTGCAATTTGGGGGCCCATTAAATTTAGGGGCCCTGTTCCGTTGATCACCTCGCACACCCCCTTCGACGGCCCTGCTATAGCAGCCCAAGGATTTGGCACAGAAATAATATACAATGCAAGATGCACAATATCAAGGGGAGAGTAGATACTCTTGAATAGAAGCAAGATAAGATAGTGAAATCAGCATAAGCATAAGCATCAACAGTAATAAGCAATATTTTCCTCTAACGAATAATATTTTTCTCTCACAACAAATCAGCATAAGCATCAACATAAACTAAATTTCAGCATAAGCGAACAAGGTGAAGGTTTTCAAACTAGAAAATCCCTCGATGAATCCAACAATAATTCTGTTTTTAGCACAACCTCAATGCGTACAAGGGATTACTCTCTCATAAGTCAACAACCCTGATATGGATTCCATTTCTTGTTGGTGTACACTTAGGATAAATTAAGCTTCTTCCATGAATGATTTCTAGGGGCGGTTAATAATTGTTATGAAAATAAATTCATAACTTTTTTAAATAGTGTGGAATGAAGGTAAACCTTATATGAAAATTGCAGAGCTTGACAACATCTAAAATTTTAGGGTTGAATTTTTTTCACTTGAAATCATTTAGGGGCCTTGAATATTCATTATAAGTTCTCATATTTCTAAATTTGAAATGTTTAAATTTCCCAACGTCCTCAGATGTAGGCATGTTCTATAGCAAGTTGTAGTGCTCAATAAGATCTAAAACTTTAAATTTCAAAGTTTCTTCTTATTTGAAATCATTTAGGATTGCAAATATTAAAAAAAAGGTTCGGGAAACTTAATATAAAGGAATAGCGTCCAGTACACTACGCCAGATTCTTACAACAGGAACGGGGGCATTTTTACTGTAGGGGCGGCTGGGGTTGGGGACGCCCCTACAGTGGGGGTCCTTGGGCCCCAGCAGCCCAGCTGCCCCTACAGATGGCACTGTAGGGGCGGCTGCTAACCTGAGCCGCCCCTACAGTTGGGGCTGATCTGTAGGGGCGGCTCAATCACTAGCCGCCCCTGCAGTGCCCACTTATCTTTTTTCAAATTTCAAATTTTGAAAGGTTCAAATTTAGTCGAATGATAAGATGACCAAAATAAAAGTTGTAGATCTTGATGAGTTGAACAACTTTTGTATTCATCACTTTTACATATGAAATCATTTAGGGTTTGAAAATTTGGTTTGAACTTGTCAAATTTCAAATTTTAAAATATGTAAAACATTGTCACATCCAAATTTGATCAAACTTAAATGCTGAAAAATGATTTTAGAAATTTTTAGGAAAAAAACCATCACATTTGGAGTTAGTATGAGGGAAAACAACTAGTTACAAAGTTTATTCATAGATTAAAAAGAGAAATCACACTGTTCTATATGATCCTTACACGATCCTAGTGAACAATGTGATTTCTTTTTTTAATATGTGGGTCAACTTTGTAACTAGTTTTTCTTCCTCATACTAACTCTAAATCTGATGATTTTTTTTCCTAAAATCATTCTCTATCAATTTATTTTTTTGGTTTTGTCAACATATACATATGAAAATTTTGAACAATTTAAATTTTGAATTTCAAAAAAATACAACTTCAGACAAGATTTTGGTTCCCCAAATAATTTCAGCTGAAAAAGTAATAAATACCAAAGTTGAATAAATCATCAAGATCTACAACTTATGTATTGGTCATGTCTTCATATGACAAAGTGGTAACGACATTGTTCACAAATGTGACACATCTCTCATAAGGTTTTATAAACTATATGAGACATGTGTAAGATTAGTGAACAATGTGTGCTAAAAATTTGTCAAATAAAGAAATGATCAAAATAAAAGTTGTAGATATTCATGAGTTGAACAACTTTAGTATTCATTGCTTTTTATGTTGAAATCAATTTGGGTCTCAAATTTTGGTTCGAACTTGTCGTTTTTCAAAATTTCCAATTTGAAAGGTTCAAATTTTGTCAAATGATAAGATGACTAAAATAAAAATTGTAGATATTAATGAGTTTAACAACTTTGGTATTCATCACTTTTTATGTTGAAATCATTTTGGGTCTCAAATTTTGGTTCGAACTTGTCATTTTTAAAATTTTAAATTTGAAAGGTTCAAATTTAGTCAAATGACAAGATGACCAAAATAAAAGTTGTAGATCTTGATGAGTTGAACAACTTTTGTATTCATCACTTTTACATATGAAATCATTTAGGGTTTGAAAATTTGGTTTGAACTTATCAAATTTCAAATTTAAAAATGTGTAAAACATTGTCACATCCAAATTTGATCAAATTTAAATGGTGAAGAATGATTTTAGAATTTTTTAGGAAAAAATTCATCACATTTGGAGTTAGTATGAGGGAAAACAACTAGTTACAAAGTTTACCCACAAATTAAAAAGAGAAATCACACTGTTCTAGATGATCCTTACATGATCATAGTGAACAGTATGATTTCTTTTTTTAATTTGTGGATCAACTTTGTAACTATTTTTTTCCTCATACTAACTCCAAATCTGATGATTTTTTTTCTAAAATTTTCTAAAATCATTCTCTATCAATTTATTTTGTTGGTTTTGTCAATATATACATATGAAAAGTTTGAGAAATTTAAATTTTGAATTTCAAAAAAATGCAACTTCAGACAAGATTTTGGTTCCCAAATGATTTCAGCTGAAAAAATGATAAATACCAAAGTTGAATAACTCATCAAGATCTACAACTTGTGTATTGGTCATTTCTTCATATGACAAAGTGGTAACGACATTGTTCACAAATGTGACACATCTCTCATAAGGTTTTATAAACTATATGAGACATGTGTAAGATTAGTGAACAATGTGTGGTAAGAATTTGTCAAATGAAGAAATGAGCAAAATAAAAGTTATAGATATTCATGAGTTGAACAACTTTGGTATTCATCGCTTTTTATGTTGAAATCAATTTGGGTCTCAAATTTTGGTTCGAACTTGTCGTTTTTCAAAATTTCCAATTTGAAATGTTCAAATTTTGTCAAATGACAAGATGACTAAAATAAAAGTTGTAAATATTAATGAGTTGAACAACTTTGGTATTCATCACTTTTTATGTTGAAATCATTTTGGGTCTCAAATTTTGGTTTGAACTTGTCATTTTTTTAAATTTCAAATTTGAAAGGTTCAAATTTTGTCAAATGACAAGATGACCAAAATAAAAGTTGTAGATCTTCATGACCTCTATAACTTTGATGTTTATCAAATTTTTATTTGAGATCTCAAAATTATTTTAGTTGTTTTGATTTTAATTTTTTTAAATTTAAATTTTTTTCCCATTTTTAAAGGTTCAATTTTGCAATTTTAAACTGTTGTAGTTGTTTTAGTTATTGTATATGTAAATATATCTATAAAAAAGTAATTATAAAATTTTGTACTATTTTATTTATTATTTACATGTGAATAACTTATTTTGATTTAGAATTTTTTAAAAAAAAATTTAACTATCGGACGACTTATAACCTCAGCCACCCTATAGTGCCTCTAAGGTATCCCAATTTTCTCTCCGTCCGATCTTCGCAACGAGTATCTGGGATTGGGTTTTTTGGATTCTGCTAGAATTAGATTCTCCTCGATTCTCCTTTTTCTCTATAGCTTCTCCTCTCCTTCTCTCTGCTTTCTCCGGCTTCGCGTTCGAATCCAGTGAAGCAAATATATATCCAGCTTCAGCTTCTCCTTCTCAAAGTATCTCGTCTCCTCTCCCGAGCTCGACGCTTCTCCTCACGCAGAAACGCCGCCGCCGCCGCCTCCGCCCCTGCGTTGCCTTCCTCTCCCTCTCCCTCTCCCTATCTCTCTAGACGTGGCGCCGTGTAGCCGGGGCCCAGCGCCGCCGCTACACCGCGCAAGGCGCTGGCGGCGCGACGGCGCCCCGGCTGCGCTGCAGCGCCGCGTGTCAGCCCCGGCGGTGGACGTCCCCGGTCACTGCACGGCGAGAGCGGGCCCCAGCATTTGCCGCCGTCCCGGATGCCTCCCGGCGCGGCCTCCTCCGACCGTTCCGCATCTCCTCCTCTCCTCGACGAAACCCTAGGTGCCTGTGCTCCATGACCCCGGCTGCGCATGACGTCTTTCTCTCCGGCGGCGGCTCAGCTCGGCGGCCGGCTCTGGCAGTATGTCACCCCTCCACCCGTTATCTTCCCCTTCTTTTCCTCAGCCGCCTCGCTCCCTCGCTAGCAGCAAAACCTTGCCACGAATCGCCGATGCTCCAGCCCGGAAGAGCCAACGAGGTGACTGAGCACCTCGGCAATGGGTGACAGCCAGTACTCCTTCTCCCTCACCACCTTCAGGTTCGTGCTCCTCTCTCTACATCTCTCGCTTGCACGTCCCCTCCATCGAGATCGGGGGAGATTTTGTGTCGTTACGGTGGTTTGATTTGACCTCTTCCGGTTGATTTCGCTGCAGCCCATCAGGAAAGCTTGTGCAGATCGAGCACGCGCTCACGGCTGTCGGATCCGGGCAGACCTCGCTCGGGATCAAAGGTTCGATTAGCGCAGCAATCACCTCTCACCCCTGTGATTTCTTATGTTGGTATTTTGCTGTTTGCTAGGTAGCGAGAGGTTCGTGACCAATTTGAAACGGCATTATGACGTCTTATCTCGTGCACAACATTAGAGCATTGCGGAGGGTTAGTCCTCTTGGTGAAGTGTATTATTTTGGGTTTGTGTTCGTGTATTTGTGTCTTAGCTTTGATCAGGGCTTTTATCCTTTTCGTGTGTTTGTGTCGTTGCTTTGACTAGGGCTTTCATCCTTTCTCGTTAGCATCGCAGTGTTAATTGAGGATACCTAGATGTAATTTCAACTGTGTATATAGTTGTGATTTTCTTATCTCCTAGATACCTACACGCAATTTCAGCTGTTTTCAAGTTGTATGGATGATTGCTTCGGGCATTGCATGATTCTGATTCATAAGTTCAGGTTGGGAGGTGCGCACACACACAAAAAACACTGACTACTCAAAGATTATTATACCAATTTTAGTCATTATTAAGATATCTTTCTAATCTAATGTTGTATTATTAAGTCATTTGAGGTTGGGTTTGTAAATTCCTTGATGCCTATTGGTGCTAATACATTTGACAAACTTTTCCTAATTTTCCTGCATGTGCATGCTTAGATCTGCCCAAATTTAATGTCGTATTGCTTATCGTGCTGTAGAAGTGGATGCAGATCTATTGTTGTTTGGATGCTTTGATGTTGAATGGGGATTGTTGAAAATTGCGAGTTTGTTTGCCCACTTCATATCCAGAGCACTGACTAACACACTTGCACAGAAATCAACTAATGGTGCCACTCAGCCAAAGATGGGCTGTGGAAGTTAAAAAGTTATTTCAAACCTCATGACCATTGTTATTTGAACTTCCTAATTAACATGATATCTGACGTTCATTATGAAGTGATGAAGTCACTATTGATAGGTTTAGTAGCTGTAGTGTAATGATTCACCATACTGTTTTTTTTTTCAAATCAATTGAATTGTTGTGTTCTATGTAGTATACATGGTCTCTGTTTAGGCAGTACAACCATTTTATTTTACTTGTGCCTCTTAGTTAACTCAGAAATATGTCATGTTTGCAGCTGCCAATGGTGTAGTCATCGCCACCGAGAAGATTACTGGGATATACACCATCTGGTCAAAACACGTACTAGCCTCTATTGTTTGGTGTTAAGGTGATTAGTGAAAGACTGAGATAGGTATATGCTAATGTGTTCTATTTTTTATCCTTGTTTGTTTCAGTGGTGTAAGACCATTTGGAGTATCGTTGCTGATTGCTGGGTATGATGACAATGGCCCGCAGTTGTATCAGGTATACTGAAGAAGCTACAAGATAGAAACCTGTTAATTTTTACTCCCATCATTCTAATGCCTACTTTAACACAAAATGTCAACCTCACAAATTTATATATTGTTCCCACATGTCATTTAGTCATAACTTACAAGAGATCATCACAAGTAGTACTTATAAAGTGGAAAATGTGTGCTTTTGTGCTAGCAATCACCATGATACCATAGGATGTATACCTTCATAATTTCAGGACAACTGACATTGTTGGCTATTTCTTCAGGTTGATCCCTCAGGATCATACTTCTCCTGGAAAGCATCAGCCATGGGAAAAAATGTGTCCAATGCAAAGATGTTTCTTGAAAAGAGGTACAGTCTCAATGTAGTAATGTTGTGCACTTGCTCTAGACACTGTTGTGATTTGTGACATAGTACTGCTGATAATTTTCTTCCATCCTATTGTAAATAAATTCCAGTTGATTTTTTATGTACCTCGTCATTGATTAATATAAGCAGCACGTATGCCATAACGGATCATCCTTTCCCTCTTTGATTTCACATGTTATATTTATGGTTTCATTGTAGATACACAGAAGATATGGAGCTTGATGATGCCATCCACACTGCAATTTTGACTCTGAAAGAAGGGTATCACATCCCACTTGTATTTGCTTAGTTTAGAAACATCCTAAGTAGTTACTAATTGGTTCTGGATCTTCGACTTGCAGATATGAGGGGCAAATTTCCTCCAACAATATTGAAATCGGAATTATTCGAGCTGACCGTGAGTTCAAGTAAGTTGCACAGATTCAATCTTACTGCCACTTTTATGTGATTCATGTTCCTCTTGCCTCATCAAATGATTAAATTATTGCATCATTCATTTGCTCTCTGATTTTACGGAGATTCTGTAACTTGTGCCCCTCTAGATGGAGGGGAAATGTTTGTGTTTACTCTGTTTTTGTTTTTGTTGCAAATCTAAAGCTATTCCATGATATTACAAACTCCTTAGCTACAATCAAATGATTTGCTGAGAACTAACAGTTTCCATATACACAATACAGAGTTTTAAGCCCAGCAGAGATCAAGGATTTCTTGGAAGAGGTGGAGTAAGTTGCCAGTTGACGATTTACTATTTCGAACAACAATAGGAGCATCACTTATGAGCAGCCAGCCTGAAGATTGTCTTTTAGTTTTATCACTCTCTGTAAACTGATTTGCTCCAGCGACATGTGGTGCTTTGCATCTGAACCCTCCTGCATACTGTAGACAAGTGAGATAGCCTAAGATGAATGTTGTATTCGAATTTGAATTATATATATATATATATATATATATATATATATATATATATATATATATATATATATATATATATATATATATATATATATATATATATATATATATGGTCAGATTTGAATTTGAATTTTTTTTTTTTTGCTGGAAAATCCACTGTAGGGGCGGTTCTTGATTGAACCGTCCTTATAAATACACACAGTAGGGGCGGCTGGTGATACAGCCACCTCTACAGAAGTCCACTACAGGGGCGGCTGATATTACCAGCCACCCCTATAGAGGGCACTGTAGGGGCGGCTGAAAACACCAGCCGCCTCTACAGAGGCAGGGGCGGCTGAAAACACCAGCCGCCCCTACAGAGGCACCCTCTGTAGGAACATCCTGAGAAAGGCGGCTGGCGCAGCCGCCCTTACAGAGGCCTTAGAGCCGTCCCTACAGTTAACTTATGTAGTGGTGGTATCTAGTCACAACCGACTGTGGTATAGTGGTAATAGTGTCTCATGCTGTGTGAGGTTTAAATCCTGGGTTTGAAACCTTCGAGACATCGCTTGGGCCTGGACTTAAATAGCTTGCATCATTACATCTGTGCAGCAATCATCTAGCCATGGGAAATTTTTCTATTTTTGGTAAAATTTTAATTTTTTTGCAATTCTTTAAAAAATATCCATAGAGGGAGTTAACTTAATAAAATGCCCTAAATTTTGATTTTTGGAGGTGGGTACCGCTCCTGTAAATGCCTTATTTTTACAATCATTGGTGCATGGTGGTTTCGAAAACCACCCCTGAAAATCAATTTTGAATGCATCCTAAAAAATAGTGTGCCCGTTTGTGGTAATGCATGCAACTAATAATAATACATAATCCTTTCTTCCTTGATACAGCATATATCTATAGAGATTGCTAGTCAAATTTTCAGATATATAGTTAACATCATCGGCATCGTAAAAGCACATATTTGTGGTGTAGGGAATATATATCAATTAAGTATAGCCTCCACTAACTTAATTGACATGGTACGGAGGAGAGGGTATGACCTTATCTAACCCATAGATTTGAGTAAAAAAAATTTAGTGGAGGACAGTCTCCATGAGTAGCGTTGAGCACCCGTTGTGGATTCACGACACGTATCTAGACATATGCATCTAAAGCATGAGATTGTTGGTTAAATTTAAGAGAAATAATAGAAAAGAGAGAAAAAAAGCAGTTGTCTCCTACGTTGCATGCACGTACGCACGATACTCTGTAGTAACAATAATTAAGGTAAAAGGTTGGTGACGAGATGCTTACTGGCTTTCTTCAGCGATGTCCCGAACCTCCGCGACGACCGGTGACTGTGAGGACGAAGAAGTCAGGCAGAGGCACCTGACCACCAGAGCGACTCGATTGGACAAAATGATGGAGCTAATGCCTTGCTTGTTGCATCCACCCTGATCCCTTGGCTAATTTATAGCATTGTGGTGGGCAGCAATAAACTTATTATGATAATATAACTGTCCTTGCTCACTGGCATAGCCGCCTTTTTCCCCATTTCCTTGACCTTTTAATTTAGTGTGGCCGTTGGCCAGTCAGATTAGAGTTAATTGGATGCATTTGCAAGCAATGCCCTTCATTATCTCTCTTTCGCATTGTTTATGAAAATGCGTTACTAATAAATTTCTGCTTTGCCCCAGAGCCTTAGAGAGCGGTAGCAATCGAGTCTTAAACTTCATATATATGAACATGGAAGGAAGATCAACGAATTATAGGGATGGTGACTGAGTGATGACATTCTAATAGACGCCGCAAGATTCTTCGTTTTTTTTGGTAATATATAATATATGTTCACACGAGAGCTCAACTACAGCGCCAATGCAATGTCAACGCTGAAAATGATCAAATTCTAATTAGCTAGAAGTCAGATTGGTTATCCTAGAGGACAATAATTGAAACTTGGCTGAACGGCTAGCGTTAATTAACCTTCCTCTGAATGATACTGTCAAACCCTTACGTAGGATAGAAATTGTACGTAGCAGCTGTTTTTTGCAAGGATGGGCTTATCATGCCCATCCATACCCAGCACCCAATCCATCTCAGGCTTCGTTTTGTCAGTTAGCAACTGCTATGGAAAGACCAAGGGGGCCACACTCAAAGCAAGTTGCACACTGTCACACCCCAAAATTTTTATTTTGGGTTGTGAATAGAAAACCCTAAATAAAATAAATGATTTTATAATTTTTTTAGATTTTTTCAAGATTTCAATAGGTTGTTGATAATTTTAACAAATGAAAAATGTGATTTTATAAAATCTTTTTGTAATTAATTTAATTTGTTTATTGCATTCATGCCTTTGCTTTGGTTTGGTTGTGTGAAAAATGAATTTAAAAAGTCGTTCAAGCTACGAATAGGCTTTGTTCTGTTTACAAAATAAATTATTAAGTTTTGTTTGAAAACTATGTTTAAAAATGGCTAGTTTGGAAATCTCATATTGGTTCAAATAAGTTTCAAATTTTGACTTTGATTCAAAAAGATTTAAATTTGATCTTCAAAATGAATTTACAAAAATGAAAAGAGGCTAAAATCTTCCTCCCTCCTTCCCTGGCCGGAATCCCGGTCAGCCCAACTTTCTCCCGCGCCTCTCTCCCTTCCCGCTGGGCCTCAGCCCAACTCTTCCCCGCACCCTTGCTCCCTCTCTACCTAGGCCGTGGCCCATTTCCACGCCTCACAGCCAGCCCATGCGTAGCTTACAGATGAGTCACTTGTTTAGTGCTTCCAAGTTAGTCATCCTTTGTTGCTAGCGTCTGATGCACGTACCCTCCGGAACATACTCCCTCCCTCCCAAAATAGAGGTCGTTATGATGCGTGTAAATCAAATTTTTCTCAATTTTAACTAGTTTTGTAGAAAATACGTGCAACATTTATATCTTCAAATAAGTTTATTATGAAAATATATTCAACAATGATACTAATCACGTATTATAAATATTAATATTTTTTTTATATATATTTAGTCAAAGTTAAACGTTTTTGACTTTTTAAAAATTGAAAATGACATCTATTTTGGAACGGAGGATGTATACGGGGAAATGAGAAGCAGAGTTCTTATTCTTACCATTGGCCCCCAACAAAAGACAGCCTCTTGTTTAGTATAGCAGGCCGGGAAAGGAACATGTCAGTTAACGTTCCTTTTCCATATGGACGTATAGGAGGAACCCATTTTGCGCCGCCGGCACACAAAAAACTTTTTAATTAGGGTCGGCATTCGTGTCTTTTGTGCTCGTGTGGTAGGTCTGTGGGGTCTACCAAATTTAACGAGTTAGTTGATTGTTTCTACAGAAATTGCAATGAGATAAAACTGCAATTTTGGTACAAAATATATGTAATAACCGTTGCCTAAGAAGAAACAAAAATTCAGGCACCTGAATTTTAATAAGCCATATAATTTTTATTGTACATCTAAATATAATGTATATCTAGATGCATAACGAAACTTATGTCTCTAGAAAAGTCAGATTGACTTACAATTTGGAAAGGAGAGAGTATAAGTTACTCGAAGTATTTTACTATTTATTAGGCAATTAAAACCAAAACATAGGATTACTTTCATAATCTATTTCTACAACTCTCAATTTGGTCGAAACAATTTGTAAATGTACCTTTACATAATACTAGTTCATGCTATTTTTTCCATAATTCTTGGGTGAACGTTTTAACCCTAATAAAATAAATTATAGATTGTGCAAAATAACCCTAATTTCATAATCTACGGTGATTTATTGTTTTATTTTTATGTGGTTTGTGGTAGAGGACAACATAACAATACAAATAATTATGAAATTTCAAGTTTTTCAGCACCTTTAAACGTTTTCCCAAAAAACAATCAATAGCTCACCAAAATCCTGAATATAAGTGCACCCGGTTGGTACGATGGGTAGCATCTGACATGTGGGGCCCTGGGTCCTCCTCATAGTGGTCGGTCAATACCATATAGAGGTACGACTCGGCGGTCGATCTCGCCGGTGGTGGGTTCTCCGGCGACAAGGGTCGCACCTGCAGCCTCAGCTGGGCGAGGCGCATCACTTGCTCTGGTTCTCGACGAGTCGGAAGGCACAGACGTCGGATGGCGGCATGGGCGGCGACGGCCCAGCTCGTACTCGTCGGCGCGCGAGGGGAAACAGCGGGTCGGTGTCCGATTCGGCCACTTGAGTGTCCTGTGAGCTTCAGGGGGCAACCTAGGACCCTGTGCTCTCGTCGAATCGTCCTGAGAAGGTGTGAGTGGGGCTGCCCTCGGTGAGGGTGCCAGTGGCGGCTCGGTGAGCATGGCGGCGCAGCGAGCGGCAAAAGCAGGGGTTGCAGCCTTGCAGGTGCCGGTTCGATCTTTCCTTGGTTCGAGGGTGCAAAGGTGAGATTGAGGGAGGCTCGTGTTTGGGTAATTGAAAGATGGTGGCGCGAAACGGGCGAATTTGGCCGAAGAATCCTGGGCGGCCATGGCGGAGCAGTCCGCGGATTGCCAGAGGAGAAGGACCTCCGGTCAGGTGGAAATTTCTTAGCTTGATCTACGAGGTGAAGGTTCAAGGTCTCAACGTGAGTTATCTGGAGTTCGGAATTGGAGAGCAGTGGCGTGGTGATGCAGAATTTGGCCAGCAGCTGCTCCAGATTGTGCTGCGCTGGAGCGAATAAGCTGGTGCCAAGCAGCTGCGTGCTAGGGCCTCTTTGTTACGGCTTATGCCGGCTTCGGCTTCATCTATTTTGCGTAAATCGAGGCACTGTAGCTCGAAGCCGTTTTGTAAGCCGGGATTAAAATGAACTATAAGCCAGGAAAAGCCAGTTTTTCTGGCTTCACCGGCTTTGGCTTCACCGGTGAAGCCGTTTTGAATGAGCCGTGTCAAAGGGGGCTTTAGTCGAGCTGCTGCTGATACTCTGTTCAGTGTTGCAAGTTTGCAACCAGTGCTGAACCAACTCTGGAGTTCAAAGATTTTCTCGCAAATTTATGGGTAATTTACTTGACTTCCTGAACCAAGATTGTTCCTGGTACAATGTTATACTATATTGATTTAAGGACCAATGTGAACTTTCAATGGTTTGAAAGATATAAGTTCCTAACTTTTGGTACATGAGAATTGAGAAATGAAAATTCATTTAGCGAGTTATTCGTTCAGAACCTATGCTGCTGTGCTGGTCCTTCGGTTTCGGCTAAGATATGTATCCCTGATTCCATGCAGCTTGGCAGCCACCTCCTGCATGCTGATGCGCTCGTTGGGGGACGTCTTGGTGCAGCAGAGTCCAATGTTGATTACACACTGCAGGATCTGAGCTTCACTGTCCTTGATGGCCATTGGCATCTCCATGCTGAGGTCCAGTTCTTGCAGCAGCTGTGGGTCAACAATCTGCAACACGTTGTCAGGGAAGTTGATCTCTGCGAACTTTACAATGCTCATCCCATCCTTGAACATGTCATCCGTTGGCCTCCTCCGGATGCATATCTCTAGGAGAACGACTCCGAAGCTGTAGACATCCGAGGAAGTTGAAACCTGATCACCCCCTGCACATTCTGTAGAAAGGACTAAGCTAGCCAAACTATTTAGTTAGGAAACACAATGTGAAAAAAAAGGATTGATACCTGGAGCAACATATCCAATGGTTCCTTTGATTGCCATTGAGGAAGTGGAATTTGAGGCCACAAAAGATGATGCTGAGGAACCAAATTTCAACTGAGCTAGCCCAAAGTCCGCAACATGGGCTACCATATCATCATCCAAGAGAATGTTACTAGGTTTGAGATCACAATGTACAATGGTTCCGTGGTGGCTGTGGTGTAGATATGCGAGAGCATCCGATACATCCACAAGGATGCTTAACCTCTGATCTAGTGAAATATAGTTCAAGCATGAAGAGTCTTCACCATCTCGAGACGAGTACAATAAATTATTCAAGTCGCCTCGTGGCATGAACTTGTATACTAAGGCTTTGAAATCATTTCCAGTTGAGTCTATAGTTGAGCATGCAGTTAGGATAGGAACTAGACTGCGGTGCCGCATATTTCTCAAAGCATTACATTCTGCGGTGAAACTCTTTTGTGCTCCTCTTGTATCCAGACTGAAGACCTTGATGGCAACCACATTTCCATCTTGAAACAGTCTACCTTGATAAACAGAACCATACCTTCCCCGTCCAACTAGATTGGACGCTGCAAATCCATCTGTTGCTCTGAAAAGATCTCTGTAAGAAATTTTTGCCATTTCTCTTCCAAACGAGGGTAAAGAAATAGATCTGGCTGTCCGTTTTCGCCTTTGGAACAGCAGCAAGATAGAAATGATGACCACAGCAAGTAACACCGCTATGTCTACTGGGATCACTACTTTTAGTGTAACTGATAGCTCATGCTTATCTGAACCCAAAGGCACGACAGGGCATGCCAGCAGGTGCAACTCTGGCAGCCTGCTACAGAGCTCCAGATTTCCATCAATCCGTGTAGCTGATGTATTCTTGAATATCCCTTTTGTTGGTACCTCACCCATAAGATTGTTGAATGACAGATCTAGTTTCTCAATAAGTTGTAGATTTCCAAGAGATGCTGGTATTGACCCAATTAAGCTGTTATGTGACAAGTTGAGAACCTTCAGGGTCCTTATGCTGCCTAATGAAACAGGAATGCTTCCAGTGAAAGCATTGTGGTCAAGCTCGATGTCTTCCAAACTCTCACAATTGCCCAAGGTGCTAGGGATTGGTCCAGACAGATTGTTTGACGAAAGCTGCAAATATGTGAGCTGTCTGGCATTGCCAATGGTTGGATGGAGTGCCCCGTGTAGGTTGTTTACATATAAGCTAATCTGCGTAATCGTTGGGATTTGGAACAGTTCCTTTGGTATGCTGCCGTGAAGATTGTTGTTAGAAATGTTGAGTACTTGAAGGATCGAAAGGTTTGCAAAGCTTGTGGGTATTTGGCTGACCAACCGATTTGACTCTAGATACAGTTCTGCTAATTGGGACAGATTTGAAAAGGATGATGGAATGGCCCCGCTAAAGTAATTGCTGCCTAGTAATACCTTCTGCAGATTTTGTAGAGACCCAAGCCATTCAGGAAGCGCACCTGAAAACTGGTTCACATCCAGTGATACGATGAACAAGTTGCCAAGGTTTGCTATGCCAGGAGGAAACTCTCCTGACAATTGATTCTCTGACATGTATAGATACTGGAGCTGATTGGTAAGGTTGCCTAATGAAGCTGGTACATGCCCCCGCAGGCGATTCCTGGTCACAGAGAAATCGATCAGCTCGGTGCAGTTAGCCATGCTGTTAAGAAACACCCAGTCTTGTTTGCTCTCAGCCTGCAGCTGATTGTATTCAAGGTTCAGCATTTCCAGCCTTTTCAGTCTGCCAATTGTGCTCGGCACCACCCCACTGAAACTGTTCCTGGACATCTCGATGTAGTACAGACCGGAAGCATTTGTCAACGACGCCGGAATATGCCCATGAAAGAAGTTGACGGGCAGCTCAAGCAGCAGGAGGTTGCGCAGCGCACTACCGAGGTCAGCTGGCACCTCTCCACTCAGCAGATTCAGACCAAGGCTGAGGTCAGTGAGGGCAGAAAGATTCATGACGGCCAGTGGAAACCTGCCCGACAACTGATTGGTGCCCACGTAGAGCTGCTGCATATTGGTCAGTCTGGCAAACTCATCTGGGATATTTCCCGCCAAGTTATTGAATGCGCAGCTGACCACAGTGAGCGCTGTGATGTTAGAGAGAGATGCAGGGATGGCTCCGCTGAGATTGTTAACTGAAACCTGCAGCTGGCGAAGGCCAGGCGGCAGTTCTGTTGGAAACGGCCCGACAAGACCGTTCCGGTGCAGCCACAGCACCCTGAGGCTGGAACAGTTTGTGAAACTCGGTATCCTCCCTTGCAGCGTGTTGTTGCTCAGGAACAGGTACTTGAGTCGCTGGAGGTGGCCAAGGGATGGAGGTATTTCCCCGGAGAAGCGGTTGGTTGCGAGGGAGAGGTTTCGTAAGAAGGTCAGGTTTCCGAGTGAAGGAGAGATTTGCCCGACAAGGCCTCGCCTCTCGAGGCGAATGGATGCGACGCGGCGCGGGATGGTTGCTGTGCACATGACGCCCTCCCAGCTGCAGAAGTGGGTGCTTTCGTTCCATGAGGCCAAGGCTTGTTGTGGATCGAGAGTGATGGACTTCTTCAAGTCAAGCAGTGACAGCCGGTCTGTTTCTGTCTCTGTTTCGTTTCCGGATGCAGAGGAGCTGGTGATGGTGCTGAAGGACATAACCAACAGCAGAAAATGTCCAACTGCAGTAGCCTTCATGCCCATAATACGGTCCTGAATTCCAATTCAAAAAAACAAAAAGCTCCTGAATTTGGTAAGACATGCATTTGTTACTGTACGAAGCAGGGCAGGACGTACATGCGTGCACATCAGCGACAGAGGAAATTTCTGATAGCTTGAGATACCTGACCTGATGAGTGACGAGTGAATTTTTTCAACAGGGTTGGTCCTCTCGCTGTCAGCACGGCAGCACTTGCTTTCTGATTTGTTTCTTCTGCCTCTATCTATGAAAACAACATTAACAGCAGACGTGTTAAGAAATGGAAACATCTTGGTTCCATTTTTTCTTTCTCTAAGAAATGGGAAAAGTTTTCCTTAGAACCCTCCATTCCAAGACGCAAGACGCAAAGCGGTTCTTTTAAGCAAGCTATGGATGGAATGGAAGCAAACCAAACCAAGCATTGAAGCCTCAGCGAGTGACCTGAAGCTAGACGAATGAGAGAGATGAACAGGAAAGAGTTTGTGAAGAAGATGCGACTAACTCTTACACTGAGCTGATCAGTAGAGCAGAGCAGTAGCGGAACCTATCGTCGCCGGTGAAGCATCAGTAGCGGATCGCTCAACTCCTGCTTGACTAGCACTAGCTAGCTTATTATTAGTGCTGCGTACTTGATGCGCACGTCAGCTGGAAAGCATGCTCAGCATTTTCTGGGCAATTCTGGGCACGCGGCCGGCGCCGGCCAATGTCTTCGCCGAAGGAAGAGGATGTCGATTAGCAAAAAGTCTTCGCGGCGACCACATCTCCGTCGGGATGATGCATATCCTGGTGACCTATTGTTTATTTGCACTTCCCGATTTCCTACCACACTTCCTCAAATATTAGAGTAAGAGCACAGCCGACAGGCCAGTGTAAGACTTGCAGTCTTCTTTCAGCCTACTTATATAGCAATTAGCTCTTCACTATTAATACATGGCTCATTTGTCTCTCTCACAGAGTTTTTTGATTCTTGTGTCTGAGGCAGCTGAAAGCTTACAGCCCGTTTCTTTTCTCTCTCCTCTCATCTTTTCTTCACCTCAGCATTCAGCCGGCTTAGAGCCTACTATTATACTTGCTCTAAAAAGCGATCTAACTTTAACTAAATAAATATAAAAAAATTATGAATATTTATGATTTATAATAAGTATCACCAGATTAATCATGAAATCTACTTCTTCAATTTATCTAACTAAAGATATAAAAATGCAGGCAATATCTTTTATAGATCCAATAAAATTTAAGATTGTTTGATTTTTTTTTCAAAAAACGACACTTTCATTATTCCAATTATACGACGTTTTGACTATTCTAGATATATTACTCTGACTACGTATTTAGATATAGTGTATATCTAATTGTATACAAAGTTATGTACGTAGAAAAATCAAAACTTTTTATAATTTTATTTTATAATGGAGGAAGTATTTTTTTAAACGGAGGAAGTATGTGTTTATAGATATATAATAATGACAGTGACATGGAAGCAGGCAGCCGTGGACGACGCGACTCTGCTACAGATTATTTTTTAGGCAAGCTTTAGTGCAGTGTCTAGTCTTAGAGCTGATCCTTATATAAAAAAATCTTAGAGCTGACGTACGTAGATTATTGGCGAGGGCCACCCATATACGTAGTGTTCTACTCCGTGGTTTGAATTAGTCCGGCCGCCGTATATAAGAAAGGCACGTTCGAACAGACACTACAGTGTAACCTGACGAGAGGCTTAATAATAAAAAGAAAAACATATGCCGATACATGACAAAACGGTCGCTCGTCACAAAATGGGCACAAGGGCTAAGGTCGGCATTCACATGCATACTGAGGTAAATACAGTTTCACACAAATACACGCAATTTCATTGGCATGATGGACAAGAACAAGAAGACAGCTAGGTCTCGCCGCTCCCATTTCAGTAGTAAGAAACTTTTGTTTTATAGCACCGAAAGATCATAAAAATAAATCAAGGCTACAACTTAGAAGGAGCTGGCATCGTGAGGATCCTGTCATCAACGCCACCGATGACGCTCCATGTAAGAGGAAGGCTAATAATACAGCCGACTGCTGGTTGTAAGGTTTATTTGCAGCCTTCCGTTAGCCCACCTATATAATAGTTAGCTCTTCACTATTAATAAATAACCCAACTATCTCTCATAAAATTCCTTGGTTATTATGCTTAAGCCGGTTGTAAGCTTACAACCCGTTTTTCCTCACTCTTCTCTCCTCTGTCCTCCACCTAGCCAACTTACAACCTGTTACTGTACTTGCTCTAAAGAGGAAATTGTTGTCCATGGCCTCGTCCATGGCGCGGTCCGCATGCTTTGGCCCACTTGATGTCGAAGCCATCCACGTGGCCCACCTACAGGCGGAATGGCCCAGTGGGGGGCGTGGGAGTGCAGGGGTAGAGGAAGTGAATGGTGGCTCATCAGTGGTCACGAAGGCAGAGGAGGCGCGACCACCAATCGGAGAGGAAACATAGCCAACTAGGGTGGCGGTGTAGTTGTCGTTGGGGGAGGCCGACCGTCGCAGGGGAGGCAGCACAACCAAGAAAAGGATTGAGTGTAGGATAACTAGATAAGGATGAATATGAGGTGTTTTTTTTCCATGAGCTTAAGTGTTTGCATCGATTAGGACTAACAACTAGTCCTATTCGCTCCTCTAAGTGGACTAGTGAACTAACAATTAGTTCATGACTATTGGATTAACAATTAGTCCGCTTGTTTGGATGCTTAGGGGCTAAAAATTAGTCAACTAGTTGTTAGTTCTATAGATCAAACAGGGCCTAACACTACTAGAAATATCCAAGACGGGCAAAAATAATACGGCCCATAACCATGAGCCATTACGGCGCCAAAAGGCCTCGGTGTGGGCCACCAGGGGCGGGCCAAGCCACATCACGAAACTATCCCAGTACTGGATTGCCGCTTGGGCCGGCCCATGGCAAAGGGGGGCATGGCGAACTGTCCCCTTGGCAGGATCTCTGCCTCGCCTGACCCTTCAGGAGCCAACGCTTCCCCGACTGACCCTACGGGGAGTTCTCCGCTTCGCCCGACCCCGAGGGTGAGGCCTCCGCGCCTCTTGGCCCCTAGGGGGGCATCTAGTCCTCGACCAAGGAGAGGGGCCCACTCAGGGGACCCGCTCTACCATGACTCCCCTAGGGGAGAGACGGCCTTGACCCCCTGAGGAGTACGGGCATGTCCTGATGTGACCCACACCAGTCATACGCCACTCCATGGGGCGCAATGTTACCGCACAATTAGCCGTTGTTCCGCCTACCCCCGATATGGGACTGACCAACAGGAACATAGGGCATGCCGCCCGTACGGGAGAATGGAGAGCCACGACCGATGATGGGAGCATTAGCGTGGCAACAGTGGTGTACAAGATGGCGGTATGGCATCACTCCTCGTGTCATCTACAGCGCCGAGGGGGTCGGCGCGCCTCGTCTAAGGATAACCTTGGAGGACGACCCTCCTGAGGCACGTTTTTCTCTTTCTTCTTTTCCTCTCTCTTATGTAACCCGGCCCTTCACTGGACCTATAAAAGGGAGGGCCAGGGCTTCCTTAGAACGCACGCACACAAGCACCCAGAGATCGAGCTCTCAAACTCTTCTCACACACAGAGACTTGGGACCCCCGGTCCCTCTCTCGCTCGTTTGTAACCCTACTGCAAACTCAGCGCAAGCAACATGAGCCGCTCGACACTGGACGTAGGGACGTTCTGCCCGAACCAGTATACATCTTCGTGTCCTCTTGTGCACCATCCGAGCTTTGACGCGCAATCACTAGAAATTCACTAATCGGCGATTCGAAACATCGACAGTTGACGCGCCAGGTAGGGGCCTTTTGCGTGTCACGCCATTTCCATCACCAGGTTTCGGATGGCTAGTCACCATGTTAGCTTTGCCCAGGCGCACACGTGCGCTTCGGGGCCCTAGAGTTTCTCATCCTTGAGGGAAGCCATCTGGAACTAGTCGGATCCGCCCCGCAAGTTCCCCCTCCCACTGACTCCGACATGGTCGCCGAGACCCTCGAGGGGCTACGGCTCGATGCTCTAGAGGCTCATGCTCTCGAGAGCGTCCCAGCTCCGGTCTTCAACTATGGGAGGCTGGAGCGCCTTCATATAAGGAGTAGCTTAGAGCTGGCGACCGCAAGTGGAGATTAAATCGTAATGGAGAAATAATGGGGACAAATTATGGTGACCAAAGCTTTATTCATCATGGAGTGGAGAATATATATCTGGAATGTTTCAAGGCTAGAAACGTATAAGGTGCTCGATGTGCCATGAATTGGGGATATCGATTCTGTCCAAGTCACATAGCCGGTAAGACCCTGGTCGGGTAACCTCTTTGACCACGTAAGGTCCTTCCTAGGGGGAGGAGAGCTTGTGCATCCCTTCGGTTTTCTACTTTCTGCGGAGAACGAGGTCGCCGACAGCAAATGAATGACCTTTGATGTTGTGGTTGTAGTATCTCTGCAAGCCTTGTAGATATTTGGCTGTGCGGACGCAGGTGATCAGGCGTTCCTCCTCGGCCCTATCGACATCCTCTGTCCAAACAGTTGTGGCTTGCTCTTCATCATAGCGTTCCACCCTAGGTGCTCGGAAGGCAATGTTCGCTGGAAGTATGGCCTCAGAGCCATAGACCAAGAAATATGGAGACACACTAGTGCTGCGACTAGCTTGAGTGCGCAGTCCCCAGACCATAGCTGGTACCTCTTTGAGCCATCTGCCTGGATGCTTTTCTTCTTTCTGATATAGCCTCTTTTTGAGAGCATCGAGGATCATGCCGTTTGCCCGTTTGACCTGGCCGTTGGCTCTAGGATGGGCAACGGAGACATACTTGACGGAGATGCATTGGTCCTCATAGAAGTCCCAAAAGTGATGACCAGTGAATGTGGTTCCGAGGTCGATGATAATGCTGTTCGGGAGACTAAATCTATGGATGATGTATTCGAAGAGCTCGACTGCCTTCTTTGCGGTAGCCGAGATGAGTGGTTTGTACTCGATCCACTTGGAGAACTTATCAATGGCAACGTACATGTACCGAAAACCACCTGGTGTTGGCTTGAAAGGGACGATCATGTCCAGTCCCTAGCATGCGAAAGGCCATGAGGCTGGGATGGTCTGCAACTCCTGCGCCGGCACGTGTATCTGCTTGGCGAAAAATTGACATCCTTCGCATCGTCGGACGAGGTCTTCTGTGTCGGTGATGGCCGTGGGCCAGTAAAAACCAGCTCGGAAAGCCTTGCCGACCAGGTTTCTCGAGGCCGCGTGGTTGCCATAGGAACCAGAGTGAATTTCAAAAAGTAGTTTCACTCTGTCTTCTTGGGTGATGCATTTCTATAGTATCCCTTCCTTGGCACTTTTCCTCATCAAGTTGTCGTCCACCAGCACGTAATGCTTGCTTCGATGAATTAGGCGCTCAGTTTTAGTCTTGTCGGCGGGTACCTCAGCGCTAGTGAGGTACTTGATGAACTATTCCCTCCAGTCGGCGGTCGACGAAGGTACTGTAAGTACCAGCTGCTCGACAGGGGGAATTTCTTGAACTTCTTTCTCTTCTTTAATGGATGGTGTAAAGAGATCTCGAATGAAGACCCCAGGCAGAACCGCAGCGCGAGATGATCCTATCTTAGATAGGTGGTAGGCCAGCTGATTTTGATCTCGTACCACGTGGTGGTACTCGATACCGTAGAACTTCCCTTCAAGTTTCCTGATTTCGGCGCAGTATGCATCCATCTTTTCACTGGAGCAAGACCAATCTTTGTCCAGTTGGTTGACAACCAGCGCGGAATCCTCGTATACCATGAGGCGCTTGACGCCGAGCTCGACAACTATACGGAGCCCGTGGAGACATGCTTCATATTCGGCGGCATTGTTGGATGCTGGAAAATGGATTCGGAGAACATATTGGAGCTTGTCTTTGGTCGGCGTAATGAATAGAATGCCAGCACCAGCACCATTGATGTTGAGGGTGCCATCGAAGTACATCACCCAGCGCTCGGGGCAAGTAGCGAGGATGGGCTCTTGGATCTCGGTCCACTCAACGATGAAGTCAGCGAGCGCTTACGACTTGATAGTAGGCTTGCTTCTGAATTCGATGGAGTAAGTGCCGAGCTCAACAGCCCACTTGATGATGGGGCTGTTGGCCTCTTTGTTGTGGAGGATGTCCCCCAGAGGGAACTCAGTGACTAGGCGATCTTGTAGTACTCGAAGTAATAGTGGAGCTTGCGCGACGTGGCCAGAATAGCGTACAGGAGCTTCTGGACCTGAGGATAACGAGTTTTGGACTCATTAAGGACCTCACTAATGAAGTAAACCGGACGTTGCACCTTATAGGCATGCCCGGCCTCCTTGCGTTCGACGACGATAGCTGTGCTAACGACGCAAGAAGTGGCGGCGATGTAGATCAGCAGAGTTTCGTCTGGCCGAGGCACCGTCATGATCGGAGGCTTTGTTAGGAACAACTTGAGCTGCTCGAAGGCTGTGTCTACCTCATCCGACCGGGAGAAGTGCTCGGAGGCCTTGAGGAGTTTGAAGAATGGTAATCCCTTTTCGCCGAGGCGTGATATGAAGCGGCTGAGAGCAGCCATGCAACCTGTAAGCTTCTGTATATCCTTGACGCATGTTGGGTTCGATGCCGCGGGTGCTGATAATGTAGCCTAGGAGTATGCCGGATAGAACTCCAAAGATGCACTTTGAAGGGTTTAGCTTCCACCGGTACCTTTTTAGGTTGGCGAACGTTTCTTTGAGGTCGGCGATGAGATTATCGGCGGTCTTGGACTTGACGACCACATTGTCGATGTAAGCTTTGATGCTGCGGCCGATCTGTTGATCGCGGCACATCTGGATGGCCCTTTGGTAGGTCGCCCCGGTGTTCTTGAGTCCAAAGGACATGGTGGTATAGCAGTACGCACTGAAAGGCGTGATGAACAATGTCTTGATCTAGTCGTCTTCCTTCAGAGATATCTGATGATAGCCGAAGTAATAGTCGAGGAAGGAGAGTAGTTCGTAGCCGGCGGTGGAGTCTACAACCTCGTCTATTCGAGGCAGACCGAAGGGGTATTTAGGGCAGTGTTTGTTAAGATCAGTGTAATCAACGCACATTCTCCATTCTTTATTCTTTTTTTGAACGAGAACAGGGTTTGCTAACCACTCAGGATGATACACTTCTTTTATAAATCTGGCAGCTAGGAGCCATTTTATTTCTACCCTAATAGCGTCCTTGTCTGGCGTGAATCGTCGGAGTTTCTGCTTGATTGGTTTGGCGGTCGGCGAGACATTCAATGAGTGCTCGATCTTCTCCCGTGGTACCCCCGGCATGTCTGCAGGTTTCCAAGCAAACATGTCGGCGTTGGCACGTAGGAAGGACATGAGCGCGCTTTCCTATTTGGGGTCGAGGTGAGCCCCAATCTTCACGGTCTTGGAGGGGTTGTCGAGGCCAAGGTCGACCTCCTTGGTTTCTTTGGACTTGGTGGAGGCGCGAGGAGGCTCCAGCGATGGGATCTCCTGGTCGTCGGCGGGCACCGTCTTGGCATCGGTGACCACGCTAGCCATCTAGATGGAGAGGTCGGTGGCTTCGGCGAGGGCGAGACTTTCCGTCTCGCAGGCGTAGGCGATGGAGAGGTTGGCCCGCAGGGTCAGAACTCCTGCAGGCGAAGGCATCTTCAGCACCAAGTAGGCGTAGTGCGGTATGGCCATGAACTTGGCCAGAGCTGGCCGACCAAGTATGGCGTGGTAGGCGGTGTTGAAGTCGGCGACGTAGAAGTTGATGTGCTCGACACGGTAGTTGTGGTCGTGCCGAACTGTACTGGGAGGGTGATCTCTCCAAGTGGCTTGGATGCCCTGCTAGGTACCACACCCCAGAAGGAGGAGTCGAGGGTGTGAGGTCTCCTATCCCAAGGCCCAACTCCTTTAGGGCTCCGGCGAAGAGGAGGTTCAGAGCGCTCCCACCGTCGACGAGCACTTTTCTAAAGAGCACTTTCTGGATGGTTGCATCGAGGATGAGGGGGAAATGCCCTGTGTAGGGGATATCCGCCCACTGATCGGCCCTGCTGAAGGTGATGGGGACCTCGGACTAGGGACGATAGTTGGGGTTGACAATGGCGTCTTCTGCGTTGACGGCGAGCACCCGACGGGCGGTGAGCTTCCATTCTCTTCTGCTTTCGGCGGCGGTGAGACCCCCGAAGATGGTGGCGACCACCTTGTCGTGATCCTAGAAAGCATTGTTGTTGCCCCTAGGTGGTTGGCGGCCTCTAGCGCCATCGTTGTTGTCGTCGCCCGACTTCTTAGCCTGGAATTCCTTAGCCAGGCCGAGGCAGTCCTTCATCTTATGCTTGGCGTTCTTATGGAGGGGGCACGGGCCTTCGAGGACCTTCTTGTACTGTTGATCGTAGTTGCGCTTGGCTCGAGGTTCTTCAACGGTGGCGACGATGTGGTCTGGTCGGCGGCGGCGATACTGACCAGACTTGGATCCTTCTGGCCAATCACGGCCACTGTCACGATGGTGACTGCGGTCGTCGGAGTGGCGATCGCTGTGGCGCCGATCGTCGGGGCGGTCGTCGCTGCGGCGAGTTGGGCGATGAGTGCCCGCATCCTTGTTGAAGCGCACTTCGGCTTCTTCGGTGTCGGCGTACTGGTTGGCGGTCGTAATCATCTCGCTAATCCCTGTGGGCGGCTTGCGGTTAAACTTGGAGCGAAGGTCGCAGTGATGGAGTCCTCGAACGAAGGTGGTGATGACCTCAGCTTCTGTGATGTTAGGAATAGAATTCCTCATCTCAGAAAAGCATCTGATGTAGCTACGGAGGAGCTCGGACGGCTTCTGGTAGATGCAGTTAAGATCGTGCTTGGTGCCCGGCCAAACACATGTAGCCATGTAGGTGTCGGTGAAGACCTTCTTCAACACTTCCTAGGATCGGATGGAGTCCGGGGCGAGGCTTGTGAACCAATTCATCGCGGTTGGCGTGAGCATGACGGGGAGATAGTTCGCCATGACACTAGTGTCTCCCCCAGTGGCGCGCACAGTAGTGGCGTAAGCCTGTAGACACTGTGTCGGGTTCATCCGTCTCTCGTAGGGCTCGACCCCAGTGATTTTGAAACCACGGGGGCACTAGAGTGTTCGGAGTGCCCTCGTGAATGCCGGGGGCCCTTCGGGGTTGTCGGCACCGTGATCTATAGCGTTGCCGGCGTTGAGCGGCTCAAGAGCTGAGTTCGGGTTACCAAACTCTTGCTCATACTCTTGGTGACGGCGTACTTCTTCTTCATGACGACCGAAATGACGCTCGTCGATACGTCGTCGCGCGTCTCGAAGATTATTGAGGTGCACCCGGACGTCCTGGTCAACTTCCTGATCATGTTGGCGATGGTGGTCGGCGCGGTTACCCCTAGCTCCCCCCTGGAGAGGCGGTGCATCATCACGATGCTGGTCAGCGAAATGACTTTGGCTAGGGCGGCGATTGGATCTTGGCGCAGCTGATCGGTGAATCGTACTCGTGGAGCACGAAGGTCTCTGGTCCTGGCGGATCTCATTGACCTGGCTTAAGCATGGCGGCGACCTTGGTGACCTCGGGTGTTTGTGGGAGCCGGGCGAGCTTGTTGGCAGCCACGGCCAAGTTGGGGCATGGAGTCTTGTAGACGACGTGGCCGTCGACGCGGCTGAACTTCTCGTCGAGGTTGCATTGGAGTGGCCTCCCTTGTGAGTCGAGCTGATTGTTGTGAGCGGCCTCGGCCATTGCAAGGGCATCTTCATTTGCTTGGCGCTGCGCGCGGTTGACATTCCGGTTCTCACGAGTGGCGCGTTCCTCCTCGGTTTCCCCGTTCTGAGGGGGCTGTCGACGCTGACGTTGAAGATTGCACCTCCACAGAATAGCGGGAGAGGAAGTTGCTCGGTGGTGGTCTCGGCGAGGGTCTCCGTAGAGCCCTGGGACTCAGAGTCTAGATTTTCCTCCAGGATGGTTTGGAGGGATGCTTCGGGGCGTCGGCCGACGTGTACCATGTTGACAGTCGGCGAAAGCTGGTCGACGATCTGGTCGACGAGAGGATGGATATCCCCCACCTTGTCGGTGAATCTTCCCCTTAGGGCATCTTGATAGGTGGTGGCAGTGTTGGTGAGCCTGAAGGGTAGGGTCCTAACCCCTGGAGTTCTCCGAGCAGCCTCCGATAGATCTGGATCGGTGGGTGGTCGACGCTGAGCCAAGATGGCCAGAGCCAATTCTGTGATGGAGAGGCAATCGGCGAGCTTCTGGCCAACCTGATCGATGGATACGATCAGATCGTCATTGTGGATCTACCTCCTCGGGTAGTGAGGAAGCAGGCGGCGAGTTGTCGATGAAGGCGACTCTGGAAGCGGTTCCGAGATCGGATCTGCAGTCGCAGGTGTTGGGGTGATCGGAGCAATATTGATCTGCACCGGCTCGATGAGCTCTTTGACTCCGTCAGCGTTGATGATCCAAGAGATCGATCCGACTATAAAGATCTGGCCGGGCTGCAGGAGGGACGAAGAGCCTGTAGAAAACACCATCTTGTTCGACAAGGAAATAGCATGCACACCCCTACCTGGCGCGCCAACTGTCGACAGAATATCGTCGGCAGTCCTCCGAGGGGTATCCCACAAAGGTAGATTGATCGACAGAGATGCGTGTAATCGAGAATAAGAAGGCAACAGAGACACATGAGTTAGACATGTTTGTGCCGTCTCCACGACGTAATATCCTACTCCTGTGTTCTGTCGGATTGTTTTGGCTATCGTATGATATTGCGTGAGTTTGGAGGGGTCCCTGCCCGCCTTATATAGTCTGGGGGGCAGGGTTACAAGTCGGTTAGATCTAGGAGATAACCGTAAAGGAATAACAGATTACAGGAATCATGGGATCATACGTATCCTAACAGATCTCGTAGTATCTTTAGAATATCTTCCCGATACCTTGCGGGACACGCCGAGCAGCGCCGTACCTCGCAAGGCTTCGTCTTGTGGGCTGGGCCGCCCCTAGGGGCGCAGCCCATGTGGTCTGCCGTGGGTATCCAGGGTCGTACCCGCCACAATGACGATGACATTTTTCAGCTACTACGTAATGTAGAGAGCGGATGTCTTAGTAAAGGCAGTTGAGAAAGTTAGAGACAATGAGACAAGATGGCAAAACACCATTGTATAAGGATTGCCCAGTGAGCAAACAGGAAGCCAACATCATGCTATTAGAACATTGCCGGCAGTGTTGGTTGATAGAACACTGCTGGCTCCACGTATGAACCGGCAGTGTTGATCGAGAAAACACTGCCAGGTGGTGTTACAAACCGGCAGTGTTGGCTCAAGTGAACACTATCGGCCTGCTTCTCGAACCGGCTGTGAATCCTCAAAACACTATCGGTTTATAAGAACCGGTAGTGATGTCAATCTCTCATCACTGTCGGTATGGTTGTGCCGGTTCAAAATAGTACAGTGAAGGGGGTTTGAAACCGACAGTGATACCAAGATCTGGGTAGCATATGCTTGCGCAGCAGGCTCCACTGAGTACTTGCAAGGAGATTGCAGCATCGAATTCGTGCAATCGTCATCTCTTTTCTTCTTCTCATTGTCCATCTTACTAGTCAGGCTTTGGTCCAGCGATGTACCATCGCTGCGACAAGTTGGATAAGGATTCAAGTAGTAGGATACATTACTGGATATTGGAACACGTCCAGGCAACCAATCTGGGTGGCATGAGACTGATTGTATTTCCTTGCTCCTCATATCGACCATTAGCAGCCATAAGCTCTTGTCGCCACCATATTTGACATGGTAACTCTCGCACAACGCGAAGCAGATGACATGGGGTTCGTAGATGCTCACGACGGGGTACCCATGTGGGACGCGTGGGAGGCCCTTGTAGGTATCGAGCGACCAGAGCTCTGTGGCATCGACCATGCCGTCCATCACCCACTCCATGCCGTCGTCCATGCTCAGTGTCCAGGTGTTGATAGTGTAGGCGTGGTGAGAACGCTGGCAATCGGAGGAACCGACACCGCCACAATAGGAGCGGGGGAAGATGTTGACGAACTTGAGCGCGCCGCCGCCGGCGGTGGCGCAAACTTTCCGGCCGAAACAAGGAGTGAGAACCGAGGGGAGCGGCACGTACTGCAGACAGGGGCTCTCCTCCAGCACGTTGCAGATCAGGACGGCGCCATTGTTGTCGGAGGTGTCGTTGACCCAGCATAGTATCCTATCGCCCACGGGGAAGACGCTGCTGGTTTTCGTTTTCCACTCTGAAAGCAGCTCCCCGTGTTCATCGTCGTCGTTGCCGCAGCAGATCCGCGGACGCTTCACGGTCCACGGACCGGATCGGAACAAGAAGAGCAGTGCCACCTTCGTCTTTTCTGTGTTGTCCTTTCTCACCGCCACCATCTTGGCTCCGCCATGACGACCTCGTCCTCACCCTGGCGGGGGTGCAGGATGCCGGTACAGTCAGTATGCAAGGCTCGATTCATGGGATCGCTGCCCAAGCCACAGTCGTCGTCGCTATCAATGAGATAGTAACGCGGGAGCAGCAGCAAGAGCGACGGCCGCCGAGGCGGGTCCGCGGCGGCGTCGCCGACGCTGTAGACGAAGTAGTCAAGCGTGCGGTGATACCCTTATTTGAAATTGACCACGACGAGCAAGGAGTCACTGTGCGCAGCCATGATGATTCAATAATTGAGGTCGCCGGCGGCTCTGCGAGGCTGAGGGAGACATGGATCGGGTGCTGATTGCTGGTGCGCGCGGCGGCCAGTGTCTTCATGACGGCCGTGGGGCAAGAGGAGTCACCGACGTTGCTCTTACAGTGCCGCTCAAGATTCGCCCAGCGTGGGTAGGTGGCCGACGACGAACCAGAGCCGGATGGAGGTTACGCCGTTTCGACTTCTTCCATAGGCGGCCCTACCGCTGGACGTTTCTGTTAGGGTACGGGATGGAAGAGCAGGATAGGGAATCAGAAGCACAGAGCAAAGACAGAGGAGCACGGAACCTTCAGAGAGGTAGCTCTATGACAGAGTTTAATTGTCGTTGTTTTTGTTACCTTCTTCCTCACAACTCTCCGGGTTAAATGCAATACAATCGGTCCCAGCCGATGGAGTTGGACAGACGCAGCTACCTTCTATTGCTTACGACTCAAGCCCACTGAGGCCCATACACAAGTGGATTGGCACGTCTTGGGCGCTGGCTTCTCTTGGGCTGCGGACGATCTCCTTCCTTGCGTGCCTGATGTGCTACAGTGGCCTCCTCCCATTCCTTCTCTTCAATAACTTCAGTGGTCTCGACAGTTTCGCTCCTACTCCGAGGGGAGGAGGATCGATCCGTCATTTGACTAGGATCATCTCCGGAGATTTTCATTCCAAAAGGAACAGATGTGCATCATTTCCGTTTCGAAGTTACAGATGGCTTTAGGAGTTTGACTAGGTCTCCCGTGGCAGAGAGTTATACAACGACCGGTATTATATCTAGGGCCTATTTGATACAAAGTATTTCTGGTTGTATTTTAGAAAAATAATCATGGTTTTGTGAAATACGTTGGTTTTGAAAACTGTAATATGTTTGGATGCGATGATCTTTGTAGTTTTGAAGACGTGGTATTATTATTAAAACACGAGCGTATTTTTGATGTTTTAGAAACACCTCCTTTTCTAAACCATGAGTTTGCATATAGCTCTTGTTCCAAAACTAAAGTTTTGTTAATACTATATTTTCTCAAAACCAAGACATCTAAAAAGGACCAAAAACCCTTCCCTACGAGTGCCTCTGAAAGACTGAGTTGGCAGATCTAAAAATTGAAGAAGTTACCAGATTCCAGAAGTCCATAGAAATCTCATTGTTGATGGGCATGTTCTACCACAATAAACCTAATCAGCTGAGCTAACTATGATGAATTTAGATTTTATTTCTCAGCTCACAAATATATATTTCAAATACAGTTTTCATGCCAATGCTAATGCTCATATACATGCACACATGTCCTACGAATGTAGATACACATATCCTACCCCAATGAGCATCTGTCAGAGATATTGAGCAGGCATTGTTGGAACTTGGGATTTTGAATTTGTTGCTTCATGGTGGATACCTAGTAAAAAACATGCTGTTACAAGTATCCTTACTTCTGCTGTCTTATGGTGCTTATGGAAAGTTCGCAACAAATTATGTTTTCAGGGGACGTGTTGGACTGGGGAACGGATGGTATTGATCGGAATCGCAAAGTTGTTAAGATTATGGAGACCAATGTACTCTTAGGAGCTCGGAGACCAGCATTGGTGACCTTGCTGGAACTTGGAAGTGCAAGTGAGCCAACCGTTAAGGATTGGCTGGAAGGATCAGATGGTGCTGAGGAACATCAGAGTTGGAGTCCTGCAATTCTCAGTCATTGATAGATGTAACTCAGCAGAGTAGTATGGAGAGTGTTGAGAGGACGTCAGAGTCTTATGAACTGCTTTCTGCTTCTATTCATGAGGCGTGGTTGTTGCCGGGCGCGCCTTGACGCTTTTTTGCTAAACCTTGTTTGAATGCTTTATTCTCAATAAAGCAGGGGAAACCTTTTATCTAAAAGAATTGATATAAACTTCTTGAGATCACTTCACACATCTGCATTTAAAATGCACACAGTGAACACACGGTTTTGAATAAAAATCAACACTATCACTTGTAGACTAGACCACCACCCTTGTACCCAAGGAAAAATTTTCCATGGCCACCTTCTCCAATTGCCTTTTGCCACGCAACCAAATCCTATGAACATGGCTTCTGGGTACAAACTAGGTACAGAACCAATAGATGGACACATAAATAACCTGCAATAATAGAGAAGACAATATTACTCGTTTTCCAAAGACATAATTTCCTGCATAACTATATATATAGTGACTAACATGTCAAGGACTAATTTGATGTTGACTGGCATTCGGCATACATTGGCAAGTGAAACAACGAAAGATAGAACTTGAAGCATACTAATTCCAGAGTCATAACTCATAACCACTTGGCAGTGGAAATTTCTAATCACTTATAGTGAACCCGTAGTGAAAATTGAAACTTTCCGAAAAAATGTATTACCGATATATGTCAAGCGGGAACGAGAAGTCACAGACATTGTGCTGCAACTGAATTATAAGCTGTAAGTTCGCCGGTACAGCAATACGAAATGAACATCGGAAAGCATTGAGCTAGCACAAAAATATATCACACGTAACACAGCTATTCCTAGTTAATTTTGATACAAAAGCAGCACCTCCCTGTACTTCACACACAACTTGCATTGTCGAAGGATAGGAAGAAACTTTGGGGATAAATTAAGAAACTAAGTGGTGATGGATCAATCTTCGCAAGCCTTAATCTCCATTGATAGCCAATCCTTCCTCACATTCTTTGGTAACCTTATAAAAGACCTGAACCAGCGCGTTGTCACGGCTAAGAATACTATATTCTTTTATTATCTCGTCATGATCCAATCCAAAGCTTGGTATCTATTGAAATGCCTCCAAGATTTATAATGCTTGCACAGAAGGCTCAGCGAACGAAGCAGGTTGCAGCGTTTGATTGGTAGTGATGCTTGCACGTCGCCTCTTAATTCGTATTAGCTGCTCGTCATCGTCTACGATGGCTGGCGGTGGCCTCTCAATGCCCTTCTGTCTTTGTCCTGTCAATGTACCATCACTATCACCACTTCGATAAGAATCGAAGAAATACGATACGTTGCTGGGGATTGGACCATCTGACATGAGTAACAACGCATCGTCGTGGCGTGAGACAAAATGTATTGTTTTGCTTCTCATGTTGACCATTAGCAGATCTACCGACCCGTATGCACTACAGCATGTATGTTTATAGAAGGCATTTTGTCAAAGGCATTTTTATCAAAGTGCCTTAATATCTTGTTGCATAAAGGCACTCTTCTAAAAATGCCTTTAGAAACACTTTTTTAAAGCCAAATTAAAAACGCCTTAAGTGCCTATAGCCACTGGAGGCGTTTTTATCAAAACGCCTTATGTGTCGTAACAATTGGAGGCGTTTTTATCAAAACGCCTTCAAAGTCCTGTGCTGCAGCATGGGTAAAAACTTGCACAAATGATTCACTAAGTAGGAATTATGATTAGCACAAAAGAAAAGACAGAGATTGGGAGGGACGGCCTGCCCACAGCTGGCCCAGGAATTATGATGGCTTCGATCTCGTGGCCCACGGGATTGCAAGCAGCTGTCCACACCACTTCTGGACTCACCCTTCCGCTGCCACGATAATAATCTAAAAAAAAAAAACAGCCACGAATATTCCTTTGGCGATAGCAACCACGCGGGGAGGGACGGCCAGCTCCGACGACTCCATCGCGAACCTCCTGCATCGGCACGCGGACGGAGACGCAGCTGTGCCGTGCGGCGCAGGATCGGAAGGCCAGCGCGGGGAGTTCATCAGCTTCGCTGAGATCCGAAAGCACCTACGCCGTGTCCGCCGAGATCCTGAGGCGCTCCTCCACCAAGGCCAGCCTCTCCGAGACTCCGACTCCGATCCTCTGCCCGTCTACGACTCCTCTGCTGCACCTCTACGAGCCATCGTTGAATTCCTACTGCCTCAATCGTCTCTGAATGCTACGACTACTAAGGCGAGGTAAATCCCCATAGACACCAATCGTCTGAATCCTTTATTAAGATGCTGATTGATTCAAAATGTGTTGGTATTTTTCTATTTGACTTGATCTGTGTTAAATAACTTCTAGACATACTATTTGTTCAGTTATAATAGGAGCAATATACTACACACGATTGTTCGGTTTTAATAGGTGTCCTTATCTTGACCTTTTCAGCACTAGGCAACCGACATTAGCTGAAGAAAGATTTACAGTGTTGCAGCCTTATGGACAAGCAGTGGATGAGAACGCCTAGCTAGGTAATACTAGTTAGAAATTGCTCTTGTTTTACTTGTGTCGAGTACAAATCCATAGCAAGCTGAATTTTAATCGTTGCATCTTAGGTGGTCAGTCGAGTATGATGAAGGCCTCCATAACTTTATAGAATTTGCCTTTACTATACCAGTCCAACAGAATAGGATACCTTGTCCTTGCCATGATTGTGGAAATAATTACTGGTTAGTGGCAAAAGATGTTCGAAAACATTTAATTTCCATTGGGTTCATGGATGGATATTCATTATGAATTCATCATGGCGAGGGCATGTCATCTGTGTTAGATAATCTTTTGCATCCCTTGTGTGAATGCGCAGCAGGTGAAATCGGCAACGAAAAGGGCTCCCTGCTGTTGCACTGTAGCAGCTGCAGGGGCAGGCGTCAAAGTCAGTCCTGCTGTCACATGCAGTAACTGTAGCAGCATGGCAGCTGTACTAGGACTAGATGGATAGAGTTGTATATATAGTTTGCCACTGCAACTCAGTAAAGAGTGAGTTCAGATTTGCCATCTCCTATACAGGGCTTTGGTCAACGCTGGTGTCTCTGCTGTGTGTGTATGCTCTATTCTCCCTCACTTCTTCTACCTCTAGCCATAGTGTGTGGTCGGACAACGTTTGTCGTGGTCGGCAAAATTGGTGAGTGATCGACTCACCTGAGCCGGTGGTCGTTAAGACTGGAGAGTGGTCGACTCACCTGAGCCGGTAATCCTATGGGTAACAAGTGGTATCAGAGCCGTACAAGCGCTGTCGTCGGATTAACCACTGGCGATGACGGACGGTTCGGAGATGGACGACAGCAGTGGCACTGCTGTGGCTGCCTAGCCACGATAGGATGTCGTTGTTCGCTTGGTGCGGGAGGTCAGCCGCACCAGTTGGCCGACGCTGACTCGCACCAACTATGGAGAATGGTTGGTGACCATGAACGTCAAGCTCAGAGCCCGACGGCTCTAGAATGTTGTGGACAAGGGCACTGACCATGAAGAAGATGATATGTCAGCGTTGAAGGCTATCCTCGCTGCTGTACCGACAGAGTATAGGGAGCCGTTGGGGGCAAAAAGCTCTGCTAAGAAGGCGTGGTAGGCTATTGCGGCGATGCGCGTCGATTCTGACCGCGCAAAGAAGGCGACGGCCCAGCTTCTGAAGCTGGAGTACGTCAACCTCAAGTTCAAAGATGGTGAATCGGTGGAGGATTTCTCCCTCCACCTACAGATGCTCATCAGCAAGCTCTCTCCATAGAGACGATGCTGGACTTATCCACACTTACCATTGAGGATGTGACAGGCCATCTGTGGGCGGTGGATGAGCGCCTGGAGCAGGCGATAGCAACGAAGGACAGCGACAAACTACTCCTGACAGAGGAGGAGTGGGCTACTCGCGGCAAGGCTTCATCGGAGAAGAAGAAGCAGGTCGACCCCAACGCCTGCCGGCGCTGCGGGGAGACAGGGCATTGGGCAAGGGAGTGCCCAAACCGCAAGCATGATAAGAAGGCTCAGGCTCATCTGACGCAGGCTGATGATGAGGATGAGGCCACTATCCTGATAAGCGACATTACGTAATCGCATTTACATCGAGGCCGAGGAGAAGGAAGAGGTGATGGTAGTGAAACGACATGGAAAGGCCCTAAAGGCTGTCAACCTCGATGAACCGTGCGCCCAAGTTCACCTCGGGACGTGTGGGCGACGAGCAAGCAAGAGCAGCAGTGGTATCTGGACTCTAGTGCCAGCAACCACATGATGGGCTCTAAGGCAGCCTTCTCCGAGCTTGACGATGATGTTACCGGTACAGTGAAGTTTGGTGACGGCTCAAGGGTGGCTATCCGAGGGCATGGCACCATCATCTTCAGGTGCCAGAATGGGGAGCACCGCGCGCTAATGGATGTATATTACATCCCACAGCTGTGTTCCAGCATCATCAGCATTGGCCAGCTGGATGAGCGAGGTTGTGAGGTACCGATCAAGGACGGAGTCCTCAGGATCAGGGATTGGGAATAACAACTTCTTGCCAAGGTGAAGAGGTCCCAGAACCGGTTGTACCTGCTCGACCTAAAGGTAGAGCAGCCGGTGTGCCTGGCGTCAAGGCACACCGAGGAGCCGTGGCTGTGGCATGCCCGGTTAGGACATCTCAGCTTCAACGCGCTTGACTGGCTAAAGAAGATGGTCTGAGAGCTACCCCACATCGAGCACGGAGGTGAGCTGTGTGACAGCTACCTGGCCGGGAAGCAGAGGAGGCTGCCATTCCCAAAGGCTGCCAAGTATCGCATGGTGGACGCTCTTGAGCTCATCCATGGCGATCTCTGCGGGCCGATCACACCAGCTACAAATGGTGGTCGGCGGTACTTCCTCCTGCTCGTGGATGATTGCAGTCACTACATGTGGCTGCAACTCCTGATGAGCAAGGATGAAGCGGCGGCGGCGATCAAGAAGTTCAAGATGCGAGCGGAGGCCGAGAGCGGCAAGAAGCTGCGCGTGCTGAGGACTGATTGCGGCGATAAATTCACTTCAGTGAAGTTCGCTACGTACTGCGTGGATTAGGGTGTGGTGCGACACCATACCGCGCCGTACTCACCACAACAGAATGGCGTGGTGGAGCGATGGAACCAGACGGTGGTCGACATGGCTCGATCCATGATGAAGGCCAAAGGCATGCCGACAAGGTTCTAGGGTGAGGCGGTGACCACGGCAGTGTTCATCGTCAACCGTGCTCCCACCAAGGCCCTAAAGGGCAAGACGCCGTTCGAAGCTTGGCATGGACGCAAGCCGAGCGTGTCCTTCCTCTGGACATTCGGCTGCATCGGCCATGTTAGGAAGACAAAGCCGGTCCTGACCAAGCTAGAGGACATGAGCACACCAATTGTGTTCCTGGGCTACGCGGAGGGTACCAAGGTGTCTTCGGTTCTACGACCCACGTGGAGACAAGGTGCTTGTCTCGCTGATGTCGTGTTTCGACGACAAGGCGGCTTGGGACTAGTACAGTCCGAGCACGGGGAAAGTCAAGGCTTCACCAAAGACCTGTTGTCGTCGAGCACCGGTCATCCACGGTGGTGGAGACGCTGGGAAGAGGTGCCGAGCACTGGAAGGGGTGCCGAGCACTCCAGCGATAGAGCCGAGCACTCCTGGGGAGGTGCCGAGCACGCCGGGAGGGGTGCCAAGCACTCCAGGAGTGGAGCCGAGAGGTCCTGCAGTGGTGGCGACCACTCCAGGAGGGGTGCCGAGCACTCCTGTAGCGGAGCCGAAGGGTCTTACAGTGGTGCCGACCACTGCAAGACGTGTTCCGAGCACTCCGGTAGGGGTGCAGACCACTCTAGGAGTGGTGACGAATGGTCCAAGAGTAGTGCCGAGCACTGCATCTGGGGTGCCGAGCACTCCGGCGGAACAGGGAACTCCATCAACACTGATCGAGTTCGCCTCACCTCCAAGTGACATCACCGAATTCGTAGATGCCTTCCACGTAGGTGAGGAGGTGCGGTTCCGTAGGCTGGATGACATCGTCGGTGGCATAGGGCCCTCAGGCCTGGCGGATCGGCTGCTCAATGACCCAGAGCTGCTGCTCGTCAGTGCAGAGGAACCACCCAAGTTCGCGCTGGCCGAGCGCGATGGAAACTAGCGATGGGTGATGCTGGAGAAGATGAAGGCAATCGAGGAAAACGAGACTTGGCAGCTCGTCGATCCACCTCTAGGATCCCGTCCGATCAGCCTAAAGTGGGTGTACAAAGTCAAGCAGGATGAGCAAGGGGCCATTGTCAAGCACAAGGCGCGCCTCGTCACCCGAGGCTTTTTCTAGCGCGAGGACATCGACTTCGAGGAAGTCTTTGCACTAGTAGCGCGCATGGAGTCTGTCCGTTTGCTACTAGCCTTGCAGCAGCAAAGGATTGGCACATCCATCACTTGGATGTAAAATCAGCCTTCCTCAATGGCGAGCTGGTGCAGACGGTCTTTGTCAGGCAACCTCCAGGTTTCGCCGTCAAGAGAGCGGAGCATAGGGTGCTCCAACTGCGCAAGGCGCTCTACAGGCTACGGCAGGCCCTGTGAGCATGGAACGCCAAGCTTGACACCACGTTGGGCGAGCTTGGGTTCACGAGGTGCACAACCGAGCACGCGCTCTACATGCGGCGACGGGGAAGGAGGAGCTCGTCGTCGGTGTGTATGTGGACGACTTGATCATCACTGGCACGCGTGCGGAGGACATCGACAGCTTCAAGCGCGAGATGACTGCTCGTTTTCGAATGAGCGATCTCGGCGCGCTCTCCTACTACCTCGGCCTCAAGGTGAGATAGGGGAAGGAGGCACTCACGCTCGGTCAGAGCACGTATGCCTTGAAGCTATTGGAGCGGAGCGGCATGGCTGAGTGCAAGCCATGCGTGGCTCTGATGGAGGAGCGACTGAAGCTAACGAAGGGCAGTATCGCGGCAAAGGTGGATGCAACACTCTACTAGAGTATCGTCGGTAGTCTGCACTACCTAGTCTACACGAGACCAGACATTGCGTTCGGCATGGGCTATGTCAGTCGCTTCATGGAGGATCCTAGAGAGGATCAATGGGCTACGGTGAAGCGGCTACTGCGCTACATCAAGGGGACGGTGGATCAGGGGATCATCTTCCCCAAAACCAGCGGGAGTAGGCTGTAGCTCACTATGTTCAGCGATGCAGACATGGCGGGGGACATTGACGGATGGCGGAGCACCTCTGGCGTGCTCATCTTCCTCGGGTCGGCTCCAATTTGATGGCTGTCGCTGAAACAGAAGGTGGTGGCGCTATGTACGTGCGAGGCAGAGTACGTAGCAGTGGCCACAGCAGCGTGCCAAGTTGTGTGGCTGCGCCGGCTGCTGGGCGAGCTAACCGGTATGGAAGCTCACCCACTAGCACTGATGGTGGACAACCTGCCCGCCATCGCCCTTACGAAGAATCCGGTTCTCCACGATCGGAGCAAGCACATCGACGTGAAGTTCCACTTCCTCAGGGACTGTGTCGATGGAGGGCAGATCGTCATCAAGTTCGTCGAAACTGGTCGGCAACTCACGGACGTCCTCACCAAGTCGCTCAGCCATCTTTGACTCACGGAGCTGAAAAAGATGATCGGCATGGAGGGGGTTCCTAGGTAGCAGAAGGATTAGGGGAAGAATTGTTAGATAATCTTCTGCATCCCTTGTGTGAATGCGCAGCAGGTGAAAGCGGCAACGAAAAGGGCTCTCTGCTGTTGCACTATAGCAGCTGCAGGGGCAGGCACCGAACGGCTCACCTGCCGCACTGTAGCCACAGCAGGGGCATGCGCCAAAGTCAGCCCTGCTGTCACATCTAGTAACTGTAGCAGCATGACAGCTGTATTAGGACTAGATGGATAGAGTTGTGTATATAGTTTGCCATTGCAACTCAGTAAAAAGTGAGTTCAGATTTGCCATCACCTATAGAGGGCTCCGGCCAACGCTGGTGTCCCTGTTGTGTGTGTATACTCTGTTCTCCCTTACTTCTACCTCTAGCCATAGTGTGTGGTTGGACAATGTTTGTCGTGGTCGGCAAGACTGGTGAGTGGTCGACTCACCTGAGCCGGTGGTCGGCAAGACTAGAGAGTGGTCGACTCACCTGAGCCGGTGATCCTGTGGGCTAACAATCTGTACCGAGTACTGGTTTGCACTCACAATAAGAAGATGATGATGCTGGGATTGATCCAATGGAAGAGATGCTAATGGAGGGTTTTGGGATGTATGATGCCGGTGCTTTAGTTCTGAAAATTCAGTTACTTTCCAATATCATTGGTATCATGCAGATGGTCAGATTGTAGACAGTAGTTTAGTACAGCTGTATTTGTTGTCAACTCAGCCATGCAGTAATGAATATTTTCTCTGTTTTCTAGTTTTACTACCTAAGATGTAGACATTCGCAATATAGCAGTACAGTAGTAATCAAGTAGCACAGATACTTTCATTCAATTATGGTTCTCATAGGATTTTTTGAGTGTGACCTGATACTATTCCTTTCTGGAGGGCATATCTATGGCCCTATGCTGCAGTCCCTAAATCTCAAATAATCAAATGTATATTTTCTGGAGGGACTATATATTTTGTAGTATATTTTAGTGACCAATGTGACAAGATAAAGCTTAACCTGGTGAATGATTTGTTTTGGTTGTTGTCTCCTCTGTGCCTGGCGTTTCTTTGATATATGCTGCCTGTAGTTCCATCCATAGAGCTTGTTCATTCAGATCCTTTCACTTGTTCAGTTACTCCTACCTCTGAAATTTTTCAGAACTGTTTCTGCGTACCCTGTTGTTCCTGATGCACAAGTACAGTTTCGATTTCCCTTTCCCCTATGTAGTATTCAGTTCCTTCAGATAAGTATTTTGATTCCCAACATATTCATAAAGAGAAGATCTGATCATTCGCTTTCTGGATGTTACAACTCATTATGATGGAAGTGCTATTCAACTAGCAGTGTTCCCTGAGATTTTTGTTCTTCTTATATTACATAATACATGCAAGTGTGCTTTTTACCTGAAGATCTTTTCTCTCAGTTATACTTCTAAAGCTCTCTTGTACCAAGCACTGATACATATTGGGATATGTTTATTTGGTTGCAAACAGGAACAATCGCCATGTGAAGACAGTAAGAAGGCAGGCGATGAGGCGATATCTATTCAGTTGGATTTATACTTGCATTTGTATATAGTTTTGATGTGAGCATGTCGTGCTTTTTATCTTTTAGAGGGAGCAGGAAACTTGTGTCATTTATAAATGAGAACCTAAATAAACTATAGGACTAATTCAACATTCATGAATGAGAACCTTGATGAGAACGTTTGCAGCAGGAGGCACCAGCTTCTCCACAACAGCAGCGGGGAAAGATGTTGACGAACTTGAGCGCGTCGCCCCCAGCAGTGGCGCACACGTTCAAGTTCGATGGTGGCCCCCGTATGTGTCTCCTCGAACACGTCACAGAGCACGACGACGAGCTACTCTAAGTCGACCCAGCAGAGTAGCCCATCGCCGACAGTGATGTTGGCGTTCCACGACCAGGACGGATAATCCCAAACCCAAACTTCACTGTCGTCACGGAACCTGATCTGGAGATTCTTGGCGCTCCACTCACCATAACAGAACAGGCTGAGCTCGGCGACCCTAATTAGCTCCAGCGTGTCTGGTGTAGCCGGCACCGCCGTGAGCTGCGCCACAACGAGCTTGTCCTTGCCACGGCGCATGAGGCCGGCAGAGTTGGGATCAAAAAGTGGGAGCAAAGACAACGATAGCGGACGAGGTCGATCTGCAACGGTGGCGCCCGCATTGTGGATGAAGTGGTCTATCGTGTTTATTTGAGGGCCCGTCCGCCAGTGTCTTGCTAGCGCCGGATGTGGAGAAAGAGGAGCCCTCGACCTAGGTCTTCAAGTCCTTCTCGAGCATCACCCACCGTGGGTAGGCGGCGGTGGACGACGGATCGGAGGGAGGTGGCACCGTTTGTCCTTCCATGTTCGATTCGTCAATCTTGCGGTGGGCTCCACTCATAATATGGAATGGTGGATCGTCTCAAAAAAATATGGAACGGTGGATCCCATTTGTGCATTGCAAACGGAAATTTTGTAACTTATACTTGGTTTCTTCTGGCAAAATAAGGGATAGGCTAAGACTTTGGCTATGCCGTTTGAGGGCGGGTCATGGCACGGCACGCCACGAAAATATTTTCGATAATGATAGTGTCAGGGCGTCCGACAGGCGGACGCTTTGCTTACTGGGTCTGCGTATCGGCCCAGTTGACCGGCCTCTGGCCTTCCTTATTTCTGCACAATATTTTCCCCACTCTCGTTCGTACTTCCACCGAGCCATCCGTCCACAGCGGCCGCCTCCACCGCACAATCCGTCCATCGCGGTCGTGGCTTGCCGTCTGCCCGCTCCCACTCTGCCTCGCCTCCACGGCCATCCTCCGTTGTGCCCCATCCCGTGTCGCGCCTGCCCCAATCTGGCTCCATGCCTGCCCCAATCCCGTGCCTCGCCCCCACCTCACCTTGTGTGTCACGGCTATGGTGTCCATCGCGCCACCACCACCCCAACGTCACCCAGAGGAGGCCGCCGCCGGTGCGCCTGTGCTTGGGTGTATGCTGGGCCGCTAGTGCGCGACTGACCTGACCTTGCGGGCTACTGCAGTTCCTCACTAGGTAGGTCGTGGCTGCCGGAACGCCATATTTTAAGTGTTTCAGACGTTTCAAACAGATGTTTCAGGTGTATCATCTGTATGTCGCAAAAATAGATTTTGGGATGTTGCATATGTTGCAATGACAATATACGCATGTTGCAAGGGTATGTTTTGAGTGTTTCAGGTGTTTCAGACGTATGTTTCAAGTGTTTTATCTGAATGTTGCATAAGTAGATCTGGATATTGCAAGCGTTTGTTTCAAGTGTTTCTGGTGTTTTATACGTATGTTGCAATTATTTCATCTAGATGTTGCATTGCTACACACCTATTTTTGAAGTGTTTCAGGTGTTTTTACATGTGTTTCAGACGTATGTTGCAAGTGTTTTAGCTATTTCGGACGTATGTTGCAAGTGTTTCATCTAGATGTTTCAAAAGTAGATCAGAATGCTCCTCATTGCAATGTGCCCCACCTACCACAACCTCCTGCTGCAGTTGCTGGTGCGTCGTGCATGCACATGGGGAGTGGAGGGATGGATGTTGCTCGGCGGTGGGTGGGGGAAGCAGAGGGAGATGGCCCAGCGTCTGTGCGCCCGGCAGTGAGGGAGAGCAAAGACAAGCCAGAGAGGTGTGGAGGGTAGCGGGAATAGCAAGGAAGTGCCTAGCGCATTAGGTGTGGAGACCCGCTCACGACATGGGCCTGCAACAACAAAGGAGTCCACGCAGCCTGCGACGACGGCGAAGTGGAGCACACCGGGAGTAGCGGTGGCGAGGGAACCAGTGGTGCCACAGGCACTGGCGTCGTCGTCATGGGGGTTGGGGAGAGCAATGGCAGTCTAGGAGACCGTGGGTAGGAGCCCGACAGGAACACCAGTCTCCCATGACTAGACATCGACGCCGCCTCCGTGCGACACCGAAGTAGGGCACATCATTGGCCCCGCCTCCTCCAATGTGGGGAAAGCCAGATGCTAGAGCAAGCGGGGACCGAAGCCAAGCGACCCTTCCTCGAGTAGCGCTTCATGGGCATGGCCTTAGTTGCAACGTTTGGGACTTTGCAAGGTGAGGCAAGGGTTTTTTGCACAATGCAAGGTGGAATCAAACAATTAGAGCGAGGCTAGGATTTATGTATACACAGGGTGGACCTTTTGTATGCTGTGAAGTATATAGGCTTTATGTATACATAGGGCGGCACTTCACGGATGAAGAGGAAAAATTATGGTGGATACTGTCCGACGCGTTCATATGTACCGAGGCCCGACTTTCTTACGCGTGCAGGGGTGCATGCTCGTACAGAAAAAAATATGATCAGCGCCAGCAGACTTTGAACAACGAGATACACATATAGTTGATGTTGTTGCCAAATTAAAATAAAGTCACCAATCATAGATATACATGCATAGATTTTTAACATAACTTAACATGCACTAATTCAGAATTAATCTACCACTTTGATGTGAGTAACTTATCGCACTCCCGTGAGATCCTACACTCCTTGCTGCAGAACCTAGGCCACAACTCCCATACTTCAAATCCGACGGCTAGGCTCATGCAGCCGCCGCCGCTTGTGCAATCGATGATGCCTATCCCAGCGATGAACGGGGTGAAGACCAGGCACTACATCATGTGGCACCATGTCCTAAACCGCCAAAGACACATCTCAGAGAACTCACGAAAAGGTCCGGTTTCTTCCACGGTAGTGCAGCCGGGTCCCGCTTCATCAGCACCTTCGAGCTCCCTCAACAGTCGTCGAGCAATGTCGTCATTGCTGTCGTAGGTATTGGACCTATAGAGCACAAGGGCGTAGACGTACATACCAATTTTATAGCCTACCTCAGTGGAGTGCTGAAGCCATTCCATTGGCGGCGTCAACGACCTGCGGGCTTCCACGAAGATGGGACGCAAGCTAGCGAGGAAGCAGGCCTCTAGGTTGCCCACGCTGGCTAGCCTGGTGGTGAGCAGGGCACGATAGTCGTCGTAGTAGTAGTGGCGCACCTAGAAACCTTGACGCTGCAGCACCCGACATAGTGGTATCGTCGGCCGACTTCAATGGTGCCGCACACCCTACACATGAACGAAAGCGGGTTGCCCACAGTGGCAAGGTCGTCCATGGGGGCATATGACTATTCAGCAACACAGCCAGCGATGTCCGTGGCCAACTCCATCGGGAACCAATCCATCACGATGTAGCCGAGGAAGAAGCAGAGTCAGAGCGCGCGCGCGACGAACGACAACGGATGCGGTATCGGAGCGGAGTATGAATGCGTGACTACGATGAGGTGGAGAGTGCTAGGGAATAGGGCCAGCAGTTTTTTAGGCGGAGACTCCACGTTCTTGAAGGATTGCATATACCATGTAAACATGTCTCAGGGAAGTGAATCGTCCAATGCGACGGTTCTTTCTCGAGGAACCAAACGACGCCTCGCTCGAGTTCTAAGCGTCCGTGTAAACATGTCTCGGGAAAGTGACTCATAGCAAATCTTGTTCCCTTGTTCTCTACTGTTTAGGTGCTCCATACTCGATTGGGGGTGCTTCAAGTTTGCAAGGTGCTCGTTCTAGGGCTCCATGTTCCCTTGTTCTTGGAAAATTAGCAGAGGAGTAAACAAAGTTCCATTCGATGTATGTCACGTTGCATGGTGCACTAAAGTCTGGCCCGTGTTGTTTCTCAGTGGCTGGACAATCCTACGTGCCGACCCAGATTCAAAATCTAGGCCCAAACTTAAAATTGTAAACGACAAAGTAACAAGCATCATAGGAAAACGAGGAAAAACGAGACTTGCTCGTATGAACTCGTCGCTACATGTTTCTTGCAAGTTCAACAAATTTTATCTAATACACGCAAATAAGAGGAGAGCAGTGCAATCCCACTACTCAATGTCATCCAACTAGTTCTACCTACAGATGATTAACATGACTTCATACTTGAGAAAAGGAGCTTTTGACCACCATGACAAGCTTGAGACTTGAATCCCTAGTGTGGTTCTCTTTTTGATCTATAGAATGGTAAACATGCATAACAGAATTCATCCTATCAAGTCTCGCATCGATGTAATGCCTAACAGAGGAGCCACATAGCTATTCAAATTATATAGCACATGCTAGAAAGTCCGAGCATTGTAAATCTGACTGGGCCGGACATATCTCACATTCTACTAGAATATTCCCAACACAACCAGTATTAGAAATTGTTCGACTAACCCCTAGAATCTAGGACGGCATTTACTGGAAGCCATCTAAGATCTTCTACATTCGAAGCGATTCACTTCAAATTTCATCTCATAACTGTCCCCATTAATCCGGCAGCTATTTAACACCGAGTTCCCTTTAAATCGTCCTTGCTCCAACTCCAAACCAATTCAAATCATAGCTACAAACTAAGCCACTAGACCCATACAGTAGCCATCGCCATGAGCTCCGCCAAAGATCCTGCTGCCTAGTTTTCCACTTTCAAACACCGTGTCAAGTGTAGAACGACGTCAAGAACATCTTCACCATCAAGGATCCATCTAGTGGGAGCATCCTTGAAGCATTGTTCTCTATGACCCCGGAATGCACGATGACCAAGACCCTCAAAGCCGCATCCACCGGCGGCCAGTATATCCTGTATGAAGGAGGCAAAGCGCCACCGGGATCTTCATGGCGAATCAAGCCGTGGGCATCCCGGTGACCGTGAAGGTGTCCATGATGTCCTCTACGGCTTGATGAGGACATTCTCGCTGGCCAGCAACAACTCAATCTCACCGACGAAAGCGGTGGGGAGCACATCCTTCCTAAGCCCAAGGTTCTCGAACTCATGGCCCTAGCGCTTGAGGCCTCTTTGGGATGGCTGCATCGCCCACACCATGCTTTATCTTTGGGTCAATGAATAGTTTAAGTTCATCATGTCCAAGGCGCTCTTAACTCTCTCGTGGAGGAGGCGGAGGCGAGGCGGCGCCAGCAGGTGTCGGGACTACAGACATCTGCTCAAGGATGAAACATCTAATCATGCAACCAGCCATCTTTGTGGAAATGTTCGGCTATGGGCACACATTCCACTTTACAAGTGCATCACCAAGTGGTTCGGCTGGAGATCCACCTGCCCGATGTGCCGACGAGATTTGTCTATGTATCTTTACCCGGTAGTGCAGAGATTCCTCTCGCACTTCACCGAAGAGGATTGTTGATTAACTCATTGTTTTATGTTGTATAAAATACGTATTATGCATCATACTCCTATATATATTTGGTCAAAATTCAGAATCTTTGAGTAAATCTCCGCTCCGTCGCTCTAACCGCCGCGATCTTGTCCGCAACTCTGCTTGTTTTATTTCCTACCTTCCCGGAGCTCTCCCATTCCCTTTCCAGATCTAAACCTCGAGGAATGTGCAGTTTCCTTCTCATACACGTGCTCAACACATAAAATACATGAGTTCGTGCCATCAGGCCAGACACCCAAGGCAACAAAAAAACAAACAGAAACCAACTACGAAAACTTCATCCACTACAGTATCTTCACTATTTGAGGCATTCAAAAAAATGGCAGGCGGATTTTCTTGCTTGTTCAGTAACATTTCAACACCAATGGCTCTTCTTTTCTGCATTTGATTAAGGCCAGACTTGCTCCTCGGTTCAAGGTTCTGGCAAGTTTAACAAAGTTTGACATAGACATGCAAATAACACAACATACTATATTTGCAAGGGTTCATACTACATGAGTTCATCACATATACTACATGACTTCGTGCTATCCCATAGATCCAAGCCAGTCATGGCTACTACTACTACTAGTACTACTGATACAGGACAACGAATAGTACCTAGAACACACAAAATCTCAATGTCGTCGAATCGGTTTGGTCTTGCTGAGATAGTTGAGGTCATAAGGACTTCTGGTCAAGTTGAGATGGTGAACCATCTTGACAATGACGCAGTCTCCACTAACATCGACACTGTAGTCAGAGAGCCGATGGGCATCCGCAGCAGTGTTGCAAAGCACAAAGATTTCTCCACAATCATGGTTTTTAACAACTTTGGTAATGTGTTGTTGCCAAACAACCGCACGAACAGCAGCTTCAATGATTTGGCATAGTGTAGCTCGGTCATGTACATGATGCCCCCAAGTCACAAGCAACATGTTACATTCTCCTGCTCCACACCTAACTCGCCAAAACACATCATTTGTTGTAGAGTACACATCCGTGGTATGGTAAGTAGTTGCCATCTGTAAACATGATTTCGGTTAGAACAAATGACAATCGAGGAAAGAGGGAAGCAATGAGGTTAGCACACACAATAATAAGTTCATACAAATAGTATTGTTTGATATGAAGCACATTATCTTTATCTAGATCCGAAAACCACCGGGGAATGCGATTGGCAAAATGCAAATGGGTGAGGGAAGGGGGAGCAAGCAGATTGATGCAATGCTATCGGACGAGGCAAGGGGATGCTCCTTTCATATAGACCTTGCATGGTTGGCGAGAGAGAAGTGAATGCGAGGGAAAGCTGGACACAAGAAGGAATTGAGAAAAGGAGCTTTTGACCACCATGACACGCTTGAGACTTGAATGCACGAATGCGGTTGTGATGGGTCTTTTTCAGACTTTATTGACTCCAATCCAAGCGGTCCACATTAGTCGAGGGGTAGACTATTTGCTATGACATTCAAAATTGATGACCCTTTATCTGTGTCCTCGAGATCAAATATCTGATGGCGGATTTTCTTGCGTTAGTAGTAAAATTCAATAGCTATGTCTCATCGGTTATGCATTAGATCTAAGGCGATACTTGTTGAGATGAACTCCTCATTGCATGGTTCTTGCAAGTTCAACAAATTTTATCGAAGACTACTGATACGTATTTGGTTCTTGCAAGATCAAAGCCACTCATGACTACTAGTACTACGTGTTTGGTTCAACAAACCGTGGCATAAAGCAACCCTTGCACAGTTGTGATGAGTGAATTGAATGCATGAGGAAAGCCTCTGCAGTTATTTCACTCCAAGCATTCACAGCAGTCGAGGGGCAGATTAAAGAGTGAATATGAGTTGCTCTCGCTTCCGTAAGCAATTTCTCTTGCTTGGTTTTGCAGAGCAGCAGCTAGCTAGAGATGGCTACATGGTTTCATAGGTCCCGATCGTGCACTTTTCAAACAGCTATGGCTGAAGATATCGCTTCAAATCATGCAGCCACACCACCGGTCAAATTGTTCTTTGTAGCATAGCTGATCTAGTAAAAGCTCTAGTCACAACTCAGTAGCAGAATAAAATGTCTGGGCTGGTCAAATTTACAATACTCGGACTATGAGGCGTGCATACGATTTACAAGAAATAGGTAAACGTCATTTCATCAATCCTATACTTGTCTATATATATTTGGTCAACAGAGTTTAACCCACCTAATACAAAGTTCAACAAAAGTCCATTTACATGGATATTATTAAAACAAGATAAACTAAAGAATATCACAATTGTCTGCAGTGAACATTGAAAACACAAATCAAACACATCAGTGTTATGAGATAATAAACGTTAACATCATCTAACCATGTTGCTACTACTCGATTGAGAGGAACTGCATAAACTCCACCAATCTCTGGATCATTCGGACAGATTGTAAGATAACGAATACGATGAGAAAATACTTCTGCACCACGGAACTCCTAGCGGTATGAAAGCAAAGTCTGGAGATCTACATTTGAACAAACCACAACAAACACATAGGGTCCTAGATGATCCTCAGCAAGATTGTGGTTTCGATGGCCAAGAACTTGATGAACAAGTACAGAAGCAATGTACCACCAACTGTAAAAGTTAGAATGCACTGTAAGCACTACAACCCTTGTTTGTAGGCCATGGCGAACACGAAGCTTGCGGAAGACATAGCGATGCACAAACATGTCCCAAGAATGATGATAGTTATTCATGATCTATGTAAAAAAGAAAATAATATGCAGAAAAAAATGAAGAACAAAGATGCCCAGTAGTAGGGAGGTGGGCAAAAGCTTTGGGATGGAACTGAAACAGGAGCTCTGGAGAGCCTTCCTTTCACCCCTTGTCTCTGCTGTTATATAGTTCATGGGTCATGGACCACCCCACGACCCATGCGTGTGTGGCTGCGCGCTCACGACCCCACATATACGGCACAAGAGTTGATACGATCTGTATTTTGTTGTTTCATCAAAACTATGGTCCGACCTATCAAGATTTCTTTAGTATCGGACTGTCTTCAGCCCTGTTTGGATGGACTGTGACTAGTTAGCCATGGCTAAAAAATAGCCAACTAAGAATCAGCCAATTAGTTGTGTTATTAGTCCATACCTGTTTGTATCTTCAACTAATTGCTGGGTTCTATAGATTAGAACTAGTTGTTAGCCCTTGGTAGTTGGGTTCTATGGACTACTTGGATGGCCCCAATATTTTGTAGTGATCCAGACCGTCTATATTTTGTAGGGTTGGACTGTCTTAGAGTCAAGAAAATTTCAACATCTATGCACCCACATCCTCCGATCCGAAAGGGCAAACACCGTTAGTATAACTAGTTACCAAATGACCAAAAGACTTGAGCTACTGGCATACCAACAAAGTTTAACCAACCTAATACAAAGTTCAACAAAAGTTAACATAGACATGCATGCAAATAAGACTTCACATATGGTCGTTCCACAGACCAAGCCTAGTCATGACTTGCACTCTTGTTATGTCCCATAGATCAAGGGTCGAGGTGGGCGTGCGTGGATGTTGTTGTGCATGTTCACCTTAAGCTAAGACCTGTTTTGGCAAGCTGGCTCAAGGCTCACGAACAATGGGGACATACACGGCGATGGAAAGTACAAGCACCGACTACGACTCCAGCGAGGAGGAGGACGATCCAGTATTGGCGAGTGGGAGAATCGCAAGAGCGCTAACTAGGAGGAGGATGCTTTGATTTTTTCTCTTATCTGGAAACTCAAAGCACCTTAGGCTAGTCTCGATTAGGGGAGTTTCATGGCATTGTTTCCAAGGCGCCATGTCATATGAAATGAAATGAAACTTGGATAAAACACCCACTCACAATGGAGAGTTTCATTCTACGGTTTCATAGGTATTTAATTTCAAGACTAATAGAGAGTTGGTAATCTTGTCAAAAATGCCTATATGGCAACCTATTTGATGCAAATGAAACTAACATAAAACTCCCACCCGAGGCGGCCTTAGAATCCATGACTACTTTTTCTAGGGTGGGAAATCCAAGAGGATATCATTTGAATAACGCATTTAATTTTTTTTGGAGGATTTTCCATCCACAGGTGTGCCTTCTCCTTGCTTCCTAATTATAGGCCTTAGTTCAAATAGCCAGAGATCAAGGTCACACAAAAAAAATCACCAACTATAGCGAAGCGGGTTTATTTTTTTCTTTTTGGTAATCTTTAGGTGTCAAATTCAAGGATATTTTAATTGTTTATTATCATCCTCTTTTAGTTTTATGTTTATTTATAGTATGAAAAAAAACCAAAAAGGCAACAACTAAGGCCGTCTAAAATTACGGTCTCTGCTTTGAAGCGGCCCGGACGATCTACTACCTTGAAATTTGATATCGCACCGTGTAACGACCAGTCCCCGCCAACACACATCGAAAATTAGATGTCTCTCTTTTGCCCTCCATGCGAAAAATAGGTTTACCACGCCATCGATTTTGGACAAGGGCATTTGTGGTAATCTGATGGCCACATAAAAGCGCAAAAGAGTCGATGTCTCCGCCTCCATCTCCATTCTCCAGTGACCATCTCTCCTCCAGCTCATAATCCTAGTCCCATGGCCTCCTTTTCACTCTCCGGCCGCCCCCTCGCCCACCACCTTTCTGGACCCTAGGCACCATCGAAATAGTAGCTTGACTCCTCTCCACTCTCCGACCCACACCTCTCTCATACATTTCTGAACCCTAGCAGTCGGATCCCTTTGATTCATCAACAAGGGTTGATTAGCTAATGTTGAAAGGACACGCCTCGACAACGGCACAAGCCAAATCTAGATCCCCTACCTAGCTCGACACCTATCATGACCGACCGGATCTCGATCCCTAGCTAGAGCCGGATCTGGTACCCTTCATCAATGTTGGCTGCACTAGCTCCACGACTATGGTGATAGGATGGCGGTGCCGATGACAAAGCAACGCCAGGGGAACACGGAGGAACAGGTACCCAAATTCCTTTTATGATGTGTGCTATCTTGTGTGTGGTGAACCAAGGATATGTACATAGCGATGGGGTTACATATTTTCTATAGTTGAGTGTAGCTAACATGTGCTTTATTAGATTAATGACTTCCATGTAAGCTATAGTTCTGAGTTAGGCGCTTATTTGCATACTTTTGCTCTACTTTGTGTTGACATTCCGTAGAAGCTTTAGTTAATAAATGTCTTTGTAATCTAGATGAACAACCACTAATCGCTTATGAATGAGCACGAGATGCACAAATCGCAAGTAATCATAGAAAGATGGAAGAACTTGGAATCGACGTGTGGGCCCAAAACCTATGTCTCCAAAGGCAAAAAAGTCAAGCGAAAAGGTAGATATGGTGAAGATTTGGAATATATCCCTCCGGGGGTGGTAGAGGGATTTGATGATCTGATGAAACATATTCATATTTAGAAGATGGGCGATGCCTATCAATTGATGAGATGCTGTTCTATCTTGTATTTAGTTCGGAGGGGGGGGTAGGTAGCCATGCAATGCTTTCTTTGTTTGGATATCAATGGAATTTGTACATGCTTGCTACTTAAGTTTGTATCTCCAAATTCAAGGTGTCTAGGTCGAAGAAGTCATAGAGGAGGCTCTACCCCTAGGACAAAAGGTAGCATTACCATGAGTCCCGGATGAAGGCTGCTCATGGATTTTGTACTTTCGAGGTCTCTTCACTGGCAAAAGGGTGGAAGTAATAGCGATGAGGTGAACATAATTCTCCATCATGACCGACACCGGACCACAGGATCAATTCCAATTTCATCAATTGATTGGAGACATTGGTCGGGATGACACCCTACCTAGCCCTTAGAGAGACTTCTCATGGCGGATGATGATAGCCACAGTGAAGAGGAGCTCTCTCAACAAACTCCGCCTCCCCACCCATAGAACGATGAAAGTTGCCTAGGTTGGTATTACCTTACGATGTCTATCAATCAATTTGTACTAGCTATTTGATATCTATGTAACTTTTCTAACAATCTAAATGTATGAAAACTATATAGTACCACTGCCAGGAAGAGCAAGGAAGCCGAGGCCTCAAACTCATGGAATTATGCTTGACAAAATGAGCAAATCACTAGGAGGAGCGAGGATGCACATCTCTGTTGCCGAGGAGAACAGAAGGCCAGATGATCCAGTGCAAGCTGCCAAGTTTGACTCAGTGGTAGGTGTAGTAGTCAGGAAGGAAGTACCAATTTTGGCGCATTGGAAAGAATACATGGGGGAGAAGCCTAGCATCGTCTATTGCACAAGATTTGTGGAAAGGCTAAATGTATGTATGGGTATCCCCTCTTGACATTCAACTCTACTTTGAGCAACTTTAACGGATTTACTTTTCATTCACACTACTATGTGTAGGGAAGGCTGTGAGTTAACAGTGCTCACTAACCAACAAAAAAGCTTGCCGAAATGTAATGCGTCATGGTATAGCAGAATCTTTGCGGGTTGAAGAGAACATACTTCAATGGCATCCCTGCTAGTTAGATCCGGATGACCTCTCTTGTCTCATCCATGGACGATGCATAATGGTGTAAACTTGTCAAGATTTGGTCTAGTGCTAAGAACAAGGTGTGTGAACCCATTGATTTCCTGTCTAGTACAGCTATGGCCTACTTGTGCTGTAGTTTATCACAAATGAAGCTATAGGAAACATCTGAGAAGAACAAGCAAAACCGTGCAAAAGTGAAGTACCACCAGGCTACAGGATCTCGCTCCTATGTTGTCCAAATGCAAAATTTTGTAAGTGATGATTGTGTTTTATTGTTACTCTTGCCTTTGTATAAATATAAACCGAAACTCATGTGTAATGTGAACAGAATGAGAACAAGAGGAATGCAGTAGAACAACATCAAGGACTTGAAGAAGAAAATGGTCCACCTGATGAAGCGACAACAACCTTTTTTGATGAATGCTAATATTCGGACAAGTTCCACTAGAATAGAGACATCGACGGAGAGAATGCTTCAGGAACAGCTTGGTGCTGAATAGAAAAGTTCTGCTGCCCTCATCGATCAAGTGGATGAACTAAAAAGGAAGACAGAAAAGACTGAAAGGGAGCTTGAGCAATACAAGAAATGGCAACAGGAGGAGTACAACAATCTTCGTGAGCCATGCACGCGCTTCGGCTCTTCTAGTAACTCTTAGTCTTCAACTCCTGCGGCTTGATGCAGTGAACATTTGTGGTTTGATGTGTGGACGCATGTGCCGGTTTGATGTGTGGACTCGTATGCCTATGTAATGTGGTGATACTCTATCAGTGGTTCGCTGCTAACGTGTGAAATGTAAATTGTGGTTATGTGATTGCCGGGCTAAATAATTATGTAATCGATGCATGCGATGAGTGATAATCTCGAATTACTTTTATGACGAATTGATTGTACTCCACACGGTAGAACTAGGACATGCCACGTGATCAAATAAAAGCTGCGACACGTGGACAAACCAATTACACGACACGTGAATTGGCGAGAACACGATATGTGGGCTATTAAAAAATCGACACCACGGAAGTAAATCGTCAAGCCACGTGGGCGTATAAAAATATGACACGTGGGCGAACAACATAGTGACGCAACGTGGTCAAATAAATAATGGACACGTGGACCCATAAAAGTGCGACCGTGGTACAATGAAGAAGTGACATGTGATCCAACGGCAACACGATATGTGTGCTAGTAGAAAAGCGACATGTGGAACAACGGAAACAACATGTGATCAATAAAACCTAAAACATGCAAGAACCGGAGATGACCACATTGTGCAATAAGAAGGTGACACATACCGAACAATCTCCAATGCAACCGGCTATAGCATGTACATGTGGGTTATAGCATGTACACATGGAATGCATCTCCAGCGGAAGCACCCACCAGCCCCCTGCCATGCATGGCAAAATAGTTCTATGATGATCTATTTTCATCATAGATCTATCTAATTCTATGACGATTTTTCAGATTCATTATAGATATGCAAGAGTGACGTGACTTCTATGATGAACGGTTTTTATCATAAATTCATCATAAAACTGAAATTATGATGAATTTGGCTCCTTCATGACAAAATCTATTCGTCATAGAAGTGGATATTCTATTTAGTGGATCTAAGCACGATGGACTACATGGCTGGCCCGCATTTTGGGCCATGATTGGCTAGCATGACCGCATGACACGAAAATGGAGCAGTAACAGCTATAATGGAATTTTAGCATTTACTATACTACATCTCATCTAATTATAAAATTGATTATAAAAATCAATAAAAAATTCATGAAAATAGTATACACAAAATTTAATTTTTGTACATTACGAGCTGATAAAGAAAACTAGTAGAGATATGATGAGGACTTGTTGGGGCCGGCATGACTTGAAGATGTTGTGGCATAAGATGGCCTGTGCTTGGGCAAAAGAAAAGATTTAGCATGCCATATCGGCACCGCCAGACATGCCTCGCATGCTTAAATGGCACGCGATCCAAAGCGGCACAAAGCACGAGAGGGTCGTCTTTGGCACGACACTGACAAAGTCCCACATTAACCTAGATGGACATGTCACCAGCGTGTCGTGGGAGTTCCATTTCAGCGCAGGACCGCCATCGCTACTCCGTTTCCATGCACATGCACGTGGGGACCACCCGTGCTCGCTCTGCTTCCTGTGCCACCTGTGCCCATGTGGGTCCCAGTCACCTGCCCCACCTATGGATGCGTTTGCTAGCCTCGGGCGCCGGACAATGACCCACAAATGGTGCCCTAATAGTTTATGTGAAGAGCAGCTATGGCGGTGGGTGCCATTGCAACATGTGCAACACCAGATCTACTTTTACAACATCCCGATCAAACACTTGCAACATATGTCCAAACAAGCTGAAGCATTGGCAAGCGTATGTATGAAACACTTGCAAAACACACGAAAACACTTGAAATGCATTTGTAGCCATTGCAACACATATACAACATCGGGATCTACTTTTGCAACATCTGATACAAAACACTTGCAACATATGTATAAAACACTTCAAACGTCGCTTGCAACATGCATGTTATGCAACATCCACATCTTATTACGCAACATCCGGATGAAATACTTGAAATATACATCCAACAAGCTGAAACACTTAAAACATATGTTTGTAATATGAAACATACATTTGCAACATTCAGTACATAGCCATTGCAACATTTGCAAGATCAAGATGAAACATTGGAAAACATACGTCTGAAACACACAAACAGGACATCACCTCACGGCCATGGCCTACACGGTGGGGAATCTGCGGTAGCCAGAGGATCAGGCGTTGGGTGCATTGGAAGAGGAGGACGGTGACAACCACCATGGAGGAGCAGGATGTTAAGCTTGTGATGGAGCCCCAACCACCATGGAGGAATTGCCAGATGAGCCCCATCTCCACCCCTCTATGGAGGCACTCCATCATGGATGTGCTCTAGCACCTCCTTGTGCCACCGCCGTCGATGAGCTTGCTTGGAGGAGAGATCTAGGTGAAAGGAAGAGCCCACCTCCAGCGCAACATGCGAGGCAATGTGAGATGGATGAGTGCTACGAAGAGAAACAAAGGCAGTCACGGAGATGGATGAGGTGCATGCTGATTTTTAGAAGGCCATCATCATCGATTGGGTGGAAGAGAGAAGTGCGATTATGGGATGAGTGCTGTGGAGACAAAGAGAGGATAAGAAGGTGTGTCCATCGGTGTGTCCTAAATGGATGAGTGGATGGGATGAATTATAAGAGGATGGACCTTGGGTGAACTATCTAGCAGAATCAATGTATGCGGATGTCCAATTGCGGGCATTACCGCTGCAAAAACGACAATTCAAAAATTTTACAATTTGATCAATTCTATGTAAACAATACATATTTATTGTTTAGTTTGATCAATTTACAACTTTGCAACCTATATTTGTTTATTAAATATGGAATATATTTTATTCTAAACCTGTTTGAAGATATAATGTTAATAATATTTGTCCTAAACTTGGTCAAACTTAAAAATTGACTTAAAAATTAGTGGGAACACAACCATTACACAAATAATGAGCACCAGACATGCATGTAAAAAGATCAAGCCGACGGATTGATTCCACACAGACAAAAAGAACCTAAAATTCCCTCTTGCTGATCCCAAAGGGTAGGGTGAACTCATTCCATCTTGGGTTTAGTTGGGTTTAGTTGTCGTGCTTGCTTTGTCTTAAGCGAAAGCATTTTATATGTTAAAGGAAATGCTCTTACATACAATTATCTAGCTCAATGATCCCTTTGAGCAGCTATTTTTCTGCTGTAAGAAGTGAAGATTACTTAAACATTTGGCAACTTATCTTAGTAAAGTGAGGATCTAATCTAGAAGAAGGGTAAGATGGAGGCAGTATATACTAGTATAATGAATTCTGATTGCCATACTCCTGGAAATCCCGACTTGGATATGCCAGCTACCGAATCTGAACGAAAGAGCGACCGAAGGCTCATGACTCGCTATTCTCTGAAGGATATCTCAGACTTTGACTAAATCACTACTACGTAGTTTGAAGGGCAAGTAGGCTTTAGGATATAAATAGCTAGCATATTCCTCTGTAGTAATCATCAGAACTCTCATAGGCATAGCCATCTTGTAATCACCATCTCACCATCCCACAAGATCATAATACAAACAAGTAGCAACCGGACGTAAGGCTTTTACTTGTTTCCCGGGGCACAAACTAGTATAAATCTCGTGTCCTGATTGTGAGTGATCTTTACCAAGCGAGTTCCGCCAATGACCAAGTATCTACTGGTAAAAAACACCGACGAGGCACACGGGTAGGAGGATTTCACGCAAAAGATTGATCATGCCGATCATCAGCAGAGTTTGGTGTGCCGATCCAATGCGTTCGGCGTCGTGGCATGGCCAACTTTGAGTCAAATCTAACATCCTGAGTTACTACTGCTCAGGCCTTCAGATCCATTCACCATCCCACAACATGCCATCGACTATCCACTTTAGAAGTCTGGTATTTGAGCATGATGGTGATTTCAACCTCAGGTGGGCGGGGATCGATGACCCTAATCTTACTCCTGCTGGAAGTGATGTTTTCAATGTCTGGGTACACCGACTGATGAGGAGAAGAAAGACAAAGCTGGACAACTAGATCTAGACTTTGAGGACTCAGATGATGAGATTCATCCTTTCAAAAGTCATCGAATCTATATGGCCAGTCATGATCGGACTCCGTCGAGGAGGCCGTGTCATCGATCTCCCATCACCTCTACATCTCAGCAATTTGCCCACGCTCAACATGGCTCCACCACGGCGGTGGCCACGTCGACCACTGGCTCCCGGAATCTAAGTTCAGTACCGAGCAGTACTGGAGGACAACATCTAGATCAAGATGCTCCTCAACACTATGGGAGCACTTTGGCTAAAGAGGATCTTCTTTGGCAAAATCATCAAAGCAGGCTCAAGGTCTAGCAGATCAAATGAAGCAGCGTATGGGCGCCAAGGCGGCCCAATCTCGATCCCAATCTAGAGGTCGCAACCCTCACCCTAAGGGATCTAGTCGATCGGTTGGGAATCGTTATCGACCAAGGTGAGGCCAAGATCTACGGCCCAAGCATGATATGCATCGCGAGGGCGCGATGCTCGGTGACCATCAACATCAATCGGGGTTAGCATTGGAACCCTTCGGTCACTTTGCCTACATAGCATTACTTTTTATAGCATCCGTCGAGTAGTGTGGCACGACAAGTTCTATCCTGCGGCCATCGAGAAGTATGATGGAACCACCAACCCTAAGGAGTGGATCTAGATCTACTCTATGGCAATCGATGTAGCATCGGTGATGATCACGTAAAGGCCAATTACCTACCGATTGTACTCCAAGGCTTAAATCTGCGGTTGGGCGATGAATCTGCCTGATTGCATGGTCTAGTCATGGGATCATCTATGCCACTTGTTCAGGGCCAACTTCTAGGTGACCTATAACCACCCCGTGGCGAGGATGATTTGCTCGCTTGCGTCCAAAAAGCCTAATGAGCACCTTGAGACTTCATCCGCGAGTTCGGTGAGATCCATAACATGATTCACGGCATGGCGAAGATCATGTGATCGTGGCCTTCAAGCAAGGGTGCAAAGATGAACGGACCGTGGAGAAGTTTGCTACCAAGACCTCAAAGACCGTCACCAACCTCTTCAAGATTGTTGATGTGACCTCAAGGTGGTCGATGCACGAGCACGAGTACAGACGGTACGACCTTGAGGAATGAAAAGAAGAACAAGGACAAGAAGCACGAGGCTCGGTGGCGCTAAAGTTCCAAATTTGCTACAAAGGAAAGGCTCACATCCACGACATCAAGGTAAACTGTGACGAACTCCCTATGTATTGCCCTATTCATCGTTCTACCAAGCACGACTTCATGGAGTGCTCCGTCTACAAGAAGCGAAGCAAGAGGAAGAAACGAGCACGCGAGCACAGGGGCAGCGTCGGGCAAGATCCACCCAGGCGTCGGTGGCCCTACAATGATGATGACCCGATCATCCTAGGGGATCATGAGATCACCACCATCTATGATGGCACAGCTTCGCTAGCCTCTAAGACCAAATTATAGCAGGTCGAGCACCGGTGAACAACACCCGACCCTTGGACAAAAAGGCTCAAATGGTTAGAGGTACCAATCCAATTCAACGTTAGGGATCACCCCAACCTCTCTCGATGGTCCATTGCTCCCATCGATCATCAAGCCCTACATTGGGAATTACAAGGTCTAACAAACCTTAATTGATAGACAGCGGCGACCTCAATCACTCTTCGCAAATGCTTCGACAATCTAGGGTTGCCTAGAAAGCATCTCCGGCCGATCGAGGCAACCCTTTTATGGGATCATCTTTGGGCATGTCGATATACCCTCTTGGGAGAATCGACCCTCACAGGTTACCCTCTAGGAAGGTGGTAACACTAGGTCCAAATTCCTAACATTCGAGGTTGCGATTTTGACCAGACCTACAAGCGCATCTTGGGTTAGCCATTTTGAAGAAGTTCATGGTAGTTGCTCATTTTGCTTACTCGATTACTCAAAATACACGGTCCCAATGGGCCATTGACTATCCACGACAATTGGAAGGCGCTATTGCTTGTGACATAAAGACTCATGACATGATCGAGGCAATATAAACAAGTACCAATGGCCCATAATGAACCACACAATGAAACAACGAGAAGACCACAGCGATAGCGGCCTGATTCTAGTGACTCCAAAGAGACAAGGTGGCGCTTCATGGTGTCGAGTGCTCCAAGGTAGCCAATGCGACTTGAAGTCTCAGTGTTTGCCCGACTCTGAGCCAATGACCACCGCTAGTGTAAGTCACAAGGATGATGATAAGTTGGCCCGAGAACTCCTAGGTCAACTCCTCGGTCAAAGGAGGTTTGGTGTGATCGTCAACAAAGAAAGGTCCCACTAGATCCCCAAGGTTCGGAGGCAAGACCCGAGTAATATCGGGACAAACCTAGATCCTCAATAGGAGCTTGAGCTCATTACTTTTCTCCAGGCAAATAAGGTTGTGTTTGCTTGGGAGCCGTCTGATATGCCTAGGATCCCCACGGAAGTGATTGAGCACAAACTTGGTCTACCACATGGCGTCCGACTAGTCAGATAGAAGCAAAGACGCTACACCCTGGAAAAGAGAGCTACCATACATAACGAAATTAACTGACTTTTGAAGGCGGTTTTCGTGAGGGAGGTCCCTTTTTGAGTGGTTAACAAACCTCATCATGGTTAAAAAGCCTAATGGCACATGGCGGATGTGAGTGGACTACAAGCGACTTGAATAAAGCATGCCCAAAGGATAAATATCCCTTCGAGGATAGATCAAATTGTAGATTCAACCTTCAAATGCAAATTGCTATGTTTTCTAGATGCCTATTAGGTATCACCAAATTAGCATGTGCATAGATCATGAGGAAAAAAACTGCATTTGTAACTCCTTTCAATATGTCTTTATATATCAAGATGACTTTTGGCACAAAGAATGCTTGGTTCTACATATCAAAAGTGTGTTCATATTGTCCTTGAAGGCCAAATTAGCGCAATGTCAAAACATACATATCGTTGTTAAGAGCAAATCTAAAGGTGATTTGATCGTCGATCTAAAAAAAACTTTTGACAACTTACGTAAGAACAAGATGATGCTCAATCCCAATAAATGTGCGTTAGGCATTTCTTTGGGTAAGCTACTCGGTTATTAGGCGTCCTGGCGTGCATCGAAGCAAACCCTAAGAAGGTAAAGGCTATCAAAGATATGCAGTCTCCACATTAACCACAAGGAAGTCGAAGCTAGGCGGCATGATGGCAGCCCTTAGTCGATTCAGTATCCAAGTCGAGTGAATGAGGTATGCAATTTTACCAAGCTGTTACATAAACATGACGGTTTCCAATGGGTGAGCAGGCCAAAGAAGCATTCTAGGCATTCAAGCAATACCAAAGCAGCTGCTGATCGTTGTACCTCCGGAGGAAAGCGATCATGCTCTTATATGTAGCAACAACCCCAAAGTGGTTAGTGCGGTCCTGGTGGTAGGCGTCAAGCAGAAAAATCCTGGCGAGCAACATCAGGTCTACTTTGTAGTGAAGTCCTCCATGATGCCCGATCCGGTACCCTAACATTCAAAAATTACTATGTGCCGTACTAATGTCCTCTCGTAAAGCTTAAGCATTATTTCTTAAATCACAAGATCAAAGTAGTTTCTTCTTATCCGCTTTCGGCACCATTGTTCACAATCAAGATGCCATCGGTAGGATTATGCAATGGTCTATAGAGCTAGGACAATACAACATACAGTTTGTACCTTGAACCATGATCAAATCGCATGCACTAGCAATTCTATTATAGAATTGACAAATCCCGAACCTGAGGAGGCAGTACAGAACCCCAAGCATTGGATTATCTATGATGGAGCAAAGTGTAAGAATGGGCGTAGGGGCTGGAGTTGTCTTGGTTTCACCAGAGGGAAATGCCACGAGTACAGCAGTTCAAATTGATTTTACTAACCTAACTCGACCAATAATATTGCTGAGTATGAAGGCACAATTAACTGGATTATGAATCACTATATCTGATGAGGACATCACTCCTTTGGATGCACCCACTGACCCTCAAACAATATGCAAGGTCCAATGACCCGAGCTCGAATGTGCCGACTAAATTTAAGGTGAGCTCGTTCTTAAGCTATCTTTTCATACTTTTGAGAATAGACTACTACCTAATGATGTTATATTTCTTAGGAACATTGGAGAGGGTCATGAGAAATTGGAGGAAGAGATGGAGGCAAAGATGACTAGCAAGGGCGTCAACATAAGCGGAGGCCGGTCAAACATGAATTCGAGTGCGCCTCGGGCTCCAAGACTAGTCTACCATAAACCGGTCACCCGAGCGTGTCTAGACTCCGTTTTCGACGATCCACATATGGATGGAAATATAATTTCATAAGAAACCAATGGATGTGGTGCTGCGTCACCGTGTTTGTTGGAATCAATTGGAATCATTGAAACAATTTAGCGTCCGTAATCTATTAAGGTCTTTGCGTCACCGTATTTGTTCAATGGGCGTTTATCGTCTTTGAGCCCATTAGGGGCGCGTCCAAGATAAGCGATGACCCTAAGACCTTAGTAATCATACACACGCCATCATCGTTAGGTTTTGGGTTTTGCTTAGATCATTCTATCCATGGATGATCGTCGTTCATCCAGTTTGTGAGACCCACTTTGAGAACTTAATCATACAATCTCGGTTTGTCCCATACTTTGAGCTACATACTATCAAGTTCTTGCTTGTGTTCTTCGTTTCACAGGCAGGGATTAGCCTTCTTAGCGAGGTTAACCGGATTGGTGACACAGTCGATAACCAGAGGAGTTGTGATGGTAAGGTTGTAGGGTTCGAGGTCTTTCGATCTAAAAGCGAGATCGGTGTGTCATGCTCCGCATAAAATGATAGTTATCATCAACCAGCGGAAGATCGGAATCATGTCCCCATCAAGTGGTATTGAGCTAAGGTATACCATCGGGTTCACATCTATCCCCTAGTTTTGAGTGTTTCGCATTCGTCCCACAGTCCAGTGCCATACTCGTTTTTCTTGTCCTAGAACCTTCCGTGCCATAGCCTTTGCATATTTCAGTTTCAGAGTCCGTCATGTTGAGTTTGTGTCACTGAGTGAGCTTTTGTTGCTGGTTAGGTTGGGTTAGAGTCTAGTTAGTGTGTTTTCCCCATCGTTTCCATCAAACCCTAGCTGCCATGACCAATTTTGTGCGCATTCTTCCCGTTTTGTCCTCTATTTTGGAGTCAGGTTTTAAACTAGTCATAACTTTCGCACATCTGAACTCCGATTGAGACGTTCTTTATATCAAAATCGATCAACAAAAAATTCAAAATCGTCCGCCTTGCTTTTTGCTAGGTTTGACGAATTTAATTTTCAAAAAATTAGTCACAAGATTATCTTTTTCGAGCTCGAAGCTTTTTGTCGGTTTGAGCACATCTTCTAAATTTCCCACAGGCCACATCTTTCACTTGTTTAAGATCAAATTTTCTATGGTTACTTCTTGTGTGCTCCTAAGCCATGAAAAAAAATGAAAATAAAAAGTCAAAGTTTTCCAAAAAAAACAACGAGAGCCCAAAAAAGAGAAAAAAGAGAGGGACAAAGAGAAACAATATCTAGAGGAATGCATAGAGAGGCCTAATTGGGTTGTGTTAGCGTGTCTTTGTCTTGTTCTTTGTTCCTATTGCTAGTGCTATCCATCATACTTGTTTCTCCATACTTGTTGTCACACACACACACACACACACACACACACCGTGCTTGGAATCGTTAGGCCAATAGCGAGAACAAGTATTTGGGACTATAATTCAGCATTACTATACTGTATGCGACCTATGTGCCACATATACATATTTTTCCTCTTTGTGTGCCTTCCAAGCTCCACATATCCTTCAAATCAAAGTATAGAAAAGACCTTGCATATTGTTTGGAGGATCGGTGGGTGCATCCGAAGGAGTGATGTCCTCATCAATATCCTTAGGAAATCGGAGGCTACTTGTGAAAGGGGATTCAAGTAGTAGCTCAACAAACATCCAAAGGGTATCGAAGACAAACGAGAACATGGCATTATACCTCCAAGCATATAGGCGGTTAGAGTCTAAATTTGATGGACTCGAGTCCAATACATTCCACGAAAATACAATACCGATCTCGACTCACACGCCGACTTTGGCGACATCACGATAGCATTTACCGGGAGATGTCCTGGTCGAAGTGCTTCAAAACCCTCTATCCCGACTTCAAAGTCGGGTCCAAACCCCATGCTTGATCCATCAGCGACAAGGCAATATGCAACGAATTCCTTAGGAAGTCTATCTTTGAGGCAATCTGGTTGAGTCTTGCCGCTCTAGTTGGTGAAGGGAGAACTAGATGGATCCAATCCGGCGCACCTCATGAACTAGCCTGTCTGGTCCGATGGTGCAAATATGGAATGAACCAGCCATAAAAGCCATGCTTTATACAATGGTCGACGGTATCCTCTATAAGCGGGGGTTGTAATGGGGTTATTCTCAAATGCATCACACAGGCCGAGGGCATTAACTTACTCCATGATATCCACGGAGGAATTTGTGGGTCCCATACTTCTCATAGGGCATTGGTCGGTGAGCTTTTAGACAAGGGTTTCTTGGCCAACAACTCTTCAAGACGTGACCGAGTGCAAAATAGATTCATTAGCCGACCCAAGCGTTAAATATCATTCCATTATCCTAGCGATTCGCCACATGGGGGTATTGACATTCTAGGACCTTTTCCAAAGGCCCAAGGTTAATACAGGTTCCTGATCATTGCCATACCTTTACTAAATGGGTTGCGTGAGCAGTCAGGACGTATCACCAAGGAAAACATAGTCAAATTCTTGCATGGCATAGTAATGCGTTTTGGTGTACCCAACCGGTTAATATCGGACAATGGAACACAATTCATAAGCAAGAAGTTTGAAAATTTCTGTGAAGCCTACGGGATTAAGCATCCTCAGTCCTCAGTAAACCACCCGATGACAAATGAAAATGTCGAGCATGCAAATGGCATAATACTGCAAGGGATTAAACCTTAATCTTTGATAGGCTCAATGACTACTGCAAAAATGGCCACAAGAAGTCCCGATAGTATTATGGTCAATCGCATACGACATCTAGCCAAGCTACTGGTGAAACCCCATTTTCCCTTGTCTACGGTGCGAAGCAATACTACCACCAGATATCGGCTTAAGTCACTGCGAGTGTTAATGTTTTCCGAAGAAGAAGAGCCTGGCGTCGATATAACGACTTAATGTTGTTCGAAGACAAGCGTAATAAAGTCGCTTACCGAGTACAGTGATATCAGCAATCCTTGGGAAGTATCATAACCAACGAGTGCGCAGTCAGGCATTAAGCATCGGGGATCTGGTACTAAAAAAGGACCAACATACAAAGGACAAAACAAAACTATCTTCTCCTTGGCAGGGACCATATATTGTGGTTGAAATAGCCCGCCCGGGGGCTTGCAGGTTGGCTGAGATCGATGGTGATGTATTACCGAATACATGGAATATGGATCAGCTGTGACGCTTCTATGCATAAGCTAAGTGATAATCTTTTTCTATGTTCAGTCAATCTTTCTTCTACATATAAGGTTTCATATCCATCTCCCGTAAATAACACGCTCAGGGGCTGGAGCCTGTCGGTAGTATCCGAGAACCCTTCCGGTCACAGAAAGGCTCAGGGGCTACCCTGTTTAAATTTGACGACAGTTTTCAAATTAGTTTCCACTCTCTACCCAAATCCTAATTCAGGAAGAGAGTCAGGGGCTACCTCATATACATATCTAAAAGTCCAAAAATTTCTCAATCATGCTTTGCCAGAAACACGCGTAATCACTGAGTAATAAGTACAGTAGACCGCTCGAGCCCCAGCTACTCCAAACTCACGATCCACGAGTAAATGGGCAATTGGCAACGCGAAAAGGAAAATCATGGACAAACTATGTTAGATTGCTAAAAGACAACCGTGCGTTAATGTGCTCAACATTACCAGCGATATGTCTTAAGCAAAGTCTATTTTTCTCTATTTTTGCAACAGATCACCAGTGCAGAAAGCCAAATTTGTCTACGAAATTTGGACGACATCATCCCAAAACCATGTGCTCGACGGCAAACTCTCTTGGTTGAGTCGTTGGTACTCCTTGGTTGACAAACGAGCAATTGTGGAAAGCCCAATCATCACGGGATAAGCAAAACGACTCATTAACACCAAGAACACACAACGTTATCGATTCTTTGCTATGCAGAAAATGTGCAAACATTAAAATGTAACAAAGATCGGTAATTAGTTTTTTCATTGATAAACTTAAGCTTAACTGTGGATTTACACATGGATATCCTAAAACCCTAACTAATCAAAAGACCAATCATCAGACTCGGGAACGCGTCGCTCCATCCCGATCTGCAAGGTGAATCCTGCTGTGGACTACGGGATGGTGGAGCCCGATCAAGGTGATTGTCACCAAGCTCAGGCACTTGGTGGAGGACTACGTGGTGCGGCGGCCTGCTCACGGTGGTCCGTCAATCACTATGGTGCCCTCCTCCTCCTTATCGCCCTAGGGCAATGTCTCCCTCCCCTTTGCGGTGCCGGGCTCCCGTAGTCCTCCTCGTCATGGACCGAGGTCTATGAGGCCCCGTCGTCATCGGGAATCCTGATGGCTTCCGGTTCAGCTCGACGAAGAGCCACTTCGCGAACTCTAGATCGCCGCTCATGTCTAGCACGGCAGCAACCCGAGTAGAAAGATTGGGAGCAGAGGACTCGGCAGCGGCGGCGGTGGCAACAGAGGCAACCAAACCCTCCGACTCATCATCGGAGAGTTCCACCACCTCCTGCGATAGAGAACTGGGCCTGGCGCCTCCGAGGGCCCTAACGGCGATCTCCTCGGCGCTCGCCGAGTCTCTCTGGCTCCTTCTTCACGATCGCACCCATCATTGCTGGCAGCATGGCGACCGAAGAAAGAGTCGACGAGGGTGTAGTGGGCGGCGCTGGCGGCAAAGACGATGGCGGTGTAGGAGAGGATGGTGGTGATGAGGCTGCCACAGACTGCCTGGGAGAACTCCCAAGCAGCAGGCGAGGGACTTTCGAACGGCGGCGAGCGACGGTTTTCATCCTTATGACTGTAAGTATGCAAATGGAGATGCAAAATGGATCTAAGTCTAAACCTAGCACTTTTCGGACGGTGGTATATAAATGCGGGTTCAGGGCAACTAGGGAAGCCAAACCTCTTGCACTAAAACAAATCGACACATTTATCACGTGCCACGCGTGGTTCTTGGAAGTCAAACCGGTGCGGCCACTTGAGTACCTGACGACCGCCACTTGACTTCTAAGGAGACCATGTTGACAAGACAAGGTGACCGTGAGAGTATGGCTTATTTTATTTTCAACAGCTCATCACCCAATTATGAGACCCACCAACTTCTACTTGACCGGTCTTCGATGCTGAGTGAAGGATTGGGTTTGGTTTTCATAAGCCCGATGCTGATCATCACCGGAGGACTCGAGTGCAAGAAAGTTGCCAAGTCCCAATTGGTAGACAAGCTCGGAGGCTACTAACGGTGCCATACTCTAGAAATCCCAACTACGGATATGCCAGCTGCGAATCTGAACCGAAGGCGACCGAAGGCTCACGACTCGCTATTCATGGAAGGATATCTTAGGATCGCGCCAAGACTCCGACTAGATCACGACTATGTAGCTTGAAGGGCAAGTAGGCTTCAGGATATAAATAGCTAAGCGTATTCCTCTATAGTAATCATCGAAACTCTCATAAGCATAGCCATCTTGTAATCGCTTATCTCGCCATCCCGACGAGATCGGAATACAAACAAGTAGCAACTAGACATAAGACTTTTACTACGCTTCCGGGGGCCCAAACCAGTATAAATCTCGTCCCGATTGTGATTGATCTTTGCACCAAGCGAGTTTCTGCGAAGGACCAAGTATCAGCTGGTAAAAAAACACCGACAAAGTCATTTTTTTAGATTGGATACCGATGGCCTTTGGATGCATATATCATGATTCTCCACACTATTGCAGAACCATAGATTAGAGACACGAGTAAATATTCATCACACATGTGGAAAATGCGTCACCCTAAATTATGCCTCTAATGTGAACACATCAGAGACATGTAAAAATGTTACTGATCTTGATATATCAGCAATGTGTATAATAAACAAATGTGTCATTGATGTAGGGCATCACAGACACGGTAGCCAAAATGTGTCGCTGATGGTGATGACCCTTCATCAAATATGGTATAGCCAACATGTGTCTCTAATTAGGATATACCTGTCTATGATGATAATTCAAAGAAACAAAAAATAATTAAAAATCTTGATGCTACAAGACTTCCACAGGTTGAAGCACTAGTGCCTGGAGCACAATTCAGAACAGAACAACTTGGAAAAAAACCTAAGAGCATCTCCAAGAGTTCCCAAGAATTTCTTCACAAAATCATTAAGTTTTCCAACTCGCCAAGAGTATTGGGAGGAATAAATAAGACCATCTTCAACAGTTTCCAATAATTCAAAATTATCCTGACCACTTTATATATTCTTTCTCTCTTGTACATTTGCATCAGGAACTCTTTCCTAATCTTTATTCTTTCCACCCTTCCACCTTGGATTGGCGGACCGATACACACGTCTTCCACGAGGATATATCCAGCTTTTAGTGATTTTCCAAGTGCCAAAAGATTGGGAGATGGGATTGAGAACTCATGGAGATGGGTTTTTCTATTCTTTCAAAAATCCTAGATTGGAAGGCTTTTTGGGAACTCTTGGAGATGCTCTAAGGCTGACCAGCTGTTTACCAGCCTACAATTAGTAAAAAGAAAGAACTGCTTGCTGATGGTTCAAAAAAAGAGCAAAGGAGGACATGTGCTTTTATAATTATATTACTGACATGAATTGCTTGCATAAGGGATGGACAAAAATCCACCAAAAACAATTAATTGAATCAAACCAAGCCAAACCAAACCGAAATGTCGGTTTTTTTATTTTCAGTTTTAGCTTGAGTTTTTTGTTGCTGGAAGTTGGTGCTTGGCTCGGTGTTACGCTTTCGAGTACAAACCGAACCGAAAGATCAAAACAACCGAACTGCCCAAGCATGCCACCGAAGAAGAGCCCACCTTGGCCTCGAGGGGTCGGCCCACCTCCACTGCTCTCCCCATGCTGGCGCTCCCACCAGCCCAGCCAATGCCCCCTCACCAGCCCTCCTCCTCATCGCTCCGTCATTCCTCATCCTGGCCCTGATGCGGAAACATCCTCACAGAACCCTAACCTAGACGCCTACCATGATAACATAAGCGGCGGGCGTGATCGTTCTGTGCAGTAGGAGCGGCAGTGCTAGCATGCTTGATGATGGCGAGCAGGCTACAAGCATGCAGCGCCAGCGCGCAAAGAAGTGGCATCGTGGCCCGTGGTGTAGTGTGGTGGTGGTGCGCGCATAGGCTCCCCTGGTGGCTCCGTTTTATGGTTAACTGACCGTTTACTCGTTTCTGAAAACTGTAGTTTGTAAAAATTGAAAAAAAACAAGCCCGATTTTTCAGTTAAACCCGATTGCCCTCCTAACTTGCATAACGATATAGCATAGTCAACATGCACTTTGGTTATCAGCTACAATTGACAAGCTACCCATTGGGACTCCTCCGTCTGCCCGGAGTCATGGGTTCACTCAACTCAGATACAAGAAGGACTTTCCATTTTGTGTTCAAGTTTAGTTTCGTGGTACTGCAGCCATCATGTTGAATGAAACAGGTTAGATAGTTTGAACCAGATGCAAACCAGCCCATACTAACTGGGTGTTTGGATGGACTAAACTAAACTTATTCCATGTTTTGAATGCCTAATAGAAGGCCTAAATATAAACTAATCATGAATTAAGGAAAAACTAATAGAGGCTAATTGATGAGTAGAACTCTCACTAGAAAAAGGAATTTTTAAGTTTGCCCATGTTTAGCCTATTATCCAACAATGGACTAAGCTTTAGTTCGGTGATCCAAACTGACCTAGCCTTCTGACCGGTTTGCTATGGGGCAGGTTTCAAGATAGGCTCGGTTGTACGCGATGTTTGCAACAACTTAATTTCTAGTATTGCAAGAAGTAAGCTTTTTGACAACTTAACTTTTGGAGGAATAGAAGCCGATAAAATCTTACTATTTCGTAGTCAGGCTTTTTTCTTTGTTTGTGCCCCACCACTCATCAACAACTCAACATGCGGAGTTGGGGCCCCACACCTTCTTTCTTCATCTCGCCGACAACCTAGAGGAGCTCGGGTGGGGACCTCGTGCAGGGAGGCGGATGCTCCAGTGGGTCGCTCTTGCTCAGAAGCAACACTCCACAAGGAGGCGAGATGCTCCGACACGTAGATCCCTCACATAAACGGGCTTAGGGAGGCGCAAACCGTACAGTGAGGCAGGCGAAGGCAGCCATGAAATAGCACTCGAGGCGGGCAGTGTGATAGTCGTGAGGGGTGAAGGCAAGTAGGTGGCACTCAAGTAGAGGATGGTGGCACTCAAGCTGGATGAGGCAGGCAGTGTTGAGCACACTTAGCTTTAAAATTAAGCAATGCAAAAAAAACCTTTCCAAACAGGCCATAACCAGACCATATATACCTAGATGTATATAGAGCCACCGCCATCATGATCGCTGAACGTGGGTTTGCCATTTGCCAAATGGAGGCTCTTGTGGTAGAAGTTGAGACAGGCGTCATCCCAACATCTGGTCAATAGGCTAGGATCAATTGAGATTATTGTGGTGAGAGCCCCACAGCTTTGTTTATAAAGAAAACCATGGATCCCAACGTAAGGTCGAGTAGGAAGAAGAATCAATTGAGGGTGTATTGCATACAACTAGTAAAACAGACTCGTATTTTATTATAGTTTTTATGTTTGTCAAAATCTACAAATAAATGTGTGTTATTGAAAATGAAACAGATATTTTAAATACAAAGATGACACAAGATGCTGCCACGTGCAGTGGGTAGCTACCCAGGTGGTTAGCTCCCCACTTCCCATTGTAGTAAGATATATATCATGAAAGACGCACTTCATATATATTCATATACAGGGCCACCAAGATCGATCGCTGCTGGCTGCCGCCCATCCGTAAAACACTTGAGTTGAAGTGTAGAAAACACCTAAAAAGGTGACCAAATACAGGGCCTGTTTAGTTCCCCAGTTTTCTGAATTTGACACTATGCAAAAAAGAAGATTCCTCGTCACATCAAACTTGTGGTACATGTATGGAGTACTAAATGTTAACGAAATCAAAACTAATTACACAGTTTGGTTGCACTTTACGAGACGAACGTTTTGAGCCTAATTAGTCAACGATCGGACAATTATTACAAATAAAAACAAAAAAACGCTACAGTGTATCTACAGTAAACGTGGCCACAGCCAAAGCAAAGACCATTTACAGCCCACAGGCAAACAGGCAAAGCAGATGGTATTCCAAAGGTCTAGAAGTCTTTTCATATTAAACAGGCAAAGCTCAGCTCACAGTCAGTCTCACAGACGCAGTACTGCCTCATTTTTTTGCTATAAAGAAAGTATTTTTACTGAGTTCAATGCAGTTATTGCATTGAGTTGATATAAATTTCTTGAGATCACTTTGGATCTCTGCATTTAAAATACACACAGCTCACACAGTATTGAATAGAATATACTCCGTACACTATCTGTAGACTAGACCACCTACCACTCTTGTGCCCAGAAACAAAATGTCATTGGCCATCTTCTCCAATTCCGCCTTCCCACTGCTACCAAATCCTATGAGCATGGCTTCTGGAGTACAAACTAGGAACAGAATCAGTAGATGACCACATAAATAACCTGCAACAAAGATATTGTTACTTGTCTTCATATAGTTCCTACATAACTTTATATAGCGAGACTAACATATGTCAAGTACACTACAGGAAAAGCGCCTCTTTGCCGATTGCGCTGCCCGGTCGGCAAAGGCATAAACCCAATCGGCAAAGGCTTTGCTTGAACGCATAAGCTCACGTGGCGATCAGCAAGAGCGGTCGGCAAAAAACTAATTCGGCAAAGGCGGATTTGCCGACATTGCGGCACTTCTGGGTTCGACAAAGCCTTTGCCAAGCCCCGCCAAAGATCTGCATAACCACGTGCGTGGCATCGTGCGCTGACTACAGTGCTTTATTTGCGGAGTTTCGGCGATCGGCAAAGAATTTTTTTTTTTTCAAAATTGTTTGCCGTGGCCACCAACATTCGGCGGTCGGCAAAGAAAAAAATATTTTTTGAAATGTTCTTTGCCATTTGCTTTGAGTGCGGTCGGCAAAGGTTTGACCTCTTTGCCGATTTGCCCCATTGCGATCGGCAAAGACTCGATCCAATTTCACGGGGAAGCTTAGGTAGCACCATTTATATCACAATTTCATCACATTTGTCGCCAACATCACCATATATCACAATAACGCACAACATCACATATCTCACATATATGTCACAATAACAACCACACAAGTGCATTACAACCATCACATGAAGTCCAACACGTCCAACACCACAAGTCGGCGTCCATCACACGGAAGTTCAACATAACAAGTCTAGGTCCATAACGAAGAAAAGAAATACATGACAACAACTTGGCGACACGGTGGATACATGATATGAGAATCGACAAATACCTGCTTTCCGTCTATGCGCATGTCCCTGTCTGCCGTCGTCGCTCTGCCCCAGAGCCCCGAGGTTTGCCGAAAACCCTTGGACTCAAAGCGAAGCGCCACTTGCGTCTTTACCCTCCGCCTGCGACCGGCCGGCCACGAAAAGTCGTCGGAGGAGGGCCACGCCTTGAGAATGGATACGGTGGATAAGTGCGGTGGTGGATCGACATCATCGATGGTCGGGACCTCCGAGCCGAGTTCGAACCATGCGGCTCATACTAAAGAATTAACGCCAAGTGATGTCATTAAACTATCTGCGCACATGGGCGCTGAAGTTAAAGCAAGAGTCAATATACTCACGGGGTCCTCCAGGAGCGGCAGTGTGAAAAGCAGGGAAAAACTTCGGAGGAGGCGGTGGAAGCGAACATTGGAAGAGGAAGCGTGTAGACGCCCGGCGTCTGCATGGACTGGAAGAAGCTGGCCATATTACGCATCTGAGTGTTGTAGTCTTTGCCGCGAGCTTTTTCTTTAGTAAGCCATCATTGCGCCATCATCTCAAGCGTGGTAACGTGGCGATCCTCTCCTCCATCTTGGCCTCCATCGGGCTGCCAATATTACATCCGTAGTGTTGATTGTATGCGGGTGCGAAGCAGGTGAGCAGCAAGCGAAGCGGCACTTACCTTGTGCCGCCGATCGGCATGGCGCTTACGGGGATGTCGGCCGGGGCTTCGTGGGCATGGATCGAACACAGGTCGGTGTAGGAACTGGGATGGGTCGGGGCGCCAGGCCATGTAATGTGTTGACGTCTTGCTTCCTGGTCCCAACCTCTGCGGGAGGTCGTGTCCGAGGGGCTCGGCGGGGTCGACGTCTCCTCGTGGCTGTTGGCGAGCCGCGACGGTGTACTGGTGGCCTTCTACGTGGCGGTGGGGTTGGTGTACGCATCGGGCCCGTCCTCCGGGTTGTAGGCGTTGTTCGGATCCGTCACCTTGCCCTTGTGAGAGAGGAGGCAGCGGTGTACTCGTTGATTTCCACTGCCCCACCGTGCGTCTGCGTCGCATTGAAAACACAAACATGGTTACAAGTATTGACAATTGGCGCAAGGATTAAGACATGAGCAGACGCATACCCATCTTGTCCGAATCTGGGAGGGGCTGATTCCCTTGGTGGTGTGACACCCTACATCATCTGGGCGGCCAGACGGTCGGCCGCCTCACGTCGCGCCTCATCCGTGCGCCACATGCGCACAATCTCCGTCCGGCATTCCACATGGTTGTCGCACCAGCGGACACACTGCATGACATCAAGTGTTTGACATGCGAGGAAGATTAGTGTAATGTTTCACCAAGGAATCAAGCGAATGTTGTCATATAATTACTGCTCGCGTATTAAGCTTGGTGAGGTCGGCCTCCCTCGAGTTCATTCTCTGGCGGATTTGGGGCTTCTTGATGTTCTCTCAAGCACGTTGGCGTGGAAATCGCGGATGGCTGTGTCGCGCGCCTCATGGTACAGGTCCTTGAGATGATCTTTGCGGACCGCCTCCACACTTTCGCGCTACTGGGCGCTTTACCCTCCTGCGCGTGAAGAGTCACTTTACGGACACATCATGTAGCATTTCCTTTTTGCAAGAAGTCCGACGAATCGTACTATTTAGCAATGCGGTGCGATGAAGACTCACCCAAAACTCCCTCTTTATCTTTGCGCGATGGTCTCGCCACCCTCCTCGGCGAGGTAGAAGTGGGACCACTTGGTGGGCACCTTCATCTCGCCGATTGGCGTTGACAAGGCGGTGGTACTCCTTAATCGAGGCCCTGGATGCCATTGATATGGCGTGCTTGACACTGCTCCACTCACAATCTTCCGAGGCTGCGCCGAGTCATTAAGAACAATTGTTAGTCTTGATTCGATTTTTGACATGTCATATGAACAAGTAGTGAAATCAATAATGGTTACTTACGCGGCCACAGGTTGTGATCACCGTATTTGGTGGAATGCGGCCGCACCCTAGGAAGCTGCGTGGGCCAGCGTGAGTACACCTTAATACGCTTTGGCGAAGTAAAGCCGTCTACGCCTTGTGTAGGCGCGTCATCGCCGTCGTCGTCGTCGTCGTCGTCGTAAAATGCGCCCTTGCCCGCGAATCAAATCCGCCGACGTCGTCCCCCCTGCGGGCGAAACGGCGACCTCTTAGTACGCTGGCGGCGTCGGCATTTGAAACTGGGACCCCCTCTTTGGACGACCAGCGCACCAACACTCCTCCTCCTCCTCGTCGTCGTCGGCGGTCTCCTGTGCGGGGGACACTGAGCTACGCCGAAGCGTCTTTTTTCGATCTGACGGCTTGCGCCCGTCACTGGCATTTTGCCGAGTGCACTGCAATGACAAAGAACAAAGCTGTAGCATAAATAAATGACAAGTACTTGTAAAGAACATAATAATAACAATATAGTATTACATGGCCTCGTAATTATCTCATGACGGCAATATCTCCGAGGCGTGGGTCGTCATCTCTATCACTATCGTGCGTCATCGCTATCAATATTGTGAGCTCCTTAAGTCATCACTGTCATCATCATCCTCATTCGTCTCCATAGTCATCATCATGTACCTCCTCTGGACAACTCCATCGCTGCGCATACGCCATCGCTCAAGCATTCTTAAGTCCCTAGCATCCTGCACCTCCTCACCCTTTGTCCTCATCGATTTCGTTGTCTACTTCCATGCCCATGACGAGAACCAATGTCGATCTCCAAAAAGGTACCTTCTAGCCCCTCGGGTTGATAGAACTCATCGGTGCTTGGGTCAAAGTTGTAATCGTTATCGTTTGGGAGGCGCTTTGCAGCCGCGCGGCGACACCAAATGCACAAGCTCCACCCATAAGCTTCTCGTCTTTTGGCACGCCCATGGGAGGTAATAAACTTGCGTGGCGTCTCGGTTAGCCACAATGTAGACATCGTCTCCTTTATATAGGCTGGAATCTGTCGAATCTCGACTTGACCTATCGTAAGGTCTTTCCTCGTGATATCGAGGATCGAACCAATGGCATTTGAATACCACTGCAAGTAGCTAAAGTCCGGCACCCTTAAAGTTGAGCTCATTATATCTCTTGACTATGCGTAGTAGTCCTTCCCATCCATCTTGGCGTCTGAACTCGCATGACACATGGTTTTAGGTTGGAGTCGACTCTCCTCGTAGCTTCTCGTCGTGCGGCGATAGCCATTCACATCATAAGCGGTGAATGACTTCACCCTACGGAGAAAGCCATACCCCATTTCAATTCATCGCTCATTTACGCATCCGTTCGAACTGCAAGGTAGGAGATCGTTACATAACTTCGCTCACGGGGAGCAAAAGTGGAATCACAAAATCCGGAAGAGGTTAGTTGGTTGGTACCTTTATGCAGAACCGGGAGATGAAATCGGGCACACCGTGTCTAAGAAGATTGTCTTCTTCTTGCTCGGTAGGAGCCCTATTGCCTCTCCGATGATTGACTAATAAATTCCCGAAAGAAGGAAGAAACTAGAGGGTGGGACCATGATAGATGGAGGATAGTGGCGTAGGTAACAAGCTCATTGAGAACTTACTTCGATAAGGAATCACTTCATCAAGGTTGATAAACAATGTGAACATGATGATACGCCCTCTGATGGTTCAAGCTGCTTGTTGGTACTGCGCTTCCTCGAGATCCCCTTGGAAAAGTGATATCGATGAGTTCTCGTCGGCGTTATAACGAGGGTTGGATTATGCATCTTTGGGAAGCTTCTCGGTAGTAAATGCGCTTGTGTGAAGTCGACACCTCCTCTAGAAGCGGAGGCCTCTCCCACGGAAGCCTCAATCTTGGCTTTATTTCTACAATTTTTCGAAGAAGCTTTAGACACCTCTCGAGTTGGATAGCACCAGCGGGCTGCAGGACCCCCAACCGTGCCTCGCGGTAGGTGCAAGATCGAGATCTTGCATGGACGAGAAAGAAGCGGGTGGAAATATCATCTCCAACTTGCGAGCAAGCAGTGGTGCCTTCTCGGTTCAACACAAACATCCGAGACAACTCCTTGGCACAAAGCTGGGCGGAAGAAGCTCAACTCTGCCGGGATGCGCCACACATGCTCGGGAGGTATCCCGGGTCATCGCGGAAGGATCCGCTCAATCCATATGTGGAAGTCATGGCTCTTCATCCTAAGACTTTCATAGTCATGCAAGTTCACACCACCGCCGATTAGCGCGCATACCCATCGAGAACTTTAATGTCTTGATCCTTTGCGGAACTTCCTTCCTATCGCCCTTTTCGAGGATGTAATCGGCGGCCCCCTTTTCCATTTCTGCCGGTGCGTGAGGGTCTTCATCACGGTTTTGGTCTATCACGGATCATCTCCGGTCGATCTAGCCTTGCGTTGTCCTTGACTTTTGCCAACGTCCATGAGTGTTGCCCAGTGCCTCGGCCACATTCTTTTACATGTGCATTACGCCGATGTTGTGTGGAAGAAGAAGGTCCTTGAAGTAGGGGAGCCTAGTCAAGCCCGATATATGAGTCCACATGTGGTCCGAGCATATCCCTAAACCCACATTTCCTCGGGTTCGAGAGCACAATATATCGGCAGGGCGGCGGCGGGGCTCTTAACTGCGGAATGGGGCGATGACTTGAAACGCCTTTAAATGAAGTGCTTTACATCTAGCCTGAATTCATGGTTCTCGGCGAGGAATTGGCGATGCTTGTCGAAAAGAAGAAAACTTGCAGCCCTTGTCCACCAGTGAACATCACATCTGCCTTGCATGTCAGGGCAAGGGAACTTCCCGTGAACACACCACCCGTTGAATAAGCCATCGCCGAGAAGTCATGCATTGAATCTGGTACCACACATGCATTACGAAGTTCCTCTTCGTAGCCCGTTAAATGCGTGAGTACCCCTCTTCCCAATCAAGTTCCAATTCATCCCACAGAAATCGTTGCATGAACACACCCATATTATCGCTTGGTGTCCGGGTATTATCGGCGTCAAACTGCACGTTCTTAGGTTCAAACATGGCGGGGAGATTGAGGGGATCACAAACACGGGCCAACAAGTATGCAGGCCGCCATCATTCAAGCAGGTTGAACCCATACATTTGCGGCCTTCTGGCGTACATTCCGAAACCTCCATAGCCTTGGCGGCGATTCATGTTATCGAAGTGCTTCCATGCATCACCGTCCACGGGTGTACCATCTTGTCGGGATGGTATCTTTGCCATTCTTGTGCCACGTCATCATTTTGCGGACTCCTCGTCATATCACTCCGTTCGCAGCCTCGGTAGGAAAGGAAGGTGCCGCGTCGACCTTCTCGGGGACCTTAGACTGTTTCATCTTGCCATCGAGCCTTCTACCAACACGAACCTAGAGGCATCGCGCCGGACAGGTTTTTGCTTCCTCGAGGTCTCCCACGAGGCAGGGCGCGCCCTTCCGGACAAGCATGGATCCCCTCATATGGCATCTTAAGTGCACGAAGGAGCTTCGTATGTAGCGTAGGTGTTCGTCGGCGGGGACATGATCTGCGAGCAGGTCCCCAACAATGCTCAACACGAGATCGAAGCCGTCTCGACTAATGCCCGGTGCGACTTCAACCCTATCGGGCGTGAGGCGGCATCCGATTCGTAAGCTTTGTCTTCTCGTGAAGGGGCTTACATGCCGACTCCATCATGTCGTAGAAAGGCCTTGCCAGCGGTTTCCTCAGGATCTTCCTCCACATCCATTCCTTCGCGAAACCGTTAGCCGTGAAGTGCGCCATCATATCGCCATCCCAGCATCACCATCATACTCCTCGAGGGCGGGTGCTTTACCTCGTCCCTAATAGGATGGTATTCACCATGGTGGCGCCAGCAGTATAGTTTGGAGCGAACTTCCAGGTAGCAGATCTCTCAACACACGAGCCTTTACTTTCTTCTTCTTGTTCACTGCACCAGCTGCGGGGACACAGCATCGAATCGACCCTTTAGCGAGTGGGCCAAATGCATGCTCCGGGAACTCGATCGTCCCCCAGATCCATTAAATGGCTCTCTTGCAGCGAAGCCTTCCAGTACATCCACTCACGGTCACCCATGCTGCGTCATGCGGCAATGTTAACATGTGATAAAACCGGCAAGTGCATCTACAACGCGCTCCTACCATCTAATAGGTGAAGGATAGGTCCTAATCCCACCAGAGCATCTTGTGAGAGCGAGTTAGCTTCCATGCTCACGCTCCCGTCAAGAGCGGAATTCGGCACACCTCCCATTTGTTCTCCCGATACCGTCGGCGTGAGAAGTGTGTATCGAGAAGAACAACGGGAGGTCTGCGAAACTCCGGCTTCCGGAGGAGGAGGCCGGAACATCGGAAGCTAACCTCGTTCTGCGCATCAAATGTCCAAATAAATGCGTGGACAATCCGAAAGCGGATCACGGTTATACATATCGAAGACGCATACTGCCGTATCCGTTTGATTGAGAACACTTGCTCTAAGCGAATGTAGCGACCTATGACTACATGTAAGCGGAAAGGGGTCATACCGCGGTGCCGGTGGGTGAAAGAGCTAAGCGGGCGATCTTAAGTGGTACTCCTCGGCTAGCCTCCAATAGGGAGCCCTCACGAAAAAAAAAAAACAATTAGTGAGTGAAAAAATTTGGCGGCTTTCCTCCCTGTCGGGAAGGTTACCAAACACCGCAAGAAAAACTGGTACGATGGTGAAACAAACACATATTTACATAATATCGAGCCACGATAGCCGAGCAACCACAAATGTATTTCCAATCCATGCGAGAAGAATATAAGCAGGTATTAACAAACTACTGCTTCCTACTACTAGTAGTACTACTACCTCGTCGTCCAGACGGCGTCACTTACCATGGCGATGGAGAGGCGAGAAGCGGCAGCGAGGGAGCGGCAGCGGCGAGAACGGCCTTGTGGCGAGGCAGCAGCGAGGTGCAGGCGGGGCAGGCAGGCAGGCAGAGGGCAACACCGCAACTGAGCCGTAACAGCCTTGCCAGGTGGCCTGCAATGAACCAGGCAGAGGCATGGAGCCTGGCGGATCAGGCAGCGGCAGCCAGCCAGCCGTAAGGCGAAACGCGGCCAGGCTGAAACGGGCCCTGTGTGTGGCCCAGCAGAGGCAAGCTCAGTGGCGGCCAGCCGATGAAGAGAACTGGCTGAAGCGGCCGGTGGGAGAACCAATGTGCGGGGCGGCCAGAGAGACCTTGAGAGGGTAATGTGGGAGGCCCAGCCAGGGGGCGGGGGCACTTGGGATGTGCCGCTGTGGAGGACAGCCAGGGGAAGTGTGTGCCCTTGGGCGAGAAGCCTTGCCCTAACCTGAGAGGAAAGCCATGGTAGCCAGCAATAGTGTGTAATGGAAGGAAGGAGGATCCGGCCATGTGAGCGGGAGAGAGGGAGGGGAGGGGGTATGAGGGGATCAGCAGGTGATCTGTATTGGCCGGCAGCTGACGTCGGCAAGGCTGACAGTGTGTGTAGGTAGGATTTGGGGAGGGAGGGCGGGCAGCCCAGATGGGGAACGTTTTCTTTTTTATTTTTCCTTCTGCATTTATGACATGTAATGTGATCGGCAAGAATCCTATTATTTTTCAAAAAATTATTTTTTAATTTTTTAAAAATACTTTTACTTATTTAGCTATACTTGCTCCTGGCGGGTGGCAAAGGTTATTACTGATTTTTTTCTGAAATTCTTTGCCGTACTGCCATCCTCCACGGCGATCGGCAAAAGAACTTTTATAGCTGCCAGCGATGGCGTTCGGCAAAGATGAGTCCACTTCATTTTCGATCCCGGTTTTGTGTTGCCTTACTCTGATGAGTACATGATATATTCCATTCAGTTTGGGGTCATTTTGATTTTATTTCTTTCTATATTCATTGATTTTTTCTGTTTCTTTGATTTTTTTGGTGACTCAATTTGAGCTGCAGGTACATGAAATAATGGAATCCGGCGATTGAAATGATATTCATGATGTTTGGAGCATGTTGAGGCGATGTCTGGCCCTCGCATGAAATTCGGCCCGTGTTGAATTGTCGGAACACTGGCAAGGAACCAGCGGCGTTGTAAAAATGTTTTTTAAATTTTATAAAATCGAAGCGGAGTCAAAATGGCCAAACTTAACTGGCGTGTCTTGTCATCGCATGAGGAGGCTGTGGTAGGGGTAGAAAGTTTCGAGCAAGTGGCGGCGTCCGAGTTCAGCTAAAACCTGGACATCTCCACATGTGATAACAAAAGATATTAAACTTCAAACATACTACACCTCGAGAGTCCTATATATGCACTTGGCAACAAGACATTTCTAATCACTTTTGTTGGACCTGGTGGTAACTAAAACTTTCCAAAAGGAATCTCAAGAAGAAGAGACTGCTCCAATGCTCTTTTACTGAAAATTGAATGGATCTTAAAAACAGCCACATCCTAACTATTTATTTTTTTCTTTATTATTTTCTCTTGGGTACCGAAAAGCGCACCACCACGGGCCCTAGACATCCAAAAGCAAGACCTGACCCAAAGCTGTAGTTTAGCACATTTTCGTTTAAATGTTCACAGAGACAGGGCACAGTGAGGTTGTGCTCACATCATCACGGTATCACTAAGAAGGGCTAAAACCACGATGCTCATTCATCTGCTTGTGTTCTTCGTCTGCCTTCCACCCCTGACCCACGGTCTTGTTGTCGCGGCGTCGTTCAGAGCTAAAAAAACAGCAGTGTTCGTCTGCCCCATACTAATCCGCGCCATGGAGGATCTTGCCGCAGCGTCACCGATGCATCTCAGCAGACTGGGCCTTCACTCTACCTTTAATGAATTAAAGTTTATGATCATATTTCTAAAGTCCATTGTTAATATATGTTCTCCCGGATTGACGCCACACTATTAACAGTAGATTTCCGTTTACTTGGTCGTTGGATGATTTTCCACTTTGTTCAGGGAAGATGATGATCCCCAGCTGTAGTGCGCAGCGACGAACAGAAACATGACAATGCGCTCCTCTTGAGACGGCGCTGCCCAAGTGCAGTGGTTCCCAGCGGCATGCCAGACGCTGCGAGCAGCATGATCTGAGGAGCCGGTCTCCGTAGCTAGGAAATGAAATAAAGTGACTTTGGATTTGGGTCAGAGCTGGACACGAGATGGGGTTCGATGGGCCATCCAAGTGAAAAATAGTTAAAGAAAAAGTTAATTAGTTAGATGGACTGCTTTAAGATCCCTGCAATTTTTAGAAAAAAAGAGTATGGGAGCAGTTCTCAAAATGTATTGTCGATATATATGTCAAGTGGGCAGGAGAAGTAACAGGCATTGTGTTGCAACAATTATAAGCCATATGTTCGCTGATACATATGCAATACTAGAATAGTAGCGCGCTTTTGCTGTATAGAAGACACGACATGGTGAGTTGCAAGATTTGATGAAAGCATATTGCCTACAGTTTATATAAGCTTGCCCTCGCATTCACTGAACATTCAAAGAGGATGAAACAACTGAAACAAAAACACGCATTTTCATTTCTAGGGAAGCAACACCAATCTGTCCAATTTGTTAAAGAGAGATTGGGACAGTTAACAAACAAACTTGGTAACAATTGGAAATCATAGAGTGGAGCATCGAGCTTTATGCCTGTACCTAAAACTTAGGAAAGTGCCTCTATAAGAATCAAAAGCATAAGCAGTACGTTCCATTCGGTGTGTGTAGCAATGCCCTCTCAATGGGGAAATTGGACAAGAGTTCAAATACCAAATCTGAACTGCAGGTGTCTGCATAGAAATGACAGAGTTTGTGCATGAGGTTGCTAATTTACTATATAATCAATGTGGATGATGGCTAAAGATACCTGCCTTGATGAAGGTGGACAAGCTGTAAGCACCGTTTTTAAGAACAAAACCAGGATACACACCATATGTGAGCCAGAGAAATCAAATCTCACATATAGCTACAAATAAGGATAATATCAAATGACAATGCTTAAATACATAAGCGTATTAGTATAAAGAATATAACCTCGAGAGTATAGACAAATAGAAAAGACAACTCAGATCTTGCTAAGAGCCCTAAATCCACAGAGACAATTGTTTAAGTGATCATGTAAGCCTAATTCCTCTCAAACTCCTAACAATAAAAGTACCCATCCGAAATTTTTATCCAAATAATTGAAAAAATAAAACAAGAGTGAAAATTATATACGTGCTCCTTAAATGCTGTATGGGGTTCATGAGGCTCAAAAAAAGGCGACCTTTGGTTTAACTAAATTAGCTTTTAATGGGTCATCTTTTAGCAAATTGGTAGCAACAAGTTTTATCCACAAGTTATAAACACATAGTCGAGGTAAATATGAATAATAAATAGCATAAACAGTAATCATTGAGTAGGCATATTCATCTCAGTATCATCCGTGTTATCATCATTAACCATTAGTGACATCTACATTCGTAAATGTTCCAAGGCAGCGTGCCGTGAGCATGGTGATATACCGCTTTACACTCTGCAGAGGTTGTACACTTTCACGTGAGTCGTGATTTACCCTTTTGCCGGGTGATCAGCCTCTTGACCCACTACAAAGAAGGTCGCAGGGTTCACTATGAGAGCCTTTCAAAGGTTAAATCGCTAACAAGTTAGGGCCATTAGATTCGACTCAAGAAATGCAAAATGATGTAGGAACCCCACGTCGAATGGCGAATTCCATCACGACTATACACATAAGAGTAGAGGTTGTCCTATACCGATTCGTCAAGCCATTATTAAGCCAATAAAGGTAACCACTAACAAGCTAGAAAAGGTCCTCATACTCGAGCTAAAGTCGAGCCATATAGCCCTCGGTGTACAGATGAAGTCCGGATGATCACTTACGATAAGTCCTTAGGAGAGGAATCTAGAGCACCATAAATAGCCCAATGCTCTAGCCCCTTGTTCCATGTTGCTAAAAAACATCTTTTAAAATTTATTGCATACCATTAGTCAAGTTACAAGATCATGGCTTTTTAGCACTAGCATCATACTTTACCCAATGCAATACCCATAGGTATCAAGGTACAAGATATCAAATATATAGGATATCCTTATTGGCAACAAAAGGTAGACACATGGGATGAATTAAGTGATTAATGGTGTATAGGACAACAAGGAAGATCCCATTATACTTGCCTTTAAACACGATCCTTGGTGGCTTTAATCTTCAATGTTCTTCTTCTTTTCTTCTTGATCACCCGTATATCTCACCCCAGGCGGACGAAATCATAAAGCACCCACAAGCATCCATACAATCATACATGAAGCAAACAATAGATCTATATTAGAACAGTACACCAAACATAAAATCAAGATGAAAAATTTGTACAAATAATCTCGTCCTCACTACGAACACACGACATGAAAAACACGCTAATCGAGACTCAGCTTGAAAAGATACAACTACCCGAAGATTTACTTTATAAAAAAGAAAACTATACTTCATTTATTTAACTATATAAATCTTATTGGATTAAATCAAATTTAGATTTGAATTATAAAACTAAAGTAAAACGAATATATTTTATTTACAAAACCCAGTTGCATAATTGTTATTTAAGATATGATTTAAACCATGAAATTCGGTATTAGTGACATGATAAACACTGTTACTAACGGATAGATCTCATATATGAATCTAATGCAACTGGAATGGACTAAAATGGATCTAAAAGCATAAAAGATATGAAATAAACAAGATTTCCTTTATTAAAATAATAGATTAAATCTAATCACGAATTTTAAAAGTTGAAAACACATCTGACAGTAGTATGAACATGTAGGTTATGAAATTACGAACCTAAGCAATGATTGAACGGATCAAATCGGGTTAGAAGCGAAGAAACGGCGGGATCCATAATTGATTAAGTGGTGTATTTCTATAGTATTGTTGGTTGTTTTCTATAAGAAAACGGCCATAAAACATATACGTGATGTCATCAAGCTAATTGGAACAGCTAACTAGAGCAGGGCACGGAGCACGCACGGTGCACGGCATCAAAGACAACCAAAAGGATATACATGCTTACATGAGGAACCTTCTGCTTCCGGATAGAAGATTACGTTAAGCTTAAACATACTCGTCAACCTCGGCGCTTGGTAGCTTGCATTATTGCATGCATGCACGGTGCTATTTAGCTTGAACGTTTGCATATGTTGCAGTAGGAAGTCAATTCAAGGGACGGAACGCAAAGCAAAGCAGGTTTGCAGGGCAGGGGAAGCAGTGGGTCGGCTGCAGCCATGGCTGTTTCTGCCATAGCGCATGGATGGTTTGCTCGTATGTGTATATAGAAGTAGGAAAAATTTCTATATATATATATATATATATATATATATATATATGCATGCATGGCGCTTGAGTTGGGAGCATGCAGGTGTACGTGCTTGCAAGGCAACAGGATAAGCAGCAGCGTATGGATGGATGAACAGCTTGCTTGGTACAGATCGACACTCGATCGAGCAAGACAAGATGAAACTTGTGGCGCTGATTCTGGCTTTCTTGGGACGGTGGATGTACGCCAGCAGATTTTTTTGCCAGGGAGCTCGGCAAAACAGGGAACGGGAGCTGAGGCGCACCCATAAATATGTAGAGAAAAGGAAGCGATGATGTTGGCACGAGATACATATAGATGCGATCCAAAACGGAACACCTGAAGGATAGGGAAGGTGGTAATATTCTCACCTCGAGTGATGGATGAACGCCGAGCGATAAATCAGGCAACGATAAGTGACCATGGTGGTGCGGCGGCTTGCACGGGTTGCAGAAGCCTCTTGCCGGTTTCACAGGCGACGAGGCATGGAACTATGAAGGCAAAAGAGCAATTCCGTAGATATGTTCACCATCAGTCCATCAGCCAGCGAAGAACAGCATGCTGACGTGATTGATTTGGACAAGATGGGTGCTTCACGTAGAAGGTTCCTCCGCCCTCTCTGTGGATCGGTAGCTGGTGTCCTCCTGTGCACCTGCTTGCGGAAGCAGCTGCTAGAATCTCGACGGCAGACAAGGAAGACATCACGGCGGCAGGCAGGACGACAAGTGATGAAGAACTCGGCAGCGTAGGAGAACGCAAAAGGCAAATAACTGACAGCGGCGATGAGAGAAAGAAAGGAAGAAAAATATAATTTACTATCGAGGATTTCCCAAACTAGGGCTCTCTATATATGGCAGTTTTGGTGCTTTGCCCAATGAGTTGGTTGATATATATAGGAAAAAAACTCCCCATCCAGCGTCATTGGCGATATAGATGTAATTGACGTTGCACCATCCACGACATTAATGGGCTAAATAATCATTAAAGCCATTAGTAAATAAATACATATGCCTTTGAGAGTTATTAGGTTATTGCATGGGCTTTGAGCGTTGGAAAAAAATAGAGATTTATTATTTTCAGATTAATTAATTTCACGAATAAAAATAATTCTAGAAAGGTCTAAATTGATATTTAAACATAAAATAATCTAAGACCTCCGAAAATTTGGGAAAAATTCTACCATATTATGGAACATGAACCCAATATAGTATTTGAAGCTCATAAAAATATTGTTGGAAACTTGGAACATAAAGATTAAGGTGAAGAAGTAGG